>CM046334.1:13161845-14544596 GCA_025403435.1 Artocarpus heterophyllus
CTTTTTAGTGTAGGTAGTAAATATTCCTATAATATGCCTGTGGATCCAGTACCCTCTAATTTTTTTATTGCCTTAATTAACCTCTCTTATATTGCTGATCCTTATTAAATCTTTTAAACTTGTTGATTATACTTGCTTCGATATATATTCTATTCTGCGCCCACATGGCCAAGAATTATGTTGAAACAATATCAATGTATAGTAGTTGGCATAGTATATTTATAGCTTTTCCACCATTAAAGAAAGAAAAGAACGAGAGCACTAGTTCTGGATATAAACTCAAGTCAACAAGTTCAGTACTGATAACCTAAACAGATCTTTGAATAAAAAGTCAAACTAATAATTTAAATAGAAATATACACATCAGATTTCAAAAGAAAAAAAATCCCTCTAAACATAGATGTACATTCTGGTACATAGATTGATGCTTATATATATACACACACACACGAAATTAATTACAATGCATAATGGGATCATCAAGAAAAAGTTGATCAGCAGGCCAATGCGACTTGGAAGTAGTAGTACTAGTGGAATCTCCTGGAATTATAACATTGTTGCTCATTAAGGCCTCATGGTCAGTCAAATGTGGACGAATACTTGAAGGAGAGAGAGGTGGAAGAAACCATGTCGTGAGTGATCATGATCAGAATCACCTAGGTGTTGGCCCATAATTTCTTCGTGCCCATGATGATCACAATTCAAAGATGGTTGAAAACTGAAAGAGACTTTTTGTGGGTCTAGGTGAGATAATAGGGCTGGATATTGGTGGAGTGGTTGAGGAGAAGTAGTAATGGTACTACTACTACAAGCATTATAATAATATTCATGCTGACCATGAGAAATAAATTTGAAACTTGGTTTTCTTTCATGGAAGAATATCAACCGAGTTTAGCAAATTCATCAATGGTTCCACATGGTGATCATCAACGACGACGTCGCTTCCGTTCTGCGGGATATTGTAGCTTTTAGAAGCTGTGGATTGGAGTAGAAGAGTGTGAAGGAGTTGAAGGTCCATTAATGGACGATGATTGAGAAGGTCATAATCACTGAGGTTATAAGCCAAGGCCATAAGATGAGGCAAGCTGGAAAGGAGGTCGGTTCTTGGCTGGTGTGTCATTGGATCAAAACCCATCTGGATTAGCTTTTTCTTCAAATGGGTGTTCCAGAAATTCTTGATTTCGTTGTCTGTCCTTCCTGGTAGATGTGTTGCTATTGCTGACCATCTTGTGATGAAGGACCAAAAATACATTGAATTATTATCAGTATACAATATGTGATATAGTTCATATGGAGCAAACTTTGTATATAAAATAACATAATTATTACTTGTTTCCAAGGATGGAATGAAGATGAAGAATTATTTGTTCCTCATCTTGGGAAAATTTGCCTCTCTTGATATCAGGCCTCAAGTAATTTGTCCATCTTAACCTGCAGCTCTTGCCACATCTATTGAGACCTGTGGAGACAGAAAAAAGAAACTAAAATTGTCAAAATACTATAACGATATTTGAATAGTCAGTTCTATTTAATAACAATATTTATTTAAAATTTTGTGTAAGAAAACCTCTTAATAAAACTAGTTCGAACTAGAATTTTTCGATTCCTGCCAAGTTACTAAACTTCTTGTATATATATCTAGGCTAGCTTAAATTTATAGCGAAAGAGAGAGAAAATACATAAAATTAATATTAGTACTGAAATTTAATTTACCTGCAAGCTTAGGGAGGGCTCTCCAACTTCCAAGGCCATGTTTTTGGATGTGTTGAATAAGCTTTTCATCCTCTTCAGGAGTCCAGGGCCCTTTTTGAGACCGTTTCCTCACGACTTGGAGAGCTATCCATTGTGGATATCTACTAGGTAGTATTTACTTTGCTTGCTCTAGCTGTTTCCTTCCGTTTGTACAAAATCTAGAACTTACCTACTATTTATAAGCAAATCTTCCTTGCGTACGTCGTGCTTCTTGTCGTTGATTATCTTATTTATCATTCTTTTTTTTTTTTTTTAAAATGAAGAGTTTTCCCAGCACTTTTTATTTGGCAAGTCAAGATTGGCACACGTCCTTGCATATTTCCTCGTAATACTGCAAAATGGTGACAACAATATTAATTAAGGCGACGCTCCCTTAACTTTTCCCATGATCTGAGATAATTTCTTTTCAATTACGAATCAAATGAAAGGTCCATATCAGGTTTCAGTACTTTTTGATCCATACGTGCATGTTAAGATCGTTAAATATATATGTACCAATAATAGCACGGTAACATCTTAATTGCTTTGAATAATTTGGTCATGATGACATATATGTTATTGTTATTGTTATTGGTTCATTTTGTTAAGAATATATGAGTGTTCATTTTACAATTTAGTTTAACTCATCAATTTTAATTGTGAATAATATAATAAAATATTTAGAAGAGTAGTTTAAACCACCAGTTTAGGTTTAAGAAATGTAGCATGTGAGAATTTTATATTATAGCTATGTACTGTAGCATATAAGAGCTTTACATTATTTACAGTTCAAACCATTGGTTTGAACTACTCTTCCAAATACCCTATAAAGCTCTCAACAACTACAATTAAAAATAAAAATTTATTACAGTGTTAAAGATCTTACATGCTACAATTCTTAAACTTAAATTTCAGTTACAATTAAAGTGCTAAATGATCTATTGCACATAATTTTGATAGCATTTGGCAACGCTTTTAAGAAAATGTCGTTCCAACTACTACAGACTAAAGCTCTCACATGCTACAGTATCAAGTAAAAATATGCTACAATAGAAAGCTCTCACATGCTATAGTAAACTCGTTTTAATTTTGGTTCTAACCGTGTTGTCAAACACACTCCTCAAAGTTATTTTGCATAATTAAACTGTGAACTTAATTCTTGCAAAAAAAAAACTATTAAGACCTTAAATTTTTTTATTTATTTTGGCTAAAAATCATAACAAGTTTTTTTTCTTCAAATTATAAGACCTTCGGACACATTAACATGAGCAAGGAAAGACGGGCAACTTGGTCTATTTATCACGTACAGTTTTTTAGCATCCATTGGCACGTTAAGACTACCACATGTGCATATTTGCAAGAACGGTGATCAAACTTTCAATCAAAATACGTAAACCCTGCCATGTCATTGCTACGCAGCAACCGTCTCTTTCGTCGCCGCCTCCCATTGCCTAGAGGATTTACCTATACTTATAAGTGTTGACAAAATAATTGAAACTCATTAGTTTTAGGCTCAATACTGTAAAGTTTTTACATTGTATAGTGTAATAAAAGTATGCTAGATTGAAACCCTCACATGCTACAAAACTTTGAATTCAAACTAATTTCAACTTGTTTCCCAAAAACTATATTAGAATTATTTTACAATATGAGACTCTAGAGAGGGAATCTACATTAACCTTATATGCATATATATATATATAAATAAATGTGGATCTTTGTTTTTATAATGACACTTGCATTTATATATTTCTCAACCTAATTCGTACTCCTTTCCCTCCTAATTGCTAAAAATGTAGACTTTAAATTAAACAAATTAACTTTGGTGTTACATAGTGACAATTTAAGAAAGACACAGAATGTGACTTGTTTGACTATTAGGAAAGGGCAGTTAGGGAGAAGTAGGTACAGCAAACGACTCAAATTAATCTCAAAATATGTCCTTTTTTTTTAACTTTCTAATTTAACTCCAGAGAGAAAACCTGATTTAATATGTACTCGCTTGCTTATAAATATTGTAATTCAATGTTAATTAACCCTAATACAAAGCTAATTTGTTCTCTTTCTTTTAGTTTTTTTGTACAATGTTACGTGATCTTTTTCTTCGTAGTGAACTACTAAGGTGGAAGATTATCCTCAAGTACAAGCCAACGACTTGTATAAAATTTGACTAAAAGTATTTGGATGCTCAATAAATTACGATATTTTGTGTGTATATATATGCACACTCACACACACACATATATATAGCCGTAGCTCGAAGGCCATAACTACTATGCATGCTAATTCTAAGGAAAATTTGCACGTCTTTCTAGGGGGCTTACTTGGAAAGTTAGCTAACCATAAAAATTTCAAACCTAAACTGACCTTGTTTAATATTGTCAACTTAATTCAGTGTCAACATCAATTTCCACCAGCCATCTGAGGAGTGAAAGAGACAATTTCTTACCTGTAGCTCCCTTTCCTTTCATTAATTTACTGTCTTTTTCTTCATATCTCTTTTCTATCTTATTAATTTAAGAATGGTTTATTAATTAATAGGATCCTTCGGACAAATTTCCTGTGTCAGCTGACCTTATACGGATGAAGGCTTTTTTTTTTTTGGTTATAAAATATATTTGCTTTTTGTATTCTATGTGTTAAACGACGACACCGTGTCAGAGTCGGCTAAACGACCGGTTTGCCTGATTCAACGGGTTAATTTATAACAAAATACAGCTAAATCCCAGACTTTTTGCCCTTCTAATTAATGTTGCTCATTCCCTTTATCCAACATTGCAATATGTCATGCACTGATATGTCTCCCTGCTTAGAACAGCAATCACTCGGATACTTGTTGGATTTTGGCGTCCAAAAAGATACCAATCACATGCTATGCAGCGTACGCTGTTTGAGAAATTCACAATGTTTTTCAACTGAACTTTTCATACTTTATGTTTGAGTCTATCAAATGTCTGTTTGGTATATGGGTTTGAAAATAGTATAGCCTGATAACTTTGTGTTGACTTGTAGTTCTTGAACATATGTAAATTTAAATAGTAATTTTAAACTAACCGTTTTAAAATATAAAGATTTAAAATAACAATAAATATTATAATCAGAAAATTAATGTTAACAAGCTAGGGTTTATGAAAAAAAATAAAAATAAGAAGAGTTTTAGTATAAAAATCATTTATAACGGTTAGAATTTAAAGAAAGACGTCAAGTTCTCAATACAAAATGTTAGTCTATTTTAAATCATTTTTATTGTTTTAAAAATGATTTATTTATTGTACATATCAAACGCTCGTTCAACCGACTAATTAGTTCAAACGGTCAAACCCATATATACCAAAATACATTATACTTCGTGACTTTTAACCATGTAAAAGGCATTTCACTAACATGAAGCATCACAGTACAAAAGCGTGCGCGTATAGGTAATTGCATAGTAACCTTCTAATTTTAACTCTTTTTTTTTCAATATATCCTTATTTCTAAAACCTAGAATGGTATTTTTTTGAGTTAAGAACTATGTTTTAAATTGCATTCCTTGCCAAGCTTTTGAGAAAAAAAAAAAAAGAACAAAAAAGATAATTATTTTTAAAGAAAGTAGATCTGCCGCTTGAGGTTAGTTTTGTTTTTTGCAATATTCAGAAATAATTTAAGTTATCTAAAATACATAGATAAATTGTGTAGAAAAGTTAAAACCAGAAAGTAGGGAAAGTATATTTCTTAAATAAAATTACAGGTATAGTTGCGTTCGAATTTAATCCTTGTCACATTAGCTTTTTCCGTTTACATTCAGTCGAGCCCCGTATGCAGAGGTACAGAGAAGTATCGTATTAGAAATATTCGACCTATCCATAATTGACAAAGAAGAACTCCTCAGAGCCACGTACGGCTAGAAACTTTTTATACTTATTATTACCCAACTTAATTAGTCTGGTAACATGTCCGCGGACAAATTAAGATCTTATTTTCTATCTTTTCACTGTTTTCCGATTAAATTCTAACACATTAAGTAAATTACTTAATTAATTTTAATATTTAGATCTTATTTATGTATTTAGGTTTTAAGTTAAATGATGTGTTAAACAGTGAGGGAACAATCATAAAGACAGAAAATAGGATATATATATATATAGATCAAAGTGTACGCTAATGGGATTAACATGGATATATGTTGCACGTTGAATTCGCAACGCACAATGGGACATTAGAGGTCCGTTTGGTATTATTTTTAAAATAGATGAAAATGTTTTTGTTTGAAAAATGAGAATTTTTAAATTTATATTGAGAATGTTTTTAAAATTTTTACCTCAAAAAACATGCAAAAATATTTTTACAAATTTTAAGAACAAACCAAACAGAGCCTAGATTTTTGTATTTGTATGTAACATTAATGCTGCATACAGGGTAGTGGAATTTTGAGACTTCACTGGTTAGAAATAAAATTGAAATTATGGACATGACCATATGCTTTCCTCTTCCCCTTCTCATCCTTTCTTTCTATAGTTCTTTCTTCCTTGTTTTTTCACGAATAGGAAGAACTCTTCTACAAATTATGGTAACTCGTAAGAATACACATGCTTGATTGGGTAACCTAATCAGGACTTTGAACTTGGCAAGAAAACTTTAAATGTTGACTTTTGAGGTCTGTAGCCTTGGAAGAAATACTAAGGTTTTCAGTCAAGGGCGCATATTAGTTCAATTCTTTTTATATGATTTGTGATTTAGTTTTTCGAGTGTGCTGGGTCTAACCACCCTGCACTCATGTGGGTGTCATGCATGCCGTACAGTGTTACTCGTTTCCCCTAGAAGATAAAGATGAGTGAGAATGGTTATGCTATGGCATATAAAAAGTACTGGCAATGTCCTTTAAAAAAATTGTTTTTTTTAATTATGATAATATAAAATTTTTATATGTTGTAATATAAAATAAAATATATTATATATAAAATTTTATATGTTATAACATAAAATAAAAGTATATTATAATATAAAATTCCATATATTATCATACAAATTGTTTTAACTTTTAGTTCTAAATATGTTATTAAACACACTCTTATCCCTCCGGCCAAATAAAAATAAAAAATTAGGCTGCATTGGTATGCATTACATGGCATATTTATAATGGTGAAAATGGAATATACATTCTTCCTTTTGGGAAATTTTAAGAATAATATTATTATGTAGTGACTTCTATTTCACGTTATTACATTATTACAAGGTACATAATTTTTTTATTATAATAATTTATTTTTGTGATTTTTAAAATATTTTTACTTTTATACTTTAAAATTATTTGGAGAAAATTAATTTTAACATTATTTGAAAAAAAAATTAATATTATGCCACACTTTTAAAAAAGAGAGTGTAAAAAATGTCAGATTTTTAAAATTTTTTTGAAATACATATTAATGTTTGAAAATATTTGTAGTAATAGCATATTGTGATTGTAAATAACTTATGTATACTATATAACTTATGAAATATTATATTATAAACAAATGGTAAATAAATTATTTACACCATAAATCCGTTTATTATGTAAAATAAGAATATTCACTATAAACACAGAGATAAATAAATTATTTACACCATAAACTTGAATTTACTGTATAATATTTCCGAACTTATTATTTATTACCAATTATTTTTGAAAAAAAATGATAATGTCCTACAATTTTTGCTTTTAAAAACCATGTTTATTTATATAACACTCAAAAAGTTGTGTTACACTATCAATTTATATTACATACTTAAGTTGCGTCATATTTAAACATATATGACATTTATAAAAAGTAAGTATTCACATATTACATTTGTGAAAATTCCTACAAAATTTTGCTACATGTGATTAAGAAAAAAGGACTTAGAAGTCCAAAATTACTTAAAAAAAAAAAAAAAACCCAAAACTATCTTATGGAACCATGACAAGGCCCAAGTATAGCGCAAAACTGATGTAGCTACCTTGAGGCCAAGCAAGGGAATCCATGAGCTATAAGATAAATAATAATAATAAATAAAAAAGAAGAAGATACTTATGATTATACCACTCACCCAACAACTTTCTAAAATTATACTACTCTAACATAATCAAACTTTAATGTCTTGATCAAAATACCTAGTGTCTAAGCTTAGGTTTTTTTTTTTGCCCTTTTCTCTTTCTTCTTCTCCCTTCCCGTTATTTTCTTTTTCTCTTTCTTCTTCTCTCTTCCTAGTCATCTCCCTCTCTTCCTTTCTTCCCCTGCCTTCTTCCTCTATCCCTCTCCTTTCTCGCTCTCATTTCCCTCAATTGCCCTCCTACCTTCCCGACAGCGGGACAGACCAGTGACCCTTTTGAAGCCTTCATCACCAACGATGCCATGTTGGTTCTATGTGACTACGGTGACAAGCTCCTCCACCGATTTGACGCCAGTGAACAATGAGATCACACCAAGATTTTGATGCCGATGAAGGAGATCCATCGTGGATCTAAGCTCCCTCGCATTGGAGATGCCATGGGAGATCTCGCCTCCATGAGACAACGTCATGCCTTGTCTTCGCTCTAGTCTCAATGGCTGTGGAGGTTACCAAATGAAGCTCCTCCGTGGGTGGGCAAATCTGTACTCCCGATCTTTGTTTAATTTTTTTTATATAAATTTAGACTTGTACAAATTTGATAATATTTTGTTTTTTTATTTTTTCAAATTTTTAAGTAATTTTTGTGAATTTTTGTTTTGTTTTTGTTTTTTTTTTTCTTTTATGCATTATGTTGGTTGCCACCACTAGAAATGACGTTTTTCGACGGATTTGGCTGTTGTGGTTGCTAGTCGTGGTATATTTGGTCTTTCAAAACATAAATGTGATGATGTAGCATGACATTCTTTGTAATTATTTTTCTATAGCATAAGTCAATTCAAGCTTTAATGTTGTGGCTTTTTGTAAAGAGCCCAAGATAACAGTTCCATTAGTTGATCTGCTCCCTTAAAATGGTTTGAACAATTTAAGAAACTGGAATTTTCCTGCACTCATGACAATTCATTACATGAGCTTATCTCTTTTTTTTTTTAGAACAATTACACGAGCTTATTGAACACTTGTTTGATAAGACTTGCTTTTATCATATGTATTTTATAGTCTGCTAGGGTTTCCTTTTCTTACAATTTGTACTGCCTCCCCTTTCCTCCTTGGGCTAACATATGGTGCTACCTTTAGGGTGGCCGCTAGATTTATGGCTTCTTGAATAGGTAAGAGTCTTTAGATCGTAGATGGGAGTGGGAGGAAGCGTGGGGGACTCGAGGACGAAGCCAATCGGATTAAGGTGAGGGAGGGTTGTCGGGGTTTTGCACCGTGCCATGTGGCTAATGATGGCTGTGGCCGAAATGGGTGAAGCCAGTGCTGACGAGATGAGAGAGGAAAACCCAATGCCGGAGGGAGTGAGGGGGTGAAAGAATATGTGGCTTTTCCAGCGTCTGCTTGAAGGGGGGTAGGGAGGCCTATTACCTTAGGAGGGGAGATGTCGCTCTGGTGTGGGAAGCTTGCCCCCATGGGGGCTTCCAAGGAATGAGGGAGGAGCGGTCAGTCTAGATGAGAGAAGACCCCCTGGCTCCATCGGATAAAGGCGATGGCTGCAGGTTAGCGAGAAGTGGTCCCTTGACATCTGGCTCAAAGGCAAGTTTTTTTAACGCATTTTAAGCCTTATTTGTTGCATGTTTTGTGTTTGTAAAATAAAACTGGTGATATTTTTTCACCAGTTAGTAGTAGTGTGATTTTTTAGTGTTTTGTTATTTTGTGGTAATAATGAGGTGGGTCTCCTCACGTCATGAGAGTCTGTATAATCCGTTCGAGTTGTATCAAGACAAAGGTTTCAGTCTTCTAGATTTGTGTCTAGGAGGGGTTGATGATGGTCTTAGTGCTAGTGAGCGTTGCCTCCCGATGGATTCGGAAAGATCCATCGATTGTAAGAAGGATTGTTTCAATCCATCGATTTAAGAAGGATTGTTGGTGGTCCTAATGCCACAGTTCTTGGCCTTCCAATCGTTTTTGAAATTTCCATCGATTGTAAGGAATAGATCAAATAGAGCTTCATCTATGCTTGTCCTTAGGGTATTGAGTTATTTTCTCGACATCAGGACTCTGTTATATATTTTCCCTTTGAGTGGCATCAAAATTTACTGATTGATACTATCTTAATCGAGAGACATGACTCATGTGCTACTAGGCCTTTTATTTTTTGTTTAGGTTGTATTACTCTTTGGAGTGATTGCAATGAAATTCCCTTTTCAAAAAAAGAAAAAAAAGTAGGTTGAATAAAACAGCAAAGGGAGCCCCTGCTACCCAATAATTAAAGAATTAAAGGCTCGAGATGAATGGTAACTCTCCATTCTTTTAACTATTTATCAATTTCATTATGAGAAGTATACATTTAATTATAAAATAAATGATAATATTTGTTTTTGATAAGTTATTTTATTTTTTTCACACTCAGTTTCAATTTAAAAAAAAATTAAACAACTTAACTAGGGTCAATTACTTTGTTTTCAATCTTACCACTTCTATGGGAAAGTTTAAACAATAAAACTCGTAAGAAGTATGAAGACATAATTGACTACAAATATTTAGATTAAGGTTAGGATACAAGTATATCTAATGACATAATTTGGCTAGGAGTAAAGGGTGTCAAATTGGGTTGTTCGGCCCAGCTTGAACGGGCCAAAAGGAAAGTCAGGCTGGGCCGGTTGATGAAAAGGAAGGCTCGACCTAGCCTAGGGCTGGGCTGAGCCACTCGAGTTTTTACAAGGGAAATTAAAAAAATTATCTAATCAGCCCGATTTTATTTGGGCCTAAATATTCAACCTAGCCAAGTTAGGCCAGCCTGGGTCCAGCCAAAAAAGATGGGCCATGGGCCAGCCTGGTTGGTCCGACCCAAATTGACAGCTCCAGCGAAGAGAAAATGGTATAAATCAAAGAAAAAATTAATTAATAATATATAATTGTGATAATACAGAGGTGATATACCATTTAATCTACTCAATTTAATTACTGGTCTATCTGGTTCAAATTCTATGAAAAAAAAATGATAGTTAATTTGGTTGAATCATAATTTTACTGTTGGAATTGTGCTGCCTCTTATTCTAATTTCTAATTATTCTTACCCTACTCAAATTGAAAATTACACAAATAAATTTATAACAGTTTTTTTTCCTTTTGAAAGGGATAAAGCTTTATTTTGATCATGAGTGCAAGCAAATGCATAAATGAAATTGGCAACACGAAAGCATGAACTCTTTCCCTTTGCAACAGCTCAGAATTAGATGTCTTGCCAAGCCAATCCCGCAAAGAAATTGGCCCAACAACAAGAGTTAAAAAAGAGTTAACGTTGACAGCTGAGCTCGCATTAAAAGCAAAGCAAAGTCCTCACTACACCAGGACAGTTAGTAGTTCCGAGTCTGACCATCATCATCTTCACCACCACCTACATTTGGTCTCTTTCCTCAAAAAGCCCCATTTTCATCCTCTTTATCTCTACTTACCTCCATCTGGGTTTGCCTTAAATCGTATCTTCTTTTTTTTTTTTAATAGATAAGGTTCAATCTTAAATCGTATCTTACATGGCGAAAGATGCCGCTTTGAGGTCGGCCTTGGTTTGGTTAGCTGGGGTGGTGTCGGTGGTGGGAATATGCACTTTCTCGTTCAAGAAAATGGTGGCTACTTATGTGATGGGTGTGGTTGGAATCTCTGGCGTGCTTTTGCCTGATTGGGGCTATTTTGACAGGGACTTTCCTCCGCTGGACCAGTCCCGTTACCCGCCGAAGAAGGGCCGCTTATATTGCTCGTCAGAGATCTGGACCGACAAGGTTCACCGTACATGTCTATCTTTGTGTATTATGCCGTTTGTGAACATAGTCTAAATTAGAGTTTGAATAAATACAAATTGTGTAAGAAAACACTCGAGTAAAGTTGATTTGAACTATGCCGAACACAATGGATTCTAAACAATGGCTGATTACTGGGAAAGATTTTTTTGGTCTCTGGAGGTTTTTTATATTAAAACAAGACATAGTAGATACTAGGTAGCAATTTTTGAGGAATTTTTTTTTGTCTGCCGCAGATTTAGTATCTATCCATTGAGATAAAATACATAGCAGATACTAGGTGAAAATTTTTGAGGAAATTTTTGTTGTGTCTGCTGCAGATTTAGGATCTATCCACTGAGATTTACTGCATATTCATAATTTATGGGTATGGCCTGTACAAGTGGTGGAAGTTCGTCTCTAGCTAGTGATCACACCAGCTTTGCTGCCACTTCAACATGATTGCTTTGTTCCAAGGGAGTTTTGTGGGCACTTTCTCTGTTTTGTTGTGTTAAGAATATGAGAGAATTTTCGTGTAAGAGTAATTATTTATTTGAGTGTATTGTTCAATATTATTTCTCCTTACTAACATTGGTTTAGCAAGTAGTCCGTATTAATGG
Source organism: Artocarpus heterophyllus (assembly GCA_025403435.1). NCBI lineage: Eukaryota > Viridiplantae > Streptophyta > Magnoliopsida > Rosales > Moraceae > Artocarpus > Artocarpus heterophyllus. The sequence goes on from CM046334.1 coordinate 13,174,021, forward strand.
AAGAAAAAGAAGCTAATAGAAACAAAAGTTCAGTTTAAGCTGGAAAGGAAGGATGAAAATCTAATCTATTATCTTGTTTTTCTGTATAGCGGCTAGTAATTGAATACTTATAACTTGTGCAAAATGTCCTTTCGTTTATTGGTTTTCGGAAATTTTGCCATTTTTGTTTGTCACTTCTTTCTGCATTTTATTTTATTTATTTAATTTGCACTGCCACTGCATATCTGGTTTTCTATGTTAATGTAACAATTATACCAGTCAAATCTGAACTCTAGAATTGAAAACCAAGCAAAGCTATGCTCCTTCATTGAAAATCATTGGACAAACATACTATTTACAGTTTTCAGGAAATTAAAAAAAAAAAAAATGCGGCCACTCTGTTGTTGATGAACAGAAGCCCCACATTGGTCTAAAGCCAGTTCCCACATACGTTAGTCAACAAATTTACTTCGGACACTCCTGTTAGTTGCTGAGCGTTCATAATTAAACTCAAATCCTCCAAGAACTAAGGCCAATTCTCAATCATTTGAGTCTCACATTCGCCGGCGATGTTGCTTGAGTTTGCGGCTCCTTGTGTGCCGGTTCATGGTCTTGCAATGTCCGTCTGCCATTGCAAAACTCCCCAATGATATTCTTCGACAGGATTATAGAGTTTCTTCATCGTTTGTTTCCAATAAAACTATTCATTTAAGCACTTTGACAAAGCTGAACAGTCATCACTTTCAATGGTAGAGCCGTAGTGGCTTTCACAGAGATACAGTTCTGGCTCATGATCTGCTTTAAATCATCTTGTCTCCCATATCTAATTTATTCAAAAGGGAATAAGAAGTTACATGCAGGCACAAATTAGCACTTTTGTTAGATTTCTACTAAGAATATTATTTGTCATTAAAGAAAATACAAAACATAAGGATAAAGAGAAAAACATATAGAGTTCATTACGAACCATGAAGTAATAATTTAGATGAGTAGAAACTTGAAAGCAAAAGAGAAAAAACATTTTTCTTAAAAGTTAAGGTTACAACGGACTTTGATTCAGTCCTTAATATTCAACTTGGCTTTTTCTATCAGAGAAAAAAAATAAGGCCTTGTTTGTTTTGTTTTTAAAATTTTTGAAAATATTTTTACATTTTTTTTATGTAAAAATTTTTAAAACATTTTCAAGACAATTCACAAATTTTTTTTATTTTTTAAAAAAAATATTTTTACATATTTTAAAAACAGTATTAGACAGTCCCTAAATAATTTAGGTTGAGCGCTCCCATCACACAGGGATGTGTCAATTGGCCCCATCTTATGAGGTGCGGTGCGGTGCGGTGCGGGTCAAGAACCGCCTTTTGTACACCCGTCCCGTTTAGATAAATACACACACAACCTCTACCAAAAACCCCAAATTGCGTCTGACTCCCAAAACTTCTCTCTCTCCTCTGCCAAAAACCCTATCTCTCTCCTCACCTTCTCCCGCCAATCTACCGCCGCCATTCCTCTGTTGCGCGCCTGTCGGGTTTGTCCGCTTGCCGTTCGTCATTCACCTTTTCTACGAGGTAAGTATTCCTTTGAGTGATTTATGGAGTTTTTTGATAGTTAAAAGCCCTAAGAGGATGCTTGGTCAGTTTTCAATAGTGATTATAGCTGGAAAAAGAAGCTTAGCGTATTCGACTTTTTAGTGATAAAAGATAGCAACTAGTACAAGCTATGATATTGTTCATCTCTCAGTACTTTTTTTTTAATGGAGTTCATCCCTCAATACTAATACAAAAATGTGATTTTTTCATGTGGTAGATAAAAAAATGCCAACTTAACAGGAGAATAAGTCCCTGTTGGCCAAAAATATAGTGAAAAAATATTGGTTTGTTTGTTTGTTTGTTTTCAATTAGAAGTCGGAACAAGTATAAAAATAAACATTAGAATTTAGAACACGAAAATATAAGATATTGACATAGTTTTTGTATTTTCAATTTTCCCTAAAAAAAAGATTGTTTTTATTTTACTTTTTAATCAATTTGATCCCAAAAAAATTATCCTTGTTAGGGTGGTTCACAAATATGCGTATTACTTGAGACCTTTTGGGGTCGTGTAATGTTTTTCCTCGTATCATTTGGAGTCCCAATTTGGGAATCAATCTTTTAATTTAAATTTTTTTAATTTTATTTTTTCAATAAATTTAACCATCTAAAAATAAAACCCAAAAAAAGAGAAAAATAACCCTTATTAGGGCAATTTCCAAGTCTCGACCTATCAAAGACCCTTTAGAAAAGAAGAGACATAACACACAGTCTTGCTCATCAGGAGGATCGAGATAGAATGAGGCTGCTGACGCACAACATGCTGTCCTCCAACGTGAAGGGCGTGACGAATGGCTTTCCTCTGGTGATCGAAGTGGAGAAAGTGGTGGAGAAGCAAGTGGAGCTAAGCCCCGACTTCCTCAGAAACATCTTCTCCAAGATTGATTGGAAAGCCCTTGTTGATGCCTCCCGCACCTTTGGCTATGCGGAGCTCCCTGACCAGGCAGACTCCTCCATGCTCGACTCCGACGACTTCCTCCGCAAGTTCCACCACGCCCTTCTTGAGCTTCACCTTGAGGAAGGCGCTCTCCTCTGCCCAGAGACTGGTCGCCGCTTCCCCGTCAACAAGGGCATTCCCAATATGCTCCTTCACGAGGACGAGGTTTGATTTTTTTTTTTTTTCCTTTATTTGATTTTGATTTTGATTCACTCACTGATGATGGAATTGGATAGCAATATTGAGTGATTTTCTAGTGCCACCGTTTGTATTAGAAATTTGGGTATGTAAATTTATAAGATGGTATGATCGGGAATGAAAATTCTTGGTTTTGTTTTTATTTTTTCTTTTTATATATTTTGTTTCGGAATCTGGATTTGGTATTTTCTCCCAAGATGTTTAATTGGATAAAATTGGTTCGGTTCATTTGTATGATCTTCGAATAAATGTCTGCCCTGCTATGATATATGAACAAGGAACAAAGAAATAAGGCAGACAGGAGGACAAATTTCCAAAGCTTTTTCTAGCATTTTTAATCTTCACAATTGATTCTCCATCATTTACAAAATAAATAGTTTTATTCTGTCCCAGATATGATATCAACATTGTTAATAAATTGCAAAGAATTTCTAAGCTGTAGTTTCTTTTTCGGCAATGAATGGCTTACCAAACTAAAATAAAATGAACCACCTACTTCCGTACTAGCTAGGTGGTAGACGTAATGAGAATTGAGGCACGTTAAGACTCTCCTATTAGCTCTGTATGAATGTCAAAGAGAATTTATCAAAATCTGTGTTGAACCCAAAAGCCACGCCTGCTTGGTCTTATTTATCTTTGTCGCGGGGGGTTTCACATGGTGGAGGTGGAACGCCAAACACCCAGTCTAAAACATTCAAGTATTTCGATCGAAAGACCTCCCTCTCCTGTGCATAACAGTGCATTATGATGGCTGTTGACAAGCTGAAGACTGCAACATCGGCTCTCTTCAAGTTCCTCGACCGCGGCAAGTACCCAGCATCAGCCAAGCACGTGAAGAAGCTCTCGATGGCTCGAGCAAGGCAGTACAGTGATATTTCAATCCGCCTGCTTTTCTTCTCAATGGCCAAGGCCAGGCCCGGTGGGAACTGTCCAACAACAGAAACAAGACTATCAAAATGACACGTTTTCATGCAACCATTGAATTAAGAAGTTGAACAGGGTATTGTACCGTTCCCATTGCCACCATTGGAATGTTGCATTTCTTAAAAAGCCTAAAGAGAAAGCACGTCCACATCCTGATCACCAATGAAACAGAGTTTTCTAAATCAAGACAGCATCATTCTTAATGCATGAAAGCGTGCAAACAGTCACTATCAGGTTGAAAGCCATGTTGTTTGTGGAGTAAATTGCTTTTGTTGGCAAACCAGAGTAGGAAACATAAATTTAGCCTATGCATCATCAGATTTTGTTTAAACAAGCATTACAGATGTAGTTGGGAAAATAGAAAGTGATGCAAAGCTAACATAGGGACCATTTTAAAGAATTTTTCTCCAGATCCTTGCCAATGACAAAGCGAAAATTGATGCCTTAAAGTGTTTCAATGTATCACAAAATATAAATTGCCATGGAGACATAAAAATTGAAGACCATTAGCAGAAAGTGCATGTCCACATATACTATAATGTTTCCCACCAATTCAATATGAAAAAATACAGCACATGCACTTTGTTTTGCATAATGTACATTCTTGGGCTAGCATAACCACCAAAAAATAGTAGAGAACCTCATAAGTAAACCTGGATAGATTTACCAGCTAATATTTGCATGCAACAACTACACTAATTAAACTCCATTCCTTCGCTCCTGCCTATACATTGGCAAAGCTAATTTATTTCTTTAAACCGAGGTCCAGAAAATAAAAATTAAAAAAGCACAAGATAGGTGGATGCTTACCAAGCTGACGAGCAGTATGCAGATAGAAACAAGCTTGATCTTGCAGTACCAAGAAGACTTTTTCCTAGTATTGTGGAAGGCCTGCGAGTGGTCACACACATGTCTGTAAGACTATCCGCACAAAAGGAAAGGATATACAATCACTGTGGAAGAAAGTTTTTTTTTTTTTTTTTTTAATGAGAAACTTTTTTTTTCTCGCCCTTGTTTAAGTAAAGTTTAAAAGAACGACAAAAAAAAATATTTGTATCAAATTACAAGGGTTTGTAACCGCAGGACTCAATCTTAATGCACTCAATGTAAAAAATAATAATAGTAATAATAAATAATAAAAAAAAATGTTCAGCTTATGTTCATGTTAACATATATACTTGGCAGCCATAACAGGTCCACATGTTGAAATGACCATGCTCCAAGCATTTGAGAACGTTATATTCTTTCGTTCAACTAGAAACTTTTTAATTGCAAGTAACCTCAAACCCTCAAGAATTGTTTCTCTAACAAAAGTTTCGAAAATTAAAACCGCTTTATCAAACACCTGCGCCAGAACTTCAACAAATATGAAAGAACACATTTAATTTTCAAAGCATCAAGACAGGAAAATTCATTTGTGAAGAAAATCAAAAGCAGTCACCTTTTCAAGAGGTCTTGGCGGTGAACTATGAGTGCAGGAATCAGATATACTGGTAGATAAACCGGTAGCGCCCTCTTATAGGCTTGGATAAGAAAAGAAAGAATGTGCCCACTGCATGATTCGTGTCCATGTATAATCTGCACAAAGGCTTAAAAGCTTAAGAAAGCAAGGTAACATAGCAATGACAGGCAAAGTTCAATTGCAAACTCAACGCATCAACAACATACTAACAAACCAGACTCCAAATCTTCTCGTAGGAAAAAGAAAACAGTGCAATGATCAAAGATTGCATACCGAGCATGGAACTTTCATATTTGGATTTAGTTTAATGTCCACACCGACGGATTTGTAATATCTCTCAACTGCTTCCAAATTAGTGAAAGGAATTCCAGATGCAATCTCTTTCACAGCTTTCAGAATAACAGTATCCTTTCCGCCATGTGTATTAAGAAACGATTTATACGACGGAGGCAAACTATCCTGCTTCAATATGTAAGCAGACCTGAACAATACATTTTGCTTTCTTTATTCAGTCAAAGAACATTCTAGGAGAAAAATGTAATACAATCCTCTGAAACGAATAAACAAAGTATCAATACAAATTGAGAACTTTTACGCACAGAATTTGGGAGGAAGAAAGACACATGAGGAAGATATCACCATGCGCCCAGGTGAGTGGCTTGCAAATTCGACCGAATCGTTTGCTTTTGATCCCGCAGCGCGAGGCTAGCACGGCAGCTCGCATAAGAATGTATATAGCCAGACTCGTATGCTGAGTTTCTAGCCCAGTGAGAAGCATCGATGGTCCTGCTATTGCCCCTGCTAACAGAGCCCTCCATTTCGCTGTCCTGAACTAGAATCGAAAGCAAATTTTCGTCTTGACGACAATTCAAATACAGGCATAAAAATCAGAAATTCACAAAGAGAAGGAAGGAGAAACAACGTGCCTGCGGTGACCTCCCAAAGAACCTATAAGCTCATCCACCGAGACGAATGTGCCGGCAAAAGTGCCGAGAAATAAGCCGTATCGCAGCGTCTCCTTCACGGCCATTACGATTGCTTCGCCATTCGTGATCATCCCTTCCTTCCTGCAAACCAGAAAAGCCACAAATACAAATCTGCATGAGAATTTCAAGGTCGTAAAATCAAACTCCGATTCTCGAAAAATCCAATCCACGGCGAACTTCACATTTCACCTTAGAGAGGCCAATGCCTTCCTCCTCCTCAACCGAGCAAGAATCGAGAACAGAGCGAGACCGCCTTTGAGACCGGCTCCTATCGAGAATCCCTTCACGGAAGCAGTCACGATCCTCCGTAGCTTCTCCGAGTCCTGGAACGGAAATTCACGGTACATGACCGACGACGACGCGGCCGAAGATGAAGGACAAAGATCGGATCCGCCGTTGCAATGCGCACAGGTCGCGTCGCCGTGGTCAATTCCGGCGCAACCATTCTGGTGAGGGAATCTCGCGGAGTTGCCGCAAGACGGTGGCGGCGGCGGCGTCATGGATGCGAGTCCGCTAGGGTTTCGACCAAACGACGGAGAGAAAGAGACAGAGTTTGAAGCGAAAGGCTTTAAAGGTAAAAGAGGAAGAAGAACAACATGCTGGGAAATATTTTGTGAACAATTCCACAACTTGCCTATTTGCAACAAAATAAAAATAAAAATTACACTTTATATGTCACGTAAGAATAAATACAAAAATAAAATTATCAAAAAAATAAATAATTTATGACCTTTTTTTAAATTTTTTTTTAATATGATATATTTTAATCCACTGTTAAAAAAATTATATATTTCTAAAACGTCCGGAAATATTCTTTTATGGCTTTTGAAAATGGGGCGTGAGAGAGCGAAGGGAAAGGGCGCAGCCATCAAACGACAAGTCAGAGAAGCACACGTTGGTGAAAGTTTTTCTGTGGTTTGGAATTGGAATAATAACGTGTTCTCGAGCTTCTCTTGTTTTTGCCCTTCTCTGGCTCTTTCTAGTCTTTTTCGTTACAGTTTTGTGTCTTTTGCAGAGCTTTTTTTTGGTCCAAGTAAAATAAAATAAAATAAATAGAAAAGGTTCCTTGTAAAAAAGAAGCAGAACTTACAATAGAACATGTTTTTGATCCTAGTAATAGGTTCATTTTTAACCGTTTGAATTGATTTTTTATTAATAAATGAAAACAATTTTTTTTAATTATGCATTGCAAATTTATAACGTGAAAAGTCAAGAATCAAATTCTTAAAAAAAATTACAATATATGACTAAATTATTTTTATAACGTAATATTTTAAATATCTTAAAGATGTCCTTAATTATAGGTAATTATTATTTTTTTGAGCTTGGAGTGAAGGATTTAAACTCAGGTGTAGATTTATCGTTAGGCTATGCTTACAATCACACAAGTAATTATTTTAGTAATATCATATTTTGTATTATGTAATTCTATAGTAATTGTTGACGGGCAAAACTCGTCTAAAATCTCTCAAATTTCTCACCGAAATAATCACTCACGTATGAAGTAAATAAAACAATAAGAAAATAATAGCACTAACACAAAAATTTAGAGTTGTTCACCTTAGATGAAGGCTATATCCACTATAGGTTTTCTTGAATGGTGGAGTTTCATTATAAGAAAATAAGTGTACAAAAGGTTTGTGCCAAAAATTAGACTTAGGCAGCTCTCTAAAATTAGCTTCTATTTATAGTGTTTGGAGATGGTCAATGTCTTACTCCTTAAGCTTAATTTAAATTTAGATACATGATAATCTTTTCTCCTATTGGCTAACATCACCACCATGATCTCTTATAGGATTTATACCTTATGAGTATCTTCGACGAATCATGATCAGCTTGAGTGTTTATCACTATCTTGAAGATCTTTTGATTTAAACACGGACATGAATGGATCATTTTACCCTTCTTAGATATCATCTGAAAAGAAGCTTATGAATTACACCGAGGTAATATGGGGCAAGATCATTCTTGGGTCCGATCAGGCCTAACTAGGTGACCCGATAACAGTAATATTTTAATGATATCATTTTAAGACAAAGTAAAATAGTGATATATTAGAGTCATTTTAATTTAATAAACATAATTGAAAACAAGTCTAACCGTTAAAATAACGTGATCTAAAGCTCAAAAAAAAAAAAGAAAAAAGGAGAGGGAAATACGGTTCCAGAGGCGAATTTATGTGGTATTAATGAGACTGAATAATCGAAGCATCTTTGCTGTTTGAAATGCTACAGGATGAGAAGAACACCGACCGTTTTTTTGACAAACGGGATGAGAACGGACGAGGTACGTTGGAGTTGGGCTCGTGGAGTCGTGGGTGATATGTTTGTCCCTTTTACCCATGATGTTTACGGTGGGAGACAGTTGTGCAAGTTATTCCCCATAATTGTTTTGCCGGCGGACTAGGTGCGTTGTGCATGTATTATTTCACCTAATTGTTGGCCTTTTTAGGTACGATCTTCACCGATAGGAAAGAAAATACGAGGGATGAGAAAATATTAAAAAAAGAAAACTGAGAAATTGTTTTTTAAAATTTTTTATTTACTTGTTTGGTAATGTAAAAATGAAAAGAAAACTATTTTATCTTCTCTTATTTGAAGAAAAAAACTACTATTAATACAATTATTATTTTGTCTAAATATTATTTAGTTATTTTTTTTAATTTGGTGTCTAAATTTTTTGTTGAAATTTTGATAGAAAAGAAGGATAACTTGGTAACTTCATTTTTTTTGCATTGTTGTCAAACTTTTTCCTATCAAAATCTATCCATATTTAAAAAGGTCAATTATGGTAGGACCCACATGTCATTTATTCAACCTATTTTTTCTTTCTATTTTAATTTCTTTTCTATCAAACACCCTATATATTAATTTTCATCCCAATTCCCAAAATACTTCTAATGTTTTTTTTTTCTTCCACTTTTTACTCGTACCAATAAAAGCACATGGGAAAAAAATGTTTGGCATATAGGTTACATAGCCCCCATCAACTTTTGGAATCCATATGCTAAATGATAGCCCCAGTTAGAGGAAAATGTTTTGGCGCCACCAACATTGCTAAACACTAATAGGATGTATGAAAACATAATTCAAATCACAAAGTTGTGGATCAAATCAATTTTGTTATAGTATTTTTTCTTATAAAATTTAAATTATAAATTAATTTTACCTTAAATTTCAACGTGCCTAAAATAGCCTATAAAACTACGAGAAATGAGAATGACCCTAGCATTTTTCATAAAACCAATAGAAAATTAATCTTAAAGGGTCTTTGAAAGTGTAATTAGAATTGAAACTTTTGAATGAAAAACAGTAACATATAAGAGCTTTATACTACAACTTATTTTTTCTGATTATTGAATTATATGAGAGATTTATATTATAATAACTAAAAGTTTTGGTTAGAATTGATTTTACCAAACACTGAGCTTCATACTGGGAGATCTACTTTCTATTAATGAATGGTCTACAACGCAATAACGACCTTACAATCACTCGTTGGCTAATAACTATCAAAGCATATGCTTACACATGAGCTCACAAATATGAAACATGTCAATTACCCAACTCAAATAAGTTATCAACGTTTTAGCTAGATAGCCTTTTTAGGCCACCCTCCCCACTGAGAATTCTAAGGACGGGAGTAAAAGCTGTTAACATCTTCTTAATTATAGTTGTCTCTACTATTGTATTTTTTTTTTGGGAAAAATTAGGACAATACAAATACTAATTTAAACACAAAAAACAAAATACATATGACGACTCAACTCCAATCATAGACCAGAATCACTAATATGTTTGATTTAAAATGCTCAAGGGATAATAAGTATATTGGCTTCTAACATGAGCAAGTCAAAGTAGAACACAATAAATCGAGCACAAATATGATTCTTTCAAAATATAACACTATAAAAGGTAGAAAACACTGATCAAACAAGATTTAGAGACTAATAATACTGAGGCCTAACACAACACTGCCGAGGACAACAACTCGCGAACCAATCAAATAGATTACAACGGATGGTGGAAAAATCACCTCCTTTATTACAACAAGAAACTAACAAAACTCAAAAAACAAATTGTTTCTAAACGACAAAAATACCGCTGATTTTATTTGACAAATAGAAAACTCAAACTAAATAGGTAAGACCTAACTATTAATGACGAGGACACCGTTGATGAGTCGGCCACCGTCGAGGGAGAAGGATAACTTCGTGACACTGTCTAAAAGCTGTGGGGAGTATGAACGAACCTCCATCGTTGTCCACCTCCACCAACCAACAAAAGCAGAATCATCGGCTCTACCCCGACGAAGCCGAAAGGACGTTGGCCTAACCCCACCAAAACCTTCAACTCCTAACGCAAAGAGTTGCCTCTCCACCAAATTTGAACGTCATGCCACCTAGATGCTGTTGACAGCCACTGGAAGACGTTGCCCAACCAGCAAAGAAACCCTTTCTACCATGCCACGAAGAACCCCCCCTAATTTCCGAACAAGCTGCCTCCCCTCCAAAGAAAATGATGTCATGATACTGGGCCACACTCTCATGGGGCCAGAAGTCTGAAAAACTGTTCGAAAGTGGCACCGGACTCTAGCCCATCGACCTTGCCGTTTGCCCATTTACTATCGTTTATTTGGTGCCATGATAAGGTTGCTTTTTACCTTGAAAAGGTTTTGTATTCAAATCAATCCTATAATAATGGATGGGAAATATAGGTCAGATAATTCAATTTCCTCAAGAAACTCATATGCCACACAAGAATGCGACCACTGTCAGGATTATTTTGATAATGCCATAAGGCCATCTTTTGTTCCGATAATCATCTTTTTAAGTTCTCTCTCTTCCCTTAGGCCTAAAACAATCCATTTAACCAAGCCTTGGCACTTTATCGGACTGGGGTGGTGATTGGCCTTTCCGTTTCACACTAGTAGATCCCTACACAATGAGTCGCATTGGAGGCCTTTGGACCAATTTGTTGCAACTTGCAAACGGGTATAAATAAAATTGAGTACCAAATGGGAAGTGCTAGCTTTTCAGCCATGTCACTATTATGTGTCAAATGGATTTACATTTTTCTACAAACTAGTTGACTACGTGCGATACATTCATTAAGTTGTAATTGAAGTTTTTATTAAGTAGATTATGAATAAAATAATAAATAGAATCACAATTTTATTTAGAAATTCAAGAAAAAAATTATACAAATAACCTATTAAGATATGATTTGTTTTGTTTTGGTCGTCAGTATCCACTTTTAGGTCTAACTATTTTAAGATTTATGAAATATACAGTTTGCATATAGTTTATAAAGTGATAATTTTGGGCACCAGTATATTGAGGTTTTAAGAGGAAAAAAAAGCAGTCAAAGAAATAAATAATTAAAAAATATTTTTTAAAAAGGAAAAAATGTGACACAATTTAACTTTTATTTCAAATATATATTTTTTAAAAATTAATTTCAAAATAATTAATTACTACATACTTTATCTTTTTAAAATTCTCACAATATGTGTTATGTTAGTTTCTATTTGAAAATAGATAATTTATCAATCACGTAGTCAAAACTGTATACTTCCTTAACCAAGTAAAAATTTGATTCAGTTTTTAAATTCAAATAAACCCAAAAATATTAAGGCATACACACATTTGACAATGATAGGAATGAAAGGAACAAACTGTAGTATAAGTTAATGATCACAAGCAATGAGATTATTCTAAACAGATTGGTGATATTTGAGGTTTAAGAAATTTATGAGAGAGATGGACAATGTTGAAACGAAGAGAAAATTAAAAAGAAACTAAAAGAGAAAAGATAGGAGAACATTAGGGGTAAAAGATAGCAATAAACAGTAAACAAAAGAAGCAAAAAATAAAGAAAGAGAAAAAAAAGAGTAAGACAATGAAAAAGTAAGAAAGAGAGAAAAAAATTAAAACACAAATATAAAAGACAATAGTAAACAAAAGAAGCAAAAAATAAAGAAAGAGAAAAAAAAGAGTAAGACAATGAAAAAGTAAGAAAGAGAGAAAAAAATTAAAACACAAATATAAAAGACAATAGTAAACAAAAAGAGTTTAAAGAGAAAAAAATATAGATTATAGTAAAAGACCAAATAAGTGAAAAGGAGAAAAAAGTAAAGCCCCTAAAATGAACGAAAGAGAACAAAAGAGAAAGTTATCCAAAAATTAAAAAGGGAAAAAATAAATAAATACTATTTGCAATAGACAAACAATATAGAAATAGAATTTAAAAAAGGAAAAAAAAGGAAAGCCCCAAAACGATAGAGTTAAAAAGAAACATAAGATTGAAGTGTAAGGCTATGATAGACAATGGAGCATAAAAAAAATATATATATAAGAAAGGAAAAAAAAGTTAAGAATATAAAAAGATGAAGGAAAGTACTAAGATACAAAGAGAAAAAGAGAAGACCAAAAAAAAAAAAAGGAAAAGAAGCAAAAGAAAAATAATGAAAGTTTTTTTTTTTTTTAAATAAGAATAGAATAGCCAAAAGGAAGGGAAAAAAAAAACAAACAATACAGTATGTTTTGGACAACAAAACAATAAACAGTGGTATGAGCATCTGCTCTTTTATTATAGTTAAAGACAGGCTATAGTCTAGAGTTGTATAATGATGATATAAGACTTGTAGGAACATATAGTTTAGAGTTAAATATAACAAGGGGTGGCCGAGGTAATATAATGTTTGATTTACAAAATATACAAAAAAAATATTTGGCTTTGCAACGTAATTTGATTTTTTATTTCAAATATATATTTTTAAATATTGTTTTTTATGACTTTATCTTTTTTAAAACCTTCATGTGTCATTATTGTACTAGATTTTGTTTTATAATCAACACTTTATTAATTATAAAGTCAAAACTGTAATCCTATTAATCGAGTAAAATTGGATTTCCTTTCAATCTAGATAAAACCAAAAATATTAAGACACACACAAAAATTTGACCATAAAAGTGATGAAAGAAACTAACTGCAATATAAGTTAAAATTAGTCATAAACAATGAGATAAGTTAAAATTAGTCACAAACAATGAGATCATTCCAGAGAGACAATTAAAATAGAGAGAAAATAAAAAGGAACAAAAGAAGAAAAGTTAGGAGAACATATAGGGCAAGAAACCACAGTAGACAAATAGACCAAAAGAAAGAAAGAAAAATAAAATAAAACGTTGAAGAAGAAAAAAAGAGAAAAAAAGTAATATAAAAGACAATGATTAAAAAAAGGTTTAAAGGGGAAAAAAGTTAAATAGAGACTATAATAAAACATCAAAAAAGTAAGTACGAAAGAGAGAAAAAAGGTTAAGTGTCAAAAAATTAAAAAGGAAAAATAAAACACTATTTTGTAAGGGAAAATAATAGACATACGTTTTAAAGAAGAGGGAAAAAAGAAAACCACGAAAATGTGGAGTTAAAAAGAAAAAAAGATTAAATGTGAGACTATAGTAAACAAATGAAACTCTCAAAAAAAAGTTATAAAGGGGAAAAATATTAATAAAAAGAAAGAAAGGAAAAAAGCACAAAAATAAATAGAGCACTAAATGATGAGAAAAAATAAAAAATAAGTATTAAAGATGCAAAAAAAAAAGAGGTGGACAAAAAAAAGGAGAGAAGAAAAGCAAAAAAAGGGGAAAAAAAAGCAGCAAGAAAGCAAAAAAAGAGTAAAAAAGAAAAAAACCCAAAAAAGGAATAAAAAAAAAAAAACCAAAACAGATCGTCTTGGACAACCACAAAATGAATAACGTACAAGGGATGCACTCTTTTACTATAGTTTAAGGAAATATTTATATCTAAATATCAAATTTGTAAAAGTAGAAAGCGGCCCGCCACAACTCTAACCTTTGCGCAGAAAGAAAATGGCACAATATACAATAGTCAAAACTTTATTTATTTATTTTAATGTTGGATCATTAACCGCTCACACCTACTTACCACATCTCATAAAGCATAAAACATGATTTCTCCGCAATAAACACTGATTCAACGCATGATGAGCTTGCTAAAAGTGAAAGGGGAATTTATTAAGAGTAAAATATATATAATGTTCTTGTCCTAACCAAAATCAAATTTCTTTGGCTTTCATTTTCAAAATCAAGCGTGAATGTCTTGCATTAATGTCAAATTTTGAGTTTGAATAAAGCTTGTAATCTGGTACTTTGTAATGACGATTCAATTTGCCGCCATTTGCAATGGAAAAATGTATTGCCCACATCAATGGTGTCAGATATGCAGATATAATCCTTCCCTTTTTAAACTACGAGTGGTTCTCCTCTCAGTTGCTGTACAACTTCTCGACATCTTCTTCCATACGCCGGTTCAATCTCCCCCTATCTCTTCATTCCACTTTAAGAACTATTTTCATGAATTCGTAGACGAAATAACTTATTGCAGCCGAAGGAAGTACCTGAGTACGAAAAACATTATCAAAATCAAAAAGTGAGAAGCAAAAGAAGCTTAAAACCGAAGAGCTGAACATTTAAAAAGTTTAATATCTAACAAGAAAAAAATGACTGCAAAATAAAGACTGACAGATAGATTAAATTTTGGTCAAGACCACATTATTAAATCTAATCAAGTTCAGACTTGCCGTGGTTGAGAGAGAGAGAGAGAGAGATCTTATCTCACTGATTATGTACCTGTAGCAAGCTGGGAATTAGTCCAGCGTAGAGAGCAGGGACTCCTCCTTGCTTGACTATTTCCGCACAAGTTGCCACGGGACTTAATCTAGTTGTCTGGACTTGTAGTTGAAGCTTTCTCCTCACAACCTCAAACGGGTAAGTAGCAGCTTCAGCACAAGCACCAGCAATAGCACCATAAAGCAACGTCCTAATTGGTCCCAACTCCAATTGATCCAAAACATTCAATTCCTGCCCCTGTTGGTTCATAGCTTGAATTCTTTTCCTTCCTTCCGGTGAATGCAGATAAGCTGATTTCAGTATATCATACACACCATAAAAAACTGCACCTGAAGGTGCCATGCTTAAAATGGAGGGTACTAAGCCTTTATAAAGAGAGAGAAATCCTTCAGTTTGGATCATGTGGTGGAAAGCACCAATAACACCACCCAAAGCTTCTCCACCAGGAGCCACCAACTTAGTACGAATCTGAAAGGCACATCGTCTTGTATGATTAGCATATACAAGTGATGGGGACTAAAATCAATGAAATCTTAGTTCTGCTCGTTTCCTTTTTACCTGAGAATTAGACTGATAAAAAGCTCCAAAGTAAATTGAAAAAATGTAAACCAGGAAAAAACATAAATCTACACACAAATGCAAGGAAATGTAAAGTAGTGACCACAACCACCAAAAATAATAGCCCCTTGCATCTCTTCCATCAGACAGACGGTCCAAATTGAAAACATTCCCATGTTAATCTTAGTCAATCAATTGATTCAGCAAGTCAAGCATTTTGTGGCATGTGCACACTTTATGTGGCCTAGATAATCTTAGCACTCATTCAAAGATCCGTGGAACAAACACATCAAGTTATAATCACCGGAAACATATCTTATTTATGCACACAGCAAAGAAAACAAGCACATGTTTAATACAAGTTCTATCATGAATGGTAAGCTCAATTGACGTCGAAAAACGAATCTAATTGCAAAATTTCCAAAATTCACATACTGTGTCAAGTGGTAAGCAGAGTACACTTGCAGTAATACCAGCCGCAGCACCGGCAATGAACCGCTCAAAATTAGTGGTCTCTTCATTCCCAGAAAATCTGAGCAATTGCTTTCTGTAAGTATCGTAAGCGCAAAAATTGACTGCTTTAAATGGTGCTGTGCGAAGGATGTTAACAAGGTTCCCCTTCCAAAAGCCTCTCAAGCCTTGAGAAGCCGCTATCGTTTTGACGAGCTCCAATAGATTCTTCTGCTCACCACGAACTATGTATTCCAGCTTTAGTCTCTCAAGTGGTGCCACAAAAGTTCTGATCACAAAAATATTCAATTTCTCTTCACAACCAAGCACATAATATTAAATCTTCACAGAACTATCAACTGATAAGTATAAAGAGCATTCAATGTTTCTTATAATCAATTAGCAAATCGTATATCAGAATCCTAAACCAATTTGTTCAAACAACGTGAAAATTTCCACTGAATTAAATCAACCCAAACAATAAAGCATGTAAAAGAAACGAAATTCTGTCTCCAATGAAGATTTTTTTCTTCAACAAAAAAGCGAAATAAGAGCAACGAAAACGGACCTGGAAACCATGGCAGCAATAGCACCGGCCCATAAATGCTTGGTTGTGTTCGCGGCAGCGCCTTTCCGAACCCTAATTTTCTGATTCTTCTTCCTCTCCTCAACCAGAGCGTCCTCGGAAACCTCGTACCCATGCTGAACCAAACACCTCTTCGTCTCGCGAACAATCCCGTCGCTTCTCAAGCTCACAGACAAGAACCTTCCTCCGTTGAATCGACACACACACGACGACACGGAACCCTTACCCAAACCCCCAATCGGAGCCAAACTCTGCTCCTGCGGCGAGACCCAGCGAAAAAGGGAATTGGAAACCACGGGCTCCAGAAACAACCCGCCATTGACGAAGAAGCTGGAGCTCGAAGAGAAAGCGGATCCAGAGCAAGAGAGCTCCGAATTTGACATCTTTAAGGAGTTGAAGCAAGATTTCTCTCAGGATTAGGATTCTCGAGCTTTGATTCCGTCAAGAGTAAAAAACGATGGGTAGGGAAAGACAGGAGAATGAAATGGAGTCGGGATTGGAAGAAGTGGGAGCTCCGGAGTTGGATAAAAATAGCGGATTTGGCAGCTTTTCTTCCATGGCAGGACATGGATTTTGCATTTCAGTTCCCTCCCTCCTCGACTCACTCGGACGTGGGCGAGTTGGTGGGGACTTCGAAATTATGCATTTTTACTTTTTTTTTTTCTTTTTTTCTTTTTTCTTTTTTCTTTTTTCTAGTTTCGATTTTCGCTGGTTTCCTGGTCGATGGACTTCATTACCATCTCGGATTGCGGTGTTTTGTAGCGCGCCTCTTCCATTCCATCTTCGTATTCTTACGAAACAGAGTAACGGATCTGCTTGTTTGCTTTGACGTAATATTTTAGGTTACAGAAGAAATATGTAAAAGGAAATTGTTTGGCCGTTTGTCCCCATTTTAAGGTATATTACATTTAGTTTACTGGTAGTATTAAAAATTATATACCATGATAATTTGTATCGTTAAAATAATAATAAAAAAGCTCATAAATGTTGTTTGGTTAGTAATTTTAAATTGGTATGATTTTAAACCTTGTGGTTTAAACTAATGGTTTTAAATTTATGCGATGTAATTCATTGTTTCAACTAGCATGTTTGAAAGTGTAAACTATCACATTATAGAACTCATATTTGGATAGCTTAAGAATTGCTAGGAAACTAGGGATTGGAATCATGGTTGTATTATAGATAATAAATTCAAAATCATGTAACGTAAGGGGTGGATAAGCTCTTGAAAACCAGTTTAGGATAAGTTTTAAACATTACAACAGGTTTCGTCAGTTAATACACATACAAATGTCAGTTTGAACTAAGCTATTAGGTTCAAACCACATGAACCCATAGACCAAATGAACAAAAAAACTATGGCTCCTTTCTAATTTGCTCACGATTCTTGTGCAATTTAAATACCAATTCCTTGACAAGATGTTTTATTCGATGCTAAAACTTTACACTTCCAAACATCAATTTAGATTATTGTTTAGACTATATAAGTTCAACGTTTCGGTTTAAACCCTAAAAGTTGATCATACCAATTCAAGTTGTGAACCAAACAAACTCTTAAATAGACATTCCAACTACATAATCAAATAAGTTATCTAAAACTATCAAATCAACTTATTTCTTATTTTGATGATAGGTACATACAAAATCGAACTAATAAGAAACGTAACAATATTTTATAAGAAAACAATTTATAAAATATTAACTTTTTCCCCTATACCGGCATAATTGCCACCCATAAAAAATGCGATGTTAAACCTCTCATTGCTACATGTTACAATGTACGACGGTCTTTCGTGAAGGACCGTAAAAACCTTTTTTTATATCAGTGTTTTCCTTCGTTTCACAAACAAAATTTGAAAGTCTGTTCAAACTTATCAATGAAACAAGTCATTAATATAATTAAAATGAGTTGAGTTAAACATACTAATGCTCTAGTAAAGTTGGGGAAAGGAAGTTTTATCTTTTTGTTTTAGAAAATTTATGGAGGAATTTATTCTTTGAAGGAAAACTATCTGCAAGTTCAGTAGCTCTTGATAATTTGAATCAGCAGATGAACCGTCTGTCTCTGAAATAAGTTGTTACTTTTTTTTTTTGGTCCCCTCTCTCTTGAAAAATGTACCATATTTATTAAAACAAATATTACACCGTATTGCAGCTGTTTAGAAAAGTCAAGTTGGTTATAGTTTCGTTTGAATGCTGTTAATTCACAGTATTGCAAATTTTTTGACTCTCTTACATGCATCTTCTAATGGTAGGTGAAAAAGGAGCTGGAGGAACTGAAAATTGAGAAAGAAGAAAAGGACACGTTTCATGGAGATGAGAAGTGTAGAACAACCATTCTCATAGAGGAAAGAGGTAGAAATCTTGCTCGTTTGAAATTTCCCCCTGAATTCTTATCCAACTAGCAACTTAGTTATAAGTTATAGTGTTACTTTTTCTCTGTATTTAGAAGAAAAAAATACCAAGTAAACAGTTGTTGGTTGCATTCTTGTCATTAAACTCCTTTTAGGGTGCCAGTTTTCATTTTTTTTTTTTTTGTTTGAAAGAAATTTCAATTCATACGAACAACATCGTGCATGGAAGATTAAGAAAGTATACGTTGGGCACATGCTTCATAGTTCAAACACTATCGTTCCCTTATTTTCGAGGTTCCTTCATATAAATCTCCTTGGTCGTGCTTTGCTTTATTATATAATTAGATTTCAGTTTTATCAATGTCTGTCCTCCTCCTCCTCCTCCTTTGCTCTTGAGTTTCTGTTGTTATCAATCAGCTGAAATAGGCTTTTGGATTTTCATTGGTTGAACTATCATTAATTTATTATGATTGTTCCTTTGGTAGGAGCTGAGAACCAACAGCGGTATGTGTAACTGCTATGATTTATAGTTATGGTATAGGCTGCATCTTTAACCATGTCGAGTTGATGCAAAATTCAATTTTCAGTGATTGGAGGTGTGTGTTTGTTTATTTTAAAGGAAGTTTTATCTTTGCACTGCAGATGCCATGATAAAGAACTTTGAGACAACTATAGAAGCCAATAGACTGGCCAGGATCTACAAGAAGATTAAAAAATACGAAATTGTATCAAGAATAATATACAAAAAAATATGCAAATATCTTCTGGTGTCGAGGGAATTGCATGTATAGAGATCATATCTAAGGGATTCCTTGGTTCAGGTTGAAGCAGCAATGTCACTCGATCATTATCAACCTGGTTGCAATCTTTTTCTGTCTGTGAGGATCCCACCAGAGTGCGTTCTACTTCTAATAGGCCCATGCTCAATTGCTAAAGGATGACCTCGCTATAAGATTGGATATATCCCTTCTTGAAATAGAAAAGTTGGAATCTCTCATTCATGTACTGGGATCGCTGTTGGCTGAAGCGGATAAACAAAGTTTGACTTTCTTGGATAAGTTTGATCAGCTAAATTCTCCCTACGACTCTTGCTTTAAGTTGGTCCAGCGGGAGAAACACCTTGCTGTGAGGCATGTGCAGAGACAGTATGATCAACTTCATGATAAGTTCCTACACATTACATCCGAGAAGGATGCATTGCAGTTGTTTAATCAGGAGTTGAACAATAAAGGTAATTGAACTTCAAAAAGTTCAGGAGTCTATCATGGCACAGCATTCAGAGGAAGGTCAGAAAGCAAGGGAAAGGATCTAGAAGCTGGAGTCTGAAGCAGAAATTTTGGTGTCAAAGAAAATTGAAGCAGAGAAGTTGGTTTCCAAGTTACAACTGAAGATTGATACTCTTTCTGCAAGTTCAAAATCAACAGAGAACAAAATGGTTTGCAAATTTTTTCAACTTATCTATGAAATTTTTAGCACCCAAAATACCATTCTTAAGGTTGTTGTTTTTTTATATCTTGCAGCAAGGCCTGCTGCTGAAAATTTCAGCATTGGAAAATGAGAATGAAAATACTATAGAAAAATTACAACAATAGATGCAGAAAAAAGTGGAAGAAATCGATACTTAGTGAAAGGAGGGTGAGAAACGTGGCAAACACATACACTAACTGGAGAAACAAGTAGAACAGCTTCACAACTTTTTAGAGGAAAAAGACCATCTAATTCGGCAATATAAGGAACGAGAGACAAAGTTGGAAGAACAAATTACAGAGGTTTTGAAAAGAGATTCACTATATTACATTGTAGTTCCTCATGATAGCTCAATATTTTAAAGGTTCTGTCTGTTTGCAGAACCAATACCGTTGACTACTGCTGAAAGTAGACTAGCAGAAGCTAGAAAGCAATATGATGTGATGCTTGAAAGTAAACAGCTAGAGTTATCAAGATATTTGAAAGACATCTCAGAGGAATGATCAGGTGTTATCTCTTACTACTTTTTATGAAATGTCTGAGATCTGAACAAGTACCTTTAGATTGACCTGAGAATGTATTCCATTAGGCAATCAATGACATCCGGAAGAAGCATGAGGAAGAGAAGCTGGAGATGGTTAACATGGAAAAGGCAAGGGTTTGTCATTTCATAATCTCTTTAACATTTTTATTTGTGAATTATATTCGTCATCTTTTTGAACTTCCAGGCAGAAAAAGTTACGGGAAAAATGCAAGCAAAATGTGTCCAAAAGTTTGCAGAGTGCAAAGAAGAATCAAAACAGTCCCTGACTCAGGTTCAGGAGGAACATGCTACTCTGTTATGCCTCAGAAATTGTTGCAAGCTTGCTATTAAATTGTCAAATTATCTCGTTTCATATGATCCACATTCTCTCGTACAACATATCTAATTTATTTTCCTGGAAACATTATGAGATCATCAATCTTTTAGGACTAAGTCTTTGCATATTTTAGACACTTATCAACATGGTTTAAGTATACAGTAACTTCATTCCTAGCCGTTCACCGTTTCAATTGTAACTACATGCTTTGTTATTTGAGTTAGGACGTAACAGAAAGCTTGCCTTAATGCTGTTTGAAGCTTGATGGAGCAGGAATTACTTTCTAAACCGCGACCATTGTTTCGACCATTGTTTTTTTCTGACTATTTTTGTTGTTCACTGTTCCATGTTGTTTTTTGGATCTTCACGGTCCAACTGGCATTCATTCATAACATTGTTCGACTCTCCTCCTGCATATGTGTGGGTGAGTTGTATTCAGCAGGAATATGATAGGAAAGAACTGAACCTCAAAGCCAATCAAGATGAAGAGCTAAAACGTTCTCAACTTCAAGCTGCAATGAACTGAAGGAGGTACATGCAGTTCAGATTTGGTAGTCTCAAAGTTTGCTTATGTTTGCAATAGCTGTAATTTGTACAGAAAATGACATCATTGAGGAAAGAGCATGAAGCTCAGATGAGAGCTTTGAGGTGTCAGCATGAAGACGAGTGTAAAAAGCTTCAAGAGGAATTGGATCTTCAGAAGTCCAAAGTAAGTATCTTTCCTGCGGCACAGTATACAACTGTATGATCATTGCAGTGTATTCATTTTGCTGATCATCAGAGGAGGACCGGCAGAGGGCTTTATTGCAATTGCAATGGAAAGTGATGGGCGATAAAGTACAATAGGACCAAGAAGTGAATTCAAAGAAGGTTTGGATTTTGTGGATTCCTCTTGTCTGTCTCAAGTAGATGCGGATGTGTGGCATCTGGATGGATCTTCCTATTATATTATTTTTCATATGAAATTGCTACACGCCTTAATTTTTCTCCTCTTTTCGGACTGAAAAATTAATCTTTTCTGATGTGGCATGTGCAATTAGGTACCTTTATTTCCCTCTCTCCTGAAGTTGTTCGTAATTGCGAGTGCTATATATTTTCTCCACATCCAACGTTTATACTTCCATGTATTCACCACATCCAAAATTCGCATTTTTGCTGCCTTTGATAATATTGTTTCAGGATTACTCCATTTCCTCCCTTCAAATCCTCAATTCTACTGGTTCAAAAAGAAGTCAACGTCCTCTCGCAAGGCCAGCGGATGAAGAAAAGGTGAAAATCATATGATTATATTTTCTTCTCCGGATTCACCCTTCCTGAGAGCAACGCAAACACCAGTGTCAAAGTTGTTGAAGAAAGTAAAGAACGCAAGCACGGGAAGTGTGTTGGGTATTTCTAAGCATGATAAGAAGGCAAGTAATTCTTAATAGAGTTTTTACCCCCCAAGTATGCCCTTGAATGGTGATTCAAGCACCTCAAAGAAAAATGGTGGTTCAATAAATTTATTGTAGCTGCAAATTGAATCTGATTCAGCCGCATATGATCCTCCTTAAAGACTTAGCTCATAGCACTGCAGGTTACTCGTCATGAATATGAAGTTGAAACTGCTAATGGAAGGACAATTGCAAAACGAGGGAGAACAAAGAGTTCAGTCATGTTTGAGGTTTATTCTCACTTACCTTTATAAACTGACATATGCATAAACTCAAGCTGCATATTTTATGTGCGATATGTGTTACCTGATGCTGAATTTCTGTTTTATGACCAGGATCTGAGAAAACAGAAAAGCATGAATACACCAAAAGCAAACACCCCCAGGACTCTTGCCAAGGTATCTGAAAGTGAAATTTATTTCTTCTTTCCATTTTTTAAACCATCCATTGTTCATTATCATCTCTTTGAAGACTCTAACAACCTTGTCAAACAACCGAGGGTGTAGGACTTCTTATTGCAATTTAATAGACCAAGGATGGCATAGTTCTGTTGAACCGTCAGATGACCAAAGAAGCATGATGTCCTAAATCTAGATACATAAACTTTTCATGCTTTCTCTACTTTGAGCCTATAAAAGTCTACACGAGTTTGGTACTAGCTCACCAAACTTCATAGCAACTTTATTTTGGGTCTCTCTGCTTCTTTTCCGTGGCATATTCCAGAGCACGCTTAGTATAGGAACATGAATTGCAGGTTCACTTATTGACTGGAAAGGGTAGTTCTTGTAATGCTCCGCTATATAACTTTCATGCATGCTGCTTTCGCCAGTTCTGACTGTCACCACATTAGATGCTAGTTAACCCCTATGTCTAAAAACTCCTTTGTTTGGACACTTTGTTAAAGCTATCTATACATAGAATTGCACTTTGATTTCAGGTTCCTTGGCACATTAAGTCTTATATTACCTAACGCATTTTAAAGCTGGGTTATCTTTGGTGTGTAACATGTTTATAGCACATGCAGGGTATGGAGTGGGCTCGTCCACGTCCTTCAAACATAGGAGATTTGTTCAGAGAAGGGTGGTCCCTGGATCCTCATGCAGATGATCCATATGCATTTGATCTGAGGTATTCGCGATTAGTTACCTGCACATGTTACTCCAAAACATATTCATTCTTGTGAATATAATGCTTTATTTGTATTTTTTTTAATAGTAACCCTCAGGCCCCAGTATCTATTAGACTGTCATTTCAAGTTGACATGAATCTGTCATAACATTTAAGTCTCTCTTTTTCCCCCTTGATGGAATAACATTATTATCTCCAGATATCAAATTTTTTTATTTTTTTCCCTATCTTTCGGGAGAGTTCTCTGAGGTTATTCTCAAGTGCATCACTGCGGCAGATGGGCGTTCATTTGATCATCACAAGGGATTAGAAGGGAAATGTAAATATGTACATAAATTGGATTTTACAAATTACCATGAATTTTTGCTTTCACTTGGATGGCTTTGTCAATTCCGCACTCACTTGTACATAAATAAAGGCTTCGCAAACTGGAAAATGACAAAGCGTCAAGAGTCGGTAAACTGTGACTGTTGGTCTGTTAACCTCGTATGAAAAGTAATGGGGTTTGGGACTTTTTCCGTCTCCCATCTTAGACCTCTATGCAGAGTGCTTTGCTCAATTTTAATATACAATTCATGCTTGTTTGTCTTTTAACAATTAAACCACGAAAGTACGGTGATTTAGGGGGTAATTGAAAATTATGGCAAAGGCCTTCTGACACAATATAATACATTAATTGGGAAATTGATCACACCTTAATAGAAAGGAACATTAGATGAGTGTTATATCCATATTTTTACCTGTCCCGATTCAAATAAATAAAATGCTGATGAAAGGAATAAACATAGTTTCCTGTAAGTGATCAATGTAAATAGCGTGTTTAGCAAATGAGATAGCATGTAAGAGTTTTACACTGTATCATATTTTTGTTTCTTATTGTAATATGTAACAATTTTACACTATGTAAGGTTTAAACTTATAAATTTAAATTCATTTGTCAAACATCCTAGTCTCAATAATAGTTAGTATTTTTATTTTATGTAACTACTTAATTTTTCTTTGTTATAAAAAAAATGTACCATAAAAAATAAATAAAAATTTTTAATTTTTATTTAAGGGTTAAAAAGGTAATGAAAAGGTTTTTTATATTGTTTTTCCATAAATTCTTGTTCCAAAACAGCTTATACAACTTAAAGTCCATTGAGTGTGTACATCCAACCAAGTTCTTACAACCTTTTTTTTGGCTTGTTAAGTTCTTCCAAACTTGACGGCCTAGCAATTGCTCTTTTGAAAATTCGCATATGATGCCTTTAAAAAAAAAAAAAAAAAGAATGATGCTCATCCATAAGAGCGAGTGGATGAGGGTCTAAACGCCTTAAACATGAAACTGCAAGCAAAGCATAATACTTTGATACTGATCAACCCACATTTTCTGTGCTCATTGGTTTCTCTCCCTCTCTGCTGGAAGACATTGATTGTTGCAACTTGCGTCTGGAATCGAGGCAAGAACTTCAAAATCACACAGTTACAAGACGACAAAAAAAGAACAAGAAGAATGTCGAGCCGGCAGATTGGAAGAAGACTCAAGTTCTTATTTCCCAGGCGAGGCGCCACATGAAAGTACAAAGGCGAAATTCGATTGAAATGAAACCCAAAAAAAGGGCAAGCGTTTTCAATTTGCGTAATTATTTCGACCAAACAAAGGTTCAGAAAACAAGATTCTACAATGTTCGAGTCACCTCAAGCTAAAATCAGTCACGTAATTAGCTTAAAAACCAGTAGTACGAAATGCAGAGTGATCAGAGAGATCCACAGACGAGCAGCATAAAGAAGGTGAAGAGAAAGAGCAGCACCACGAGAAGCTCGAACGAGCCATAGAGCTTCATCCTTTTGTTGTTCAGACGCTCTCTTGCCACTTGCATCTTCAGATCTGCAATATCCTTCTTCAGCATCTCCTCCTGATCAGGAACCAGTCAAAAAGCTAGAGCAAAAAGTTCTCGCGTTTAAAATTTGTCTGGTTCGACAGATAAAGCATCTGTACCGTCTGAAGGTTGAGAATGCGATTCGCTGGAGATTTCAGCGGAGAAAGCAGATGTTCGACTTTGAATCGAGTTGCGAGTTTTGGCGGTGTCAGAGCTTCGCTCTTGGTTTGCGTCTCTGATCCCTTGCCTCTGATCTCCTTCTTCATTATCTTCTCCTGATCAGAAACAGAAGAGAGTTAGGGCAAAAACTTCTCGTGTTCAAATCTACTTTCTGAATCAACAGATAAAGCATATATACCATCTGAGGGTTGAGGCCGCGATTCGCCAGAGATTTCAGCGGAGAAAGCAGACGTTCAACTTTGAATCGAGTTACGATTTGTGGCGGTGTCGGAACTTCGTTCTTGGTTTACGCCTCCGATTTCTCTCCCTTTATTGATTTCGATCTCTTGACTCTTGTCTTCCCTGTCTGCGTGTTTTCAATTTCCAGAGAAATGTTAAAAGCGAAGTGAGAGAAATTTCCCGCGCCTCGCTATTTATTCCGTGTCATAACGGAAAAGAAACTGTCCCAACCAATATAAAATTTAAAAAATGTTTTTTCTTTCCTGTCTTTCTTTGAAAATAAAGTTGGTGAAGGAGGCAAATGACCAAAATATGGGTGAATAAATATTAATAGTTGAAATTTTCGAAATTTAGGGGGAAAAATGGTCAGATAGAATACTGAAAATACTCTTACGACAGTCATTGATAGAGGCAGTTTGACATTATATTGAGTGAGGGCACATCCTCCATTTGATTTTTGAAAATTGTATTTTTGCACTAAATTTTATTTAACAATTTTAGGGTTATACTCCTATAGAATAATTGAAAAAATAGTGCTGTGCTCTTATTTTATAAGAAAAACTATAACGACGGCCCCACCCAATAATAAAATTATATAACTGTATTTCCATTTTATAAAGTACTAATTTAATTTTTTTTTATAATGCCCCTTCTAAAAAACTAATATATATATATATATATATATATATATATTGAGCTTTACTACTGATCGTGGTGCTTTTTGTGAGTTGTATCAAAATTCAAGAGTGTCGTTGTAGGTTTGTCACAAGAGACTTAGTTTATAGTTGTGAGGCGAGCCTCATCTCCTATGGTTTTCTTTGTGATAGCAAGGTTTTGTCGCTTTTATGAGGCGGCGGACTTTAGGTATTAAGGGTTAGGATGTGAGATTTTTTTCCTTTCTAATGTTGAGTAAATATGTTAATAATTTTTTTTTCCTAAACAAGAGGTTTTGTGTATCCATTGATGTTTGCATCATCTTTTCATGTTTTAGAATTAAAATATTTTATTTTTTCTTAAATTAAAAAAAATATTTTACATATTACATAATTGATTTTTTTTATAAAACTTTAAATTATTATGCAATGGATATGTGAATTATACTAATTCTTGTTTTAAAAAATATTATAATAAATAGCAAAAATATATAAAAAAAAACATATCTATAGAGCAATAAAAATACTATTGGCTATTTCTTTCATTCCCTTGTTTTTTTTTTTTTTCTTTTTTTCATTTTTCTATTCGACAATTTCTTTATGAAATGATAGGACAAAATAATATTTTTTTGCGGGGAAGCCAAGGGCGGTAAAAAGCCTAGACTTGAGAGAGCCTTATAGCATATATATATATGTATGTCTCCTCTCTTAAACCCCCAAACTGACAATCCCAAAACCCGGAAAAATTCACCTTCTTTCTTTGCAAGAAACCTCTCTCCCTCTCTCTCTCTCTTCCCTTTCTTGGACTGTCACTTTTAATGTGCTTCTACAACCAGAAAGAATGACTCCAGAGGCACAAAGGACCGTTCAAGATTCTGAGACTTCAAGATCAGCAAAGTGTTAGTCAGACTGCCTTCCGACACTCCAGTTGTTGACGTCGAGATCAACCCATACGTTAATGTCGTCCCAAAGCAATCTTCCTTTGGCGTCCCTAAACATTCTCTCACTTTTGCCTGGTTTGTTTTCTTCTTCTTTTTCCCCTCGGGTTTTTCTTCATATATTTTGACGTTTGTCTTGTTGTTTGGGAAGGAAGTTCCGTACTTGTTTTGTGCGGTTGTGGTTTCTAAGACCAGAATTAGTATATCAGCTTTTCGTCGGGTCATTATACACTAACAATTTTATTCATGTTTTTGGCTATGGAGCACATTAATTCTAAGAGGCTTGAGAAAAGAAGGGTAGTGCATGATAAATCAAGAAAAAATGGGTACTAGTTATTTCAGGATCGAGTAGCTTGTAGTCTCATGAATAGTGTTTATAATCTCTTCCTGCATTCTTCTTTTTTAAAATCTTTAAACGGCCAAGGTACTTCAATAAGATTTCCTCATCGAAAAATTAGTAATATAGAGACCAAACATTGTTCAGAATGTGCGTGTCAACGATGTTTTCCATATGTACTAGGCATCTGTCATATTAATTTTTGCACAAAAGGGGCTTTCTTTCTTCTAATCGTGGGACCTATTGTTGGAGATGTTGGCTTTTATTGCGTATTAAGAATACACAATACTTGTCTTATCTTCGGCAGCCATTGCCCAAAACATGCCGCTTTCTTCGTACACAGGTATCGAAAGCAGTTTAGTTCTTGTCAAGCTGAGATTCGCTGTTCCCTCCACCATGAGAAGTTGGCCGCGATTCAATGTACCTCTTGTGTGAAATTGGATCTACCATTTGGGGAGAGTTACCATTGCTCCCCCAGCTGCTTCAAGAATGCATGGGAAAGGCACAAGGTCTCTCATAATCGAGCCAGTGACACTGCTCGAACCACAAATGGACAAGCGGAAGAAAAACTCAGTGGTTGTGGCTCATTGCATGGTAAACACTGGATTAAGTCTGAATGGCTCAATGTTGGTTCTTCAAAATCTTATAAACCCACATTGAATGATTGTGGTTCCATTTTAAAGCTGGAAGTTGTAGCTGCAGATTGCTCAACAGGTACTCCATTGTCTCCCGTAAAGATTATAGAGACGAATTCTGTGATTACAGCTCCTAATGGCTAGCCTCGTTGCATAATCAAATGTTCACCGATAACTTTACAAAACAAAGTTCTTTTATCGTATTTTTATGTTCAAAAATGACTTTGTTTTTTAGATTTGTGTTTTTTCAATTAATTTTGTTTTGTTTCAATTAATATTGTTTTATTTTTAGTTTTGTTTAATTTTAGTTTATTTTGTGTTATTTGACTATGTTGTGTTGTAATTATTTTTCTATTATTGTTATTATTATTCTTCATTGTGTGTTGAATTAAATAAAGTTGGGTAAAATTGTAATAAAAAGATCCATAGGGTCGAATTTAATAAGAAAAAGAAGAGAAAATAATAAGAATATTAATTTTAATTTTAGATTTGATCTCAACCGTTAGATGACGAAGATCGGCGGGCGAGATTGGGAGCGTGGACACACACTAGGGACGCGAGATAGTGGCAGACAAGAAGATGCAGATGAACGGTGCAGATGGATAGAGCGTGATGTACACGCACCATCCAAGCATGTCAAGCGCTATTTGGCTGGGTCCCACGTGTTTCTTTGAACAAAACTCTGACTTGTTAATGCACTCCACTCTGATTTTGTCATAAAATAGACCACCACGTTTGAAAAACCAAGAAGAAAAGCCAAACAAATTGCAACAAGTATCTAGCATTCTCAAGAGAAGAAAACAACCTAATTTTGCCCTCATTCACACGGATTTCATGCTCTTCCACATGGATTACAGTCGGAAATTGTGATACGAGTAAGTCCTCAACTATGCATTTTTCTAGCGCAAAATTAGCCTTTTCATAGCTATAAAACCGTACTTTGTAGAAGGAAGACAAACCACGTCCAGAGAGCTTGTTTCTAAACTCTCAATAAAAGAGCTTTTTAGCTCTCAGTTTCCAAAGGAGCAATGCTCCGGAGGAAGAAAAAAATATATTTTCTTTTGAGTTTTTTTTTGGCGTGAGCATGTTGGGAGTGTGGAAAAGGGCCCCCTGGGTTCCACTTGTAAAATATCTGGGTTCTTTGTAAACCCTATCTTTTGTAATATATTAATATTTATTTTAATATTTGTGTTGTATGCTTTTATTATCATATTCTAATTTTATTTTTGTTGGGCTTGTGATGTAACTAGAATATATGAACCTTTTATTTAGTTAAATTTTATTATCGTAAACTCGTATTGATGTTGGGTATTTACAATAGACTTGGTGCTTCTAATTAACTAACCACCAGTTAGATGATAGCATAAATCATAATGAAACCAAGAGGAGATTTGTGATTTAAGAACATGTATAGATTACCATAAATTGCATGTGAGATAGAGATATACTTATTTGGTTTATGTGGTCACAATAAGAATTACGACATATCATAATGAACTTAGGCATAATTATTTACATAGAGATATAATGTGTTTTTATGCTTAGGTATTTTTCATATAACACAAGAAAGAGCATCGAATACAATAGGAAATTCGACCATCAATATAGTACGAGAATATCACAATATTGTGTTTAATTAGATAGGATCAGATTAATTTTAGTAAAATCATAATTCCCAATGTTTTTAGGATTTTATTATTCTAAATATTTTTAGTAATTTTAATTTAGCATTTTTAAATTGTTTTATTTTTATTTTTATTTTCTTTTAATCGGTTGTTCAAATAATCTTAGAGTTAAAATAATTTCAGTAATTAATAAAAATTAACACAATCCTTGTTCGAACGATATTTATACTCATTATTTTATTACTTGTTATGATTACGTGCAGTTGCGTATTCAAAAATCCATAACAAGTTTTTGACGTCGTTGCCAGGGATTGTTTTGTTTAATTTTTGTTAATATTTATACCAATTAACTCTAGGATTAATTTGAATTTTTTTCTTTGTTTTTTTAAATCTCATCGAGGAAAAATGTATAGTAGTCAAATTCTTGCAAATTTTGGTCAACAATATTTGAAACTATTCTACACCACCTGGTGGAGATTTTATGAGTTGGTTGAAAGATTTTCTAACAACAATTTTTTAAATGAGTCTCTAACTTATATTTTCTACAATAGATTAGATGCTGACACAAGAAATTGGGTAGATTATGGAGCTTTTGCAATTAGTGGTCATGTTCTTAATAGAATCTATAAAAATGCATGTTACTTGTTAAATGATATGACTGATTTTGACTACCACTGGTATCAGGATCTATCACTCCAAGGTTGGAACCACAAATACTCTATATATCCATGGCCCTTTGGTATCGCCAAAATATTTCTTTAAACACAAACATTTGTAGTATAGAAGGGTTGTCGTATCTACAGGGAGGTGGGTTTTAAAAAATTAAAAAATTTAACTATTGAAAAGACAAGGATAGTTTTTTTAGGATTTTAAAGAAAAAATATTTTTAAATGTTTCTTCTAAAGGCTAATACTTTTTGTTTTCCCCTTAAAGAGAGTTAGTCGGTTGTTTTTCCTTGTTAGTAAAGACAATGCCTCAACATTTCATTATTTTACAGTAAAGTTTTTACTTTCCAAAGGTCAACGTACTATCATTTTCTTCTTCGTATTATTTTTTTAACTCTTGGAAAACTTTTATGCTGTTTGTTTTAATAGTTTAGATCATAATTCATTTTTTTATGTGGTTTGTTTGAAAGAGAAGTTTGAATTGTTTTTATTATTTAAATTATTTTTTTTAATTTTGTGAAAGAAAATACCATAACAAAAGTTGTTGGAGCCATAAAAACGATTTAAACTGCAATTGTTAAACGAACACATATATTAGAGGTAAATAACAACCAAGTTTGCAACCAATTCTACTTTCCATTCCTTTGGGGACAATCTGAACCCCTTTTTTATGGTTTAAATCGTTTTTTATTTAACTTTTACAAGAGCAAACATTGTAACAAAAACGATCGAAACCACAAAAAAACTGTTGGAACCATTTTTGCCACACCGTGGCTTTATATCACTAATAGTTTTTATTCGTTATTTATTATTGGGATATTTATCTTTCTAAAACCCTCTGTTTTAGGGTAATTCAAAAACTATATTTTTGGTTTTTGATCTTATCATATGTATACCTTTAGATTAGGTTTAATACACAAATCTATATCTTATCTTAGTCAATACTTGATTTTGAGCTCTAAAATGACCAAATTATCTTAAGTAAAATATTAAAAAAATAAATTTTTTAAAAAATAAAAAGAAAACAAAAATAAAAACACATAAAACACTTATTTTTGAAGGTATGCTATGTATTTTTGAAAGCAAAAATCTTAGTACAAAGTTTTTTTAAGTTTTTGAAGTTATTTTATTTTTTAATTAAAGGGTAATTGGGTATATTCTTAGGTCAAAATTAAATATTGATTGGGCAAAGGTATAAATATGTGTATTAAATCTAATTTAAAGATATAAACTTAATAAGATAAAAAATCAAAGGTATATTATTTAAATAAGTCAAAATTACTTGGTATAAAAAAGTAAATAACCTATTATTATTATTATTATTATTATTATTTTCTCATAAATGCATTGAAAAATTAATAGTTACCACCAAGGCAACTGCTTTAGGTGCGAAAGGGCGCCAACACACCAACAGCTAAGAACGCTTTATAGTTTATGTATTGATATTATTCATTTGTTCTGTGAATCCCGAGAGTATTTAATGGCCGTTAGATTAAACAAGCGGTAACTTTGAGAACAGTTTGAAAGGAAACCAAAATTACTCATTAAACAAACAAAAAAAAAATCTAAAAGAAAGACAAAGACAAAGAAAAAGAAAAATATGTTATGAAAACTAAGAAAAGCAATACTGAACTTATGAAACTAAGAGAATTTTCAAGGAGAAATCTTAGAGAGAGAGTAGAGAGATTGTTTAGATGAAAATTTTTAGAAAGAAGTAAAAAAGAGACAAAGAGAGATTCTTTAGTTGATAATAAAAATTAGTTGTACATCAAGTGAAAGCAAAATGCTTGCATATTTATAGTCAATATTTTGGTACTATTAATATTGACTTTGTAGCCCTTTGCACTGTAGTGAACAACCAATAATTACCTTGGATGTCTACCATTTATGATGCCTCGTTAAAAACCTTGGTTAGGAAAAATCCAGTAGGATAAAAATCATAGCAAATGAAAAAAAAGTATATTATTCTTGTATAGGTGCTCCATGCTGCCTCATTAAAAATCTTACTAGAAAAACCTTATGGGACAAAACTATAGAAAGAGAAAAAGAGTACAGTTGGTGTATTCCCCTTCAAATTGACATTAGTCGTTCTTTACTAATCTCTCAGATGACGCATCCCAATACTATGTACATGTTGTTTGAAAACTAATGTGGGAAGTGCAATTGTGAAAAGAACTGCAGCGTTGCCACTTGAACAAGTGCATTGAACATTAATGTCTATTCTTTTTAAGATCTTGGGTAAATGAAAAGAATTTTGGGAGTATGTGTTTCATTCTGTTGCTTTTGATGTATCCTTCATTTATCTCAGTGACACATGCATTATTGACTTTAAATAATATTGTTGGATCCTTGTTGAGTAGTAATCCACAAGTCACTTAGATATGCAAAGTCATGGACTTTAACTACACACTTTCTCGACTCGCTTCATAGAGTACAATAACTTTAGCATGGTTTGATGAAATAGCAACTAATGTTTGATTTTGTGAATGCCAAGAAATCGTATTACCTCCACATGTGAATACATATCCATTCTGAGATCTAGCTTTATGTAGATCTGATAGATAACCTATATCTATATAACCAATTAGTCTTTGTTTTGATTCTTTAGGATAAAACAAACCCAACTCAATTGTTCCTCAAAGAGAACGAAATAAGTGCTTAACTCTAGTCCAATGTCTTCGTATAGGAGTTGAGCTAAGTCTTCCTAATACATTAACAATGAATATCTAGTCTTGTGCAATTAACAAGATATATAAATGCTCTAATTGCACTTAGATATGGTACTTCAGGACCAATAATCTCTTCATTATCTTTGCAAGGAAGAATGGATCCGTTTCCACTTTGAGTGATCTGTTTACGATTGGGATACCTAAGGATTCACTTTGTCCATATTAAAGTGTTTTAAGACCTTTTCAGCATAGTTTGATTGATGCAAAAGTATTTCACTCTATAAATGCTCAATCTGTAAACCATGACAATATGTGGTTTTTCTAAGGTCTTTCATTTCAAATTCCTCCTTTTAAGTATATCACTATTTCAAGAATTTATTTATGAGCCCCAATGATATTTAAATCATCAACATAGATAGCAATAATTACATATTTAGATGTTGTTTTCTAAATAAAAACACATGGGCATATGGGGTTATTTTTATATCCTTTCTTTAACAAATATTTAATTAAACGATTATACCACATGCATCTGGATTACTTTAACCTGTATAATGATCTCTATAACTTGATTGAACACATGCCCTTGGGTTTTGAACTTGATTCTTTAGGCATCTTAATTACTTTAGGGATTTTCATATAAATATCACTATCAAATAATCCATACAAGTAACCTATAATAACATCCATAAGATGCATTTCTAAATTTTCAAAAATTGTTGGGCGGATTAGATATTTAAATGTAATTGCATCCATTACTAAAAATACATTTTCTCATAATCGATTCCTGGTCTTTGCAAAAAACTTTATGCAACAAGTTGAGCTTTGTACCTCATAATCTTATTTTTCTTATTGTGTTTTTGCACAAAGTCCCATTTATATCTTATAGGTCTCATAACTTTAGGTGTGAGAACAATAGGTATAAAAACTTTATGCTTATTAAGCAAATTTAATTCAACATGTATAGCGTCTTTCTATTTACCCCAATCGTGTCTACTTTTACACTTAGTAATGGATGTTGTTTTAGGATCCTCATTTTCAATAACACGCGCTACTAAGTAAGAAAATATTTCATCAATATCCTCCATTTTATTTCGACTCCACAATCATCATTTATTTACATATCGATAGAGATCTCATGATTTTCTAAACCTTTTGAGTTTTGATTACATCATGAGTCTTGATTTGTCTCATTTTTGTGTTTCTTCTTGAACATATTCCTCCATTTGAGGTCATCATGGTTTTTAGCTTATTTTTTTTTAGGATTTTTATCTTTGAAACCTATTAGGATTTCAATTTGAGCATGACAATTAGCAGCTGGTATATGCGATTTAGTCACTCTTTTTGTATTAGTGAACACATCTAGCCTTTGAGTTGCTATGTTTTGTAAGTGCATAATCTTTTAAACTTTTAGCTTACACTGTTTTGTATAAAGATTAAGATGCAATAGAGATGGTTTACATCATGTAATCTTCTTTTCCAATTATTTCTTATCTCCCCTAACATTAGGAAAATTGCCTTTTTAAAATGACAATCGCCAAATCACGCCATAAAAATATCTCCAGTTTAAGGTTCAAAATATCTAATGATAGAAAAAGGATTTATACCTGATATACATTCCCAGTTTTCTCTAGGAATTCATATTTGTGAGTTGTGGTGGAGCAATTAGCACATATATCGCATAACCAAAAATCTTTAAATGAGAAATATTTGGTTCTTGACAAATGCTAGTTGTAATAGGGAGTATTTATGATAAGCACTTGGCCTAATATGAATTAATATTGTAGCATGTAAAATTGCATGAACCCAAACAGAAATTGGAAGCTTTGTTCTCATTATTAATGGTCTAGCGATAAGTTAAATGCACTTAATTAATGATTCAACGAAACCATTTTGTGTATATACATGACCAACAAGGTGCTCAATAATAATCCTAATTGACATACGATAGTCATTGAAAGCTTAGGATGTAAATTCACCAACATTATCAAGTCTAACTTTCTTAATTGTATAATCATAAAACTGTGCTTGTAACCTGATTATTTGGACTAAAAATCTTGCAAATGCCATATTGTGAATTGATAATAAATAAATGTGTGGCCATCTACGAGATGCTTTTATCAATACCATAAAATATTTGAATAGTCGACATGGTAGATGAATAGGCCTACATAAATCACGTTGAATACGTTCAAGAAACATAGGTGATTCACTATTAACTTTAACTGGTGAGGGTCTCAAAATTAGCTTTCCAAGATAACAACCTACACATGGAGTTTTACTTGTTTAAAGGAACTTCTAGCTCTTCTATGGATGTCTATGTGAGTTTTTAACACTTATTCGTATCATTATTGAACCAGGATAACCCAAAGAGTCATGCCATAAAGATAATATATGTATCTTTCTTAACTACCATATATGATTTAATTACATTTAAATATGTGCAATGTAATTTAGAGGAAAGGTTTTTAGAAACCTCAGTACTAATGTATATATAGTTCTTATTTTCTTTAGTCCTAGACTGAGTATTATATTCATGAAGATATATGTTATCAACAAATTCCTTTTGAACTTTGGTGAAAACAAAACATCATTTATGAAAAACTTTGTTTTATTTGGCAATATGAAGCTGGGTTTACTAATTCCTTCAATCAAGTTTGCAGGACCTGATATTGTATTTACAATTGCCTTTGTTGGTTTTATATCTGAGAAGTACTTTTTACTTTTAAGGATAGTGTGTGTTGTATCACTATCTGGCATACAAATATCCCTAGCATTATCTTTGAAATTTGCTCATTCATTATAATCCATATTAAGCTTCACACAAAAATAAACAATTTAATGCGAATAATGTTTAATTATAAAATTTTACATAAAGCATTACATAATATGACATAAAAAAATATATGTTATTTAAAGCATTATTTAGCACAATAAACATAGTAATAATATCTAGTTATCACCAATATCTTCTTTAATCAAAATCACCAATAAAATCAAAAGCGTCCAGATGAGTTGAATCATCTGTTATATCAAGATGTTCGGTAAAATTCACTTTCTTTTCTTTCCCTTTCAAAGATGCCTTATATAGTTTGCAAAGATGCTCTAACATTCAGCAGACTTGAGCCTAGTGCCCTTTTGTACTATATTTATGGCAGGAATCTTTAGGTTTTTAGGAAGAATTTTAGCGAACATTTTTCCCTTTATCATGCTCCTTTTGGATTGTGTGGTTTTGTGAAGGATTGAAAAACCATCTTGACCATGTCCTCGACCATGACCACGTCCACAACCACGTTTACGGCCACGACCACAACTATGACTACATCCTTGTTAAGAATTTTCAAGACTTGCAGTATTTGCTTCTAGAAATGCTGCTGAACTAGTAGGACGAGACTGATGATTTTTTATCAAAAGTTCATTATTTTTTTCTGCCACTAAAAGAGATGAAATAAGTTCATAATAGTTTTTAAACCTCATAACTTATATTGTTGTTGTAAGGTTACGTAGGATGCATGAAATATGAAGTAAGTCTTTTTCAATATTTCCTTATTAGTAATTTTCTCCCCACAAAATTTTAATTGTGAAACTATTTTTAATATGATAGAATTATGATTACTAACTTTCTTAAAGTCTTAGAATCGCAGAGTGTTCCATTAATTATCAGTTGTAGGAAGTATAACTTACTTTTGATGATCGAATCTTTCTTTAAGATTCTTCCATAATGCACTTAGAACTTAAACAGTGAGATATTCACATTTTAAACCTTCATCAAGGTGCCTGCGAAGAAAAATGATCACCTTTGTCTTATCTTGTGATAACGTAGTATTGCATTCTTTGATTGTCTCCGAGAGATCTACTGACTCAATATGTATTTCTACATCAAGAATCTAAGGCATATAATTCTTTACATGTATTTCTACGTCAAGAATCTAAGGCATATAATTCTTTCTCGTAATATTCAATGCAATGAACTCAAGTTTTTTAAGGTTTGACATGGTGATAACTATAACAAAATACAATAATAGTTAGAATTACTACTTCATTTATTTAAAACATAAATAGTACAAACATAATAGTAATTAACAAAAGAGGAAAAACAAAGAATGTGATAAATATAAATAACAATTAAATCCATGGGAGAATATTCTCCAATAATAAGAAAAATAATAAGCCTGATAAAGAAAGCAATTATGATCATTAAGAACAAATTCATCATTTTTGTGAAAATTATAACTATAAACAATTTTTAGAAAGAAGAATGAAAGTGAAGATATGATATTTTGGAGTTTAAAATTTACCAATTTATAGAGCAAAAACTAGCCATCTATGACCACTATATAGCCATTTATTAATGTTGGAATAATGAAATGACAGCTATTTCCTTGATTGATATTTTAATATAAAATCGTATATGGTAACAACAATATATAGATGAATGCATAAACAATAATTAACTGTAATAAAATGTAAGATAAACAACATAGAGTTAGAATATATATATATATATATATATATATATATAGGATTTATAATATATATAAGCAGAATAACAATATGTATATATTAGAACAACAATGAGCTATCAATAAATAAGAGACTTGGCCATACATAGTGAATAGAGATAATTGCTTACTATTAGTTACAATATTAATGATAAGGAATTAATAAGGAGGAGGCTTAGCCATTCAAATTGAATAAAAATAAAGTACTTGTTGGTTAATTAAGCAATTAATAATTAGAAGGCTTAAACATCCATATTAAACAAAACTAATTGAGTTAAAAGATGTACTTTTACTATTTACTTATTAGAGGTAGAGATTTATATAGGAACTAGAGCATTTGTGCTAAGAACTACGTGATGGAAACTAAACTCATCTTAAAAGTATGTTTGGTAAAAGTGATTTAAACTATTTTCTTAGTGATAAGTAATGTAAATCTTTCATATGTTACAATAATAATCAAAAAAATTATTACAATATAAAACTTTTACATA
The DNA here is from genome assembly GCA_025403435.1 of Artocarpus heterophyllus. Taxonomy (NCBI): domain Eukaryota; kingdom Viridiplantae; phylum Streptophyta; class Magnoliopsida; order Rosales; family Moraceae; genus Artocarpus; species Artocarpus heterophyllus. Next base: position 13,212,355 of record CM046334.1, read on the forward strand.
TTACAAAATACTTACAACTAACAGTTTTAACTATTTTGCCAAACATTCATTAAATTAATACTAACTTATAGACGATGAGAATTTCTACAGAGACTTTAGAAAGAGAAAAAAAAAGAGAGTTCAGATGAAAACTTTAGAAAAGAAGTAAAGGAGGGTAGTGAGATTAATACAAAATTTGTTGTACGTCAGCCGGAAGGAAGCAAATTTATGGTCAAGATTTTTGTACCATTCATTTTGACTTTGTAGCCATTTGTTGGGTTGGACAATCAACAATTATATCTTTTTCACGGAATTTTGGACCTTTACAGCAACATACAATTAAAAAAAATTCAATTGCTTGGTTCTTAAGGATGAACTATTGACCATGGAGATATTCTCCAAAAAAAAAGACTACGGATTCTTCTTTATCGGTAATAATGAAAAGAGACGAGAAAGGAAAAAACACGGAAAAGACAAAATCTGAAAAGGTTCAAAATAAAAATAAATAAATAAAAGCTTTGGAAAAGCAGCTATCTTTCCGCCGGTCGTGACTGGAGACCGGAAAGTGACGGGCGGTTTGACGTCATCATCCATCCGCTGATATTATTGTCGTTTTGGTCAAATGCCAGATGTCGCAATCTTTTATTGCGCCGGGACGATCTGTTTCTGAGAATTCTCGCGCGCGTCTGTCTGTAGAGAAGAAGACATGAATCTTGTCGAAGAATCCGAAGCCGAGAAGTTCGAATGCCAAGTGGCGGTGATTTTGCCCTCACCCACTCCGGTCGTTGGTGTCCAAATCAATCCCCATGTTTGTGTCGCCAGAAACGATGGTTCCTTTCATGTCCTTCGACAACACTTTCCCCGTTTTACCTGGTAATTCTCTCTCTCCCTCCCTCTCTCTCTCTCTCTTCCTTTTCTTTTTTTTTTTTTTTGTTTTTCTTTATCTATTTTGAGTCGGATATTTTTGAGCACTTCTTAAGCGAACGAAGTGCCTCTCTGTGTTGAGTTTGGTTGCCTAGAAAACAGAGGAAAAGAAACCGAGTCATGAAAAGCATATTACATACTCTTCGCTGCAGTTACCGGTTCCAATATTTCGAATTTATTCCAACAAACACCACTCCGTGTTATTGTAAAAAAATAAATAAATAAATAAATCTTTTTGTTATCAAAAATATAATTCTTAGTATGTCACCTTCGGAATGAACTTTTTCCTTTCCTGTTTCTTGATTTCCTTGAAAATACAAGTGTTATCTGCTTTATTTGTTGCTAATGGGAACTATTTTGTGTTGATTCTTTTTACCGGCTGTTTGGTTGAATGGTGAAAACCACGTCATAAGCAGTATAAAATTTTTATATATTATAATAATAAAAAATTATTATAGTATAAAGCTTTAGTAAAAATGGTTCTAACCAACTGTTCTATCATTCTTTCAAACACACTTTCGAGTAGTAATTACTTGTAGAAAATACAATAGTATTTTTTTTCCTTCCTTTTGGTTTATACAAGTAAAGTAAGATTTGTAACTTTTACAAATACAGGTATAGGAAGGAGATTAGTTCTTGTCCCGGTCAAGATCGGACTAGTTGTTCCGTCCACAGTAACAAGTTGGCCACTTCACAATGCACTTCATGTGTGACACTGAATCTGCCAGTTGAGAAAAGTTACCATTGTTCTACCAGCTGCTTCATACAGGCATGGAAAAGGCACATGATCTCTCACAGCCGTGCCACCGAATTTGCAAGTGCCACGAATGAAGGAGCATTTCCAACTGAACTCAGAAGTTGTGGTTCATGGCATGAGAATGAAACACCATATATGGTTGAGCAATGGATTGTGGTTGGTTATTTAAAATCTTACGTGCCCACATTGGATGATTTGGGCTGCACTCTGAGGCTGGAATCTGTGGCTGTGGATTGTTCAACCGGTACTCATTTGTCTGCCACGAACATCATTGAGACAAAACCTGTGATTACAGCTCCTGATTCTCGGCCCCGTTGCTTAATTAATTGTTCGCTGAATGGTTTGAGCTTTGACCCCAGAGGTCAAGCGGCATTCAGTGTGCTATCCTATAATGTCCTTGCTGATGTTTATGCTAGGAGCAAGTATATATACTGTCCAACATGGGCTCGTGTATGGGAATACCGCCAGAAAAAATTACTAGATGAGATCATAGAGTATGATGCAGACATCATTTGTCTCCAGGAGGTTAATCTCATTTTTTAGTTTATGCACCCCGCATCTATAATATAGCATTTATAACAAAAACCTCTTTTGTAAATGTTTCCCATATTTTCAGAAATTTTATACATATCCTTTATGTTTTGCAAATTAAAATTCTTTCTTGCATTTTATGAATTGTGCCAAAAGCCTGCCCTTTGGGAAGGTTTAAACCCGATGTGTAAAATGTAGTGGTCAAGTTCAGCTTTTTTAAGAAAACATTGGATGAAACACAATATTTCGATAACGCATACAAGAGTTTTTGTAATTATCTTCATACCATATAGATACGTGCGTGCGTGTGTGTATGTATGCATGTATGTATGTAATATTTTGTTTTAGAAATCACTGATGTGGAACTGCTCTTAGACGTGACTTATTGCATATCACTCCCATAGCATATAAATTTATTTACGTTGTTTATGAGGCAGGTACAGAGTGATCATTTTGAAAGTTTCTTTAAACCAGAGTTGGCAAAATGTGGCTATTCCGCTATGTACAAGAAAAAAACAACGGAGGTATTATTAAACTATGACCTGATTTAGCAGTAATGTGCTTATAGTATTAAATTTTGAGTGTTGTGAAGGCGTTGTTACCCTTTGTGAGGCATGATAAAGGTATAACTACAAAATTTCCGGAAATAAAGGAGTAAAGATATCACAAGGAGATTGTTGAAATTTACTTAGAGGTTTTTTTTTTTTTTTTTGGGTGCATCTGCTACTGAACTTAAATACAATGAAGCTACAAGTACCTAAGTGCACTATGCACCCAAATGAATCAAATATAGCCACGTCTTTCTGTCTAGATATAACACATTAAATGAACATCTTTCAGCTCTATACAGCTAACAAGTACATAATGGATGGCTGCGCTACATTTTACCGTCGTACACTGTTCAAAGAGACGGCAAAATATGAGGTGAGAAAGTGTTTTTTTTTTTCTTTTTTTTCTTCTCTACATATGCAGCAAACTAATGTCCTTTCTTTTTGGCATGGTGATAATCCAAATTGCTTCCCTGTAGCTTGAGTTTGACAAAGAAGCATTGCCCTTTGTTGAAGCACTGGAACCTCAGCTTAGAAGTGCAGCTAGCGTCCGTCTGTTGAAGGTATTCAATTCTCTCTTTGTATTCTTTTTCTTTGTGTCATATCAGGAAATTTGTTACATAGAAATTTTGATAAGATAAAGAGCAGATTCATTCTATCACCTTCTTGCACTTGATTTTTCAGGGCAATGTTGCGCTTGTTGCCATATTGGAAATTCTGGACAACGAAAGATTTTGCGAAGTTTTCCCATCTAAAATTTGTGTGGTATTATTCTTCGTTTTTTCGTACCAGTTTGTTTTTTTTTAAATATGGCTGGAGTGGTGAAATGGTCCTGTGTTTTAACTATAGGCAAACACCCACATCCATGCAGATTCAAACATTCCAGATGTGAAATTATTTCAGGTGCACCCTATTATGTGTAGATCACTTCCTTTTGTTTTGTTTGTTTATTTGTGAAGCATTTGTTGAATTAATGGTAACAAAAGATAGGAATTTGAATGTGTCTTCTTATGTGACCAAGGTTGTTAGCCTTGTCAATAGACTTGAGAATATTGGACGTCCTCAAATTCCTCTACTGATCTGTGGGGACTTCAACTCTGTCCCCTCAAGGTTAGTATTTTTCTTATCCACCACAGGAGTTTTTTTCTGAACTTGGAGAGCTAAAGTTGAAAATTTTGAATGGGAGACTTCAGGTTCAAATCCTTTGAATAGCTAGCATGATATCAAAAAAAGAAGTTGAAATTCGTTAAGCCAACTAATTCAAAACCTTATCTTATTTATTAGAATTTTCTTTGTGGGAAAAAAGAGAAAGAGGGATAACATTTTTTTTAAATGCTTTTTCAGTGATCCTTATAAATTCGTGGTCACCGGCAGCTGTGGTATTGTTAATAATGAGAAACAGGACCCTTTCGGGATATTTAATCATCAAAAGCTTCAGCATTCTTTGCATCTGGTAAGGCTGTTAAAGCCGAAAAGCTTCGAGTTTTTTCTTTTTTTAATCTACTAACACTAGCTCGGTTCCTTTCCAGGCAAGTGCGTATGCATCATTCCCTCTTTCGGCTGATGTAGAGGATCAACTGATAAAGATGGACAAGGAGACCAATGAGCCTCTGTTCACCAATTTTACAGGAAGCTTTTGTGGAGCCCTTGATTATATTTTCTATACAGGTACTCTCTGTATTTTGCCTGATCTGCATCATGTAAAGAATTTCTTACCTTCCTTTGGTCTAACGTGGTTAGCTGTTCCTTGAAAATTGTGTTTGAATTAATCTGAAATTGTGATTTTCTTCCATATTAACCAAACACACAATACATTGCACTCATTAAACAAACTTTGAATTCTGCGTTGGAAACATCAATCGGCCTTTTGTATCTTAGAGGTTTTCCTTTAAGAATAGTTGCTACTTTTTTCTGCAACATTGAGGATTTTGTTTACCAATTCAAAGATTTTTCCTTCTCAGTAAATTTGATGTGCATCTAAGAATTTATAAATAATTATTTTCTAAGAAAAGATTCTGTCAAACGTTGGTGCCAAAGTGAACTGTTTTGCCGGTTAGTTTTCTCCATTGTTTTGTAACATTGGCCACTAATCGCATATGCTTCTTCCTACAGTGAACAGTTTGAGGGTTGAAGGCCTACTGGAGCTTCTTGATCGCGAAAGCCTTCGTCCTGGTCTTCCGTCACCTGTTTGGCCATCAGATCATATTGCCCTCATGGCGAGATTTAGCCTCAACCTACCACCACCTATTAGATTTGGAAAGTGCTCACTACAACCTTCTCCTTACTCATGTTAGAAAAACATCAACTAGACAATGTTTTCCATACATTCTAGGATCTAATTCCAATGCTAAGTTCTTCCTCTATCTTTTTGGGAATGATAAATGTATGCCTTCTGTTTTGCCAAGCAATAAAAATGTACCTGAGTTCTTGTCAAATTTCCGGACCGATGGAATTAAACAGAAGCAGGGGGGTTTTTGCTTTAATAGGAAAGTTGAAGATGCATGAACAATACGCATCTCTGGCCTTAATCTTTATAATTGGGCCCGCTTTTAGGAGAGGTCTCATTACATTAACTTACTGTTAGTGTTAACTACCAACCAATCTTGATGACGACATTCAAAAAACCTTCTTTGTTCCACTATATCACTGTCGTGTAACACATGATATTATCAAAATGCAGTTAGAATTCATTATTGCTGGCATGACTGTTGTTAGATGCTCACTGTAGCCATCCCTCCTGGTTCACTAGATCTCATCATCATCTTCTTCTTCTTTTTTTAACTGCTTGAGCCTTCCTTATAACTTTAATTGGTACATGCACGTAAAACATCTACAGTTATATGCATAAAAAGCATTTTCCTTCTCTTTTTTTTTCCTTCTCTCCCAAAGTTTGGAAGCCAAGAAATGTGTAATGTCCCAATGATGATATCTCAGTATGTGGATAAAAGGCCGCATGAAAACTGATGTCAAAATTGGAAAACAATTATAAAACCAATTGGGCATTTGGTGAGGTTGAACTTTCAAGCGTACAACACTGTGTAAGCTAATTAATATGCTGGGAATCCATTATTACAGGCTTTCATGTTGCAGTGCTCAGGAATATATATATATATATATTATATGTGTGTGTGTGTGCGCATATATATATGAATTTTGAATGTTGATATTTAGCGTACTCAACTTGTTGGACCAGTACAATGCCCGCGAACTATATTTACATGCTCTTTATGTGTATTAATAACTTGCATTTTCTGGTAGGTATATTCTTTTTGAACATTTTCTTCCTTAGATTGTCTTGAGTCTCTTGACCATTTGCGCGAGTTGCTAAGCCTTGATAATGCAACTGCAGCATTAAGTGTGCATCTGAAAGAAAGAATCAGATTTCAACCTTGTCTGCCAATTTTTCTGCAATAATGGTAGTAACGAGTAAATAATAATCCAATAAATTTTTGCGTCCAGTTTCAGATTATGGGATGAACTGCGATAATTCAGGTTGTTTATCAACTCATCCTAACTCGTCTACAATCAAGAACGGAGTGACAATCACTATAATATAAAACAAAAATAAACAAAGCAAAAAAATATATATATAGCAGAAACAAAGGTGGAGACACATATGGAAACCAAGATGTCAAATAACCCATGCCTTACTTAAAACACAAATTTAGGATGATATATAGAACTTTTATATTTACATTATCTATACATACATACATATATATATATATGTATATATATATATAAGGTCAGTTCATATTTCACTGGAGGTAGAAGGACTAGTTATAAACCTACAAGCAAGACTCTCTCCTTTCAAGAGAGTCAAAATGAAAAAAAAAATAAAAAAAAAATTATTGTACATACGATAGAAAAGGAAAATAAAAAAAGGGAAAAAATAAAAGAAAAGTAAAGGTGATCATATTCCTAATTAGTAATTACTATAAATCCCAGCCATTGTGATCCCTTACTGGCAAACGAAACTACTTCTTCTTCTTCTTCTTCTTCTACTAGTACTACTACTACAGCTTGACTTGAATAAAATTAGTTGAGGGGCTTTTCTCATGTGGGTGCATAAACTTGCAATTTGGGCAGGCAGGAGAGGACCTGCATAGCATCACCAACATGTGGCACCTCATGCACACCGTCGCCACCATCTCTTGCTGATCGGCTTCGAAGGCCAGCCACGACAGACAAGTACTCGAATTAGTACTAGTACAAGCACTAGTACTCTTCTTCTGTTTATTGGTAGACTCTATTGAGAGATCAAAGAGAGTAGTGCCGGAATTAAGCTTGGAGAACAAATGGTCGCCGGTGACGAGGTTTTTCCTTGGCGATTCGCTTGTTGTTAGGTTGAGTTCGAGGTCTAAGCTCATATGATGATCATGATCATGATGATCACTCGGACTAATTGGCGGCTCAGGAGTAGTAATAGTAGTAGTAGTATTACTCCTTGGATCCCTAGTTGTTCTTGTATGTGTCTTAGTGTTGTAAAAATGTATCTTCCCTGACTGCACAGATATACACACATATATACATGACATACAAAACAAGAGATAGGAACACATAAAATTCTGGTTCTATATTTGCGTGTAAATACACACACATATGTATATAGGAGCTATAATATGGTATTTTCAGTTCTATACATGAATATGCACGTAAATATATCTGTTACATGATCATGGGTTAAGCGGTATACCTTAATATCAAGGCACCTTTGCCACTCAGAAGGTAATGGAGTCTCAAGTTGTAACTCAATATCAGCCGTGAAATTGTGGCCTTCAGCTTTGTACCGTTTCTCGAAAAGTTGCTCCGGATAATCATACGGCTCTTCCCACTTCCTCTTCTGCGAAGAATTCTCCGAAACGGGGCCCGCCTTTCTCCGATCGGGAGAGAGGGGAGATTGAAGGGACACCATGGCAATAGCTTTCGATTCTTGAACAGTCGGATATAAAATAACTTCTCTGTACTAAAGTCACAGATTTATGATATATAATAATAAGATATAAGAAGTTTGGAAAGAGTTTCGGTGGTTATATAGGCCTGAGAGATTTTTGGATATTAACTGCAAGGGAGAATCCAGTGGTAGGAATAGTAGTAGCTTGGGGAGCAAACTTATAATAAATATTTTAACTTTGAATAAGGTGGAGCTGAAAAAAGGACCTGCCCTATAACAATGCATGACGTGTGTGCCAAGCTGGCTCATTCAATTAAATCTGCACACATGAGCTCTCCAAACGCTCGCTAGCTCTTAAAAGCCTTTGGATGTGAAATTCTAACTAACTCCCACTTAATTTGCTCTATTTTTCTCAATAATACTTGAAATTTTCTAAGCTAATTCACTAGTATAGCTTAATTATCTTAAGGCCTGTTTGGTTTGAGTATTTGAATGAAGATTTAAATTTTTGTAAAAAAAAATACTGTAAAAAAATGATTCAAACCGTAATTTAAATATCCAACCAAACGGCCCTTTAGGATTTTGTATAACACAGTCATTTTTCCAGGTAATAGTTTACGAAAAAAGTGCTACGTACTAATCTGCGATAAGTAAATTTTTTGTTGGCGCACTTTTCAAAACCATCAATACATAATAGAAAAAAACAACTATATTTTATTTTTACATGTTACGTTTCAGACCGGTTTAAAAAATCGAAGCTTGCGTGTATGTTAATTTTTATCATTTCTACAAGTTACATGTAAATTCCGTCAGAACTAAAGCTTGCCTATATCTTAATTTTGAAAAATGCGTTTTCCATATAAAGTAACCCAAGCCAAAATTAGAGCTGGCTGGCTGGCTGGCTGGCTGTCAAGTTAAGCTCGCTAGAACTAGTAGCCAAACTAAAGAAATCTCAAAAGGGCCAATTTTCTCTCGAGGGATACTTATTGTTGTTATTAGAATTATGAGAGGCGGTGAGAGAAAATAAGAGTGGAAGAGGAGGAGGTGCAATAGAAATGGGGTCATTAATGAGAGGAGTCTCTGTACAGTTGAAGAAGGGTCTTGAATGCCTTACGGAAAACTTTAATATACACAATAACTCCAACTTCCCACAATTGGTTCACTCAAAGAGCGAAGAACTTTTAAAGCTCTCAACACCCCCCTTCCCTCTGCCATTAAATTAAAACAATAATCACATCCCATGAGCGCTGTGAAATTAATAATCACTACAAAATCTGTTTTATATACAAGGGTATGGTTTAAATGATTATATTTTAATAGATATTGTTATCATCAGGCATTTGAAATAAATCTTAGTTGACAAAAATATTCTAATTAATGAGATTAAGTTCTTATCATGCTGTATCATCAATTGTTGTTGAAATATACTCTTATTAAAAATGTAATTGAAATGTGTGTATTGAAAACAAGTATATATATTATTAATACACACATGTATATAAACATACACGCTTTTATGGCTCTAAACATCCCTGGGCCATTAAAACAAGAACGTCCTATTATATGTATATGTTTACAAGTAACCTTCCCCTACAACTTAGACATTAAAATACGTACGTAGGCCTCCCCAAGTTGCTCCTAGCAATTAATACATTTGTACGGATTGTTTTGATGATTCTATCATCAGTAAGTCAATGATGTAAATCATGGATAAATTATTTTGGTATAAATTTCAAACAAAAGATCTGCTTCACATTCACATTGTTGTTGTTATATGGGAATTTAATAACTTACACTTCTAATGACCATCCATATCCATATAAATTAAAAACTTGCATCATCCATATCTTGCGATGTAATAATATGTGTGATAGTAAAGGCTTAACAAGCAATAGTTTTCTTTTCTTCTTTTAGTTATTGAATTTATTTCATAACCCGTGATACAGAAGATGCTCTGTAAGGAATTGCAAACAGCCAAAAAAAAAAAGGAAAAAGAAAAAAGCTGTCTCCAAAGATTTTCCGGGAAAATTCCTTTGTTAGGGAAAAAGATTTACCACAGAAATTAAGGATATATACAACACTGTGAAGTGTGAAGAAAGTGTCCTTAGCCAAATATCACCAACCATATATAAATTGGCGAGGGACCCCAAATAGACTACACAGCTAATGACATAAATAACAAACCATTTTACTGCTAATAGTCAATAGAGTCGGGACACAAAAAAATGTTTTTCCAAAACTAAGGGGTATTTTTGTATAGTAGCCACCAAAATGAAAAATAGGGAAAATCTAAAATTAAAAGAGAAAAAATTAATTTTAGGAAAAAAAATATAGAGGAAATATAGAGAGGGACCCATATATATTAAAGGCTTGAAAGGAAGAGGGAAGTTCAAGTAAGTCCACCTGCCTTCATTAAGTCATCTTGAATTCACTTAAATGCAGAATTTAAGAATTCAAGGATGACCATTGAAACAACCTCGCTTTCTTCAACATCTTTCTTCGTCACTTGCATCACTGGTTTCCCTTCTTGGTTTAATGCTCTCAACCCACCTCTCCTTCCCTTCATTTATGTTTTTGATTGATTCTCTCTCTCTCTCTCCCCCCTGAAAATATTAAAATCATAGTCACCAACTTTCAATCACATAGCCATTATAGGAATGAATCGTGTCAGAAACCTACTCTAATTATCAATAATTCCATGGTTAAAACGCTTCTTTATTAGTGTTATTTGAATATGCACCGAGTATTTTACGATGTTTGACAGTAATTGTGGTTCTAACTTGTCACGCCCCGAAGTACGGGAGGTGACGTGGTAGATTATTTAAATTAATTAAAAGAGAATTAATTAAAATCTAAGGTTTAAGGGGCTAAATTAACATATAAAACGTGTGGTTCATTAAAACACTTTGTAAGGAATTTATATACATTAGACAATTCAAATATTAAACGAATAAATATTAAAATAATGACGCCACGAGTATGGGTCCTACAGACCCACAGACCCACAACTTGTGCACACACATGATACTGACAATATCATAAATACAATTACAGTCCAGACACAAATAAAGTTAAATCTTACATGCCTTGATTAAATGATACAACAGATAAATTAATTCTTCTATTGCTCCTGAGTTCGGTCCGAAGAATCCTCTCCAAACCTAAAGGGAAAACCACCTAGAGGGGGGGAAATTTAAAACAATAAAACGTAAGCGAAAGGCTCAGTAGGACTATGTTTTATAAAATAATTTAATTTAAATAGACAGGTCATTATTCAGGAGTTATCTAAAAGAAACCTTAAATAAATAAATTTGAGTAAAATCGTCCTGGCCCAGAACAGTTTACTCGGACAACCAGAAATATCATTTTCTTTCCCTAGGCAAACCATAATAGAATCACCACCGTAGTGGCCCGACTGGGTTTCGGGACCTGCCCCCAAGGTCGATCACTACACGACCCGATCTCTGATATGACATCATGCCTATGTGTTTATTATCATCATCATTCAAAACCCAATTACCGAGTATTGTCATTTACATTTATTATGAAGTTCTTTTCAGTTTACGGTATATTAAAATATAACCGATAAATTCATTTTCAAACAACCGTTGAAAACATTTTACTATAAATCCTTTTTCAAAGCCAAATCATTTTGAAACGGGGTTACCAAGGAAGGGATAGAAGTCCTACCTCGATACTCGTATCGGTGCCCCACACCGTAATCTCGGTCCGCTATACATTAGCTCCGTGGAACCACGAACGATCCTAGATACACACTAAGTCGATCAGTATCTAGTTCGAGACATTCTATGTTACTAAACCATTTCATGATGTCCTAGTGTGCCATTTGTATCTTTAAAATCATTCTATAAGGTTGGGATTTAAATCAGGGTTCAAAACAGTGAAAACGGGTGAAAAATCACAAAATTCTCATGCCTCGGTCGGCCTGCCGAACTCCCTGCTTCGGCCGGCCGAACTGCACAGTTCGGCCTGCCGAAAGCCAGGTCCGGTCGGCCGGTCATTTCCCCGGGTTCGGCCTGCCGGACGGAAGAACACCGGCCTGCCGATCCCTTGTCTGGCCTGCCAAACTGGGAAAACCTAGAAATTCAGCCACGGGTTTCTCAATCCCCAAAACACAAATCTTGATTCTAATCTATTTTTCTCAAATCTCAGGCATGGAAAACATTCATAGATGATAGAAAAACATATTTAGACACTTTAAAACTCATTTAAACAAGATTCAAACACAAAAATCCCGAAAATCTAAAAATAGGGAAAAATGAGGAAAAATGAAAAATTTTGAATCAAATCCATTTTTCTTCAATCTAAGCTTAGATTCTAGTTGTTCTAAGTTCATTTAACTCAAACCAAGAGTTTTCTAGGCTTAAACAAACCTAGATTTCAAAAATGCACAAAATTGAAAATTTTGGAAAAAGTTTAGAAATTTCAAAACTAACCTCGAATCGAAGCTTCAATCCGCGTTCTCGGTTACTAAATCACGTTCCCGAGCTTCCTCCTTGCTAACCCGAAGCTTGGATTCGAATTTGATTCAAAAATTTGAGAGAAAATTTGAGAAAGAGAGAGGAAACCGAGAGAGAGCCCACGGGAGAAAGAGAGGAGAGAGAGATCAGAGAGAGAGTGAGAGAAAGAGGGTGAAAGAGAGAATAAATAGAGAAAATCGGTGGGCAGTTTCACTGTGCGAAAACCATGTGCCGCCCACGGTTTTTGTAAAACGGAATATTTTTAACATTTTACAAATTGTTATGTTTTAAAACTCAAAACATCATTTTAAAACAAATAAGAAATCATTTGAATTCACTAAATTAACAAAACAACTAAAAATTAAAAATCCAACCAAGTAATCAAATTAATGTTAAAACATTAATTATGGCACACTAATTCATCATTTATATTATATTAACATTAAATAAATTTTGGGGCGTTACATAACTAATATTTAAATAGTGTTTTTCTTACGTTGCTACGGTTAACATTTTTAGTTTAAACTCATTTTCTAAACATTTATGAGTGTGTCCTTGAAATAAGAAAAGAAAAAAAAACGTTTAATTTAAAGCTTATGAAAAAATATATGGGAGGGGACATGGGCTTTTGGACCGGCAATCAGATACGTGACATGTTTATACAAAATTCAATTTCTTCACTTCAAAGTAGTTGAGTTTCCTTGGACTTGACTAGAACATCTAACCACGACCATAATGATAACAATATATAACAATAATCTGGCGGTGACCACAAACAAATAAATCTTGTTCCAAAAAGTACCAGTTCACTGAAATATTGCACAAGTAATAGGGTTCGTTTGGATAAGAATTCTTTCGACAGAATGAAGACAAAAGTATAAAACATTTCAGAATTTTTTTCTGGGGTTATAATGAAGTGAAAATTTAGATGTTTTGTGGGGGGTAAAAAAAATACACACACACACACACACACACACATATATATATATATATATATATTTTGTTGGGGGAGGAGTTTGCTGGGATGCTTTGCAATTATATATATATATATGCATGACTATGATGTCAGGTTGATTGTCGTATTAATGACTACAATCTAAGATGAAGAAGAAAGAAGGAAAGAAAGAACAATATCTATTACCTAGAAAACATTGATTTTCTCTCCTTGCGGAGGTCCAAAAGGGAAGTCACTTTCAGGTAGTTTTTATATAAAACTGAAGATTTCGTTTGCAACAAACAAATAGCTTGCACAAGGTTGTGAATCATGTGCGTGGTGATTTTTTTTTGAAGATTTTTCTGTGAGAGTAAGGAAAAACCTACTTTGCCAATATAGTGTGGTGGGAACAATTTTAACTTTGTTAGATTTACAAACTGTAATATTTTTTAATCTGATATAGTTTTATGGTTTTTCTACTGTCCTTCGGAGGGATAACACATGAAAATATATATATATATATATATATATATCATGATAGTGTTTAACGTAATTTAACATAGAAGCTATGTAATATATTTTTTGAATGATTAAATTTTTTGTCGTTATGCCAATGTAGCATCAATAGATGTTGAAGATGCGTAACATAGTTTTTAAATGACTAAAATTTCTTGGTGTTACGTCAATTAAATATTGGTATTACATTTAAGGACCTTTATATTACTTTTTTCCTCGTACATGTTACACAAGAGGACCTCCCGCCGAAGATATTGTTAAAAAAACTTTATAATTATAATGTGATTTGACAATTCAAAACTATATATTATTGGTCTATTTTTGCCTACCACATATTTCCGCCCTTTTTAGCTGAAACCTCTTTCAATAAAGTCGGTGTTAATTGCCAAAAGTAGCATCTCATGTGTTATAGATTAAATAAGTTAATAACCAAAAGGAGAAGGCAAATAAATATAGCATCATGAGAAATTAATCAATATGTACAGTAACATTGTTACACCCCAGTAGTAACCCTAAGACTTCTAGTATGAAAATGCATCAAGTGTCCACTTGCAGACTTTAAAGGCTAGGTTGAAAATTAGCAAATATATCTCCACGACTTGTGATCATCAAAATTGATTTCAATACTGTCACATTGAGGTATACTAGACCTTATACATTATGGTCCCTATCCTTCTCTAAAAATAATAATAATAATAATAATAAATAAATAAATAGAAGTTTATGGTTAGGTTGATCGTTGTACAAATTTAACTCCCTGCAATGAGTTTAAAGTAGTTGTCGGTGTACAGCTTCTGCGGTACATGGTACGCAGGACCAAACTTTACATCCTTTCCATGATTTTAAAGCCCAAAGGAGTTCGATTAAAATTTATTTTTTCACCAATAGTAGTTATGTTTTATGGGTTCCCTACGTGATTTTTCGTAAAAATATGTTCAATTAGGATGGTCCCACTTTCTGAGCAGAACAAATAAGGGTACTACCTTCCCCAAATTTTGTGAGCAGTAAACTGCTAATGTTATTTTTTCTTTTGAAAAAAAAAAACTGTTAATGGTTTGGATTTTTGTCCCTGTGGAACAAAGGGATTGATAGTGCCCTCACTTCACTGTCTAACACTTTAAGAGGAAGAAAAATGCTTAGAGGCATTACTGGTGTTCAGCACTATCAGTAATAAAAGATAGGTCTCACTTATAGATCTTACATTGTAAGACCACCTTTTACTAATGGATGATGTTTAGCACTATTGGTGCCTTATAGCAATACTCCAAGAGGAATCTATGAGACTACATATGGAACGAGAATGAAAGCTAGTTCATGCTTTCATTTACTAGTATTAGAAAGTCTAAGTCACAACGACCCGAAGTCATATTCGACAAGCTCATTAGAAGATATAATTATAGCCTCGTTGTAGGAAAAAAAAAATGGATCTTTGAATAATAGGAGACAAAACTTTGATAAATCATTCTCTTGTTGTCGTATGCTGGTATCAGCTAATAGTCTGGTTGGTGAATGCGATTTTCTTTTGGGCTTATGTTGTCAGGTTATAAATAACCGCAGCCTCATGCAGGTGCAGATTTTTTTTCGTTACTTCCACTTGCCGCAGTGGATGAGTACTTGTTTTGTTACGCGTAACAAAAATGATGATACTAAGGTGCCCTTTTTCTTTTTTTCAAAAGGTACTTCTGACTTTATAAGTTTGATTTATTAAGGTTCACGCGAAATAATGTAGAGCAGTAGCACTAAAAACTATTAATTCAATATTGAATAAGAGATATTTCATTACAATGCATATGCGTAGAAAAGATAAGAAACTGTGGCAATCCTGTAAATACCAAGTTTTTTCGTTTTTTAAGTCAATATATATATATTTTTGGTTAAACCATAGTATTAAATGTAACTATTGGTCAACATTTAGTTTTGTGTACAATGAGAAATGGTTTAAATTATATTGTTACGTTCTAAATTATTCACTTTTTATTTTTTTGCATAATATATTACAAACTTTTAATCTTATAATTGAGATCCAATAATTACTTTTAATCTCTATTTAATATTTTTTTACGTTTTGAACTTCAATCTTTTTTAAAAATAGCAAGCTTTACACAAAAAAACTAACGAGTGAATTCCATAATCAAAATCGTCTATATTTTTTAACACTTATTAGCTATTGAACCTAATTGTTAAGGATTTTAAATTAAAAATACAATTTATCAATGTTAAAAGTTTAAAATACATTACGTAAAAAGCAAGTAATTTAAAGTGCAATGAGACAAGCGATCAATATGAAGGGCATTATCTTGTTGCATGATTATGATAAGAAATCAGGTTAATATTACATGGTTCGAGGGCTCATCAGGAAGCCGGTGAAAGCGTTATTGTAGCACTTAATGATTTCGACATTTATTATGGCCTAATAATTCGCCGCATTGATTGGTCAACCCTTAAATGTCAACCATGGATGTCTCAATGGAGCAATTGGGCCCTCCCACCCTTCCTCGGCCCACGGCTGATTGCCTCGTCAAAAAACCATTTTCAATTCGAGTAATGCACGTGGCCTGACCGGATCACATGCTTTCACTTTTTTTTTCCTTTTTTGGGATAGCATTTTTTGCAGCGTCCACATAGCATTTTTTGTAGCGTCCACATGGTGGTTATTTTTCATGTCTTGCGTTATGAAGTGTAGAGTTATTTGTGTTTAATAAAATAGTTTAAACTTTGAAAGTTTAAATCGTCTTTTGTATAAAGATCTTATATATTATAATATAAAGTAAAAGTATATCATAATCTAAAGCTTTCATATGTTATAGTGTTTAAAATTATTTGCTAAGCACTCTATTAAATTTATCAAAAATCTCTAAATTTTTTTCCTCTTTTTAAGATTAGTCCTTATATTGAAAATTGTTTTAACTTAATCCTTAAACTCTTTTCATATCTCAACTTTAGTCCATTAGTAACAATCCGTTAGATTTTGAATCAATAAATTTCTTGTATGTAATAATGATTTTGGAAGAGCTTATGATAAAACATTATTGTACCTTTTAATTCTATTGGGGTGTTTAAGAGAGTGGTTAAAACTAAAAATGTTAGTTTAAAATTATAACATATGAGAGTTTTATATTATAAGAACTTTTTGTTTTTTATTATAATTGTTAAGAGCTTTATACTGTTTACTGATTGGATCATTTGGTTTCAACTAAGATGCCAAACAATTTATACCTATTTGTAGAATTTTTCTTGATAAAAGACGGATGACAAAATGAAATAATTTTTATGTAAAAAAAAAAAAAAATCTTTCTCAGGGTAAAGAAAATCAATTTTGAACACTCTAGTAACTGCTTTTATCTCAAAAAAAACAAAAACAATCAAAATCAATTCTATGGCCCTACTTTATTGTCGCTTCGGTTGACCACTGATATCTTCTTATTCCCAGTACTTATCGTTCATAGTTATTGGGCTTTTATGCTTCTTTATTTTCCATATTATTGTCATTGAATGATTTTTTTTTTTTTCCATGGAACTGTATTTTCATTGGAAATTAACACTTATTGTTTGTTTGATACTTTTTTCCTTTTCCTTTATCATAATTTATTATTAGAGATATTTCCATGTCTTTCGGCATGGCATGCAACTTGTCTTAGAGATACCAAGGTGGAAATTTAATAGTGTTGAGTTTATTTTCAAGGAATTTGGTAGATAAAAGGTCTCAAGTTCAAGTCTATTAGAAAGCGTTGGAGACTATTTTAAGTCGGCTTAATGATTATTGGCCCTTAATGGGGCTAAGGTGATGCACTTTATTTTGTAAAATAAATAGCTACATCTCAATACAGATATTTCTTAGCATGTGCCGTGCTGGAGCCCATAGACACACGTCTTAAGGGGATATTTATGGCTACTCTCTCCTTTCGATACCTTTGATTCAAAAAGAAAAAGGAGAAAAAAAAACATGTCAAAGAGATGAGAGAGACATTGTTAACTTTCAGTGTCTACAACTCTCAGACTCAACGATTTTCTCGCCAGTACATGAACAAACTTTCCTGAGAAAATCACAGCAAGAGTCCCCTGAGAATCGTCCCTTTCTTTGCTCACCCTCTCTCTCTCTCTCTCTCTCTCATTAGTTTGCTTATTCTTATAACAAGTTGCCCTTAACTAACTCCAAAAAAAAAAGTTATAGATAGAGATATTATACAGCCTATAAGGTAGATATTTTAGACTCCACTAATTAGAACGAATTAGGCTCTCAAGAATTCAAATAAAGCTTGACCAAAACGACTTGACGTTTTGACCTCCTCTTCTCCTTGTTGCTTCGACCTTTTGAGCTTCAAAATATGAACCACATTATTTGGAGCTGATAACTTTTAATAAAATCTAACATGTTTTATCACCTTTTCTTCATAAATCAATGTCATATATCCTTTGAGATTAAGCACATCAGTTCTAATACGAACTTATTGTAAAAGAATGAAAATTGAGGAGTTGGTAAAAAATTGGGATTAAAATTAATGCGCATCGCTATATGTTATAATATTGAACGACTTTAAAGAGAAACTTCATGTCGTTTACTCAATTAGCACGAACGACACTGATGCTTTTTTGTCACGTGTTTCGTGATTACTATCAAATGACCCATCGCTTATAGAAAACAGTCTTCCAATGACATGACACCCTTTTTTTTTTTTTTTTACGTTATTTTGTATTCTCTTCCTTTCCTTTCATGTAATAACAAGCTGTCTTGCGTCATACAAACAAAGAACCTGTCTTCTTTATTCAGAGGAAACGACATCAATTTCAGTGATGGGGTTTGTTAATGTAAAACGACACCTCGTTTTCATAGTAACTAGTAATTTAGTAACTCATCTTCTATTTTTGAAGTTTTAAACTTCTAATTGTTTTTGTTAAATTTTATTTTCTGGAGATTATTGGTAGTGATTACTAGAATCAATCTTCGGCTGAATCTTTTTAGGACCAAGTTATTTATACACAAAATCACCAATATTTGTTCTTCGTGGTCTTGACGTTAAGGTTGCTATCTAGAATCGATATCCATTCAGTTATTTTTGTTGGAATTGTGAAAGTTCCCACTCTGTTAATACCAGAGACCCAACCAAAATCTACCACCTATTTATTACTTATATAAAAGTAAGAATGCATATTCAATACTAAGTATCACCCTATCATACTTTTTTCCTCTTATTTTCATTTACTTTTCTTTATTTCATCTTTTTTTTTTTTCTCTTTCTTTGTTTTGTTCTCTCCTTTTCCTTTTTCCTTCATATGGCATTATATCCTCCTCCCTTTATTTTCTTTTTCTTTTTAATTCTTATAACCTTATATGTAATTAAGACATGTCAATTTTATTATATTATTTTAAGACGTGCTTTTTATCTATTATAGATCATCATATTAAAAAAACATATAATAAAAATATAATAAGTAAAAAAAGGCACGTGTATAGCGCCTGATTCTGATTAGTAAAGTAAAAAGGTGCATTGAAATAAAGAACTTTATTGACATACATGTATTTGGAAGTGGAATTACACTGTCATAATTGATGCACACTAGTACAAAAATATAACCTACCCCAAGTAATAACAAGGGCTTATCTTGTCCCCTTCACCTAGCCAGCCTCTTGATCATAAACTTGTTCACTGCGCTTGTCTTGAACGAACCGGCGCCAGTACCAATGCTGCTCCCACACAGCATACGTCGAGTCCAAAGGAATTCCCTTCGTCTCCAGCAGGAAAAGCACGACAAAAATGGTCATCGCGCCGATTCATCCAGCATAGAACAGGAAGGTCCCGAACTTGAAGTGGCAGAGCATTGTCATAAATGTTTGGGACAAGGCGGCTGTAGTAGCAAAGTTGTAAGAAACAGTGATGCTTTGGCCCGTGGAGCAAATTTTCATGGGAAAAATTTCACTTGGAACTAGCCAGGATAAAGAACCCCATGACCTTCCAAATCCAGCAGCGTGGATGCGCATTAGCACCAGAACCAATATTTGCTGGTATCCTTGGTTCCCAAAACGCCCGTTGTAGCCGCTAGCACACCAGCCACGCAATTTATTCACAGTACAAATAATCAACAAGTAACTAAATACATCATCAGTTTTTAGTGTAATTATATTTTATCATATGATATCTATTATGTTTTAATGTGTACATGTGTGCTACATACGACAATGAATGTCGTGTCAAATATTTCTTGAGTAATAAGGTCTAATTGTTCAATTTTTATAAGCATTAAATTAAATCCACACCTCACTCCATCTAAAGGTATAGAGTTCAAATTACTCATCTTAAGTTTAAAACATATTAATTTCTTTTATTCACAACTTACATGATAATTTAGATGGATTAGACGTGTTACCTGACATACAAACATTTGGATCCCACCAGCCAAGGATCGAGACAAGATTAACCACACCAAGTATGATTGAAGCTATCCAAGACGAATCACTTCCGTATCCAATGTATTCAAAGAGCACCGGTGCATAGAAGGCAATGACGTTGATCCCAGTGAGCTGTTGAAGGGAGGCTATGGCAATTGCCATAACGAGGTGAGGGCGGTATTGCCTCTCAAATGTGGTCACGAAGGGCTCTTGATTGGCTGCTTTGGCGATTTCGCTGCACTTAATAAGCTCGCCCAGCTCTGCTTCCACGTCAGAGATTTTGCCGTGGACCTTGAGAAGCGATTGTTTGGCTTCGGATAGTTTGCCACGCTCCACTAAGCTGCTAGGGGTGTCCGAGATTAGGAGCGCGCCTATTGTCATGATTGTGGCTGGGACTATGGCAAGGCCAAGGGAGAGCCGCCTGCCCCAGCTGTGCTTGCCTGTGCCATGGTTTATGCAGTTGGCTGCCACCACCCCAACTCCGATGAAGAACTGAAAGCCCATGTTGAATGCGCCACGCCACTTGGCAGGTGCTACCTCCGAGAGTCCCCTGTCGCTGACAATTGAGTCTGGCATTCCATGCGATGAAGATATTATCGACAAAGATCTGGGGCTGCCTGTTATAAGAATGATGTCACCATATTCCTGAATGCTAGGTTATCCTAAAATCATGACAGTTAAGCAAAATGTACAAAAAGTAAATCTAGTTCAATTTGCGAAAGAAAAAATAGCCTATTTTTTTAATTGCTAACTCCACTTCTTTTTTCTCACTAAATAGATATTATTTGGCTAGAATAAAACTTAAAACGATTATACTTAAAAGTGGAATACACAAGTATATATCATTCAAAATTTCATTATTGCAAAACTAAAAAAGTGTTTGGTATGATAGTAGAAACTATTAGTTAGAATTGTTTTTACTATAGCATGTGAGAGCTTTACACTGTAGCATTTTTTTAATGACTATTGTATATGATAACTTTATACTGTTTATAACTTAAAAAATAGTGTAAACCGCTACTGCCAAACACAAGATAAGGATAAGATTTACCACTAGCTAAAAGTAAAGAACAATAAGATTATGTAGACAAGTCAACAAATCTTAAAAAAGAGATGTGCAATTAAGTCCATTATTGAGAACAATATTAGAGAGAAAGAACTTACTTGGTAAAACCGACCCCAAATCCGAGGAAGATACAGCCTAATATGGGCATAGCGAGGTTTTCAGCACCACCGTTAATGGCGGCTCCAACAAGGAATGTGCAGCCACCCAAGACCATGATATTCATGTGGCCCAATGCCGCGGTTAGACGGCTTGCGACCAGTGATGATGCCCACCTGGCTATGTAGAGTGAAGATGTGAATGCTGTCAAAACTTTGGCTATCGCACCTACAATGCATGTTTGTTTTGGCTTCGGCTTCCTTCCTTAGTATTAATGGGAAAATTTTCTTTAGGCATGGTACCATTGTAGTTACACCTCCTTTGAAAATATGAATGAAATCTTCAAACACAACTTGAATGCACCGAGGGATTTTGGCCTATTTACCAACTTGCATAACAATATGTATATTTTCCCATGCAATTTGTTTTTGCTTGCAGTGTATATCGTGTCTCTTCCGAGATGGATAAGGGCCTTTAACAAGTCAGTTGGAATCAATTGGTTCTAACCAATACAGTTTAAAACTCTTAGCAGTTATAATAAAAAAATTATTACAATGTATAAGCTCTCATATGCTATAATTTTTAAATCAAAGTTTTAAGTTCCAACCAGTTTACGAAACACCGTAGAAATAGGTAAATTTG
Organism: Artocarpus heterophyllus; assembly: GCA_025403435.1. NCBI lineage: Eukaryota > Viridiplantae > Streptophyta > Magnoliopsida > Rosales > Moraceae > Artocarpus > Artocarpus heterophyllus. The sequence continues at coordinate 13,234,108 of CM046334.1, forward strand.
TCTAAAAAGGCCAAAAATTAAAGGTAACATAAATCAAAATGGAGCTAGAAAATTTTTTTAGACACAGTATAAAAAATTGAATATTTTATTAAATAGAGATATATTTCATTTATTAAGCGGAATCATACTTGTAAGTGCTTTATAAAGTGTGAACATAACTATTTAAACTTGATTGAGGGACATGCAGCCAAGTGTTATACAAAAAAGTGACAAATTATGGAAATTAATCAACTAGTAATCCGAATCAAACTGAACTGATATTTTAAATTATTGGTCAATGTTGGCAATTTTCTTTTTTTGTTTGATGTTCTGAAACTAACCAAACTGACGAAAAATGTTTATATGAGATTTTCATATCTTTTCGACAAATTTTCATTAACATGATTTTTATTGGTCATTATACAGTATGTTTGACATAGTAAGGTGTATCCTACAACACTAAATACTTTACAATGTTTATAATGTTTGAATGTTGATATGTTGGAGATAAATGGAAAACTTTGAATTTTTGTTCAATGTCAACGTAAACCAAGTCAAATTGCCCAAATCAAGTAACTTTGTTTCTATTACGATGTTTGAAAAACTCAGTTTTAACTCAAAAAGTATAAAGTTATTACATGATAAAGTATAAAACAAAAAATATTATAGTCTAAAGCTCTCATATGCTATCGATATTTTAATTATAACTCTTAGTTTTGACTTATTTTTCAAATACTTTATATAATTAGCCACTGTCGTGTGCATAATATATGCTCGGTTTAGCTCCAGAAGCGGATAATATGAAGGTCCATCTTGTTTTGTGAGTGGGTCTGTGGCTCTGTTATTTTCAATTTTTGAAGGAGAATTTTCATAAACGCTATCTTTTAATATTTACTTTCTATAAATGTTACATCTGTTTATTTGTAGCATGATTTAACATATAATATAAATAAAAGTGTGACATAAATAAATACAACTTTCAAAAGTATGACATAATATGCAATTTTCTTATTTATGAATAGAAAATCACGGGTCCATTTGGTTCAATGTTTCACATGTTTTAAACAAAAATTTCATATGAGCAAGAGTCCAACAATCCCATTTCAAATTATTAATTCGACATTTTAGATCAAAAATCAATCTAAATCCAAAAACAAACCACCTCTTGTTGTAACATTTCGAACCAATTTTTTAAAACAAGACTTTAAAAAAAAAAATAAAACCACCACATTTTAAACTAAGAAGCCAAAATGATGTTTTGCCGTATTTTACAAAAAAGATTATTCATGTCGTGCTTAAAAAAATATTATATCACACTATCACTAATATTACTTCTTTAAAATTATTAGTATGAGTTGTTTAATTCTTTTTTATCCTAATCAATTCAAATAGATAAACCCTAATACCCTTTTATCTTTTTCTCTTATCATTCCCTTTTCTCTATGATAATATTGTTAATGGTATAATATGTTTCAAACGCGTGTGCACTTATAAAAAATAAGTTTCAAAATAAAACATTGATAAAAATTTCCTTTTTCTGAATCTCCGGTCATTTTTTTTGTTATTTTTAGCATTTCTTCAATTTATGATTTATTGAATGGAAGAGCCTATCAAGCAATTTGTACTTCATGGAAAATTTATAAGATAGGAGTTGGAATAAAGCATATTTTTAAAAATATTAGAAAACTAACATAACTGAATATCAGTTATTGTAATGACGCTAGTTGGAGAGCACGTGCCATGTACGTACATATTATGTTTAGTTCGTTGATTCTTTATAAAACATGTGAATGGCTTTTTTATTTTTATTGATTTTTCTTAATTTATTATGTTTTTTAGTATTATAAAATAAGTATTTAAGCATAGTAGATTTGGAAAAAAAAATATTAGCGACAAAATTAGACAATAAAAAATTTATGAGATAAATTTGAAAAAGTTTGTATCAGATAAGGGGAGAAGAAATAGGTATTTACATAGGGACACATATAAGAAAAAATATTTAGTATAACAATTAGAAAAGAAAAAGAAGAGTCAAGCAAGAAGGGATAGCTAAAAATGAAAAAAAAAAAAAAAAAGAAAAAGGACTTAAAAATAAAAGTTCAATAAAAAAATAACTAAAAGAAAAGAAATGAAAAATGAAGGATTAAAAAAGCTAAAAAAAAAATTCAACCAAGACCATCGTTTTGGTTGAAAATAGTATAGTAGATTGTGCTTTATATATATATAGTCATAGATTCACACATCCTCTTTTTAAAGCGTATTTATATTATTTTAAACTTCATTGTTATTTAAAAATTCCCTAAAAATAGTAAACTGTCCGCTGAAAAGCTGCAAACCTGGATGGGTAGAAGGAACTCTAGGAGCCCTAATCTCCATAACAACCTCAAAGATGCCTCCGAAGCCCCAAAAGCTAGCATATAATTCATTTCCATGAGGATCCTTCCCTATAACATTTGTGAACAAAGAGATGAATAACCAAAGACGATAAGGTCATAGGAAAGAGGGCTCTGTTTCTATTACCTTGTCAAGTCTTTTAACTGAGAAAGACAATTCCTTTAAAGAAAGAGCTATATCTTTAGTGAAACGAAATCCTAATCGGGCTGCAATTCTAATCCCACGTAAAATGCGAGCTGTGAAACCAGTTCGACGAAAGATGAAAAAGTTGAGATGATGAGACATCTTATGAAACCCAAACTATGGACGTTGCAAATTCTAATTATTAAATATTAAAAAACACTCCAGATACAAAAGCTATACTCACCACAGTCCTCCGCAAAGGAAATACTTGCAGGTTTTACTGTTCGCATCTATGCACAAAAAAAAAAACAAAAAGAAGCAAATTTCAATGGGCATTGAATCTCCCTTATTCTTTTGGAACTAAAACCGGAATGGCGTGGATACGCACTTTAGATTTTCGAATATCTCGTATTCCACCCATATAATCATACACAATCTTGTCAAATGGATCGAACATCAACCTGTAGAGAGTGATATTGTTACTGCAATGTAACCTTAGTTACAATGACAACTTAGAATGAACTGTTAAGGCCAACCATCCAAGTAAAAAGTATGCAGTATTTAACCCGTTAACAGTGAAGTCCCGCTGTAAGCAATTCCTCCAACGAATGTAATCATGCCTATTGCAACCTGGAGGCCTTCTGAGGTTATCGAACTTCTTACTAGAATTTCTTTCACAGGTGCTAAAACTAGAAACCTATTTAGTGAAACAATTCAATTAAGTAGTGAGAAGATTCAGATCCTAAAAGAAAGAGAAGAAGGGAGAATGAGGATAAAACTTGGTGGACAATGACTTCCTTAGAATCATAAGAAACGAATTACTGACCCATTTCAAGCACATTATGCCTATAAAAGTAATTTCAATAAGTAAGCTCAGTCGACAAACCTCCACAGTGGCATTATGTACATGAACATGGCATATAGGGAACCGTTTTCCAACAATTTCACAACGGGGAAATATCTTCTTTACCTGCAATTTAAAAAAAAATGGAACGAGGTGAGTTACCAATCAAGTTTAGAATTTCACATTATTCAATGAAGTCAACTGTTAATGTTAGGCCATGTTTATAACAAGGGAAAAGAAATAATGTTTTCCTTTCCTACCAATTTAGGTGTTTACCAACAAACTTACGAATGTGATTAGGACTGATATAATACAGGGAACAAAGAAAGGAAAAGCCAATCTAACTCCTACGTTATCCCCTTAGTTTTGTTTCCCTTTAAATGATGCTATCTCGACTTGGTCAACTGGGTCAAGACCAACAGATAGAATCGAACCAACCACAAAACAACTTTGTAACCTTAGTAAAACAATAATCCTAAAAATATGCACAAAGATATTTTAGCACTAAAGCTATTAAAATTCCTGTTCCTAAAGTTAGTAAACAATAGAAAAGGAACCTTATAGGCAAGTAAAAACTAGAATTCTTATTTTTTTCCGTTTTCCTTCCCAGAATTCTTCAGTTTCGCATAACACCCTATTACAAAATAGTAAACATGCCCTTAACTGATTATTGATCCTTGACATGGTAAAAACAGAAAAAACCTAGTTTCCACTTGTTCACTAAAAGAGTTCTTCCCAAAAGCTATATCATCTTTTGATATCATATTCATATCAAGTACCTTATCGATAGAGTACAAGTAAAAGAAGCTTATAATCACAAATTCACAACAAAATCAGAAATATCGGTGAATGTAGATAGAGAAATGACCTCCTTGAGTTCAGCTGAAGTAATAATATCAAAATCTTTCGGAGTTCTCTTTAGGATAAGATCACGAACACAGCCTCCGACAAGGTACACTTCGTATCCTTAAATCCAACATCTTTACTGATGACAACATTGTGGACAATGGGATCCCACAAGCAATACCCTTGTCTCCATCAACATACCACAAGAAGATACATTTTCTAGATTTTGGGTCCAACTTCGATGTCTCTTGGTCGTTGTTCATTGCATACACTGAACTGCCATATGTCTGCAAATGAGAGTAATCAATTAGCTTACAATCTACATATCCATTGGCATCTTTAGATCAATCGCTATTGATGGAGACCAATCGATTACATAACATGTGGTATTAATTGCTTCTATCCAAAATGAATTTGCTAGTCCTGTAGTCTTTGACATTGGCCTCGACCTATCTAACAAGGTTCTGTTCATCCGCTCTGCTACTCCATTTTGCTAAGAAGTGTAAGCCAACATGAATTGCCCTTTGATGCCTTTTCTTGATACAATGCATTAAAACTATCACTAGTATATTCTCCTCCATTGTTAATTCTCAGACACTTGATCTTCTTTTCAGATTCAAGTTCTACCCGCGCTTTGAATACTTTAAAGACTAGAAACACATATGCTTTTTCCTTGGTGGGATACACCCAACATCTCCTGGAGTAATCATCAATGAAAGATACAAAGTATCTTGCCCCTCCTTGGGATAAAACCAGTGCTTTCCAAACATCTGAGTGGATCAAGTCTAGGATGCCTTTGCTCTTAGCTGTTGATGTGTTGAACTTCAATCTATGTTGCTTGCTTATAACACAATACTCACAAAATAGTAGTTTTACTAATTTAAGCCCAAGCAGTAGTCTTGTTCAGAGAGAATCTACAAGCCTCATTTTGACATATGGCCAAGCTTACAATGCCACATCATCGTCGATTCTTCTCCCAAACTAGTCGATGCAACAAATGACTCTCCTTCCTGGTTTGTTTCTCTTAGGAGCTTGTATAGGTTAATAGCTGCCTTCTCTACCTTCATGACCACAAGCGTGCCTCTAACAATCTTTGTTGAGGGTGAGCTTGGCTCGGGAAAAACGGAAGGACCAATGTGAACGAGGAGATGAACAATTTGGGCAAAGCATATATTACAGAGAGCTGCTCAAAAATGACTCCTGGGGAGCTAAACGATGCCAAAAAGGCCACATGTTGCCCACGAATGCCAGGAGCGTTGGGAATGAATATGTTGGGGAATCCATCATCAAACTTCCTAAAGAACACAAATACCATAAATTATGTCACATTACTATTAAGAACAAAAAGAAAAAAAATGTTGAGCTTTACGTCAGGATTGAAACACAAAGAAAGCAGAAAGAAAATATCTAATTTTTCTTGGCGCTGTACTAATAATATCACATTCATTAACTATCCTATTTAGTATTTTGGGCCCACAGACACTAAAATAAAAAATTTCAGCATCATTTTCCCAGCCAAATCCCATTTTGAACCATGATCAACATCAAAACTACTTCAATTTACTCAGAAAGATTAGCACTGAAGACAATTCTCACCATTTCAGCTGAAAATACGGAGAACACAACACAAAACCCTAGAATTCCTTGAAACACCCACACAATGCCACTATCAACGGGAAATTCCAAGTTTGAATCTTTTCTCTAAAGAATTAAATTGTTACCTCCAGGTGATAGTACGAAGCTTAATGGCGTCAGACTGCGTTGCCACTCTCTCCGCAAGAGCCTTGGTCTCGGCGCAGTAAAAGAGGCAAATTTTCTTCGTAGCTCCGACGGCCGAATCCATGGCGGAACTCGAGGCCGCCATCGGCATCGAGGAGGAGGGCGGAGAGCTCTGGACGAAGCAAAAGCGATCGGCCTCAACCTTCCAGTTCTGCGAATTATCGAAGCTCTTGATATCGCTCCTGACCTGAATTCTCGTCCCGTCGTCTTCCTTCAAGCCGTTGACTGTCGCAGAGAATTTAGAAGGAAAAGAAAGAGAGACAAAGGAAGGTTTGGATTTAAGAGAATTACGGGAGTGAGAGAAGCCACGGTTTCCGTAAGAGGAAGGAAGAGGTCGAGTGGCCGCCATTGACGACGTTCACCGCGGCTCTGCAGTTCGTTGGTCGGAAGTTTCGACAATGGTGTACGGATGAGAAAAAAGTATTTCTACTTGCTTGCCTTTGTATTTACCAGTGAATGGTGTCATCCTTTTTCGCCCTTCCAAAAATGCCCTTTCTGGTATCGCACCTGAGTTCTTTTCCATTTACAAAAGAACGGCGCCGTTTTGCTGATTAGGATTCTCTTCTTGTTATATAAATTAGTTGAAAAACAAGCGTATATTAAGCATGCTAATTAAAAAAGTAAAAAAATAAGAAGAAAAAGAAAAATATATATTAAAAGGACAAAAATATGGAAAAACAAAATATGTATGAAAAAAAGAGAGAAAAGAATGAGAAAAAATGAGTGAAAAGAGAAAAAAGAAAAAGTAAAAGAAAGAAACCGTAAAAAGTATTTTAAAAAAAGGTACAAAAAAAGGTTTTACAAGGATCATACTTCAAAGGAAAAAAAAATAAATGTATAAAAAAACGCAAAGAATGAAAGAAATAAGAAAATGACAAATAGGTTGTTTGAAAAAGTGGTGAGAATCAATGATGGGAACTACTTTTACTGTAGCATGTGAGAGTTTTACACTATAACATATTTTTTTATTGTTACTGTAGCATATGAAAGCTTTACACTATTTATAACTGAAATTATGATATAAACTAAGTGGTTCTTACTACTGTTAAACACCCCCAAAAAATTTTGGAAGGAAGAAAAGAAAAAAAAACGTCTCATCGTTTTTGCATGGTAGGAGCGGCACATAAAAGGATACCATTCGCCACATGGTCTAAAAGAATAATAAAAAAATACAATCGGGACAGTCATCCAATTGAAAGTATCGTTTTTGCTCAAATCAGGCACTCGGGCCAACCCGACATAACTTTTTTCGTACATGAATTGTAAGTTTATATATGCGTCCATGTAACATTCTTTTTTGTTTAAATATAATATTTATAGGGTATTCAGTTACTTTAATTTTAATTTATCAGTTTTAATTTAAATAATGTAAAATTTTTATATGTTATAATATAAAGCAAAAAAATATTACAATATAAAATTCTTATATGTTATAATACTTCAGTTTTAACTCTTCATTTCAACTTATTTTTTAAACATTTTATTAATATTATATGTATTGGATTACAATATCAAGTATTATTACATACCAAATTAAAAATAATACAAACACACAAACAAAATTATATTCACAAATAAAAAATTACACGTGTCGGCTGGTGCCAGAGTAGAGGCCATTCCTCAAAATGATCTTTCTAAACGAAGAGACGCCTGCTTTATTGACATTTCGGAAGACAAAGCAACAACCGTCATCACAGAAGGTGCAAACCTGATAATATATATGGATACATTCAAGAGCTTCTCAACAAACTCATTACGACAAATTTAACAGCTCTTGGACAATTTCTTTCAATAAGCTTTGGGATTAAGCCACAATTTAGCACAAAACGAAGCCCTTCTATTATAATTAAAACGAAGATTGAAGCAGCCTACAAATAAAAATAGGTGACTGTCTTTAAACTTTTTGTTACTTTTAATTTTATATATGAAATTTCGTAAAATTTGTATTTTTTTCTTTTAAAATTCTACTTTGTTTTTTGTTGAAATTTTACATCTCCGTAATTGCCCTATGTATTATTTACATGATTAAAACTTTTGCATTGTGTGATATCTTTCACTTTTCTATGGATATTGTCTACTTGCAATGCTTACCACGTTGGTTCCAAAAAGAGGAGATTTAATTCCATGCACCGGAGACCAGCTTGTTCATGCATATAATTTCCCAAGAATATATTTTCCACTAGTAATGACTAGTAGATAAAAGAAACATAGATTTAAATCATTCTTCTATTTTCTTGGTTTTAATTATAAGCTAACTCTGCATTTCACATCCGCAAAATCAAAGAACAAAAACAGAACAGGGTTGTCAATAAAAGTGTTGCACTTTAATGCTGTTCTAAAAAGCCAACAAGATACTAATTTGTAACGAATTTCATGTCCCAAGGAAATATACAATTGAGAGTGACGTATACATATCCTATAAGTGTTCCCAATTACTTGTTTGGTCTTGTTATTTATGTCAAGGACGAGAGGCTGAGGGAGGTGGAGATCCATAAACAAAAGCCTTAATCCGTTTCATCAGAGGCGATAAGGGCGGATCAGATAAGTGAACAACGCCGTTAATCTTTTTTGAGTTCCGGGCTGGCGCTGGTGGCATCGGAGGTTGCTTCTTTCTTAGGCTTAAAAACCTTAAGCCTCCCTCTATGCAGGCGTTTTCACCTTTGCAATTATGAAGCTGCATTGATCTGTATCTCCCCTTGCCGCTAGAATCGCTTATTTTGTGTTTCTTTAACTCTTCTAAATCCACAGAATATTAAATTAAGTAGAAGATAAATATGATTAGAGAATGCCAATGAAACTTTAAGCTGGTGCATTATCAAGGTAAATGATATTACGGAGTTGTGGAGAGCTTGTTACCTGGAAGAAACAAGGAAGAGCTTGACAAGAAACCATTGAAAGATAAGAAGATCATCAACATTGTTGCAATGGCAAATTTTGCCATAGAAGAAGGCCTTTTTTTTTTTTGGGTATGCTTTGTTGATTGAGATTGATCAAGTGGTTGGAAACTATGTGCCCAAATTGAGGAAAATGGAGATGGGAGAGAAATGTGAGAAAGACGATCTTTATAAATAAAATGAAAACAAACATTTGACTTAGTTGTGGGTTCTGATTATTATTTGTTCTAGTGGTGCCACTAGGTATTAAATTAACCGGGACTGGAGTAACAATTGTTTTAGTATAAAACTTCGGTGAATGATTAAGCATTTGACAAGCAAAGCAACAAGAAAATCTAGGCTGGCTCAAGGGGTTTTTTTTCAAGATTAAGTTTCTTCCTTTGACTTTCTATCACTCTTTTTTTATGGTTTAGTTGGGATTGACGTCATTAAAGCAGGGTTGAGTACGTCATCAATGACAAGTCTAATATTAGACATTATTTTTTTAAAAAAAATCACTCATATTTAAGGGCTGAAAGTTAAAATCCACTGCTCATAGAAAAATTGTTTCAAATTTTAAAAAACTATACTATACATTTGATCGGAACCACTGGTTTATAAGTGATCGGGCCATGGAGAAATTTCTGCATTCACAAAAGGTGGAAATTAAGTGTCTTATAAAAACTTCCATTAGTTTGCGACCTAAAAAATCTCCTTACCGCCAATAGCAGAGAGATATGGAGTTGAGTAGAGACACGTACTCCCGTTCAATTTTTGAAATTTAATATCTTACTAAGAGATTACAAAATTTTAGATATGTCCCAAACTTGTTAAAAAAATTATAAGTATGCCCCCACCGAATAATTAAAAGATGTTGTTATGTCCTCAATTTAAAAGAAAATCATAATTATGTTGTACTCAACAATAAAAATATATAATTATATATCAATTCAATAAACTATTGTCTCTATTCTCTTCATGGTGTCCTTACTAAAAAAATTCATGACTGCGTCACTGCTTCTCCCCAGTATAATTCGTATACATAAAATACTAACAAAAATGTCACAGTTCCATATCTGAAAAAAGTTTTGCGTAAATTTTGAAAGGAAATAAATTTATTGCAAGCACATTCTTATGTAATTAGTATCAATTTTTCTTGTAATTAGGATTTTTAGCTTAAATTACCTTTTACCTAAATAAGTTAAAGGGCTTAAATTGAACTAAATACCTTAAAAAGTAAAATATGCAACTAATATGTGCGCACTTTGATTAAAAAAATTTAAAGAGCTCAGCTCCCCAAGGCCAAGTTGTTGGACTTTTGGTGAATAAAATTAGAGGTTGGAACCTAAAAATAAATATTTTCAATTAAAATCGGGGTCCATTTGCCAAACGTACTAAACTTTTGGGGCCTAACGCGTAAAAACTTGTTGAGTTTATGGCATCTGTAACGGAAAAATTAATTGGGCACTAACGAGTGTAAGCAAGAAAAATGCAAGTTTGGGAATGCCAAGATTTTGAAGATGACGGTCCAAATACAAGTGTCACAAGTTAAAAAATTTGGAGACAATGGCTCAAATTTAAAACAAAAAAAAAAAAATCAACAAAATGCCCTGGCATTTTTATTGCATACCCATCAATAACATTCATTGTGTATATACATTAATATGAAGGATAATTCTTGGGTTTATTTTATGGCCGAATTTGAAGTGTGACTTTATGTTAAAGTAGGTCTAAAGTCTTGTTTGAAATTTTGATGAGTTTATTTTGTTATGTTTGATGACGGATTTAGAATATGAACCCAATAAGAGCACACATTAAGATATTTATTAAAAAAATCTATAAAAAAAAAAAGAGAAAGCCTATAAGTTTTGAAGCATAAAAGTAGTCAAATAAATGGGAGAAAGCTTGCATCAATGAGAGCACACCTACATATTATATAAAAGTTAGCATATATAAATATATTTTAAATTTTTAAGGGGGCCCTCCCCTTGATCCGTCACTAATTCTATTTTTTTATTTTGTTTTTGTTTTTGTTTAAGGATGGTTTGACTGGGGTGTTAGTTTAGTTTAGTTTGATTTTATTTTTCATTTTAAGGATAATTTGATATTTGTTTGTGAAAAACCAAATGTTAATCAAGGACAGGCATGGATTTGGGTAAAACATGCTACATTTTAAATATATAGGACATACCTTTGCAAAAAAAAAAAAAAAAAAGAAAGAAAAAGTACGAGGCATTATATAAAAAGCAAATATACTCATAATTTGAATGTCTTTTTTATATTATGAATGGAAAGTTCAAAATGTAATCTTAATTTGTAGGAGAGTTTATTGGATATGGCACATTGATTGTTTGCCTCACGTCCAGGGAACTCCTAAAACTCAACCTTGCATGAGCAATGATTTTGGCGTTCGCAACAGGTGCTTATTTGATTTCAATGTTAAGTTGCACCTTGTTAATATAATGTCAATTTTTTTCTTAAAAAAAATAAAACTAATTTCAACCTGATAACATTGAAACCAAAAGTTAATTTACGATTTGTTGATGCTTACCGTGACTCGGCGTCGGATCAACACCACATGTGGCGGTGCACAGTCCGACCCTCCTTTGATTCGCTTCTGCCCGGGCGGACGTACCTGTCAGGTGAACTGGGAGGCTAATGTTGAGGGTGAGCTCGGTGCCGCCGCCGAGGAATTAAACTCTGGTGGTCGGCTAATAAGCTCGGCAGAACCTCCAACAAGCTTGCTATCGGCCCTTGATGCGTCGTACACCTTTCCGAGGTGCCTCTCAGGCCTCCGAGGCCGCATGCCAAGCAGGCTGTCACATCGAAATATACAGTAACTCGGGTCGGACTAATTTTATTCGCAAGCAGACTACTACTCGCCATTATAGGCTAACACGAGACAGATAACTCGCCGTCCGATGGAGCCCAATTCGTCGGGCGAGGGACACGACACTTGTCACCCACTGCCTGACACACGTTGATGTGACACCCAGGTCGTGGGTCAAACCCGCCTTACACCCGATCCAAGTGGTGACCTATAAATATGATGCATTTATGGCATTCTGGAGAGACTTTTTCTTCACACCTAACTGGTTGCCGCCCTCTGCCGAGCAAATCCTGCCTCGAGCATCGAAGAGCCCTTGTCTATTGACCTACTTTTCTATTGCCTCCGAAGCATCCCTCCTCTTGTTGCAGGTACGTCCGCCCGGACAGAGGCAAATTGAAGGAAGGTCGAACCGTGCGCCGTCGCACGTGGTGTTGATTCGACATCGGGTCACGGTAAGCATCAAAACGATTCATTTGGTATATAAGTTTGAATTTGAATTTTCTGTTTAGGAAAATACTGTAACAAAAAAAAAGGTTTAAATTGTTATTGAGCCTATAAATAAGAAAACTTTTGCAATAAGTATTGTAAATTTGCATTATTGATAGGACAACTATTTTAACCGTTAAATTAAGTTTATAACGGTCTACTATGTGAATAACCACGTTAACAGTACACAACACAAAACTACTCTCAAGTCATAAATGAGACCATTTAAAAACGAATCAAACTAAAACAAAAGTTCTTGTCTGTAGCACAGAAGAAAAATTCATACCACAAAAATTCTCACAAAACAAATGGGGCATTATATTTAAAGGGATAGATCTAATTTTCAAGAATGAAGGATAATTTTTAGTGAACTTCTATGATAAAAAATTCTTGATTTTCCTATCGACACAAATTGTTGTTTCAATAATTTGATTAATTTTTTAAAGGTATGATCTATGTATATATAAAAAAAAAAGCACCCACAAGAATTCTCTAAATTTTACACACGAAAGTATAACGTGGATTTTGTAATGTTTTTGGGACATTCTATAGTGGAGAACACCATTATTCTCTACCAAATGAAGAAAGTGGAGAATGACCAGACACTATTGCATCAACACCTGATAATAGAAAAAGATGAAGGATCATTAAAATAAAAATAGACTCTCCAACACATAATTATTTTATATTTATCAGAAAAATAAACAAAAAAAAAAACTGAATCAGGCTGGAAACTACAATCAGAGAAGGAAGCCGTTGCTCCAGGCGCTGCCTCCTCCTCTGACGCTCCTGTCGGCGAAGGCGCAAAAGAAGGAGGAGTCGCAGCCGATCCGATAGCTCCGACGAGGTTCGCCAATGGTTCGCCGATGCGAGCCTAGCTCTGCCAAGACCGGGTCCAGCTCTGCCAAGACCGGGTCCGACGCTGCCATCGCCATCGAGTTTCTCTCATGGTTCGCCGGTGCGAGCCCAGCTCTGCCACGACCATATCCGACACTCCCAGCTCAGACGAGGTTCTCTCATGGTTAGTTGGTGCGAGCCCAACTCTGCCACTACCGGATATAAAAAAATCCTTATTGTGTAGTCCAATATTTTGTTCTAAATGGCGTGATTCGAAGACTAAAATTATCAGTATTTCTTACTATTAGCCAGTGCATTGAACGAGTGTGCACAATTTTTCTTTTCTAATGCTGATTTTGTCTGTTCAGTACATGCTTAGTGTATGCTCAATTTATTTCTTTTCTTTTACCTGTTTCCTTGTTAGATAATGGACCCGAAGATGGACTCAGGCATTGTTTGTAAATATTACTCCTTTGACGAAGCAATTGAGCATGGTGCTGTACCAGTTCCTACTAGTTTTGATGAAACTGTTGATGGCGAAGTTCTCTCATGGTCCGCCGATGTGAGCCCAGTTTTGCCACAAACGGATCCGCCACTCCAAGCTCCGATGAGGTTCGCGATTGGTTCGTTGGTGTGAGCCTAGCTCTGCCACGACCAGATCCAACGCTCCAAGCTCTGACACGAATGATTCACCAGAGTGAGCTCCTCCCTGCATTCCAACAACAGTGAGAGCATAGAGGACGAGATCGTGCCTTTATTTGGGCAATATTGTGCCTCCTTCTCCCTCTCCGGTGGCAAGTCTATCGTCGGTGCAGGAACATATGGCTTGCCAAAGAGGAAGGGGCTCTTTACCAAATTTTTATTATTTTGTTTTTTTTTTTTTTAAAAAAATTTTTAATTAAAATATAGTATGAGAGTGTCTACTTAAATTTTTGTATTTGAACCCTTCGATTTTTTTTTTTGTTTTTAATCATGTGGTTGTTAATAGTATTCTCCACAGTGGAGAACCTCCTTTTTTTTTTTTAATTTTTCTTAAAATTAAATAAATAAAGAATTCGTAAATTATGAAAAAAGTAGGGGCATATCCGTCAAGGCGCCGAATCTAGCCGAACCCGATACATTTTTTTTTTTTTTCCAGATAGGGCCCAACGATCCCTTTTCCCTCTGGGGTTAAGGAATTTGCAAAATCTCAAACGAATTCCCTTCGTTCCCCTTCTCCTTTGTTGCTAAGCTTCCTTCCCGAAACCCTAACCTCCGCCGCTGGTCGCGGCCGCCGAGATGTCGCACTTCGGAAGATCTGGCCCTCCTGACATCAGAGACACCTACTCTCTCCTCGTCCTCAACATCACTTTCCGTATTAACTCCTTCCTCTCTCTCTCTCTCCTCCATTCTCTCTCTTCGCTCCGGCACTTTTTCCCTAGTATTTCCTGATTGTTCCTTTTTTTCTTCCCATTCGCTAGGTACCACCGCGGATGATCTCTTCCCACTCTTCGACAGGTATGGCAAGGTCGTCGACGTTTTCATCCCCAGAGACAGAAGGTATAAGCTTTTCAGAGTAATTTTTTTTGCTTAATTGTTTTTCTATTGGGAGAATTAGGGTTTTGTAACTGTAATATATGTATATGTGTATATATATTTTATTATTCAATTTAGGACTGGTGAATCGCGAGGCTTCGCGTTTGTTCGGTACAAGTACGCGGATGAGGCGCAGAAGGCTGTGGAAAAGCTTGATGGTTAGCTTTCTTTTCTGCAATTTCTCATTTACTTAGTTTTTTAATATTAATTTTAATTGTTTATTTTGTTTATTATCTGTGTTTGTTTATAGGAAGAGTTGTGGATGGTAGAGAGATTATGGTTCAATTTGCCAAGTACGGCCCCAATGCTGAGAGAATGTAAGTTAAAATAGCGTTTCTTGTTGAGTGCTGATGTAAAGGCTGCTTCTTGGTGGATTTTTGATGCCAGGTTTTCTATAGTTGTCATACTAATTGGCTGTTTGGTGTACTGTTTTCTTTGGATTCTGCATAATGTGAAAGTGGTTTTGGTGTTCTTTTCCCTTTTTGTGTTCTGTGACATGGTTCCTCATGATTGGTAATTGCCTTGAACAGAAATTCTTAATTGTGGATCAACTTATTTCTTGGGGGTTTGATTTTGATATTTAGTTGTTTTTGATTTTCAGTCATAAGGGGAGGATAATTGAGTCAGCTTCGAAATTGAGAGGCAGGTCTAGAAGCCGTAGCCCTCGTCCACGGTGAGCATCTTTCACTGGTTTTCTTTTCTTTTCACATTTGAATGTGGACAAGTCACATGATCTCCGCTTTTTAACACTGTTAGTGGGTAAGGTGATAATATTTATTTTGAGAATCTCATGTGTTGGTGGGATGGAATAATAAGAAACTATACCCGCTAATTTAGGTTGTCACATAGAAGAATTGTGATACTTCCTAGAAATTATTAGTCAACTGCCATCTGCAGCAACTGATGAAAAGTGTTTTTAGGTACCGCGATGACCATAGGGATAGAGATAGGAGGAGAAGTCGCAGTCGAAGTAGAGACAGATATGACCGTGACAAGTATCATAGGAGTGAGAGAGAGAGTCGTTATCGTAGCAGGAGCCGCAGTGTAAGTCCAGACTACAACAGGGACCGTGGGAGAGGCAGATATGATGATGAGCGGCGTAGCCGGAGCCGGTCCTATGACAGGTATGAGATGTTGGTCATCTTACCCTATCGTTTCAGTAACTTGCTGTGTTTATATTTAGCTGATGTCCAATTGGGTGTATGCCTGCAGTGCCTCCCCTATTAGGCGGAGTCCTAAGTCTCGAAGGAGCCCTTCCCCTCGCAGGACACCTTCAAGGGGTGAAAACCCTGAAATACGTGATCTTAATGAGCGTTCTCCAGCTTCAAAGGATGGTTCACCACGTGGTAGACCAGCTGATTCTCGAAGTGCTTCTCCTCATAGATCTGATGCTGAAGTAAGTCCTTGCAGTATATATGTGGCTTTTGGAAAATTTTTCCTTTCTGTGTACCAATCAATGATTTTGTGGATGAAGACGTTGTTCCCCCCTAAATCACGTATCTTTGGACTTCTGTTCTGCAGGAGTGATGGAGTAGCTTACAATGTGATCAGAGTATTATATTGGCTTGAGGCATCGTGTCTGCATTCATGCTTGGGAAAAAAAATAGTTCAGTTGCATGTTATCGCCATGTCGAATGTTATTTAGCTGCCCTGCAGTTTTGTCAAAGGTTAAACATTTCTATGTTGGACTTGGTCCGTTAGCTGTTTCTAGTGTTGATGGTAGACTCTGTACTCTGATGTAACTTAAGCTCTTGCAGCGTTTTTACTAGGGTTTTAGAAATTCCTGCCTATGGAGATGCTTCGTATTTTGTTTAATATCACTTTATTTGGTTTTTGTGCTTCTCTTTATGTCCTTGTTCTTCTTTTTCCTTGACAAAGTTTCAATAATTGCTTCTTGTTTTGATGTGCTTGTGCTTGTGTATGATATTCTCCATTATATTTTTGAAAGTGCTATGTTCAACTACTCATATTGGTCCATATGCTGGCCTTATATAGTTTTGTTCGGGAAGAGCGAATGACTGAAACTGAATCACAAGATGATGTACTAGCTAGCCGTTGCTGCTGTTTATATGTGACTGAAACTGATTCACAAGATGATGTACTAGCTAGCTGTTGCTGCTGTTTATACTGTTCAGATGGTTGATGTCAATTTGTTTGCTGGTTGCAGTCTACGATGTCTTACCAATTTTTCTTGATGATATTCTGGTTGGTAAGAGTGATAATAACTCAAATGATTTTACGAAATCTTGCATGAATGGGGTTGCTCACTTCTAATCTGATCAAATTCTTTTCTACACTGATTTTTAAAAGTTTGGACCTGCAAAGGCGTCCTGGTAGCTGTGGTTGCCTAAAGATGGTCGGAATGAATTCACTTGCCAATATTTGTAGCTGATGCAGTTCATATGAATCACATATGTTGCGGTTATCAGCTAGCTGCTGGTGGCTATATCTTTATAGGGACTGGTCAATATGTGAGTTGCAGTTCATTCTAATGATATCATATGTGATACTGCGAATAGGGAATTTAAGCTAGTTGAAGATTTTTTTTTTAAATTCTTTTTTTTTCTTATAATATTAATGGCTGTTGATTTTGTAAATAACTTTTGACTGCTGCTTGGTTGTCTTTTCCTTAATTTTTCACTTGCTGATTTTCCACGTGCTACCAACTTATTATGATATCATTAGGATACGTGCAGGTATTCTTATGATACCATTGCCTAAGCGTTTTAGTGGGGTTAGGATTTATGAACATACATTCGCAGTATATTATAAATCTTTTGTTCTAGGTTACAGTTCTAGATTTGTTGTGCGATGTGCTTTATTATTTATAAATTGAAAAAGCGAAGACCTTGTTAGTACTCTTTTTTCTCTTAATTGTTTCTTGAAGCTTCCTGTTGTCCGTCTCAGCAATAAAATCTTCCCAATGTTTCCGTTCGAGAGGAAAGAAGCAAAAAAAAGAATTTACGACTGTTTCCAAACGGTGAAGAAAAAAGAGTTGTCTACCTTCTTATCCTTTGTGTCCTGGGTATATTCAAATGATGTGTTGTCAGTTTTTAATTTTATCAAATGCATTTTTTCAGATTGGGCTTAGTATATAAATTTGTACTTTTTTTATCAGCTTTTGATTTTAACATAAAAATAATCTAAAATACTTTCAAATAGAAAATTAAGGTAACTTCAAAAATTTAAACATCATAAACTTAAGGGTTTTGATCTAAAAAATGTTTAGAATGCATTCAAAAATAGATTTTGAGTTAATTTTATTTTTGGCTCTTGAACTATATAACTTGTTCTATTTGCGCTCTTGAATTTTAAAACATAGTAAATTACACCCTTAAATTATTTAAGTTTTATTTTGTCTCTTATGTTACAAAATCTATTAAATATTAATAAAATTGAGCCAATAATTTTACTTTTGGCCTTAAATTGTGCAACTTGTCCTCTTTTGACCTGCAAACTCTAAACTATAACAAATCACACTGAATTATGAAAAATATGCTATTTTGACCATTTTATCATTAAATCTGATAAACATTTATAGATTGTAGCATATGACTATTTGGACCTTGTGCCTTTATAAATGTTTTCAGCATATACTTTAAAATCAAAATATCTAAATTTTATTTATCAATTTTATAAGTTTTACTATTTTCTTTTCTTTTCATAATTTTGTTGATAAAAGTTTTACTATTTTAGTTCGAAAAGTTTTATCAAACTTTCTTCATCATATGATTTAAAATGAATTAAATTGAAAAATATGAACAAATAAAGAAAAAAATAGATATATGGGTACCTAACAAAAAAATGACACGTAGATTCTACAGTATAACTTGTCGT
Organism: Artocarpus heterophyllus; assembly: GCA_025403435.1. Classification (NCBI taxonomy): domain Eukaryota; kingdom Viridiplantae; phylum Streptophyta; class Magnoliopsida; order Rosales; family Moraceae; genus Artocarpus; species Artocarpus heterophyllus. Next base: position 13,252,511 of record CM046334.1, read on the forward strand.
TTTTAGGACTAATAAGTCATTTGAAACTTTAATTGTAGCTTATGTTTTAAGTTTAAAAATTGTAACATGTGAGTTTTAAAATGTAGCAATTTTTGGCTTTTTTACTTTTAGTTGATGAGCAATTTGTACTGTTTATAGTTATAACTGATGGGTTAGAACTGAAGTTTAAAACACCCTATAAATTTTGGGATTGAAAATTAAGTAAATAATATAATAATGCATGCTTCACTTAATTAGACTCAATAATTACAAAAAAGAATTCAAAATTTGTATTAGTTTTAAGTCAACAGGAATGCATATTTGTTTATGAAATTTCCTATTTATATGTTTGATATGTGTGAAATTCGATTATAAAAGATTTAATTTTAATCATCTATTTATAATTAATCGATCAGATGCATATATATGTGGCTTAATTTGTCAATATTTAATAGATTTTGTAATTGAAGGGTCAAAACTGGACAAGTTTCATAGTTTAATGGTATAATTTGTTATAATTTAAGGGTTCAAATGTGACAAGTTACATTGTTTGGGGGACAAAAGTGAAATTATTAATTCAATTCTATTAATACTTAATAGATTTAATAACAAAAGGACCAAAATGAGATAAGTTGAATAGTTTAGGGGGTGTGATTTGTTACGTTTTAAAGTTTAGGGATCAAAATGGAACAAGTTGTATGGTTCAGAGGCCAAAAGTGAAATTAACCCATAGATTTTTTTTGTGTTTTTTTGTTTTCTAATTTTTTTTTTCCTTATATGAGTTTAATGGCCGGAATCAATTTTAAGACAAGAAAAGGGATGGATTTGAAAATTAAATCTAATCTGAAAGTATACATTCGATAAGATCAAAATTTAAAGGTATAATGTTCAAATAAACTTAAAACATAATGTATAAAAAGGTAAATATTCCAAGAGCCGGTTTTTTGATAGGATGTGAAAAGAAATGAATAATAGGTTGTGAAAGAGTTCACGAGGGAGAAGCAAACGGTCCAAAACTGTTGCCTGCATTTTGTCAAAAATTACTCACCCGCCTTGTAATGTCGAAATTGGACGCAAGTACGTTACAATTTCTCTTCCAGAGCAAATAATTGTGGACACAAAACGACCAAAGCATGAAAACACAAGTCAAAACTTACCAGCGGTCCTCGATTTTCTTCTTTGATAAAACATCTGAAGAGGAAAATACACGAGGAGAGAGGACTTTTCTAGTCTACTCATTCCATCATTTTTTTCCATGGTTCTAACCGGCAAAATTGATTTTCCGCTGAAAACAAAGTACGAAGGTGTAAGGAAACTGAGTAATGGCAACATTAAATGCACAAAGCATCACATCTCGCAAACAAAATGGAATCACTAACCATCGCCAAAACAATCTTCCACGTCTCCTTTGTCTTGCGTCTCTTTTTCATTTCAACAGCCAAGGTTGGTTTTAGCTTTGCTTCTACGGAGGAAGCTGAGGCTCTTCTCCGATGGAAAGCCAATTTGCAAGATCGTTCCCGGCATGTTCTAACTTCATGGAATCACCTTCCCAACAGAGCATTTAATAACTCCACAACTCTTGGAACAACAAGAAGTCCATGTGCATGGTACGGAATTTATTGTAACCATGCTGGCAGTGTCACCAAGATAAACCTCACAAGCTCCGATCTAAAAGGTACGCTACACGAATTCCCATTCTCGTCCTTGCCTGCTCTGGCATACGTTGATCTTAGCGTGAACTCCCTCTTTGGTACCATTCCGCGTGAAATCAGCCAACTCTCCAAACTTAGATATCTAGACTTGTCCACCAATCAGCTTTATGGGAAAATCCCAGTTGAAATTTCCTTGCTTTTAGACCTTGAGGTTCTAATGTTGCTTAATAACAGGTTAAACGACTCAATTCCTCATGAAATAGGTTTTTTAAGGTCACTGACTGAACTCTCCCTTCATAGCAACTCATTAAGTGGATTTCTTCCTGCTGCTTTGGGAAATCTCAGCAACCTGGCTTTTTTGCATCTTGAAAACAATTCATTTTCAGGTTCTGTCCCCATAGAAATAGGAAATCTCTCCAATTTGGTTGAACTTTACCTTGATACCAACTGTCTCACGGGTCCTATGTCCCCAAGTTTTGGGAACTTAAGAAAGCTAACATTGTTGCATATGTTTGACAACAAGATTTCTGGCTCCATCCCCAGAGAAATAGGGAACATGTTGTCTCTCAGCAGTCTAAGCCTCCACACAAATGAACTTTCCGGTTCAATCCCGACATCACTATGGGACCTCGGAAACCTTACCTCTATTCACCTCCACCGAAATAAACTATCTGGTTTCATCCCAAACAAGATTGAGAACTTAAAGTCCCTGGTTGTGCTAGAATTGAGTGAGAATAAACTTAGTGGCTCTCTTCCTGATCCAATTGGTAATTTAAGCAAATTGGAAGTTTTATACATCCGTGACAACAGGTTCTACGGTTTCATCCCTCAAGTGATAGAAAATCTCAGGAACTTGGTTGTGTTGCGGTTGGCGAGAAACCGTTTCACTGGCAATTTGCCACAAAACCTCTGTCGAGGCGGATTGCTTCAAAACTTCACCGCAAATGGCAATCAAGTTACTGGTCCAATACCAAAGGGCTTAAGAAACTGCACAAGATTGCATAGACTCCGGCTCGACGGAAACCAACTGACTGGAAACATATCTGAAGATTTTGGTGTCTATCCAAACTTGGATTACATAAACCTCAGTGACAATCTATTCTGTGGTGAAATTCCACATAATTGGGGAAGGTCCTTAGAACTTAGAACTCTTGAGATTGCCAGGAACAATATCAGTGGAAACCTACCAGGAGAGATTGGTAACTTAACTAAATTACATGTACTTGATCTTTCTTCCAATCATTTAGTTGGGGAGATTCCTAAGGAATTTGGAGGGCTAACTTCTTTGGTGAAGCTCATTATGAATAATAATCTACTTTCTGGTGGAATACCTCAAGAACTCGGTTCACTGACCGAACTCAATTATCTTGACCTCTCTGCAAACAGATTGAGCAACTCAATTCCAAGAAGTATGGGGAATTTTTTGAAGCTGCACTACCTCAATTTGAGCGACAACAAGTTGAACTGCGGGATTCCGGTTCAGTTGGGCAAGTTGGTTCAACTGTCTCAGCTAGATCTGAGTCACAATTGTCTCTCAGGAGAGATACCAACTGAATTCAGTAACTTGCAGAGCTTGCTAACACTGAATCTCTCCCACAACAATCTCTCCGGCACCATTCCAGAGTCTTTCCAGGAACTCCGTGGTTTGGAATACATCGATGTCTCGTACAATGAACTTCACGGTCCGATTCCAAAAAACAAAGCCTTCCAAGATGCATCCATTGAAGCATTGCAAGGAAACAAAGGCCTGTGTGGAAACTCTAGAGCATTGCAGCCATGCCTCGAGTCCTCTTCCCCCACGAAAAGTGGGAAGAACAGAGTTTCGTCTTTGGTGCTTGTACTTTTCCCGATTTCCGGGGCACTTCTACTCGCTGTACTTGTGATTTCTATCCAACTTTGGAGAAGAAACAAGCTTCTACAACCTGAAATCAGCAACACAGAGGATCAAGATGTCCACTTTCCAGTGTCGAACTTGGACGGAAGAACACTGTACCAGGAAATCATAAGAGCAACTGAAGATTTCAACCCTGCATATTGCATCGGTGAGGGGGGATTCGGAAGCGTTTACAAAGCAACTCTACCATCCGTTTGCTCCAACTCAGTAGCTATCAAGAAATTCCACAATCCGGTACGTGACAGAAACCAGTTCCTGAATGAGATAAGAGCCTTAACGGAGATAAGACACCGGAACATAGTGAAGCTTTGCGGCTTTTGTTCGCACTCACGACACGCTTTTTTGATCTACGAGTACGTAGAAAGGGGGAGCTTGGCTAAGATTTTGAGCGTGGACGAGAAGGCCAAGGAATTGGAGTGGAGAAAGAGAGTGAATATTGTGAAGGGGGTGGCTCATGCCTTGTCCTATATGCATTCTGACGTATCGCCGCCGATTGTTCATCGAGACATATCGAGCAAGAACATTCTGCTGGATTCTGAGTACGAGGCACATGTTTCGGATTTTGGCACTGCAAAGCTTCTGATGGATGGCTCTTCTACTTCTAACTGGACTGCCTTTGCAGGGACTTTTGGATATGCTGCTCCAGGTACTACTATAAGATAGTGTCTTCTTTGTTTGAGAAAATACATTTCGTTTCTTTTATAAATAACTTTGGCATTCTGTTTTTGTTTATAATAGTAAAATGAGATTGTAATCTATTAAAAAAATGACATTGCAACTTTTTAAAAAAACGACATCTTGGGACATAAATTGTCTTTTTTGCCCTTCTCTTTTTTTTTTTTTAATTTTATTCTTGGTAGTTATTTTTTTTTTTGGGGGGGGGGGGGAATGAGCATCACCTCAATTGAGGCTCATATTAGTAATGAAGAGAAAATATTACAGACAACCTCAAAAATCAAGTGAATCTGTAAAAAGGAAGGCCAATATAATCCCTGCATACATAAAATTCTAAAGAATTAGGACAACGACATCACCACATTCTATTACATAATTCCTGGGGGTCTAAAATTAGGAAGAAAAGGTTAAAAAAAAAAAGGTAAAAAATTCTTATGTTCAAATATCAATGAATGATATTTCAAGTTCTTTTTCTTCCCAACTTTAAATCAATTAATTAAAAGGAGAAATAGGATATAATGTACGCTTTATATTCAACAAATCAACTTTAAGATATAAAAATGACACATTTAAAAACGTGAGGCTACCATATTAATACCATAAAACACATCGGTATCAAAATAATTTTTTTCTAAACTTTAATTTGGGATTAATAATTTTATCAATGCCCTCAAGTTAAATGTTTTTGTAGGTTGAATTTTTTTTAAGAGTTAACCATTTTTTTGACAGAATTTGCTTATACGATGAAGGTGACTGAGAAAGGCGACGTGTATAGCTTTGGCGTATTAGTATTGGAAATAATAGCAGGGAAGCATCCGGGTAATCTTGTACTCTCTTTATCAAAATCACAATCAAGTAGTCATGATCATATTCAAGAGGAAATCCTGAATTTAAGGAATCTCCTGGACCAACGCCTTCCACTTCCCACGCCAGAGACTGAGGGCGATCTTGTTAGAATATTAAAGCTCGTATCTGATTGCTTAAAGGAAAATCCCAACTCTAGACCAACCATGAAATTCATCTCCCAGGTTTTATCAACCGGAACCTAATGTCCTTCCTTTTATTAAAGACATTATTTGCAGTCGCAGAGTCAGAAAAATAAGTTAGAAAGGACGGAGACTGTTGCATAAATCACAAATTGATTGAGCTATATTATGAGATGAGACAAATATAGAATTTTATTTTCTCAGTAACGGCGAACTACACATTTCGTTAGATTTATTAAAAGAATAAAAAATTTCAATGGGATGGCCGTCTATCCTCATTTATATATAGCTCAACACCTATTTAAAGTTCTGGAGGTCCAAATCAATGCTCAAAATAAGATTGAGTGATACTTGATACTTTTACAGTTTTTAGAATTTCAAGAAAATGTCATTCTTTTTGCAAGCATTATCTCTAACCAAGTGTTTGGAGTTACATTTAGATCAATGACAACTTACAAGTTTATAAAGTTATATTGCAGTGTTAAAAATTTCAAGTTGAAGTCAAACTTCTCACCCATATTTGTTCTCTGTATTCACTATGCTGAAAGGACCACAAGCTGGCTAAAATTAACATTTTGTCCTCAACCAGTTGTCTCTAACTAATGTTGTTTTTTATTATCCGTTTATCTACAAGTAAATAATTACACAAAGAAGTCCTCAATGAAACAAAGAAGATATGTATACACACCACACATACAAAGAAGTCTACGATATCATGAAAAGTGTGCAACCATTAAATACTAATGACAGTTCTTATGAAATATAAACTGATATAATATAAGATAACTGAATTAGAAAGTACAACCGTTGAATTAGTCTGGTCCTTTACATCATATTGTGTGGAGAAATTTTTAAGTACATGAAATCGAAGTTTCCAAATTCAACTCCAAGTTAGGACTAAGATATTGATCTTATCAGTTTGAGAACAGAACAAACAGGCTTAAATTCCAGGAAAGAATAAGCAAATTACAAACAGATAGTTAGATACGTGATATATGAAATTGTTCTCCCCCCCCCCCCCACCCCCAAAAAAAAAAAAAAAAAAAAAAAAAATGCTAAAGTCTTCTTTAAGTAGGTACTCAAAATAGGTTTTTTGTATGTCATTGCTCCTAGTCCAAGTCCACGGTAGAGTAGAGAGATATCCCCAATTTTAAGCCGGACTGTTAGATCTCGTCACATTCTAAACTTACTACATTAGACTAGTGTTTTTCTGCTCCAATGTATGCAACTGAAGTGAGGTCCCTATGGTTAATTTGGTAACTTACAATGTGTATAACAAGGGGATCTTACTTATTTCTTTAAAAAAATATTATTTATCAGTTAATAGGGTTCGACGAAAATGATCGATCCGTGGAATGAATCAAAATGAGAAAGAGGTCATTCTCATGCCATGCAAGACGCTTGACAACAATAATAAAAAAAAGGAGGACACTTGTTTTCATTTAATTTCAGGATGATAAGTATAGAATTAAAAGTTAAAGCCCTAATACTAAAAAAATTCTATAGGCACCATGGGAACTCCAACTTTGGAGAAAGTAAGCTCTCTAGCTCTCTTTGTCTTTTTTGTTGTACCTACCTTTATCATTAATGTTGATTCTACTTCCAATGATCAAGTTGATGCTCTCCTCAAATGGAAAGCCAACCTTAAACATATTCCCACATCACTCCTAACTTCATGGAGTACTACTAATTCCCGATCAAATTCTTCCTTTAGCTCTTCCATTCAACCCCAACCAAATACAACCACAAGTCCATGCAATTGGTTTGGAATTGCTTGCAATATTGGTGGAAGTGTCATCGGTATAAACCTCACAAAATCCGGTTTACAAGGTACACTCCACAAATTTCGATTCTCTTCCTTCCCTGATCTTGAGTATCTTGATCTGAGCATCAACTCAATCTTTGGCACAATCCCACCAGAAATCTCTTCCCTCTCTAACCTCACTTGCCTTAACTTCTCCACCAATCAACTGTCCGGGAAAATCCCAACGGATGTGGGAAAGTTATCCAATTTGGTTGAACTTTACATAGACAACAACAAACTCAAGGGTCCGATCCCTTCAACGCTTGGGAATCTTAGAAAGCTAGAAGTATTATCCTTGTATCACAACCACCTTTCTGGTCAAATCCCGCCATCTTTTTATGAGCTTAGAAATCTCACACATATCCATCTCCAACGCAATCAACTTTCTGGCCCAATTTCCAAACGCATTGGAAGGTTAAAGTCCCTTGTTTGTCTAGAACTGTGGGGGAATCAACTCAACGGATCTCTTCCAACCGCAATTGGTAACTTGAGAAGATTAGAGATTCTGTTCATTCGTGACAACCGGCTGTCGGGTCCAATTGCTCGATCAATACAAAGTCTCAAGAAATTGACCGTGCTGCGACTCGCCAGAAACCAATTCACAGGTAATTTGCCGCAAAATTTATGCCATGATGGACTGCTTCAGTGCTTCACTGCAAATGAAAATTACCTCATTGGTACAATCCCAAAAAGCTTGAGAAACTGCACAAGCTTGAGTCGTCTCACCCTCCAAGCAAACCGATTCAGTGGAAATATTTCCGAGGACTTTGGCTCTTATCCCAACTTGCAGTATTTAAATCTAAGCAGCAACAAGTTTTACGGTGAAATCTCACCTAACTGGGGAAGGTGCAAGAAGTTACTATCCTTTGAGATCGCTGAGAACAATATTTCTGGCACCATACCACCAGAGATTGGAAACTTGTCTCAACTTTGGAGACTTGATTTTTCTTCAAACCATTTAGTGGGGGAGATTCCAAAGGAAATTGGAAAATTATCCTCTTTGGGAATTCTTTTATTGGATGACAATCAACTTTCTGGTGAAATACCTTCAGAAATTGGGTCACTAACTCAACTTGAGAAGCTTAATCTGTCCTCAAACAAATTTAACATGTCAATTCCTAGAAGCCTAGGGATTAACTTGTTACGTCTGTATTACATGAATTTGAGCAACAACAAATTAAGCGAAGAAATCCCCCTTGAGTTGGGAATGTTAAGTCAGCTTTCCGTGCTTGATCTGAGTTATAACAATCTCACCGGAGAAATACCAACGAAATTTGGGGACTTAGAAAGCTTGGACACCCTCAATCTCTCCCACAACAACCTTTTTGGTGTTCTTCCAAGTACCTTTGTCAATCTCACCGGCTTGTTGCACGTAGACATATCGTACAATGGGTTGTGGGGTCCACTCCCAAACAACAAAGCATTTTTAAGCGCGCCCATGGAAGCATTAGAAGGGAACAAAGGATTGTGCGGAAACGTCACCGGACTAGAGCTCTGCAATCCAGTCTCGAAAGGACGTCATTCCAAGGCCTACGAAGTTGTTAAACTTGTGGACATAGTCATCCCTGTTATTGGAGTTCTATTGCTGGTGATTCTCTTTGCTGTTTACATGTTTCTACGAAAGAGGAAGAAGAAACATCCGCAAACTGAAGAGATCGAAATGCTTGGCGAAAGAGGCATACTTTCGATATCGAATTTCAACGGGAAGAAGCTGTACGAAGAAATCATAAGAGCGACCGAAGATTTTAGTTCCGCATATTGTATTGGGCAAGGAGGAATTGGAACCGTTTACAAAGCAGAACTGCCTTCGGAAGCCTTAGTACTAGCTGTGAAGAAACTTGATGGCGAAAATAGGACTTTCCAAAAAGAGTTCTTGAACGAGGTAAGGGCATTAAAGGAGATACGACATCGAAACATTGTGAAGCTTCATGGCTTTTGCTCCCACGCGACGCATTCGTTCTTGGTTTATGAGTATCTTGCAAAGGGTAGCTTGAATTCGATTTTGAGCAACGAAAGAGAAGCACAAGAATTGGATTGGGAAAAGAGAGTGAATATAATTAGAGGCGTAGCTAACGGCTTGGCCTACATGCACTTTGACATCTTCCCGCCAATTGTTCATAGAGATATCTCCAGTAAGAACATTTTGCTAAACTCTGACTATGAGGCTTGTATTTCGGATTTCGGCACTGCTAAGCTTTTAGAGCAGGATTCCTCTAATTGGACGGCCATTGCCGGTACATTTGGGTACATCGCACCAGGTACGTAATTAAAGTAAGAAACTAATGATGCGACAAACTATTAAAATTGTCGGTGTTATACATTATCAATAAATTAATTTAATTCTGTTGACACGATTATTTTCATTATATGAAGTCCTAATCGTATTTTTTCAGATTGATTTCATTGTACTTTATATACATGCATGTACATTTTGAACACATGATCACACTTTTTTTTTTTTTTTTCAAATGTTGGATTGCAGAATCTGCGTATACAATGAAAGTGACTGAGAAGTGTGATGTGTATAGCTTTGGTGTGTTGACAGTAGAGGTGATTAAAGGACATCATCCGGGCAATCTTACGTTGTCTCTGTCTTCGTCATTGACGAGGACACAGGTAACGCTGGAGGATGTGTTGGACGACCGCCTTCCACCACCACCGCAAGAGATTTTGAATCAACTCATCGATATCTTAAAGCTTGTAGTTGCGTGCTTGCAAGAAAATCCACAATCTAGGCCTACCATGAAAGATGTTTCACAGATTCTATCGAGCCTAATCAAGAAATCCTAAGCTTGTTGCGCTGCGCTTGGGAGTACTTTTGTACAGTTTCAGGCGTTAAACAATGCCAAACTTTCAAACTCAATTTTATTGTGAAGGTTTTTTTTTTTTTTTTTTTTAATAACTTTAAAGAGACGGGTGGAAGTTTATAAGTAGGTACCAAACTTCTCTTAATAAAGTAGATACCAAGCATATACGTAGCTTTTACACATTGTCTCTTGACCTTGTTTATTCCCCTCTCTAGAAATAAAATGGTGAAAAGTGTGTTTGCTAAAGCTGTTCCAGCTGCTATGGTATAAAGTTCTCGTATGTTACGATGCTTTAGTTTCAATTTGTATTTCCAACTACGTTCTTAAACATATTATATTTCTTTTAAATAAAAAAAATGTTTTGTATGTAATAATAGCAAAAAGTCTCCCCATGTAAAGTCCGCAATAGTAATACCTACCATCACATAAGTTGGGTGCATGTCTACAAAATTTCCACGAACCAAGTAAAACACAGTTGCTGATGTGGTATGTCAAACAACATTAAAAAAAAAAGAAGAAAAGAAACAAAGGAACAAACAAAATCAAACAAACAAACAAACCAAATAAGTAAACTCCTTAGACTTCCAAACTAAAGTTTTTTTAAAAAAAAAAAGATTCGTCACAGTAGAGATCACACTAATAAACAAATTTGCGTGCGCAAGAGGGCACTAATTTTTTTTTTTCCTTTTATGTGTACTTATATTATTTTCTTATCATTGAGTCAATATCATAAACAATCAAAACAGCAATTGCACGAAATATGAAACTCGTAGGAAATTCCCATACTTCAAATACTGGAAAATATGCATGGTCTTAGTCTTCACTGTTTAAAAATCTGTTCAACCACGCTTCCTTGCTTTGCAATCTAAGTTTGAAGTCCTTAAAATTAACATACTCCACATATGATAAATTCACCTATGACTTTCCGAGATCGAATCAAATAGCATGTTTGAAGAATATCCCCACTGTCCATACAGGATCTAGAAAAAAAAAAGTTTAAATCTTGGAAAATATTAACTTTGGGGGAGAAAATGAGCATATAGTTGGGGAGTTTTTTTTTAATTTTATTTTAACGGTCACATTTTAGTCATGCATGGTATCTGTCTTGATTTGAACGCGTAGCCCAAACGGCCTTGAGTTGAGTTCTTGCCTCTTGGAATGAACATTTTGAAAAGATTCGAATCACAAACAAAATGATCTCAAGACCAAGTCACCCTTTCAACCAAAAAAAAAAAAAAAAAATCTAAAACCCAAGACCAAGTCGCAAGAGGGCAATTCATTAGGGAAAAAATGGGACAAAACAAGTATTTATGAAAACTCCGAGATATTCACTTGCCTTGCTTTATCCCCAACATTACTTCTAAAAGTTTAGCTTCTATATTTTTAAAATACATAGTTTTAACCCCCTGAATTAGCTATCTATTTTTAATCAGAATCTAGGATGAGGAATGTCATGTAGGGGTTTTAATAATAACAGAATAAAATGATTAAAAAATGAGCAGATTTTCACCAAAAAATATAACAAAAAAGTTCAATGAGACAAATGGTCCAATTATGTTTATTGAATTAAAATATGACTTTAGTTTGTAAATACTAATATGTCCCAAAATAATATCATTAAAATAATTACTAGATAATTGTATAATATAAAATATATCATTAAAATAATTACTATGTCATTAAGTCCATTTTGAAGATATTTTAAATATTGTGTTGAATTTCAATTTTATAACAATAATTTGGACATATATTGTAATTATTTTCTAAAAAAATCAGATTGCACTGCCCAATCCAACTATTCTTTTTATAGAAATTGTAGGGAATGTTATTTTTTCAAAACTAATTGCAGTAAATGTCAAGTTTGTGATGTAAATAATTTATCTACCTCTTTGTTTATAGTGTAAATAATTTTTATTTACATAATAAATAAATTTATGGTGCAAAGAATATATTTACCTTCTTATTTATAATGTAAATATTTCTTATTTACATAGTAAATAAGTTGTTTACATTGTAAATCTGAAATTTACTATAAATATTTTCAGATCTTAATATTTACTTCAAAAAGTTTCAAAAATCTAATATTTCCCTCATTCTCCCATTTTTTTCCTTTAATTTTTCTTTTTCAAGTCTTTCTTTCTTTTTTTTTTTAAAAGACATTTTACCCCTCTTAAAACTCTCATGTGCTGCTTTGATTCTGTTTGGTTAGGGGGAAGGAATGAAAAGAAAAGGAATGAATCTTCATTCTGATGTTTGGTTAGTTTTTGGAAAAGGAATATTCATTCAAAATGGAATGACTTTTCCATCAAGTGGGTAAATCATCATTCCTTCCTTCCTCATATGGGAGGAATAGACATCCCAAGCTTTTTTTCTACCATAATTACCCTTGAGTATTATAATTATTACTATTATAATTATACTAATAATTACAATATAATTAATATAATATTATAATATATTATATATTATATTTTAATAATATAGTATAATATACTATAGTTGCAATATTGTAATTAATAATATCATAATTATATTAATAATTAATTATTAATATAATTAATATTAATATATTATAATTCCAATACCATTATCTATTATATTGAATTACATAATTATAATTATAATTATTAAAATATAATATAATAAATATATAATTATAATAGTATAATATAATCTATTTATAATATTGTAATTAGATCATAATTAAATATTATTATTTTTATGTGATATTATATTTACATTTTATAGCAATAAAAATATAATTATTAATATAACTATAATATTATAATTACATTTTATAATATATATTAACTTTTATCATAATATTATTATATTCTATTGTAATTATATAATTTATGATATAATTAAAGTTTTATTATATTATATTACATTAATTGTATTGATAGATAAAGTGATATTACACAAGGTAATTTTTTCAATAGGAAAATATTCATATTCGATTGTATTGGATTTTGGCGTCTATCCAAACTTGCAATACATTGATCTAAGCCGCAACAAGCTTTACGGCAAAATCTCGTCTAGTTGGGTACAATGCGCAAATCTAACAGCTCTTCAAATGGCAGGAACGATCTAAGCGGGTGAAATCCCGCTTGAAATTGGCTTCACAAGTCAGCTCCGGGAACTTGACCTCTCTTCCAAAGGAGCTGGTGTTAGAATAAAATTGTGATAAAAACATCATCACCCAGGATCGTTTATATCAAATCATCAAGAATATTAATAAGATGCGGAAGCTAACCTAAATCCATAGATTGAATGTGATTCTTGAGTCTTTTGGTTGAGGATCTTCCAAGTCTGGTACGTAAATCCTCCCTATCAGAATACTCTGTAATCTCTCTGTAGATGGGTAACAGAAAAATAATGTATGTGCTGACTTGGGGACCACAACCCTTTTATATAATTGCTAAACCCTAGCAATTATCCTTAATTACCAATTTAGCCCATCATAAAATTAGTAATTATATTTTGGTCTCTACACATAGGAGGCCCACACTTAATGATGCATTAAAAGCCTAAAACCCAAATTGATCACTTTTAATTGGGCTAACCTTATTGATAGCCTTTAATACACATTTATTTAATATATTGGCCCATAATTGAATTTTGATCCAACAATCTCCCACTTGGGCTATATATGAAACTTTATAAATGTGAATTATACCTTATGAGCTCATGAATTTTGCTATCAAAACCTTATGCATCTCAACAATCTTGTCCATTAACCATATCAATGTAGGACCAAAACGACCTTCGTTACATATGTCGTAACTAGACCCATCAATGATCACATATACCAATACAACTAATAACAAGATCAAGCATGGATGTGTAGCATGGAAATTTCATGCAATGTGACCTTAACATGCCTATTTTCAACTGGTCCACCTGAAAACCTTAGTGAGATCAAACCATACCAAAATCAGAGTGTGAATAAACTGAAACTTTATTTCTGCAGAAAATAACCTTAAAATATCCATAAACTGAAATAACTGAAAAATATCTATATCATAAGAGCATTTAAAATTACAAACTCCCACTAAAACTAAATATTCTGAAATGATATGACACTCATACGAGCAGTGTGCTCATGAAACATTTTGGGTGGTAATCCTTTAGTAAGCGGATCCGTAATCATGGAGTTTGTGCCGATGTGCTCTATAGACAACTGTCCACTCTGAACTCTTTCTTTCACAACTAGGAACTTGATCTCTATATGCTTTGACTTCGTCGAGCTCCTGTTGTTGTTGGAATACAAAATTGCTGACTTATTGTCACAAAATATCTTGAGTGGTCTTTGAATACTGTCCACTATATGCAGCCCGTGACAAAATTTTACAGCCATATTACATGATTGGATGCCTCATACACGCTATGAACTCTGCCGCCATTGTAGAAGATGCTATAAGAGACTGTTTAGCACTCTTCCAAGAGACAGCACCTCCAGCCAAAAGGTAGACATAGCCCGATGTAGATTTCATACTATCTTGGCATCCAGCAAAATCGGAGTCAGTATACCCAATGATCTCAAGTTGTTCTGACCTCCGATACGTGAGCATGTAATTCTTTGTTCTCTGAAAATACCTCAAGACTCGTTTGGCTGCTACCTAGTGATCCTTTCCAGGATTGCTTAAGTACCTGCCCAACATCCCTGTAACGTACGCGATATCTGGACGCGTACAAACCTGAGCATACATTAGACTCCCTACTATTGACGTATAAGGAATTTTCTGCATTTCCTTAACCTCAAAATCATTCTTAGGGCACTGACTGAGACTAAACTTGTCTCCCTTAGCCACATGGGTATCGCCTGGTTTACATCCTACATGCCATATCTCTTAAGAATTTTTTCGATATAGCCTTTTTGTGATAATCCTAAAGTACCTCGAGAGCGATCTCGGTGTATCTGTATACCCAACACAAAAGAGGCGTCACCAAGATCCTTCATCTCAAATTTCTTTGACAGAAATCTCTTGGTTTCGTACAACAAGCCTATATCGTTGCTGGCAAGCAAAATGTCATCGACATATAAAACCAAGAAAATATACTTACTCCCACTGAACTTATGGTATATACAATCATCGACCAAATTCATCTCAAAACCGAACGAGATGATAACCTGATGAAATTTGTAATACCATTGACGAGAAGCTTACTTGAGACCATAGATAGATTTCTTTAATTTGCAAACCATCTTCTTTGTATCTCCTGACACAAAGTTTTCCGGTTGCACCATATAGATTGTTTCATCAATGTCACCACTGAGGAACGCAGTCTTAACATCCATCTGATAAAGCTCAAGATCAAAATGTGCCACTAATGCCATTATAATCCTAAAAGAGTCTTTCGAAGAAACCGGAGAGAAAGTCTCTTTATAATCAATGCCTTCTTTCTGTGTAAAGCCTTTAGCGACAAGACGAGCCTTATACCTCTCCACATTGCCTTTCGAATCCCTTTTAGTCTTAAATATCCATTTGCAACCAACGGGTTTCGCACCTTCAAGCAATGGGACAAGATCCTAAACGTCATTGTCTTTCATAGACTTTATCTCTTCATTCATGGCATCAATCCACTCTTGAGATCTAGAACTTTCCATGGCTTGACGGAAGTTGATTGGATCATCTTCCACCATACCAATGTCATACTCATGTTCTTGGAGAAATACAATGTAATCATCTAGCACCGCACTTCTCCTTTCTCTAGTGGATCTCCTTAATGGCATAGGTTCTTGAGGTGGTTGAGTTTGTTCTTCTGGAACAATTTCTGGAATGGGAGGTTCTCCGACATTGTCTTGATTTGGGTCTGCTTCTTGAACGATGTCAGGAGTAGAAACCTGATCAATGTCAATAACAGCTGTGGGAATATCAACATATTCCTCTTCAAAGACAAAGTCCCTAACCATATCTCCCCCCGCAAACTCGACATCCTCAAAGAACTTGGCATTTCCCGTCTCAAATATCGATTTGGTCGTGGGATCATAAAACTTGTACCCCCTGGATCTTTCAGAGTATCCAATAAAATAACAACTAACCGTCCTTGAGTCTAGTTTCTTTTCATTAGGCCTATAAGGCCTTGCCTCAGCTGGACATCCCCAAACATGCAAATGCTTTAGACTAGGCTTCTTGCCCGTCCAAAGTTCGTAAGGGGTTTTGACAGTTGCTTTAGTTGGAACCCTGTTAAGGATATATGTTGCAGTCTTAAGTGCTTCTCCCCAGAGTGATTCTGGTAAGACAGAATGAGAAATCATACTCCTCACCATGTCCTTAAGCGTTCTATTTCGTCTTTCAGCAACACCATTTATAGTGGGCGAACCCTGCATAGTGTACTGTGGGACGATACCGCTTTCCTCTAGGAACTTAGCAAACGGTCCCGGACGTTGTTCACCTGAACCGCTACCATAGTATTCACCACCACGGTCAGATCTGACGCTTTTAATCCTTTTGCTGAGTTGATTTTCAACTTCAGCCTTATAATTTTTGAACACATCCAGCGACTGTGACTTTTCATGAATGAGATATATGTAGCCATATATGGAAAAATCGTCTATGAACGTTATAAAATGTTGTTGACCATTCCAAGAAGCCATAAGGAATGGCCCACAAATGTCTGTATGTATAAGTTCTAAGACGCCCAAAGTCCTGTTGGCTTCAAATCTCCTTTTGTTGGTTTGTTTCCCCTTAATACAGTTAACACAAATATCAAAATCTGTAAAGTCTAAGGGGTTGCGAATTTCATTTGACACAAGTCTCTCTATTCTCATTCTGGAGATATGACCCAATCTCTTGTGCCATAACGCAGCTGAATTCCCATTGGTTAATTTTCTCTTTATACCTCGTGTACTTAATTGCAAGGATTCATTAAATGAAGCAATTGTATCAAGCAAATAAAGATTATCGTAACCCGATAAAGAACCAGAACCAACTAATTTTGAATCATGAAACAAACTAAATTTTTCATTTCCAAATGAACAAGAATAACCAGATTTATCCAAAGCTGAAATAGAAATCAAATTCTGTCTAAAAGACGGTACAATAAATGTTTCATCCAGATCCAAATAAATCCAGTCTTTAACAATAATCTAAATTTTCCTATTGCTTCAACTTCAACTTTCTTGCCATCGCCCACGTAGATGTATCTTTCACCATCAGTTGGCTTTCGGCATCTCAGGCATCCCTGCATAGACACACTAATGTGAGTGGTTGCACCAGAATCCATCCACCAAGTGTGTTCAGGTACCGAAGTTAAATTAACCTCAGAACAAACCAAATTAAGAAGCATACCTTTTCTAGCACGCCAAGCATGATAATTGGTGCAATGCTTCTTTTTATGTCCTGCAGCTCCACAGAAGAAACAACCCGTACCTTCCGGATCAACCGGTCTCTTTTGTTGCTTCTTTTGAGGTGTTGTAACTGCAGCTTCCCTATCCGTCTTCCTTTTCTTCCCTTTGTCCTTGGAAGTATTAGTCAAGTGAGCACTTTCTGTCTTTTCTTGCTTCAGCCTTTCTTCTTCTTGCACACAATGTGAGATGAGCTCATTAAGAGACCAAGTCTCTTTTTGATAGTTGTAGCTCACCTTAAACTGACTAAAATGTGTAGGAAGAGATATAAGAACCAAATGCAATAGCAAGTCCTCAGAAAGGTCAAGCTTAAGTGCTCTTAATTTTGAAGCAAGATGAGACATCTCCATGATGTACACCCTAATGTTCCCTTTACTTTTGTATCTAATTGAGACAAGGTTTGCCAAAAGTGTACTTGTTTCAGCCTTTTCATTTTTTGCAAATCTCTTCTCAATGTTCTCAAGGAACTCTTTGGCTGTCTTTATCGTTTTTGATATAGTGCTCCTGAATGCTTCTGGAATGGCCTTCTTCATGATCATCATACACATGCGATTTGACTTCTCCCACCTTTCCATGTCCTTCTTTTGATCAGAGGAACTTTTATCTGTAAGAGGTGCGGGAGAAGGAACCCTTAACGCAAGGTCGAGATCCATGACTCCGAGAACTATTAGGAGGTTCTCTTGCCATGATTTGAAGTTGCTACCATTCAGCATAGGAATTGAATTGATGTTGGCAGTAATATTAGAGGCAGAACTAGTAGCTGAAATAAAGAACAAAATAAACAAAACCAAAACAAGCTCACATAAGAATCCATAATAACAATAATAAATTCAAATAAAGGTAAACCCATTTCAAGATATCGGGCACTCCATTAATATTTAGTCTTTGGACAAAAATATTAACTTGTAAGTGATATCTTGGTGTAGTAATCAAATACTGACAATAAGAACATGTCAAACAATAAATCTTCCTTTGGGCTGATTTATTGCTTACATGTAAAACCAAATAATCATCACGTGTTTATCACCACAGGTGTACATGCAATTCTGTCAAATATTGCCTTCCTTTGGGCCGGTCAATATTCACATAAGTTACATAAACACAACCTTTTATATTTCAAAACAAATTAATTTCCACAAGAGAGGCCACTTTGGTGACATGTTGCTTCAATTAATTCATCTCAAAATATATATAAAATACCAATATTTGAATTTAAAATTGTAACAAAATTTAAAAATAAAAAAAAATTTGGTCAAGATCAACATTGACTGGGTCGGGGCTGGACCGGGTCGGAAGAACCCTACCTGGATCCTAAACCAGGCCCCCCCCCCCCCCCCCCCTTTTTTTCTTTTTTTTTTTTGGGGTCACCCAGGGGTTGAACCCCTGAAGACTTACCGATCACGGGCCCAGCCCGTGTAGAAATCTTTGTCTAGTCACGAGCCCAGCCGGCCCGTGTATTTTTTTTTTTTTACTGGTAACCCAGGAGCTTAACTCCTGGGTTAAGACTGGTCACGGGCCCAATTGGGCCTGTGTAAAAGAGTTGTCTGGTCTGGGCTTCGGCCTAGACCAACCTAAGAAAGAAACCCTTGGGTTTCGATTCTCGGGAGAAAAAATGGGCGGCCTGACGGCTGCCGCCCCTGTGCTGCGGCCAGACGGCCGCGGTTGTTCTACGGTCGGCGTCCCTGGGACTACAACCGGAAAGGGCCGACGTCGGCGGTCGCAACCCCGGAGACCAGCGAACGGCCCCAACAACATTTTTTTTTATGCGACGGCCATAGAGGCCGCCGCTTTCTTGTTCTGCCGCGGCCGCGCTGTCTTTCCGACGCAGCCTCATGGTCGTCACCGCAGTCCCTTCGCCGGCGGCAGTAATGATGCCGCCGGCTTTCCTTTTTCCCGAAACGGAAACCCAACAAAACTTAATGCATTACATAACTTTTTTTTTATGTTTCCTTTTCTTGTCTTTTCTCGACAACAAAGAAAAGAAACCGAATAAATGTTACTTTTCTTTTCTGTTCTCTCAGCAACATGAAGCAATCAAATCAATTAAAACAGAAAAAACAAAAAAATAGATGTTCTCATCTTTTTGGCAAACGTGCCGTATAAAGGTTCAAAGAAACCGAATTGTATTCAACCAAAATTCAAACAATTGTTCTCAAATTCAACAATTTTATTAAAACCATAAATTGTTAAATTTGAGGATTTTTAATGAGAATCACATATAGAAAATTATTGATTCTCAATGATTCAACATGAAGAGGCTCTAGATACCACTTGTTAGAATAAAATTATGATGAAAACATCATCACCCAGGATCGTTCTTGTCAAATCATCAAGAATATTAATAAGATGCGGAAGCTAACCTAAATCCATAGATTGAATGTGATTCTTGAGTCTTTTGGTTGAGGATCTTCCAAGTCTAGTACGTAAATCCTCCCTATCAGAATGCTCTGTAATCTCTCTGTAGATGGGTAACAGAAAAATAATGTACGTACTGACTTGGGGACCACAACCCCTTTATATAATTGCTAAACCCTAGCAATTATCATTAATTACCAATTTAGCCCATCATAAAATTAGTAATTATATTTTGGTCTCTATACATAGGAGGCCCACACTTAATGATGCATTAAAAGCCCAAAATCCAAATTGATCACTTTTAATTGAGCAACCTTATTGATATCCTTTAATTCACATTTATTTAATATATTGGCCCATAATTGGATTTTGATCCAACAGCTGGGACTCTTGACTTCATTGCTGAATCTGACGCTAAGCGACAACCGACTCTCCGGTTGTATCCCCTCGGAGCTTGGATCTTTGACGATGCTCAATTACCTTGATTTATCGTCCAACAAGTTGAACGGGTCAATTCCCGGCGTTCTTTGGAATAATTTATTGGACGTGAATTACGTGAACTTGAGCAACAACAGGTTTAGCCAAGAAATTCCATTTCAGCTAGGACATTTTGTTCATCTGTCCCAGCAAGATCTGAGCTGCAATTTGCTTACCGGAGAGATTCCGTCTCAAATGAGCAAGATGCAAAGCTTGGAAACGCTTAATCTCTCCCACAATAGTCTGTCTGGTTCAATCCCAACAAGTTTTGCTGATATGCCTGGTCTGTTATACAGACATATCTTATAACGAACTACATGGGCCGGTTCCCAACAACACGGCGTTTCGAGAAGCTTCTAAAGAAGCACTGGAAGGGAATAGAGGATTGTGTGGAAGCTTCGGAGGGCTCAAACCTTGCCATAATGACTCGAAAAAGGACCACCGCAATATCACTTTTCTTGTAATATTTCCTAAGGCGGTTCTAGCCTTGTTTGTTCCAATCGGAGTAATTGCCATAGTTGCTGTGAGAAGAAGAAAGAGAGCAAGAGATCGTAGGGAAGGACAAAAAGATCATGGCTCGCAAGAAAACAACACTAATGCCTTCTTTTCAGTGCTCAATTTCCATGGGAGAGCAATGTAGGAGGAAATCATAGGAGCGACCGAGGATTTCGATCCCGGATATTACATCGGAGAGGGAGCATATGGAAGCGTGTACAAGGCGAATTTCGAGCCACCAAACTTCATCAGCTTTCACGTAGCGATGAAGAAACTACATCCGCCATATGAAGAAGGTCAGAGGAGACTTCCGAAGGAGTTTTTAAATGAAATAAGGGCGTTACTTGAGATACAACACCAGAACATTGTCAAGCTCTATGGTTTCTGCTCGCACGAACGACACTCGTGTTTGGGGTACGAGTTTGTAGCAAGGGGGAGCTTGGGCTCAATCTTGAGACAAGAAGAGAAAGCCATGTTGTATCTAAATCCAATATATGAGCTAATATATTAAATAAATATGAATTAGATGCTACTAGATAAGGTTGCCAAATTAAAAGTGATCAGTTTGGGTTTTGGGCTTTTAATGCATCATTAATGGCCCCCCTATGTGTAGAGACCAAAATATAATTACTGATTTTATGATAGGCTAAATTGATAATTAAGGATAATTGTTAGAATTTAGCAGTTATATAAATGGGTTATGATCTTCAAGTCAGTACGTACGTTATTTTTATATTCTCCATTTACAGAGAAATTACAGAGCATTCTGTGAAGGAAGATTTATGTACCAAACTTGGAAGATTCAACCAACAGACTCAAGAATCACATTCAATCAATGGATTTAGGTTAGCTTCTGCATCTTATTAATATTTTTGATAATTTGACATGAATGATCCTGAGTGATGATAGTTTTCATCATAATTTTGTTTTAACAAGCCAAACAAGTTGGTTGGGATAAGAGGGTGAATATTGTTAAAGAGGTGTGGCTCATGCCTTGGCTTGCGTTGTTCTCCCCCAATTTTTCATCGTGACATTTCGAGCAATAACATTTTGTTGGATTCAGAATTTGAAGCTTGTGTATCGGATTTCGACACTGCCAAGCTTTTGAATCCGGACTCGTCTAATTGGACTGCCCTTGTAGGCACTTATGGCTAAATCGCACCGGGTAAGTAAAGAATTCATTATTTTATTTGTTGTCACGAAAATAGTGCGATAAAAACAAAGAACAAGAACACACATAGATTTACGTGAAAATTCAAGATAGGAAAAAACCACAGGCAGAGAAGAAAAATTCACTAAAGTTGAAAAAGATTACAAAACAGCAGCGATTAAGGAGACTAAAATCGATAATACAAAACCGTAACGTAATACATCATATATATAGATATAAACAAAACCTAATATGTGATATAATCTAATGGGCCAATCCTTCCACTACCATCACAGATCTCATGAAAAATCTCATATTTGTTCTTTTACCATAATTGTCACACCGCGAGCTTTTGGGTCGGGCTAAACTGAATACGGATCACCATACTCTAACATATATATAGTATATAATTTTTACATAGTAACAAAAATTTGATGGTTAAGTATGTTGTATTAAGAATTACACGGTCAGAAATAGACTAAACAGGATTTGAATGGATAGTTTGGATATCTTGTGTTTAATATGTCATTGGACTGGATTGGTTAAATTAAAACAACTGTAAAATAATTATTTTTATGGCAACTTCAAGTTGTAATTGAAACATATAGAATTTATCTTTTTAAACAAGGTTTTAAAGATTTCTCCATGTTTTTTTTTCCTTAATATCGTTATTTCACTTACAATTTGACTTGCCAGCCCCACCTTAACACCAAAAAGGACATTTGATGCTTGTTTGACGATAATTTTTCTTCTTTGTATGTTGGCAGAGCTTGCATACACAATGAAAGTAACGGAGAAATGTGAGTTATATATGATGGGAAAGCAGCCGGGAGATTTCATCTCCTCCGTTTCATCTGACCAATCGGACGGCGGAGACTCGCTAATCATGTCGACAATGACGTTGATGGAAAATCTGGACCAACGCCTCCCACCTCCGACACTGCAACTCAAGATTTCGTTGATCCTGTGGCTTCCCATGTAGACATTATCATGTTGAAGAATAATTTTCAGCAAAGATGTGGTCTAGGCCTGAAGTAATTGAGTAAAGGCCTCCGCAAAATAGCATTTTTACGGTAAATAATTGAAGTAATTAGTAAATTTTAAAAATATTTATAGTAATTAGCATTAAATAAAAAATTTATTCGGTATTTTTTTACTTGTCTATTTAAGTAAAAAATCTACCTAATAAATATTCTATTTATTATAAATATTTTCAACACATGCTATGTACTTAATATTATTTACTATAGTCTCTGAAATGATCCGTGCATATACAAAAAGAGTTTAGATTTGTTGTCCCCGATTAATCTGGCCATAGGAATAGGAGAAATATTCAAAAAAACTTAGACAATGAAATAAGCTTTTTTTTTTGGACAAGTGTGGCTGCCTAGTTGGTTGTAAATCCCTTCCCCCAACCATAGATTAACTGTTCGAGTCAGGCTGAACCTTACTTAAAAATGGTGACATTCCTCATCCACTTGTATCAAAAAAAAAAAATGAGCTTTTTATTTTATTTCAATGTCATTTGCATTTGTTCAAGTCAAGGTGAACTCCTTACCATGGGAAGGCTTGATGCTTGGCATTTTTTACGAATAATATGAAAATATGAGGCTGTTGTACTTGATTCCTAAGACATGGGAGAAGATCTAGCAACCGTTTTTAATCAGTAAAAAAAAATGCTTGGAACGTGCTAAAGAAATAAAAAGTGGATCCTATTTATAGACCTTATGTTATGAAATCCACTCTTTATTAGTGAGGTGTTGAGGAGCACAACCGATGCCTAAATTAGGGATTTGTACCACTTGACATTGCAATTTTTGAATTATTGACACAATAATGGTGATTTTACTATTATGTTTGATTTTATGTTATACTGTACAGAACTTTTAACGTTTTATTCGTTGTAATTGGATAGCGTGCGCAAATCATGTGAAAGCAACAAGACCTTTTTTATTCCCTCTAACACTAATATTTCTTTCTTGTTCAGTCATGAGATTGTTGTGCTTTTGTAAGAAATTCTGCTTTTATTTATAACAAAAGGAAAAATAAAATAAAAATAATATTTTCGGATTAATGACTATATATAGTCATTAATCTGAAATGACTGCATATATATATATGTACATTACTTTTAGACACCCTTACCAGACATTCTTGCATCCAAACCTACGTTTAGATACAAAGGGTTATTAGGAATCCAGCCAGTTGTGCGAAATAGCTTTTTTGCATGAAATGAGGTGCTAGAATATCTGGCATTACATGAAACAGATTGTATTAAATTGACTGTTGTCGTATTTGTTTACACTTTTGCGAATTAGTTGAATGCTAAGTGTATGACGTTATTGTGGAAATTGCTACTTCTTTGTTAATCTTTATGAATATCTAGGAAAACAAATTTAGGGCATGATGATAAGAGCAATCCTATTTAATACTATGCGGTTATAATTCTAGTATTAACAAAAGAGTAAGATCCAATCTAATGGAGCTTGTAGTTTTGTAAGTAGTAGTATTATAACCCCATCGATTTTTCTTACGATAATAGTAATTGACATGTGTAGACAATCGGTAATCAACATGTTGAAAATAAGGATGGGCTTGATTAACAGCGCTTCTTATACTTAGAAAGTATTTGGATGATCAATTAAAAGAGATTAATAGCTTGTTTAGGAGACGGTTGAAACTGAAAATGTCAATTTGAAAACTATAGCATGTGAGAGCTTTATACTGTAACAAGTTTTTGCTTTTGCCTATAACTGTTGAGAGCCTTACACTGTTTGTTAGTTGGAACTGTTTTAACTGAAATGCCAAACAAAGGCTAAGCTCTCTATAAGAACTTTCAATCGTAGCCTCAAAATGTGACTTCTAAAAAAGCACATACTTGTATTAAAGTTTTGGTAAAATACTACATAAAACTCATTCAAACATTTTTATTGCTTATTAAAAAATTATAAAATCATTTTAATCTATTGTGTCTTTATGAAAATGTAGTTCCAAACACTTGGCCAAAAGTCATACTTCATAACATATTAAAAGCAAAAGCTCAACAGTGCCAAACGGCCAAATATAAGATAGAAGTGCTATTAAAACCATTAGTGCGATGCAATAGGTTAAGAGAGACAATAAAAAGACAATCACTAATTACATAACGACAATCTGCGTGCAAAAACAAGAACCTGAGGGGAATCCACAGAAATATGATATAATAGAACATAAAATAGACTTCTTTAAAAGAAATCCAAGCGTCACAATTACACCATCGCGCACTTACATACCACAACATACATAGAAAATTAGAAGACAAAAGTTTGGTCAAAAGAAAACAGACAAACAACACAAATTTAAAACACAACAAAACTCATGTGCGCATCATCCATATAGCCTAAACGCAACGTGCTTGTTCCTAGTTCTTGCTAAATTACCTGCTTTCAGCTTAGGGAGAAGTTCAAAATAGACAGTTTAATTATTCCAACGGTGCACAACAGAAACTTTCTTTTTTCCCTTTTTGGTTCCATATATATAGGGTTTTAGGACACTTTACTTGTTCACCAAGGTACGAGAGCAAATCTTCTTCGAGAATGGGCAGGATGGCAAATTCTTTACGAAATTGTTAACTTTTTGAACGAGGGATTGATTAAGAGAGCCCTGAAAATGAAGAGTAAAAAGTTAGAAGCAGAAGTGGAGCTGAGAGAGAGAAAGGGTTGTGTTTTTGAGTTGTATTCCTTGCCTTTGTATGTTCAAGAGCAGAGGAAACGACATAGTTAGCAAAAGGGTCCTGCAACAAGCGTTCAAAAGGATCGTGTACGAGCAGTTCATTGACGATTGTCTCATGGCTCTCTTGAGAAAGTTTAAGGAATTTTTCAACAACATGACTGCTAGATTTCTGCATAGAAAGATGTACAAAGTGGCCTTTGAAGAGAGGAATCAATTTGGCGGTGGAAGATGGACAGCGCTCCATGAGAAACTGAACAACATAGTTCCTGCATATGGAAAGGAACAGTTAGAGAATAATGTGGAAGTTCCACATACATAAGATACTGCTCACACAATCATTTTTCAGGCATGTTCAGGGGAAAAAATATTCTAAATTAAATGTATAAGATGAACTCAAGTTAAACTTCATATTTTCGAATTGTATGCTACAAATATCTAGCAATTTCCCCTATTGAATCACTCACTACATTTTATAAAAATCAAGCCATCTTGCCAAGTAATAATGAAAGAAGCAAATAAAAAATTTTTGTGGCATAGAATCAATATTAAATGTCAATGATAGATGGAGAAATTAGACAACAGAACAATAAAATACATAATGCATCATTGAGCAATGCGAGAAAGTAAAGACGCCGGATGCAAAATCAAATGCATACCCGTAAGGATCTTGGGCAAGGAGAAGTGCGTTTCTTAGAATTTCTGCCACCAAAATATTCCGAAAGCTTCCGGTGGAGTATTCGATGCATTTTTGCAGCACACAACATCCATTCTTGTGAGTTCCAATTTGAACACAAAACCTTGCAGCAGCGTTGAAAATAAACTGCAAAAGATGATCGGTTAAAAAGAGAACCACTTCAGAGTCTTTTTTCAACAGAGAGAGTTACAGCAAGTCATATAAAGAGCAGAATATTCGATGCATATAAAGAGAAATCAAACACGATTAATCTACTTGATTGAGTTGCTAAATTGGCCAGTTCACTTCACTTTTAGAGTCAATAAATTTGTTTATTATTCTTTTTTATAAGCTTTTATAACAGCTCTTAACGATCTGTTTGCCTATCATAAGCACTCCACATTCAACAAAATGAATGTTTGGTACTCCATCGACATGCTTTTGAAGCAGATATGCATACTAAAGCACAGTTTTTCTACATTCATAATGTATACTTCGCTTTAATGGCATTCACTTTTTTACGGTCTACAATCTAGATTGCCACACAACAGTAAAGAAAACTCAAAAAGTTCAAAAGCAACAGCATGAACTTGAAGAGTACCATAATTAGTTATTATATCCATGAAAAAAAAAAGAATCATGTTAAACAATCGAGCTAAAAAGAAAGGGAAAATGATGGTGTTACTGCATTTTCCTTGCTGCTAAGGCACTGCAAACAACGCTGTAGGACATGATTTCCATTCAAATCCATAGTAAGATCAAGAAAACCGGGTTCAAGGGCTGCTATTACCAACGATGCATAGTTCTTATGTTTCGCAATCTCGATCAACTTCTGTACCACACGAGTGCTGATACAACAGTACAAGAACTATTAAGGGTCTCTAATAGGCCAGGAAAATAACAAACACAATACAGTGCAAGAACAATAGCCAATCAATTCTATGAAAGATTTACCCGTGTGAGTTTAGAGAAATTCTGACAAGCTGTCCTGGTTTCTTGATCAGCATTAGCACAATCTCCAGCTTCTGTAACTCACTGCCAACGTCCAACAGCTTCTGCACAAGGTAATTGCCAAAAGGGTTCGTCGAAAGCTCGACAACGTGATCAATTATCTCACCGAATATTATCTGCACATCTTGACATGTTCCAAGATCAACCACCTTTTGCAAGTCTCGACAACCGTCATGATCCTTTGCAAATGCGTAAATATAATTCCTTATATCATACTGTGAAGGAAATCTTCGTTGCGGACGCAATAGCAATTCACTATTCAGAGCAAATCCATTCTCATAAACTCCTCCATTTGGAATCCTGACATGACCATTATAAGAATTCTTCTTCCTCAAAGATTGTCCTTCAATGATGAAACTATCTTCGCAGCTAAAACCCTCCAAGTCAGAAACAACCTCACCTCTTCCTCCAGAGTTAAGTTTGGTCCTTAATGAACTGTTCATATTCAGAGCCAGATTATTCTGTTCCCAAACCTGAGCAGGACTAAGTGAACCATCACCCCCGAGACTGTTTCTTCCATTAGAATCAAGTCCATGAAATTGTGACCAAACAAAGTCAGACTCATCACCACGAAAAGGCCTGGAATTTGGGTCTTCCTGTGATTGATGATGGAATTCCCTATAATAATAATCACTCATTTGATTGTTAGAATTCCTTGAATCTCCCACATAACATCCTTGTCCCTGTCCCAATCCAAGCCATGGCGACGGGGACCCGATATGATCACTATCGAAACCGAAGAAATCCTCGATATCTCTTTCAGTACCAAACACCCTCGTTTTGGCTCGTTCCTCTCGTTTATTATCTCCGATATTCATTCTTAAGAAACTCTCAGTCAATCTAAGGCCATTAACGAGGTCCTGACGATGAGAATAAGGGTTCGGGTTCGAGTAACGACTGGGAGTAGTGGCAGTCCGAGTCTGGTGAAACATCGGAGTTTCGTCAAACGCCGTCGAGTACGGCGATGAACAGTCGTCGGAGAAGCTGAAGAACCCTCCGGTCGAGGAAGAGCTCGAAGGAGAGTACTGCTGATCAGACGGCAGAGGAGCTCTGGCAAACGACGAACGGTGATCCTCGTGACGAGGAAGACGGAGAGGGTTGTAGCATGGCCGCGTGGCGCTAACGACGCCGTTTAACGACGACGATGGATTCCCGAGCTCTACGTCTCTGATCATCTTCTTGTAATCTCTCTCAGCCATTTTTCTTTTAGATGTCAAAAACAATGCAAAATACAACAGACAAAATCAATCAAAGGGAGAAAAACGAAGAACCCACGCCAATATTACGACTACCATTGCGGGATTTTGTTGAGAGAATTATAGAGTGAGAATGACACAGAGAGAGGATTTTGATTTTGGCATTTTGCTTTATGATTTCTTTTTTAT
This sequence comes from Artocarpus heterophyllus, assembly GCA_025403435.1. Classification (NCBI taxonomy): domain Eukaryota; kingdom Viridiplantae; phylum Streptophyta; class Magnoliopsida; order Rosales; family Moraceae; genus Artocarpus; species Artocarpus heterophyllus. The sequence goes on from CM046334.1 coordinate 13,280,916, forward strand.
GCTTTTTGTTTCTCTTAGTAAGAGAGTACGTTTTCTGTCACCGCCCCAACGGTAGCACCATGAAAACGATGAGGAGGTCGCGGACTCGCAGAGTCGCACTGCACCACTAGAGTGGAGCCAGAGAGTGTGTGTGAGGAGAGAGAGAGAGTGTGTGCGAGGAGAGAGAGAGGTCGTTATATTCAAATTATTATTATTATTTTGTAAATTAAAATTTTTTTTAGATTTGAAGAAGATCTACACCCTCCTTGATTCTCTTTATGCAGTTGAGAAATTTTCTCAACTGAATTAACAAAGTAATCTCTACCGATTCCCTCCGTTCAATATATAATAAAAATAGTGATAATAATAAAAGCAAAAAGACAAATTCTCTATAGGCAAAAAGTGAGTTAAAATACAACCCATTTATCTGTATCATTAAAAAGAAAGAGTAGGAGGTGTCTTTGTTTTTTTAAGTTGCTCAACTTGCTTCTTTGCATTATTTGTTAGAATTCACATCTGAATGGTATAATGTATGAGTGTTTATTGAATCTTCGAATCTGATCAATCGTTGAATCCAAACTAAATGGGTTGGTTTGGTAAGATTTTGGATTAGTAATGTATGAAATTTTGTGTACATATGTATTTATATTTCCTTCTTAGATTGTTTTATTTAACTTTGTTTGTTACAATTAATAAATATTATTTAGCTTAGACCAACACTCGAAAACTATTTTAATAAATTGATTTTTATTAAACTATTTTAAGTCAGCGTTAGATTGTGTTGGATCGTTAGTAGGTTTTTCGATTAATAAGTTTATGGATTGGCAATTGACCTCTATAAAATAAAAAAAATAAAAAAAAATCCTTTGAAGATATATTGTAATTTACATAAAAATATATAATTTTTGTCTCTCTATTTGTAAATTGACTAACTTTAGACAAGATGTGTCATGGAGAGCAAAGATGGAGCTACTCACGGACCAAAGTAAGCATCCGCCTCAATTAAAATTAGTGTTTCATTCCTATTAAAATTGTATTTAATCCCCTTCCTGAAACTTTATTCCGTTTCCGTTAAAATTTTTCATCTCTTTATTTGTCTCACCTTCGCCCGTCTTGACTAATTTTTCTTGCTCCACCCCTGACGGAGAGCTCGTGAGGTTTGTATTAAAATAATGGAATAAATAAATAAGTATATTTGAATAAATAAGATCTAAAAAAAAAAAAAGTGGTGTCACCCCATCCAAATGAGTTTTTCTTTTTCTTGTAGAATAAGTTTTTTAAGGTCTGATTAAAAAACATATATATATCTTTTACAACCTTGAGAGTCATCTTAGCAACAAAATGAATAGAATAAAAATAGAGGGATCAAAACTATTTATTTTTGAAACCTCATCATCGAGACATTTGAGATTGAATGTCACGGGCCCAAGTGAGACTAGTATAGATGCTCAAAAAAAAATAGTGTAAATGACCCATAGATTGAAGTATGTGCATGTGTTAGTGATTTCAAGTTTTAAAAATTGCTTAACGTGCCACGTTTAAATTATCAAGTGGTTGCTTTATAGTCTAAATTAAGGCATCTTAGTTTTGAAACAAATACTGCAATCAGACCTTGTGGATGGATTTTTGTCATGCAAATCAATTTTCGTTAATTGATTTTTGTCATGAGAACAATTTTTAAATATAGCTTAGAAAATATTCTTGTAGATACCAAAAATATCACCAAACATGTATCATACCAATAACCTAATATTGGATGCATTCCACCGTCTGCATTTGAGACAGTAGTAATCTACTCAACTGGTAATCGGACATGTTTCTAAAGGTAGTCTTCCATGTTACCTTATTGTATATTCCAGCTACTACGTTCTTGCCAATAATAACCTAGTTTATTATGGGTGGTAGTCTATTGTGTTAGCGGTGGTTTTCTACTAGAGTACTTAAGAGAACATAAATAATTTTGAAAAGAATACTAAATCACTCCTCATTTTCATAAATAAAAGGCAAATTGACTAAACGGTGTTGAATGTGGGATTACATGTTACATAAGCTTCGTTTCCTGGGCGACCGAGGGAAAGTTGTTCCTGGATAAAACATGATTTTTGAGTACACCTAGTTATAGTAGGCTATTGGGCACGACAACCATGAAGCACAATTGTTTTTTTTTTTTTTGGACATACAGGATGGAGTGCTACCTACCAAAAAAAATGATGGAATGTTACTTGTAAGTATACTCCCACATGGACTAATAAAAACAACTAGAGCCAATTATTTGATATATAAACTCATTCAAATATTTTCTATCCAGTAACAAAAAAAATACTGAGAGAATTTGAGTAAGAAATGTATATATTTTAATAGGATAAGGTATTACTTTGTGTTTATGTCCTCTTATCACAACTGGAACATGATGTAAGAGAAATTAGCTATATTGGTTTATATATATATATATATATATATATATATATATATATATTAGTTTTGTTTTGTTAGTATTTTAACGTTATTTGATTATTATGTAGTTTATTTTAGCATATTTTATTATCATTTTGTTATATGACTTTGAATACCCTCATAAGTTAATTATAAAGGACTAAAATATTGTTGCACTATAAGCTAATTGTAGGGACTAGAATATTGGATATTGAATCAAAAGTTTGAGTGTTTTCTATGGTTGCACTTACATGTTTTCAAAATACTCATCTACATTTTCCATCCAATCTCATAAATCTTCTAAATCCATATTTATATTGAAACTCGGAATCGTAAATGTAATTGTCATTGATAGTGGTATTGGAGGTGGCAATTTGGGTGATGGTGGTAGTGACTTAGGTAATGGTGGTTTGTGTCTGTAAAAGAGGAATGATGGTGGTGGTGTTGAAGGTGGTGGTGGAGAATGGGCTCATTGGTGGGCACTCCACCGTCGAGTTCCATAACTACGGTGATACACTTCACGTGCATCGCCGTCAAAGCGGCTCCAATATCCGGCCATGGCAACAATACTTCCTCCAAAAAAAACCAAAGGCTTTGATGCTAAAGGGTGCAGTAAAATTGAAAAAAAAAAAAAAAGTTTTATCAGCTTAACCTAGACAGAGGATCCGAAAACCTACTTAAGAAAATCCCTTCAAAGGAAAAAAAACCCCAAAAGTGAAAAAATACTATATTTAATATTCAATATTCTAGTCTCTTATAATTAGCTTATTAAGATATTTGTAGCCCTCTAACAAAACGATAACAAAATATATTACAATAAATGAATAATAATCAAATAACTGATAAATTACTAACAAAACTAAACTAAAATATAAAAACAATTAATATATTTAATTTCTCCTGCATCAATTACTACCATTAAGACACTTAAACTATACTTGGAATTTAAAATAATCACCTATTTTTTTTAGATTCACTTTTTTTGGTAATTACAAAATTTGTGCATTGTCTGATAACTGAGATTTAAGTTGTATGAATTTCATGTATTCTCATCAAGAAATAATTATGCTAAATCTTTTGTTACATCTGTTTAGTATAGAAGATAAGGTTGAAAAATAAATTGAAAAACTTTTATTTATTTATATACATCAGAAAGTTTTATAGTACTGTATGAAAAATTCTCAAATCATTATAAAGCAATTCTCAATCTTAGATCACGGTGAATCTATAAGGATGGAATTATAGTTTATGCCATACTTTTAAAAGATGCCGTAAACAATTCTCAATCTTAGATCACACTAGATCTGTAAGGATGGAATTATAGTTTATGCTACACGTTTAAAAGATGCGTTCGTTCGTACAACCATATCACACTATCACATATAATTTACGTTTAAATTATACAACACTTAAAAACTTGTGGAATTATAAAAATGTTTCAATATATGAATATCTATGAAAATTCCTTGTTTTTCGATACATATTAGGTTTTTTTCTTTTTGATTTTATGGATTACATTAACTCTGACAATGGCGCCAGCTCCTTGTGTAACTCTGATGACGGCTCTATCTCCTCGCACTACTCCAGCAACGATCCGTCTCTTCTTCGCAATGTGATTGTTGAAGGACGCCGATAAAGATCGTCGAAGCTCGAGCAGGTAGTGGTGCAATTCCCTGGCCTTGTCGGAGCTTGACTGTGGAGGTGGTGCTTGATTCCTTGGGTCATTGACAAAGAGGTGGAGGAGATCTGAGGGGTTAGGAGAGAAAACATGAGGGAGATAAGGAGGAGGAGGTGGGGACAAAGTTAGAATTATGAATTTAGATGTTGTTTTCTTTCATTTCTAAAAATTTTCGCTATATGTTTCCATAAATTTTTTAAAAAATGATATTAGTGACAATTTCTCAACCAACGCGACTCCTATTAAAGCCCATCAACACTCTTAAATTTGGAAAATTACAAGAAATAGGCCAAATTTAAAACTTTTTTAAGTAGATAAATTATCTATCAAAATTAGAAAAATAATAGGTCAAATCTAGGTTTTAAAAGTATTGATTTTTCTTTTTTACCCCCACTTTTCCTCGTACTACATTTCTGCACCTTTCTCTCCCCTTCTATATCTCTCTCCCCTCCCGACAGTCTCTCTCTCCTCCCAACGTCTCTCTCTATGGCTTCCTCGTCTCTCTCTCGACATCTGTTATTCTCACTGTTGTCGACCATTGTCAAGCTACCAAATTTGTCTCTAAATCGAGAATGGACTAGTTGTCCCTTTGCACAAAATCTATTGCAACGGAGAAAACGAACAAGATCGCACACCGACACAGAAAATGAAAGAGATCTTCTCTCATTTATGAAAACCGTACTGTTGGAGCTGCGAAGAACGATACCAAAGGAGACCGCCGGCTGATGTAGAAAGGAAGGCCCATGTGACGATGCATTGTCGTTGCAAGGTGTAAGGCTCACGACGTAGTCTATCACGAGGTCCCAATATTTGTCCTCGTTGGCCTTGTCGCAATGGTGATGCGACGGTGGAGAGAGAGCAATCATACGTGAAGGGGAGCGAGAGCAGGAGAAGGCAAAGTCCATACTTGAGGATATTTTTGTCATTTAAATGTTTAGTAAATCAGGTTTAAAATTTACATAGCCCGTTTATTAACGTTTTCAAGACTTCAGCCTTTTCTTTTTTTTTTTATCCCTAATGAATATGGCCTATTGCCCTTTATCGTCCCTTAAATTTCTTATGCTTTGAGGAATATCTTCCATGTGAGAAGGGAAAAAAATGGCGACAATAAAAACGAACGGAACCACGGTTTAAAAGGGAAAAAAAAAAAGAAGAGAGAGAGAGAAAGAGAACGGAACCGCTATTATAATTATTAAAAAAAAAAGGAAAAAAAGGACGGAAAGAAACTGGTAATTAAAACAAAGCGAAGAAGAAAATAGATTAAAACCTCGTAAACAGCCCAAGCATTTCATTAAGACACGCACAGAAAAGAACACGATTATGGACATACAACCCAATTAGCAGATAGTCCACAGTCCACAGTCCACAGCTCTGGCCGACACGTTAAAACCTAAACCATAATACCCAAAAACCCACAATGCAAGGTCAAATAATATAACACATTCCCACTAGGCGAAGAAACAAACCAGACTTCCCAAGTGATGAAAAATAATGACCAAGTTAGACCCCTAACAAAGTTAAACCAAGGCAATGCTACTCTCACCACCCGGGGGTTTGCGTACCCCACCTAGGTAGTCTCGAGACTCTACTTTCCCGTCAGCAAAGATGTCGTTGCCACTAATCTCCCGCAGTTTTGCCACACTTAGTGGTTTCTCCGCCGATGATAGAGAAGCATCACCTTTGAATATGTCATTTCCCGAGAGCTCGCTGAATTTCTTGTCGTATATCTTCTTTGCCGTTTTCAGGGGTTCGTCAGCAGACACAGTATTGCCCTGACCTCCAGCAGGCTTCAATCCAAATCCATTTTCAAGACCCAGTTAGATATTTCACGCTTCCATGAAAGATATACAAGCAGAGAACAAACACGAATTTGCATACATACATACAGACATGCGTACCCCTATCTGAATGAACAACACTGGGGTAGATAAACCAACGCGTTAATTCTTAAGTATAGCCAATATTATGCAACTAAAGCAATCTCAAATTCATGTCAATTTTTTTTGACTGGTTGAAAACTATTTGGGACCACATCAAAGATTTAGCGATTTTCTTTTTATATGCACAAAGTCACACAATTCAATTCCATTAGAAACTTTGATAGAAGTGCTTACATTAGGAGAATCGCCAATGTCTATGCTTCCTTTCAAATCCAAGGTGCGAGCAGTAGTTGGCCTGGGTAAAATTTCTGGAGGGGGAGCAAATATGTCATGTCCACTAAGCTCCTTGCATTTAGCATCAGAAAGCTGCTTCTTCAATTTCGCATCTGCGTCACTATCCAAGGTTCCACTCAGTTCACGCTGCTTTGCCACCTCAGGTAGTGTTGCAGGCTTTTTGGGAGAAACACTCTCTTCATCACCAAAAGAAATATGACTAATGCCGGCAATCGCTTGCTGGAGTATGAAACCAAATCGCACTACAAAGTCAACAGCTTTTCAACCCACACAACGACGCAAAATCCATATGTATTTCAATAATGATTTCTATCAGCAACAAACAATTTACCTGGTACATACGTACTCCTGTCTTGTTATTTGGGGTAGCGCTGGCAGTGCCAGATTCCGATTCATCATTCTCTCCATTGGCTACAAAAATGCCACTACCAGTCATCTCTTTCATTTTATACCCCGAACAAGGTTTCCTGAGGAATGCAAAGTTAACTGTTAAGAGGTGCAAAATAACTTTAAAAATCTTGCAAAAAATAGAATTCTAGACTTTATCACAGATTCATATTCCCTCCCATTTACAAAGAGACATTAGGGTAAAAGGGAACACAACATAGTAAAGAGTCGCTGATGGACAATCTGCCTCTTTTCCTGCGTTTGACCACTCTATGGTTCTAATAGACGATAGAAGGAGGAGAAACAATAGCTAATTTTTGAAGCCCAGGTCATTTCTCAAGAGAGCGCCTATGGAAGGCTTACAAATAACAACTATGATAGCTAACATTTCCAAAAATGGTTCCTTACAGACAAAACAAGTTACTTCAAAAGCAGCGAAGTAGCATAAAGATTATTAGAAGAAAAGGGTAAACACCCAAAACATTGGTCAAATTTCTTCGTAGAAATAATTCCTCAGTCCCGGAGACTAAGCAGTAAATATGTGTATTCATAAAATAGCCAGGCCAAACACAAGAGGATTAGTTGTAGAAACCTATTGCTTAAAACAAAAATACTTAATTGGGATCAGATCATCTTCCCTTATTATTTGACACGTTTACAAAATCTCCTTTTCATTTATTGTGTACAGAACACAAGACAGACGCAGAGAATTCAATTACCTCTTGGGATTCATATGCCCAAAACACAGATCGGTGATAGATCATCGAACAGATAAAAATCCAAATCGTAAATGAAACCAGAATTGTTCTAAAACAATGGGAAAATGAACTAAAATCAGAGGAAAAAAGGAGTCAACAACTAGTAGAATATTCAAAAACGGTAAAAATAAAATCGCAGACAAGAAAGAGGGAGATACGACACGTAAGTAGCGGAAACCGAGAAATATGCAGACGAATGACAGGGAGGAGGGAAAAAAAAAAGGAAAAAAGACGACGAAGAAGAAGATAGAAACAAACTTCTGAACAAGCTTCACTGGCGAGCAAGCTCATTGTCCCCCCCAAAAAAAAAAGGAAACTGAAACTGAAAAAAAAAAAAAGAAAAAAAAATCGAAACAAACAAAACGAAATTTGAAAAGGCAAGAACGAAACAGTAGATCTCACCGTTTGTTCAAATCCTGAGCCTCTTCATCCGTCACCTGCCCCCCGAAAACCACCTTGCTGATCCCATCCGACGGCTAAAATCACCCCCATCCCACAGGAAAACCCGATAAGTTAAGCCTTAAACCACCCAAAAAAAAGGAAAAAGCAAAAATCGAAATCAGTAGAGAATGCTACCTGATGAGAGCGAGCGGCGGAGCGAGAAGCGCCGGAGGCGACGGCAGGAGAGTCGGCCGGAGGAGTTTCAGACCAAGTGAGCAGATCTGCGGTGGATGTGTGGGGCTTCCTCACCGGAGTAGCTCTCTCCATTATTTTTTCTTCTCTTCGATCTTCCTTTTTCTGCTTTTCAGCTTTGAGTTTCAGCACTAAAGAAATGGTGGAAACTAGGAATCTAGAGAGAGAGAGTTCTGTTAGTCGTCTGGTTTGTACAGGACCGTGGCTTCTAGTGTTGGAGAAGAGAAGAGAAGAGAAGAGAAGAGGAGGAAGCAAAAAAGTTTTTGTTTCGGCTTCAAAATGACGAGGATGACCTTGATATTAGGCAGAAGTTTAGAATTTAAATAAGGCAAATCGTGTTATTATATTTATAACGTTAATTATTCAACGATTTGTTCTCTAATTGAAAACTTTTTTTTTTTTAAAGGAACTGAAAACAATTTTACATTGCCAATTTTTTAACATGAATAATTGTATGTAAATTAATCTAATGATTAAAACAATACAAACTTTTTAATAAGACCAAAAACTTGCTCTATTCTAAGAAGTCCCTTTACTATCTTTTGATTTTGAAAGATTAGATGGTATTGAATAACGGATCCGATTGTTTAATACTGTAATTGTAGGTAAAATTTTGCTGCATTTAATCTGTAAATAGATACCATTATAGAATTTGCCCCTGTTTGACAAAAGTGGTTTATATTATTTTTTCAGTTATAAACAGAATAAAGCTCTCACATGCTACAGTAACAATAAAAAAATACCTATAGTGTAAAGATCTCATATGCTACAGTAAAAATAGTTCTAACCAACGGCTCCTACTACCTTTCCAAATACCCTATTAGTTAAATTTTAATGTCATTTTCTTCTTTTTGTTTTCTTTTTCAATCTTGAAAACTTGGGTGGCCTCTTGCTTCTTTTTCTTACTTTTTTTGGTTTGTTGGTGTTCTTTTATTTTTTTTGGGAAAAAATATATAATACTGTGAGTGGATTTAAAGGGGGACAATATATGAGTGCAGTAGTAGCTACTCCTCTTTTGTTACAAAACAAAGAAATCAATTTTTTTTCTCTCAAATAAAAACTAATAAATAGATAGAAAATGATGTAACCGTCAAAATTTGAATCTTCTACCGCTCTCATTTGTAATTTGCAATTATTTTTCGCCACGCATGTGGCCCGGATTTACCGCCACATGCCGGTAACTTAAAGAGGATCTACCGGCTATTGCTCACTCTTAAATTTACAAGAGTGCCCTCATTTTCTTTATCCCCAAAATGCCCCCGCTTACGGATTTGGGTTGCCAGTAATTAATTGAGACGGAACAATCAACATCTCAACACAAACACAAAAAAAATGTTCAATCAAGAGCCTCAAATAAAGCAAAATTCCACTTCAAAAAAAAAATAAAAGGAAAACTCTTTTATGTACTTTTTTTTTTTCCTTATTAGGCTCATTAACTTTAAAAACAGCATATTTTTTCTTTTTAGGTAATAAAACTTCTAAAATGTTTGATAAAGTTTGTTAAAATTAATTTTTTGTTTAAAAATACTATGCATATGAGAGTCTTATACTGTATCAACTTTTTACCTTTTATTGTAGCATGTGAAAGCTTTACACTATTTACTACCCAAAAGTTAATTCTAAGCAATTTTGTCAAGGACAAAATTATCACCTAAAAAGAAAATGTGCTGTTTTAAAGTTAATCAGTCAAATAAGAAAACAAAAGTAAATAAAAAGAGAATTTTCCTTGGCTTGAGGTTGCTTGATTGATCATATTATCAGGTCAAAAATGGGAACTTTACCAATCTCCCTGGGCTATTAGTCATTACCTAATTAGTTGTCAATTTAACTAGTAGCCAGTGGGTTCTACTTTTACATTCCTCTTGGATGGAAATCCTCGTGACCTCCATGAGTGGCAAAGTCGAAAGCTTGTTATGGTCAAAAAAAGAAAAAGTGAGAGACGCAAGTTGGGACTATTTGGAGAGACCAAATTGATATTTTGTTGGAAGGGATTTAAAAGTGCATCATTTGCAGGTCCTAAGTCGCCCATGTGAGCAACCCCAAATAGTTGCAAAATCTCATATGTGCTTTCATTCGTGGGGCATATTGCTAAAGCTTAACGTGTGACTGTCATGGGCAATCTGAATATTGCCTCGTCTCACATTTTGCATAAAGCTAATGATTCTGGCGTCCTTTTCTTTTCTTCTCTAGGAAAACAAGAAAATCTTGTTGGACTTATATGAGGGGCATTTTCGTCCTGTAACTATAACAAGTGACGTAATAATAAAGTCATCCGTTACGCAAGAAAAATCTCTCCTCGGCTGCCCACGTGCACCTGTTTACGGGGAATCTCAATATTTTTAAATTCTGCTGGGATAAAATTACCAAAAACTCCACACATGAAAGAAGAAAATTACGGAAAAGCCTCAGAGCTTAGACAAGTTGCTTCCCCCTCAGCTTTCGTGCAAAAGGTGGAGTGTGATCTCATGATTAAGGCCATTGCGCACGCATCAGAGGGACCGGGAAACGTGAACATAGGCACATGCCCTTGGCAGTTGGTGTGCATTTTGCTCAACATCAGGGCCAATTACTTTTGTGCTTTTTTTTTTTTTTTTAAATAAAAAAACTTCATTTAAACCAAAAAAAGTACAAACGAAGTAGGTTAAGTCGTCTATTAAAGACAAAAACTATTCCTGACAGGTGTTAGTTCCATCGATATTGAGACCAACAAAGCAGACAATAAAGCGTAGAGAGACAAACAACGAGTGTCAAAACCAAAAAGGGAAATCCTTACTCAATACCATTTAACATAGAGCTCGACCAAGGTTCGTTGCAATGGCTCATCGATTGGCGAACCTAATCGACAAAGCCTAATTTTTCCTTAGTGGAGATAAAAATGACCGAACATAACTACAAACCTTATTTCTCACAAACGGGTAAACCATATAAAATAAGTTCAGAGATGGAAAAACCAACTCTATTATTACAAATAGGTCAAAAACAGCACACAAAAAGACAAAAAAGATGCAGAAAACATTGCTGCCTTTATTGAACAAACGACGCAGTCTTCACAGCGATCTTCGGCACTGAAGTCTATCACCTCTAACCACCTAGACACTCGAAGCTCCCTTCTTCGACCATTTGCCTAGTGGAGGATAACAAAGTCCCCAACCCACAACCGAGCCAAACCACCAAGGCTCCTCCCATGCCCCTTCAACCCAACCTAGACCTAGTAGAGCTTCGAGCTCCCCACGTCCACTCCAAACGGCCTCACCCTCCTCGTTGTCGAACCTAGATCGACAGAGTTCCACCATAACCCAACTCTACACTGAAGCTCTAGCATGCTCTGATTGCGTCTGCTATGGCTACACGAACTCCAACTTCATGTAGGTCGCCCATCGACTACTCACTAGATGGAAAAAAAAGGCCAACAAGCAGATGATGTGTTGACCCGCTGGCCACAGCTCTTTCTTTCTCTTCTTCGCGGTTGCTCTTCTCTCACTCGCACTCTTACTCGGGAAAATTTGTTATTATAATATAGACACTTTTGCTCCTTTTTAGTCTTATTATCCATCAAGAATTCGAAGCTTGTGTTCTTAATCCGAGGATCTCTAGGACACTCGAACTTCTATTTAACTTTGGGAACATTTTGTCTTAGTGCTAATTAAGTTATAAATTGTAAATCATCTTTGTCTCATCAAGTCTTCAAGTCAAGTTCTTGGCATGAAGCAAGTTCTAGTAGAAGCTAACGCTAGCTCTTACTCGTTACCAAAAAAAAAAGGGCAGCTCTTGCCCCAAAAAAAAAAAAAGGCTATACTAGTTAGCTCATAGTGGGAAATTGAATTTGTATAAATATCACCCTAAAAAAAATTTATACAAATGTTTTCACTTTTAACTTTGCTATGGACATTGTGGGACAATTTAGGGGATGATTTTAGGGTGTTTGGGGAGTTGGTTAGAACCAATAGTTGAAATCTATTTTAGTTTAAAACACTAAAGTAACTTTTTATTTTTAAAGCAACTTTTTATTTTTTTACTATAGCATGTAAGAGTTTTTCACTGTTTATTAGGTAAAACTAATTGATTATAACCAACAGCCAAACACCCTATTTATTGTGTTATGAAAGAATGGAATTTTTATGGTAGGGAAGGTATGTTTATACTATCAGTGGAGCATCTTGTTTTAACCGTTGGATTAACTTTTCAACAGCGTAATAGGCGACGAATACAAAATTGCTTCTTGTCGTAGATCAAACCATTAAAAATTTAATCTAATGGCTAAAGTAATATGCTCCATTGGTGGTATAAAATTGTCTTAGCTACCATAAGGATTCTCCCAAAAGTAGTGGTAAATTAAACTTCAAGCGAAGATAAGAAAGGAAACTATAGAGATACAAGGAGTGTTTAGTATGCAATAATCTATATGAATCATATTATTGATAAGTGACAAGATAATATGCTTTTTAGAAAATCTAGGACCTATTTAGTTTGTGTTTTGAAAATAATATTTTTATAATACTGGTGTAAGAAAATTAGATTTTGAAAATGGAATTTTTTTTGTCTCTAAAATAGTGTTTGGTTACGTTTTTTTTATGTTTCAATTTTATGATATTGCGTGAGCCCGTCATCAATTAAGATTGTCTCTTAGGATTTCATCACAACATCATTATTGCTCACCTCACGAACCACGCTGCAGTTGCTTGCCTCGTCCCCTACCAGAGTTGTTGCTTGCCTTGGCCCCGACAAATGCCACAAACCTTGAAAATCGTTATCGTCGCTACTTGCTCATGAACACCACACACCATCACTTGCCTCGCAAACCTAGCCATTGTCGCAAGGCTTGTGAACCCCAACTACTAACGACATCATCACAAACGCAGCTAATGGTCGTTGATCAAAACAACTCCGTACCTTTTGGAAACAAAGAAAATGATTTGGTGGTGTTTTTTGATTTAGGAAGAATTTGTGGATTGTTTCCACAATCATGTTTTCATTGTATTGAGGAAAAAAAAAAAAGAAAGAAAACAAGCAAACATATTTTCTTTAAGTGTTTTTAGAATCATAAAATTGTTTTTGGCTCAAAAAATAATCGAGTCTCAAATTATCACGTTTGATTCTATACAAGAATCTTCAATCCAATTTGAAAAATAATATATTACAGTTTTTGATTCTACATAAAATGTTACATAGTTGAAAAAGAACATATAATTTATATAACTATTTTTTCTGAGAAATATATGTACATTAATAAAATTTCAATAGTTCATATATTAAAGTTTATATGCAATTTACTTAAAAAAAAAAGGAGAGTATTGTGCCAAGTAAAGTCTTTTTACAAGCATTGGCTAATTGATCCTCAATTATAAGCATCAACTAAAAAACCATTGACAATCGTCCACCTCGAAAAGAAGTTATTCAAAAGTCCATGTTACAGAAACTAAGAGTATCTCCGATATAACATTATTAGTTTCAATGCTATAATGGCATCATCAAAAAGTAAGAAGATGACATTTATTTTTATTTGTGTTCTAATATATCATGTTATCTCAAATATTATACCTTATTTTTGTTATAATGATTAAGCTTGAAAGTTATAAAAACATCGTTTCAGATTTAAAATTTGTCAACTTTGTATTGATAAAATGAAAGTAAGATCATATATTGTATTACACTAAATAAGATTATATCATTTTTGTTCCATTGATAAGTGACAATATTTTAGTTATAAAGAATTTAGGAGAATGTACCATCAATAATTTATTTATTAGAAAAAAAAAACATAACACGGGACCATCTTTCATTAATTTTCGCAAACAATATGCTTATCCTCACAATTTCCCCAATGTGTCACTGAATAAAAATGCCATATTATTTGGACCAATACTTATTTTTCTATTAGACAACCCCAGTTATTGGTTCTCATCATCAACATACCGGCAGGAGTAGGTGAAAAAAAATAATAAAATTGGAGTAGAATGGATCCCAGAAGAAAATTTTGGTGAAAAAATTAATAATAATAACAGTATAATGTAATTATCTCTCCCTCCTGTAATGCAACCTAATTTGGGACAACACCCAGCATAAAAAATGGGAAAATATACCTTGCAAAAGATGCAAACATCGGTCTCTCTCCTAGGTTTCTATGATTTCTCCCTATCGACTTCACTCCATTAAATAATAATATATCAATGCTGCTGTTCAACTCTAACAACCAATCATTATCATTGGTTAAAAAGTAACATATACAGGTGGTAAATGGCACAGCTGTCTCTCACTCTAATACTCTATTAGAGTGCTAATCCAAGTTCCAATACAAGACTGTATGTGTGAGTGGTTATGGAAAATTCGGTGACAATATCAGCCAGCTAGAAAACTGATAAGCCACATGATAAACAACATTTTAACTTGTTTGTCTTGTTTTATCGACTTTCCAAGTAGCAATGGCAATAGCAGAAACGTAATTGAACAATAATTAGGGTGTGAGAAGGGGTGGTTTGAACTCTAAAGCCTTGTCATTGAAGTTGGAACTGATAAAGTTTCAACTGTTATAATATAAAGCTCTTATATGCTACAGTGTAAAATAAAAGAGTGTTATAGAGTAAGGCTTTTACATGTTACAACGTTTAAGTTTTAACTTCAAATTCTAACTACAATCCAAAACACACGTAAAATTTAAACCACAAACAATGATAAATTTTTGTGTATTACAATATAAACCTCTTACATGTTACAATATATGATTCAAAAGTTAGAACTCCGGGAAAAAGGGGAGTTGGCTGTAGTTGAGACTTGTTTTTCGGCTAGATGGTAGGGATTTATTTGAGATGGTTAACCACTTTTTTAAGCGTGAGAGGCAGAACCTATTGGCTCCAGAACTGGTGGAAGTTCCCTATACCGATCCACATGAAGAACAACGTGAGACACTTCAAAGTGCCATTCTTTGATTCTTGAGCAAGTTCGAGAGCATTGTGAGAAGGGGAAAGGGCAGCTGTTCATTCAATTTTCGGAAATGGCGGAAATCTATTCTTCTACCATATTGTAATAAGTCCTTTAAAATACTCTCTAAGAAAAAAACTAGGATGTCTATATGCAGAAAGGTTATACAAATCCAAAATCTTAAAAAACGCTGAATATTTTTTGGGCAAATTAAATAGGTTTAATATATATATATATTTATATACATAATACTACTCTCCACTCAAGCGAGTGATAGACTGATGAACGTAATTACAAGAATTAGATCTTATGACCCCCAAATTTAATACATAAGGAATTTAATTTTTTATGATAAGAGGTGAACTTTATTATTGTTATCATCGTCACCATTATTATTATCATTACTGCTATTACTACTACTGCCTCTTCTACTATTTCTGCTACTATCAAGTAGCAGCAATAACTAAGATATAAATGCTTAAGCTTCAATGTGAAAAAACAAGCTATAAAAAGGAACTGTTTTTTGAGAGAGAGAATGAGAAAAGGAGAGCTAGAGAGAGAGGGAGGATTGAGGCCAACTAGGCATTGCTGGCCTGCTTGCCTCCGTTCTTGATCTGGAGCATCGTTGCCAGATGATCTTGGGTGAGGAGGGAAGTTTGGCTATTGTTTGGGTCGGCCGAGGCTTGGGTGGGTTGGGCTCCCGTTCGCCTCATGCCAACGTTGAGGGATCCAACCATGGTGGGAGGTGGGTTCATGTCGTCGGTGGAGGGTGGTTTGAGGTGGGTCTACCATTGTCATGGCCTTGGTCGAGGGAGAAGCCATCAGTTTGGCCGATGGGGGAGCCGTGGGGTGGATCGAGGTACGGACATGGATGCTCTCTAGAGGGTAGTTGGTTGGAGTTGGGAGGTTGTGGTTTCTGGGTGGTTGGCCTTGAGAGACTTTGGATTCGTGGATTGTGACGTCAACTGTGCTTTGATCTCTTGTGTTATGTATTTTTTGTTTTTTGGGTTGTAATAAGGTTAGTAGTTTCCCTGCTGGCCATCTGGGCTATGCTTGTTGTTTTTGTGTTTTTGCAGGTGGTGTCGATTGTAGAGGATAGTTTCTACACGCCTCTTGGTTCAGTGGGTGGTGTTTAGAGTTGGAATTGAGTGAAGACGTGGCCTTTGTTCGTGGGCTTGGGATCACAATTAGTAGGAGTTCAGCTCCATCTAGACTTAGGGATTCTTTTAGCTCTGTCGATTGGAGCACGAATCCTCGAGTAGGTTTTCTTGAGTTTGCTTGTGTATCATGTTCTAGGTCTTCGGACCTTTGGTTGTATCATAGCCGTTTCCGACTATTTGTAATAAATTTTGTTCCTCTGATTGGAGGCCTTAATCACCAAAAAAAAAAAAAAAAAGAGCTATTAAAAGGATTTGTCTTCGGTTTCTCATAAAGGAGCCTGTTATGTTTTATGAAATTTAAAAATAGAGAGTGGAGCATGATATTTTTGTTCTTAAGGTTTAACATTGGTATGAATAATTTTTTTTTGTTATTAATGATACCTTTCAAAGTAATTCCTATGCAGACTAAACTATAAAAAGCTCATATTCTACCATGCCCTTAATGTTATTTTTCCTTCGAAAGCCTTTGTTAATGTTGTTTTTGGTATGAAAGAGGAAGAAAAAGGGAGGAGGGATTATTGGACGGAGAATGATAATATTAATGACTTGATTAGCAATTAGCAGGAAGGAAAATGAAAATTGAGTGGCAAATAGATTAGTGGACCCACTATTATTATTTCACAGGCAATTAGAGAGAATATTGTCAGGGAAATTTGGAATAAAATTTGATATGGCAGAGGATAAACCTATCATTTCTATTTCTATTTCTATTTCTTGTGCATTTTTTTCTCCATCTTTTTTTTTTCTTTCCATATTGAGAGGGAAATTTGGAATCAAATTTGATATGGCAAAGGATAAACATGTTTTTTCTATTTCTATTTCTTGTACTTTTTTTTTCTCCCTCTTTTTTTTTTTTTTTTTTTCATCTTAACAATAAGAAAACTGGACTAGCAGGAGCTTTCAAAATTTAAGATATGAAACTTATCTAACAATGAGAAAACTGATTTGCATAAAAAAAAAAAGAAAGAAAAGGAATCCTCTATATGATTTAGGGTATTCCATGACATAGTTCAAATTAAAAGTTTAAACCAAAATTAGTTTAAAATTCAAAATTTACAAAAAAAAAAAAAAGCTAAAACAGAATTAGTTTGAACCAAGATTTTGTAGTTTAAACCAGGTTAAAAAAAACATTGAATTTATCGATAAAGTTACAATCCCAGCCATAAAAGTCAACTAACTCATTTGCCTTGGACAGTGCATATCTTGATTGTGGCTGGTATGTGGATCAACTTGTGACAACACACCCACATTCAACGACGTATTTGAGGCCAACATAGATGAAAACACCCATATAAATACCATAGTCAAGTCATGTTGATGTAATACACCTTAATTTTATTTTGTTACGTGTACTTTTCATATTACACGAGCCAGAAATTTTCCATGGACAGACTAACCATTTGGTCCTCTGAAAGCTTTTTGTTAATCATAAGTTATAGAAACTAAAGAGACATTGGAGCAAACAAGTAGTCATTGTCATTGAATTGGACCTCATCCACTAAATCATGTTGTTTTAGATATTCTTCAAATGGTGATAACTTAAAAGGATTGGACAAGATATCAAAAATTGTTTATTAATTTAACATCAATTTCAATTAGCTAAGGACTAGTTGGTAGAACAAGTGTTTTGGTCTTCTATTTGTGCTCCAAGAAGACAGGTGTGTCGGCAGGGGGAGAGAGATGACTAAAAATTCAAACATTTGTTTTGCAAGTTGGTTAGAATCAATTACTTTCAATTAAACTTTACTGTAAAGCTCTCACACGCCATAGCTTTTAAATTAAAATTTTTAGTTCTAATTGGTTTGTCGAACACCCTTCAAAGCAATCCTAATTCTCTTACTCTCTTGCTTTCTCTCTTTTTGTTCCATCTCTGAGCTTATGATGTTCGAATCAAGATCCGTTGTTATATTTTTCTATCTTATTGGCTATCCCGTTATTTAAATTTTGACACCTTATGCATTACTTAAGTATTTTTTATATCTTATTCTTATTTATATCAATGGATTCCTAAATTTACATGACGATAGAGAAATGAGGACAACATATCTAAACTCGCGATCGTAATGTCCATGGACCATCCTTTGGAAGGCAATATCACTTATTGTTGCACAATAGTTTTCTAAGGAGACACCATTATAGTATCATATTTGAAAGTTTGAGCATTATTAATGTGTAACTATCAAATTAAATTGGGATATTTAATTCCAAGTTTAAACGTTCAAATTCAACCTTTCAAATTTGAATTTGAAGCTAATTTGCATGGATAATTGATTTCTGATTGTCGTCTTCAAGTCTACCGGGGTCAAGTTTATATATATCCACAACCACAATGCAACAAGACAAGTACAATCCAACTGTCGAAAACGAAACAAAATAAAAATAGAACCTTTTTTTTAGGGGAAAAATAGAAACTATTTAGCTCCTCGTTTAGTTTTAATTTTGTTTTTGAATTTATGGCCTGATTCGGGGGGAAGACATTCTCTCTTGAGTCTCTCCGGCAAAAAGAGGAGGAACCAAAAATTTTTTTTTATAAAAAAAATAGCTTTTGCATGCAAACATTTTCAAATTGACACTCACGGTCTATTGACTCAGCTAGGAGGGTGATGAACATGAGTAAGCCGACTGTTAATCAATTATGGACTATTTTAAGTTTTAAAGATGCACCTTTTCCCCACGGCATACGGACTGTAGTTGGAATGTCTCTAGATTCGTATTTCACATGGAGACGTTTACCTGAAATGGAAAATTGCAGATTTCGCAGGTTCACGTCAGTCTATTTTTGTAGAAAAACTAATTTCATATTGCTGTCTTTCATTTCAATCCAAATTGAAGTACTATAACTGCTAAAACTTGAGGCATTTTGGTTACTGCATTGTGCTCAGTCAAGTGCTTTAATTAAGTGATTTGCATCTACACCTCAAATACGAGGGCCCAATTAGAACTTCTAAGAAACGTAAAAAAATAAACCTAGAGAAAATAATGATCCTGAAGAAAAAATTAGCACTTGCGACTTCTCTGGACAAAACCCCACTTTATGATGTACGTTTCAAAACTGTTAAATCTTATTAAAATATTTTTTTACAATTCTAACTGTTAAAAATGAATACCTATCGGCATATGTTTTTTTGGCTCCCACCAGAAAAATTGGCCTGGAACTTCAAAATAAACACAAAGAATAAATTACAAAAACATTAATATAGTTATGTATACTTTATATTTTCGACATCAATGAACAATTAACACTACACTTGACAGGGGCAAGATTTTCTTCCCTCGTCATTTTTTGATGGACAAGAGATGTATAAAGTTGGGCTTATCAAAGTGGATATACCATTCGGAAGTGGGCAAAAAGCTACATTTGGCCCGTCACTGGAAAACACCACTTCCAAGTTGCCCATATACCAAATTTGACTAGCCAGAGATTTTCTTATGAACCACGCGCAGAGCAGGAAAAAAAAAATAACAATAACAAAAAATAAAAAAAATAAAGACATGTGCTCCCCTTATTTCTCTTTCAGCATTTTGTGTTTTTCAGGCTTTTTTCTTCAAATTGTGTGTGTTTTTTTAAATTCAATTTCAAAAGGGGGAAGTAATTTAAATACAAAAAATTAAGAATAAAAAATTCTCATGTAAAGATGTTTCCAGTAAAGTTTCCTTAAAAAAAATATTTTCACCCTAAAAAAAAATTCCCGCTAAACATTGGAACACGTTGTCAAGGGAATCAAAGGTTGTTTGGCCAGAGAGAGAATATGGCGACATTTGTCGGAAACTACTTGTCGGCGATTTTACAGAGTCGACTGGCCAATCCCAGGAGGACTCGTTTGTTAAACCCCTCTTCACCAATATTCAAACGGCCTCTCTCGGTTAATATTGTTCGAGCTTCTTCTTCGTCTTCAACTTCATCAACTCTCTTCGTCGAAACCAACTCCACTGTACCAACTCTCTTCAATTCTATTGCTCAGAAATTGCCCTCAAAATTTGCATCATTTTATCTTGCCCTGAATTGCGCTTGACCGCACTTTTTTTTGGTTAATGTTTAGTTTTTATCGATTTATTAGTTTTATTTTCAATGTTTTTATTACTCCAGGATCCTGTTGTAGTTGAAAATGGGGCCAGCAACAGCACCAAGAAGAACAATATTTTTGCTTGTCCTATTTGCTACGACCCAATGGCGTTGGCCAGTGAGCCAGCCTTATCTCTGTATGTTATTAATGCCATATAATTGCCTGTTTAGCCGTTTACTTTCTTGTATTTTGTGGGTTTTTTTTTTTGCCCTCCATAGAACACAGTTTTGAACCGTGAAATCGCCATTAATTCCGGTATTTTGTCGTACTTCTGTTATGGTACAATTTTGTCCTTAAGGAAGTTTGGACTGTGTTATTTCTAGCATGGATTTGTTAATTTACTATTTGTTGGTTTGTTAATTTTGTGCCTTTGCTTGCGAGTTTCCTTGCATTTGCATATCTTAGATTTTTATTTGTATGGAATTCATTTGGTACAGGGGGTCTGTCTCTGGGTCTAGTTTACAATGCAGTACTTGTGGAAAGACTTACTTTGCGAATGAGACGCATCTTGAACTGACGGCAGCAAGCGGGGCCAAGAACTACGGCGAACCTATGCCCATTGCTACAGAGCTTTTCAGGTATCTAGTTTTCAGATTGTTTGGAAGAGTAGTTTAAACCATTATTTTGGGTTTGAAAACTCTAGCATGTAAGAGCTTTACACTGCAGCTTTTTACCGTAGCATATAGGGCTTTACATTGTTCACTTTCAAACACTATTTTCAAGTTATCTATCCTTCATCTGGCATTGATTTTTCTTGCCTTCCATGGCCTCTGGGCCATAAGGTGCTTTGTCCAATACCACATGGATGTGATTGTATTGGTCTAATCTGCACCAGTTTATGATACCCATTTTATGATTTTTGTAATATGGCATTTCTATCTTGCTTATTGGTTTGTCCCCGTATTAGGACTCGATTGGTATCATTTCTATACGAAAGGGGATGGCGTCAAAGCTTTTCAATATGGGGTGGTTTCCCTGGCCCTGTAAAAGAGGTGATCCTTTTACCTTCGGCCTCTACTTCTTCTTATCTCATGGAAAGAATTTCAAATCTCTGTCCCTTGGTAATTGATTTATTTATTATCTTTTAGCTGAAGAGAGAATAAGCCTTGTATTATTATGCTAAACAACCTTTATCATCAGCGGGAGTAAGTTGTTGTCCTGTTGAGCAGAAAAATGTCCTGAAAAATTCCCTATTTCTACCAATTTGTTCAAAAGAAACTAGCAATATTTAAAAGTTTATCATGATAGAGAGACTTGTTTGATTTGGTGATACAAAAATGGCGCTGTATCTTTACTTGGATGGTAGAGAACTGAAATGTTACATATATAGGCTAGAAAACAGTTTTAAATGCAAATATAGCTGCTAAACATGAAAATAATATTGATTGCAGTTTGAACTGACCAAGAAATTCTTAGAGCCAGTCCTTGGTGGAAATATTGTTGATGCTAGTTGTGGGAGTGGATTATTCTCTAGACTATTTGCCAAGAGTGGGCTCTTTTCACTAGTTGTCGCGCTCGACTACTCGGAAAACATGTTGCGGCAGTGCTATGAGTTTATAAATCAGGAAGAGAACTTTCCTAAAGAGTACGTAATTTGAACTTTGTAGCTTAATTTAAGCTGTAAACCTTACCCTAGTTACAATACTATTGTTGTAGCAGTTGTCAAGGATCTCTCTTAAATACTAAACATTTTTGTGCTTTTACATATGTCTGATTAATTTTCTTTTGTTTTAGGAACATAATTCTAGTGAGAGCTGATATTGCCAGGCTTCCGTTTGTTTCGAGTTCTGTAGATGCCGTTCATGCTGGTGCTGCTATACATTGCTGGCCTTCACCATCGGCAGCTGTGAGTACTTTTATATGTCAAGTTCAAAACTAATTATTCTGTTTGCTTTTGGTATATCTGCAGTTCAAAGCTAATTTTTCCACGATTGTTACAAGTTCTTGGTTGATTTAAATGGTAATTTCGTATATTTTATATCGTTTGTTGGGATCAAACTTCCATATTGTTTACTGGAAGTGACGTTAAATAAATGGCCGCTTTTCATTAAAACAAATTGTTGTCATGAGATTATGAAAAGAAGCCTTTTTGAATAAGCTTCGATAATACTATTGATAATAGCTGAGAGCCTTATATAGATTACAATAATCAATCAAAAAAGGAAAATAATTCTAGAGAAGGAAACAAAAGACAAAACAACAAAAAATCATAAATAGCAAAAATAAAAATCCTCTAAATCAGGGAAAATAAAAAATCTAATCTACTTTCCAAATATACTATGGTGCCAGCTATTACTTTGACTTTTCAACCTAATATTCCAACACTCCCCCTCAAGCTGGTGAATAGATATCTATCATTCCCAGCTTGTTCACCAAGGTTTCAAATTTCGACTTTGGCATTGCTTTTGTGAGAACATCAGCTTCTTGTTGAGTAGTAGGGACATAGGACAAATCGATCACACCCTCTTCAATTTTTTCTTTGATAAAATGCCTATCAATTTCCACATGCTTGGTTCTATCATGATGAACAGGATTGTGTGCAATACTTATGGCTGATTTACTATCACTGTATATTCTCATTGGAGTTGTTCCATGAATCTTCAAGTCTTCTAGTAACCTTTTCAACCATAGAAGTTCACACATTCCAAGAGCAACTGCTCTAAATTCAGCTTCAGCACTGCTACGAGCCACTACAGCCTGCTTCTTGCTTCTCCAAGTCACAAGATTTCCCCAGACCTTAGTACAATACCCTGATGTGGATCGCCTGTCTTCGCGTGAACCAGCCCAGTCTGCATCTATGAAAGCCTCTATATTCTTGTTCTCAGTCTTTTTGAACAAAAGACCTTTTCCCGGACAACCCTTCAGATACTTCAGTATGTGATTGACTGTGTCTAAGTGTTGCTGGGTTGGATCATGCATATATTGACTCACAGCACTGACTGCAAATGCTATATCAGGTCGGGTCAAGGAAAGATAGATAAGCTTTCCAACAAGTCTCTGGTAACTCTCTCTATCCACCAATTTTTCCCTTTTTTCACAATGGTCTTTCCAATTAACTTCGAGAGGAGTAGTAGCTGGCTTGCTCCCAAGTTTTCCTGTTTCTTATAACAAATCTAAAGTGTATTTTCTCTGGGAAATGAAAATGCCTTTAGTGCTTCTGGCAATTTCCATTCCTAAGAAATATTTGAGACCACCAAGATCCTTAATTTCAAACTCAGAACTCAGCTTCCTTTTCAAACTTTCCGTTTCCTCAGTATCATCTCCGGTTATAATGATATCATCCACATACACAATTAAAATAGTCTTTTTGCCCATGGGAGAATGTTTAATAAACAGAGTACGATCTGACTGACCTTGGGTGTAGCCAAAACTCTTCATTGTGAGAGTAAATTTCTTAAACCAAGCCCTAGGAGACTGTTTAAGTCCATAAAGAGATTTTTTTAACTTACAGACTTTTCCTTCTGAATTTCCTTCAAACCCAGGGGGAATCTTCATATAAATCTCTTCATTTAACTCCCCATTGAGAAAAGCGTTTTTAACATCCATCTGATGTAGTTCCCAATCCAGATTAGCTGCAAGAGAAAGCAAGACTCTGATGGAATTCAGTTTAGCAACTGGTGCAAACGTTTCTTCATAGTCAATCCCAAACGTCTGGGTATAACCTTGTGCAACCAACCTAGCCTTATAGCGCTCAATGGTACCATCTGCATGATGCTTAACAGTAAACACCCATTTACATCCAACTGGTCGCTTTCCTTCTGGTAATGAAACCACTTCCCACGTTCCATTCTTCACAAGAGCATTCATTTCTTCCATCACTGCTATTCTCCATGTTGGATCCCGTAATGCAACATCTACATTTTTTGGGATTTCAACACTATCCACACAAGCTGTAAAGGCCTGACATCTTGGAGACAATCTTTTATAAGTTAGAAAATTATGAATGGAATGCTTTGTACAAGACCTTACCCCTTTCCTCTGAGCAATGGGTATATCAAGATCGTCAATCACCTTTTCAGCCTCCCTCTGTAACTGACCATCATTCAGATTGGACTCAAGGCTTGGCTGAGGAATTTTTTGTCGTCTACTATAAACTTGGATCTCTCTTGGTTGCTCAATACGACTTGGGATTGGATCTTGTTTTTGTGGCATGGATTCATCAATAGTTGGAGTTATTATGGGAGATGATGAGTCAGAAGATGATGACGAGGATAGAGAATTGGATGTTGATGAAGGAAAAGTGGTTAGAATTGGAAGAGAAATGGAAGGGTCCCAATGGATCTCTTCATAACTGTTCTCCCCTTGAAGAGATATGTCTGGATAGAATGGTTGACTCTCAATGAAAGATACATCATAGGACACAGAGAGTTTTTTTATGGAAGGAAAATAGCATTTGTAACCCTTTTGTGTAGGTGAATACCCAAGAAAAATACACTTAAAAGCTCTAGAGTCAAGTTTACCACGATTTGGACCATGGTTATACACAAACACTGTGGAACCAAATACTCGAGGAATGATTGAACTGAATAAACGGACACTTGGATAAGCTTTTGAGAGTGTACTCACCGGGGTATGGTAATCGAGTATTTTTGAAGGTAGTCGATTGATGAGATAAGTAGCAGTAAGAACTGCATCTCCCCAAAACATATTAGGCACATGACTCGCAAACATCATTGATCTGGCTACCTCAAGAAGATGACGGTTTTTTCGTTCCGCCACCCCATTTTGCTGAGGTGTGTAGGCATAAGAACTTTGGTGAAGAATTCCTTTATCATTTAAATATTTTGTGAAATCACTTGAAAAATATTCTTTCCCATTGTCTGTGCGAAGAATGTGTATATTTGTCTGGAAGATGTTTGTGATAAAATTGTGAAAGGTTTGAAAGACATCAAATGCTTCAGATTTTTCTTTTATCAAGTACACCCAACAGAACCGTGTATGATCATCTATAAATGTAATAAACCACTTTGCCCCAGATAAATTTGACACACGGGATGGTCCCCAAATATCACTATGAATGATATGGAAAGGACTAGATGGTTTATAAGAATTTGATTGAAACACAGCTCTAGTTAGTTTGGCACGAATACATTCTTCACACTGAAATGAAAGAACATCTTTATTCACAAATAGATGGGGTAACAACCTTTTTAAATACATAAAACTAGGATGACCAAGACGTTTATGCCATAACAACACATCTAAATTGGACACGACAGACATAGAACTAACAATTGGAGAATTTGAGCTTGAGGCTGATTGAGTACCATGTAAATAGTATAGTCCATTGAATTCCTTAGCCTTGCCAATCATCCTCCCCGAATTTAGGTCCTGCAATTCACAGTAGGTAGGAAAAAATGTCATTGAACAATTTAAATCCCTTGTCAACCGTCTCATAGAGATTAAATTATACTGGAAATTTGGAACATAAAGAACTGAATTGAGAGCAACTCCGGGGAGATTCACATCTCCTTGATCCTCAGCATATGAGGTAGTACCATCGGCAACTGAAACACTGATATTACCCCTGCAGGTTTTAATTGTAGAAAATGACGATCTAGACCCAGTCATATGATCAGTAGCTCCTGTGTCAATAATCCAAGGCAACTTAGGTTCCTTTTTTATCAGTAAAGCAGTTCTGGTGTTACCTCTCACAGCAAAGGAAGCACTAGCAGTTGTCTTTTCTGGTGGCACTGTCTGTTGGATTTGACCCATAATGAACTGCTTTAAAAGCTCCATCTGTTCAGTAGAAAAGAAACTCTTCTCCTTGTCCGTTTCTGCTGAAGATAAAGCTGTGTTTGCTGCCTTCTTTCGCTGATTTTTGGGCTTCCAATCAGGAGGCTTTCCATGTAGATCCCAACATTTGTCGCGGGTATGATATGGCTTATTGCAGTGATCGCACCATAATTTCCCACGCTGTCCTCCTTGTGATTCTTTTGCTGCCTTTGACACTAGGGCAGAATTCTGCATATCCTCAGCAGTGGTTGATGTAGTAGGGTTCATCATCACAATCTTCCGAGTCTCCTCACGTCGAACCTCCGAAAAAACTTCACGAATTGAGGGAAGTGGCTTTGTGCCCAACAAACGACCCCTCACTTCGTCTAGCTCAACATTGAGACCAAGCAGAAAATCAAATATCCTATCTTTTTCAACATCAGCGGCATATTTAGCATCATCGTGCTTGCAATGCCAGTTGTTGTCATAATAGGAGTCCATTTCCTGCCAAAGTTCCATGATGTAGTTGAAGTACTCGGTCACTTTTGTTCCCCTGCTTTGATTCACGGATTTTTGAACGAATTTGAAAACGTTGAGCAATGTTTTCAAGATCCGAGTAAGTCTCCTTTACTAAATCCCAAATTTCCTTTGCATTTTTACAAAACAAAAATGTCCTTCCAATATGGTTCTCCATTGAGTTCACCAACCAAGCCATCACTATAGAGTTCTCTGCCTCCCACGTTGGAAACATTGATGAATCAGGCGGAGGAGTAGGGTTAGTTCCATTGATGTATCCAAATTTACCCTTTCCCAACTCACAGATTGAGCCCATTCACGGTAATTGGACCCGTTTAATTTATGCTGTGTTATTTGGAGGGAGAGATGCTCGGTATTTTGTAAGGTAGGGCTGCCAGAACTTATATTTGACATGGAAACAGAAGAAGTGGTAGAAGAGGAAGAATATTGAGTAGAAGGATTAGCCATGGTTGAAGAAACCAGAAATTGCAGGTGAGAAGAGCCGGGACCCTAGACAAGTAATAAAGTGAAACCGCCGGTGATGCACTGCCAGTGAGAAGAGCAGAGACGCCGGTCGAAGAAAAACAGAGGCTACTGACGCTGGTCAAAGGGAAAACAAAGAGACCAGAGGCTGCCGGAAAAAAAAAAAGAGGCTACTGTCGCTGGTCAAAGAGAAAACAAAGAGACCAGAGGCTGCCGAAAAAAAATCCCAATGGGGGCTCTGATGCCATGAAAAGAAGCCTTTTTGAATAAGCTTCGATAATACTATTGATAATGGCTGAGAGCCTTATATAGATTACAATAATCAATCAAAAAAGGAAAATAATTCTAGAGAAGGAAACAAAAGACAAATAAGGAAACAAAAGACAAAACAGCAAAAAATCATAAATAGCAAAAATAAAAATCCTCTAAATCAGGGAAAATAAAAAATCTAATCTACTTTCCAAATATACTATGGTGCCAGCTATTACTTTGACTTTTCAACCTAATATTCCAACAGATTATAATAACACTTAAATAACCTACCTTCGTCATTTTATCATTAACAAAGGAAAAGAAAAGGAAGAATGAAGAAGGTAGAAAAAATATTCCATCCTGTTATTTTCCCCTTGATTGCATATCTATGCTTTTGGTTTTGTAGGTTGCTGAAATTAGTCGAATCTTAAGACCGGGCGGAGTTTTTGTTGCAACTACCTACATACTTGATGGACCTTTCGCTTTTGTCCCATTCTTGAGGGATCTACGCCAGGTACACTGTTTCAACTTGGAGCTTTCCTTTCTCTGTAACATGTTAATCGAAATTTTTCAGCAAAATAATGAAATGTTTAATCGAATTTCGTAGTTTGTAGACTTTGTGATCATTGCTTTACGCGGCCTCTCAAATTTGTCCGTAACTCAAAAGATGTTGTCTTACTAAGCTTTTGTCTAATTGCGTACATGTGTGCTGTTGAAGGACCTAAGGTTCAATGCATTAGGATGATTTCCACCGAAACATAACTGTTGCCATTCTTCATTTTATTTTGTTGTCTGTCATCTATCAGTGGTAGTTACCAACTTGTCCTTTATACCAGTATACAAGGCAAATATTAGGCAATTATAGCTTCCTATCTGAACGTGAGTTGGAAGATCTTTGCAAAGCTTGTGGGCTAGTTGGTTTCACTTGTGTAAGGAATGGAGCTTTTGTGATGCTGTCAGCTACAAAACCCACTTGAGCATTGTGCTCTGCCTGTCAAAACGTTGGCTTTGGCCTGAGGGCTGCAATGCATTTGAAGAGGATGTTCCTCGCTGGATTCTAGTCTTTGTGTGTACCATAGAACAGTTGACCTGTAACTCAAAAGAAAGAGGCTTTCAATTTGTACATAAGAATATTTGTACAAGGTGCAAACACAATAAAAGGCGACAGCTTCTGATTTGTGATTCCGGGATATTTTGCCCTTCAATCATGACAGTTTTGAAGTGTTGTTCTGTTACGAACAATATTCTCATAAACGTCTATATTGATGCTTTGAATTTCTTTGCAAAAATGGGATTATACTGCATTTAATATATTACAGCCAAACTTTAAAATTTTCTTCTCCTTTCACGCTGGGACCCCCAGATTTCCAAGTTAGCAGAAGCCAAAGGGATATCGTTAACAAAGTTGGTCTGGCACCTCTTTTTTTGACGCAAAGAAAAGTCTGTATGACAGTATCAGAAGATATCAAATGCATGGAAACCATAGTTTCTATACCAGTTATCTTAATCTGGAGACTTTGAATCTAGTTTGCATCTTCAAAGTTCCCTGCTGAATTTACACTCCATAGGCTTAGCATTGTTGTCTCACAATTTACTGAGACCTACTGTGGGCTTTTGATTGGAAAACGCCAACTGTGGTACAACAACGTCTTCTCATCGTCATCATCATCCTTGAAATCCAAACCATCATCTCCTCCGTATTCCAAATCGGTTCCCAATAGATGGTTCTTCCAACTCGGATAACTGAACCTCAGAATGTTGCCCCGTCTGCTGGTGAATTTCCTGATTCCATTGGCAGCATTTCCGACTCTATTAAAGCTTCCATTTGAGCTCGTTCTTGGTCCCTCGGATATGCTGAATACAGGAATGAGTAGATGAGACAACAGAGAGCCATTGGAACTCCTATGGCTGTGTATTGTGCCTTGGCCAATGATGCAGCATTTTGTCTATCCGTAGCAATCTCCTCAGACACAGAGGACCCTTTAGGAACTGGTCTGTAACCATAAATGTGTTGTGCCAATAACCCAACTACAGGGGGAGCAAATGATGAGAGTACAGACTCAAAAGATCTGTCCAATGCATAGACATTGGTTCTGGATTTCTCGGGAACTATTTCTGCAAAAATAGGACTGCAGGACCAATAATCAATGTCAGAATACTTCTTATCTTACAACTTTGACATATGGTTGTTTCAAGATAAATGAAATGAACATTCTTCCGGTTTCTTCAAAGTTATAGCACTTAAATCTGCTTTGCTGCTTTGTTATCATCATCTTTGTTACTTTGGTGATGACTCTATCTTGGATGATGAACTTGTTTATGCAAATGCTTTTACTCAACAAGTGCAACAGCTTTATGACATTACTAGAGAGACAAGCATGATTTAAGTGTATTAAAGAGAAGAATGGGAATACAAAAGGAAGTTACTTGTTTGTAGCTGGAGCATTCCAGGATATGCAGAATCCCATGATAACTAAGATCAAACCATAAATGAAGCCAGCTGATGGATCATCGGGTAATGCCAGTAGAAGGATTGCTGCTAGAGGAATGGCGGATGCTGAGCTTACCTGAGCTAAGATTATCCTTCCAGCATTCGGTAAACTCACGGAAAGGGTATCGCCCATTCTACCTCCAAACAGGCCTCCAAGGGAACTAGAAACCACAAACATGCCTATGAGGAAAGCAGTTTTTTCGTGAGAGAAGCCCGTAAGCTCCAACCACATCGGAGCAAATGATAGAGCTGACCATGGAAAGAACCGGTGACACCCTGTGCCACAATAATCTGGAAAGATGGAATTTTGATTACTTCCTTGGCTTCTTTAGCCAGTTCCTTGACTTCTGACCAAAAAGAATTTCCAGAAGTCTGGTTGCTGGGCTTTGTTCTGCTAGGAAAGTGCGGATCAGTGGCATAGAGACGGACTAAAATCCCTACTACAACACTGATTAGTCCAACAATATGAAAGGAAAGCCTCCAACCAGGGATTCCCATGAATGTTATTGGAGCTAGAAATAGAGAGGAGAGCCCACCGATTATGGAACCAAGGTTTCCAGTCAGTTGAAGCCAACCAAATGCCATCCCACGGTTACTATCATCAGTCGAGTCAGCCACAAGGGACTGGATTGCCGGAGCGACTAGAGCAAGGCCTATACCGTTTAAAGCTCTGGATATGGCCACCTGTTGAGTAAAAATCTGGATAACTTTAAAAGTGAAATTCAATCAGCTGGTCTGAGACAAGGATAATGATAATTCTTATTCTTTGTAACTGTATTCACTTGAAAAAATTTATCCCTTTTCTTTGGTTTTAATTGAAAATTAAAACCATGATTTCCGGTGATCCGCTATGACAATTTACAATTTCACAGCACAAACTAATAGCACAGTTAAGACTTGATTCCAGTTCAATTAGTTCAGAAAAAGCAAACGGTGACGCAAATTTTCTTATCCCATCTCCTTATCCTCCAGCGCTGCTTGAATTCACGTTACAAAAGCTGGTAAATTCAACAAAATCTTCCAATTTGTTTTCTTTATACACGCAGATGCATACAATATGTTATGCAAAAATAGAAATAACGAATATAAACTAACTTCAGAAAACAACCCATCATTAGCGACTTCTACCCAAATTATAAACTTTCCAATTCAGTTGCTGAGAAACCTCAACATAAAAGGAAAACAGGTCAAAAATACAAAAATTGCAAAGATGACAATTGTTTTTTTCTAGTTCTTACTCGCCAGAAAACCGAAATTTCGCGCCAAATCACACCAGATCTTTATCTCTACAACGACCAGCTCCTCAACTCTCAAGCCATTTTCCCGGCAGCGAAACGAATGATAACACAGAAAAAAAAATAAAAAAATAAAACAGAAAAAGAAAAACCAAACCTGAAGGAAAGTGGCGGCGGCCCAGAGGAAGGCGCCGAGGGCGATGACGTGAGCTCTGTTGTGGCGAACGGCGAGATAGGCGGCGGTGGGGTAGCAGAGAGACTGAACCATTGACCGCAGCAGAGTCAACGACCCAAGCCCCGTGGGTTCGGTGTGGAGGGCGGCGCCGACCTCCTTGTATACGCCTGGCAAGAGTGACTCGTCGGCTCTTTCCATTATCCCGGCCAGGTTCACCAGCACCAGGGTCACTGTCTCTCCCTTCATTTTTCTTTCCTTCTTCGTAGCCGAAACTCTCCTGCCAGTGACGCACGGCTATGCTTGTTCTATTTCTATTCCGCGTACGCGAGTTTAGCATGTTACATTTTTATGCTACAATTTTTATGCTACATATATTTTTTTAAAAAAATTATAGTTTACTCTTTTGATTTATTATTTTCTTGAAAAGTTATTTTGGTGAAAGAAAAAAGTATTAAAGCATGGAAAATTTAAAAGGAAAAAAAAAGTTTTAAGTTGAACGAATTAAACCAAGTTATTCAAGAGACTTGCAGGGAAAATGTTAAAGATAAAGTTTAGATATGGACATTTATGAGAATAAGCTATTCCCACAAGGTAATTTGGGGAAAAAAAAATATTTATGTCTCTCACATTTGAAAAGGAGGGAAAAGAGTAATGTTTACGAAAAGAAGAAAATAATGAAAAAAAAGGGAAAAGACAAAAATTAGGCAGACGTAAAAAAAATAAAAAATAAAAAATAAAAAAAGCGAAAAAACGTTTCAACGTTTCTTTGTTGTGGAGAATTGTGAAATACACAAATTCTCTTTTTTATAATAGTAAAGATATATGTATTTTTTTTTCCTCATTTTATACTTTTGCGTAATACACGTTACTTCTCCCTTTTATTGTTGCTGATAGGTAAAACTTGTCACGCAAATAATTTCTCATAATCACCTCATCACGTTATGCATAGAAGATTGTAAATTGTAGAAAAGAAATACAAAAATACAAAATACACGAGAATGTTACAGTGGTCGACCCACATCCATTGAGGATTTATCAGAGGAGAGATACTTCACTATAAAAAATTAAAAAAAAAATAGAGAGAGAGCAAAGGTTACAAGAGAACAAGGGGCCTATGACAAGAATTAGACTTAGGGTTACCTTAGAGGGTTGGCCCTCTGTTTATGCTACTTCTAGGTGGGTTGTTTTCCTATTAACATGGAATGATTAAAATAATTATGGTCTGATCACGATAAGATCTACAAGTTGACTTTTCTCAGATGCAATAACTTCGAGATTCAATCTGGAGTAGACCTCGGAATGCAATTTGAGATGTGTGTTCCTTCAAGATCCTTCTGGGTCATTATCCATTAGACGCAGTTTCGTATATTCCACCAAGATAAATCGGGCCGAGATCATACTTAATTACTTTGGCAATCTAAATTCCATTTCAGGTTTTGAACTCAAGATATTTTCTTTTTTCTGGTGGAATGTTCAATGATGCTTGCATTCTTCTGGTGAGAAAATGAGGCTGCATACCACCTTTCTTATCATTGAATATAAAAATACCACTTCAAAAATAAAACAACGTTATTCTGTCTTCTATCAAAGAAAGGAATTACCCAGTGCCATTAGCTGCGAGTTTTGAGCATAGGACTCTTACCGCCCTGCACCGTCAAGGGACTTCCTCAATGCCGATGCCAAAGCTCGTCACTTGCTATGTCATGGAACTTGTTGCCGTACTCCGTCGTCTACCTCATGGGAAAAATCGGCAAATCGTCAAGATCTGGCTACGTCGAGGCCTCACGGAGGAGAAGCATTACCAATCTCCATGGGAAACATCCAGCTCACGAAGTTTGCCAACTGTCGTCTGGAGAGAAGGAAAGGAGAGGCGAAGAAGGTGAAATCTAGGGTTTATTTTGAGAGAGTCAAATAGTTTTGAAATAGATGGTATAAACCTCTTTCAACACTGAAGAAGCCCCTGTTCTCTCATTGACCCACTCTATTGATCCAGTCTACGTAGCATTTTTTTGCAGAAATTGTGGTAAATGTTCATTAATATTCGTAGCAAATAGCAAATTTAATCAGTAAAAATATAAAAATATTTTATTTATTTATTATAAGTAAAAGAAATTTCTTATTAATAATTATTTTTATTGTTATTTATTATAATTATTTTTAAAACTTGTTATTTATTTTTAAAAATTTCAAAAATTTGTGATTTCAAGAATCTGTGGGTTTTTTTTTTTTTTTTCAATTAGCCTATGGGCGTATACGCGGTTGTTATTGGATTGCAATGGGCCTTTGGGCTTGTACCATCAGTAAAGGTGTTAGAGCGCTCAAGGAGGAACACGGAAGAACCAACAACTGTCAACTTCTTGGTCTTCTAGGGAAAAAAAGAAAAAAAGAAAAAAACCCAAATTGGGGTAAGAAATCGATAATTACAACTATAATTAAGCTACTGACAGACAGGCAACATTTATCTAATTCGTGAATTTGTTAATGCTTGATACCTTGTAAAAATACTTCATCAGAGAAAAAAGGTTGGAAAAATAAAGCGTACTATTCAAACGGTCCACTACTAGCATTAATTGACCATTTAAACCCTTGCGTCCACTACTCACTCAGATTGAACACCAATAAAAATACCACTTTAAAGACCGTCAAGTCTCAACTATCAAATTAAGCGGGAATTTAAAAAAAGTACGAAAAGAAAAATTAAATTGAGAAAATGGCCTTAATGAATTAGATTCATAAAAAAGAGCCTTATTTTTTAATTTGTATTTGTTCACATGAGTATAAGTTGGTATTTTTTATGTATTTATTTATGTCGCAGGCACCTCTTTCTAATACGCGTTTTTCAGTAAATAATCTGAACTTTGCAATATTAAACTTTAAACTCCTCCAAATATAAGACCGGATATATAGATGGCAAAATCACAAGGGATTTAAAAAAATGAATAATCAGGATATCAGGATTATTCTTCAAAACATGTTATATTTTTTAAAGAAGTAAGTTTAGTAAATTGAATTGTAAATAATGTAAAATTCACACAATGTATAGTAATATGATGTTTGGTAAAATTAATTTTAACTAAAACTTTTAGTTGCTACATAATAAAGCTCTTACATATTACAATAATTTTAAAAAATAAATTACAATAAAAAATATCATACAATTTTTAATTTAAAAATTTTAATTTTAACTATATTTTTTAAACATCTTTTATAAATTTGAATTCATTTACAAAACACTACAGTTAATTAGTAATTGAACTCACCAATTGGGAAGGATTTTGGATGCGGGAATTTCATGGCATTGGCAAAATCATGCGTGAATGAAACAAAAGAGAAGTGAACTGAGCTGAACTTGGAAAAACCAAAAGCGGGTCACCATCAACTCCCAAATGTCACCACCATCATTGCGTTTCGTACAACTGGCCCCACGAGGCCCCAACTGACGGTGAAGAAACGGGGCTTTGTCGGCCCCACCACACCATATGGGGCCCACCATATCATCACACAGCTAGCAATGATTTTCGCGTCGCACGTGCGACGGAGTTCCACTTTACACGTGTCTAGCTGGTCCTTGATTTACGCTCATCAGCAGCTTTGTAGTCGACCCCGGTGTAATCCCCACGGCAGCTGGAATCTATATTTGGGCCTTTTGGCGTATTGGGCTCTTTGCTCCTAACGTAGCAAAAAGCTGTCGTGTGAAGTAGTTCTGACGTCGTTTTGTGCGTCATGTGCCTGTGACCAAGCACCCGTTACTCTATCACGCCCTCGTTTCTGCCATGTTTTCTAACTCCCAAGCAAATTCATACAGGATTTGGCTTTTTTTGTTTTTTGGTGAAATAGGATTTGGCAATTTTGGTGTATTGGATTCCCATTCCCCAATCATAATTAATAAGCTCAAAAAATTAAAACCTCTTTTATTCTAAAATTTAAAGGCATATTTAATACACCATATTATATTGTATTATATTATATACAAAAATACAACACAATACAATATAATATGATGTGTCAAACAAGCCTTAAAGCTCTTTCAATAGATAAATATTTACACATTGAGTCTAAATCTGATGTCTCCTTTTTGTTTTCTCATTATTGGTTGTCATTCTATTATTTATTTATCATGTCATTTAAATTAATTAGCTTGACTATATAAATGGGAAATAAATAAAATAAACATTTAAGCAATTTAATAAGGTGTGAAAATTTAATTGAAGAAACAAAGCGATGAAACAAGAAAATACGACAACGTATCTAGACTCCATACATGCTATATATTGTGGCTTTACAATGTTTTTTAGTGTGTGTGTGCGGCTGTGCTCGTATCATTGTATAAATACATGTTCTTTCCTCTTTTAAATAGGACTATGTTTTTCAATAGTCATATATGGACCAAAAACTATTCTTTAATGTCATTTTGATCATATCTAATAGTTAGATCAATTGTGCACTACATTCTAAGTTATGCAACCCTACCATAAAAGTCTCTTATAACTAGTTAGATTTATCTAAAAGCAAACCAAACCAACAGTTGAAATGAAAGTTCACAGTTGGATTTAGAGACTAAAATGAAGCTCCTCTTGTGAATTTGATCAGTTTGTAGGCCGTTTGAAAACATTAATTAAAAGATAAAGTTGCAATTCAAATTAACTTTACTATGATATTTTTTCTCATATAATTTTGGTTTTATACTTTGTTTTAAACTTTTAGTTTCAACAATATTTCTAAACAACCTATTTGGCTTTTCAACCAGATCCAAGAAGCGAGCGCAATGATTGACCATTTGAACTAAACTTGAGAATTAATGTGAAATCCCATGTCTATTTTTCTTGTCTTATTTAAACTCGTGTACAAGCGTATGATCATGTTATCATGTCATGATCGTAAAATTTTCAAAGGGTAGTTTTAATAAGGTTGTCAAATTAAGAGAGTATGCAGTATTTCTGTATCTCTATACTTGGTAATAATTCAATAACTGAACGAAAATAGCGACATGAATTTGACAACAAACCTAACTTAGGGCATGACTGATCCCCACCATCTAGATGCAAATAGGCCATTTCAATAAAGACTTCTATATCACTCAAATAGACCTCTAGTACGTGAGGATATAAATAATTCTTCTTTTTCTTCTTCTTTTTTCCTCTTTTTCAAGATTCAAGAGATGAGAAAATTTTCAATCTGCATGCTTTGTTTATTTCCTCCTGAGACGTGAATGTATAAGCTCTTCTTCCTCATTTTTTTTTGCTGCTTGAATAATGCATCCATTTTTATTGATTTTTTTTTTCTCTTATTATGATTTTTTGGCTGTGAGGTAAGGCTACAATATTCTTGCTCTAAGAAATCCTAAACATAGGAATCTCAATCCTTAGCGGCTGCCGTTAAAATAGGTTACATATCTATCTTGTTATGTTTAGAGGACGAAATGTAGTGGGGGACAGGTGGGGATCCTAAAAAGTGAAAATTACTTAACCGTCCGTCGAGCACATTCATGTCTCTAGAAATTTGTGAATAATATACATACATATATATATATATATATATAGACACACATTATTAAACACAAATGAAAAATTTTCTGGAATTTTCGAATTAATAATTATCGTACTTGATTCCTGAACAACTTTGCGAGGGAATTAGGATTGAAAATATTTATATGACCTAAAAACGTTCAGTCGGCGGGACAAAGGAATAGAATAAGTTCAGAATACTTTTTTCTTAACTTTTCTGATATATACATCATATATATATATATATATAAGTCAATTTCTATTTTTTTTTCCTTTTCTTTCTTTTTGATATACAGGTTTTTAATGGAAACACATTATTTTGCTCTTGGGTAATTGGACATAGTAGATATCAGCCGCAAAACTATGAGCCCCTCTGAAAGCTACGAACTCGAATTTTCAAGTATGTATTAGTAACTTCAATTCACATTCATATGTACATATTACATGTTATAAATATGTGTGTGTGTACGTATGTATATATGAAAGAGGCACGTACGTATATGTTAATTTTTGTATCTATAATTATATGTGTATTATATATATGTGCGATGAAGGACAAGTTTGTTTATAATTGTCCGTGTCTCTCTGTTGGAAGAAAAAGGGCATACAAGATTACCCTGTCCCTCTCATATATATGAATATATGGTCGTTGTTTCCATTCCGATGTTTCGTTTCCTGTGTTTCCTTTCACTCCCTCCACCCCCTAGATCTTCTCTTGGTGCACCTGTGGAAATTAGGGCACGGGCACGGGCGCGGGCACGGGCGCGGGCACGAGCATGGGCACAGGAACGGGTACGGGTACGGGTACGGGTACGGCGCCCCTTTGAAACCAGTATTATTTTTACCATTTACCATCCTATTTTACGGTATTAATCTCTATAAGTCCAACCAATCCAACTCATTCTTTTAGTATTAATTAATATACTATCCAATTAATGCATGCATATGACTCGCCGTTGATATTTCATATTTTGGATTAGTAAAACATCATCAAAATTTATACTAATATTTCTAGCATCCAATTTTTGTTGGTTGGAATGAATCACATCAGTTGGATAAATTGGATGACTGGAACTTTAGTCAGCGAGTTTGTTCGTAGTTTGACGAGTTCAAAACTTCTCTACGGCCAACGATCGAACTCCACGTGATCAAAGAGGCTCTAATGGGCCTTCCCTTACAATTTGCCATAAGCACTTGACAACATTTTCTTTCAATTTTTTTTTTTTTTTTGAGCAAAAACAAGTACTTGGCAACTTTACTACCATATATTTCTTGTTTGAAAGAAATGTACATTATTTCATGTAATGAGTTCTTGGTTTTTTTTCTTTTCCGCGGACACTTTTTCTAGAGTGGGCTACCTAACTACACTACGATAGAGACATGAATAAAACGCCAACACAATCTCTATAAAACTAGTATATCCGTCTATGACATTATAAACCGTATATATATATATATATGACTTTGAGTCTTTGACCATCTTATAATAAATAGTACATCCATTAGTCTAAATATTGTAACCACCATGACAAATGACGTATATTTAATTACCTATGCCATTTGATTAATTTTACCGTCTTCACCAATGGTTTATCCAAAACCCTTCGTGGCGCACTGTAAGATCACAGGTTCAAATATTTTTATGGAGTACTTATTACTTAACCAACCTCCTAATAGAATTGTCAAAAAGAATCTGAAACTTTTTTCTTTTCTTTTCTTTTTTATAAAAGTTCAAATCAAGATTTACTGGCGTCATTTTGCCATTTTATTTGATCACCGCTTACGTATATATCATATAAGACACAAAAAAAATAATCATTAAAAAAAATTAAACGGAATAAAATAAGTTGAAAAAGAGCATATAGCCAAATGTTTAAAATTCTTTGTACGTTGCCCCCGTACCACGCAAAACCCAATATATTAACTTTGAGTTAAAGGAATTTCCACTGAGAGATTTAGAACAGAAAATGTAATTGCGGGTCCTGTATAGGGCTATAATTTTTATGTAAAGGAAAATGTTGCTACTTCCCGATTTAGCAGTAAAATAATTAACTTATTAGCTTCATGGTTCTCAAGGCAACATTGCAATATGCATTTTGTCCCATGCCATCAATATTTACTTGAGTGTGTGCTTTCAAAGAGATCAGAGGCAATGAGAGTGAGAGAGGGAGGTTTGCTTTTTCTGGTCAAGAAATTTGAGCGCAGGGCTGAGGACAACTGAGTGAAAGGCAGATAGCTAGAGAGAGAGAGAGTGAAGCTAAAAAACATCATTGCTAAATACCGTATTATTCTCTGGCATGGGCCATATAGTCACCATAATATATTCCAAAAGGGTAGTCACATGTCACCACATCTACTCAAAACGTCTTCATCTTCCAAAATCCCTAGATTTTTTTTTCTTTTATTATTAGGAACTCCTGTAACACAGAACATATATTTTAATCTTATTAATAGGTTTTGATATTTTAGGTATAATATTAATTTTTTAATAATATGATCAACAATTATATAATTGATTAAAAATTTGTAATATATTATACAAAATTGTTATCAATTACAAATCAAATTATTAAAAAAATTAATTTAATAATTAAAATAATAGTCTTATTGACAAGATCAAAATACATATTTTACCATAGTTGCTGCCTTACTATTTTTTTTAACCTCTTACCCCTTATAGGGGTGCTCAAAGCCAGAACCGGCTTTGATTACGGGAATGTCTCCAAGAGTCCAGAATCTCATGGCTAATAATCTCTCTATATCATCATGAAAATTATTCCATATGACTACTCATGTTTCTTTCTATGTCCTTTTTCTTTGCAATTCTTTTATCAATTTGTAACCCAAATTCTCATGCTTACAAATTTCTGATAGCTGTCACAATATTCTCTCTCTCTCTCTTCCCCTCAATTAATGCGTAATAAGACTTAATGACTTTGCTTGACTTTTTGGTACCCACAGGCTAATTATATCCATCTACTATTACCCATGTATTCCTTCCACCTATTTACAAGCTTCGGGTTTTGATTCTTGCGTCTTCTCATTTAAAAGCCCCAAATAATATTATTTACTATAAATTAAAATACCAAATAAAATAAATATAATATTTTAATTGATATAAGATATTTTTATTTTATATGATATTTTTTCCTTCATTTAGCATAATATTATCAACACACCCAAATAAAAAAGGACGTGAGCTAAATAAAGGGCCGTAATTTCTCTTTTGCGCCTCTAGGCATAACTTTGATCAATCTAAATCCGAGTCAGCATCCCAAGAATCAATATTATACTGTAATTCCAACATACAACAGAATCTCTTCTTCATCGAATCGAATATATGGAGACTGGAATGCGGTTCACTAGCTAATGATATTTAAATTAATCGGTCATGATATCAATGTTTAATCTACTACATGCATGTTGGATATCGTAGCAGTACTGTTCAATTGTCTTTCCACTTATGGCAGCTGTAATTTTACAATTGTTTAATTGTACGGAACGAATAATAAAAGTTGAGATTGATAATTAATGAACGTCCTTATTAACGAGACTAGGAGAACATATGGGAGCAAGAGCCGAAGGTGGGTTATTTTTAACAAAAAATTTAAATTTAAATTCACACATCCAATGCGAATATTTTTTTTGCTTTCACATTGAGTATTTTTCTTTTGTTTTCCTTTTTTTTTCGTGGTAAATAAGAGTCCTTGACATATATTTTTGTCATAATCGGTGGATACAACTATTTTAATTGTTGAATTAAGTAATTTGAAGAGCCTAACTTTTGGTATGCACTTTAAAAATTTATAACGTGTAATGCAAAAACTACTTTTGGTAAAAAAATTAGGCCGTTGAAAAGTCTATACAATAGTTAAAATAACATTACTTGTCCGTGCAACAAAAATATTTATCCTAAGTACCGTAAATTTTGTATTATTACTTATACCCTTGGGACAATAGTAAGCTAATGCTATAATTAGTACTTTATTGTTCCGCAGCAGGTAGGGATTTCCAAATCTTGCAACCAATAGCTTTGAATAACACAAGAGTTCATTCTCATACGAAAAAAACCATTCATTAGAAAAGCTAACTGAAAACATAACGATGCTAATGAGCGTCTAACTGAAAAGTAACAGACAAAAAGTTTACACCAATATATTCCAAAAAACTTATAGGAGCAACAAAATGTAAAGACAAGACATTAATCAAAGAAAACGATTTCGGAAGTTCTGTGGGCACAATTCTAATGGCCTCTCCGGCTCCGCCAACAAAGTCCACAGCCATGTTTGCATAGTTGAAAAACAATAAGGAATTCCTGGACCATATATCTGATCTCACCTCCATATGTACATTTCGATAAGGACCTGTGTTTATACGAGTTACCATTCACGAATACAAAAGGCCACTCTTTTTTTGGCCTTTGCAAATAAAAGCCATGTATTAAAAACACATCACCGACCGAGTTATTTTCCTACGCTGGATAAGATACAAGTGGGAGCAAATTTTGTTTATTGTGGTTCTGAAGTTCATAATAATATGGTTATATATATATATATATATATGTATGCATATTCTCTTCTATATTTTTTTTACACAGCCAAGTAAGCATGCGCCGAGTGTGTGTGTATATATATAGATCATTGTGAACAACAGAATTATCATAAATGTAATATATAAAAGGGAAAAAGGGAAGTGCTTTGAATGAAAAATTCATCCGTAAATCATACTCTTGAAATCCCAACTAACGAAAAGAAGTACATCATAACTAGCTAGATTTATATATCTATATACAGACCTTAAGACACTAGCTTTTTTTTTTTTTTTCATGCCTCATAATTGATCATTTCATAACCAACCCCTTTCGAAAAAAATAAAAAAAAAGTAGGACTTAAACATAATGATAACAATCATGATGTTGCAAAATTATTAAGAAGTGATGACTACGCTTAAGATCAACAAAAACTACTCACCACCATCATCATCATCACCTCCACCACCACCACTATGACACTATCTCCATGTATTCCAAT
This sequence comes from Artocarpus heterophyllus, assembly GCA_025403435.1. Classification (NCBI taxonomy): domain Eukaryota; kingdom Viridiplantae; phylum Streptophyta; class Magnoliopsida; order Rosales; family Moraceae; genus Artocarpus; species Artocarpus heterophyllus. Next base: position 13,322,498 of record CM046334.1, read on the forward strand.
ATTTATCATTGCTTGTCAACACAAGAAACCCTATTTCACCTAGTCCGAAGGATAGATCCAGGGATCCACCGTACCTTCATTCCTCGTTGAAACATTTATCTCCAAGCCCTTCTCCACCTGAAACTCCGACGAATTTGCCGCTGGCCCCGCAGCGTAATTCAGCTTACAGCTATCTCCAGAACCCGCGGTACCCTCGACTCGCCAGGCGAGATCCTGGCGAGTCAAGGGTACTACTGTCCCGTCAGAAGCTACTTGGTTCGAGTCAATCCTACTACGATAGCTGGCATTCAGCTCCTGATTATTATCATGGGCTGAAGTAGTAGTGCACATGGCTAAATTACTTTCTTGTCCCTGCTGCTTCGCTCCAAACCCTGCCATGTCGAGGGAATTAGGGTGTAACGGAAGGGACTGAAACGCCATATTGTTAATACCCAGGTTCTGCATGCTTAGGATGTTTCTAGGCTGTTTGCTGATCATCCCTTGATGATGATGATGATGGTGATCGGACGACGATGGTTGGAAGTTCAATGATGACGAGGCAATATTCGTAGCGTCCACCATTACATTGCTGAACAACGGGGAAGAGGAAGTAGACGACGAAGCTATGTTACCAAACAACGACGTTTGAGGCTTTTGAGCCGAAGGACGCAAGGGGTAGAAAGGTCCTTCGAAATGAGAAGCCCCACCGGACCGGATGGCCGAGCCGGAGCCGAAGAGATCGAGACGGCGAGAGAACGAAGAGCCCGAAAAAGGCGGCGCGGGGATCCCGGTGAATTCCTGCACCATTGCCCGGAAATTCGACGTGTCCGTGGTCAGGACCGTCGTCGGCGCCCTCCTCGAAGCTCTGGTCCGCTTCTTCGAGTTCCGACCGACTGTCGTTTGAGCTGAAGTAGTCGTCGCGGCAACAGTAGTCCCTGATCTCAATGCACCAGTAGTAGAAATATTGTCGTTTTGAACTGGAGGTTGTTGTTGTTGCTGCTGCTGCTGCTGCAAGTGAAACGCCGCGGATGGACCTGCAGCATATTGATGGGAACCCGAAGATGAAGAAGATGGTGGGCCCAGCTGGTAGAGTTGATGATGATGGTGATGATCGGATCGTAGCCCGTCTGATCTAGATCGTAGAGTGGCAGTGGACGCCATGTCGAGGTTGAGAAGGAAATTGGGGTTTGATGATGAGTTTGGTTGGAGAAAATTGCCGGAAGATGGCGAGAGATCGAAGAGATGATGGGAGAGAAGGTGGGAAGTGTCTGAGGTTGGAGATGGGTTTGATTCGGAATTGGAGGCAAAGTGGTGGTGGTGGTGGTGGGTTGAAGAAGAAGAGTTCAAAAAAGATGGGATTGATTCAGTTCTAGAGTCGTACTCTTCATCTCCACTTGAAGACATGCTTCCACTGTTGCCGGAATCCATAGCTCTCTATAAATATTGGAATTACAGAAGACGTGTGAAAAGAATTCAAAGAAGTAAAAAAGAATAAACAGATAGTTACTAGTATTAATACATGAAGAAAGGAATGGAATATTGTTATTGGAGGAATTTTTTTTGTAGCTTCGAGAAGTGAGAAGAACAGCATATACAGCTTTTTTTAGTAGGAACTAGATCATCAGGAGAAGAGTAGTAGTACCCCATACAAGATCTTTTTTAAAAGCCTGATCTGAAACGACGATTGAAAGCAAAAATCTTTCCCTTGTCTTTCTTTCACTTGGAAACCAAAAGTGTGTTTTTTCTTTTCTGTATGAAAAGAAGAGAAAGGAAAGGGAAAAAAGAAGATAGTAAAATAAGATACGTATATAGCTAGATCTTAATTATGGCTATGCTAAGGGCCTGATATGAAGAGATGTTTGAGTAGAGAGTGGGTGTGATCTCCTTTTTGATTTCTGAGCGTGTTGGGAAACTTTTCTTCTTCTTCTTCACTTTTTTTTTCTTTTCTCTTTTGCGTTGTGTTTTGAGCTAGGGTGGAGAGGGAGAAAAGGGGGGTTTTTAGAGAAGCAAAAGGGAAAAGAAAGGGAAGGAAGGGAAAGTTTAATTAAGCTTTGTGCTCAGACTTAGAGGGTCCTCAAAAGTTTAGAAAGAACCTGTAGAGAATACAGGGTCATGGTGGGGTCGCCATCCGGAGTAGAGAAAAAGAGGTGCCGGTGGCTGGCAACGGGTCAAACTCAAAGTGAATGAGAGAGAGAGAGAGAGAGAGAGAGAGAGAGAGACGTTGGCCAATGTGTGGTGAATATGAAAGGAAGAAAGTGATTGAAAGGTTTTAAAAGATTGGAAATGTGGGAAATATACCCCAATAATATATTTCCCTGGGGGAGAAATTAATAAATAAATCATAAAATTCCTTCCCATCACCGGTGACGGCAAGAGGATGGCCTATGTGGATTTCTTTCTAATATTAGGGATTGATTTCTTTCTTCTATAAGGAGATTATAATTATATCTTTTGATAGGTCTACGCAATATTATTTTAGCTTGAGATTTTAATCTGAATAGATTTTTTATGAGGCACTAAGTGAGGTTTTTGTCAATTTTTTTTGTCTACAGTAATTATACCTCTTAATATGCTTATTGTAGTCTATATGATTTCAGATTATGACCTTAATAAATTCTTTGTAAGACACTAGATGAGGACATGAATACAACATAAATCTTTTTTTTATTAGAAAAATCATAAAATTCCTTTGAAAAATGTATGGGTCATGTGTCAACAAAGAAGAGGCATAAAGGAAAAAATGTGGGCTCACAACTAATGTCAATTGGGTAAACCAGAAGTGAACAGAACTACTATTTTATTACCAGCTATTACTTTCAAAGCTTCTCTTCCATTTTTACACCACCAACCAACAGTTTTAGAGAGAGGACCAGTATAAAGCTCAAAGGGAAAATAAAATAGATATCAATATCGGGGACGTGTTTGGTTTGATTGCTTGAGAAGATGAGCGCCATTGAAACCAAATATAGTTTCATTTTAACGAAAAATCAAAAGGAAAAATTCTCTAAACCTTTGACCCGGTCAAAGCTCAAACAAAAACCTTCAACCGCTTGGAAATCGAGGGCAAAAATAATAATAATAATAATAATTCTTCAGAACAAAAAAAAGGGAATTGAAAAATTCTATACTGGGAGCAAAAATGGACCTATATCTAAATAAAATTTTATGAAATTTATAATCTTTGATTATGACCTAATTTTAATATAATCTGACTTTAGGAATGCGCATAGTCTGAAAAAATTATGAGGGGGCATCAGGGAGTTGGCTCTCATGTGTCAGCACTAGGTGAGATTTTCAGGCGTCAACATTGTAAAAAAAAAAAAGATTAAACTATTTTTTTATTAGAGTATATAGCTATGTATTTCAATTATTAAGTGATGGTACGTTATGTTTTTCTTATAAAATAACGACATAACCAAAATTAATGACGATACAAAGGAAATATTACACAAAAATTAAGATATAAAACGAGAATGGGGGTAGCATGTGCCCCACTCACAAGTGGCCATCACTAATCCCAATCTCACAAGGTTGGGTGGGCTTACTCTATACCACGAAGTAGAGCCCAATTCATGAATGTCGAATAACAAAGCTCCAAACGTGTTAAGATAAACCTAAAGATTGCGCAAAACAATTTTTAATTTTGTTTATCTTCTTATTTAAGTGCTCTTTCTTTTTGGGAGAATTTGACTCGTGGGTTCATGTGATTTGAATCATGAGCCTTGTTCAAGCAGGCGTTTATATGTGTATTGGTTTAGGTGGCTTTGAATCATGACATAATGTTTATTCCTCTTTAACCGATGGCATAGTTTTGAACTATCGGCTGCTATTGTAAATTCGGCCTCTATTTCTTGGTTCATATATTTGAGGGTAAGGTATGCCGTTACTAGGCATCTAGGTCTATAAGAAATAATATTAATTTGTTATCTTAACCTCAATTAACATTACTTGTTTATTACATTATCCACACTTCAGCGCTACCCATAAAATATAATGTTAATTTGTCATTAACAAGAGCAATAATAATAATAATAATCTTAGTTTCGTGTATGATATGCTGCTAAATTCCTTATCAAATTAGATTTCCCAATTACAAGATCACGTGTAGTAGAAGTCCTCCTCATGCAAATTTTTTGTTTTTTTATTATCCTTTATTATTGCTGGCAATGGCCTCATGTCCAGTATTAATTCCATAAAACAAAAACGCGATTGGTATATAATAATATTCAAATGACCCAATTGAATTCTCTCACATCTTCCATTTCTGCACAAAATATATATTGTGTGATCCCTATTTGGTTGAAAAATTGTGTAGTCTGATTCTGTACCAATCTAGTTGCCGCTTTCACACATGTCGTAACCTATACATATCCTTAATGGTTCATATGAACAATAATGGATTGAGGGTGTCAAAAGCTGCTGGCGTGACTGAATTTCTAAGCTGCAAATGAGCGCAAAACAAGGGTATCATACATATATACATACATACATGCATACATACATATATATAGATATACATGACCCCTTTTCATACTTCGTCTGAAAGCAATTTTGTGCACGGTGACTGCAGTCTAGAATTAATAAAGGATTAGTAGCGCCATTTTGGAGACAGAGACTGATCTTATTAACACGTGCTTATGATATGAAATGCGGCATGCAGACATGACATTGCCTATACCTAGCTTTTTCTACATATGTTGGCTGATGTTTAAAAAATTTTGCTCCATTTTATGTATGTCTTACTTGCATACATAATGTGTTTATGTATTTATTATTCGACTTCCTCACCCTCTGTCTCTCTTTTTAATTGACTTTCAGGAAGGCTGTCGTTTTATGTATAATATGTGTGTGTGTGTGTATATTTGTTTTTTTCAATTGAGTATAAGGGATACATTTGTGCGGTACTCTTCAAATTGAGTATATCCCATACGCTATGCTTTTAACCTGCAAAACCTGTCGTTCACTGAAAACTACAACAAAACAAAAACGACATATCGTTTCTCTATAAAAATTTTATGCTGCTTTCTTCAACGTCGTTTTATCAGGACATGAAGCCATACATATGACGAATTAAAGTGAGCAAAAGACGGTGTCGTGTTGTATATGTCGTTTGATCTCGAGCAACAAACGACACATCTTTTTTCATTTGGAAAAAGACATTTTGGGACCATAAACGACATGTAAAAGAAAAAGGGAGAGAGAGAGCAGCCTACACATGTCGTTTGTGTAAACTTGTAGCCGTTGACATTTTACGTTTTGCCTATACTAGATAGGGACTAAGGAAATCTTTTATTGGGTATTGAGAGCTTAAAAGGACATGTCGTTTTATGACCCACAAATTGAGAGAAATTATACCAAACCCACATGGAGTTTCTACACTTATCATACTTGCTTAGAGCTCAAACTATGTGCAAATCGTTTTCATTTCGAGGTAATTTTGCTATTCATTTTGTTTTGTCTCTCTTTAAAAAATGGTTTCTGCAAGCACACATGTATGTGTCAATCACACTCGTGAAGCCTCATAAAATTGTTGCTTGTTGGGCGGTCTTAGCCTTCATATACAGCTTTCGTCATCGAGGGTCTTATAACTGTCGCGGTCAAGGCTGCCAATAACGCAATATCCTCATCTCTTCTGCCAAGATCCACAAGAATCATCATTGCGGCTGGTCCATATGCTTTTTCGTTCCTATACGGCTCTATGGATTGTCGTTTCTGTAAGCCTTGATTACGATATTGTCATTTCCACTTGCAGCATTGTTGTTTTGTGCCTCTTCTTTTTTTTTTTTTTTTTTCCATTTTAGTACTTGAATTTTGAATTTATTAAAAAAGCATATATTATATTTAACACCCTCGTATTGCTGATTTATACTAGGGATGATAATTTTAAACACAAACTCATTTATTGTGAGGAAAAACCTGTTTATAAACCAATGAAGATTGTAAAAAAGGTTAATAGTGTAACTCGTCATGGGTTATGAGGCTAGAACTGGTATAAAGGTCCCCAACTCTATTCAACCCGTTTAAGTTATGCTACATTTTCAAATTAAATATATCATATATGATATGCTATAATATGTATAATTTTAAGTATAATATTATACTACATAATATGTATTAAATTCAAGAAAATATTTTTTTATTTTTAACTTATAGTCTTATATAGATATGTCAATCAATTATTTAATTAATTATTTTTATTATAAAAATAATTAATCGGGTAAATGAGGTACCATGAGTACCCAAAACCCGTGACGGGGAAACCTGTTTCATCATTTACCAATTTATGCGGGTTGATGAGGTGGGGATGAGGCTTGTTTTTTGTTCGAGGGGTAGGTTGATGAGAAGACTAACCCGCCCTAAATCCGCCCCATTATCATATATAATTTATACTCAATTTTACATATTTCCTCAGTAAAACTAGAGATTTTAACTACAAAATAATATTTCAGTACCCAAAGGCATAAAAGGTTTAGGGTTAATCCTATAATGGTTCTCAAACTTTAACCCCAATTCCATTTTGATTCTTAACATTTAAAGCCTTTCAAACTTAACCCTAATCAATTAGTTTATTTTAGTTTTAGTCCTTTCTATCAGTTAAAGTGTTGAAATGAAAACTTAATACACACGAAATGCTAAAAGGAAAAAAAATATTTGCTAATGGGATATAGAATATGCATATGCTATTGATGGAAAATAACACTGCTAATAGAACACTATCCATATCTCGTCATCTTTTAGCATTGAATTGATAGAAGGGTTATAATTGAAACAAACTTATAATTTTAGCTAAAGTTTAAGACGTTTTAAAAGTCTATGATCAAAATGAGATTGAGAGTATATTCAAAACCATTTGTGAGATTAACTCAAAGGTATATTATGAAGAGATAATAAGATCAACAACCTAAATCATGTTTAGTATGATTTTTTTGTCTCTCAAAATACATGGTATAAAAATTAAAAAGAAAAACCTTAAAATTATTTTAACAAGTACAGAAATAAATTATCAAATTTAAAAGTATATGGGTACAAGTTCCTAAAGCATGTAAAGTTTAGACGATAATGTGCTAAAGACCATCATATTTAAAAATCTATAGCAAATTAACTATCACTCAATAAAAAGGTTATGTGACATCTGGAACCTAGAAGAGTACTAGTGAACAATCTATTTAACATAAATTTCTTGAGACGATGGCTATAGATATCAAAACTTCATAAGTCAATGAACGGGTTAATGTAATTTTTATTTTTATTATTTTTATTTTTTTTTTGTGTTTTGGGGGGTGGGGGGTGTACTATCATAGATTCATAGAAGTAGAGACCCACAAAAAAAAAAAAAAAAAAAATATCAACTACACATCAAAACTCTCAAACAGCATTCCAGTTTGACGCGGGTCTCGACCCAAAATAAAGTGAAAAATTCAGGCCCATATATATGTTGGGAAGCCTTCGGTTTGGAACCCAATCAATTAAAATTAGACAAGGCTAGACTCAACAATAAGACGGGTCAATTTGAGAAATACACGTTTTAATGAATACAAAGACACTACTATTCCCAATATTCCATATATATTCTTTGAGAATTGTTCCGGTTTATTTTGAGTTAAGGCACTTAGACAAATATATGTTATTTGGACTTTTTAGCCAGGAAAAATTATAGAGATCAAATGGAGAAAAAAACTGTAAAATATAATAGTGGTAGTAAATAAAGGACATACCATCTTATGAGAAATTATTCAGTATACCGGCTGTATCACATTATTTTGTTTATGTAGTATATCTGTCTAATAGAAATCAAACATTTGGCAAATTTATCTATGTCAGCTTTTTGTAATTAGCTTTCTCTTTTGTAATGTATATAACATTAATAGCTGAGACAAATACACCATAATTACTTCTACCTAAATTTCTTGTGTTAATTGTTAACTTTAAATATTTTTAATTTGAAATTGAAAGTAGCATTTTGTACATCACTTTTATTCTTTTATCTTATTTTACTTGTTTCGGTATATATAAAATACAATTTGCTTCATACGATTTTCCTTCTTCTTTTACGGGAACTTCATGTGATGCCTTGCTTCTTCATCCGTGTTCAGATTTGCCTTGCTTGGTCAAAGACTAAGAGGGTATTTGGCAGTGGTGGGAACCACTCAGTTTTTACCACAAATTCAGTTATAAACAGTGTAAAGCTCTCATATGTTACAGTAACAATAAAAAAAAAATTTGCTATAGTATAAAACTCTCACATGCTACAATAAAAGTGGTTCCCACCACTGATTCTCATCACTCTTTCAAACACCCTATAAGTCGTAAGCTTGCTTTCTTTTTGCTACTAATTGCTGGAAAAAAAAAAAAAAAAAACCTGCTGGGACCTCTTAAAAAAAAAAAACCAAAATCAACAAACATGAAGAGGAGTGCAAGATTAAAAAAAAAATTAAATTCTTATATATTACTAGGAGTAAATTTCACAAAGAAATTTGATATATATATTTATATATAAATATTTCTTTTATTTTATTCGTTTCGGTAATTTCACTTCGGGTTTATAAGATGCTTCAAGAGCTCATTCACTTCCTTGTAAATGGCATAAGCGTCTGCAATGTAAAACATATTTATTTGCAATGGAAAAGCATATGATGGAAGGAATAGCATGCCTGGAGTAAACGTAATGCATAAAATAATATTTTAAAATAAAAAATAAAATTATTTAAAATTAAATAACTAATATAAAGGATTTAAATAGAAGTAATTATGGTGAGTTTGTCTCAGCTATTAATATTATATATATTAAAAAAATTAATTAAAAAAACTGATATAAATAAATTAATTAAATATTTAATTTTTATTCAATAAATATTTAATACATCATATTATATTATCTTATATTATAAAAAAATAATATAATATAATATACCAAATAAGTTTTTTAAGCGCACCACAGAAATAAAATTACGTGGTACACGAATAATTTCTCCCGTCTGATGTACTCTCGAATACGTTTTCCGCGTTGGGTCGTTGGGTTCCCGCGTTTCAGTCCCAAAAGTCTAACTTTGCGGCTAATACAGTCCTTCAATTTCCACATTGCGGGGCCCAAAGAGACTACTGGAAGGTGAGTTTTATTTATTTATTTATTCATGCTGAAGAGGGTGAAATTTACTTGCCCACTTTATTTTCTCTGTTAGATAAATATGTTGGCAAGGATTAAGTTATCCTAAGAGTATTTTTAATACAATACTATATTGATATATTGATATTAAATTCTAGTATATGAGCATCTTATGTGAATTCTGGTCTTACACCAATTTAGTAAATCCAACATATGTTTGATAAATCACGGATTTACCATATGATCAAATTTAACAAATCTAAGATTTATTTTGTAGCTCTAGATTTACCTCATAACCAAATTTGATAAATCCAAAATTTATTGAACTTTACTGAAAAATCCTATATTATAAACATTTTTTTAACAATATTGATTACTGATTTTTTTTTTAATTTTCGTAATATTTACTGATTGTTTAGTTAATAAACTCATTTTTTTATCCTTACAGATCTTCTTCCAAAACAAGAAATGATATTTATTAATAATTATATTTACCGCAATAAAGATTCAAAACTAAAAGAATAAGTTATAATTTCCGTTTTAAAAAGTTATATAAGTTTGCAGAATTTCCTTTTGGAAATGTGTGCTTGATCAACATTTCTTGATTTGTGTCATAAAACTTGAAAGTTATGAAGTTGGCAGTATTATTGTATGCACGTTTCTCTTGGCTAAATAAGCTTTCATGGTGGTGATCTCTCAAATCCAGAACGGCTTGATCTTCTCATCTGCAAGACTACAACCATCTGATCATCACATGCATGTTATTGCACAATTGTTATAAATCATGCATGTTATTGCACAATTGTTATAAATAGCGCCGGTCCTAATAAGTGAACGTAAAAAAAAAAAAAAAGGAACTAGCGATATATATATATATATATAATTAATTAATTAATGCAGCTTGGAAGTATTTACCTAATTTGTGGAGCATGCCTGCCGCATATAAGGCAGTGAAATTATTATTATTTATGTTTACGTAGTATTTATATATTTCTCATACAACGTGCTTGCTTCTATTAATGTGCTTGCTACGATTTAATTATATACATTATTGAGAATTTCTAAGCTTGCATGGATAAAAAACATGAAAAAAAAGGAAAATTAGGAAAAGAGAGAGAGAATTAACAGGATGATTTGTATATATGGATAAAAGTGTTAAAACACGGAATGTTTTGTATGTGTTGAGAATTTGATCGATCCCAATGTGAAACACATCCGCAGAGGAAGGACCAAAAGAATATATTATATGCTTAAACGTGAAGATTGGCCAGCTACCCTTCAATTACGTCGGATCACGTGACCAATCTCTTCTCTTCTTTAATCTTTACGTAAAATGCACGTGCCCACCATTTCCACAACCGACACGTTTCACTTTTCCCCCCTAAGCCTTAAGGCCCAAGCCTAGTTGGCCATGTTATGTAAATGAAGAACTTTATGTGCAAATTAAACACTTTCCATACCTTATACGTATCACCGTCCCCCTTTTGAGCCTTGCATTCCAAGCGTAAACTCAACTCTCTCATCTCTCTCTTTCTCTCTCTAATATGAGATTCCAACATAGAGAAGTTGTTTTTATACAAGACAATTCAATTTTATTATTAAATTAAAGGGAGTGATTGAATTTTAGGGTGTTTGACAAGATCAGTTCTAATATAAACTTTTGATTGCTATAATATAAACTCTTATATGCTACACAAGTGATAAAAAAAGTGAGCTATATTGTAACACTCTTATATGCTGCAGTTTTCAGCTCAATAATTACAGTTCTAATCACTCTTCCCAAATACCTTATAAATCATATTATATGTCTTTAGTTTTTGTGCTCTTATTTCATTAGAATATTGACACTTTTTTTTTTGAATGCATTACTAATTGCCGAATATGCATGGGGTCCTAACCATGGCCCTTGCGGCAATATAAAGCATGTGTCTTACATATGATATATATATATATATATATATATATATATATATATCTTAAGGCCAAGCGCTGGGAAAAGTTGCACCGCACCTCTAACACACACTCTCTCTTTTGTATATATAAAATATTGCTAATTATTAGTGTATTTATGTTTGTTTATTTTGTTACTTATCAGTACTGTAAGTTCTTATAATATTGTACGTATGTACATGTGTATATGGTTAGTTAAATCAGATAGTTATTGATAACATTTATGTGACATATGACCTTAAAATTTCGAGTTTTGTGCAATTTTAGTATATTTGCTTGGCATTTTGGCCTGTCACAGATTCTCATGCAGTTAATCGGATAAGATAAAAGTTGGAGAACGGCTTGTGATTGAAACTTGTAATACGTGGCTCTCGGCGTTTAAAGTCAATGTTCACGTGTCCAATTTGCCAAGGTTGTGTGAGAGGCAAGGCATGTTTGATTGAGCAAAGCTGGGAGCAATTATAACGCACTTAAATTAATTGCCTCAAATCGACTTCATCCTACAACAATAGTCATGCCATTGTTAATTGGGTGATTAGTATCTAGGCCACAAGTGGAACCCAAAGAAACACACTCTTAACATTTCAGCCTAACAACTACTTAAAATCTACTAACACGGCTTTTTGGCTCTGGCATGTTGGTTTTAACCAATAAATGGTATAAAGCTCTCAGCAATTATAGTAAAAAATAAAAAGTTACTACAGTATAAAGCTCTCACATGCTATAATGTATTTAACTAATTTATTCTAGAACAAACAAAAATTCATCACATATTTTCGTCAACTACCATTGAAGGAGTCCAAATTACACTAGCTTAAGTCATATTCAATTTACCCAATAACAATATAATTTTAACCTACTATAAAAAATAGAAATTGATTCCCAAATGTTAAGTGAAAAAATCCTGATAGGTTATCTTTTGTCGTTATGCCATCATCATTGCTATCATCATTGTTTTGCCATCATCAGTAGTGGTAATTGGTTTATTTCTTATTCGTTTAATTGCAACATTTTTTTTTTTTTCCCGCATGTGATTCCTCTTCCTTCATTTCTAACATTTGTCAAAATTTGCACAACTTGAAAGCATGGCTAGCGTTTTTTTTTTCCCTAACTTCAATGGAACGCCAAGGTTCTGAAGAAAGCAATTGACATGTATAATTAATATCCTACGCCCTATAAAGCCTCTTTTTTGTGTGGCCAATCAAGAGAATTTGAAATATTTGCTACATATATTCGCTTGTGCATTTTTTTCTGAGTTTTTGTAAACAAAGAAGCACAAGAGCGGGGGAAAATCAAAATCAAACTAGATCTTTTGTCCCAAAAGTTGATAACTTTGACTCAATCCTTGGCTTTTAGCCGGGTCAGAAAGTGCACGATTCTTCAGGGATTTTCCATTCCATACGGCTGTGCCCAAGTGCCCAATTTAAAGTGCGTCTTAGATCTATTCCTGTTCCTACCTCAAAGGAAAACGAGGGAGATATATATATATATATATATATATTTATACACACACAAATTCGCTGTTGTCGGCAAACTAAGGAGAGTGCATATGTATATGTGACAAAATTTGTTCTCCAAGGAAGGTGAGAAACACATGGTACAGCGACATTGCTTCTTGGACTCTTTTACGTGCTTTTTTCATGGATCCGCCAAAATCTAAAATTTCTCTATTTAAGGCTCATCATTGCATTCTCCAGATTTTGCCATTTGGTAGGCCGAACACTTTTTTTTCCTTGTCTTTTTTCCTGACTATCTCTTGTACAGCGCATGTGTGACAATCCCCGGCCATCCGCTTGCATCTCATTCCCAAAACCTACTCATAATCCATCTTTATGTCTTTCTTCTTTTGGTTCTTTAAAAAAAAAAAAATAGTTCGGGACAAGTAATTTTGTTCTTATTGGGAATGTGACAAACAATCTTCTAATTAGTTAGGCATAAGTGCATAGGTTCATAACCCAACTTTTGGCTTTCCATTTTGATTTCCTTACTATATATATATATATATACCAATTCCATGCTCACCACATGAATCAATATGAAATCTTCATACAAATAACTTGTATAATCTAATCTTGTTCAGACGAGTGTTAATTTTTTTACTTTGAGTTGTGGTTCTAATTATGTTCCCAAATATCCGTTAAAGTTTATTACAAAATTTTTAAACCCCTCTTTGAACTTTAGAATGTTTATATATCGATCACGTTATTGTTTCTTCTAATAACTAAGGAATGATTGGGGGAAAGTCAGATTGTATTGATGGCCGTCTAACCAGATTTTTTTGAGAAATTGTGAGGTTCCTCTTGAGTTTCTCATGCCGGCACCGACTAATAATAAGCACAAAGATGTAGGCAGACTCAAAGACAAGAAGTCTCCTATACATATATACCCCTTTATCATATCCCTATTCCTAAGCACGAATCTCCTTAAAACAACACATATATCTATATATATATGTAGTGGAATTTTTTGCTGCATGAGGACAACAAAAGAACATATACCAAGCCCCTGAAAAGAAAAAGAAAACAAAAATTAAATAAGAAATGAAAAAGAAAATAAAAGAAGCCGGTCTAGAAAAGTTTACAGCTGGTTATCATTCTAGTGTGGCCCTGACCAAACAGTCCCTTAATTGCCGTTTGTTTAGTACTATTCAAAATCATCTATATTCTTGTGAAAGCCCAGTGGTTGTTGTTTGCAATAAACACTAATTATATTCACCAACTAGGTCTAGTTGGGTCACGCGATTCCGATTAAAAGTTGTTTGTTACATGCACTTTTCTTTTTAATTATAAGACATCATAATCATTTCTTGATTAGACTAATAGGATCATTTTTTTGTCAATTGGGTTATGTTACTGGTGATTTTTTCCCCTTTTTTTTATTCAAATTTCAAAATGCATATTATAATTCAAGAATAATTTTATTTACTAGGGAAAGGGGAAAAATTAAAGAGCTATTTGGCAAAGCCATGAACATTCTCTCTCTCTTGGTCCTTGTATTAGGCCAATCATGTTTTTAACTTTAGTTACTTTTGTCTTGTCCAATAGTCTCATTTAAGGTGACTAAATCTCTTTTGAGGGTAAAAATTCCAAAGAGTCACATCCTTGAATATGTTGAAAAGCCCCATACTTGGTCGGTTCAAAGCATTGAAACAAGTTTCCCAGATATCATATTACCAAACTCGTAGACATTTTCAGCGTTGAAAATTGAAATAATGCAAGGAGAAATGTGATTGTGAAGGTGAATTAATAAATAAAATGTAAGTGAATGGGAAATGATGAAAGAGGAATGGAAATAAATAGTTGAATTTACAGTATGATGTATTTAAGAAAACATAATATATGACTCCTAAATGCATTGCATATAATTACCTTTCGACAACAGTTTTGACTGATAAAAGTATGACCCTTATTAATTTGTTGAATAAAAGATTCGACAAGCAATCATATTTTTAAGTCCTAAATCAAAATCACCTCCGTTTGTCAAAATTAAACAGTATTCAATTTGTTAATTTCTGTCAGGTGGTTAATTAGTATTGTTTAACACTAGAAAATCCTTTCAGCATTTTTTGAGATATTCCTGACCCTACCTTTTTTTCCCCAGAGCCCAAAAGAGATAAAGTTGAATTCTTGGAAGCCACTCTAGGAGGGCCATCAATTTATATATATGTATATATATATGTACACCTGGAGAGTGTGTTGAAACACACAACTGCTTCATAGACAAGCCATCTTTATTTTTTTTTCCTCCCTTCATTATTTAATTTCCAAATGTTCCTAACTCTACAATATTCCTTCATGTAGTTTTATTTAACCATATTCCATTTCTTAACACATTTCTCGCATATTGTATTCTTCATTTTTCTTTTTGTGACATTGAACATTTCACAGCTAACAATAGAAAGAGAGTAATGGCTGAGATTGCCAATTATAGAGTGGACGATAACTTGGGGTGTGGCTTTATGGGAGGGATTTTCCAGCGCTGGAACCATTGGCCAAGAAAATCCCATGTACATTCACTGCCTTCAAGTGGTACTAAAACACCACCAAGTTCTGAAAACTCGAAGAAGGCTCCAAGTCAGAGTTCCGGAAGGCGAAGAAGCTGCTCTGCAGACCAAAGCCCTGCTATTCCACACAACTCCAGCTCAGCTAAACAACCTCTTCCAAAGTCAGACCAAAACCCCACCAGAAATTCTCCCTCCGATCATCCGAGGACTTCCAATTCTCACCGAAAGGTCCAAGGAATTGGGAGACTTTCTGATGCCGCAAGAAGCTCAACATCATCCTCCAACGGTTCAGGCCAAAACCATGGCTCAGGAGAAGAGAGAAAGCTGAAAAGGGAATCGACACCAAACTCTCTCGCGCTGAGCAGGATCGTCGCGGAGCCTGCTAGCAAAGCTCTAGTCAAAGCCTCTTCTACAAGTGCTATTGTTTTAGGACACATGGGAAACTTAAAGCAGCCAGGAAGCAGGAGTTCTCTGGCGGGCAATAGTCCTAGTTCTGCGTCTAGAGCTATTTTAGCCCTCTCTAGGAACCCTCAAGAAATGAACCCTGCGCCTAATAAGAATGGCTATGGAGGTGCGAACAATACAACTATGGGAAACATTATGAGAAGGAATAGTTGGAGTGGTGATTTCCGGGGTTTCTCGAATAAGATAGACCCTGAAGCGTTGAAGAGAATGGGAAATGAGGCCTACAAGCAGGGCAGGTTTAAAGAGGCTTTGGATTTGTATGATAGAGCAATTGCTTTGGATTCAAACAAGGCAGCCTATCACAGCAACAAAAGTGCCGCTTTGATCAGCTTAGGACGTCTTTTCGAAGCGGTGTTCGAAAGTAAAGAGGCGGTAAGGATCGATCCTTTATATCATAGAGCTCATCATCGGTTGGCAACATTGTATATCAGGTATCATTCTGTTGTGATTAGAAGAAAATTGCTCTAGAGGAAAAAAAAAGAAAAAGAAAATGAAGCTCCTTGTACCATTCTTATTAATATTATTATTTTTTTGTGTCATCCAGATTGGGAGAAGTTGAGAAAGCATTGCATCACTATAGTCATTCAGGCTCCTATTCTACCTCAAAGGACGTTGACAAAGCTCAAGCACTTAAAAAATGCCTTGTCAATTGCAATGAGGCTCGGAAACAGCAAAAGTGGAATGCTTTGCTAACAGAGACCCAATTCGCAATGTCGTCCGGCGCCAATTCGGCTCCATTGGTTAGATATATATATATATATATATAATCCTCTTTTAATGCTTGCACTATGTCCAAAATATAAAAATTATCTTGGTAGCCAGATAATCTTATATATCTTATCTGGGTTTTGTTTGCATGTGAAAAGGTGTTTGCTCAACAAGCTGAGGCCTTGCTGAAGCTTCTGAGACATGAAGAGGCATACACCACCTACCAAAAGGGACCCAATTTCAGCATTGATCTTTGCACGAACTTCTTTGGCATGGCTTATACTGCCTATTTTTTGATGATTGGATCCCATGCCTATTTGGCTGCTGGCAGGTTAGTGACTCTAATAAATAAAATTACTTATAAAATATGTTTAGCTCGTATTAAAAATTCACGTTTGTCTACTTTAATCATATCGCATTAAGGTTGGTCCCCCGCAATTAGGTTCCGTTTAAAGACTTGGACAGCCACCATTTGCATTTAACAAAACATCTCAGTTCTTTAATCAGCTAGAGACATTTCCAAATTAAGGGCAAAATGATTATCCTGTGGATTTAAAATTATTTTAAGTACATTCAGACATTAGTAAGTGGTCTAGGTATGAATAGCACCCATAACAACAAAATTAAAAGGGAAAAAAAAAAAGAAACTAATTCCAAATCCTCTTGTCTTAAAGTGAACTTTTGGCTCTTACAAGCTCTTAGTTCCATTCTATAATAGCACACTGATCATTACTAATTATTTTTGCTGTGTGTTGTGTGTGTATGTGTTTTTTTTATTTCCTTTTTTGGCAGGTTTGAGGATGCTGTAGCGGCAGCCCAACAAGCAGCAAGACTAGATCCAAACAATTTTGAGATCGGCATGGCGGTAAAGAGAGCTAGAGTTGTTTCGTCAGCGCGATCAAATGGTAACCTTCTCTTCAAGGCGGAGAAGTTCTCGCAAGCATGTATTGTGTACAGCCACGGACTAGAGCATGATCGGCACAACTCGGTTTTACTATGCAACCGAGCGGCTTGTCGCTCTAAGCTCGGCCAATTTGAAAAGGCCATTGAAGATTGCACTGCAGCTCTTAATGTGCAGCCTTCTTACAGCAAGGCGAGGCTACGCAGGGCAGATTGTAATGCCAAAGTAAGCAAGTCTAGTTTAGCTGTTTCTATATGTTAGGTGTTCCTAAGACACAATATCACACATAGAGATTTCTTTTTTCAAATAAATAAAACTTGGATCCTTAAAGCGGATTTAAGTCTAGATTTACTACTAGATTAATGCCTGCAACTAGGATTTAAGTCTAGATTTACTACTAGATTAATGCCTGCAACTATTACACTGACCAATTTTTAACCCATTAAAATTTTATATAAATTTGCACGAGTTCTTTTATAATAATTTGTGGGGACCAAATATTGGATATGCTTCTTTCAAAAAAAATATTGGATATGCGAATTTGTGATTGACAAAAAATAACAGAGATTATAACATCACTCTAGGGGCAAACCATAAACAATCAATTATTGACACCATAAACCATTAATAAAATACAAGTTATGACTTAAACATAAATTTGCACGAATCCTTTTATAATAATTTGTGGGTCCCAGATGTTGATAATGAAAATTTGTGATTGACCATAATAATAGTTATTATCATTATTGTTGTTGTTGCTGTTAGAGTATGGTGACCTGAATTAAGTTTTGGTCCGACTTGAAAAGCTCGTGGTGTGACAATTGTAGTAAAAAATAAATGTAGGATTTTTCATAAAATTTATGGTGATAGCGGAGGGATCGGGTCGATAGGCTTGATCCCATAGCCGACCACTGGTCTCACCAGGGTGTAGGGGCTCTGCCTTTGCGGTACGAACCTTTATATTTTTGGATCCATAAGGTTTTATTTATACAAATATATATATATATGATGTATTATATTAGAGTTTTATTATTATCGAATTTTAGCCTCCATAATCGTCTCCATCTTGTAATCTTTACGAGTTTAATAATTTTCTTCTCTTTTGCTCGTGGTTTTTTTCTGTCTTAGATTTTCACGTAAATCTTTATGTGTTTTTGTTCTTTATTTCTATTGCATTATTTTCATAACAATTATTATTATTATTATTATTGTCAAATCATAGCATCACTCTAGGAGCAAACAATAAATAATTGACATTTTTTTGCTGTCTTGTTTATTATGTGGAAATAGTTGGAGAGATGGGAAGCTTCAATACAAGACTATGAAGTCCTAATAAGAGAAACTCCAGGGGATGAGGAAGTTGGGAGAGCTTTGTTTGATGCCCAGGTCCAGCTCAAAAGACAACGAGGAGAAGATATTAAGGACATGAAATTTGGATCAAATTTAGTTTTGATCTCCAGCAATGACCGTTTCAGGCACATTGTTACTTCGCCTGGTAAATATTCACTTTTTACTTGTAGTCTGTATGGGAGAGCAATTGAAACCATTTTTTATGGTTGAAAACATTTTAGTTTAAATTTTATGAGAGAAAACACCATAACTAAAGTAGTGAGAACACATTTTTGTCAAACAGAGGTTTAGAGAAGAAAATATCGGGCCAAAAGAATGTAGGGAGAAACTGACTGTTTATGTCAATTAATTGCAGGGATGTCAGTGGTGCTGTTTTGTAACAAAGCCAAACAAAAAAGAGTTCTGCAAGTCCTTGAACAAGTTTGCAAGAGATTCCCATCTGTCAATTTCCTCAAGGTTTGTTTTGCTAAGACAAAATAAAAACCACATGCTTTTAGACCGAATAATATTGTGTCTCAACCATTTTTTTTTTTTTTACTATAGGCAAAAACTGTTCCGCTTTAACCATTCGATTAATTTTTTTCACATTTTGATCTATGAGTGTCCATATTAAAAATTTTTAACACATAATACAAAATTGTTTAGACTCATAAATCAGAATATTAATCTAATCAAAATAATAACACCTATCGATAATGAAAAAGGACAATTTCTATCATAGAAATTCCCTATTTTGTAATGTAAATGATTTTGTTTGTGAATGTACATTTATCTAGGTGGCGGTGGAAGACCATCCTTACTTGGTGAAAACGGAGGGAGTTAGCACCATACCAACATTTGTGATATACAAAAATGGATCAAGGGTCAAGGAAATTCCAGGCAGCAACCATGACTTACTAGAAAGCTCAGTCAAATGGTACAGCAGTTGAAGAAAATCCATTAGACAAACTTCTCCAAAAGCTCAAAACTTGAACTTTTTTTTGGTTAGGCGTAGACTGAATTGTAGGGGGATATTAACATATATTCCTTTTTCCAAATAAGGTTTTTTGTTTTTTATTTTTTATTTTTGAATTTGTTTGTAAATTAAAATATATTAAGTTTTTTTGTGCTTTTGTGCATTCTTAATCTAGATTCTGCCTCCTCTTACGTTTCGCACGTGCGGGCTTTGTAAACAAGATTAGGTACTGATTTGTTGGCAAGTGGCAACAAAATAGATTATAGAAAGAGTTTGTCTTTTGTGTGAGATAACTGGAAAGAGTTTGTGTTAGGATAAGTGTTCCTTATTGAGCTTCAACCCATGTTTGTAATCACGGTTTTAATCGTTTTTTATTGTTCTAACCATTTTTGTTACAATATTTTCTTTCACAAATTTAATTAAAAAAACGGTTTCAACTATAAAAAACACTTTCAAGAAGAAAAATTAAGAGTGTAATATGTATTGTCTATTAGTATTGTTGGCTTTTCTATTTTGATGTTATTTTGATGAGATAGGACGTTAAAATACACACTACTAGTAGGGACCTATTGTAGCAAGGTTATTGGTACTATGGCATAACAAAATATGGTTCCTCACACATGCACATGCTGTGAGATTTCTCTATTGTTCTACTATTCGTACGGGAACAAACAGCAATCCTTTCCAAGAGAGAAGATAGTCATCTCCGGAAGTGAAACCATAACTGAATCACAATAATTGATCAAGAGCTTGTAACAAATTAACATTGCTTATTTGAACTTTAAAGTTAAGAATCTGATCCATCATGTGTTGTTGTTATTTTATGATCTTACTGAATATTCCTTTGAAGTAAAAGGGTAAAAATTAACATGTGAAACCTTTACGAGCATATATTACAACCAAAAAAAAAAAAAAAAAAACTATTGAATAATGGACTAAAAGGCAAACGAAGTCACTAAGACGACTATTACAGCTTACAATCCAATCTTGATGAGCCCACATGAGGAGACGAGTATATTAGCTAGAGAGCTTGTTGGGATCTATTTTCGTCCTCTGCAAGCCCATAATACCTTGTTATGTGTGGTGTTAGGGAGGCTTTTTTTGTTTTTGTTTCGGCTTGAAATATATGTAGTGAAGCTTGTCGTTTGTCAAAAGGTCCACAAAGGGAAATACGTGGTATAGTCTCCGTTTGGATCATATGTTTTTTAAACAAATATTCAAATGGTTCATAGGTTCTTTAAACAAATATTCAAATTTTTATGGAAGAAAATACTATAACAAAATGTCTGAATTGTTGAAACAAATAACATACTAATTAGCAAGGGTTTTTTTTGCCTTTCAAAAACTTTTACCGGTAAAAAATATATTTTTAACTCTTTTGAAAGCCCAAGAAAGCGTATTTGAGATTTTAAAAGATCTAATAGGGTCTTTGACAAGGTAGTTAAAACTATTGATTAAAACTGTAAACACTGTAGTATGTGAGAGCTTTATACTGTAGTAGCTTTTTTTTTTTACTATAGCATGTGAGAGTGTTACATTATTTTTAATTAAAAAGTTGGTTAGAATCAACTTTACCAAACAGGTTATAAGAGTAAGGTTCAGCCAAAAAAAAAAAAAGATATAAGAGTAAGGAATTTAACTAAAATTCAGTGGTACTTTGTGAATTTTCCCTTGCTAAGACTTTTTCTCTCTTTTATATGGGTTTTGAGGAAGGAACTTGATTTTTGAAGAGGACAGAATGTTTGCTATCTTAATAATGATTCACAATAATGTTTTTTGTTATGCTGACGTGTTAAATTGAACAATTAAGCCAATAAACATGGCTTAATTTATGCTCTACTTTTCTCCAGCATCACAGGGAAAAGTTTGATATTCTCCGGAAAAGTGTCAACCGTCTAGTCGGTTTCATTGGGGTTGAAAGTTAGGTGTTCAATTAAAATTGTCAAATCGATAGACAATAGCTAGAAATCACCTTTCACTAATTTGTCTTGGCACCTAAAAAAAAAAAAAAAAAAATCTGTTTTCCATTCTCTCTTCTTGTCTGAGCCATGGGGCATGTATCAAAATTCGTTCAAATCCCTGCTCCCCTGGATCAGTTATAGCTGAAATCTTAAAAAAAAAAAAAAAAAGAAAGAAAGAAAGAAAAAGGGAGGGGGAACTAATGTTGTAAACTATACCATAGGTTTTTTTTTTAATCTCTTTTAGTAATTCTTTGGTAGGGTAAGAAAAAATCATCCTACCAGAAAACACATTTCTTAATCAGCATAATTTTGTCATGTTCTATTAATCCGTCATATTTTTTTTTTAATTTGATTCAAGTATGATAGCGGTTAGCACTATGTGTTATTGATAGGTTTATATTTATCACATAAAAAATTAAATGACAAAAAATCAAGGCAGGTGATTATTGTGAATAATAAATTAGGAATAGTGATAAGACTATCTTCGGTGCAAATACAAACGTTAATGCTAATTATATATTTGATTTGATATTGAAAAGTGTGAAAATGAAAATTTTATATGTTCTTGTATTTTGTACTCCAATACAAAATTCTAGTTTAAATGTTATGTCCAACTTTTGTCATAATTATTTTTTGAAACATTTTAATATTGGAAAATAATTTGAAACTAAAAAAATTATAATGATTAAATGAAAAGGTTAGTATATTAACTAATAGCAAATAAGTGTCAATAGTTGATATAATATATATATATATATATATATATATATTATGCTTCGTATTAAATTTGACACCAAATATATCATATTCGAAAATTAGAGCAAAAAAAACATTGTGTTAGAATAATATTTCTACTCAAATACTAAACTTTCACATTGACACATTAATTTGATATTGCATTAAAGATGTTTAAGTACCCCATTTTAAGAGAGTACCATAGTTTTTTTTTTTTCTTTTTTTAATGAAGGTATCATCATCATCCTCATCTACCAGACCCCAAGTGCATGTGGACAGAACAAGCCAGATTATAAGATTTGCTTTCAATAATTGTATTTCTTTCTGTTCAAAGATTTGGATTTCAATAATTGTTGCACTTACTAATTAAGAAAGTAAAAAAAAAGTTAAAAAAAAAACCCTTTCTTTAATCAGAAACATGGAAAAGAGAGTTGAAAAGGAGACCGAAAGTTTTGAAAAGAAGGGATGGGGAGAAATAGGATTAAGTAAAGCAGTGAGGAGTGAGGTTGCCATAATGAAGAGAGTAATGCAATTGAGAGCATGCGAATTGCTGTCCCCCTCTACAACCCACTACACCTTGCGTTAGCATTAGACTTACGACTTTGTTTGGGACCTTCCTTCTATGAAAAGTCATATTCTACCCTCTTCTCCTTTATCCTTTATATCAATTCTTATCATGATTAGAGAGAGAGTAATTAAAAATGATTCATTGAGGATTAGGAACTAATTTTTTTAAAAAATCAGAATTTGATTTTGTTGGGAGTGTGCAAACAAGTTCTCACAGTTAGCATGAGAATTGGTTTACAGGGCTTGGACTACTCCGCTTAGGTTAACCATTTAGGATTGAACCCCAAGAACTTAACAAATAGAATTAGAGTCACATTCTACGTGTAGCCATGTGTACACGTAAGATAAGCCCCTAAAAAAATAAAACGAAGGTTGATATGTCCCTATAGTAGAATCATGATGACAAGAAAGTCTACGGTAAAAATAAACTCTTAAGATGAAAACTCCATAATAATGCGGGGCTTAATGTGGTAAAGATCTCGATGGAGTAGTGATCTTTCTTGTTGAGAAAGATGGACGGACGGATCATTTTTCAAGGAGGGCTGTGATGACTGTGGGCTTTGTTTGACCGGTGTTTGTTGGCAGTGTGGAAACAAGGTGTCCTATTAGCTAGACATAGAACTGAAAATGAGGTTACAAGAGCATAAATTACTCCTAATAAGTTAACCTCTCGGGATGGAAATCAAGGACCAATAATTTTCTCTTTTCTTTTCAATTAAAACATTAATTTTGTATGCTTAAATAATTAAAGTCATGTCTTCAGTTTAATGGGTCAGTCTCTTTGTAGACATCAACAAGCACAAATTATATGACCAGTAATAGTAAGCATGGAATCAGTTGTTGGCCATTTGAAAAGCTAATCGCTAGGCAAAATAAAATTTTGGCCCTTTGGGCTTTGGGGAAAAAAATAAAATAAAACAAAATAAAATAAAAAAGTTGAAGAATCATGAGGGCCTTGGCAAGCCAAGCGTCAAGTTGGCAAACACAATAGAACATGTGTATATATATATATATATGAAGTTATCATATTGGCGGGTGTCTTATTGTTTAGTATTACAAGTACCATTCAGACATTGTAGGATTCGGAGAAAATGAAAATTCTTATGTAAAGTAGTAGGCTTCATCTCTAAGAAGAGACCAGTAGTTTTCTTTTTCCCCGAGAAAAACACAGAAGAAAAAAGAAAAAAAAATGAAAAAACCTCCCATCACAACTTAAATATAAAAGTAGAAAACGTCAAAGACACAAAGGGCTCGTTTAGTTTCGTTTTTGGAATTTTTGAAAATGTTTTCGTATGTTTTTTGAGATAAAAATTTTAAAAACACTCTCAGTAAATTTTTAAAAATTCCTATTTTATAAAATAAAATATTTTCATTTATTTTGAAAACAATATCAAACGGCCCCAAAAAATTCCTTCTATAATTAATGGCAGCACCCCTACTCAATATATAGTCCTCTTTTGTAATTTTCTTTTTTGTTCCAGTGAAAATTTTTTCAAAAGGGTCGGGACCCATATAAATATGAAAAGGTGGGAGGAAAATGACTTAACTGTATGTTCAATTTCAGGGCTTTTAATTATGCTTACATTTCATATAGTCTCGAATTCAAAGCATAAGAATTTTGTCACCAAAGTCGAAATAGCGATGAGAACTAGCCTCTAGACCGTAGATGTAGGTTCTTAGTAGGGAATTCAGGATTCAGATTATCATACGTCCTCGTATATATGACTTTCTTTGTTCCCAAATAACTTTATTAAACTTATAATTTATTGAAATCTAACATTTAATGTCACATTGTGTTAGACTACATTTATTTTACATGCGAGTAAATTCAGTGTTATATAAATGCACGAATAAAGTTACATTCGCAAACGAAGAAAATTATAACTATCAGACTAGTTTGTATGTCGAACTGAAGACCAATCCTCTAATTAATATAACAAATAGAAATAAGAAACATAACATGACATTTTTTCAACATAACAACGACGTTAGAAATATGCAACACTAAGATTTAGTTATTTCAAATTATTATTATTCATTTCCAACTTTAGTATTAGGTTGAATAAATATTATGTTACATTTTTAACTTTTATATCTTAAGAGAAAGAACGTATGTACCGTACTTATGAAATAGAGAGGCCTTTGCAATCGTTTCATATATAATTTCAGCTTTGGTAAAAGTCTAATTAGTCAGAAATTCTAATGCTGCTGTTGAAGATCTAAATCAAGAGAGCACTAACTTCTACTCCATCTATTCTTTGTTTATAGATTCAAATAAAATCATTTGAAAATTTAAACTTATAAGCGTTGGTGCAAAGATTGCAGTTTGAACAACCATATTTTTTTAAATTTCATGATATGGCAATAATTTCAAAAGTTTTAAGCTTTAACCCAAACTATACGAGGCCCGGTTGTCTGCTAATGTACGAATTTTTGTTTTTGATATATAAGCTTACGTAATTAGATGGTTTAGTCCTAACCTCTGAGAATAACAATTATTAGGAAGAACATATACGATCCGGTGGAAGAAACTTCAGGGACAAGTTAAGTATTTTTAATATAAAATAGTAGCAAATGTCATTTTTTAAAACTTAATTATATTACATAGCACGTTTTTATAATATTCATAGTAAATATAATATTTACAGTGTAAATAATATATTTATTTTTTTGTTTATTGTGTAAATAATTCTTATTTATAAAATAAATAGATTTATAGTATAAATAATGTATTTACTCTTTTATTTATAAAATAAATATTTTTATTTAATAAATAAGTTATTTATATTGTAAATGTGATATTTACTATAAATACTTTTAAAACTTGATATTTATTTCAAAAAAATTTAAAAAATTTGACATTTCATTCAATTCTCATTATTTTTTTGGTTTATTTGGAGCTTTCCACGCTGAGGACTTGGCCCATTAATAGTATATTCAGATAATCACATAAAAATAACAAAGTATGCGAAAATGACAACCTAATATAAATCAAGGGATTAAAACAGAACGCTGCCGACATAGGTTTTTTTTTTTTAAAAAAGAATCTCATACTTTTAATTTGGTGCACTCTTCTTCAATAAATTATATATATGTCCGTGTCAGGAAACTGAAGGGAAAGATGGCAGAATTAGGAATGAGAACCACAATGAGCTTTCACACTACAAAGGCAGTGTTTAAACATGATTCACAAAATGTATATTCAAGGTTTACACAGTATGATGTAGTTTTTTTTTTTTTAATTAATTGAATCATTATTGCTCTTTTTATTCCTCATATTTAATATTCGACGAGCTATTATTTGATAAAGATCGGGTGCTGTATGATACGGCTTCTATTTGTGACGTTAGTCAGTAAGAGAATACAAATAAAAGTTATAGTCTTTTAATAAGTGTTTGAAATTATATTTTTACAATAGTTTAAATGATTTAAAATAGTTTTAAATTATTTTAATACATTACAAAAATATTATATTTAAATTTATAATATATTATTAATACTTTGATACAAGTTTTAAAATTTATTTAAGGATTGTTTTTTTTTTGGAGAAATTATATTTTGTGGTTTTGACAAGCACTATTTTATGACTTCTGGATCCATTTTTTGTCCAAGCTATATTTTGTAGCTTTGACTAAAACACTTTTAGAGAGTCTAAGCACTTCTGACAGATCATTCAAACATTTTTAAAAACAACTTTTTGACTCAAAAAGCTAAAAAAAAAAAACTTTTAAAAAGCCCTCTCAAACAGATCTTTAGACTCTTAGGTCTCCTAAACCAAATACACCTTAAACCTTCAGTGAATGAGCTAGGAGAAACCTAAAAAGTAGCTTAATTATATAACAGGAGAATCATGAAAGAAACAATTTACTAGTGTGATAAAATTTTGATGACAAATAAGCGATGACTAGCATTTTCTGACTTGTAAATTATAAAT
The DNA here is from genome assembly GCA_025403435.1 of Artocarpus heterophyllus. Classification (NCBI taxonomy): domain Eukaryota; kingdom Viridiplantae; phylum Streptophyta; class Magnoliopsida; order Rosales; family Moraceae; genus Artocarpus; species Artocarpus heterophyllus. The sequence goes on from CM046334.1 coordinate 13,349,109, forward strand.
TAAAAATTGCAAGAAGTTGCTGCAATTTATCAGTGCACAAGCATACGATTACACTTACTTTTGGATTTATAGGTATGGCTCAGTTTTGTAGATCTGAAAATCTCTATCTTTTTTTGAAGGTGCAAATATTTATCTTTGCTAAAACAGTATTCTATGATAGAGATAGAGAGTACTTGCTGCATGTTTTTCAATGTTGGACAAAATCAAAAATCTAGTAATGGTAACTTCGTAAAAAATCATGATGGCCAAAACACTTGCCACGCTTAAAATGATTCTATTCCTTTTGTAATCTACCCTATGACTTTTTCAAATTAGTTGTTCTTTCTAGAACGTGGATATTAATGCTTAGTAGTGTGTTTGGCAAAACAAGGAAACTCAAAAAATTACTTCAAACATTATAGCATATAAAAACTTTATATTATAACATACTTTTGCTTTACATTATTGTAGATGTGAGAGCTTATACTGTGGATAATTCAAATTCATGAGTTTGAACTCATCTCCTAGGCATAAGTTAATATGTCTATAAGTTACAAAAGATGACTGGTTAATTTTCAAATTTGTGTAGGATTTATTTCATTAGTTTCCTTTTTTTTTTTGGGTCATTCATTTTGTTGTCGTTTCTAATGAGTACCCTGGTTCTCATTGCTTGTTGTCGTCTTGTAATGGGGTGTCCTTTTTTTTTTTTTTTGATTTTTTTCCTTCGTGTTTGTTTTTCAACGTGTGTCGTTATGATCGAACTGCATCATTCTTGGTTTGTTAGGGTTGTTTCTTATTGTGTTCATTTGTTGTTTATATTTTTAATTTTATCATCCTTTCGAAATCTTTAATGATGTTAACTGTAAGTGTCGTTGTTTTTATGTACATCATTTTAGGCTTTTTTTTTTTTAAGTTTCATTGTTGATGCTTGAGACTGGCACAACACTGTAAGTGAGGGCACCTGGTGGTCAAGTTCGTTGTTCTACCCGGCTCTAGTTTTGTCGGATCTGTAAGAGAAGAGAAGGCCTCAAAGTTAGGGGACACTGGTGTGGTGTCTACTAAAGGCACTTTGACGCTTACATCAGTGTTTTGACTAGGAAGAGCAAGTAAAGAGGCAAAGTAGGCAATGGAAAAAATGTTGTATATTTGTGGTGGAGTTAACGCTCATATTTATAGAGTAGCTTAAATTCAGATGTAGGCTGGGTTTGGCCCATGACCTGGTCTACTATTGTACAAAGTCTAGGCGGCCAGTGATAGGTGTCACAATCTCCGTAGAATGAGATTGCCCAATAGAGGACTGAGAGGGTGCCATGTGGTGGTCTTTGGGGATAATAACTTTTGTGTAATTTATATGGGGTCCGACCACCTTGCAAGTACCATGGGGTTGTTCTACGCAGTTGCTTTACCCTGGTCAAACAAATCTTGGTCAGACGGATCTTGATCAAACCGTTCCTAGTTGGATTGATCCTAGTAGAACGGATCCTGGTCGGATCCCGACAAGACCTTGGTTGGACCTGAATTTATTTGGTGGCCTTCTCAGATGGACCTTGTAGGCCTTTTTGGATTGGACTTCTCAGCTTACTTGATGGGCTTCTCAGATTGGTTTTCTCGGGCAATCTTGGTGGCTTTCTCAGATGATCTTATAGGCCTTCTTGAATTGGTCTTCTCGTCCTACCTTCTCAGCCAATTTAGTGGCCTTCTCGGATTGACCTTCTAGGTCTTCTTGGCCAACTTGATGGCCTTATCGTATAGACCTTCTTGGTCTACTTAATTGAACGCTTGGTTTAAAAAGGGTCTAGATTTTATATGGTCTTTCCATCATGAAAAATTCCCCGACAACACTCCTTTTGTGCTTTGCAGGATATTATTTGTTTTATTTACTTTTAACTTATAACTAATTTATATATAAAACTCGTTTCTTTCATTGTTATTGTAAAGGCTGTGATTGTAAATAAGCGCGTATCGGTCTTTGACTTATGTCGTTCCTTTCAACGTTTTTCATCATTATTGTCGTTCCTTTTGTTTTGTCTCTTTTGAATTCTGGTTTTAGTTCTCTCTTTTCAATGTGACTTTTCTACTCTTGACATTGGCCTCCGCGATCTTCGTTTCCTTTTTTTTTTTCCATTGAACCTGTCTTTTTTTTTTCTTTGTTTTGCTACTTAGTTGTAACTAATAAGTTTCATCTACTACCGTATAAAACTCTCATTTTTGTCTATTATAGTATAAAACTCTCATATACTTAATATAAAATAAAAGTTTATTACAGTATAAAATTATCATATATTACATTATTTTTTGTTTTCAACTTACAATTATAACTATGTTACTAAACATTTTCAATTTTTTTCATTGATATTGTTTTTTCTGAGATTGACTATTTCTGTTATGTCGTTTCTAATTCTTTTTGTTAGTATTGTCGAAGTGACTTTCAAAAAAGAAAAGAAAAGAAAAAGAAGTGAATTTTTTCCCTCTTTTTGTTCTCTCCTATCTTGCGGAGTCGTTTTACCTAATAGAATGTTTAAAAATTTAGCTTAAATCAAAATATTGTAGCATATAAAACTTTATACTATAACATATTTTTATTGTACACTATAATGTATGAGAATTTTACATTATACTATTTAGAACTAATAAAATAATGTTTGACAAAATTAGTTATAACTAAAATTTTTAGCTGCTACAATGTAAAACTCTCATATGTTATAGTGATTAGAAAAAATAAGCTATAGTATAAAACTCTCACATGTTATAATTTTTAATTTAAAAGTTTAAGTTTTAACTATATTTTTCAGATACTGTATAAGTTAAAACTAAGTTGTCAAACACATCGTTAGATGGTTATTATTAGACACAAAATGTTGTTTTTTTTCCTTTTTCCTTATCATATTGTTTTTTGTATTGTCGGTGTCGTGTTCTTTTTATAGCTGACGAACCCAAGTAAACGACATCTTGACATGTACTTAAAATGAAAACGATATGCCGTTTAATGCATGGAGGATAACTAACATGTCGTTTGGGAAAGATTATTGCGCTTAGGCCCTAGTTTGGTATCAATCACAACGAACCTTTCACTTACGCCAATTTCTTGTAATTTTTTTGTGATCTTCTGTTTTTGGGGGGCAAGACTTCCATGCTCATTGCTTTCATCCCATCTGTGCTTTTTCATTCATTTCAGTTTCATATTCATCCTCTGGTTCACAAACAACCCATTCCTTTGCCACACCGGTTTAAATCAATTGGTTGAAATTTATAACCGGTTTGAATCAGTTAGTTAAAATCACTAACAATGCAAAGCTTTTGGCCAGTCAGGTTTTGAGTTCGATGTCGATGGAGAATTGGGTGTTGAAGTTGGAACTTTTCAGTTGAGGTTCTCAGAAAATGATATAGAAGAGTTCCCCAAGTTTTCAGTGTGTTTAAGAGCATAATCAACGACATGACTGAGCTTTTGCTTGCTTACGGGAGCCATGAAATCTCTTATATGGTTGATCACCCTGAATTGCTTTTTTGCTGTGTTGAACGAAGATTATCTTCTGTTTAAATAATCAATTCGAACATACATTGAGCATACGAGAGCTTTACACTGTAAGAATTTTTAGTTTTTTATTATAACAATTGAAAACGTTACATTGTTCATAATTATAATTAATGAGGTGAAACTAATGTTTCAAAAACCTTATAAAACCTCTACCTGAAATTCTGTGAATTCTGGAGAAGAAAAGAATTCTTAAGGTGAAACCTAGTTTGACTACCGTGTGTAAGATCACTGAAAAGCAGTTGAAAGAAAAATAAGTGCTTCCTTATGCAAGTGAACTAGAACTAGAAGAACAACGAGTGACTGGTGAGAGTTCATAGTATTTTCAACTGGTTGAAAAATGAGGATTATGTGAATCCAAAGTAGTGCTTCTTGTTGTGCAGAAATTACAGATCTTTGTTCTTTAAGGATATTTACTTTAGTGCTCTTTGAAAGCTTAATCAACTAACTGATCAAGTTCTTTGAAAGTGTTTCTTGCAAATCAAAGTACGAAAGATGTAACCAGTGAGTCATCTATCCGTGTTCCATTTAACTACAGTGCAGTCAATATTCAAGCATATTTTTCATTTGATTTGTGTTTGTGTTCCATTTAAGCATTTCTTTCACTTTTTCAATCAACAATCAGCCAAACGAGATTTGCGTTTTGTGTTTCTTGTATCTTAGCCAACAGTGACCCCGATAGGCAAATTCTCAATTTTCTAAAAACTATAGCTTTTCTACAAGTTATTAATGGATTTAGACTGTAGCCCATTTTCCGTACGCTTGTCTAAGAAAGTGACGTTTTTCTTTTATTTTTCATTCTGAATTCCGAAGGGCATTACGGATGGCATTGATTGGACGAAACGGGTTTGGGTACGTGTCCCATATTTCTGCAACCTTGTCGTTTTTCAACTTTTTGTTTCCAACCTAAAACTTTTAATTATTATAATATAAAATTTTAAAATTATAATATAAATTTTTTATATGTTATAATGATTTAAATTAATTGACTTGGACGATTGGTTCAAATTAATACTCATTGTTTTTGACTTTGGACATGCCATTGTCGTTTTTCCAGTAGCGCTTATTTAGTGGTTTGTTTAGTTGAGTGATAGAAATCATAGTTTTCGTTACAAATTTAATTATAAACAGTATAAAACTCTTATATGTTACAGTAATAATAAAAAAAATTACTATAGTGTAAAGCTCTTACATGTTATAATAAAAGTGATTCTAACCAACGCTTTCTACCACTCTTCCAAACACCGCATTATTTTGTTGTTTCCTATACGTTATTGTTTTCAAAATGTTTCCTTTTTTTGTTGTCTTAATTCTGTTGTTATTTATCTCAGTCGATAAATTCACTGTCGTTTTCTTGTTTGGTTTGTTTTGATACATTCCCCTTTTCAACTGGGCATTTCGTTTTAAATAAAATTGTTAACCCTCTGTCACATTGTGAAAATACATCCTTTTTTTATTGTATTATTGCCCTTATTTTAAAAATGATCTTTTTTTTTTTTTGGGCGATGTATAGTTTTCTTTCCTCGTATTTAAAGTGTCTAGCCATTTTTTGGTGTCGTTTGTTGCAGTGTTCTCGTCGTTTTTTGTTGGCCATCTCTTGTATTTGTTCTTAAAAATTATTCGTTGTTATGCAGATGTTGCTTAAACTTCTTGCTCTTTCCACGTGGTGGTAGTTCAACGTGTTTCGTTCTTCAATGCTGTCGTCGTTTAACAATGTTTCGTTTTTTTATTTTACGAATTTGCAAACTCTTTTCGTCTTAATTACATTTTTTACGTTTCTTTTTTTTTTTTTTTTTTCTCTCTTCCCAGTTTTTCTTGCATGGATTTTTTCCGCTTTTTTCAAGGACCGTCGTTCTTATTATTGTTCTCTCTCATTATACTGTCGTTTAAAAGAGAGTGATAAAGAAAGAGAGTAAGAATCGTCGATCAAAACTTGCACGTCTCTAGTCAAGGAATGCTAAAAGAGAGTAAGAAAAAAGTGTTGCTAATTAAAATATTATTGTTTCTAATTTATCTTTTATCATTTTTTCTTTTTTTCTTCATCTTCTTTTATTTATGCAATAACACCCAAAAAGTTAAAAAAAAAAAAAAAACAAAAACATAAACATGTATAGAGTGTTGTAAACACGAGATGCAAGCATAAAATACATTGCACTTAAACATCCTTAAGACAATTTTTTAAGAGATTTTTATGGTGTTTGGCAACATATAAAGCTCTTCCAATGTTTGTAAAATAAAAAAATAAAAAAATTACAATATAAAGTTTTCATATATTATAATGTTTAAATAAAAATTTTATAATATATTTAATAAATATAGTAAAAATCAACTTTATAATGATCGAATAATACAAAACTCTATAACAAAAAATAAAAAATTGATTACAATACAAAGGTCTTCCATGCTTAAATATTTTTCACTACAAAATTAATTCTATCCATACGTGTCCAACACCCAATCGGTTGAAATCAAAGTTGTACACACTATTCATCTCATAAAGCTTTAAAAATTACTCGAGGAGCTCAACTTATGAAAAAACTGAAGTATGGCACGGTTTCTTTAAAAAGAAAAAGCCTGTCCTACAAAAAATAATAAAAAGTTTCTCTGCAACTGTAACAAATCCATGATATTATAGTCCAGGATTAGCGACTCCCATCAACTACGACGCCGTTCAAATTCAACTTCTAAGCAACAACCATCGATCAAAACTAGAAAAGATTAAAATAGTGTGAAGCGAAAGCAGCTTTTATTCGATCAAAAAAAACACGAATATACAAAACAACCATACCCTACCTGCTCGCAGTTACACTAAAGACCAAATTTACAGCGATTTTTTTTATAAAAAAAAGAAAAGAAAAGAAAACAATATCGTAGCAGATGTAGCAGTTACCGCGAAAAGAAGACAATCTGACAAAGCAGCGGAAAACTCGAACAAAATTCAACAACTAGAAGGAGTTCATCTCCAGAATATAACTCCGGCTCTTCAGCAGATACCCCACAGCCTCCCCGTACAGCCCTTCCCCAAACGCCTTCTTTGCCAAATCACCATCCTCCACGTCATCGTCCATCTGTGGGCCCCCACTACTACTCCCCTCCTTCGTGGGCCTCACCACCACCAGCGACGCCCCTTCCGCCCATAACCCTCCCTTCAGCGCCACCCTTGGCGCGTGCCTCATCCTCATCCTCACGCTCGGCACCCTCGTCCTGTTCCTCCCCGCCACCTCATCATCCTCCCCTTCTTCCCTGCTAACGTGCGCCACCTCCGCCGATCCACCTCTCAGCTCCGCCAGCCCCGCCTCGTCCATCACCACCGTGCCTTCCCCTTCCCTGTCCGTCAACAACAGCCTCTGAAGCTCTCTCTGCTCCCTCACCACCTCTCTCAAGAAGTAATGCCTCGCCGACGCCGCGATTAACGCGCTTATCGTCCACACCACTCTCCTCTTCAGCCCCCGAGCGAATTCCTCTTCTCCGGCGCCGGCGAGGACCGAATCTCCTACGATCGCCTCCTCTGAGTCTCCGATCGCGCTAAACCCTAGAATCACGCAGCTCCTGAGGCTGTTCCCGAACTCGGCCTTCCATTTCACGACGGCGCCTTTCTCCAGGCTCATGTCGCCGGAGGGAAGCTCGATCTCGAGGCCCCGGACCCGATCGAAGGCGCGGAGGATCTGAGAAGGAGAGTTCTGCAGCGGAGGAGGCTTGAGGAAGGAATTATTGGGGAGGGGATTCGGGGAGACGAGGTCGTGGAGGGATTTGAGGATGGATTTGAGGAAGGTGAAGAGGAAGGAGTCGTCGCCGTCGCGGTCGGAGGAGTCGGGAGAGACGACGCAGTCGACCTTGAGGAGGAGCGACTCCGTCTGCAGGACGAGGGAGTTGAACCGCCGGGAGACGGCGCGGCATCGGAGGAGGGTCTTGATGTCCGACACGGAGTTGAAGATCAGGAGGATCAGCGAGTCGGGGAGTCGATCGAAGCCGTCCATGTCTTTTGATCTTGTTGATTTTGGTTTTGATGCCAACGATCGAATCCTTTGGGAAAGCAGGTAACGGAATATATGAAATCAACAGTAGTTCAGTTATTATAGAAGGAAAGAGAGAGGGCTTAAGAATTGTTGGCCAAGTACAGGAGAGCGTTTGACCGTTTTAAGTGGAACAGCTGAGCCCCACAGCTCCCCTCAGCGCCGGCTTTGAATTTTTATAGCATTTTAGCATACACGCCATTGGTGTCAACACGGCGGTTGAAATTATTTGTTAACCGTATAAATATTATAACACGTAAAAATTTTATTTTATAGTAATTTTTTTATAACAATATATAAAAATTTTATATTATTTATAATAATTTTTTCTTATTTTATACTGTTTATATTATAATAATTTCTATTTATATTATAAAAATGAGTAAAAATCAACTTTTTCAAACAAACACGATCTAATTGGCCATTCGGATCAAGATTTTTGAGCGATTTAAGTAAGTATTTTAATCATAATTTTTCTTCACACGGGCTGCCATATTATTTATAAGATATTTTTGTGTGGCTGAGATATAATTATATCCTTTTTATTGGGGAAAAAATCATATCAGTTCGTATAAAGGATTAATTACAAAAAGTTGATTTCCAAACTGCCAATAAGTAATAACATATTTTATTCCTTTCATATTGTTGCAATTTTGCAAATCTAATTTGACCGTTACTACTAAAGTACATCTAAAATACCAAACTTAGATCCAGTACAGTTTATAAGTTTAATATTTTGTTTGATCTGCTACAAGTTCAGTTCTTATGAAATTTTAATCCATTTTTTGGTTTAAACCAATTTTTTTTTGCAGTATTTTTTCTAAACAAAAATTTTGAATTAATAAAACGTTCCAGGTTCAAACTTTTAATTTTAGTAAATTATAAGTTCAAGTTTATGGGAATGATCTTTTGGAGAGTGGAGAATAAAGAGATATTTTGCTGTAACACCTTAAATTGTTGTGAATCGTTTTTAGTTAAATTTCGTAAGATTTACTTAATTTCAAAATGAGTAAAAAGTATGCATTCCGGTTAAATGAGTAGCATTTTCACATATAAATCTTCAAGAAATCATTAGCAAAAAAAGAAAAAAAGAAAAAAAAAAGACCTCAAGAAAGTGACAGAATGATCCATTTAATCTGAAAGAAGAAGTCATACTCCGCTGCCGAAGAATAGAGACAAGCTCAGCAAGAGAGACTAGGTCGGTTCCGAATTCCAATCACATCTTTTGCCAAATTTTTAAAGAGTAACCATAAAAATGGTTTGAACTGTAAACCATATGTAAAAACTTACAATGCTATAGTGTTCAAATCTAAACTAATAGTTTAAATTACTTTTTTAAATACCTTATAAACAGGTGTTGGAAAAAAATCTATAGTCTATAATAGATGGCTGCATAGCATATTGGCCCTCCAGATTTGGTCGTTTTTCTTTTTCTCGTATACACGACAACGCCAAGTAATTGTTCTTTCTATCTTAAAAGGCAATATAATTGAACCTTTATAGTTGTGATTGTCTTATGGATATGTTTGGATAACTCTCTTATGTTTGTGGGGTGTTCATGCAACCCAATATAATTTTCTGCCAGATTGGAATAAATAACTTAAAAATGAAGCAAAGGTGGCACATCAAAAAAAAAAAAAAAAGTGAAGCAAAGTTCGATAAAAAGACGAGTTCTTCTGCTTGGTATTCTGTGGCTTAAATTGATCACTTTTTTTTTTTTTTTTAATTTGATATTATAGAACGTGTGCAACCACTTGTCAAAGCCTTCACCTCTCTCGAACAAATTGTAGTTTTATCTTTTTGTTAATAGCTCTCTTTATCCGTTACTGAAAGCTAATTATTTGACGAAGATATACTAACAACAAATACTTATTAATTGTCTAATTAGTTTTAGGAAATAAATTTTATTTTTTAGTATACAACCCTTTGGAGATCCACCAACATATATTCTTTCTAAATGTATATGTATATGTGGCATATAAATTATATTCCTGATAAATATAGTTATACTATTGAATAGGATTAATTCATTAGTACATGTCTATATATGTATATATGGTAATTCTTATATGTGACGACCCGCCTTTTCGAGCAGTCACTTTACTTTCTTAAACATCGTTTCATAAATAGTAATCTTACTTACTTAGTAAGAAAAATACTGAAATATTTTTTTTCTTTAAACGTTCTTTAAAACTGATGCGATCTCTGTCGTATTTTAAGTTGAGACTTTGCTCAACACTTGTCTTTAAAATCATTTCAAATCGTTTCTTAAAACTTAATAAGAAACATTTATTAAATCATAGCTTAAAACTTTACTTTATAATTACATAAAACAGATCGTAAACTGTATCTTAAAACTTTGAATACAATTCTTAGAACTCTGATTTTCTTTAAACTTCGCAAACACAACATTAAACAATGGAAAACCTTTTCTTTACGTAGCAGAAGTAAATAGTAATGGTATCCATACCCAAATCTTCGCATCTGTCCTCGCAGCACCCAGCTCTTCTAACGGGTCCTACTGGTCACCAATAAATTACCTACAGCATGAAAAACTTTTAATGAGCTTTCGCTCAGTAAGTTCAAACATAAACTCACAATTCATTTAATCATGCTTTAAAACTTTTCTCATAAAAACCTTTCTCTTGAAACATTTTTCATAAACGTTTTCCATAAATATTTCTGAAAACGTTTTTCATAAAACATTTTTTTATAAAACATTTCTTGAACGTTTTTCTTAAAACATCGTTCATAAACCTTTTCTTGAAAACATGAAAATGTTTTTCATAAATATTTATCATAAAACATTTCTCTGAATGTTTTCCATAACATAACATATAAATATTTCATAAAAAGGCATTCAAGCAACATCAGAATGCATGACTCCATTTATGCTCAATTATTAACTTCAATTATGAGCATTTTATTAACATTCTTTTCTTACTTTAACTTTTTCTCCTTATTCCTTATCTTACCTTCATTTTCCTTAATTTACTTTAGTGTTCGTACCAACTCATTAATCATGAGATCATAAACATGATGCTTCTCTTGTGGAAGACTTGAGACCATCAAACATTGAGGTCTTGTACCTCACATCTAGGAGGTCAAACTTTAATTTTTACTTTCATTACCTTATAACAAAGAGGCTTGTACGACACTTTCTTTTTATCTTTACGTTACCTTCTTATTAACTTTAGTGAGCATTCTAAATGCAATCACATCATATGCCAACACACTTACAATTCATAGCTCGTACTATAAAACCTATTGCATAACAAATGCAACATATTGTTTAACAAATGCATCATAAAACGCAACATATTTTGCATATCATAACTTGTATTCTAACACTTATTGCATAACAGATGCAACATATGATGAAATCACATTTTGACAAATTATAACTTTTATTCTAAAACTTATTGCACAACAAATGCAACTTATTACATGACATATGCATTATGAAACCTATAACCTAAACTATAAAACATTATACATTATTATAATGCAAAACATACTTTAAATACTTTGAAAATCATAACTTAAACTTTTAAAAAACGTTATGCATATCAATATGCAAATAAACCTTTAACATAACGGTTGCAATTTCATTGCAATTCTTTTTCTTGAACTTTAAAACTTTTTGCACAATAAATGCAAACATACTTTAAAAGAAACTTGCATGATAATTGCAAACTCATTTGCAAATAATATAAATAAGCATTTAAAAATCATTTACTTCATGCGGTAGGTGAGATTTAAAACTTACCTGAACTATGCTCTAGCGTTCTCTATTCTGTTCTTTTTTCTTGCATTAGTCAGCCTTTGTATCCTGATCAAACGACAGTCGACTTATTAGTTAACTTTCTTTATTATCAATCCACTCGATTGATAATGAAACGTAAACATTAACCATTCTTTCCTTTTAACTTAACTAGTATACTTTCGTTTACCGTTGTCTTTACTTAACCTTATAAAAAAAATTCTTGTGCGCATTTATAATGATGTTTAAAAAAAGTAAAAGTTTCATTTCTAAAAAAAAAAATAGTTCTTATTCCGGGCTTCCTTGCCTTTTTAAAAAACATAATCTTTGACACTTTAATTGGATGGTTTTTTTAATTCATCATGTCATGTCATCACCTGGCTTACAATTTCAACAGGAATATAATGGAAATTTCTGATTTCTTTTTGCTTTTGACAAGAACATAGCATTTCTGAATTGTAATAGGTATTAATTGAGTGTTGACTCAAAGAAAAATTTAAAAATAGACAACTTGTCAAAAGATAAAGGAACGGGAAGAATTATTATTTTTATAATAACCAAAAAAATCGCATTGGTTTTATTTATTTATTTTTGCATATATTATTGCCACTTGAGATTATTATAATAAGAAATCATATAGAATGCACAATCATAATTATTAGTAATAATTGTGATACCAAACTAATCTTCGGTGATAGTGACCAAAACATCGAAATTAGTTTTATCCCTAAAATACTTTTTTTTTTCCCAATGCTTAGCCTTGCAGATGACATACATCGCGCCAAGTAGGGCTGTACAACAACCGTCCCGCACCCGTCAACCGCCCGCGCCCGCGCCCGGGCCCGCCCATCTCAAAAAAAGCGGGTTTACGTTAGCAACCCACTGGTGGGCTGGTTGATATTCGGTGGGTGGGTTTGGTTTTAAGTTTTTGAGGACGGTTCAACCCGCACCCGCCCGCCTATATATATTTTAAAAAAAAATTATCATTTATTTGATTTTGTTCTTATTTTAGAGATGATTGAACAATCCAACACTTCAAGCATGGGCTTGGCTGCCTCTTGACATATTAGAAACTGAAAATTCTCCTATTATTTTGTGAAGTGATCAAAATTCAAATCAAGTAAGTTAGTAGAGAAAGCCCTAAAAGAAAAAGAACACTTGACTTTGTTCATCATTTCATTTGTAGCATTCTATTATTTTCGAACCCAGTGATTAGGCTTTAATTTTTATGGACTCTTGACTTTGTTTATCACTTTGTATGTAATTGATGTTTCTTGTTGCAGTGAATGATTATGTTTCTTAATTTGTACTTTTAAATATGGTCACTGTTTTTAAGCATCAAACTTATTGGGAATGCTTTATGTATTATCATCTTATATTTTCTACAAATTTTCTTCACTTTCTAAAAAAAAGGTCTAAAAAATTACATTGGGTAATAGCATAGGTCTAAACCACCTCAACCCGCCTGCACCCGCCCTCAATCACTCAAAACCAAACCAAAACTGCCCGCCATGTGGTGGGCTGTTTGCGGGTTGGTTAATCGCCAACCCGCCATCCAAAAAAACCACACCGCACCCGCCCAAAAACCATCAAACCGTCCGCCGTTCACCCCTAGTGCCAAGTGGCTAACAATGAGGGTATATATTTTCTCCTTTTTTTATGCACACTAGTAGTTATCCTACTGAAGTCCCGAGTAATTCATGCAAAATCACATTTTCTCATATACACTTTATATTCCTCTTATTCCATTTATAATTTCTTTTACTCTATACTTACAAATGTACAGTGTAGGTATAGTAATTCTGCTACTCAAAAACTTTTTTAAGCAAATGCTGATTTTGTTTCTTATCTAGAATGTGATCCCATTGGAGATCTTGACTTTTAATTTTCTTATAGGGCATTTGGGAAGTATGGTTAAAACTATAGTTGTGGTTTAAAATATTGTAGTATATGAGAGCTTTACACCGTAGCCAAATATTTTGTTGTAGTTTGTGAGAGCTTTACACTATTAGATAATAACAAATATGGTTCTAACCACAATTGCCAAACATCTTATTATATGTTTTATAAACTTTTCTAATAAATTGTCATCGTTTCTCTCATTGAAATTAAAATTTTCAAATTAAAGGATTAATGTATTTTTTTTCCTTAAAACTATGTACAGAATTTAAAGAGAATAAAGGACATGTCAGATTTTATAAAGTTATTAGTAGCAAATGTCATATCTCTTAAATTGAACTATTGTATAGATCAAAATAACCTCAATCCTCTAATAAAAAATCTATTTTTCTTTTTTTTTTCTTCCTGTCGGTTTGGTAAATAAATTCAAATTGTGTTGATTTGGATTATTTTGATTTGAGTTATATGATTTGAATTGGTAATTTGAAGTGCTATATGAATTGACGCTTAGATGTGTATTTAAAGTAAATCTGAATATGGAATAAAATTAGAATTTATGTTTGGATAGATAGTGGAACAAATTTTTTGATTTCTTAAAAAATTTAACAAAATCTTAATGTTTATAACTCTAAAAATATGTAATATAGATCTTGATTTATTCCTCTCTTCATTAGGAATGCAATGAAAAAGAAATCGTTTCAATTGGATATCAAATAAAGAAGTTATGATTTTTTTTGCTCAAACATAGAAGAGAGAATTTCAGTTTTTACTATAACAAACATATACGAGTCTAAAAAGTCCAAGGAGGAGTAGAACTTTAAAAATTTAAATTCAAATGATTCATTTGATTTGAATATTAAGAGAAACAAACTATATATCTAAAGTATTTTAAAGATTTAAATCTAAAGAATTGTTCAAATACATAAAGCAAACGGCCCTTCCACTCTCTCCCTCCCCTATTTTCTTGTCTCTCTCCTCTCTCTCCCCTCTTTCAGCATCTATTTCTCCTCTCTCTTTTGCAACTGCAGATCTGGTGTTGAGTGACGGAAGACAACAAGTGGTAGGACAATAGCGGGTGCAAGCCTCGTCAGAAACTAGCAATATCCGATCCTCACTTCGCCATAGTTTCCCTCACTGGATCCAGTTGTGCAGATCAGAACATTGTCGGAGTCGCGGGAGGAGCTTGTTGCGAAGCAATTCGCCACTGTTGCTGGTTGTAGAGGGAGAGAGTCGCGTGTTTGCCAAAGCACATAGAGCATCTTCAGATTGTAGCAATCTTCGATCCTCATTTCGCCACGGTTTCCCTTGCTAGAGTCAGTTGCAGTCACACGAAGCAAATCAAGAAGTCGTCCATCGAAGAGCGCTGTCACTCAGAGGGGAGAAAAAGAGTAGTGAAAAATGGGAGAAAGAAGAAAGACAAATGTGGGAGAGGAGAGAGAAGAAGGGGAGGAGAAAGGAGAGAGAAACCCGTAGCTCAAATTAGGAGTATTTTTGTCTGCATAATTATTTAATTTCGAATAATTGGTTGTGGATGACATTTATTAACATTTTAACTTATACTTAATATTTACTATCAATAGTTTAAAACATATAACATTTCTTATAATTTAAGTATGTTATTACTATTTTCAATTATATTGTTTTGATTAATTTATTACTTAAATAAATTATTTTAAGCCTATTTTAAAATCAGTTAAAAATGAATTGGTATATTTAGAGAGAAAAATTTGAAGTATAAAAAAAAAAGGAGAAAAAAAGAGAAACAAACTGAAACAAATTCTTTGACTGCAAATTTAGAAACAACAATTCCATTTTGAAACGACTAAATACTAAATTGTATCTTTTGAATTTTTGCAAAATAATACTTTAGTTTGTTGAATTTTTTAAAACTAGAAGGCCTACAGTCAATCCATCCGGAGTTGGTGAGCACTGTTGAGACGGGAAAGTGAACAGATGGAAACTTGAAGCTGAACTTTCATTCATTTGTTTTGTTACTTTATTGATTTCTAGAGTAAAAATGTTGTACCCAGAAACATAGAGGAAAAAAAAAAAAAAAGCAAGTTGCCATTACATCACGCATATGTTATAAAATAACGGTTTTCATTCTTTAAATTACAATTTTCAGAATATTTTAGTCCTTGTAAACACGTAAAAAATTATTACTTTTCACCTAAGACTTTCAACATTCCCACATCTAAGAGGCACAAAGAAGAATGCTTATTCCTCTTCTACAAAAACAAAATATTGCATCTTTTTTGTTAGAGAAATATGAAAAATAAGAGAGTATACTTAATGCATATTCGTCATTTGTTTAATATTGATTGCATAAATGTTAAACATCTAATGTAATATTAAATATATTATGAATTTGCCTCATCCAAAGCCTGAGACTTATGGACATTGCCCAACAAGGCCATACACATTCACCACTTCTCATTATTCTTCCTTACAATCTTCTTCTTTACAATCACCATGTTTGAAAGTCAATCTGGGTACTAATTCTTCTTCCTTACAATCACCATGTTTGAAAGCCAATCTGGGTACTAAAGCGGTTGAATGAACCCAGCTTTCAATAAGCGTTTGACTTCCTCTTTTACAATATTATTCTGCTTGATCCCAACTCTCCTTCGCTTTTGCCATATCAGTCGATGATTGATATTGATGTTGAGCTGATGGGTAATGATGCTCTGGTTAATGTCTAGCATATCTGCATGAAACCATGCAAAACTATCTCTGTTAGCCTTTAAAAATTCCACTATAATGTTTTTTACCTCTGGGTCAAGCTACAAGCCCATTTTCATTGTTCTATGTTCATTCCCCAAGTTAATCTATACTTTGTCTAGTTGCTCCTAAATTAGATCCCTCAACTCCTGTTTGCTCAACCCGTTCAACGGGCTCGCCTGTAATTGCTACAATGTTACCTTGGCTTTTTTGCTTCATGGCCATGAGATAACAGCTTTTCATGGCATCCTGACTTCCTTTAATTTCCCTAACACCTCGCTTTATGGGGAAACGTATGCTCTGGTGGTACATGGACGGGACTGCTTTCATGTCATAAATCAACGGTCTGCCCAGAATCAAGTTGTATCCAGAAGGGTAGTCAATTGTTAGAAAATTCGTCATTTTGTTTTCCCCAGATGTGTACACTAGCAGCCTAATCCTCTTGACTACCATTGTCGACTCGTTGTTAAATCTGATGAGTATCGTGTTCATCTTCTCTAGTTCTTTCTCACTAATCTCCATTTCTTTAAGTGTCGGGAGGAACAAAATGTTTGCAAGCGGCCGTTGTCTACCAAGATTCGGCCGATCTCGCAGTTTGTGGCATTAAGCTTGATAACAAGTGTGCCATCATGAATGAAATGGAATGCACCTCAAACTCCTCCTCTGCTGTACTGGTGGTTGGTTGCAGCTTTGATTTAGTTCACAGTGTCCCCGCTAAAAACTGGGCTTCCATAAATGGCAACTATCATTTTCCTAACTGGTGGTGGTGGTGTTCTTCTTGGAATGCGCATTCTATCGTCCGCCTCATTTGTAGTTGAGCCCACATGTTTATTGTCCTTTTCTGACAAGAACTCTCTAAGTTAGAGAGGCCCTTCTTTAAAAGCTCTGCTATCTCCGTTCGCAATGCCTTACAATCAATCGTCAGGTGGAATGTGTCTTGGTAGAACTCATAATATTTTGATAGGTCGTGTGATTAGTTTGGGGCCATCTTTCCTGGCCATCTAATGTAGTCTTTTCCTTTTAGCTAAGCGATCAGTTTTATTGGTGAGATGTTAAGAGCGTGTCCAGGTGGAGACAGTAGCTCGTTACCCCTTTACTACTTTCGCTTATCCCTCTTTAATTCCTGTCGTAGAGGCATTCTAGTTCTCTCTCGTCACTCTGGCTTGGCTTTAGGTGGTGGTTTCTTCATTCTTTTATTCATAGTTTTTTTTTGGCAAGTCTATCCCTTCACTCAGTTAAAGGCTTTCTAAATCATTTGTGATACTCCAAGCAAATACTATCTTTGAATTAAGATTTATGTAATAGTCCCTTCTTTAATGCCTCTCGAGCTGTTTCGTCTTCTAAATTTGAAATTTTTGAAATCGGTTTTTTGAATCTCTTAATATAAGCTCGTAGTGATATGTCCTATCTTTGTGTGACTGAATAAAGATCTTTAGTCAACTTTCCTATCTTTATATGGACCAATTATGCCTTGACAAACGAATCGGGTAGATCCTTGAAGCTGTCCATTGACACAATTGGAAAATTACTGAACCATGTCAATGTTGGTTATTTCAGGCTTTGAGTGAATAACTTCCACATCATCTCATCAAGTGTGGAGTCAGGGATGTTTGTTGTACTGACCATACTCTTTATATTAAAGAAGTTGATCCTTTGGATAGGCAATTCTATCAAATTAAACGAATACCAATTACTGTACTTTAGTTGGATGATGGTTGTGATTTTTCTTGTAAATGGTGTTTCGCCAAATATTTTTTTCATATGTTGTCTAAGGCTGGGGACTTGCTTGTAGCTTTTGAGACTTTTTGATCAATCTTTTCTTCCAAGAGCAATTTATTTAGCTCGAGCATGTCATGCATCATCTGTTTTGAATTGATTCTACTATCAGTAATGTCAAGAGAGGGGTTGTTTCGAGCGGTTGTGTCGATCGCTCGACTCCCATACTAGGCAATTCGGTGGTTCTTGTTGCCTGAGCGATGTTCTGCTAAGATGATGTACTCATCATGGTCGATGTAGCCATTGGGATTGTGGTTGCAACAGCTACTGTTGCTGAGGGAGTGTTTAATGGTTGCATCCTACTTACAGGACTAAACGCGGGTTGTTGTCTGGTCGAAGGTGGCATCTAAAATTGCTAGGGCATTGTTGGGGCGACAGAGTACCTAAAATACGGGTAGTATTAATACGAATACATCGTAAGCTGGGTGCCTTGGTACTAACTTGGCTTTTGAGTGCACTATTCTCATTGTTGAGTTGTTCGAGCTACCTGTCACACTCATGGGGAATAGGTCCCCTACTTTTGAAGCAGCTTCTTTTGTGGCTCTACCTTCGCAGTGAGGACTTCGATATGCGCATCTCCCTACTGTGCAACATGTGCATCTTCACTTTGTTTGTTGTAAACGTTCTGGTTGATGTTGTCGACAGTCATCGCGGATGATAGTTGTAGTTGCTAAAATTCCTCGAGTTGGTGATCTGAAGCCCCATTTAGGCACCAAACTATAGATATTAAATCTACAATTAAATATAAAAAGGTTCAAATGTGATTTAATGTTTTTTTATGAGAATTTGTATCCTCAAATCATCATTATAGGATATTAGCAAACTTAACAAACCGGGTTAGCATGATAATTGAAATAGAAATTTATCAAAAGCATTTAATGGTAAGAAAGTGATGCAAAAATAAAAATACTAGGCGTTGAATTTAGAGTAGTTCACTCTTTAACTAGAGTTATGTCCACTATTCTTTCTATATGTTGAAATGAGTACAAGATATAGAATTATGTATGCTTAAAATGAAAAAGATCTGAAAATAATTTTGCAAAGTTTCTATTTGGATAAGAGAGTTCAGATGCTTTAGTTGAAGGCCTTTCCCTCTATTTATAAAGCGTCTTAGAGGAATCTTGGGCTTCAACTTGATGAAATGAGTAGATATAGTTATGCCTATAATAGGACACACATTTTGGACTCCTTCCCATGTTCTACCTAGTGACTTAGTGGGTATCCCCTTGTAACTACCAAACTTACAATGTCAATCCCAATGAACCGGTACTTGTAGATCCACGGTAGTGGACAATACATGGATCCTTCCAAGGTAAGCGAGTAGGAACTCCAATGGAATCGAAGATATCAAATCGAGCTGTATTGTTAGTCTAACGAACAACAGGTTGGCGGTCCTAATAGCAACAGTTTGGCCCTAATCGACCACTCTAATTGGGCTCGATTCATTCTGATCACAGCTCAGACCTACCAGGCTGGGCCTTTGCTCAATGATTTGCGTTTAACCAAATCATACCCTAACAATCATGAGTTTTGTTGATTTAAATTTTTTATATATGAAATATACCGAGCTAAAAAGAATGAAAACAATGCAAAGAAAATAGATATATTATTTCACGCAATAAATAAAAATATTTCTTAAATGATGAAAGAAAACGGATATATTTGAAACATTCTTTTTTCCAAGCAAGTAATTATCTTTTTTTCTTTTTTGACAAATACCACCTTAATATTAGTGCTCGTTATTTTACGCTATAAAAAACAGTCTTAGTGCCTTGATATAGTTTCTTTAGGACATGGTATATCCAAACTACCATCCTCATTAATTAACAAAACTAATAATTTTAAAAGTTTGATTATTGTTTTTGAGCTTTATTTTGATTGTATGTTTCTTTTTCATAAGTTTTAAATGTTTCAAATATTTTTAAAATGATTAAGTTGTATTAATTAATGAGAAAGGTAGTTTGGGTATTTCTTTCTCAAGAAAAGATATTAAGGTACCAAAATGACAATTTTATTATAGTAAGTTAACTCTATGATTTTGTGAAAGATACTAGGGTACCAAAATCGTAATTTTAAAATAGACTATAGACTGGACTGTAACAAAAAAAATTAAAGTTTCCAATAATTATCATATATGCCCTTTCTTCATCCATAAAAGTTTATATATGCCTCTCTCAGTCAAAAACTTCTCCTATGATTTATTTCTATTAATTCTTCTTTATACGAGTCTAATTAATTTTTTGTTTCTAATGTGTCCCCATTATAATAATGTTTCTCAAATATTCCTTTAATTTATTAGTTTTTTTTAAATAACATTTATTTTTTTAAATATGGCTTTAATATATGCATTTTTCTAATTGCCCTATTAAAATAATTTTTATTAAATGTGTTTCTACTTAAACCTCTTTTTATATGACCTTTCTAAATACTATTCCCCTTTTGTCTTTCCTAAATAATTTATCATCAACTTTGCTCTATCAAAATCTTTTTTTTTTAAGTATTTTGTTATATCTTTCTTTACTAAACTAAACTCAAAAGACGACACTAAATCAAGAAAAAACTAAACTTTTAAGAAAATTTTAGTTCACATAGCAAAAAGATCAACAAATTGAATATGTATATCATGCCAACTATTTTATAGTATTAAGATTCGATTAAAATGGTGGTTTCTAATATTTCTTACGTTCTTAGCTTATGCCTCCTCTAAAACAAAATCGCGGGTCCGCCACTGACTATAATCACTAGCTGTTACGATACAGTCGAGTTATGTAACGGATACTTATCAGAAAAAGAAAAAAAAAAAACATGTAAATGATAAGCAATCCATCGGACATGAAAAACTTGTGATGAAATAAACAAAGTACATCTTCAATTATTTCAACTTTTGATAGGTTTAAATATGGAGGATGTCCTGAATAATTAATTGATGTACATAGAAGATAAATTTTTTTAACACCTGTTAATTTGTACCTCCAAAAATATTAATGGCTTTTAGTTCAAGATCAGGTTATGCTGGTTTGTGGTGGACGGTACAAACTTCAAGATCTCAAATATGCAAAGGAGATCTAGAACAGAAAAAAGGAGTTGTGAAAAATGAATGCCAAACTACTGGCTCATTTTTTTTTTTTTAAAGGATTAGGCAAAGTAACAAGCTTTCGTAAATTGTAAGCTAGAGAATTATTTCCAATACGAACAACTATGTTCTAAACTTTACACGCTTGTAATTAGGGACGAACCTAGCTTAGACCTACAGATTTTTTAATTCCAAAATTTACACAAAATTTTAGAATTTTCAATTAATTTGGCCTTTTTTGGAAGGAGTTTTTGACTTTTTAATATATTTATGTTTTACACTTTAGAGTATGTTTGAAAACCTTGTTGGAACTTAAAAATTGTAGTACTGAGAGCTTTACATTATAGTAAACTTTTGCTTTTTACTGTAGCATGTAAGAGCTTTACACTGTAACAATTGAAATTTTTATGTTGGAACGGAATTCCCAAATAAAGCCTTAAACATCACATACATAAAAAAAAAAAAAAAAAAAAATCATTTATGTACCATATAAATTTCTAGTTTTTAAGCCTTCAACTTAAGGAAAAAAAGAATTAAGCTTTATTATAAGTTTGGTTTCATTGATTGGGAGGAAAAAATGTAGAAGTAGATAAACAAAGATAAAAGACATTTACGCTGTAATTTAAGTTTAAAATTTATGTCTCACTGCTTATGATGAGAATTTAGTTGAAGGATTTGAAGTCAACATTTCGGAAGTAGATCCTAAAAATGTTGAAGAAAAAGTTAGAATACTTTTTAATCCAAACAAATTAATTGACAATGAAGATAGGAAAGCTCCATCTTACATTTGAAAAAAAAATGAAAAGAAGGAAGGTAAATTCGAGGTTGTTGCTAAGCACTCCATTGATCAAGATTTGTTTCCAGTGTATCCAAAATCCAGTAAAGGGTGCAGATCTGATATAGTGAATATGTGAATAAAGCATTAGTATTTTGCCCTAAAATTAGATAAGCAGACTTCATCTATTGATGCTGACAGAATTTGATAATAACAGGACTAATTTGTATAACTGATGGTCGCTTTGATAGAATTTTTTTAATAACAAGTTTTACCATTATTATCATTATTAAGAAGAAGAAGAATCGGTTTGCTCCGTTCACCGTCCTTTGATTCTTCTTTTCGTCGCTGGTTGTTTGTTATGCACATTGTCGTTTTCTGAGCTGTATTTTCTCTTGTAACTTTGCCGCGAGTGTTTAAAAGTTGCATTTAGCATTGTATAATTAACTTTTAGTTATGAACTCGTAACTCTATATAAACACTAAATATTAGGGGAAAAAAACCTTGGAACTATATGAGAGAAAGTACGAGATACAATCAAATTTGAGAGTCAAATTATTTTCTCACCACAAGACAACGTAAACTCGTGTCATGAACAAAACCATTGATTTCATTTTCCGGGTCATGAATTTAGATGAAATAATCCTCCATTAATTTAGGGCAAGTCAAAAACAATCTTTTTTAGGGACTAACGAAGTGTTTTCTGTTTGACCCTGTAAAATAGGCATTTGATGTTGATGTCGTTTTCCTTTCTTTTTTTTAAAAAATAAATAAATAAAGAAATAAATAAACCTGCTCTAATCAAACTAATTTGTAATTTATCTCGTCTCATTCAAACCAAATTCCTTTTTGGTAGATTATCCAACCCCAATATCCTCATCCTCGTATTATTTATTTCCATGCAAGCCACCATAATATTCTCCAATCCCCAACTCCACAAACACCGCCACCACCGCTCCCCATCTCTCAATGGCGGAGCGGGGCCCACCTCCCGCTGATCATGATCATAAACATGGAGCCGACACCCTTTATCGTGAACCTAACAATAACAACACTTACAATGACGAAAACGACAACTCCCCAGCTTCCAAATCCGAAACGACAACCAACTCTAACTGCTTCGGCCGCGTCCACGCCACTTACGTCGTCCAAGCCCCCAAGGACCAAATCTACCGCGTCCCTCCTCCCGAGAACGCCGCCATCGCCGAACGACGCAGTAACCCAACCAAAAACGACAACAAAAAGATCAGGCCTTGCGCTTCTCGCTGCTGCTGCGTCCTCCTCCTCCTCGCCGTCGCCGTCGCGGTCCTCGTCCTCGCTCTCGGCCTCACGGCAATCATTCTCACAGCTTATTTCAGACCCAAAGACTCCAAATTCTACGTCGATCGTATCGACGTAGTTTTCAACGGCACCGGTCATGGTCATCGTCGTTCGCGAGATTCTCGAGCTTGCAACGTCAAGTTGAGATCCGAGAACACGAAAGACAAAGTCGACGTGTCGTACAGAGAAGGCGGCGTCGTTTCGCTTTGGTTTAGGGACAAGGAAATCGGGGTCGGGGAATTCCCGGCGTTTCATCAGGAACATGAGAAGTCGACGGTGTTTGATGTGGCGATTCGCGCAAAGTCAGTGGACGCCGTTAATCGGGTGATGAAGGAGATAGAGAATAAACAGAGAGCAGCAAACGTGAAGTTCTACCTGAAGATGGAGAACATCACGGTGAGGACGGAGCGAGTCGGGATGTGGATTAGAATGAACATGAAATATGGGGTTGCGTGCGACGTGACGGTGGATTCTTTCGCCAGAAGTTCTTGTGTTCTGTCTCAGGAATGCCGTACGACAAGAGAAGATTAGAAAACGACGTGATAGGATATGTAGTTTTTGATCTGGTATGTGTTTGTTTCACTGCTCCACATGATTTTCTGACCTAGGTTTGTGTAGGTTTTTTTTCTTTTCTTTCTTTTTTTATTTTTTTATTTTCACTTCCCCTCTTTATTTCTCTCTTAAAAATTTAACATATTTTGGTGACCAGTTGCAACAGGTATTTGTCCATTAATTTCTTTTTTTGGTTTTAACGGATGGCCATCATGGGGAGGAAAAAAATATAAAAATTTTAAATATATATGATAATTATCAGGTTATTAAAGTCTCAAATCCAGTATCCTGACCAATCCCATTATTGTAATATTTTCTATTCACCAATGTAATGTCATTTGTACTTTCATGTAACATTCAATTTGCTTAAGTATAACCCTTAATGTTACTAAGTGCTGAACTACAATTGATATGAGTGTTACATTAAAGCAAATTAAATGTTACACAAACTTATGAATGGTGTTTGATGGACGAGCAAGAAAAAAAATTACAAGCGAACTTTACTTGGAAAAAAAAGAAATATATATATATATATATATATGATAAAGATGGTATTAAGGAAAATTTGTTTGAGCCCATGAGCTCCCCTTAGTAATGGTAGGGAACAAGTAATTTCCCGCTCATGTCAATGGAAAAAAAAAAAAAAAAAAAAAAAAAAGAGAAGGGAAAATAAAAAACCTAGAATGTTTGAAAGATTGAATGGGAAAAAGTTCAAAAAAAAAAAAAAAAAGCTCCCAATATGAATTGCTTGCCCGAATGAGTACATTGAAAAACTGAGCAGATTGGAAATGCATGTAGATATTTCCGAGTTCACTCTCTAGCAGTCTCCCTTCTTTCCTCCTCTTTATGTATTTCGGTCTTTTGAAAGAGCACGCCCTTCACTACTCTCTTGCTTGGTGATATCTCCAAGTTCACTCTCCAGCAGTCTCCCTCCTTTCCTCTTCTTTCTTTTTTTATTTTTGGTGGTGGTGATTCACACCCCTTAGTTTTCAGAGCTCACCACAGGAGACACAAACCCTTTATATAAGGAGCCTCTCAACTCCCATGGGGTGTATCCGACTAATCCAAAACCGACTCATAGAGAGACCCGAAGACGGCAAAAGTCTCCCACGGGTTTATTTATTTCATTCTTTTGAAAGAGGGGCTAGATCTGATGTCCCAAAATGCTGTATCTCTTGTTGTCCCACGTATCACACAATGACAATTTATTCTACCAATAATACCATAACAGGGACGGAGTTTACTAACGGCAAAACTCCTATTTAGAGGGGACATCAGTGCTTCTCCTTATTCTCTTTCTTCTTTTGAAGCCAGTTTACGATTCTCTTGGTTGAAGAAGCCTGAAGATTTCACTATACTGGAATTTCTATCATTCGACCAATTAAATCAAGCACACTATAAACCAAAGTTTTACAAGAGGATATCCAGAAAATTTTATTCGGCAAGTAAACTTTGCAAGAGTAAGAAAGAGAGAACGTTAGAAGAAAATGATACACTTATTTCCCAATATTTTTGTTCAATTTAGTTGGCATTGGGGGAGAATGAATCTGTCCTTTCTATGGGTTTACTCGGCTTCTCCATATCAAAGGTTAAATGCAATGTTGAATCAATTTAACCCAGAGGCAAACCTAATTGATATTAGAGAAATGACTTTCTTAAAGTGAGAGAGAGAATTTTTAGATTCACAAAGTATGAAAACAAGTTTCAATTTAAGAACACAAAGAATACCCCAAAACAATGATAAATTCACTGGGGAAAAGAACATTTCTAGGCAAGCCTAGAGTATCTTTTTGGAAAGTAACCCAGAATGAAAACACTCCTACATTAGGTGTTGAAATTTCAGTTCATATATGTTGAAGTTCTTATCCAGCAATTATTTTGTCCAACAAGCAGGGAAAGCAGAGTGACAAGTCGTTTTACAAGCATTGTATATAAACGATGTCGTTTTAGTTAATGTGTTAATAGTGCTATTGTGTTTTGTTCTCGTTGGGTATAATTGTAATTATATATATGGTATCCTTTGTACATAAAAGGGTGATTATCAGTCCTACTCTCGGGTAAGGAAAAGAAAAAAGAAAAATAGAGAGAGAGAGGGAAAACAGTGGTTAGAGAGTTAGAGAGAGAAAGGGCATATTTCTCTTGGGAAGTCTTACTGTTTGTATCTTTAGAAACTCTATTTTGCTGAGAGAAAAGGAGGGTGTAATCTCTGGATTATTTTTCTAAGAATAGATTGAATTCCTTGAGGCGAGTTGACGGGGACGTAGGCTCAAATTTTTGACCGAACCTCGATAACAAATTTTGGGTGTTCTGTGTTCTTATTTTCTTTCTTGTTGTTCAGTTTCTTTTATTGAAATCGAAGGCGGTAGACGAAAGAAATCCCAACAGTGGCATCAGAGCTAGGTTCTATAAGGTGTCTATGTTCAATTAAAGACTTTTGTTAAGAATTTGGAGGAGATTAAGGATCTAGGGCTAGTGACTAGCCCTAAGCGTCTTCAAGATTTTGATGATGTACCCTTGGACTCAGATAATTTCGAGAAAGAAGACTCAAGAACACAGCCGAGAAATCAAGAAACAGGTTCTACAAAAATCTTGAAAATTTTGAAATTGAAAAGTTCGATGGCAATGGCGACTTTCGGATTTGGAGATGGAAAATCAAGGGGCTTCTTGCACAGCAAAAGCTTCTCAAAGCATTAGAAGACCCAGTCAATTTTCTAAAAAATTACTCTATAAACCAGAGGCAAGAACTGCTCGAGACTGTTACATGTATTATAATTTTACATTGTCTGATTCCATTATACGCCTAATTGATAAAGAAGACACCCCTACAAAAATTTGGTATAAACTAGATGAGCTGTTTCAGAAAAAAAAATCTTTGACAAGTAAGATATTCTTGAAAGGACGATTATTTGGTTTCAAGATGGATATTACGAAAGGGTTGGAGCAGAATCTAGACGAATTCCTTCGTATGAATATAGAATTGGGCAATTTCTGGTGAAAATGAATCACTTAGTGATGAAAATCAAGCCATAATTCTCCTTAATTCCTTGCCTAATTCATGCAAGGAAGTTAAAATAGCAATCAAGTATGGTAGGACTTCTATCACACTTGAAGAAGTACTGTCTGCTCTAAGATCTAGGGATATGGAATTAAAAATTGAGAAATAGGCTTCATCAAATAGGAAAAATTACTTTGCTAAAGGTAGGAGTAATCAACGGAATGGAAATCAAAGGTTTAGAGGGTCAAGCAAGAGCAAAGGAAGGTCAAGTTTTAGAGGGCCAAACAGTTCAAAAAAGTGCTATTTTTGTGGAAAATTTGGCCATATTAAGAAGGAATGCTATTCTTGCTTAAAAAGGAACAAGAACAATAATGGTACAGATGGTGAAGTATTTGACTCGGCAAATCTTGGTGATGGATATGATAGTGGGGAGGTTTTTGTTCTATCCACTAAGAATAATCAGCAAGGTTAGATATTGGATTCGGGTTGCACATACCACATGACTTACAACAAGGAATGGCTCTGTGTTTTCAAACCAGTAGTTGGAGGAAAGGTAATGATGGGAGACAATCATACCTGCACTGTGGAAGGAATTGGAACAGTAAGCTTTAAAATGTTTGATGGCATAGTCAGACATCTCAAGATGTGAGATATGTTCCAAGTCTCACAAGAAATTTAGTTTCCCTTGGAATGCTTGATGATGCTGGTTATGTCATCAAAACTAAAGGTGGAAAAATGAAGGTTCTGAAAGGTTCCTTGGTGGTAATTAAAGGCTCAAAAAGAGATGGTTTATATCATATGGCAGTAGAAACACTCACTAGGAAAATAGCTGTGGTGACAGCAGCTGAAGATACAAGGGCAGTATTATGGCATCGAAGACTTGGTCACATTAGTGACAAGGGATTGCAAGTTATGCAAGAACAAAATCTGCTTGGCAAAGGAAAAATCAGCAAAGTGGATTTTTGTGAGTAGTGCATTCTTGGAAAGCAACATAAACTCAAGTTCAAGGCTACAAAGCATGAGTCCAAGGCCATATTAGAGCATGTACACTCTGATTTATGGGGTCCAAAAAGGGTATCAAGACATGGAGGTAACTTTTAGTTTCTATCAATCATTGATGATTTCTCTAGGAAAGTTTGGGTCTATTTACTTAAAAATAAAATGATAATTTTAATAGATTTAAACAATGGAAAATACTTATGGAAAATTTAACAGAAAAGAAATTGAAAAACCTTAGAACTGATAATGGACTAGAGTTTTGTAATGAACTCTTTGACACTTATTGTAAAGAAAATGGAATCCAAAGGCATAGGACTGTGAGGAAAACCCCACAACAAAATAGGGTGCTGAGCATATGAACAGAACCCTATGAATAAGTCTAGATGCATGTTGTTCGGGGCTAGTTTACCAAAGAGTTTTTGGGGGGAAACAGTCACAACTGCTGCTTATTTGGTCAATAGAAGCCCTTCTAGTGCCATTGATTTTAAAACTCTAGAAGAAAAATGGACAGGAAAACCTCTTGATCTTAGCCACCTAAGGCCTTTTGGGTGTGCAGCTTATGCTCACCAATCAGAGGGAAAATTAGATCCTAGATCTATTAAATGTGTTTTCTTAGGTTACCCTCAAGGTACCAAGGGATATCGATTGTGGATTAAAGATGGAAAGATTTTTAAAACCATTATAAGTAGAGATGTAATCTTTAATGAAAATATTTTTCCTTGTTTAAATGACACTAACACTACTGTAGGAAGGGATTCTTTTAGTTCTAACAATGCAGGTACACAGGAAAGCCAAATTTTACGTGATAACAATCAAGTGGAGTCTTCCCATGATGATAATAATAATTAGGTGGAACTGTTACATAAAGATTTAAATTTAGGTGGTGCTGAGCAGTCATTACAAGAAGAAGCTGATGACATTGAACATGGCAGAAATGAAACCCTTCAACTAAGAAGTATTGAAGTGGCGGTGCCTGATCAAGAGCAACTGTAGGATACTTTATATGAATGTCAACTTACTAGAGATAGATAGAGAAGGATTATTAAGCCTACACAGAGATATGGGTTCTCGACTTTAACAGATATGTTAGCTTATTGTCACGAGCTTACTTTCTCCAAGCTACTCGTGCAGCCTTAGCACAGTCTCGATGATAAGTCAGCCTAACTCACTCACGCTCTTGCCTTGAACACAAGGGAACACAAGAGAGAACAAGGAGAACTTTGAAAGGCTTTGATTCTTGATTTCTTTGGATGGATTACAAATGAATGGGATGATCCTATTTATAGGCATCCTCCCAACTAATGGACGGTCTAGATTACATTGATCTAACGGTTAGTATTTTCTATCTAGAATGTTCTAGCAAAGTGTGGATGATATTTACAAGTAAAGAGTATTCTAGAGACTTCTACACTATTCTACATTGTCTCTGAGTGCTCTTACAGTTCTAGAGAGTTCTAGAGTAGTCTTGAGTCTTTTGGGACCTCCTAGGTTATTCAGGACGCATCTAGACTGTGGTGGAACCTCCTGGAATGCTGCGGAACAATGTAGATCACTCTGGACCCTTCTAGAATCTTCTTTGGGCTATGTTTTCTGCTAAAAACGCCCAAGACAAGTGAGTGGCCTCTTCGTGGCTTAGCAGGGCGTGACATTCTCCCCCACCTATGATCGCGACGCCCTCGTCGCGTCCTCATGGTATTGTTGGATCCTGTCTTTGAACTGCCAAAGTGCCTCCTCAGTTTCCCAACTAGCCTCGGTGTCAGGCAGTCCCTTCCATTTGATAAAGTACTCCCTATAGCTTGACACACCTCGTCTTCAGATAACACGATCCGCTAGTATTTCGTCAACCTCTTTGTCAAAGGAGGTGACCACGGCTGTGGGAGCTCGATGGGAGACTCCCCTTGCTGGATCTTCCATATCTTCATGGTATGGTTTGAGCATACTTACATGGAAGACTGGATGAATCTTCAGTTTGGGTGGGAGGTGGAGTTTATATGAGACCTTACCTATACGCTTGATCACCTCAAAAGGTCCTTCATACCTGCGTATTAGACCCTTATGGACCTTCCTGAATGTCTTGAACTGTTGTGGCAAAAGTTTCACTAAGACAAGGTCTCCTTTCTTAAACTCTACGTGCCTCCTCTTCTTGTCGGCCCATTTCTTCATGCGCTTCGCCGCTTTGTGCAATGCTGCCCGGGCTAGTTCTGCCTGCTCATGCCATGACTTATAAATTTGAATGCAGCAGGGCTCTTCCCTTCATAGCGAGTGGCAAAGGAAATAGGGGTTGTTGGCTGTTGTCCCACGACGATCTCAAAAGGACTCTTGTTGGTAGCCTCACTTTGTTACAAGTTGTAGGAAAATTGTGCAACATCTAAAAGCTTGGCCCAGTCCCGTTGGTTTGCACTCACATAGTGCCGCAAGTAGAGCTCCAATAGAGCATTGATGCGTTCTGTTTGGTCGTCGCTTTGGGGATGAAAGCTTGTTGAGAAGTTTAAGTCCGACCCTAGCATCTTGAACAGCTCCGTCCAAAACCTTCCAGTAAAACGAAGGTCTCGGTCATTGATGATGCTTGTTGGAATGCCCTAAAGTTTGACTAAATTACATAGGAATAGTCTGGCTGCGTCCTCTACGGTGCAGTCAGTTGGCGCTGCAATAAAAGTTACGTACTTGCTAAACCTATCAACCACGACCATGATGCTTCCACATCCATCGGACTTCGGCAGGCAGGTGATGAAGTCCATAGAGACGCTTTCCCATGGTCTCTCTGGGATGGGTAGTGGGTTGAGCATACCTCCTGGTTGCTGTTGGACTACCTTATCTTGTTGGCAGACAAGGCAGGTCCTTACATATTCCTCGACCCCATCTCGCATGTCAGGCCAATAGTAGACAGACTTCAAGAGAGCAAGTGTGCGTTTCATACCTAGGTGGCCCACCCATAGGGAGTCATGACACTCCTTTATTAAATCTTTCCTCAAATTGGCCCACTTTGGTACGTACATTCGGTTGCCCTTGGTGTAGAGGATGTCATCAGCTAGCCAAAACCTTCGTGTTTTGCCCTTGTTTGCCAAGGCGATGATACTTTGTGCCTGAGGGTCCGCCTTTAGTCCCTCCTTGATTTTGCTCAATAGTGGGCTAGTGACTTGAGAAATGCTCGATAGCTCGGCCTTTCGACTCAGCGCATCAGCTACCACATTCACCTTTCCTGGCTTGTACTCCATGACATAATCGAATTCGGCCAAGAAGTCTTGCCATCTAGCTTGCTTTGGACTGAGTTTCTTTTGGGTCTGGAAGTAGCTTGTTGCAATGTTGTCAGTCATTATCATGAACTTTGACCCAAGTAGATAATGGCGCCACACTCTAAGGCAATAGACGACGGCTGTCATCTCTTTCTCTTGTACTATGTAGCGTGGCTCAGTCTCATTGAGCTTTCGGCTCTCATAAGTAATTGGGTGTCCTTCTTGCATAAGAACGCCTCCTATGGAAAAGTCTGAGGCATCTGTGTGTACCTCATATGGCTTGGTGTGATCGGGTAGGCTGAGTACAGGCTCCTCGCTGATTGCTTTCTTTAGATCTTCAAAGGCCTTTTGACACTTCTCTGTCTAGTCCCATACTTTGTTTTTCTTGAGAAGGTTGGTCAGTGGAGCAGCCCTTGCCTAATAACTCCTGATAAAACGGCGGTAGTAGTTTACTAGCCCAAGAAAAGATCACAACTCATGTACCTTGGTTGGTGGCTCTCAAGTTTGGATAGCTTGCACCTTATCATCCTCCATCATTAGCTGGCCATCCTTGATCTTGTGCCCTAAGAAGACTACCTCCGGCTTGGCAAAGGAACACTTCTCCTTCTTGATGTATAGCTCGTTGTCTCGTAGCACCTTAAACACCTCCCCTAAGTGATGCACGTGCTCTTCTAAGGTCTTGCTATACACCACTATGTCATCCAAATAGACGACCATGAATTGATCGAGATACGGATGGAACAACTTGTTCATCAAAGTACAGAATATGGAAGGTGCATTGGTTAGTCCAAATGGCATAACCAAGAATTCGTAAGACCCGTACCTTGTAACACATGTGGTCTTTGGTTCGTCTCCTTCGGCTATGCGAACTTGGTAATACCCCGAGCGAAGGTCTAACTTCGAGAAGTAGCGGGCATGACCTAGTTGATCAAACAAGTCGGCAATCAGAGGAATGGGGTATTTGTTCTTTACCATGATCTTGTGGAGAGCCCTGTAGTCGATGTACATGCGCAAGGAACCATCCTTCTTCTTCTGGAATAGGACTGGTGCGCCGAACGGGGCTTTGGAAGGCCTGATGAACCCTGCATCAAGTAACTCCTTGAGTTGCCTTCTTAGTTCCGCCAATTCCGGTGGTGCCATGCGATATGCACCCATGGCTGGTGGCTTTGTCTCCGGTTCCAGCTCGATCTGATGGTCTACCTCCCTCATTGGTGGTAGCTTCTTTGGTAACTCTGCTGGTGCAACGTCCTTGAACTCCTCGAGGACAGCTGCTACCTCCTTTGGCTTGACTTTTGGTGGCCCTTGTTCTTCATCGTCATACTCCTTGAGAACAGCCAAGTAGCTTTCCTCATCCCTTCGGATGCCCTTCTTAAATTGTATTGCTGAGAGCACCTTTATGTCCTGCTTGTTGGTCCTTGTTGTTGGTACCACACAAGCCTTATCGTCATCCATAATGCACATGCTATTGGCGAATGGTACTGGGAATGCTTTGACTTGTTCCAAGAATTCCAATCCCAGGACAACCCTAAAGTCATCCATTAGAACGACGGAGAAGTCCATATGTCAGGACCAGGCTCCCACGTTGGTCTTAACTCCTCGGGCTATGCCGTGAATGGGTCGAGCAGCTGAATTAACTGCCTTGATGGAGCCCCTCCACCAGTCACCTTAAGTCCTAACCTTTGGGCTTCTTCGATTGAGATAAAGTTGTGGGTGGCACCGGTGTCAAGCATGGCTACCGTTGGTTTTCCTCCAATGGACACATCCACAAAGAGTAGCCCTTTGGCTTGGGTTTTGGGAGTAGATTGGATCACATTGAGTAGCTGCAAGGACCCCATGTGTGCACCATTGTTGCCACCATCGGCCTCTGTCCCGTCTTGATGACTTGCAAGGAGTGAATTTAAGGATCTTTTCTGTGGGCAATCCCTAGCCCAGTGGGGACCATCACAAAGGAAGCATTTGTTGTTGTTGGACTTACTTGAACTCTTGCCGTCCTTTTGCTTGCCCTTGTCCTTGCCCCTTGATATGTTATCCTGACGGTGCTCATCTTTGCGTTGGCCCTTGTCTCCCCCACCTTTGGCTTGACCACTCTTCTTGTCCTTCGGCTTGTTGGTGGACTCCTTTTGGCTTGCATAGTCAATCAAGCTTTCGGCCACAGCTATGGCAGTGGCAAGGTCTTGCACCCCACGTCGCCTTAGCTCGGTCTTGGCCCATTGTTGGAGCCCATCCATAAAATTGAAGAGTGCGTCTTTGTCGGACAAATCAGGGATCTCAAGTACTAAGTTAGTAAAGTCCTTAACATAATCACGAATAGACCCTGATTGTTTAAGCCTTCGCAGACGAGCTCTAGCCTCATCCTCAGCATTCTTGGGATAGAACTGCCTTTTAAGCTTCCTTTTAAAATCATCAAAGGTAGTCATGGTACATGTACCTTTTTCAATGTCTCTTCGTCTTCTCCTCCACCAAAGCATGGCTGTGTCATTGAGATAAAGAGTCGCGAACTCGGATCTTAGCGTCCTCGTCTGTGATGCCCATGGCTCCAAAGTATTGGTCTAGGCCCCACAAGAAGTTGTCCACCTCTCGTGCATTGCGTGATCCCCCGAAACCCTTAGGCTTTGGCACCTCAATGCGCCTAGCCTCAACGATGCTACTGCTGGACCCTGTCGCCAATGCCCGCTTGCAAAGGGCTAAGTCCCCATGCATATCCTCATTACGTGTGAGTGTGCTATTCAACTCCATCTCGTGGGCTCGACGCATTTTAGTGAGCTCTCCTGCAAACTCGTCACGAACCTTCTCAATTTCGGCCCGCAAAGACTCCTCTAGTTGGAGCAACATGCCCTGGATCGCAGTGTGGATAGCGGCATCCTCCGCTTCTAGGCCATCCACCCGTTGGCTTAGGTCATCCACCTGGGTCTCCACACCACCCATGGCCTCCTCTACCCGAGATAGGCGTGAGTCGAAACTAGAGATCACGTCCTTAGACCGACCTTGCTTAGCCACGACATTAGGGTCGACTATCTCTTCGCGGCCTCGTTCTTGCGTCACCTCCACGTCAGAAGGGTTGGATCCCATGGCCCTTTGAGCAGCACTGTTCTTAGCCATTGTCTTAGCCTGAGCCTCGCTCTGATACCAACGATCACGAGCTTACTTTCTCCAAGTTACTCGTGCGGCCTTAGCACAGTCTCGATACTAAGTCAGCCTAACTTACTCACACTCTTGCCTTGAACACAAGGGAACACAAGAGAGAACAAGGAGAACTTTGAAAGGCTTTGATTCTTGATTTCCTTGGATGGATTACAAATGAATGGGATGGTCCTATTTATAGGCATCCTCCCAACTAATGGACGGTCTAGATTACATTGATCTAACGGTTAGTATTTTCTATCTAGAATGTTCTAGCAAAGTGTGGATGATATTTACAAGTAAAGAGTATTCTAGAGACTTCTACACTATTCTACATTGTCCCTAAGTGCTCTTACAGTTCTAGAGAGTTCTAGAGTAGTCTTGAGTCTTCCAGGACCTCCTAGGTTCTTCAGGATGCATCTAGACTGTGGTGGAACCTCCTGAAATGCTGCAGAACAATGTAGATCGCTCTAGGACCCTTCTAGAATCTTCTTTGGGCTATGTTTTCTGCCAAAAATGCCCAAGACAAGTGAGTGGCCTCTTTGTGGCTTGGCGGGGTGTGATATTATGCTTTCATTACTATGATGAGTTTAAATAAGAAAGAACTTGATAATTTTAAGGAGGCAGTGAGCTGTAAGGATGCAAAACAGTGGATAGTTGCCATGAAAGAGGAAATGACTTCTCTTTATATAAACAATACTTGGATAATGGTTAAAAGGCCTAAGCAAAAGACAACTGTCGTTTGTAAATGGATCTACAAATAAAAGAAGGTGCAGTGGGAAGTGAACCAGTCAAGTATAAAGCTAGGTTGGTAGCAAAGGGACTTACACAGAAGGAAGGAGTGGACTTTAATGAAATCTTTTCTCCGGTGATCAAGTATAAGACAATCAGGATAATGCTCTCCTTGGCAGCATAATTTGACTTAGAAATTGAGCAAATGGATGTTAAAACAACATTCCTACATGGCGAGCTAGATGAAGAGATTTTCATGGAGCAGCTTGAGGGATTTGAAGTGTATAAAGGCAAGGATATGGTTTGTCTCTTAAAGAGATCCCTGCATGGCCTCAAGCAGTCCCCAAGGTAGTAGAACAAGCGTTTTGACTCCTTCATGATTAATCAAGGTTTGAGCATAAGTTCCTTGTAACACCCCTCTTATGGACGTCACAGATGTCGTTACATTCATACATTCATATTTATTTAAACTTTAAACGTAAACATAATTACAAAACTTATACAATACTTTTAATTGTAAACATAATTAAAACATACATAACCAGGATCCATTCATGTTTTTTTTTAAATAACATTGCTTAACTTATTCCATACCGTAATTTATTCAATTACACTTTAAATTAATCATAAACTTGCTTTAATAAAATGGATATACCAAGTTGTAAAATCATAACTTATATAAAAAAAACATCACATCGTTCATAACTTATTTGTTCCCATAGTTCAACAGGCCGAACCTGGGACTTCGGTAGGCCAGACATAATCGACAGGCCGGAATTCCTCAACCGGCAGGCCAGCAGAGGCTTTGCAAATATGGGCTTAAAAACCTATCAACGTTCAGCAGGCCGAAAACATGATCGGCAGGCCTAACCTTCAAACATTGGCAAGCCGACCAAGCCAAAATTTTTTCAAAAAACTTACTTTTAAGACAAATACAAATTTTCATAAAAATGCGGAAGATCAAAATTCTTAAAATGATGAAATAAAATATAAAATCATAGTTCATGTATTCTTAAAACTTAATAAATAAATATGTCCATATTATAGAACTTGATTTAAAACATAAAAACTTTCTTCTTGGCGTTCTTCTTGTTACAATTCATCGTACTTTATGCTCACTACTCCTTCTCATGTCCTCCGCCTAATCCATGATTTCTTACCCTTATCTGTAACATGACATAAACTTGAATAAGCTAATGCTTAGTAAGTACATATAATTCTCACAATTTAAAAACATTTCATATACATCATTATTATCATCATCATATCATAAAAGTGCCTTAAGCACAATTTCATATAAACATATCTTTTATTACATTGACCATATTAAAACTTATTCCATTTTATCTTAAGGGCCCAAGTGTTGCACCATAAACATCATTGTAGGCGCACCGTCATGAGAGGAGAAGGGTAGCTAATCCTAAACCAAACATGACATCATAAAATATCATATCATAACATTGGTGTGCAACACTTATTAAGTGATACATATATATACATAACTTTCATGCTTAGAAAATTGTCATAATCAAACATGCATATCTTTAAATCATGAAAATCTTTCATAAGAAATCCTTTAAGGAAAAATAACCATAAAATCATCATGAATATCATTGTGAACAAAACGTCAAACCTTATAAAATGTGTCATGTTGCAGGTGAGAATGTACTTACCTTAAAGCTAGCTTACTTAACCTTAATATGATTTGGTGACAACGTCGCGGTCTCGATGTGCTCGTTCCTTTGTGTGTTCATGCCATTTTATTCATTTAAAAATACAATAAAATTAATACTTATCATAAAACATCCATTCATATACCATCACACATGAATTCATCTTATTACAAACATAATTCACAACCATAATTGTCAAAACATAAAATTATCATCACATAAACATGTTATCATGATTTTTCTTAAATTATAAAAATTACATTAAGCATGTAAAAACAAACCATACATTTTAAACATGAAATCAGCCAACATTAGTAAGGCAATGAGTAACCTTTTAAATACATTTTTCTAACAATTTAAAATACATATATTTTAATTTTAAAATTCATACAAACATCTTATTATCATGCATTTCAATATCATAAAATTATTTCATCATCAATAAAATCATTTAAACATATAAAACATTTCATAAAACGAAAATCCAAAAATAACATTGTTAAAACAGTTTTCTTGACCTAACCTCCTAGAAATTTCATAACATAAAATACACTCATCAAAACATTACCAAACTTTGCAGTCTATATCATAACATATACATGAACATTCTTACCAAATTTTGTGAAAAAAAAAACACATTTACCTCTTGAATAAAAATTACATTTTTCATGTATCATAGCCAAACAACAATATTTTACTGTGAATGGTAGAGGATAGAAAATTCATAACTTATCATAGAAACATCGAAATGACTTGAAACTTGGAGGAACATCACATAACACATACATGAATAACATATTAAAAATTCAAAACAAAATACAATACCTAGAGAAAGATATTGTAGATGAATTGAGGAGAAGAAATGCTTTTCAGAAACACAAAGAAATGAGTCCTTACCTTAAAAGATTTTCTTCTCAAAATTCTTGAATTCAACCAATGAAATTATCAGATTTTCTTTCAAATATTTGCTAAGAATTTTTGAGAGAGAGAAAGAAGAATAAAATTCGTGGAGAAGAGAAGAGGAAGAGATGAAGGAGAAAACGTCTCAGAAATGAATGAGAGGAGACGTGAGAAGATGAGAGAAAAATGGGAAAAAAGAACGTTAAGAATTTTTAACGTAAAGTTAATGGCATAACGTACAAAGGAGAGTCAAAACTCTTCATTAAGTCAGAAATTTTCTGACTCAAATGGTGGCTAATTGGCGTGGAGGAAGGAGAGTAAAGGGGAAAGTCAAAACTATTAGTCTCACTTACCATAATTTTGCCCTCTAAAAATAGGAAACCATTTAAAACAATACCAATCAAAGCGAAGGCAAACCTTTTATTTCCTTAACTGAGGAAATTAATGCATAAATATGCCAATTAATCACCCAATTAACGTAATTATCTCAACCATAAATTTGGAGAGATTTCTGCTGACTGCTCGTCAGCTGTCTTCGGCCTGCCGATTCACCACATCGACCTGCCGGTTCCACCAAGTTTAGCCTGCCGATGGTTTCCATCGGCCTGCCAATCTTTGGCAGACTTTTTGGCCTACCGAACTTGAAAGTTTGGCCTGCCTTTTTGTCTTTAAAATATCATTCATTAATGCATTCAAATCATCATTGCATCATAATTAAACATACATTAAAATTAACATGAACACTTGAGCACGACGATTCCATGCGGTCGTCGCCTGTCATAAAACTTGAAATAAAAAGTTAGTAATATTAAAATCATATATCATAACATATAACATAAATTATTAATAATATTTCCTTAACATCGTTACTAACTTAACGTGTTTGTTACATAAAAATAGGTGGGTGTTACATTCCTATGATTCTTGTCTTTATTATAGAGGAAATAATATAGAAGAGGCTGAGTATCTTTTATTATACGTGGATGATATGCTTATCATAAGTAGGGAAAAGCAAAAGATCATGAAAATGAAGAAGATTTCACAGACAGAATTCAATATGAAGGATTTGGGTACAGCTGGCAAGATACTAGGAATAAATATCAAGAGAGATAGGGAAACTCATACTATTTTCTTAAGCCAATAGAAGTATTTAGAAAAGATAGTAGAAAAATTCTCTTTGAAGGATGCTAAACCAACCAAGCAGCCTCTGACTAATCAATATCAACTTTCAAAGATGCAAGGTCCAGTAAGCACTGAGGATAAATCCCACATGTCTAAAGTTCCCTATTCGAGTGCAGTAGGATCTGTGATGTATTCAATGGTGAGCACTAGACCTGATCTAGCATATGCTATCAGCTCCTTAAGCAGGTATATGTCAGATCCAGGAAAGATCCATTGGTTAGCTATGAAGTGGTTAATCAGGTATATTTCAGGGACCACTGGTTTGGGGTTACTTTATGCTAGACATTCAGATTATGTTAGTGTGGAAGGTTATGTAGATTCAAACTATGTTGGTGACAGAGATAGCAGAAGGTCTACCACTGCTTATTTCTTTTTTATATGTGGAAATTGTGTCAGTTGGAAATCTCAGCTTCAATATGTTGTTGCACTATCCACTACAGAGGCAAAGTACATGGCTGCTACTGAAGCT
The DNA here is from genome assembly GCA_025403435.1 of Artocarpus heterophyllus. Classification (NCBI taxonomy): domain Eukaryota; kingdom Viridiplantae; phylum Streptophyta; class Magnoliopsida; order Rosales; family Moraceae; genus Artocarpus; species Artocarpus heterophyllus. Next base: position 13,387,815 of record CM046334.1, read on the forward strand.
ATCAAAGAGAGACTATGGATTCAAGGGTTGTTAAAGGAGTTGAAGATTTTTGAAGGTGTTGCTACAGTTTATACAGATAGTCAAAGTGCTTTGCATTTGTGTAAAAATCCAGTGTTCCACGATTGGACAAAGCATGTGGAAGTCAGATATCATTTCATAAGGGAAAAGATCACTCAAGGATTAATTAAAGTGGAAAAGGTTTCTACAGAAGAAAAACCAGCGAACATGGAAACCAAAGTAATTACACTCAGTAAGTTCAATCGCTGTTTGGACTTATTGGGTATTGACTATGGGTGATTGTAGTAGTAAGTTGAACTGTGATCCTCTAAGGAAATTTAAACTATTCTCAAGAAACATATATGAACTGAGGTGGAGATTGTTGAAATTTCAGTTCATATATGTTGAAGTTCTTATCCAGCAATTAATTTGTCCAACAAGCAGGGAAATCAGAGTGACAAGTTGTTTTACAAGCATTATATATAAACAATGTCATTTTAGTTAATGTGTTAATAGTGCTATTGTGTTTTGTTCTCATTGGGTATAATTGTAAGTAGATTATGTTATCCTTTGTACATAAAAGGGTAATTATCAGTCCTATTCTTGGGTAAGGAAAAGAAAAAAGAAAAATAGAGAGAAAGAGGGAAAACAGTGGTTAGAGAGTTAGAGAGAGAAAGGGCATATTTCTCTTGGGAAGTCTTACTGTTTGTATCTTCAAAAACTCTATTTTGCTGAGCGAAAAGGAGGATGTAATCTCTAGATTATTTTTCTGAGAATAGATTGAATTCCTTGAGGGGAGTCACGGAGACGTAGGCTCAAATTTTTGGCCGAACCTCAATAACAAATTTTAGATATTCTGTGTTTTTATTTTCTTTATTGTTGTTCAGTTTCTTTTATTAAAATCGAAGGCAGTAGACGAAAGAAATCCCAACATTACGAATAACACTTGGACCACAGAAAACAAAATTTCGGAAAGGGATCTTCCAACCGGAGAGGAAACAAGTTTTTCCTTTTTTTTTTAAGTTTTTTTGAAAGTTTGGGGTTGGTTTTTATTGAGAGAGTAATTAGAAAGAATTAGTTTTTTTAAGAAAAAGCAAAAACAAAAAGCTTAGGTTCATCTCTTTTAACTTTTGGTTTCTTCCATGAAAGAAGATTGAACAGCCTTTATTATGGTTCACCATCAAAAGATGAAAAAGAAAATAAAAATGTATGACAGCTAGAGAATATATATATATATAGGAAACCCATCAAATGTGTTCATGTCCGTAGCTCATTTGCTTCCTTTTCCGTTAACCTCATTCAGTGTAGTTGATGTGTGAAATTTTTGATGAGATGGCAAACTTTTATTGAAGGGACAGCCAAAGTGACACGAATAAAGAGACAACAGATCTTGACTCCGTATAAAGAACACACCCTTCGCGCTCTCTTGCTTGGTAATTTCTTGAGTTAATTGTCAACTTAATATCATCATGCCACTTTTCAATTCTATTCTACCAATTTCAAAGGAGGAAACTAAGACTTTGTTTGGCAAAACTATTCAAACTTTGGGTTGTAACTGTCTATAGTGTAGTTATATAATGTAAAGCAATAATATACTATAGTGTAAAACTATCATTATAATAATATTTTGGTTCTAACTTCTTATTCCAACAGTCTCTAAGAGAATAAAAACCAGATACCGGTACTGCATTTATGCGTCTAAGTCTAGACGCCGGGCCCTGCATTTGTTGGGCTGCTTGGGCTGCCACTAGGCAAACTAGTATCCGCTGATTATGGATGTCCGAGCAATATTTATTAGACTAAGCTTAGCAAACGAGCGAGGGTGACCAGTGTACTGATATAGAACAATCTGCTCTCCAAAGTAAACTCCCTTTTTAAATGTTGTATAATTGATTTCTCTTAAAATCCTGCCTTTGTTCACTTTATATATAAAAAAGGGGAAAAGTAGATAATGGCAATTGGTCGAATTGATCTCTTAACTTACCTTTTTTTTTTTTAAGTTTTGTATGATTAAAAATGTAAAAGAAAATTTTCAAAACATCACATAAATTTTGAATTAGAAAATTTAGAGGGCAGATAAAATTTGATCCAAAATGTCAATGAAATAATATAAGACATTCTTACAAAACTTAAAATTAAAAATCTGAAGGGGGGTGGGGGATCAAAATAATGAATTTCCAAGAGGTTAAGAAAGCCACTTGAGCCCGACTGGCCTGGGCCTAGTTGGGTTCCACCGTGATGCGTCGTATATATGACAATTATTATTAGTTGTTTGAAAATATATATCGTATCATAAATTATGATTTAAACCAATTTTATTATAATATTTTTTATCACAACATTTAACTTCAAATTTCAAACCAGACTTTGATTCAAACTCTTTGGTTTAAACTAAAACTATGTTGGGAACTGATCTATTAATTACATTGCATTGATGTGGGTGTGAGCATGCTTTTGTTCTCAAAGGGCTAACCATTTTTGTTAGACTCAGATGGCCATAAATTAAAGATTAGCACCCACAAATGACTATTTATTGTTTTAGCAATTGTCTTTGAAAGAAAGCATATATATATACCGGCGAAAACATGGAGAAAATGCAACAATATTAGTGCGTAGGCACAATTTACATTGCTTAATTAGTGCCAAATCCAAAGTGATTTTGCTTTGGGTTGGAAGACATATATAATATGGTCAAAAAGGCTAACCAATGACACATGGTATTAGCTGAACAACCTCTCTAGTCTCTATTATTGTCTCTCTCTCTCTCTTGATATATGCGTGTGTCCACGTGACAAACTAGCTACTCTCTCTGTGTTACCCATATCTATACTTGTGCACGTGCCCCACGTGAATAACAAATTCGAATGTTTGAGTTAAAAGCAAAGGATGGATTTTATAAAACAATTCTAATCTCTCAAGTCACAAGAGCAATAGAAGATGGAGAACAGTTATTTGCCCCCCCTCTCTCTGACGTCTCTGTGTATATATAGATATGTGTACATATAATATAGTTTATACTATAGTTCTGACTTCTAAACATAAGAAATAAGATTGGCTGGTTATGACAAGTGGTAGTCTATTACGGCATTAACGATGATGCTTCCCTTTCCAAGGATCCATACTTCAAAAACTTCTGCTTGTAATACTACAAACTTAAAATATGCAGGCTTGATCTTCAAGTTGGCTGGTGCCAGCTGTTGGATACTTTGCCTAATAGATTAAATTTTAGGACAAAATATAAAATAAAACAAGTGAAAAAAAAAAAAAAAACAAGAAATTTATGCGGTTTGGTTTTTGACTTATGTCCAGGGACGAAGACACATGATTTTTTTTACATTCTAAACAAGGAGATTACAAAATAGTATTTTAACTCTCACAAAAACTCGACATCTAATACACCTAAAGAGATTATTCTCAATGAATGAAGCATAATAGAATTAGAATTCTCAGTTTTTCTGGGGTTGCTTCAAATGGTTGTAAGGCCATCTGCTGCATAGACGGAGCCAACTAAGGCTCGGAAGGGCAGCCCTCGGACCCAATTAAGTTGGCTCCTTTAGACTTCTTTAAAAAAAAATTTCTACCCCTATTTTTCTTTGTTTAGCCCTCCTAAAAATTTTTTAATTTCAAATGCCATACATAATACCTTATATAGTTCATTTACATCCCTAATTTTGTTCTAAAAAATTCATTATTTTGTCTCCTAAAATAAAGGAACAATTTTAAAAGAATAGGAACCGCTATGAGATTTTTAGTATTTATTATATTATTGATCTATTAAAATTTTTAAATTAAATTAATCTCATCAATGAATTTTCTGGTTTCGTCATCCATTTACAAGATTGGTGGCAAAGCACAACCAAGTTATTGACCAAACTCATAATGAGTAGCTCTTTATAGGTGCAACTCTTAATTAACTCCTCGCTTAGTTATAAGACTTTATTGCAACAACGTGGGTAGCTTTTGTTGTACAACTCTTAGCTCTTCGCTCAGTTGTAAGACTTTATTACTGCAACTTTCAAGACCAGCCTGTTCTTTACAACTATGTCTTTTCCTTATTTTCTTTTTTGGAATGAGATATTTTATCATGACCAGACAAAGTTGGTGTTGGTTTTGTATATAGAGATGGCGCATGCATATCGTGTCTTATTTCAGACCTTTCACCTTTTTTTTTCCCTAAATTACTCCTTTCACAATTAACGTTGCAAAACAAACCAAAAAAAAGAAAAAGAAAGAAACACTACTTTTCTAGGAAAATGTGCGAACTCATGCATGCAATTGGTCGAGGCTTTCTCCCTCTATATACGTACATATATCACCATTCTTTTTCAAGTACCAATAATGAGAAGGTTTAGGCCCAATGAACAGACCAGAAAATCAACATTATTCACTAAATTAATGGACATTATGGTCCCTCGTTTGCAAGATCATGGATATCACATGGTCAAAATTTCAAAGTATATGCCACAAATGTTAACCACATGATACCATATGGCGTACGTTGCTGACAAAAAACGTCGTAGAATTTGATACGATCTTTCATTGTTTTCCAAGTACTCATATGAGCCAATAAAAATTTGACAACGCATCACCCCTGCTCAACCTTCTATGTGTTGGGGACCATTACTTCTTTAAAAGCTGCCCTTGGAATCACGTACTCATATAGACATAGAACCATTGCTGAAAAATCTCAATAACAAGAACATGTTGTTAGGACTAAAGGACCAACATATACACACATACATACATACCTATATAAATATATATATTAGTTAGAAACTTTAACTCCACCGAGAGCAAATAACAACACATGAAGGAAAAATAAGAAAAGAAGTAAATATACAAAATTTATATTAGTTTATCCTCAACACGAGAGCTATGTTCATTTTTAGCCGCTGTAGAATATTCGAAGGAGTTTGCAAAAGAAAATTACACACCACTCAGCTCTTTTGTGTTTTATTTAACGGCTGCTCTAGTTACCTAAAACCGACACCTCCTTTACATATATAAGAAAACTAAGACAATTGAATTTTACAAATATGAAATCCTCAAACCACCTTTAATGAAATTTTGGCCTGGAGGCTTCGGTCCGTAATTCTTTATATATGACTATAATTCATCAAGACATTAAATTAAATGATAGTAATTCATCAAAACTAATTAGACTGTAGAACTTAACAATATATGCCTAATTGACAGGAAAAGTTTCATCAACTGACAAGGTTTACTTTAGTTTGGATCTTTTTTTTTTTTTTCCTATTACTTATTGGTTATTGGGTGTTTTTTAATAGGGAGATACTGTAGGTGGCACATAAATATATAAAATATGCAATGGATGATCGGTTGAGTAAAAGCTGCGCCCAAGTGTGATACAGTGGGGGTTTAGTTATTTGGGCGCTCACTTATTGTTATTAGTGGTGGAAGTACTCTTTGAAGAAGAAGTGCACCTTTTCTCCTCCAATAATTGGAGCCTTCTTGGGAGGTTAGTTTATATCTGTTTAAGGTACCAATATAATGGGTTGAGCAATCCTTTACACACACCTTGAAAGCGACATTTTTTTTTTTTACTTTTTTTCTTTTTCCACGGCTTTGGAATGTGCTGGGGTGTCCCAAACAAAAAACCCCCTCATTATGTCCTCTTCATATCAAGCACTTCAAGTGGATTCCAACTCCTCTTCAACCAACATTGATAGATTCCCTGGCCTTCAACATCACCTAATAGTGGGTTTCCCTTTCACCACCTAACCCTCTGAAAAAATGTACCCATTAATAATTAAACTACAAGGGAAATAGATCCATTAAGAAACAACTTTTAGATTCCTTTTATCTTTTGATGTGGGCCCTCCCAGATCTAGGTGCCCAATGGGGTAGGTCTGCATCTCTGTTCGTGAGCAATGACCTCTAAAGTTCACTCATTAAAGGTCTTATAATTAGATATATTTTACACTCTCACTTGGATCTTATATGTTTATTAATTTAAAAATTAAGGGATGTGGGGATCATCCATCGCCCAGTAAGCTCAATTATGTGCAGCATTGGCTCTTTAAATTTGCTTTAGCCGTCTAAAGTGTCAGTAATGAATAAATAAATCCGTGTCTCCAGATTGATCTACTTGTGCCCTACAGTGGTGCCAGCTCTCTCCCAAGCTTATTCTATTTTGCTCGCGTGGTAACGCTCCTTTTCATTATCTTTTCTGTCGTCCGAGATTAGGGAGATTTATGGTGTATATGTATGTATGGAAAGGAAGGAAAAAAAGTAGGGTTTAGGACGTGGTTACACGCATAATCGATATAGCGCTAAATCTGAATTCTATAATTTGTACTACAAGATATACAGTTTATATCCCCATTCCTTTAAAAAAAAAGGGAGGGCTGTGAGAAATATTTTTATATGCTGTGATTAGAGAATAGTGTAAAGCTCTTACATGTCACAAGAAAAAAAAATTGCTACAGTGTTGAGCTCTTATATACTACATTAAAAACCACAAAATTGCTATATTATAAAGCTATCACATGCTATTGTGTTTTGAACTAAAAAGTTGGTTCTAGTTAACTTTACTAAACATCCTAAAAATGCTGACTTCACATCTAAATAATAATAATAATAATAATAATAATAAATGTTGGCTTCCCATATTGCATCATCCAAATGCGTGGTTTGTGCATGTATTTTCATAGAGTAGGTTTCATGAACAATATTGGATCATAGCACGCGTAAGGACTTAGGGCTTTCTAAGATAGGAAGATTATACGTATGTTCTCAATATTGACAAGTCCATTCATGATTGACAACCTTATGGACCACCAAAAGAAAAGAAAAGAAAAGAAAAATAAAAAAACCTCCAATCTATGAGAGGATCATGCGGTAATAACAATATATCAGAAAGATATTTTTAATAACGAATATACGAGGCCTTCATGACACAGAAGACGTTTGACAAGACTCTAGCCTAACATCTAACCAATTCGTATCAACTGCCAAATAGGTTTATAAATCATGACCTTAGTACAATAAAAAAACTATTGGCTGAAGACAAGATATCAACTATAATGGAAATGAATCATTTCGTAATTTAATTGAAAGGAGCCAAACTTCAATAATTTCTTACGTGTATTTTTCCGCGGTCAGTAATGATGTACCAATATCATTGATCTATCCAACACAGAAACTTCAGGCCAAAAAAAAAAAAAATCCAACTCAGAAATGTACTTTCTGTACTAGAAATTTACACTTTCACGAAGGTACGATGGAGTGAGCCCGCTATGTGCTGCTAACATACCAATTAATATGAAAAATTCTTTTTATCCCTTGGGATTAAAACCCCCTAATATGAAAATTATTTTCATCTTTACCGGATTAAAATCTTATTATTTTGTGTACTTTTTAGACTATAATATATTGTTTTATGAGTAACAAAATTTTAACTCATATGACTAAAAAAGAGTGCTCAATTAATATATATTTATATATCTTACGCCCTCTATATCAAGATAGGATTGATGTGATGAACTCGTAAACTTTCTGTATCATATAAACTTTCTGTATCATTGACTAATTGCAGCTGGTGTGTAGAATCTACTCTTTTTAATTTGCTAAATTTTCCCATAAGTTTAAGTTTTTAGAAGACGGGCCAATAATAGTATTTTAGACTAACACTTTGAAAGATTTTTATAAATATTATTTTTGAAGACTTACTTTTTATAAATATTATATATGTTTATCTATGGCATCACTTTTTCTAAGTACGTTATATATAAATATAACTTTTAAAAATATAACATAACATAAAATTTTCTCCATTAATCAAAACAAATATAACTTGCAAATGTCTAAAAATGCAAAGGCCCAACATATACCTAGGCCCACACATGAAAAATTACAAAATTATGGGAGGTTGAAAACTAAAGACCTCTTGCCATGGTACCATACAGACAATAATTTTAAGCTATTAGAAGATAGGCCAACAATAGTATTATACTTGAACAATAGTATAATACTCGAATAATTCTTATATGCACTTCAATCCTAGGACAAATTAATTAATCTGTTAATTTAAGTTCAACAAGTGAATATATATCCAAGGTGCCACTGAATAATTAGTGAAATACAAGCACTCCTTTAAGCTACCCATTTATCTAATTTACTGATTCGTTTTTTTAACATATAATAAATAAATATGGATATAGATATAGGCGTCATGACTAATATTACTATATATACAAGTGTATGTAATATTTCTAAGCAGTAGTTGCAGTCGCTCATAATCATGGGCGGATTATTTAGTCATATTGAACCTTAAAGTAGAGATATGCATGTATTAAAAATGTTCCGCGAGAAGCACGGTGTGGGTTATTCTTGCCATTTAATTACAGCTAGTTGGTCGAAAATTAAGGAGTAATGTGGGGAGAGGATGAGTTTGCAGGGTTTGAGAGAAGATGCACTCGGTTCAAGATTCTCATTGTGTTGTCACCTGACTGCTTTCCATATATATTATAATTATTCAAAGCCAAAGTGATAGACATTATATATGATATATATATATATACACACACACACACAGAGACACACACACACACACACACATATATATATATAATACAATATAAAAGAGGAACCTCACATTAAAGCGCTGCCTCCCATGCTGCATATTCAGCAACGATTGGTGAACTTAAATTATGTAACAGGCAATTTGCTTGAGACTTGGTCCCCCAGCAAAGGAATTAATATGCACATTAATAATATTAATATAAAGTATAATTTTATCAAGATTTCTTGGATACCCCACTTCGTGCCAACTTATGTATGTAGCTTGGCAGAAGTTGATGCAGAAAGAACTTTATAAAGTCATTTAATTACTTGAGAACACAAGTATTAGATTACATATATTACTAAAACTGGTGAAAAACATTCTGATCAGTACTTTCCAGTTCTTTTACGGGATGTTATGGCTAAATCCATGTTGTTTCCAAACCACAGGAATTAAATCATGAATATATGTACGAACCACGACTCTCAAAATCTAATAAATACAGCAGGCATATAGTTAATATTAAAATAGATCATATATATGTGTATCTGTATAGATATAGCATTATCCCTCAGATGCTGGCACGTTTTATACCCAAAATATGTGGCCTTATTGTGCTCTTGACATCTATTTTTATTTTTTTCTTTGCTAAATATGCAAAGTGTTCCCTCAAGAATTGGAATATAAATTAAAGGGAAGGATTTGTGCCGGTAATAAAGTTTATAAAAAAATGAAAAAATAGTACAAATGTAAAAGAATTTGACTATGAATTCAACTTGGGATTTTGTATTTTTTGGAAAAGGGCTGTTAAACAACCCCTAACGCCCTCCCCCTTCTCAACCAAAAAAAAAAAAGACTCTTTTATGTGTTGTTTACCCGGAAACAGATAACAAAGAACTCCGTTTCTAAATGGTAGTTTTTCAGTATTCTTTTAAAGATCTAACTGTCCTGTCATTTCAATTACATACAACAAATCTAATAATAAAAAAAAATAGTAATAATAATAAGTAGATTTAAAAAAAAACTTCTAAATAAAAAAATCAGATTGTGTCTCGAGAAAATCCAAAAAGCACCCACTGAGTTTTAGTTAAATTCAACATTTGCTCTTGTGTTTTTGATAATCTAAAAAATATCCCCTATGTCTTAAAATTTTCCAAAAATTCTCCAATACGTTTCTTTAAAAAAAAACTTTTGACTGGTCAAAATTTTTGTAATACGAAAACAACCTCAATGTTGAATATCTCTTTGATTGATCAATGTTGATATTTTAAATTCATTACTATAATTTTTATTTTAGTCATTAATTATTTGAATTTTTTGAAAAAAAATATATTTAAAAGTAAATAAAACCAAGAAAAAAGGAGCTAGCAAGTTCTAAAGACTGTGGAGAAGAATCTAAGTGTAGGGCTTAGCCAATCCAATGAGTTCAAATTCGACCAACCATATGCAAACATCGTAAAGGTACAGATTCTATGTAGGACTACATCAATCTGACATATTAAGTTTTGAATCAGTATAATTATGTTATTGAATTTGTTTTACTTGTTCTCTTTAAATTTAAGTTTTTAGTTTTGAATATTTAAAATAATGTTTAACTATTGATCGTGAAGGACATTAATGTCATTTACAACAATTTAACCAATAAAAAGGGTAATATTTTACTTCTTAAAAGTTGGGGATATTTTTGGAATAGTTTAAAAACATAAGGTATACTTTTGAATTATTAAAAATACAGGGGTAAACTGGGATTTAGCTAAAACTCAAGGGTACTTTTATGATTTTCTCTTGTGTCTCGCAGTTTAGATTCTATACTTTGTCTTTTTAGAATTTTTTTATATCTTGATATTTTTCACTATTTTTGCTCTTTTTTTAAGAGACTATATATATATATATATATATTGAAACTATATTGGTCTATCCTCATGATATTACATTTTTCCTGAAAATAGATAAGTTACTAATAAAATGGCTGAAAAGTGTATGGTTAGGAAACATTAATAACTAGACCTCTAAAACTCAATGTTAAAAGTGAAACAAATTTTTACTTTCACAGGCCATTGGTGTAAGAAATAACCTAAAAACTAAATAAATAGATAAAGAAATAAAAGTTGCCTGACTTTGAGGCACACGTCGCATTTATTAGTTTTTAGAATGTGGAATCTTCCAACACTCGCATTCGTTGATACTATTAATATTATTGTTATTTTTGGCTGAGTATATATGCAATTTTGTTGATTTTGTTATAAATTAGAATTTCGGGATAGCTGCATGATTTTACCACGCCTAGAAAAACGCTTGCAATTCGAGTTCGGAAAATGGCCATGCAGGCACGTGAACAACAACACAAGAGCTAGCTAGCTAGCTAGTAAGAGGGAAGAAAATACTCGAACAAAATATAATTCCAAACCTTTTGGAATTGCTAATTTTCTTATATAAAATCATTTATAATCACAAGATTAAATTATAAATACACAACTTCCATACACCCTTGACAAAATTTTGGGGTATACTACTTCATTTTCTTCAGTTTCATACACCTGATCGATCTATAATTAGTATTCTCTTCGCATCGATAACCTTTTCCATTTCACCAACCTCCTCAAGAAGTCTTTAACCTAAAAAAAAAATAATTGGCACATTTATTAGTAATTAATTAACAATATTAGTATGTACTAATTAAGTTGGCTTAATACTCGTATATATTAAGATTAATTAGATAATATTCTCACCTCGGATGGTTCTTGCAAAGAATAGGAGGCACTAGTTTCCTTGGGAACTTTAGAAACAAGGATTCCAAGCCCTTGCCCTCTATCACGCAGAACCTATAAGAAAGATACCATACATAGTAATCTGTTATAACTATATTAACACAAGGATTAATTATAAGTAATTAACACTATGATGTCAGAATAAGATCAGATAGGATCTGATACCTTGAAAGCGTCCTCATCGGTTCGATCATCTCCAATGTAAACGGGCAAAACTTCATTGGAATTGGCATATCCTAAAGAAGATTTGATTGATATTGATTGTTGATTAGAGATAAGTTTTTTATCACTACAAATAATCATAATTAAGAAGATAACCACCTTTTTATGGAGAGAATAAATTGAGTGAAATGCTCACCTAGTGATTCTAGTAAGAATTCCAAGGCTTTACCCTTGTCCCATTTGATGCTTGGCCTGATCTCTAGTACCTATTCAAATTCCAAAAGATTTTGATCAGTCAGGCAATTAATTATAAGATATGTGCATTATTATTATTTTATATATAGGACTATATATACAAATAACTTTTCATATTAAGAATTTTTTTTTTTTCACTTTTCGTTAAACTGAAACCCTTGTGTTCGGTACCTTCCTCCCTAGAGTCAATCTAAGTTTTGGATACTCATTGAGCACCAATCTAACTTGCTCAGCCAAAGCAGCCCAACTCTGAAAAAAGGGAGGAAAAAAGAATAAATAAATAAACTTGTATACCAAAAAAAAAAAAGAAAAAAAATAGAGAGACAATAAATTAAAAAATTTTAATAGTCTTACCTTCTCATCAACGCAACGGAAGTGTACGGATAAGCAGAACTTGTTGTGCTCCACCCTTGAGCCAGGGATGGATTTTGTCTTCTCCGACAAAATTTTGTACACCTATTATAGTGATAAAGAAAAAAAGAATTAATTTTCTTACGTACTCCTAATTATTACAAGTAATTTGTGACGTATACGCATGAGCTCAATAGAGAAAATTCCAACCTCATCGACCATGGGCAGGAATTCTGTGGCTGGTTGACATAGGACCGATTCATCACCCTGAATAACAACAACAACCAACATAGGAAATTCAAAGTCAACAACAAGACTTAAAAACAACAATATATATATATATATATATATGGAAACAAGGGAAGAAATTTTTAAGAAGCTCACATTCTGGTATTTGCTACATTTTGACGGAGCTTTGATGTCCATTCCATGGCTGCCTGCATAGTAAAGCTCCCCTAATCTCACAAAGCTATAAACCTGAAATATTTATACATGTATATCTGAATTAGATTCAAGTAATTATGATATATATTAATGTATTAATCCTAGCCTAAAAGCATGAAAAAAAATTTTTTTGATCAACACTATTTACCTTGTCTCTGCATCTTCCGCTCACTATGGCGGTTGGGAAGTATCTAGCAACTGCCCTCACAGCTTTTCTCATCTAATAAACAGAAGAACAAAAAAGAAAATTGTTAAGAAACAATCCAAATATATGTTTTTATTGAGAAAATTTGATCAAAAGTTGAACAGAATAAGCATATAGGACCTCATTGGACATGTAAGCGCGATCAGGGTCTTCAACAATGGGAGAGAGAGTTCCATCATAGTCAAGAAACATCACTATCTGCTTTCCCTTTGAAGCATTTGTTATCTGCTCGAACATGCTCAACGCCGACGGATGACGAATCTGTACTCTCAGAACCCAAACCCCGAAAAATGAAAATGGTAACAACAACAACATAAATCATAACAAAAAAATATTCTTAGTTTTTACGAAAACATGAATATAATATATTTGTTTATTACCGCCCAAGTGATTTTTTCTTCGAGTTCGGAAGAATCAGAGGAAGTTGTAGTGGCGGTGGTGGATTTGGTGTTGCGCGGAGGAGAAGAAGCTCTCATGGAATCGACCCAAGAGCTGACCCTGGTCCCACCAACACCAGTTTCAAGCCTCTGAAGCTTGTTCCGAGAAATGGTGATGCACCCACCCGGTGTGGAGGAGAACAAAGACCGGTTCGGCACGGCCACGGCAATTGCCAAGCCTTTTGCGTCTGAAACAACCACATTCTGGTTTGTCATTTTTGTTATATGTAACAGAGCGGTGAAAGAGAAGTAGAGGAAAACAGAGCAAGAGCAGATAATAATAATAAGAGGAGGAAGAAGAAGAAGAAGAAAACAGAGTCGGCAAATATGTGATTTGGTTAGTGAGAGAGAGAGTTCGAGGTGGGTTGTTTTGAGAGAAGGGAGAAGGCTTTATTTATACAAGGAAGAGGCCTTGAATTTTTTTTATTTTTTTATTTATTTATTTTTTTTTTGAAAGGCTGAAAATCACACGCGCACTTAGAGCAAGCTCTCACAAGTCACGAACGGCGTTTTCTCGGCAAGACGAAAAAACCAACCTTGTTTCTTTTAGGCACCTGTACTTTTCGACCACAATGCTAAAGCAAGGCTTCAATTATTATACAAATTGGAGCGTTCGCAGTAAAATATGCCTATTAATGTTCTAAATTGGAGGGACCCACTTTTTTTTTTTTTGGCAAGAGAAACAAGGAGAAAAAAAAGGAAAAATCAATGTGACTACTACCATGCTAATCCAGCAGTCACACAGTCCCGGGCTGTTTGGCAGTGGTTTTAACCACACAGTTTTCACTACAAACTCAGTTATGAACATTATAAAACTCTTACATATTACAGTAATAATTTTTTAAAAAAATAATACAGTGTAAAGCTCTCATATGCTACAGCAAAAGTGGTTCTAACCAACGGTTCCCACCATATAAGTGGTATTCGACTTATATGCTCTCTTATTTATGTCTTTTTTATGTTTTTGAAATAATATTATGATGTATGAATTAAAATGTCGTCAATTACAACTAAGTTTATGTCATTTAAAACATTTTAATTGACGCAACATGAGTAGATGAAACACGAAACAGACCAAAAAAAAAAAAAAGAGACGCCTATGCCTAATCCCTCCCTCCCATCCTTAATCAATGGGACCAGAAGATTCACATATCATTTGGCTTGAAAATTCTGACTCTAATTGACTGACTCTTAGAGGAACTTGGAGCATTAGAGTAAACCTATTTTAATTAACAATGAAGCATGGGCGTAAATGGGAAATTTTGCATGTAAAAAACTAAGTGAAGGGTCAGAACATAGTAAGAGTGACAATTTTTGTCGTAGTTATAAGAGAAAGGACACTGTTGATCTGGCCCTATCTAGGAGCACTAATAGGCTAAAATGAGGACCATTACGAATTTATTAGCAAGCCCACACTGTCACAATGAGGAGGACATCTAAGAACTGTTGACTGATTTTTTTTTTTTCTTACAAACAAAATTCTAATATTTTTGTCCTCTGTATCTGAGATGTATTATTGGCCAAACTATGAGCTATATGAGTTCATAATGCAACGCGTAAATTTTGTAATTATTGACAATTAGGGTTTTTATTTTTTTATTTTTGTAATACTATAATTTTGTAAGGTCTTTGATTTTAACAGATGTGATGTATTTTGAAACTTACCCAAGTACAAAATATCTACATATATATATTATTTTAAGTAATTGCGTTCTTTCATTTATATTTAAATAAGACGACCGTGCTTCTTATTAGTAAATCTTTGCTTTTTCTTTTATTTATAAATGCAGGCATTTTTCGAACCATGTTTTATGTTTGTGTTCTCCTCTTACTTATAATTTTCTTACTTAATTTTATATGTAGGTACTTTTTGCTGTAAAGTGGCTGCACAAACTAAGACAGAGAAAAGCATCGAGCAAAAAACTGCTTTTGCATGTTTTTTTGGCCCTATCATATGGCGACTGCCTGACTGTTTCTTTTAATTACAAATTTAACCAACAAAAATCCACATTGACAAGGATTGGATTATTCAAATATCTTCTGCAATTAGTTCCTAATCATAAAGAGATCATATATCATAGTACAATATACTGTTAACAAGAAAAAGAGATCACATATCATAGTACAATATACTGTTAACAAGAAAACGAGTGAAGTGGGACCATGTTATGATTTGTACATGCATTAATATCCTTGTCTATATAAATATTGTTATGTAGTTAAAAGTGAAATTTCTAGACAGTCAAAGGACCACTCGAACAATTCTTAAGCTGAATGGTATACTTCGCGTCCTTTTGGTACATAGGTTTGAAGGCGTGTATTTTGAACTTTTTGATTTGAGCCCTTAGTTTTGAACTTATATGGTTTAAAGTGAATGATTTAAATTATGAAAATTTAGGTGGGGAAAACAAGAGAGGGTAAAGTTTTTCAGAACTAGTTTTACAAGAATTCAAACATCACATCAAGGTTTAAAACATTTTCAACAAATACATCATCAAACGTCTATTTGAATCAGACTCTTGGATTCAGACCACATGAATGAACCCATGTATGACTCCAAAGAAAGTGTTATTCAAACATTAAAATAAAAACAAGGAAGACAAAAAACTTTCAAGGAACTGTGTCTTGCACAACAATTTTTTTTTCCCTCCTTTTAATTCTTCAGACTTTGGACGCTCCGGAAAGCAACTTGTTGATAATTAAGCCAAACACATGAACCAATAATTGCACATATTCGACATAACCTTGAGAGAGGACCGCCCCTTGTAATGTGTCACTGAAACTAGCAGCTCAAAGACCTAACCTACGTAGTTTGAACAAAAACCAGCAGCTTTTGAATATGTTTGTCTGTCTTTGCTTCTGCATTATATATGTACGTGCATAAAATCAACCTTTTTTTAATGTGTCATTTAGTGCTTTTCCCACTATTTCATTTTTTGTGTACAACTCAGTTCTTTGAAACTTTTATACATTAGGGTTTTGTAACTTAACCATTATATTTTGATTCCATACTCTTAACCTGACCAAAGATACGTTCCCATGTAGAATTAAGCACTTTTTAATTATTAAATTAGATCACTAACTGTCGGCAATAATGTTGAATTTTCAGTCACATTAAAGGCCGGTGTTACAACTTAATTAAGCCTTTTTTCTAGCTTTAAGGGCTTTGAAAGTTGAGAAGAAGTTCTAGTGGAACTTTCCTCTCTCTTTCTGTCTATATGCCTACGATTATGCTCTTGGCTTTAGTTTAGGGACCGAGAAAGATTGCAGAATTTTCTCTACAATTACCGTGCATTTGTTTATCAATATTGTTTATTTTAATTTATTTTACTAATTGAAATATTTTTGAATTTGAACGGTGACTGGATGATTTAAGGAATAAAGGAGGCCAAATTATGACAAACAAAGGCTGAGTAATTATAGTATACAAAGTACAAACAAACTACATGTAGGCAACGTAAAGTCAATTATTAACCTAAAATTTCAATGTCGTGTTGTCATTGTTGCGTTTTTTCTTAGGGTCTTTAAGAACGAATAAGCTAAGATGGTTCGTGGTAACTACATCTTAGATTAATCAAATGCTTATAGACTTTCTTTTCTTGGTCATCTTCTTCTATAACATTTCTTTGGTTACATAATTTATGGAATCTTTTGTTTTTCTTTTCTTTTCCTTTTTTTTTGTGGGGGGGTTTGTTGGGTTTGGTTTGTTACTTCTCGTTTCTTTATGCTAAATTGTTCCCCTTTTCTACAGTCAAAGCCGGAGAGATCGATTCCTTTAAGTTTTAAAGGTTTACCCCCACGTGGTGCAGAAGTTAATTTCAAACATTCAAGTACCTAAAGCTTGCCAAAGAGACAGAGTTAGGCAAAGCTAATCAAAGATATTTTAAGGAGATGAAATCTTTGAAACAAAGGCCTTGTTAGCTTGTGAGAAAATGGAATAACTTTTTGATTAAGAAAGCCTCTTTAGCCCTTTTTATATAGGTAGTTTCTTCAATAGGTACTGAAAAATAACCTAACAGATATTTATTTTTTAGCTGTTAGATCAACAAAAAAAACAATTTTGACCAGATTTAACGGTTTGAAAACGTGTACTATTGATGGGATCCCCACCAAAGAAAAAAAAAAACTTTATATATTCTTCTTTTTTTCGAAAAAATTTCTCTTCTATAATATTGCAAGTAGCTAGATGTCTTATCCTGCAAGAAACATAATTGGCAAGAATCCTTCTAGTACCCTAATGAGGTTCCATGAACTTGAGAGTTCTTTCAGTACTTGGCTACTTTAGAATCATTACCATTGTAGTAGTTTAGAGTCATGAAAGAAACAAAAATCATGGGAAAAAAGCTTGCAAGGTTTAGTAAGGTCACATTTGATTATTCTTCTAAAATTGCAAATAGAGAGCGAAAAAAAAAAAGGAAATAAAATGAAAGATTCTTTTATTACAATCAAGCATAATTTCTTTTAATAATAGAGAACAGAAGTTTCGCACACCAAAATTTCCACGCTTGCGCCTAATTAAAAGTTAAAGTCAAGTTCATGATGCTTTGGAATTATACTATTCATGAGGAAAAAACAATGCCATACAACAGTTTCACATGAAGTTCAATTAATTGCCACCAGAGAAAACAGGAGTTTGGATATTGGTATGGTTAAAACGGAGGCAAATCGTGGTTTCAATTTTTCATGTTTTTATCTAACTAATTATATTGTGACACATTACGTAATAAAAAAATATAAAAAATTAATTAAATATTATTTTAAATTTTTTAAATAATATATAATAATTGATTAATTAGATAACTATTTGAGAGATTAAATTAGACAAAGTTTGAGTCCGATTAAAACATACAGCAGAAGAAAAATATCTTGGGACTATATGAAAGTACTAGGTCAACACAGAAAATTCATGACTTCTTCTCTTTTTTACTCGCGTGAAATACAGAAAATTGACTGACTAGGCAGTTCATGCGCGACTTCCAAAATTTTTTTCTTTTTTTTTTTTAGCAATGAAAGTGGGGCAATTTCCCGTAAATTGTAGCCAGTTACGACAAGTGGACCAATAATTCTACGAACCCCAAAGACAGATTACGTAAGGTCAAGGCAATATTAATTAAAAGTCACCATTTTTAAAAGAAAAAAAAAATCTAAAGCTCCTATTTTTGTTTACCGCTTTTTGTCTTTTTGTTATAAATTTCGCTCTTTTTTAATGTTTAAATTTCTGATGTAGCGGTCCTGGATATTGGAAGTCCTTTTCTGTTCAGTCTCATTTCCGGGGCACTTCGACGATTTTTCTATTTAATTTTTTCTTGTTTTGTCTCCCAAAAATATAATTATGCTGTCCCTCTCTCTCTCCCTCTCTCTCTCTCTGTCCCTTTTGGTTTTCAACATGTGCCCACGAAATTGATTGTGGAATTGAAGAAATTATTGGTTACTGGTTATTGGCGTACAAGTCTAATAGGGTCCTAATTAACCAATATATGTGTATAAATTGTATAATGTCTTATTGGTTATTAGTTAGTTGTAGAACTTAATTTAATATACATCCCGACGAATCATTATCCTACGTGAATTTGTAGGATTATGAGGATTTAATTACATTTGAAAAAATTGGTTTTTTTTTTTTCTATATATAACAAAAGAATGCAGAATCAGGGTGTCACGTCTCGAAATCCGATAAATGACGTGATGAATTAATTAAATTAAATTAATTAAATTTGGTAAGATTCGTCATTATAAAAAGGTAATAATAACTGATTTGAAAAATGTAAAATCATTAGGAATCTGGAAACAAATAAATAGAAAGGAAAACATTAGAGAAGAAAAAAAAATAAATCCCATTGGGTCCCACCAAACCCACTTTAGTGCGCACACATAGTATTAGCAATATTATATACATAACCACAGTCCAAGAAAATATAAGAGAACTTAAAACATTACATGCCTTGTTATAAATACCCTGGCTTAAGGTATCCTACATCCCTAAGCTATCTCATGATGTTTTAATATGCTTTTAGTATTCACAAAATCATTTTATGGGGTCAAAGACTTGATATAGGTTTTAAACAGTGAAAACGGACGAAAAAGGCCATTATTCACGAGGTTCAGTCGGCCTGTCGGAACCCTTGGTCCGGCCTGCCGAACCTCACAGTCCGGCCTGCCGACCAACCAAGTCCAGCCTAGTGAACTTTCACAGGTTTGGCCTGCCGACCAGATGAATCCGGCCTGCCGAACTAGAAAATCATGGGAGGTCTGAGGCTTCGATTCTCGGCCTCCCCAAGCTCAAAATCAAATCAAGACCTGGTTTTTCCAAGTCCTAGAGCAAATATAGTGATCATAAATGATAAACAAACATAGTATGACACATTTAAACAAGATTTCTATAGGAATTTCAAGAAAATCCAAAAATGAGAGAAAAAGGAAAAAACTTGATTCAACTCGAATTTCATGAAATTAAGCCTAAATTTTGAACGATTCAAGTCCTACCAACCTAGATTAGGAGTTTCCTAAGCTCAAGAAACTCAAATCACAACATTTTTAAGAGATTAAAAGATTTGGGACAAAATTTAAAAGTTTAAAATTTAAGGAAACAAACCTCGAATCAAAGCTCAAAATCACGTTTGTGGAGTCTGAATTTGTGTTCTTCACTTCCCAATCCAGTTGAGAATCACCCCCAAAGCTCAAAATTTCAAAATCAAAATCAAAGAGAGGGAGAGGAGAGAGAGACAGCGTGGGAGAGGGGAGAGAAGAGAGAGAGTGAATGTGAGGGAGAGTGAGAGTGAGAGGGAAATAAATAGAAAAGTGAGGGAAGCAACACCGTGTTTCCAGCACAAGGTTTTGCAATCAGGATACATCGGACATTTGACAAATTGTTTTGTTTCAAAATTCAAAATAACACATGAAAATAAGAAATGATGGATTAAATTTAAAATACCATAAAATACTTTAATCAAGCTCAAGTTTTCATTGAAGCATACTAATTCACCATCTAATCACCATTTATGAATAAGTAAATTTTCTGGGCGTTACACAGGGTCTCTTAAATAGATTAGAGAAAACTCAAAAAATTAAGTAGTATGCGATTTTTTCTTATAAACTTTATCTTTATTGTATTGAATTTTCTACGTCCTTTAAAATTAAACATAACTTTTACATTAAAAGTAAGCCATTATAAATTTTATATATATTTTGTTTATTTTTATCACACAGTTTTGTTTGCTCAGGGTAGAATTAAGATTGCTAAGTGGGAAGAGCTTCATTGTATAAACTTTGTCTTATAAAGTTTATTTTTTCTTATAAACTTTGTCTTCATTGTATTGAATTTTCTATGTCCTTTAAAATTGAACATAACTTTTACATTAAAAATAAACTGTTATAAATTTTATATATATTTTGTTTATTTTTATCACACAGTTTTGTTTGCTCTGGGTAGAATTAAGATTGCTAAGTGGGAAGAGCTTCTTCCCTTTCTCTTGTTTTGTAGCGTAACACGCTTTTAGAACTTTATGGTATTTCTCCGTGGTCGGTTCCTACTTCCTTTATTAGCTTCAAATATATAATAATATATACATTCTTTTAACCGGCTACTTCTCTGTGAGCTTTTTGGAAATCCAAGTGTCAATAACCCTTTCTTTAATTCTTGAACACATTTCTACTACGTTATATTATTCCAATAATGAATATTTTCATTTTTGTACTTTGAATTCTTACTTTATCACACTATATCTTCAAATTTTGAATCGATGTTGAATTCTTACTCTTTGTTGGTTGATGAAAAATTTTGACCACAAAAAGACCGAATACTCTTTTAAAAAAATAAAAAATAAAAAATAAAATTTCAAAAATATAAAGGACTTTGGATTATTTTCATATAGTCAAAGCGAATATTTAACTAAAAAAATAAGTATTTAACATGAATGTAAAATATAAAAGTATAAATTTGATATAATCTAAAATATAAAGTATGATCTTCTGCCAACATCAAAATGCATTAGATAATTCTCCAACATTTAGTACTAGCTGTCTTTTGCTATGGCCATACACGTGTTTACTTCACATAAGAAAAAAAAAAGGGGGGAAAAGTGATTTCTTTTCTTGCAGTTTAGTAGGACTATACAGTATAAAAAATGAAAAAAGAGAATATAAATTCTAACACCCTTTTAGTATAAATCTTGGTCAAAAGAAGCAAAATTTATTTAGATACTTTTGATAAACCAATAATTATTTAATTACAAATGTAATATGAATTTCGATAATTGGCATCTGGTAAGATCCATATTGCTATCATGAGTAAACACTAAAAAAGAAATGATGGTTCTATTAACGCAGTTTTTAAAAATACGCACTCCACTTAAATTTAAACTAATTGAATTTACTTGTTACGCACCTCTATTAATTTCAACACTACTCTTAACCATTTTCATAAGATTATCACTTCTCTACTACTTTAAATATCTTTTGACACCTTCCATTTCATTTATGTTGACTTGTCTCTCCCTCTCTCCCTAGTACATTTATTATACCATCTTTAAAAATAAGTATATTACCATTACATTTAATAACATAATTAAAGTAATGTTATTGTACTAAGTATAGAGACATAATCCGTTGTATTTGAAAACCTTGAAGTTGCAAAACACGTACTCTATTTGTAGAGGAAAGTTAGGTTTAGTTGTAGGTGTCAAACTAACAAGAGCTTATACTTTAATTAGGGGTTGTTTATTTGGCGATACTGTGGGTGTGTGAAGAGGAAAAAAAATGATTGAGTCTTCTTTTTATAAAGAGATTGAATTGTGAAATTAAATCTAGTCATCTTTTTTTGTCATTTTATGTGAAGGCCTATTATATTAAGAATTTTTTATTTAAAAGGACATGCCACGAGTGAAGTGGAGTGTAGAACCACCCAAAAGAGAAGAAATGGTCTTTCATTACAAAAATAGAAGAATTTCATATTTTTGAGAGCTTTTGAAGTAAATATCAAGTTTTGAGAATATTTATAACAAATAGTAGATTATGATGTGAATAATTTTTTTACTACACAAATAAGAAATATTTACATCTTAAAAAAGGGTAAATACATTATTTACCCAAAAAAACTATTTATTGTGTAAAAAAAATTATTTACATTGTGAACAAGGGGTAAAAAAATTACTTACACTATAACTTGATATTTACTACAATTTTTTTAAAACCTACTATTTAATACATTTAGTGCTAAAAAAGTGACATTGACTACAATTTTTGTTTTATTTATTAGAAAAGAAATCAATGATTTTTATTCGCTAATTCTTATCTATTTCCCCACAAAAAATCTTATTTCTTTACTTTTTATTTCAGTCATATTTTACCTATTTCATAACATTATCTTCTTTCGTTAGACTACTTTACGGTTTGGTAAAAACCCCCTCAAGTTATTTATAAACAAAGCTACGAGCACATGAACAGGAAGAATGTCAAAAGTTTCTTCCACGTCAAAATACCAATGTACGAAAAAAAAAAAATCAGGGAATCAAATATATGGATATTTCTGGAGGCCCTCCCAGGTACTTTTTGGTGAATAAAGTGTTGATCATGGACCAAAAGAGTGGATCGCAAAAGCAAAGTGTCTTTCCTCATGAATCCAATGGAAATGACTTCACATATATCATTTTTATTTCATCACTTGACACAACAAAAAATTAAACTTTTAATCGCAATAATTTTTAACACTAAATATTTTGTTAAAATTATTGTGGTTAAAAGTCTAACTTTTGTAGTGTGATTTTATGGCTACATTGTCTTATACAACGTTAAGGAAATGAAATCTCATGAAAAATAATAATAAGTAAGATATATATATTCTTAGTTCAATGTCTTTTACTCATGAATCCAATGGAAATTACTTCACATGTGTCATTCTTTATTTCATATCTTGATTTTGTGGCCATATTGTTCCATACAGCGTTTAGGATGAAATCTCATGAAAAGTAATGAACCGTAAAAATGAATGAATATTTATTAATTTATATATACACACACACACACTTAATTCTTGAGGCATCAAAATATACCCAAGCTTGGCGGCTTGGCCTACATAAAATACAATTCTCATAGAATATTGGGATTGACTAATAAATCTGTACCTTTTGTTTAAGTGTATAACATATTCGATCAAGGCACAAAATGAATTGAAGATATTGATTCCAAATCCATAAGTATAGCCCAGTAAAATTCTTATAGAGAGAGATAATAGCTCTGATTGAAGATTCGAGTAAATATATTCTATATTATACCCTTTTGAAGAAAAAATGTTCATTTCATACCTGCCAAAGAGGGAATAATTGGGTTCCCCAAGTTTTCCTAAAAACATCATTGCCATTAGAAATGAGCTTCTGGTTGACAAATAGTATAAACCTCTCATACGATAAAAATAAAAAGTTATTATAGTATAAAATTTTGACATGTTATAATATTTACGATAATATTTTCAGTTTCAATCGCTCTTTCAAACACCTTTGCAATGTAATTATATTATTTCTTATTCTTTGTCTTTTTTAATATATATAAACGAGTTGAGTATAATTGGG
This sequence comes from Artocarpus heterophyllus, assembly GCA_025403435.1. Taxonomy (NCBI): domain Eukaryota; kingdom Viridiplantae; phylum Streptophyta; class Magnoliopsida; order Rosales; family Moraceae; genus Artocarpus; species Artocarpus heterophyllus. Next base: position 13,411,520 of record CM046334.1, read on the forward strand.
CAACTTTTGAGGTGAATGATTAGAAGAAATTCATAACCTTCTCGAGTGTCAAGAGCAACCAAACTCTGCCCATATAGAGTCCCTGATCGTTTTGTTTGAGCTAAGGTCGGCCACTTTGAGAGGATTTTGTCCCAAAATGGAAAGGGCAATCTTATAAAAATAGATAACAAGAAAGAAACCAACCGAAAAAACTGCCACCAAAATAACAAAGAGACCTTAAATCGGCTTTCGGTTTCCGATATGGGCCCCCACTAGGAGAGGGGAAAACCAGACGCTGCACAACATGGGCCACAGTTTTTTAACCGTTTCTGTGATGTGACATATATGGGCCCACAAATGATGCCCCACCTTGCTAAGCCCACTTCATGATTTATTTGCGCACCACCCCCAACTGGCTACTGATCTCTAATTCCTCTATCCCCCACCACCACCACCACCATCCTATAATCTGGGTATTCTTTTTTTTTTTTTCCCTCTCTTTTTTTTTTTTTTCTTTTCCCTCCTCTCTAGATCTTTATGCGTTTTAAAATATAACAAAGTGGGGTGTTTATAACTTGTACAAGTACATTAAAATTTGATTAATTTTTTTCTAAACTATAATAGAGTTTTAAAAGAAAGCTTTCTTAATTCCTGGTATACTTAAAAGAGTCTAATGGGTTGTTAGGTTGAGACCCAATATGTTCGGCTTTAAGACTTCAGTTGTTCAATGAATGGAACTAGTTGCGTTTCATTCATGCTCTTTAGTTTTTCAAAATTTTTCCTTTTTCCGTCGAAACATTCAAAAAATGTTCAAAGTGTAAAAAAAAAAAAAAAAAACACACACACACACACATGACGTTGAAATATTCTCCATATAGTGTAGGTATATTTGCGCTTTATAGTTAGAGTTATCTTCTACTTGGAAGGCATATATAGATATTAAGATAAGGTGATTAAAAAAAAGAAGTAAAACGCATTTTTTAGAAGATTTCTCACCTCACTATCATTTTTTCATTTCATTTGGTGGTTATAAGCATAATTATAGGGGCCCTTTTGTTAAAGCTTCTAATCATGGCTCTAGTTCCCCCCCTCTTTCGTAGATGGGGGAAAGATTTTATCCTAGCAAGTTTCTTTTTGAGTGTTTTTCCTTTTCAATTTGTTTAATCAACAAAATCAATCTCAGTGTACTTGAAACAAATGGGAACATCCTAAGAACATAATTATTACAATTATTTGAGTATCTTCAAGAAGTTAGGTTAAAGATAACACATTGATTCCCTTTTTATTTTTATTTTTTGTTAAAAAGATCCCAAAATCCCATGGATGTTAATGTTTGTTAGTGCCATAGGCACTAACTACTTTAGTCCAAAGCAAAATTGATTGCCTTGCAGTACTATCAACGAAGGGATATATTATAACCTATAATCCTGTGGATTTTTATTATACAATATCAACTATATCATATAAGTGGGTTAAGAAAGTTTAATAACACAAAATTGCGGGTATACCATTCATAATATATATATATATCCTTTTGGCTGGGATGAAAGATAAATAAAATGTAAGGTACAGGTAGACTATAAAGGTTGTCACCTCTTAGCATAATCTAGAATTTTGTTCTTCTACTTTTAATTTTGATGCTACTATGATCTGGATTTCCTTATTCTGATAAACTAAGAAACAAATGAAAAGTTTACGTATCAAATTTAAATTACTTTTTTTCTTGAAAAGAAAAAGAAAAAATGATAACGCCAACATATCACTGTCTAAACTTAGAAGAGGGGACATAATGTGGGCTTTCTTCCTGGAAATCATGTTGCGTCTTTAACTAAAAATACATATTTGTCTTATTTCAAACATTGTTTTGAATGTCCCTCGTTGTAAATGCAAAATCCAACGAGTTTTGAGTGAAGATGTGTTGTTTCCTTCCGTCTTCAACTTTAAAATACCTCGTTTTAGTTTTGCATTTTAGAAAGCTCCGTTAATTCCTCTATTTTAATTTGAGATGGAGTGTCGTTTGGAGATTGATAAGTCAGAAAAGGAGACAACAACTCAAAAAACAATATGGTTAAGGTGACATTGACTCGGCAAGCCACTCAATTTAAAGTTTGGATGCTTAATCTTCTTTGTTTTGCTTCTACTATTGTATTTGATACGCGAGACATTGGAACAGAAAAGATTATGCTTAAAAACAGTTATTGAGCAAAACCAGTTTTGGCCCCCCGGATACCTTAAAAGGCTTAAAAAATTTAGCAGCACTTGTTGGAGTTTGCTTTTAGGTTCCCAATAACTATTAGTATGTATTTGGACACCCTATTGTATATGAATATGATCGTGTAGTTTTCTAATTATGAGATCTTCCTTTTATTTGGCAATTCAAAATGGGATATTGGCATCTCTGTTCATATATTAGTCAATTCTACCCAATCCGAAGCATTGATGACTCATGATGCCGTCATAGATTACCCGTCATAATCTTTTTTAATAAAAAATAATTAATCATTTTTGGCTAGAAATAAGAAATAAAAATCATTCTAGTCACTAGTAAATTGCACTAAAACCTAGCATATGCTCCTCTTAAAATGTAAAGGGGTCAGAGAAACCCCTCCTTTGGGCCCTTGCCAAAGCAAAAGGACAGGAGACCCCTTTGAAGCACTAACTTTAGACAATTTGTACATATTTAGCACATTTTGTTGAATTTTGTCTAAATTACTTGCTTGACAGATATCCAAATTAAAACTAATATTTGTAGAGTAAATCCTAAAGCGACTTTTTGGTATGACATTCTTAAAAATTTATGGTGAAAAGATATATCAAAACCGATCATTATTGTATTGCGCTCGAACAGTTGAGTCGTTACTGGCTAGTAACTTACGTACGTCAATATAGATTCATTCTTCATACTTGGATGCTATAGAAGTGATATTTCTAGGCGTATTGGATCTGTTCTTCTGTTAGCATGAACATGAATTAGACTGGCAAATCCTATTAAAAAGCTCAAAGAACTCCATATCTCTAACATATAGACCCTTTATTTGATAAATTATGGAGCCTAATTTAACACCTTAAAGATCTATTACCCTATGCAGAGAAGGCAACAAAGTCAGCTGTGGCCGTGAGAATGAAGCACTCAATGCATGAGGCAGAGAGTTGGACGCCATGGCGCTGAGTGGTCATGGAAGCCACAACACTGGGTCGAAGAGTTCAGAAACGTTGAACAGCATTTGGTGTTGCAGCATTGGGAGGCCAAGGCTGCAGCACTAGGTCGTGAATCACCAATTATTTTTGGTAAACTATTCTTTTTTTGCATACTTCTATAGATAGAAGATGCTACGGTTTGTTTATGTAACTCATAATATATATACACATATAGAAATAATGTGTGTAATTTTCTCTTGTAAACTTTTTCAACGTCATAATAAATTATTATATAACTGATTGAAAATAGACATAGCTCATATTTTGAGAATAAATTTTGTGTGTTTTTTTCCTATTTATTTTTTGTTTTGTATTTTTACTCTCGGTAGAATTAGGATTTTTAATCTGTAACATTGTTATCTCTCTCCTTCAGTCCTTTGTAAACTGTTTGATCCAAAAATCTGATCAAACCCTTTTCTGTTCTCTTAACTCCTCACATATTATAAGTTAAAGCGTACTTCAACTTGTTCTTTCTGATACTAGAACTCTTGAGAATAAATTCCAACATGAAATGGAATACATTCCGATCGAATCAGAAAAAAAAAAAAAAAAAAAAACCTCAAATCATAATAAATAAAGAACTCTACAGGTAGTTCTTAGAGATCCGATTGAGCTGACCAACACTTTAAAACCTTTTGTGGAACTTTCTTTTTCCAACACATTTTAAAATATCTTTTTTTATTGCCTTTCCCATTCATTTATCTCCATTAGTGCTCCTCCCACAATTCACAATATTTCCCTCTCTCTCCTTTTCACCACCATGGTCTAATGATTGAGAGTAACGAAAATTAAATTCCCAAGTAAAATGAAACTAGACCATGTCATGACGCAAAAGATAAAACCCCATTATTTTCCCTTTCTTCTCCATTATTTTCGAATAGTTGAAAGAAAAAAAAAAGGTCCGAGTCAAAATGAATCACATTCACGGAATTAAAGGACCTTCACATTTGTGACTAAAAGTATAGCAGAAATGGACAAAATCATTGTACAATTGAATGGTTTCTTTAGATTCTTTTCAAGTCCCATTTAGAGAAGAATCTAAGTCCCCCCCATCCAACATAATAAAGCTAAGCAACGATTTGATTTGGTCCTCAAGCCTGCGCATGTTGTGATTAGATCTATTCCTTATTTCCCACCAGTTGTATAGGACAAGATTGACAAGTAAACTTAAAAGAGCCAAATGTATTCCATATAAAAGTTCTCATCAACTTTGTTCCACGTGTTTATTAGTTATAATTATTATAGAAAAAGGGAAGAGGGCAAAATCTGAGCTTCGGATTTTTTTGTTCTTTTTTTTTTTTTAGGATGTTCCATGAGTCCAAAGCAGACCTCAAGTAGTCAAGTTGTCCTTGGTGGCAAAAGGACAGCCTCTGATAAAGATTTAGTCACTACGCGTGCAGAAGAAGATCAAGAAAGACACAAAAGAAATATATAGGTGGGGATTTTTTTTTTTTTTTACCTAGCTAGCTGCTGGTTTTTCAGCATCAAAATTCAAAGTATTCTGGCACACAGGTTTGTGAGAATTGGAATTCATCTTTCTTTCTCTCTCTTCTAAAAAAAAAATAAATAAATTCTCTGCTTCTCTCTCCATCTTTTTTCTTTTCTCTCTTTGATTTCATTCGTTATTATCATCTTTCTTTTGAAGAATAACTCCGTCCAAAAAGTCCCAAGGCCATGAAAATGATGTTGTTTCATAAAGTTAATCGCCATGAGATATCCGTGGCACAATAATCAATTGTGATTTGCATGATCTTGGATCTTCGCCATATTGATCATACGACTCATTTTGCATGGTCGGTTAACCAAAATGAAATTATGCGGATGAAGAGAATTTTCAAATATATAGAACCGACTGCATATCTTTTTTTTTTTTTTTTATCCAAAAACTTGTATGATTTGCACTTCGGAAGAAAATTTGGAACGAAATCTTTGATCAAGGAGTGGAATCAACTAACTAAAGTGCCCTTTATATATATACTTTCTAACTTTCCTTGACAATCAATAGTGTGTCCAATTTGTTTAATCATAATTGCCTTTTCCTGAGCTTAAGGTTGTGCGTATACTAAAATATCAATGATAGTTTTTTTTTAATTATTTTTTTAACATTCTCCCACGAAAATATTATCCATACGTGGACACCATTAAAACACAATTTGTAATGATTGTATATATATAGTCTAACCGTAAATTCGCACAAAATTTTAAGGCATAGTTCAAATCCTCCATTCAAGTAAAAAAAAAAAAAAAACTCATCATATTGCAAGCAAATGAATTTGTGTCTTGGGCTGGTTCAACGTTTTCTTCTTTTCAGTCTCAGACATAACAATGGGTGGCGAATTATGCAAAGACTTTAATAGAAGGAAGAGAATAGAAACCAAGAACACAATAATCACTAGGAAAGTTGGATACGCAAATTATAGTAAAGGCATATGCAGTTAAGCTAAAAGCTCAAGAGTCAAAAGTCAATATTCCAAACAGACTTCGTTGTTGGCATGCAGAAAGCACGTGGACGTGGGATTGGGAACGCAGAGCTAAGCTTAACCGGGCTGGCAAGGGGAAAACTGTCGTCTCTCCTCGGGGACTCGACTCTTGTTGGTCTCCATTGTGGGCTGTTAAGGCCCATTTTGTTTTAGTATATGGACCAGTTAAACGTAATGGTTCTCATCTGGATTAATTTGAGAAATACCGCTTCTGTGGCTATGTGTTTCAATCGTGATGTTTTTATAAGAAAGTTTAAAACATATTATTTTTAAATAATATAAAGACATAATTAATCGTAAGAATTTTGAATTAGAGTTAAGTAAACATGTGTTTTTTAAAAATATTTTAGCTCTTTTAGTTAGTAGAAAAGGGATGAATCAAAGAAAGAAAAAAAGGCGCTTGAACAAGATAGTAAAGTAAGAAGGTGGTATACCGCCTAATTTATTCTTTTTTCTAGGTCATAATTTCTTAAAAGAGAAAACTACACTTCATGCCATGTTTTTCTCCTCAATTATTTATGAGAAAATTACACCTTCTACCACCTTTATTTCTATCTATTTTTTTAAAAGATGACAAAAAAATGTCTCGGAGGGACACAAAAAAATATCCATCTGGAACGCACAACATGTCCTAAAAGGATACGGCTTTTGTCTCTTAGAGACACGCAACGTGTCTCCGAGGGACACAACAACATGTCCTGAAGGGACTTGAAAGACACCGCAAAATGTTCCAGAGAAACATGCGACAAGTTCCAAAGGGACACGGAAAATGTCCTAGAGGGACACATAACATGCCCCGGAGGGACATACTATGGTGTCTCCACATACCCTGAAGGGACATGCAACATGCTCCAAAAGGACATGAAATTTGTCTTGGAGGGACATGTGATATATCCAGAAGTGACATGCGACATGCTTCGAAGGGACAAAAAAAAGTCCCAGAGGGACATGCATCGAGTTTATGACATAAGAACTTTTCATATTTTATGGCATAAATAAAATTGAGTATAAAAAAGTGGTATTTAAATGAATTATCAAATTTTTAATTTACCACATTGGTCCCAAGTTGAAACTGGCCAAAACAATTATTTAATCGACGCTATTAATTTATCAAATATCAATTTATCGATGTTATATCGTAGTATAAAAGACAAATTTGCCTTCATTTAATCATTGCAATCCTTTTTCTCTGTCAAAAAAAGATCACACTTTTGTTGAATATGTCAAAGATCAGCGTGGTGAGAAGGAGTCTGAGATTGGTGTTGCGCAAAGAAGGCTAAAGATTGGCTTCAGTATCACGCAAAGGGGAAGGAGATAGGCCCGTGTTTTATTTTATTATTCTTTACAAGCCTAACGACCATGGATTTCCCTTGTACATTATTTCTCCACGCTTATTCTCAATAATTCTACTAGGAGCTTTAGTTGTTCTAATTAAAATTTATGTTCCGACAACCAACAATTAATGCATTGAGGCATGTCCAAATTGTTAGAAAAATCGATTTAGTGATATAGCAGAATTTTAAAAATTTTATCTAATCTCCAGGGAACTAACTCATGATATTATAAATACTAAATTAAATCTAATTTAACATACTAGTTGGAGACCAAAACAACAATTCTGACTGAATGATTCTATAAGAAAAATCTACCGTCAGATCTTCAATGTTATTCTCTTCCCTCATATTGTTAGGTGTGCGGGTACAACTGAGCAAATCTCCACTACATCTACACTCCTTCCAACTGAACTATGTCTTAGAGGAGCTATGACCATTAAGAGGGAGAGATCAAAGTTCCACTCTCTAATTTACTCTATAACAATCTAAGAATAAATAAAGACCTTGGGTCTTTAGTTATAGAAAAAAGTAAGAAGAGTCAGAAGCCTATCAGAATCAGGAGATAAATTTTCTCTCTCCTAACCCTAAGTGTGGCGCCAACTATAAGAAGTTCATCTCTAAAAATTTAACCAATCACAGTGTAAAGATCTGTAATTGTTTGCATCATTCAAGATAACTTTAATTCAACAATTCAATTAGAATTAGAATTTCATTATTTAAAATAATTATTTAATTTAAATAATTGTGAATAATTATCCAATCCATTATCGAAAATTCAAATTCAAATAGGATTTAAATTAATTATTCAAATACAAAATTTAAATAATTAATTATCTAAATCTCATTTACTAATTTGAATAATTACTTTCAAAAATTAATTAAATAATTAATTTTTTCAAAAATTGCATGCGTTGGCGCCTACCCTAATGGGCATGCGCCTACTTACAATTCAATTAATTTTTTCAAAAATTGCATGCGTTGGCGCCTACCCTAATGGGCATGCGCCTACTTACAATTCAATCGGACTAAGGCCCACGTGCTCCATCAAGCCCAATGACCCGATTCGTGCATACTTTTGTCTTATCCTTGGTAATCTATATTTGTTCGATCTGTCATTAAGGAATTAATGAGTTAGCATTGGGACCCGATAGACATATTTTATCAAGCTTCAATAATAATAAATAAATAAATTCTTGATTAATTATTAGTTTAATTATTAACTTTGGTGTCACTTTACTATATACCCGAAGCTGCACTCTTGATAATATACCATGTTACAAGACTTTTGTGAATAAGTCTTGTTCATGACCTCTTATATTATGTGTATCTCTATAAGTTACCCATAATCGAATAAAGGACTTAGTTTCATTTTACCTTCGGATTATTTTATCTCAAAGTTTTATTATTTCACTATTGGAAAAATTCATTCATTTTATAACACATGCAAAAAGAATATCATCTAATTACCATGTGTCTCCAGATGTCCAAAGTCTTATTATATTATCTACTCCAATATGCGAACATCAAGAGGTTTACCACACCATGTGTCTGCTATGAAGTCAATCTGCTCTGACGGTCAAACTAAACCACCTCCCCAATTAGACATAGATCCCAATTACAATCTTGTCATGTGTAAAATGCCCAGCTTTATACATAGACTGCCAACTATATAATTTAAACTATTAATCTCCAAATCGGATCTTTTTGTATATAAACTCCATATATGCCCAATTCCAAAATTTGGTTCTAATAGTTACAGATCACACGTTTACTAATATAGAATCATTGATATGATAACAACACGAGGACCATCATTAATATATGAAGTATTTGCTTATTATTTATTTCACCAAAAATATCATAAATACATTGAAAGTATTTATTCCTTAGGACACCAATCTTAAAACAAACTTGTTTATGGAATAAATTTATTTAAAAAGTTTATTAAAAAGAGTACGAATTAGAAAATATTTCCTACGCTTAATTTTAGAAAAAATAGCTAAGAAATATTTCGTAGTATTTTGCAACATTTTTTTCTTATTAATTGATTGCACGATTATACTAAAATCTTAAAAGTAATCAACTGACAAAATTAATTAAACCATTTAAAGATTAACATCTATGCATTAAGCAAAAAAAAAAAAACTAACTAAACATGTTCCCCCAACTAGTTATATCAAAAAGCTTAGCATAAGGATGGCCTAGAGGAGGGCACGAAAGATTGTGGTAGGCTTCTCTAGTCTTTAAGCCATTCCCACCATTTTTTGCCTTCAAACTCCTATCCAACTTTGTGTTTGCAATTTTACTTAAAAAAATAGTAAAATTCACATAACATAATCAAATGTGGTAGTAAAAGGATACCACTATAATAGATATTGAAGTTTTATAATTGGAACAATTTGCACCCTTTAGAGCTTCCTTTATAGGGATTTCTTTCATGGCCCGCTCTAGTGTTTCTTCTAGGTGGGTTATTGAACTCCAAATCTTGGTTGCGGTATCTTGGTATGCATGGATAGTGTTAGTAAATACAACATAGAATATGGATAAAAGAATTACAAACAATATATTGCATGAATATAACAAACAAGTTACAAATTTTTCAAAAATGAAAATAACAAAGTAGGTATAACAAAACCTTCAACTTCAACTTCAATGGAAGCAACGCAACGTGAAAATTAGACGAAAAATGGTCAAGGCACGTGTAGGTCAGGCTTTTCTTAAAACAGATTCGTCCCCTCCGGTTGTGCACGAAGATTCTACAGACGTCTGTCTCCCAAGATACAACGACTACCAACGGAATCTTAAGCACTATTGGATACCGTTTCCGGCGAACTTGAAACTGTTTTTCTTCTATCACCAAAAATGACTACAACAAAAACTAGATGGAACTTGAAAAATAAAGGAAAAACTCTATGACTTAGTGAGTACAAATTCTATGCAATTGTGTGTGTCTCAAACATGTGGAGGAGAGTTCATTATATAGGCTTAAGAGAATAGACGTTACAATCCACATTATAATGAGGCATTATTCAGAATTTATGTGCATAATGACATTGGTTGCAACCTTCCATTTTTCATGATAATGGTGCTCATAATCTCCCATTAAACCATTGGTTGTAACCCTCCATTTTCATGATTATGAAGCTCATAATTATGATAATGGTGCTCATGTAATCCACATTATAATGAGGCATTATTCAGAATTTATGTGCATAATGACATTGGTTGCAACCTTCCATTTTTCATGATAATGGTGCTCATAATCTCCCATTAAACCATTGGTTGTAACCCTCCATTTTCATGATTATGAAGCTCATAATTATGATAATAGTGCTCATAATCTCCCATTAAACCATTGGTTGTAACCCTCAATTTTTCATGATTATGAAGCTCATAATCACCTATTAATCCATGCCTTTGGGTGTTACAATATGAGGTTTATGACCTCCATTAATCTCCACCAATGAGCATCAATTTCTCATTCATCCAATTGCCATTTTTCTAACAATCCCCCACATGAATGAAATTGACAAACTACAGAGGAAAAACAAAGACACTACACGATGATAGAGTTCCACGGTTAATATCTGCATAGGATAGGTAGGCGTTAACCCTTGAACCTTCCCTTGTGAAAGTATGTTTACTTTACTGGTTGACTAGTAGACGCGATGTCCTTGAGCTGTTCTGCCATTTATGTAAACGATAACATACCTCACACGGATATTTTCCTGACACAGTTTCAGTTCTCATGGTTATGTTCATTTTGGCCATGAACATCTCCCTGGTTCTGCAAGAGTTTCTAAAGAATTGAGCCCTAGCAATTCTCCTTTAAAGCGGCCCTACTTCTCTCTCACATAGGTGATTTCTTACTTAAGAGTAACCCGTATTACTCCGCTCGAATTCTCAACGTATTCGACGCATAAGAATCATTAAAAGCAAACTGCTTAACCTTTCCCTACGGGTATCACTGTTTTATTATAGGAATGGGTTGGGGTAAACCCCACAGTGATCTTACTCAGTCTATTCAGTTTAGTTATCCCATTGAACCTAGATCTTGGGATCTCCAGTCAACAAGGTTGGGTTTCCACTGTTTCGACCTATTCTTTTATGGGCTTAAGTCCCATTCGTCTTGATGTTTTCTCAACTTGATCTCTATTCAGTCCTTTGGTTAACGGATCCGCAATATTTTCTTTAAACCTTACATAGTCTATTGTCATGACTCCAGTTGAGATTAGTTGTCTAACAATATTATGTCGACGATGTATATGCCTCGACTTACCATTGTACATCACATTCTGTGCCCTGCCAATAGCAGACTGATTATCACAATGTATGCATATTACAGGCATAGGTTTAGGCCATTCAGGGATATCCTCCAAGAAATTCCTTAGCCATTCAGCTTCTTCACCGCTTTTATCCAAAGCTACAAATTCAGATTCCATAGTAGATCTGGTTATTACCGTCTGCTTTGAAGACTTCCATGAAACTGTTGCGCCTCCCAAAGTGAATACATGTCCACTTGTAGCTTTAGAATCATGTATATCAGACATCCAACTTGCGTCAGAATACCCTTCAAGAACAGCAGGATCTATTGTATAATGTAGCCCATAACTACGAGTATACCGTAAGTATCTGAGTACTCTAACAATCGCTTTCCAGTGATCATCTCCTGGATTATTTGTGAATCTACTCAGACTACTTACAGCATAGGCAATATCTGGTCTTGTACAATTCATTAAGTACATTAAACTGCCTATCACTCTAGCATATTCCACCTGGGATATACTTTCTCCTCTATTTTTGGACAGATGTTGACTAGTATCAATTGGTGTTCTGGTCACGCCAGTGTCATTTTTACTAAATTTGTCAAGTATCTTGTCCACATAGTGTGACTGGCTCAAGATGAGTCCATTAGGCGACCTTTTGATTTTGATTCCTAAAATCACATCGGCAGGTCCCATGTCTTTCATGTCAAACCTAGAGTTCAACATATCTTTAGTTGATTTGATCATCCGATTATTGCTACCCACGATTAGCATGTCATCTACATACAGACAAAGAATAACATATCCATCATCTGTTCTTTTGACATAAACACACTTGTCACACTCATTAATTTTGAACCCATTTGACATCATAACATTGTCAAATTTCTCATGCCATTGCTTTGGTGCTTGTTTAAGCCCATACAAAGACTTCACCAATTTGCAGACTTTTTTTTCTTGTCCTGGAGCAATATAACCTTCTGGTTGTTCCATATAAATTTCCTCTTCAAGGTCTCCATTAAGAAAAGCAGTCTTTACATCCATCTGATGCACTTCAAGATTCCGTAAAGTGGCAATCGCTATAATCATTCTTATGGAGGTTATTCTCGTTACAGGAGAATAAGTATCAAAGTAATCAAGGCCTTCTTTTTGTCTATAACCTTTTATTACAAGTCTAGCCTTATACTTGTCAATTGTTCCATCAGCTTTCATTTTGCCTTTGAAAATCCACTTAGAACCTAGAGGTTTACTTCCTGGAGGAAGGTCCACTAATTCCCAAGTATGATTCTGCATGATGGAATCAATTCCACTCTTTATGGCTTCTTTCCATAAAGGACCCTCAGATGAGCTTACAGCTTCTTTGAAAGTTTGAGGTTCAGCCTCTAGCACGTAGGTCAGAAAGTCAGGTCCAAATGATTTTTCTATCCTTGCTCTTTTGCTTCGTCTAGGCTCTTCCTCTTCATATTCGGTTTCAACTTCTTGATGATCCTGACTATTCTCTTCAATAGTCTTAAACGTTCATTTAGATGAACTTGGACCATCCTCTTTGGATTTTCAAGGAAATACATGTTCAAAAAATGATGCATTCCTAGATTCCATTATCGTGTTCTTGTGAATCTTAGGGTTTTTAGATTCATACACGAGGAACCGATAAGCACTACTATTGTGGGCATAACCAATGAAGATGCAATCAACTGTTTTTGGACCTATTCTCATCTTCTTTGGTGTAGGTACCATTACCTTTGCAAGACACCCCCACACTCTCAAGTATTTGTAAGAAGGCTTTCTAGCTTTCCACAATTCATAAGGGGTCTTATCTTCTTTCTTCCGGGGTACCTTATTTAAAAGGTAATTAGCCGATAAAATGGCTTCTCCCCACATGTTCTGTGGCAATCCAGAACTTATCAGCATCGCATTCATCATATCCTTTAAGGTACGATTTTTGCGTTCAGCCACACCATTTGACTGATATGAATAGGGTGGCGTAACCTCGTGGATAATACCATGTTGTGCACAAAATTCACTAAATGGTTCTACATATTCACCACCACGGTCACTTCTTACCATCTTAATTTTCTTATTAAGTTGGTTTTCAACTTCTTGCTTATAGAGAGCAAACTTCTTTATAACTTCATCTTTGCTTTTAAGCAAATATACATAGTAATATTTTGTGCTATCATCTATGAATGTAACAAAATATTTATTCCCACCTCTAGTTTGAATAAATTTTAAGTCACAAACATCGCTATGTATCAAATCAAGTGGCTCAGTATTTCTTTCAATCATTTGGTATGAAGATCTCGTTAGTTTTGCCTCTACACATATTTCACATTTGTGTTTGGGATCAATATTGAACGTGGGTATATGATTCAAGTTAATTAATCTACGCAAAGTATTATAATTAACATGACCTAGTCTACCATGCCATAGATTAGAAGACTCAAGCATATAAGTGGAAGACTTTTTTAATTTTATTGATGGAATTGGGCTTAATAGCCATTACATTCATTTTCCACATTCTATTTTTCACATATCCCTTTCTCACATACATTCCATGTTTAGACAAAACTATTTTATCAGCTTCAAAAACCATCTTGAAGCCATGTGAACTCAGTAGAGTTCCAGAAATGAGATTCTTTTGGATATCAGGCACATACAGCACATTTTGAAGCTTAACTTCCTTGTCTGATGTCATTTTCAGAACCACCATTCATTGGCCCTTAATCTCAGATGTGACAGAGTTGCCCATATACAGCTTCTCTCTAGAATCTGACAGTACGAGTTTAACAAAAGTAGCTCTATCACAGCAGACATGGCGTGTGGCCCCAGTGTCTAGCCACCACTCCTTTGGGTTGGAGTCCACCATGTTGACTTCAGAGACCACGGCAGAGAGACTGATGTCTGACACTTCTTGTGTGATGGTGTCCACCACATTAGCCTCTTTCTTTTTGTTTCTCTTTGGCAGCCTACAATCTGCCGACTTGTGACCCACCTTGTCACAGTTGAAACATTTTCCTTGGAATTTCTGCTTCTTTGAAATTCCACCCTTAGGCCCTAGCTTGGACCCCGACTTGGTTTTCTTGTTCTTGGAGCTTTTATCATGCTCCACCACATTTGCTTTGGCAACAGACTTGTTAAAAAGCTTTTTCTCAGATCTTCTATTGTCTTCCTCAATGCGAAGTCGAACAATAAGATCTTCAACGCTCATCTCTTTACGCTTGTGCTTCAGATAGTTCTTGAAGTCATTTCACGCAGGGGGTAGCATCTCTATGATTACAGCTACTTGGAAAGACTCACTAATTACCATTCCTTCAGCATGAATTTCATGAATGAGTAATTGCAGTTCTTATACTTGACTAATTACAGTCTTAGAATCCACCATTCTGTAGTTCATGAACCGTCCAACTATGAACTTCTTAGCACCAGCATCTTTTATTTTGTATTTATGGTCCAAGGACTCCCATACTTCTTTGGCTGTTTTTTTCAGACTGTACACATTATAAAGTGCATCAGTCAAACCATTCAGAATATAATTCTTGCACAAGAAGTCAGAATGCTTCCATGCTTCAACAGCAAGTAAGGTCTGAGCATCTGTTTCATCCTCTCTAACAGTAGGAGGATCCTTTTTCAAGAATCTCGCAATATTCAGTGTTGTCAAATAAAACAACATCTTTTGTTGCCAAGTTTTAAAATTCAGTCCATTAAACTTTCCAGGTTTTTCATTGTGGTTAACAGGAACCGTAACCGACAAAGGTTGTGTCGAGGTCGAAGCATGAACCCTAGGAGATGGCATCGGTGTCTCAGAAGTGCTCCCAATTAGAACATTCTCAGTTGGAACAACATTCATGTTGTCACCCATTTCTTCAACTTCAACTGAAAATAAAACTATGAATTAGTTTTCTTCAATAATAACTTTAAGAAGCTATAAAACTATAACATAAATGTTTATGTATACTACAATGTACTGAAATATTTATAAACGAACAAACCAAGATTTCGTTGACGGTATTTTGTCATATGGTATTTTGTTGTTATATTATATATATATATATATAACAAACCAAAAATACAAAACCGTAATAACAAAATAACGTAAATCTTTAATGTAAACTTTTTCGACAAATTGAAAGAAACAAAAAATAAAAAAATAAAACCAAAATTGTTTATAACCTTTATATATATATATATATATATATATATATAATCATAATAATGAATCTCAAAATTTGTACAACAACGTATGGTAAATGAAAAAGTTATAACAACCTATGCAATTAAACGTGTGTGTGAATATATATATATATATATATATATATATATATGAACAAAGCTTAATATATATCCGTATAAAAAGCTTAACAAAACAAACTAAACAATTATGTAAATAGAGCCGACTAATAAAACAATATAAACCGAAGCATGTAAAGGTTCGGAGCCAAAGGGAACAAAATCACATGTATGTAATTAAACAGAATCAACAACATACAACCAAATATCAAATATGCATATATATCATTCAAAGAGAACTAAAAGAACAAACAAATTTCCACTGATTATACACACAAACGATATAAACCTATGCATAAGAAAACATATATAATAAATTGCAATAAGTACATAGGATGACTACAAACGAATTGGTTAAAAATATATTATAACAGTTCCTTTTGATATCAGTAAATCAAAAATACCAATAAACAAAACCGTAACAACCATTTATAAGGAAAACAAATTTATACATAAACTACCAATGAGGTAAAGAATAGAAAACAATGACCAAAACTCTAACGTCCAGAAATATCAACAATCATGAGGAAGTAAATGATTCCAAAACAATCATTATACCAAAGCAACTTGAATGTGACAATACTGAATGTTCCTAACAAACCATACGTTTATAACAACAACCAAAGCCAATAACAAAAGCAAACCAAATCTGTCAAAGTTGAAAATTGCTCGTAAACAAATACTACGATTAGCATAATAACTAAGCTAGATAGAATAAACAATAAGCAACGGAATTACGATAAGTCGTTCTAGTAACCTGTCCATCTTCAAGGATCAATCTGTTTTAAGATTGTTAGTAAATACAACATAGAATATGGATAAAAGAATTGCAAACAATATATTGCATGAATATAACAAACAAGTTACAAATTTTTCAAAAATGAAAATAACAAAGTAGGTATAACAAAACCTTCAACTTCAACTTCAATGGAAGCAACGCAACGTGAAAATTAGAAGAAAAATGGTCGAGGCACGTGTAGGTCACGTTTTCCTTAAAACAGATTCGTCCCCTCCGGTTGTGCACGAGGATTCTACGGACGTCTGTCTCTCAGGATACAACGACTACCAACGGAATCTTAAGCACTATTGGATACCGTTTCTGGCGAACTTGAAACTGTTTTTCTTCTATCACCAAAAATGACTACAACAAAAACTAGATGGAACTTGAAAAACAAAGGAAAAACTCTATGACTTAGTGAGTGCAAATTCTATGCAATTGTGTGTGTCTCAAACATGTGGAGGAGAGTTCATTATATAGGCTTAAGAGAATAGACGTTACAATCCACATTATAATGAGGCATTATTCAGAATTTATGTGCATAATGACATTGGTTGCAACCTTCCATTTTTCATGATAATGGTGCTCATAATCTCCCATTAAACCATTGGTTGTAACCCTCCATTTTCATGATTATGAAGCTCATAATTATGATAATGGTGCTCATAATCTCCCATTAAATCATTGGTTGTAACCCTCTATTTTTCATGATTATGAAGCTCATAATCACCTATTAATCCATGCCTTTGGGTGTTACAATATGAGGTTTATGACCTCCATTAATCTCCACCAATGAGCATCAATTTCTCATTCATCCAATTGTCATTTTTCTAACAGATAGTCTATTGACGGTGATAGAGGGTGGGGTAGCGAACCTTGATTGTTTCATCTAATTTAATGGTGGAATAGGTTAACACTCGGAATCAAGTTTTCTTGTGTTTTGGGGCTATTTGAGTCGACATCAGATGTTGCATCTCCCACATTTGCAAGGCTTTTCTCTTTCCTAAGAAAAATATGTGTGCACTAAACGGTGCACATCTAAAAACTCTAAAATAAGAAAGTACATGTATTTTGGTGTGTTTAAAAGCAGAGTGAGGTCCTTTCACAAGGAATAGAGTAGACAATGACATTACTCTATTTCCCATGTAGGATAAGAGATTTTGCTTTGGTTTTCAACACATACATACATTTTAAGTGCCAATTTTTCATTTACCTATTACTATTTTAAGCATATAAATATACAATTTTAATATTACTATTAATATATAACGAGTCTCACTTAAAATTAAGCCTCAAATTAGTACCACAAAAAGATTTCCTGTGTCATTTTTTAACAAAACATAGACATGAGTTAAATTCAACTAGAAAATCATAAGACATACAGAAGAAAAAGATCTACCAATCCGTAGATAGCAAAAAGCCAAAATTACCGCAGGAAGAAAAGGTGGGAAATTTTTCCGCCGCAATCGCCCGAGCCTGGATGTGATTGTGTGTTGTCCGTCTTCTGATAAAAGTTTTTTTTTTTTTTTTTTTGAACTTAATGAAAGAAATTTTTACAGCAAAGAGAAAATTAAAAATAATTTTTTGCTTCTAATAAAGCAATAAGAAAATTAAAATAACTTTTTTCCTAAATAGAATTGAGAAATAAGAAAAGAAGCAGGCCCTAACATGTGTTTGCTCTGAAAATCTCGAAATTTCTGAGAACGCCCCCGTTAATAGAGAATTTCCCGATCACAGCAAGAATCTTCTCTCTCTCTCCTCGTTCGATCGTCAACGGGGCGTTTCTCTTTCTACTCAGAGTCGTCGGCGCCGTCGTGGTTTGTTTGTTCCTTTTTCTAAATTATTTCCAGTTATTATAATTTCGTAGGCAAGTGCTCTTAGGCTTTAGGTCGCAAGGAAAACGACAACAAAAATTTTCTGTTTTCCGAGAAAATTCAGAGCAGAAATGGAAAATTTAATGAGCAAGCTTCGAAATTTGGACGCTTACCCCAAAATCAATGAGGATTTCTACAGCCGAACTCTCTCCGGTGGCGTTATCACTCTCGCATCCTCCATTGTCATGCTCTTGCTCTTCTTCTCCGAGCTCCGTGCGTTATTCTTTTGCTCTTCAGTTCCCGTTATTTTCTAATGGTCTTGTTTCACATCATTTTTCTGTGATTGGAGATCTGTTTATCGGCCTAGGAGGTTCCTCAAATTTGATCTGCTTATTTAGCTAGGGTTTGTTTACACTTGAGACTGTTTATACGGAATTTTCAATTTCGTTTTGCGTTTTGGGGAAACTTGATGCATTATTATTGCTGTACAAATAGGTTATGAATTAGTCAGCAACGTGTTGAATTCGGTTTGACTAACTATATTAGCCTGTGGATATGGCAATTTTTTAACCTTTTTTTGTTTTGAGGTGGTGGAGATGGATCTTTTGTAGTTTGTATATTGTTTCAATGCAGCGATAGACCTGCATTACTCCATTCTCTACTGTATTGGCATATAATAGATCATCTATAAATTCGTATGTGTATTTTGCATGCCTTTTATGATCAATGCTTTGTCTATGGAGGTAAGAGGTGTAGTATGATATAGGTTGTTCTGTTTCTTTCTTTCGAAGTTGCATTTTGAGGTCCTGTGGGAAAATTGTTGTTTTTGCTCTTTTTGTTGTGGTTTAATTTTAATTTCTTCCAAAGTCTTAACTCTGTCTTTTTGTTTAATTAACTTATGTTTTTATTTGGGTTCAGAGTTGTACCTGCATGCAGTCACTGACACACAGCTTGTGGTAGATACTTCAAGAGGAGAAACCTTGCGTATCAATGTAATTCTCTTTGTTAGATTTCTGAGATCAGTATATTTTTGTCAGATACTAGGTTTTCATTCTAACATTCTTTGGAATTCTAGCATGACTAGTTGCCTTGCCTTTATAAATTTCTCAATCTCTGATGAGATACTGGGTTTTAATATTAAACCTATTTTAAATTCTACCACGACTAGTTTAGACCATACCAGAAATTTTTTGAGGTTCTTGAAACTAATTATTTAGCATATTAGCTGTCCTGTGATACACAATTTATCCCCTTAAACTAATCAATTATGCTCTTTTTGATGTCTGAAAGTGCAGTTTGATGTCACCTTTCCTGCACTTCCTTGTTCCATTCTCAGTCTTGATGCAATGGACATAAGTGGAGAGCAACACCTGGATGTAGTATGTATCTTGAAGAGATTATTTTTCATTTGTTGTTATCTTTGTTTTCATTTTATTGTTGTTATTATCAAGAAAAAAAGTTTTAAATTAGAGCACTTCTAATTCTCTCTCTGTCTTTCGTTCTTCTTTAGTGCTTTTGAATGTTTGACTTGTATTGATCTGTAATGTTATATAACTTGCAGAAACATGACATAATCAAGAAGAGGTTGGATTCTCATGGCAATGTAATAGAAACCAGGCAAGATGGAATTGGTGCACCTAAGGTAGTATCCGATATTGGTTGAGGTTAAACTTTGCACCCAAAGCTTCTTTTCTGAACCGGGCTTATCTGCAGACCAATATACGTTGATGTACAAAATTTGTGAAATTTCTTAGTACCTAGAAAAGTAGCTTGGAAATCATGATACACTTTTCCACATGCCACTGAATTACTTTATTCTTGAGATCTTTTCTTTCTTTCTTTCTTTCTTTCTTTCTTTCATTTTTCTTTTTTTTGTTGTTTTTAATATTGTCCAGACTTCAGTGTATATCTTCTCTTTGTGTTGAGATAGCTTCTCTGTGTTGATAGTCTACCAGAGTCTTTCTTTCATTTTTCAAACTTTGTTTCTTTTTGAACCAGATTGAGAAGCCTTTACAGAGACACGGTGGCAGGCTTGAGCACAATGAGACATACTGTGGTTCCTGCTATGGTGCAGAAGCGGTATGCTTTTCGTTCTTAGTCCATGTTATCGAGATGGACTATAAACCATTAGGTTTTGTAGACATTGTCTGATAGCATGATAAGGAACACTTAATTGTACAGAGTACATAGTGATTAATGAGTCTATAATGTTTTTGGGGCTGTTGTATTAAACTTAATAACTGAGCTCTGTTAACCTCTGGTTATTGTAGTGTGTCTTTGTTTTTAGTTTTTTCAACATGCACCTTACAAATTACAATTACAAAGCTTAGGTAATCATCTAATTGTTATTGGGAAATCAGTTGATTGGCCTGAACAAGAGTTATCTTTTTAAGTGTTTTAATCAGTTGATTGCAATCTTTCTTTTAACCCATCTAGAATTTTATTTTGCATTTGGGACTAGTATTTCGTCTTTTTTACTTCTTAACTAATGGTGTCTTTTATTCTATTTTGCTGACCTTTTCTTTGTTCTTTTTTGCTTCTGTAGTCAGATGAGGATTGTTGTAATAATTGTGAAGAAGTCCGTGAAGCATACAGGAAAAAAGGATGGGCATTGTCAAATCCGGACATGATTGACCAGGTCTGTGATAGCGAGAACTTGACCGCTGCTGACTAACGTGAATAGTGGAATTTTAGATTGTTGACTTTTAATAGCGCAACTTCAGGTTGTCTATTGGAGTTGCAAGTTTTCCTATATGCGTTCTTTTACACGTCTATTTGAATTGTGCGACTATTCTTCTCCCTCTAATTGGTTAACTTCTACATGCCTGGTTGTTTCTTTGGATAATTTACATACAATGTATTGGAATTAGATTAGTAATTTTTTTTTATTATATTTGCATTCAGTGCAAAAGAGAAGGTTTTCTACAAAGAATTAAAGAAGAAGAAGGTGAAGGATGTAATATATATGGGTTCTTGGAAGTTAATAAGGTGGCTGGGAATTTTCATTTTGCACCTGGGAAGAGCTTTCACCAATCAAATGTTCACTTCCATGACCTTTTGACATTTCAGAAGGATAGTTTTAATGTAAGCTATGATCCCTGCAATTCTCTGTTCTCTTTATATATTTGAGCTTCTTGTTTTTGATAGAATCGTATTCCTTGCCCTACAATTAAACCTACGTCCTTTTCATGTGTTGATATTAGTATATGGATGTTGAACGGTAATTTTTCATCATTGCTTTCTGTGATGAAATTAACGAATGACAAATGGCACGCAGATAAGTCACAAGATCAACAGATTGGCTTTTGGAGATTATTTTCCTGGTGTTGTGAATCCTCTTGATGGGTTTGTATTTCTGAGTTCTGTCCTTCATATTATTGCATATTCTTGTCAGCCGTCCCTTCTATTAGAAGGAAGAACCTTGAATTATTTGATTCAGTTAATCATGACAGTGTGTATACCTGACATGTGCTTCTTTGTTGTTGTTCTGACCTTTAGTGTGAAGTGGACACAAGAAGCTCCTGGTGGGATGTATCAGTATTTTATCAAGGTCAGTCATCTGGAGTATTCTTTTAAAAGACAAAATGACACTCTTAGGCAGCATAATCGTGAAAATGATGCAGTTTATTTTGAAAATAGTTGTAAAAGCTGTTAGCTTTCAGATTTTTAACAAATGGTTGCTACTTGCTTTTCATATGTTCTAGGTTGTACCTACTGTTTATACAGATGTGAGTGGACATACAATCCAGTCGAATCAGGTTCAGATCTCTCTCTGTATTTAGATTTATTCAGTTACTGGCTTATCTAGTATATTTATTGTATAGAGTGGAATATGACATTTAGCCAATGGATTTTGCAGTTCTCTGTCACTGAACATTTTAGGAATTCAGAAGTGGGTAACCTTCAGTTTCTTCCTGGAGTATTTTTCTTTTATGACCTTTCTCCAATCAAGGTTGGTTTTGCTACTCATGTGAACTAAAAAATTCTAAAGTGTACATTGTGTTTTTGTACCCAGCACACGCACTAGTTTTTTTCAAGTCTATTTCCAGATGTTCTGGGATGGGGATGTTCTCATTTGGTTGCATCTTTGATTGATTTGCATGTTGCAGGTAACTTTCACCGAGGAGCATGTTTCATTCTTACACTTCCTCACGAACGTGTGTGCAATTGTCGGAGGTAATTATAAACAGCCCCATCCTCCCCCTGGCATTTTTGTTCAATCTATAGGCTGGAGTAGGGTTCAGTTACCAATTTGATTTTTTCACATTATTATCACGTATATTATAAGTTAAATGTTTTGTGAAATTCTTCCTGCTTTGGTATGAAATTTCATATGCATATATGGACATTTCAGATGCACGTTCGCCTTTGTCATCTCCAAGTCTTGCTGAACAATAGCTTATCTTTCAACCCGACTGTTTATACCTTAACAATCCGACTGACTTTCACTTGAGCTCTAAAGCTTATTCTGTCTCTTTCCACACGTCCACCCCTTTTGCTTACTTCCGGATTACAAAACTCTTAAAATGTTTTGTTTAGTTTATGCAAATGATTGTGGTCTTCTCCTCCTCCTCCTCCTCCTCCTCGTCTTTGATGTTGAAGTGTAACTAACTAATCTGCATTTCCAAATAATACTCCACTCTGTTGGCTGTTGTGTTCAGGTATTTTCACTGTTTCGGGTATACTAGATTCTTTTATATACCATGGTCAGAGGGCAATCAAGAAGAAGATGGAAATCGGTAAATTTAGCTGATTGATTCTGTTGGCACGTTTTTCTGCTGAGTCAGTTGGTTTGCCTTCAGTGGCTTTCTAAACAGAATCAATCAAGGGACAAATGTAACGTCGGTCAAATCACAAACTAAAATTTTGTTATGAAATCTGCTTTGCTCATTGGATTAGGTTGAAATTATGGATCTACATTTCACAAGTGCCTAAAATGTCGTCAATTTGTTCACTTAACTGCTAATGTGAATACATGTTTGACAGTTGTAGTATTTATCATTTTGTTACTGAAAAATTTGTCGATTGTTTTGGGACATCATGGGAATTTACGTCTCTAACAGAAATTTTTTCTATTTGCCTCATCTGTGATTGGATTAGGAACTCGCATAATAACTAATCGTCCTATCATGGATTAGGATCTAGCCTTATGATACATAAGTTAGGAGATTAAAATCAGAAAGATTCCACGTCGGTTTAAATCATATTTTAATTTAGGTGTTTTAGTAGTTTATTATCATTTTATCACCTTCAAGTTTTATTGAGGGACGTCATAGAAATGGTCGTATTAATGTCCGTAATGAGTACTGATGTATCTTTATAGAAATAAAAATTATTGGTAACTAGTGCAGTGCAGGCATGCATCCTCAATTTAAAAGCTTGCAAAAGGTATGTTGGCCGGCCCATATCCTCCGTTTACTTGGGTGGGTAATAGCAAGGGTGAATATTCTTATATGCTAATTTATATGTTAATTTTTTTAAAGTAATTTATATGTTAATTTTGAAACTATGACATGTTTCACATGAGATGTTTATAATTGGTTAAAAAGACTGATGATCAACGTTGCGATACTTCACATTTTTTGTTTGGTTATTAAAAAGAACAGTGTTAGGCCATAAAACAGTGTTTTTTATTCGTAACCTCTTTTTTAAGGAAAAAAATTGAATAGTTCTCTCTTTAATCTGGTCTTTTTACGGTAGTGTTTACAGATAGTGCACGTTTTTAGCTGTTAAATTTGGTTAGAATTATATGAGAATAAAAAAGTACGTCGAATGGACAAATTTTGACAGTGATGGTTCTTAAAACAAAAATCATACTAGTGTGCATTTTTTAAGGTCATACTGTAGGATTCTCTTAAAAAGATAGGTTAATTTTACAAATGGTCCTTAAGTTCACCCTTGGTCTTTTTTAGTCTCTGACATTTAAAAAGTCCTGCTTTGATTTATAATTTACTATTTTGTTTCAATTTTGGTCTTGTTAGTTAGGTGTTAAATATTTAATAGAGAACTTTTAAAATATTCGATTTTAGTTCCTGACATATTCTATAAAAGGGACTAAAAGTGAAACGAAGCAATAGATTAGGGATCGAAACATTATATTTTAAAAGTTTTTTTTTAAATACTTTAACACCTAGGTAACAGGAGGACCAAAGCTGAAACAGAATAGTAGATTATGAACTAAAATGAGACTTTTTAAATGTTAAAAAGACTAAAATAGAACTGAGAATAAATCTCATGGGCATTTGTGTAATTAACCTTAAAAAGAAAAGAAAAGATAGGTGAAAGTACAAAGTTATTCCATGTGTGAGGCTGTATAGAACAAACGATAAGATTCTTGCAGAAAGCAAGTTTCAGAAGTCCGAAGAGACACAGATTCTTTCCCCAGACCTTAGCAAAATGGTTCCACTAGACTGGTGAGGGTGCCAACCTTCCGTCATTGTTGCTTGAGATGTTTTAGAGCAGTGTTTGTCTACTTATACTGACTATTTATCTTATGCTTTCTACGCCGACTTTTGCTCAATTCACATCTTTGTGCTGGTTTGATATTTTCGAACGAGCTAAAAATTACAAGATGGTCGGTTTTTTGGAATAAAATAAAATAAATATAGGAATTTTATTGCCCTTGGGTCATTAGGAAGAATCAGAATAAAAACTTAAAAGAGATATAGTGAAAAATGAGCTATATTTAACGGGGAATACTAGTATCTCCTCTTTTTGTCTACCACAAAAATTGGACCCCAGAGAGATTTTTTTTCTGTTTTTCTTTTTCGTGGAACTTTTTTTTTTTTGGGTTACCAACTTTTCTTTTTCGTGCAACTTGTATTATCGTTTACGTACTTTTTCAATTAACGAGAACCTTTCAATTCACCCAAAAGTGAAGCTTAAATTCGAGCATCTAAAATATTACAATTAAAATTATATTCGCCAAAAAATTTTGTGATGGATCTTTTAAATAGAATGTGGAGAGGTGTTGTAACCTTACAAATGGTTGCAAATTGCAAATACAGTCCTCAAGTACATGATTGAAAAAGCTTGTTATCCTCCTATGAGCATTGGATTCAATTCATTTTTATCTTTGAAAGCGAATTTCGGATTCTTTTCTCACCCTACCACGAGAGTTTCTACAAACATCATGATTTCTTGATCAACTTGCTGGTCAGGTAGCAAAAGCAGATAGCTTTACGTCTCATCAATAAAGGAAAATAACCCAAATGTTAGCCGCTTGCATAGTCAGGGGATGATCTTATCTTTAATTGTAAATCCTTGGGGAACCATTTCACCAAAAAAAACAAAAATCTGTTCTGAAGGTAATTTGATCAATCACTCTGAAACTTATCCAAATTAATTATGCCAAATAAGAGCCAGAAAATATTTCAAAAAATTATATATTTTTTATATTAAATATTGTATATCAATGATCAGTGAGTGCACAATTCTTTTTTTTCTTATATAATTAAAATTTATACAAATTTTACGAATAAAATTGAATCTTCAAGATTTAAGTAGGACTCGGCCAATCTCTAAATGTAGTGAAAAGATTATAATTAAAATGGTTAACTTAACCTGTTTAAGAAGAGGGATCGTTTCATTTTGCCTCCATACAACTTAATGGAATAAGGCCGCTTTTTTAGTTTACCCTAAGTTGCAAATTTTGCACTTTTTTCAATAAAATGTCAAAATTTTAACGATTTTATTCATATGGGTCATGTGACTTGTTGGTAAAAGACAGTGTAAATGTTTCGAGCAAAGGAGAATGCAACACTTCTTGTTTGAGAGAGGGAGCACTCAAACTTTTTTTTTTTTTAAGTTACAATTTCAAGGGATGTTTTGTTTAAATTTAATACATCGTCGTTTGCCAAACAGTCACGTAATCACACGTGATCAGAAGTGCTCAATGAAAAATGTATTAAAGTTGCAACACTTGATATAAGAGCTCATAGGCGTTTTGTGCTATAGTTAATAATTTGTATGGGCAAAATAAGGCAATCTTTATTATTTAGTGATTAAATTTGAAATTAATCTTAATTAGAACTGAAAATTACGAAAGAAATTCATGGACAAAAAAGGTTAAATCAGATTATAGTTTCTGTGAGTGATTGACTTTAAAGTGATAGGCCAATACTTAAACTTCAAAGAAGATGAGACAGGATCAGGATGGTGATAACTAATAAGCCAATAGTTAGATTATTTGTTCACTAATCTCTATTTTGTTGTTGTTGTTTTTCTTTTTCTTTTTTTTTTAACTATAATTTATCTGTTGGGTTGCGCACATAATAAGCAAGAAAAAAAAAAGTGGAAATTCGCGCAGTAATCACATTGGCCGACATGGTTATTTCTGAATTAAGAAAAGTAATCGTTTTTTAAAAGAAAATCGTTCTTATAGGCAGATTCATTGAACTAGAACCATTAGTAATTTCTCACACCGTATCACGCGGTTCAAAAGATAGTCTAAAAGTTCTCTACTTCTTTTCACACCATTTTAAAAAAAGTAAACAAATATAAAAAGTCGTTTCAAACACAAAAGAAAACCACATATATTAAAGAATTATAATGTTATTTGGTAGTGGGGATAGAAGATAGAAAAGAAAAAAAAAAAAAAAAGATATAAAGGTAGTAGAATAAAAATAAAGAAAAAGTTTTTTTTTCCATTTTATTTGGTGGAATAAAAAGAAAGAAAATGTCTAACTTAATGTATTTTTAAAAAAATGGTGTGTGATTAACATTAAGATGGTTATTTAACATATTATTTTTTATGTCAATTATTCGTCTTCTTTTCTTTTCAAATTTAAATGAATTAAAACATATGGATCTATATATGTAGATCTATATAATTTTTGATGTAATACAACGGTTTAAAAGTACAAGCTACACACAGAATTCTCCTAAAAGAATCCTATGGATAAGATCATTACGATTTATCCACAAGGTAACATTGGAACCCCGTTATAGGCCACGGGTAAAAAGAACTCAGCATTCAAGCTAACAATCAGCGGGCAATTCAACGTCATGCAAGCCTGAGGCCACAGGCAAGACGTGGATATATATGATGCTGTTGCATCCCGTGATTGGATAGAATTTTTTTTTCTTTTTTCTTTTTTCTTTTTTTGTTCCCGTGAAAAGCCTTGCAAAGTTTTTAACTTTTCTTTAGCTTTGATTTGATTTTTAGAGTGTTTCGAAAAAATGAGTGGAAACAAAAGTTCCAACCGAGACTCTTGCTGTTTTGATTTGATTTTTGGAGCGATTGAAAGACGAGTTTGAAACTAAAATTAGAACAAAACACGGTAACAGGCCTTTCATAGAACAACATATCTGTGGTGTGAAGTTCGAACTGAAAAGCTAGAACGGTTTTGCCAACGAAGCCTAAAGAGTTTTGCTTATTACTCCTTGATAAAACGGTTTATTGACTTATTTTTCTCGCTAATTCAACATAAACGGAAGAAACCTTTGGCTTGTTTATCAAACTCCCAAGTTAGAAGAACACTTATTTTAAGATCTCAACTCCTGATGCAAGAATACAAAGTCACAATCCTTTCGTCTCGTGAAGTTTGTAGAAGCAGCCAAACAAACTTTCAAGCAAAAGAAAAATTAAAAAACGAGGAAATAATTGTGTTAGCTTCACATGGGTGTCAGTTTAATTGCAAGTACCATTTGGGTATGCATCCCACATGTTATGTTTGTGAATTGTAAACCTCAATTCCCTTCGACAAAAGTTGGGCCTTGGCTGAAACGAATAGTGGAATTCATCATAACCACAATAATAATAATAATAAATAAATAAATAAACCTTGATCAACATAATGTTGTAACACAGAAAATGAAATAAGATTCTACAACACCACATGGATACACTAATGAGGACTAAAAATTGAATTACAAACAAACTTCATTTCTATATCCAACAAAAGAGAGAACATAAACTAAACAAGAGCTTTTACAAGTCTCCCATGGTCACAGCAAAGGAAAAAAAACCAGCCGACCACGGTGAAGATTTCACATCACTATTAACAATAATTAAAAATAGTCCCAAATTCACTGACCTAAAAAAAAAGGAGGAAAAAACACCTAAAGCTTGGCGGGCTCTGCAACTGCTAAAATTTCATCACAGCAGCCACCACCGCTACTATTAAAGACAGAAATTACACAAAAGCTGACTATTTTTGGACAAATACTACAAAAATACAACATTAATAACCCAATAACAAATTCTTATTATTCCTAAGAAGCCAAGATAGAAGCCCAATCAATCTCCGATGGATACTTCTCCAGCAAGTTATTACTCTCCGGACCACCGTTGTTGCAATCCCAAGGATCCGAGTCCACGAAATCCGGAAACGTCAGATCCGACAGCGGCGACGACCCGGCGGATCCGTCGCTCTCCGTCGTTACCACCGGCGACAGCGACGGCGATACCTCGACCTTGGGCTGCTGGACTTCCTCCTGCTTAGCCGAGGACGCGGCTCGCTTGGTCGGCGGCTTCTTCTTGGCTCCTCCCTGCTTCTGCAACTCGGCCAGGCTCTCGCAAATGGCCTGGAGCTTGGCGTCGATGGAGGAGTGGAGCGGCTTGTAGTCGCCGAACTCCGCGCCGCCTACGGTTGAGCAGTGGTGGCGCAGGTGGGGGAAGTTGAGCCTCGCGAAGTCGCCGCGGAGCTTGTAGGCAGCTCGGTCGTAGGCCAGGGCGGCTTCCTCAGCGGTGTCGAACGTCCCGAGCCAGAGACGAGTCCGGTTCTTGGGCAAACGGATCTCCGCGACCCATTTCCCCCAATGCCTCTGCCGGACCCCTCTGTAGAGCTTCGTGGGCTTCGGCGGCGAACCCACTTGCTTCATCGGGAAGGGCCTCGGGCCGAGAAAGCTCAGGCTGTGTTGCTGTTGGTGGGTTTGGTATGCCTGGTTGTGTTGGGTTTGGGCTTGGATCTGGCAGATCTGGGCCTGGATCTGGTGGATCTGGGTTGGGGTTAGCTGGTTCAGCCCGATTAAGCCCACCGGTTGCCGCTCGAAACCCACGACGGTCTGGTTCGAGAACCCGTCGGAAAACGTTTGGGCCGTCGATGTGGAGCAACCATAACCGGCCTGGGCCTGGGTTTGGGCTTGGGCTTGAAGAGAGGGAGAGAAAGTGTGGTAGTTGTAGGAAGGAGAAGAAGTAGAAGGGGGAGTAGGTGAAGAAGAAGGAGAAGGGGATAAGGTTGTTATTGTGGAAGAAGGAGAACAAGGAGGAGGAGGAGAAGAAACACTTTTCATAAAAGGTTCAAGTGCTTCCATTAGCTCTGATTGAAGAGGTCTGCCACTGTAGAAATCCATTATAGCTGCCATTTCTTCGTCCCTTGCAAAATTTTAAGAAAATCTAAAGAAAATAGAGAGAAATCAACCTGATTCTTAACCAAAATGAAAGAAACAGGTAACTGGGTACAAACAAAAATTATGAAAAAAAAATCCTAAAAAGAGGTCTTACAAAATAATCAAAACCTCTCCCCTAAAACAAGACAACCAACCTTGAGGGTGAAAAAAATAACCCTCCACGCCAGTTCCAAAATTAAGAAAAGAAAAAAACTACACAAAAAAAGAAGTAAAATTTACTAGAAGAACGTGGAAAAGAAATCGAAATATTTTTTCAAAAAATAAAAATAAAAAAGCCTGGATCTCGATTCTGAAAACACCTGGCTTTCGAGAAATCCTTCTAAGTTTGCTTTTGGTTAATTTGAAAAACAAACCCAAAAATCAGAAAACCTGAAAGACAGATGATTAACAGAAAGGGATTCAGAGAAGCGGGGTATTACAGAAGGGGGAAAATGAAGAATCAACAAAGAAAGACCACTCAGAACTGAAACTCTCAACGCTCTTTTCTTTCTCTCTCTGAAAACCTTTTTTTTTTTTTTTGGTGTGTTTGTAAATAACTCTATTCCTCACTTTGTTTTTTCTTTCTCAGCTACCTCCCCTATTATATAAGAGTCTGGAACCCTTATCGTCTAAGCTAACCTCATCGTTAATCTTGATTATCTCGCTCTAATCCCACTTGCTCTTTTTTAATTACTATTTATGTTCCCTCACTCGCCAGGGCAGCTCTATTCATGACGTCAGTCTATTTCAATCAACGCTCTACATCCAATAGCATGCCGCCACGACATACAGCCTTAGTAATCTGCTGACACGTGTCTCTCCAAACCGTCAGGTGTCGGTGGACCATCAAGTTTTTGTGTTCCATTTTTTTAAATGATTTTTCTTTTATATTTTTTTGATTTTTTTTTTCTTAATAAACGGTGAACTATGTTGTTGGCATGTTGCTATTTTTGTCCATATGCTTGTTGACCATATTTGTGCGAGTTCACATTATCTCGTTCTTTGTAGTTGGATTTAATTGATTCCATATCGTTAGAGCATCTTCGCTTTTTTTCTTTTTTCTTTTTTCTTTTTTTTTTTTGAGAAATCTTTACCTTTCTTTTACTTTTGCCAAACACCAATTTGAAACAAATTGGAATGACAGTGAAAACTGAGTTAGGTTAAATTGGTGATCCAAGTGATGGTAGCGTGGTGATCTGACAGGCAGAATGTTGACAAGAGGATAATAAATGAGCGGTTTTTTTTATTGTTTAGAAACCAATTTTCTTAAAATTACAGTGATATTTGTCAATGAGCCTTTTGAACATGCCTTAAACGAGAGCATAAATTAAGTCGGTTTATTTTATAGTTTAAATTATAATTTAAATTATTTTATTATATTATTTTTTTATAAAATTTTAAATTTTTATTTAAATATTTTATTTAAATACTTAAATCAAACGGACTTTGAATTTTCATAACTTTCTCTTAAAATATTATGCATGAGTGCAAAGATACTTTTTATCTTTTTTTTACAGCCGAAAAAAATAATAATCGAAACATAAGGTTATAATTTGAAAAGAAACCGGCTCTATTTTTCTTTTGTTATATTTGACATCTCACCTGAAATTAAGGATTAAAATGTGGCTTAATTATTACTAGTTATATTTTTTCATTTGATCATTATACTAGTGTAATATTTAAATTATTTTAAAAAATTTATTTCTATAAAATTTAAAAGCTGATACGTATGATAAAAAATTTGATGTATGGGACGTTTAGAAACTCAATTTAAACCAATTATTGAAACTATAGCAATTTAAATTTTGTAAAAGCAAATATTGTAGCAAAATTCGTTTGAATTGCAAATAGTTGTTTAAAATGTGACTTTTAAACCGTATTGTACTATTTAAAATAATGACACATATTGAAACATTAAATAAAATTCTAGCGTAGAATATAATGTGAATAGTTACACTGAAGATTGTCTAATGAACTAATGAAGCTTGCTTAATAAAAAAGAAAAAATTATTTCACCATATTGCCCATATAGAATATAACATTAATATTTATATTGAAGATTGCCGAATGAACTAATGAAACTTACTTAATAAAAAAGAAAAATTCATTCCACCATATCGCTCTTCATTTTTATTTTTTTAACAAATGCACGCCTTATCATTATGTTAATTTTTATTATAATCAATCATACTAGTCAATTCGATATAAAATCTTATCAACATGATAAGGTAGTGCACCACTTGAGGGAAGTTGATAAATGGCTACCAACTTCCTCCATTTTTTGCTTTTACCAAATTTATGCTACACAATATTAATATTAAATAATACTAAGTTTATTTAAATCAGGTAAATGAGCATTTGATGCCTGGACCGTTATTGGCTATCATGTGTGCACAAACAGAAGCCTCTAGATTTTTTTTAATAAACAATGAACGATTATCCCCTCTAATTTAACAAACTCTACAACCAAAATTAAAGTAACACACATTATTAATACAACTAGATTACCCAATTCTTCCGTCCATTCAAATAGATAAACATAATTAATTGGAATCGAATATGGTCCAGACGAATAATTGTGATAAAAGTGACATTTTTTCTTATTTTACCCAAAGAGTCAAGGATGCCGGCAACGGCGAATCACAGCCGTTGGATCATCGGAAAGGGAAAATAACATAAAACTGAGTTTTTGACATGATAATTAGATATCAAAAGGGTTGAGGTTGTCGCTATCAAGCTTAGCTCAGGAAAGGGCGGGTTGTCCGTAACATTCAACAAATAATGCACACCGCAAATTAAGCCGACGACGTGGCATGAAAGAGACTGAAGATTTTTTTTTTTTTTTTTGGAATGAGTCAATAGTAACCATGGTTAAATTTGGTGTGATCATGGTTGGGTTGGGGTAGAGTACTCGGGTTAAGCCGCTGGTAGCGGCGCGGGTTCGAGGCGAACATGTCATGCCAGCACGCGAGTTGGACACGCTCTTGAATTGCGGCGCCAGGTGCTGCATTGCGAGTGATCAAACTAGTTTCTTGACCAATACCCGCTCTCACCACTTGCGCTATTATACAACTTTATTATGTATTATTATTATAATTATTTTGCTGAGATACTATTATATAAACTTATTACTAAGAGAAATTTTATTGCACAAATACATGTGTAAAGAAAATTATATATTATGTTACGTTTTTTAAAATTATACATATTTATATTACACTCAAAAAAGCTTATATTATACTACTATTTATTTTATATAATAAATTATACCACAAATAAATATATGAGGTATTTATAAAAAGAATATTAAATGATTGTGTTATCAAGTCATTGAGTTGGCTGGTGGGGTATTAGGCCTAGAAAGACCTGAGAATGATATTGACTGATATTACTTGGGTGTATTCCACAAGCTTCTTTTCAAATGATACCCAAGAAGAGTAAAACAGATTATTCACATTCAATATTTAAATTAGAAAATCTTCAAGATAACGATAAGCACTCAAGTTGATCATGATCTGTCAAATCTAAGATATTTATAAAGGATAAATCTTATTAGAGATCACGGTAGCTATGTTAGCCAATAGGAAAAAATATTATCCTGTATTTAAAATTTAAATTAAGTTTAAGGGGTAACGCATTAATCATCTCTAAACACTATAAATAGAGGTCAGTTTTAGATAACTGCCTAAACCAAATTCTTGGCACAAACCTTTTGCACTCGTATTTTCTCATAGGAAAATTATACAACTCAAGAAAACTCATAATGGACATAGTTTTTAATTGAGATAAACCACTCTAAATTCTTGTTATTACTATTACTTTACTTACTATTTTATTTACTTTGCACATGAGTGATTATTTTAGTGAGAAATTTGAGAGATTATTTGTTAAATGAGTTTTGTCTGTCAACAGATAGCATTTATTAAAATTATCCCAAACTATAAGGTTCTTTTTTAGCCATATATAGACATATATATGAGTTTTTATATATAGTATGTTTTAAAATATAATTTGAATCAATAATTTAAATATAAAACATTATTTTAAATTTTGCTAGAAAAACCTATGGGAACTAAATGTTTTTAGTTTGATTCTAATTCCCAAACAAGCTAATAATAGTTTCTCAATTTAGAGTTGACATAGTACGTGACTGATTAAAAGAAATAAGATCAATAATTAATAACGATACCAAATTCTGTTGTATAATTTTTTTCTGTAAGAATACTAGTACAATCATACACCATCATGTGCCAATGCTGAGGCTGCTAGCCGTCGCCGTAGACAATACTCGCTACTTGATTAAAGTAGGCGTAGTCAAAGGATTTCTAGAATTAATATATTATTAATAATTTGATTTGCGGCATGAATTCTGAGTAAGCAAAACATCAGAGGGAGGAAGTTGTGTTGGTTAAATTAATTGACCAAATGGGGCCATGTTAGGGACGGGAAAAAGCCCTGAGCTTTTTTTTCTTTTTTATTTTCAAAAAGTGAAAATAATTCTTTGCAGTGATCGTTCTTCTTCTTCTTTTTTTTTTTTTTTTTTTTTTTTTTTTCCAGAAGAGAGAAATGCTATTGATAGAGGTATGCAATGTCATTTTAACATTGCTTAGGATTTTAAATGAATGATTTTTGGGTGAATTAGGAGCATCAATATAATTTTCCTTACATTGATATGGTTAAATTATAGCTTTTATGTTCACTACAAAAAAAAAAACTAGCTTGAAGCTTGGGACTCATCACACAAATAAGCCAAAATTAGCATGTATATACAGTCATTTTTTTAATGGTTAAACCTTAGCTATTGTTTGGTTCGCGATTAGAACCATAACTGAAACTTTTTCATTATTGTTTTTACGTTCAAATTTTATGTTTAAATATATAAACTAATCGAACAACCATTATAAGGGATAATTAGGTCAATGTATAGAGTATTAAGGCACCAAACTAGAATCTAAACAATTTTGTAGAAATGTCAAACATGTTTGCTCGGCCTGACCCCTTTAAATTAGACCCAAACGTGCTTTTATGTCATTTTTGAGCTGCATTTTTTTTATTTATAATATTAGAACCAGCTCATGACCTATTTATGTTTGTGTCATATCCTTAATGTGTTTGTGCTTTAATTGTGCCCACTAACAAAATTATAGATAAACAAAAAACATAAATATCGAAAGCAATTAAAATTTTAACTTATAATGAAGTAAAATATATGAAAATTCAAACGAGATAACCTATTGTTTTAAAAAATAATATATTATAATCTTTATTAAAAAATTGTTAAAAATTTATAATAAAATAGCAACAATATCATGCTATTATTGTGTCGTTTATTGTAGCCATGCTCTTAACGTATCATGTCTTTAACGTGTTTCGTGTTTAAAAATCGTGTGAAGCCTAACCTATTTAATAAACATACTAGACTAGACTAAATTAATAATCATATTATACTTATTTTTAACTTGTCATGCTTATATCAACCCACGTATAACCTGTCTTGACATCTATTAAAGTTTTATACTAAAACAATATTATAACTTATGAACGTAAAATTTTACACTCAATATTTTAGCAATAAAACTTGGTTGTCGATCTCTCGTGATTGTGGTCAAGATCACCCTTGTGAATTGTGAACACGAGTTGCGACTTCTTTGGCGATTAGTGGATTAGAAATTGAGAAAAAGTAATGAAACCAGCTAATTTCAAGAGTGACATGTGAGTGGACTTGGTCTTGGTCAGGACTCTGTGTAAGCGTGAATGGGAAGCAAAGAGTGTACGCTTCTTTAACGTGACAATTAAATGGAGCTTGGGACCCACCAACCATTTATAGCTTTTTTTTTTTATAAACATTACAGCTTTTTTTTTTTTTTTTTCCGACGCGGTTTTAACTGGTAAAAGTCTAAGTGGGCCATGTCTTGTATGATGCAGAAGCCGTTATCAGGCCACGTGGCGTCATTGTCAAGCATGGGAACGAGTGACTGGACTGAAATCACTCTCGCCGTCGCCGTTTGGATTTTGAAAGCCGCCGGGCTTGTCCTTAAAATAAAATAAAAAAAAAATTCATTCTTTTTTCTTACAATTGTAATTGTGTTATGAAATAAGGTAGAACCTTATTTTGGTTATTTGTAGCGCCTGAAAAATGTAGAAATTTTACATTCATGTGAATTTATTAAATTCAACGCTCAAAGTTATACTATCACACTTAAACTTAGAAAAAATCCTCAAAAAAAAATATCACCATTATAATTTAAGACCCCATCAAGACAGATTTATAATTTAGTATTACAAGCAAGGTTATTGATGCTTACTATGGACTTGAATCTTGATTATTAGGGACCGATATACAATAAATAAATTTGTAAGAATTTTAATGGAACGAATTAGGTCGGGTCTGGCGGGATCGTAACTTCGATGTCCAAAGCTAGGTAGCACGGTTCAATTATGAAACGTATTTCATAAATTGGTTTCAAGAATTGGAGGAATAATTATAAAAGAGCAGAGAAACATAACTTTTTTTTTCTGGAATTTGATTGGTTGCGTATCTAATAAGATATATCTATTACTAAAGCATGCTAGGATGACCTAAAATAGAAATAAGAAAGGGTTGTGAATGAGCCGCCAAGTCAAATTCAACAACACAGAAAAATAAGAGTATGGCCCCAATGGCCTTGTCCTTGTTTGGAGTAAGGGTTCGACCAAGTCAAACCGTAATGGTCCCATGCCGATGCAAGAGGGCTCCATATTGGTGCAGTGTTCACATGCATGCCCCTTCCTCACAAGCATATTGTAATTGGTACTTGGTTCCGACTTGCGAATTGTGGCCTAGATGATACTTTACAAACTCAAAACTTCTTTTAAATAATGCAAGGGGCATCGCTGCATCGTATATTGATAGATGAGGCTTACAGTGTGGGGCTTAATTCCTATTAGTTATAGTATTTAATATGGATAGTGTCCTAATAATTTATAATATCATATATATATTAAAAATTAATTTTTGTTATGAATGATATATTTAGTTTGGTGGTAATTTGACACTGACTTCACCACAAAATATAGAGATCAAAGTTCAAAAAAATATGCTACCAAGTACCAATAAGTTATTCTTTTAACTTTGCTTCAAATTTTGATTGCATATTTTCCAAGATACTTTATTAATTCATTTAGAAATGATTATAATCAAATTATAATGAGATTTAATTGTAAATAAATAAATGATTTTGTAATGGGATATCATAACAGAAAATATTTATCAACTGATAGGTTAATTTATTCTTTTTCACTATTCTTCCTAATGTTTATTTATTTATCAAAAATATAAAATTGGAAACAATCCCATTCACTTTTTATAGTGTTTACTAAATTTAAATATAGAAATCCTAATATAGGGCTATAATAATACTAAAATACCTTTGTGAATATAATTATTGGCAAAAACTATAGAATATATCTTGTGGTTATTCCAAGTCAATAGGAAACAAAGTTACAAACTATGGAGAATTTAGGATTTTTTTTTCCTCATTCAAATCTACATATGTTAGCTCTACCAAACTAATAACATTATTTATCTTATAAGCATACAAACGAATAACGGGCAAACAAAATCACTCATTCATAAGTAAACATGTCTTTTTTGTCATTCATTTTGCATTTCTACAGAAGTGAAACGTGAATGAAAAGCGCCAAGTGGGCTTTATCCATCCTAAAATTGTTCAGATTCCGAGTACCTGGTTCTGGCATCAGGTGACCATCTTCATGGAAAGGCTAGCTCAAATCTCTCAAAAGAGGATATTGAATATATCTAAAAGCATCGGTTTAATCAAGTCCTGTACTCTTACTAGGGTGAAGAAGTCTGACCTTTCACACATGTTAAATAATTATAATGTTGCCCATGTGCCAAAATAATGCCTTCCCCAGATGGAGCTCATCCATTTGCTTAATAATGCAATGTGGCAAACAGTGAATATTTACGTGCGCTTTTTTCTCCCTCTTTTCCCTACAGATACTGAATCTAATTGGAGAGAGCGAAATGTTAATTTTTAATCTTTTTTTTTTTTTTACACTCTGCATAACCACTACCCCACTTTAATAATAGCACAATATGACCTGTATGTAGGCCCGTTATTGTGATCCAGATTGTTTACAGCTATGTTAGAAGACTAGAATCTCCTACTTCCTTAAATCTTCAACTAAATAATTGAGCAAAATTGGGAATAATTCACATTTTTGCATAGAGAAGTTTAAAGAGCAAATTTGTTGGGGGGGTTTAGAGTTCGTATCCTGGTAATAAACTCCTACATGACCATTGAACAACAGGACTAGTATAGTAAATGACAAATCCAACGCTCGACCTATGTTAGGGTTGTGTGAAAAAAGAAGAATTCATAAAGGGTAAAAAAAAGCATGAGTCTCACATAGTTAAAATACAATAATAAAAATCAACTTACAAGAATATTGAGCCTCCCTATTTAATAATATTTGACTTTTTAAGATGAAAGCTTATGTTTTAATTTTATCATAGTATCAGAGCCCAATAAACTTAAACGAGTAGTTGGATCGGGCGATACAAGATTAATGATCTTGACCATCTTTAAAAAGTACAATACCATTCTCTCTCAACCAGCATACATACGTGGAGGCCAAGCAACTGTTAGTCATCAGCATCGCTCTAACTCCATGATTAGGAGGAGTGATGAGACTGCCCCATGGGCTGCTTGCCTGTAAATAGATCTAGGATTCTTGCAATTATTTTGCACTACAAACTTTTATAGCTCATTTTCTACATAGTAAAACTGCCGACACAATAGACGTAGCTCTAATTCTAAGACTTAATTATTGTAAATTTCAAAGTCATCATTCCTTTATTTTTAGCACCTTTATTTGTTTGCTTACGATCATGTAATTTATGTTCAATAATAGGTTTTGATTAACATAAAGTAGAGATTAACGGTGATCAATGCCTCCAATTTTACGCTTTATGGTTATTTTACTAGTTAAAAACTGTATATTCTCTCGTCCACAACATTGGAAGAAACTTAACATTGTCCATAGGAAATGGGAAAAGAAAAAGATTCGGGTTGCATGTATAGCACGTAAGATACGCTGATAGAATTGGAGTTTAGAGACACAAAAATAAAAATTTTGTCTCAAGCAAGTCCAAGTCAAAGTGATTTAGACCTTTCTCTTGAAACTTCAATGTAAGTAGGCATGCTTTTCTAGTTGCATTTCTGTGAGGGCTGATACTTTTCTGGGGTAACAATTTCTTTCATATAGACCCCTCAATGATCCAACTCTTGTCATTTTCAGAGTGGTTTTCACGTCGTTATAGCAAAGATATTTTAAGATTTTGAAGACGGCTTCTCTAATTTTACTTTTCCACGACATTGCACATGAGGCCAAGATAAATTATTTCATCATGCATAGCAAGTAGTACTCCTTTGAAATTTCTTGTGGGAGAAAGTCCTCCTTTTGGTGCTACAAGTTAATTTAGGCGTCAAATAATTCCGATTAAACGTTAAATCCAAAATAAATATTAAAGAAAAATAAGAAAAAAAAAAAAAGGGTTTGGACCTTCGTTGGAATGTTGCGTAAAAGTAAGCAAATAGAATTTTCCCCATAAAGTCTTTTTCTTCCTGCTTTAACCCCTTTCACTCTTTTTCTTTTCTCCAAGGCGAAGGCAAAGAAAATATTGGGTTGTTGTGTGTGGCCCACCCAAAAGTTGGGCATAGGTAGACGGAGTCGTTTTGAATATCAGCGTGCACGTCAAGATCATATTGGTTTGAAACAAGAAAATATCATGACTTCTCTCTCTATCTGGTATTGCTCGTTTCTTTGCCAATGATCTTTATGGCATGGTTGCATTATTTAATCTGTAAACTTTGGCCAATGGTGTGAATTACGCTCAAAGCTTGTCGTTTCCTTTTGCTTGTTCTTTAATATGAGGCATTTTGATGATTTTTTTTAGAACGTAGTTTTGTTTCATTGTTCTTCTTTTTAACCTATTAGAATAATTTGATGGAGAGTGAGGGACTTTTTGCTAAGCCAATTGCTAATTAGTTTTATACCTCAATCGAACATATAGACACACATATACACTTATTAGGGTAATTTAAAAAAAAAAAAAAAAACTTGTCGTAGAATCCAATTATTCCTCTCTCTCTACTTTGGACTTTTGGTGGTCTTTCTGTCATTTATCAGCATGTTTGTAAAAGACCGTTGATCAGTTCCCTCCTCTTTGTTCAAGTGTTTATTTATTTATTTTTTAAACATGAGTTAATCTCTTTTACATGCTATATTAAAGAAATATTATTTACGACATTTAAATTTAACCTCGAGTGTTATTTGATCATTGAGTAGAATTTTAAATTGTACAATTAATGTTTAGTATACTATGATCAGTTTTTTGATGGAAAGTTTATTATGATCAGTTATTCGGTTGATGATCACTCTTTAAAGTAACAAATATTATGTTTGTTTATGTAGTTTCTTTCAAGTTGTAATAAAGGAGGTGGTTTCTCCACCTTTTGTTGTTGTTTTTATGTCTCCTTAACAGGCAGAAGGTATTTAGATGTCGGACTAGAAGGTAGTTTACACCTTGTTGTGTGTACTCTCAGCTTGCCTAGTCTTGTGAGTGGTACCTATTTGATGGCTTTTATGGCTTTAGATTTGTGTTGTATACTTGCCTTTTAGTGGCTCTTTATTGAAGCCTTCATGGCCCATTATCCTTCAAAAAAAAAAATTTATTCAGGGTGTTTGGGAGCATGGTTTGAACACTAATCTCAAACAGTATAAAACGATCACACACTACATTGTAAAGCTCTTATATGCTTCTATGTATTGTTTAAACTCTAGAGTTTAAACTCTTCTCTCAAATACCTTAATTAAAAACATATAAGTGAAAACGCCTGCTAGGCATTATTTTGATATTACATATGTTGGGGGTGAATTCAGTGCCACCGTCGAGGAGCCTGGTTCCAGGTGGTCATCAAACCTGCTCGGTGCGAGCTATTGAGAGTGTATAACTAACCATATTCAACTTAGATCGTCTGTTCGAGGCGCTCTTTAGGACCCTCTAAGTCGCGACATGCATGGTCGCCTTCTTGGCTTGGACACCAGCTCGGGTCAGATTTCTGTAACTTGCAAGCAGGCTGCTACTCGCCATCACTAGTTGACAGATGGCAGACAACTCACCATCAGATGGGAACTAATCCACCGGCGGAGGGCACGACACTTGTCTTCTGCCT
Source organism: Artocarpus heterophyllus (assembly GCA_025403435.1). Lineage (NCBI taxonomy): Eukaryota > Viridiplantae > Streptophyta > Magnoliopsida > Rosales > Moraceae > Artocarpus > Artocarpus heterophyllus. The sequence continues at coordinate 13,452,226 of CM046334.1, forward strand.
TTTGACACGCCTTGATGTGACACACGGGTAGCAGACAAAACCCACCTGACACTCGGTTCAAGTGACAACCTATAAATAGAGCGTATTTATTGCATTTAAGCAAGTGTACTCCTTCCCACCTAATCAACTCCCTTTCTCTGCCGAGCAACACCTACCTTGAGCGTCAAAAAGTCCTTGTTTATCGCCTAGCTGGTTTCCCCCTTACCTATAAAGCGTCCCTGCTCTTGTTGCAGGTCCGCCTGAGCAGGCAGAGACGAGCAGGAAAGAACCGTCCACCATGCACAGCCGTACGTGGTGTTGACCCTCTGCCGTTTCCTGGTAAGCATCAACAACATATATGACCTGATTAATACTATGAGACACTTGAGACGACCTTATCCTTCAAACTTTTTATTTTATTTTTCTTGTTCAGTTTATTGAAGATTAACCAAACCCCTTGATTTCTTCAATAATATTTGCTTACTAATAGATTAACTAGGCAGCCTAGGCCACTTTCCAAGAGCTGCTTTCTTCAACTGGAATGACCATTTCTTGACAATCTTCATAGGAATAAACGCTGGCGTTTTCCAGGTTTTTTTATGAGACTTAATATTCTTATACAATTAATGTGTTGAAAAATAAGCTTTCATATTAACAAGGCAAATAAATTAATAATAATTGCTTAAACGTTGACATCGTTGAATAAGTTAATAACATTCTCAGGTCGACTTTTGTTCAATCTTTTTGGGCTCTTTACACAAATGGCATAAAAAACAACTTGGATCGATTTATGCTACCTAAAAACATTTACTGAGAATGTCATTACCATGTCATTACATTACATATGATATTCTAAATATACCATATGCAGGAGTTTGATGTTATGAGATTGAAAAAAATACATGTAAAATCTAGAGAGATATTAAAAGATAAAATTGTTGTAAACAGTAACTTTGCTTAAATAAGTACAGCATGCATTCTATTTCCTTTTGGGGTGTAGGAGTTATCAATCTACCTCAAAAAACATTGACATTCAGCGTAAAAAAAGCTAATCTTTTTTTCGCTATAATTACGTGGCCTAAAACTGCAAACTCTTGCGTGGGCTTAGGATGCCGTAGCCCAATGATCTACCTCATTCGTTGCAAAGTTAGATTTAGGTTTGGCAGATGCCAGAAATAGAGACATAATTTCGAAGGAATTATCCACACAATAATTATGGTCACTTCATAATTCATATTTAAAATAGAGTCATGATTTCCAAGGAATTATCCATAAAATAATTATGGTCACTTCATAATTTATGATTCATAACAAGTGGTTTTTTGAGAAAATGCCGGCTCTTTCCCGGCACTGAATTAGTCTCCGTTCAAATCAATGCCATCTTGCAAAATTCTTCCACTATATATGGCTACCATTCAAACCTTCCACCAAAATTATTATTAGGAAAAAAAAAAGAGTTTTTCATGAATATGATTTTTGAAGATTTACTTTTTATAAATACCACATATTTATTTGTGGTACAATTTAACACATAATATAAATTATAATGTGGCATATTTTTTTAAGTATGGTATAAATAAACACAACTTTTAAAAATGTGGTATAATATGTAATTTTCTAAAAAAAAAAATCTCAAATTTAAGCCAAGCATGGGTCTTCTTGTTTAGTTCTCGACAAGATTATAAGTTGAATTTCAATAGACTACGTATTATGTTATATTATAATCCAAGGACAATAACCCTAGAAAGAATGGGCGGCACGCTACTGCTCATTAAGCACTTGTGGGTCGTTTTCAATGTAATTTCCACAATTAAATGGGCAGCAGAGGAAGAATGGAAGGTCGTACGTCTTCCTAATCCTGCATATTTGATATTATATCCTTACTCCCCTCAATACAAGATTGAAAGAAAGATCCATGCTTTCTATTAGGGGAGAAATGAAAGCGTTTTTTGAATCCATAGAACATCTATGCTAGCCAAGTTGTTTTCCCAAAATTAACGGATATCGTTAAATCCACACTCATTTCCAAAGTTATGCCACTCCGTCCGTTTTTCTGTTTCCTATCACCAAAAAAGAAAATCCATATGCGCAAAAATCATAAGGCTAAATTGACAATATGTTGCATTAAATGAAAGAGGGAGAGCAATGCATTAATAACGATTTCTAGAGTTGCCAGCATGGGGCGTTCACATGTCGATTCATTCATTTCGTGATTTGCATTGTTTATTATTATTATTATTTTTTTAGCCGACAAATAAATGTTGGACATTTACAAAAGAAGCTCTGCCTTTGTGACAATCTCATCACTCACCCCCCAGAAAATAGTGAGAGTTGGACATGATTGCCGAGGGAAGAAAAGCGACGGACTATACGATATACAAAAGCAACAGCAACCACCTTCACCAAGGTAAAACTTTTCAAATTCTACTTAAGAAAAGAGAAAAACAAAAACCCAAAAAATAATAATAATAATAATAATAATAAAATCACACTTCAAATGAATACGACCGTAAGCACCAAAGGGACAACCAAGACTTTGATTTCTCAAGAACAAGGAGGGGGTACTAGCCATATAATTTGCTCCCCTAACGGTCCTGCGCTATTAACTTCCAACACAAATCTGCCAACTTTTATATTTAAGGCCTCTATCAAATATACACTTCCATTTGCCACGATTTGACTTCAGAAAATCGTTTCTAGATATTGGTTAAAACGTCTCCTGTTGAACTCTAACAAGCTACCGTATGTGCGATCCGCAACGCCGACAAAGAGAGCTTCAGTGTCAGGGCTGAAGGACATTCCAGCAATCTCACCAAATATGTCAATCTCTTGTCCTTTGACATACCCGGATTGAGTATCAATGACATGAACAAAGTCCGCAGGCTCCGCCATTGCGAGAAACCGGCCATCGGTTGTGAACTTGACGGTTCTTATTGCTCCCATTCTTCCCTTAATCACAGCTAGAGACTCCGATAGGTTCCTTATGTCCCACAATCTGCAGGTAGTGTCCTGGTTCCCAGTAGCCAAAATACGTCCCTCTGGGTGCCATGCTGAGGCAAAAGAATAGTCCAAGTGCCCTTTGAGGCTCGCAGTAACCTGCCAGATGTATCAAATTCCGATTTACCACTGTTTAGTTAACAGAGGTGGAAAAAAGGAAGCCAAAAAACAAAAGAACAGGAAATGTGACCTACTTTCCCAGATTGCGCATCAGCAATCAAGCAGTCAGCGCTATCACCAAGGACAGCAAACAACTGTCCATCAGGATTTGCAGAAGTGTTCTGCAAATAATCGAAACAAAGAAGGAAGAACATGAGAATGCGATGGAAGTGGCAAAACCAGACTTATAAAAGAGTGTCCTGAAGGGCCGCACTCACATTCACAGACCAATCGAAAGAGAAGCAATTGAGGCAAGAAAAATTCTCAGCATCGAAAACTCTAACTTGAGCATCATTGTTTGCAGCTAAAACTCTTCTCGAGCCACTACACAGAGAAGTTACAGTTGCGTGTCATAAACAAAGCGAAACACCCATTATGTTCGACCATAACACAGGAAATAACTTACCTGGGATTGCAGTAAATGTCCACCGCATTGGTAATGGCATTCTGATCTGTTGTCAATTTTGTGCAGAAAGCAACCCCCGGATGGTTCAAGTACTGTGGCATAACAAACAGGAGAACATTTAGAAATCGCAAATTAAAAGCTCATGCAAAATTCATGAGGGATACCAGCGTTGTTGATTCCATACCTTGCAAATAAGCTCACCCTGAAAGCCGCCAGCTGCCATTAGATTATCCTTAACAGCCATTGTGCTAATCTGCACTCGAGAAAGTGTCTGGTCCAGCAATCCAGAGCGCTTCTGTAGAAGTGCTTCATATTAGTTAGGACTCGCTGCAAATGCAAATCTTTACCCCCCAAGAAAAAAAAAAATGAGGGTAGAAAAAAGTGCTATGTAGTGTTTTAACCAAGGATTTTGTCTTACCAGAGTTGACACAATTGGCGTGGCCACGTTGAGTACTTCTTTGCCCCTCCTGAGCAAAGATGACCAATGCATTACTGAATAGTTCTGCGTTAGGTATACATCATGCTTTGATGTTGCCCACAGCAAGTTCCTCAGCTACACGAACAGAAATAAGATATAATGGCAACATCAGAAAACTCATTCAATCACTCATGAATGCATATACAACTGTCGAAATATAATTGCCTAATTCACTAAAAAGAGAGGAAAATAAATGTTAGCCACTGGAAGCACAATCTACAAGAACATCAAGTCCGAGGGCAAGACTCTACTCCTCAATTTATATGCAAGAAGTGAAATATTGAAAGACCAACTGATGAGGATCCATGAGTGCAAGCATGCAATAAGAATGAGCATTCGCTGACAATGTAAATTTAAAGACTTGAAGGAATGAAAAGGCCACAAAAGGGAAACAAATGAGATGGGTAAATGTTTAGTTCAAGGCATTTATTAACTAAACGAGGAAGTGAACTCTAGAAATACAACAAAACACAACTTGTTTAGCTTCCCGCCAGGAGGTGCCCCTTAGTCAAGAGAAACTAAAATTTTGATGCAAGACTGTTCAAAGATCTTTGCAAACATATTAACGACAATGGTAATTTAGAGACAATTGGGGGCCCAAAAAAAGTCAAGACATAGGGCTGATCTAACAAAAACACAAGCAAGCAGAACGGCATCAAAGACATAAGAGAGAAACATGTAATCTTGGATGGTCCAAACGCTTCTGATAGGCAAAGCTAGGTGTCAATAAGGCCCCTCATGAGCTGTACACACATGATGCTACTTATTTACAGGAATTGCTACACAGGCCTGTTAAATGCTCAGATATTTTCCTACCATACCATATAAACAACGTTGCGCCAGCTGCTCGGTTAAAACTCCCACCCTTCCAAGGCTGAAATAAAGAGAAATAGCAGTCCCAAATGCCACAGAGGGGTTAAAGCCGCAGAATCATATATAACAGTCAACAGAAACAATACGTTTAGAGATAGAAACAGTGAATATTAACCAAATCAAGAAGTGAGAAATAGTCTTAAACAGAACAATCCGTGCAGCAAGATTGATGGAAATGCACCACAATTGCTATACTACCCTAGTCTCTACAGATACTGACTGACGTACAAAAAGTGAAACCTAGACAAATGTCACCCCATCAACAGTGGAAGAAGGCATCAAGCATATCGTGTTAAAACAGAAGTTATTCAAAAAATCAAACGAGTATCGATCTATGCTTTTGTTGCTGTTAAGTGAATTATTTAATGAAGCCTAAGCTACACTAACCACAGGGAATCAGATTCACAAAATGAATATTTTTTGAAAGTAAAAATGTTTTCAGTATATTTTGCAACTTTTACATTTGTATTACACCTTGGAAGTTACCAGAATCACGATCTCATATAAACAAGTAGCTGGAAAGGTTATGCACAGTGCAGGGAGAGTGAATACACGTGCAAGCGGGTGCAAGCTAATTTTGTTACAAGGTTTTTCAACAAGAGTTAATAGATAGAAATCCAGAAAGTCATACCACAGCCATGACGAATCCATATCCCAAAATTAGGCTTCAAACGACCTCGTCCATAGAAAGGAGTATCCGACATCTGATAAAGATTTGTGCCTTTGAAATTTGGTCTTTTATATTGTTTTTAAAAAATTTCTTTTTGCAATGTCATAATTAGAAAAGCATCCTTCAAATAATCTGCACAAAAGGACTCCGTGAATGCAAAACCTTATAAAGCGGCTATCAAGTACCAAAAGGTTATGCAAGAAGTTTTGGTAGAATGAATCAACATGCACCAAAGCGTAAATGCTGAAACTGTGCATAAGAAGATTTAACAAAAATTTATCTAGAAAAGTTCTTAGTTAGCCCAAAGAATATATTTTTAAAAGAAAATGTAGCAGTTTTGACAAAATTTTGTCTATAAAAGTAATAAGTTAGCCGTTAAAAAAAATATTTTCAAAAGAAAATTTGGTAGTTTTTAGAAAGAATGTGTTCAAGGAAAAAAAAAAGGAATTTTTTTAAGGAGCGTGTTATGTTACTGCTACTGTGTTTTTTTCTTTTATTTTTTTTATATATTGTTTTAAAAAGCAAGTGGTTGTAAACACCCTTTCTTTTGGATGCTATAGAGAAAAATGATAAAATACAAACAACTCTTCATATCTAGGATCGTGTGAATCACCAGTTTGCAGGCCTGAAGATCAATTTGTTATCATAGTCTATATGGTGATGGTTTATGCTGGAGCACTTCTCAAACTTAAGGTTAGCTGCAGGCAAAGTTGTATCATATCCCAAATAATAAAGAGATCTGTACCATGAACTCCATACCTTCTAATTAATGATAGAGACACAGAGCTATGCTCATAAAAAGATAGCCAAGAACGATAATAAATATTCATGTAACCTGCAAAACTAAAGACTAATGATATGTGCTCAACTAAACTCCAGACCAGCTTCAAAAGAAAGCTATCTTAAATGACAAGACACAGACTCGTTAAAGAATCAAAACTTAAGCAGTAAACGCGCTAGCAAATATATTCTGGTGGATAGTATACAAAAACCATTGACTGGAAAAATATAACCATAAACAACAAACACTGAATCCATGGGAATATGAATTAAACAAGAATACTGAAAAGGGAATAGAACGGAAGGAAATGAGACACTGAAAAAGCTATACAACATGCTGGACTATAAAATATCTTTGTATCAAGGGAATTGAGTGACCTTGAGAAAATACATGTTTAGTAAAAAAAATTAAAGTGGGAAGGAGGAGTAAAAAGAAGGTTAAGACTTTCCTAGGGCTCAAAAGTTTTTTCATGAAAATATGCAAAAAGGTTAATGAGAGAGGGGAGCAAAACCGCTACCTGGAAATGGACAATTGTGGATTTGACAAGTCTTGTATTGAAATGAAAGTCAAAGAAGGTCATCCCCTTCTCCACTTCTAAGCAATCCTGGCGAAAAAATATGTTAAAAAGAGATAAAATCAAAAATAATATCTACATAGCTAAGTGCAAAGAAAAAGGAAGCATCAGCAGCCAAATATCCAGATCCCGTAACCACAACAACAATAATAAAAATAAATCATAGTAAGATTCTCCAAGACCGGATTAGCCAGATTCGAAATTCGCATATGATATGTTATAATCATACGGGGGGGAAGGTCAAAACAACTAGTATTTTAGAAAAAGAAAAAGAATTTCGAGCCACCAAAAAAGAAAAGAAGGCATAAAAATTCCAGAAAGGATTAAGCAAGCTAACCTTTTCTAGTTGTTCGCGGGAGCGAGCGAGACTCTCGTAGTTCTTGTACTGCCTCAATCGCGTCTCGCGGTACTTATCTCGAGTGAAATTTAGCCTCTCCCATGGTATTCCCTGTATGTCTTTCCCATTTCTAGCTTCCATAGCTGAAGTATCCGTCTTTGGCTTGCTCTGTAAAGACCAATACCATAAATTCACACTTCCTATACGAATTTAAAGATAGTAAAATAAGATTTCATCCATAAGAACTAAAGAAATGAAACTAAAAGAAACAAAGCTCACCGAATCAAAGTCGTCTTCGAAATCGGAGTCGATATAATAGGCATCGCCATTCTTATAGGGCCGGTTCTCAGGAAAAGGATCTTCTTCGAAGTCAGAGACGTCATAGTAGTCGTCTGCGACGTACTCAAGATCGTCGTTTAAAAAGTGAGCCATTTTCCTATAATTAGAACTCTGTTCGATCAGTTAACCGAGAACAGTGCGGTTTTCGCACCAAGGATAGCAAATTCAAACGGATTCTCACAACTTTTAGATGTTCTTAATACTGAAAAACTCAAAATTTCTATGCAACGAAACTCCAAATTCGGATAAAATAGTTTTTGAAACGAAAAGAATCACGAATCAAAAAATTACACAAAATTAAAGATGAATGACAACAGCGTCTTTACAAGGACCGAGAATTTAACATCGAAATCTCACGGCCGAATAGAGATGAAAGTGAAAGAAGAAACAAAATAAATAAATAAATAACATAAACTGAGAAATCAAAAGAATGGCGGTGCACGAAACAAATGAAATAAATTACCTCTGAAAATGCGGGAGAATCCGTCGAAGAACCGGAAAACGATGAGATCGGACCGAATCAAAAACTCTCGCTCCTTTTTCTATCAAAAGGAACAGAAACGACGCGAATGAGCCAATAGAGGAGTCGAAAAATCAACGGTACGTCCAACTTTCCCGGTAAACAAACGGAAAAAAAAAAAGGCGTTCCCTAAGACGAGCACAGTCGAAGTAAACTTTCTGAAGACTGAATAAGAAGAGATTTTCAAGCACCAAGTAGTGAAAGAAATACGAAAAGAGGAAGAAAAGAAAAAGAGAAGCGTCTAGAGCAGGGCTGTCTTGCCAAAAGAGCGAGGGAAAGAAAGCTTAGACGCCGTTCTTATAGATGGAGATGGGGGATCGAAATTTGAGGGGGTGTTTGGGAACAGAGATAGAATGGGTGGGACCCATGACCATGCAAAAGGCCATTTCACAATAAAAGAAATTAGAACCAGGGATATAGGATTTTATTTTAAAAATGTTAAATATATTTTTCTTTAATTGTAGTTTATGTGTCATATTGTTATTAGTTATTTTATTTAATTAGAGAATAATAACTATAATTTAATAATTATTAGGTGTCAAAATTTTATTGTTCATAAGAGATATTTTTATTTACTACATATATTAATGATATGTGGGTTATAAAAAGAATACAAATAAAAACTAGTCTCTCTCTTTCCATTAATATTATTTTTCTATCCATCATAAAAGTATTTGTCAAACATTAAGAGGGGTTAAGAAAGATAAACACAGTTTTCTTCAAAACTTCTTGAGAACAATTTATTGAAATTTAAGGTTTTGTCATGGATCAAGGCATGTCTTCTTCTCTAATTATTATTATGCGAGAATCATATAATTGTAAAATCTTGACATTGTGCTTATGCAATATTAAGATTTGATTTGCAATGTTAAGAAATTTCCCACACAAAACTATTGGGGAGCTTTACAATCGGTGGCCTATACTTATCCTTGCCGTTTTATCGACTAGGCCGTTTCTCCATCGACAGTCTTTGTAAGGCAAGGGGGTTTTAGCTTTGTTTGGCAGTTTAGTTTCATTGCTCCCTAACAAGTAACAACTAAAACTGCCTTTAACAACACAGTAAAACCAAAAGTTAAAACAATTTTATTGTATCATTTTTAGAGTTTTACACTCTTATTTTACACTCTAAAGTATAAGAGCTTTACACTGAAATAGTTGGAACTATATAGTTAGAACGACATTATCAAACAAAACTTAAAAAATAATACCGATAGTTTTTATGTGAAGTTTTTTTCAATTGGCATTCTGTTAGTAAGTTAATGAAAGTATGTTTTCTTAATCTTAAAATAAAAGGGTTTACAAATATAATTGTTTAGCTGTCTGTTTTTATCTTTTGTTTTCTTTTCCTGTTAAAGATCTTTTTTTATTTGATAAACATGTAAATGTTTTTCGTGCTATTTTCACCAAAATGATATCTCTATTTTATGAATTTTTTAATTTTAGCTGTAAAATCATTAATTCAATAATATAAAATTATTTAGAAAAAAATAGATGTATTAGCTTTGGACACTTTTTTTAATTAATGGCCAAATTTTTATGAGTAAATAAGTTTTTGGATAAATGTCAATTTTTTTATAGTAATTAGTCAATAAAAAATCGATAATAATTATCGATTAACTTTGATTTATCTCAACTAGTCTATTAATGATTTATCACTAATAAATTGATAATTAATTAAAATTCATCAATCACTAATAAATAATTGATCAATTAGTGATAAATTATTGAGATAATCAATGATAGATTATCATTTTCTTAATTCAATCAAACTTGAGCTAAAGAAAAGCCTTAGAAAATAATCATTTATTTTTTAAACTCCAATAATTCCTATTATTGCTAAGAGTTGAAATTCACTAACATAAACATGCAAATACCATCTCTCAGAAAGTAAAAAAAAAAAATTTCCTTTAAAAAAATAAAATTAAGCTTAGCAAATACGAACTTCATTAGATATAAGACATTTGACTCGCCGGCGTACCGACGACTTCTCGGCCGCAAAGGGTCAGCCTGACCCATTTGACCTGACACGTGTCAGTAATTAACTCCTGCCTCGCTTCTTCCACCGGATCATCACTTAAAATAGTAATGAATAAAAACCACGGACCCACATCTTATCAAAAACAACGCACAGCCCCACGTTATAGTAAAAAAAGAAAGTGGATCCTTCTTAAAAAATAAACAAAGTTGGTCCCACCTTGTAATGCTTCGAAAACGAGGAGGAATCCACTAGCTAGGATCGGCAAAACCCACGTAGCTGGCACGCAGCACGAGTTTAGGATCGTGGCAGCCTCCCGTTCCACCACGTGGCTCCCGGATGACGGGGTCCGTTTGGCCTCCGGTTGCTCGTCCTAATAGAAATTAATTTTTTCAGACTAATTAATAAGTTTTGAAACGGCGTTAGAGTACGGAAAAAGTAATCGTTAGTTTAACCATGGTTAAGAAGGTTTCGACTTACGGAGGAGATGATATGCCATGTGAACGGTTGTTGAGTTGGTGACGGGTTAGCGTCCACCGCCCTTTTTCTCTCGTTACGTTCATTTTCTCTCTTTCATAGTCTTCAGTCATTTGTTTAGGTCCCACCGAGCCCACCTTTGGCCTCTCATTCGTACCAGTAGCACGTGCGGGCTCTTTTGGAAATTGCGACGTTTGAATCCATGACTTTACAAATGGCTCTGTACAAGTCTGTTTAAAAAAATAGTTTTAACTAACAATTATAACTATAAATAATATAAAATTTTTATATATTATAATAAAAAATTATAATATAAATTTTTATATGTTATAATTTTAAAATCAAAACGGTTAATTTTAACTGTTTTTTTAAATGATTTATATGATCTCATTTTCTTCTTTGAATTTTTATTTAATTTTTTTTGTTATGTAGCGTTTGAGAGTATAATTGAAAAGTTATGGCTTCAACTGCATCCTATGCAGTAACATGTGAGAATTTTATACTGTTTTAATTGAAACTGTATGGTTGAAATCTCAACCCAAGCATCCTATTAATTTGAGTTGGTAAAATTTAAACTTTCATCTTTTGCACTTTTGTTTGGCAAATCAGTTTAAACCAATAACACTATGAAGTCTTACACACTACATTTTAAAGCAAAAGACAGCTATAGTGTAAAGCTTTCAAGCGTATAGTATTTGAACTAAAATTTTCAATCGATTTATCAAACATCTTATTGATAAAGCTATGTAGAGTGTGATTGCAAGCATAGTCTAACGATATTAACATTTGGATCTACAAGAAGATAAAAAGTTTAAATCCTCTGCTCCAAATTCAAAAAATAAAAACAAACTTGTGTAGAATTATCCTAATTTTATAAATGTCTTTCTATGAATTAATTTTATGAGTTTAATTTTAACATGTTTTTTAACCTTTTAAAAAGAGTTCATTTCAACTTAAACTACATAAAAATTAATCGTTGAAAACACTTGGGAGTTTGGGGTTGATAGCCTGGTAGGTGTATGTCTTAGAAACCGTTGAAAATTAATAGTATTTTTTGACTGATACATTTATCGTGGAAACTATATGAACGGTTGAACGTTATTTGTATCCATCTGCATGCAACGTAAACACGGTGCAATTAAAAACTGAGTTGTTCATTCAAAAAAAAAAAAAAAACTGATTTGTCGTATTCGTTCTCCACATGTCACGTGTGTTGCTCCCTTATTTTTTTCCTGTACTTACAAGTTACAAGATTTTCAAGAAGAAAAAATAAAAAATTGTACGCTATTTGTCTTCATCTGCAAATGTCCAATGGCTGGGACACAAACTATTAATAACTATATGCAATTATCATGATAGTAACACTTGTTCGATTTTGTTTGATGCGTTTAAATTCTTAGGTGATCAATAGTGAAATGTACGTCCTATATTGAGAACATTTGCGTCGGCAATCTCTACTCAAGAGTAAAAAGGGGCAATATATATATATATATATGTGTGTGTGTGTGTGTGTGTGTGTGTGTATGTATGTACATTAACACATGATTTCCAAACAAGAGAAACTCACTTCCTTAATAAATTTAATATTGTGGTTGATTAATTAGTTTAAACAAGATCAGCTGACTACATGGAGCTTAATATCAAACACAAAGATAATGTACACTATACCTGATAGATTATCTTCGGAAGAAGGAAGTTCGACATTAATTAAGAGCCGTTTGGAACATATTCGAACCAAAATTTTGAACTTAATGCAATTTAAATTTATGAGATAAAATATTGTTGCAAATTTAGTTTGAGTCAAAATTTTTGGCTTGAACTTACGTTCTTAAACTGATTCTAAACTTAGTTTATATTCTGTTGTGTTACATCACAAATATTTTAGTATATTTGCACATAGCCATCTAATTATCTCATTCAATATTATATCTTAGCTAATTATATATATTGTCTATAATTAATAGAAGAGGAATTTTCATAAATTTTATATTTTAAAACTTATTTTTTTGTAGATGCCACAAAAATGTTTAAGTGTGGCATACAACTTTTTAAGTGTGACATGTAATTTTTTCTTAAAAAAATTGATCTTCTGTTTGAAGTTTGAACACATTTTATTCTTTCAATGAGGCCTTCTAGAATGGTGTAGTCATTACTCAAGGAAGACAAGGATTAAAAAATAAGAGAAAGAAAAAGAATTTTTAAAGAAGTCACACTGATTTAAAACTTTAAAAGTTTAGCCACCCTACCAATGGAAGCATCGGAGGTATATTGACTATTAAGGGGGCATTCACTTGCCGTTCGGACTTTACGAGCCTTCTTTTGAGCTTTGAATGTGTCTTAGTTTTCTTTTGAGAAAATTTGAACAATGTAAAAAAAAAAAAAAAAAACATTATGTTTAGATTTATGTTCTGAATATCGAAATTTTATAATTTGTACCGTACAAATGACTCAGTTTTAGGTCAATAAAATATAATAAAGCAAATTAAAAAATTGTGGCAAAAATCTAAAAATTTGTATAATGACAAGGTTGGAAAACAGTTTTATGCCGCCATAAACGGCCAAAACATTATTTCAGAATCAAGCAATATCTATCCCCGTCTTTATCGTTTTGACTTAAAGTTAAAGAGAAGAAGAGTATTCATATTTTCCAAGCTTTTTTTGACCGACTTCATTAATCAACCGAATAAAATTGATTTCATATGGCTTAAGAAAGAAAATTCACACCTATTCAAACATGAGGTTTTGAGTTGGAATCGCAAAAACATCCCAAACCTTCAAGAATGATAACATTGTTATCGTTCAATTCTTTTGCCTATGTTTTTGTTTGACAACGTCGTTTCAACAATATCGTATTATTTATTGCATTGTAAAGCTTTTATATGCTATAATATAAAGCAAAAATAAGCTACAATATAAAACTCTCATATATTATAATAAATTAATTTCAACCGATTTTTCAAGCACACTTATTTTTTTCTTTTTCTTTTTCTTTCCCGCTAGTAATCCGTCAACTTGTTCCATCTTTTTCCGCTTATATCCTACCCCACTATCCACCTCATGAAAACTAGAGTTTCAACTACTCAAGTTTTACAAAAATTGTGAAAATTCGGCAATTAATTCTATCTGCCTTGAACATCATCCCTTAGAAAACATCGTCATTATGGAGAAGCCGTTTCTTCATGAAAATGAACGTGTTATTACCATCCCAACCCTTACACAAAATACTAATTAATATATAAATAATTCTACAGGGCCCCACGTGCCCATTACTGTTCCCAATTGATCACTGCAAACGGCGCTCATTGGGCCATGTTCTGTCCCAAACCAAATTTCTCTTTAATAATAATAAAAAAAAGCTTTTACTGTAGATAATGATTTAATTTTTATGTAGCATTTTACATTAGTTAGAGCTAAAATTTTTAATTATTATAGTATAAAGATTTTATATTAAAAAAATAAATTATAATATAAAAATCTTATATACTCTTATGTTTTTAATTAAAATTGGATCTAACCGTTAACAATGCTGCCAAGCATCCTAGAGATCCTGTAGGAAAAGAGTTTTTTTTAGCAATTTGACCCTCAAAAACAGATATGGGTGAGATCTACATGAAAAACTTTCTGAATTATTTTTTATTGTTGTTCAAATACATATACTTATACATAAGCTTTTTAATATTACGAAATCAAAATCAGACAATAGCAATCAAGAGCATAAATGACTTAATTATATGATGCCCATAATCAGTGTGATATGATGACGTTTTCCTTGTTAGTGCAGACTTGCTGTATTGGCTCCAACGTTAGTGGAATTTTCTTGATCATTATCCCATGAATTATGGGCTTTGTCAACTGTCAGGCTTTTGCTCAAACATTATCCCATGATTTTACATCCCATGATTTTTGCCTTATTAGTGCAGACTTGTTGTATTGGCTCCAACTTTAATGAAATTTTCTTGATCATTATCCCGTAAATTATAAGCTTTATCAACTATCAGGTTTTTGCTCAAACATTATCCCATGATTTTACATCCGATGATTTCTGCCTTGGTCAATACACAGCTTACATTTCTTATGTGAGAAACATTACTTATCACTACACACCGTATAAGGACAAAAAAATAATAATAATACAGGGGCATTATTGTCATAAAAATATAAACATCCTTCGACGCAACTTGTGGCAGCATAGTAGCTCTCGGTGACCTTGCCGCTTTGGCAATTAAAAGGCTCTGTTTTCGCTTTCATTTCACGCCCAACATCCCAAAAATGAAGCTCCACTCTCTCACTCCCACCAGCTTTACGAACATGATCTTCCTCCTGGTAACCCTTCTCCTGATTGTAGTCGGCGAGTCAACTCAGCCTCCGTTCGGCTGCGACTCGTCGAACCCGTCGACAAAATCGTTCCCGTTCTGCAAAAAAGAGCTACCCATAAGCCAGAGAGCGAAGGACCTGGTGTCCCGGCTGACATTGGACGAGAAGATCTCCCAACTCGTCAACACGGCTCCGCCGATTCCACGCCTCGGGATCCCCGCTTACGAGTGGTGGTCGGAAGCCTTGCACGGCGTCGCCGACACCGGCTATGGAATACACTTCGTGGGGCCCATTCCGGCCGCCACCAGCTTCCCTCAGGTCATCCTCACCGCCGCCTCCTTCGACGTCCGCCTCTGGTATCGCATCGCCCAGGTCAGTTATATAAATAAATATTTATGGCGTCACTGAAACTCAACTCCCTAATAGTATTTACTTCTTTTTCGATAAACTTTTTACTATTTAATAACGTACTTTCTATTTACAGCTTATGTTTCGTAGACTCGTAGTTAATGAGGTAACACGGTCCAGACGCACCATTGGTTACTTGCGTGTTCCGAGATTCGAATCACTGTAGGACCCATAGGCTCAGATTAGTTCAATTTTTAGTATAGTCTCTAATGTTTATGTTTGGAATCTGATAATCTATATCGTCTGAGACTGATACACTCATTTTATATCGTTTGATTTGTATTAAAATTAAAATTATGCTTAAAATAAGGTGCTGTTGCCGTAGAATTGCCCGGTCGTGCATTCAAATGTCACTCACACAAAGACAAAACTTAAAAGTTGTTGGTGATTGCTATTAGCGATATTTGGTACTATTTTTTTGTTTTTGTTTTATCTATGGTTTTAATGATGAATGAGTTATTAGGTGATTGGAACTGAAGCTAGAGCAGTGTACAATGCTGGAGAGGCAAAGGGAATGACATTTTGGGCTCCAAATATAAACATATTTAGGGACCCTAGATGGGGGAGAGGCCAAGAGACGCCGGGGGAGGATCCGGTGTTGACGGGGAAGTACGCGGTGGCGTACGTAAGAGGGATTCAAGGGGACTCCTTTGAAGGATCAGGGAACAAGTCTGGTCGTCATCTTTTGGCTTCCGCTTGTTGCAAGCATTTTACTGCCTATGATTTGGACAATTGGAAGGGCATTAATCGGTTCAAGTTTGATGCTCATGTGAGTATACATTAATTTACATTCTTTTGCTATTCAAACCAAAAAAAAATTACTTTCTTTTGCTCTCCATTGGCGTAATTGGCTGCAAACCTTTTCTTGGATGCTTTTCTTTCTTTATGGCTATTTGGGACCAATTAGTCCAAAGATTCTTCATTGCACGTGCCGGATTTTGTAGACCCAGATTTTGCGCTTGTTTCAAAGAGGGCATTTTTTATTCCAATTTTTCTTCGTATTGTAACACGGTGTGAACATTAAAACCGTCTTATTATATATTATTTTCGTTTTATTATTATATATTTACTTTTTTTGGGTTGTGAATTAATTAAGGTGACGCAACAAGACCTAGCAGACACATACCAGCCACCGTTCCAAAGTTGCATACAACAAGCGAAAGCCAGCGGCATAATGTGTGCTTACAATCGCGTCAATGGGGTCCCCAATTGCGCTGATTTCAACCTCTTGTCCAAAACTGCCAGAGGAAAGTGGGGCTTTCATGGGTAACTCTCTCTCTATGTATTCATTCCTTTGAAAAATTATATTTTGCTATAAATTTATAATAAATTATGCTTGGAGAATTCGGATGCTAAACTTCTTGTCATGCCGAAAGTTAGAGAAGGCCAAAACGAGAAGATTCTCACTTTTTCACTTGAGTGTGATTTCATTAGAAATTACAATGAAATTTTGAAAAAAAAAATAATAATAATACAGGTATATCACGTCGGACTGCGATGCCGTATCCATCATCTACGACGACCAAGGATATGCTAAGTCACCCGAAGATGCTGTCGTCGATGTTCTTAAAGCCGGTATTGTGGGACCCTTCTATTCTTATATATGTTTATCTTTTTGTTGTCTTTCCATTTTTTTCTCGACTAGAAGAAAGTGACAGGAGTATGTAACAGTCTTTAGGGGGCGTCGCCACTCGCAGTCAAATCTTCTATCCAATGTTTAATAAAAAAATATAGAAGTCAATTAAACTGTTTCAAGCTTTTTAAATGATATATAATAACATAATTAATTAGATATTATTTAAAATATTAAAAATTAAACAATGAATTTAAATCCCACCGAATGAGTCAAATAACAACAACAACAAAAAAACACTTAAGATTAAGATTTGTATATCTTGTTGAAGCGCATACGCATATTTTCTGGCCTCTAACTGTTGTTTTCTCGTGAGCCACTGTCCCTCTGTGAGTTCATTCACGCCTCGCTTAGTGGCCCCCCAAAGATGGACTTTATTGGTCTGGACTCGCAAAAGAACCGTCACTGTCCCCCTATCGAGTCCTTTCTTTAGGCCTACTCCAATTTTCCATTTGTTTGATAGTTGGACTTGGATAGAAAATTGATATATGAATTGAGAAAAAGGAAGTTGGTAAAACTACAACTGGTTTTAGCTTAAGTGAAATCCTTAAAAGCAACAGAAGATTAATTTTGAACGATGCTTAGAAGCACTGCTAACAAAAAAAAGTGTTCTTTTTGTTCCCGTGGGACCCATTTTGTATGTATTTTTTTTCTTAATGTCCCTAACACTTGATCATTAATTTTGAACCATTAATCAACTTGAACCTAAATTAAAAATTAAAAATTACACAATGTGACTTTTTTAAAAAAGTAAATTAAAATCTGTCTTCGTTTCACTAATATAATCTATATGTCTTTTTTTTTGAATTACATATATTACGAATCCAAAAATACCTTCTAAGTAAACCTTATCATGTATTTAGTTTTTTTAACAAATCTTCTTATTTTTTTCATAGTTGAGTCGTTTAAAAAAATTGATATTAGAAAAATATAGATATACTTAATTAATTACAATATAACTTAAAAAAAACATTATTGTTTGTATTGCTGATCCATAATGTGAACACAACCTAAATAGAAAGTGTCATTATCACTTGAAGTCTTAAAAAAATGAAATAAATGTCATTCAGTATCATTATCATTATGTATTATTAACTTAATAATATAACAATTGTATAACTTGTAAGATATACAAAAAGACTTATTAAATACCGTTTACTTAAAGACTTAAGAAATAATTGTCATTGCGTATCATTATTGTTACGTATTATTTACTTAATGATATATCAATTATATAACCAGTAAGACATATAAAAAGACTTAATAATACCGTGTTATTAATTTAATTATAACACTCCAATTTTAATTTGTCAGTAAAACTACATCATTAATTTAATTACAATACACTAATTCCAACTCGTAGATAAATCCAACTTGTCGGTAAAAAAATCCATCGTTTTAAGAAATTTTAAAATTATTATTTTATACACCAATTTAAATTTAAGCAATAAACACCCTAATTCTATGGATTTTTTTAAAATATAATGATATCATAATTCATTTAAAATCCTAAGGTCTGTTTGTTTCATGTATTTTATGCACTCAATGGACTCAAATTTGGATTCGAGTATCAAGAATCATGATGGGCCCGTTTGTTTCGATAATCAAATCACGGTTTGAATCATTTTGCTACAGTATTTTCTCTCACAAAAAATTAAATCTTCATTCAAATACTCGAACCAAAGGGGCTCAATTCTTGATACCCGGATATCTTTGTTACCATAACAGCTAAAATTCTCTCTCATGTATTTGAGGAAAAAAATCATAACTTCTTCACTTGATATCTAAATTAGATGATTTTTTTCATTGTCTTCTTAATGAAGAGATGAATAAATTAAGATCCATATTGCATATTTTTTTAGGATCATTAACATTAAGATTTTCTCAGATTTGTTAATAAATCAAAAAACTTTTTTTGCTACCTTTTTAAACACAAATTCAAATTTTATTCCATACTCAGATTAAAACTTAAATGCACATCCAAACATCAATTAGGATAACAATTTAAATCACTAACTCAAATCTTAATTCGAATCACATAACTCAAATCAAATCACAAATTCGAATTGATTTACCAAACAGACCATTAAATACGTATATTATCATTATTCTAAAAAAAAAATCAAAACTAACAATATCATTATTAAGGTTATTAATGTCTTTATACATATATATTAAGACATATAAAAAATATTTATAAACTACAGACATATTTTAATTCTACAAATAAAAAGGACCACATGCCTTATTAACTCAAATTAAAATGCCACTTGAATAACTACTCAACGGTCACCACTTTATGCACCTCATTGTTATATTGGTCTGTAATAAAAATTTCAATGGTGTTTGGTAAAAGTAATTTAAAACACTTAACGTTGTAAAGCTCTTATATACTATAATAATAATTAAAAAAACTACTATAATATAAAATTTTCATACGCTATATAGTAAAAACAGTTCTATCTAACTATTCTAACTACCATGTTAAACATTTTATTCTTAATTTTCACGGAAAATGTGATCAGGAATGGACGTCAACTGTGGGACCTACTTACAAAACCACACCAAAAAAGCAGTGGAGCAGAGAAAACTACCCGTCGCCCAAATAGACAGAGCCGTCCACAACCTCTTCGCCGTCAGGATGCGATTGGGCCTTTTCGACGGCGACCCAACTAAAAACCGATTCGGGAACATAGGCCCAAACCAAGTCTGCTCACAAGAGCACCAAGCTTTAGCCCAAGAAGCCGCTCGAAACGGCATCGTCTTGCTGAAAAACTCGGACAAGCTCCTCCCACTTCCGAAGTCCAAATCCATTTCCCTCGCCGTCATAGGCCCAAACTCAAACGCCCCCAAGACGCTCCAAGGGAACTATTTCGGCCCACCATGCAAGGCTGTTACGCCGTTACAGGCCCTCAAAGGCTACGTCAAGAACGCCGTTTATCACCAGGGCTGTAATGCGGTGAACTGCACGTCGGCTGACGTCGATAAGGCGGTGGAGATAGCCAAGGACGTGGATCACGTCGTGATGGTGATGGGGTTGGATCTGACGCAGGAGAGAGAGGATCACGATAGAAACCACCTGGCGCTTCCTGGTAAGCAGAAGAAGCTGATCACGGCCGTGGCGAGGGCGGCGAAGAGGCCGGTTGTTCTGGTGCTGCTCAGTGGGGGCCCGGTTGATGTGTCGTTTGCCAAGTATAATCGCCACGTGGGAAGCATCTTGTGGGCTGGGTACCCTGGAGAAGCTGGAGGACTTGCTCTTGCAGAAATTATCTTTGGTGATCATAATCCAGGTCAGTTTAAACCTACTATTACAATATTAATTATTGACATTAATGCAGTGAATAATATTTTCTTAAGGTTTAAAATAGCAAATACCATGTTTTAAAATATTTACGATAAATAATATATTCACACCGCGAGTAACATCTCTGTTACAGCATGAATATGCTATTTACCTCACATATTTTAAAGCATGCTATTTAATTCAATAAAGTACTTAAAAAAAAATGTTATATAAACTATCTTCAGTAGGTAAACGAAGGTTTAAATTATTAATTATAGGTTAAAAAAAAAAAAAACAATGCACGTGAATTTTCGTTTAACCAACAGTAATTATCACCGATAGGTTTTTAACCTGTCATGATTGATTTATGTTCAAACATGTGGAGATTTTGACTTAGTATAGCATATTCACGCCGATTTAGTACTACGAGAATATTCAGGCGAATATGTGATTTGTTATAGTGTCTATTTAGTACTAAATGATTATGTGATTTTTTAAAATTATGTTGATCTAGTATTAAATGATATTTGCATGTTATGTATACTTGGCCATCACATGTGAATAACTGGTTTTAAAAAATTTATCAAATTTTCCACCGGTCAAAGAGAATAAGTCATGTGTTTTATATAAAAAATAATAATAATAACAATTCCTTGCTAAGTTACTATTGATCTCTTTCAAAACATGAAACGTCCACGCTTGCATGCAGAACAAGGTAAATTGTCGTTTGTTTATGCAGGAGGGAGATTGCCAGTGACTTGGTATCCACGAGATTTCATAAAAGTGCCAATGACAGACATGAGGATGAGGCCTGAACCATCATCAGGCTATCCCGGCCGTACTTACCGGTTCTACAGAGGACCTAAGGTTTTTGAATTCGGTTATGGTCTTAGTTACTCCACCTATTCTTACAAATTATCGTCCAACACTCAAAACAAGCTCTATTTGAACCTATCATCATCTGCTCACACGGCTGTCTCTTCAGACTCCACACGTTACCACTTAGTTTCGGAGTTGAATGAAAAATTCTGCCATGGCAAGTCGTTTTCTGTTTCTGTCGGTGTTAAGAACGAAGGTGAGATGGCGGGTAAGCACTCCGTCTTGCTTTTCCTCCGGCGGAAGGAGTTCAAAAACGGAAGTCCAATAAAGCAGTTGGTTGAGTTTCAGAGTGTGAACGTGGACGGAGGCGATATGGCCAAAGTTGAGTTCACGTTGAGCCCCTGTGAGCACTTTAGTAGCGCCAATGAGGATGGTTTGATGGTTTTGGAAGAAGGGTCGCACGTCTTGCTTGTGGGAGATGAGGAGTACCCCATTGATGTTATATTTTGATGATAAGCACGTTTGACAAGTACGCTCAACTTGCTATGAGAATTTGTGAGCTTAAAGAAGCCTGATTTTTTGCTTTCATCACCCTCAGTGTAATCTCAAGTACTTAAGCTTAAATAATTGGGTAGACTTGTCGATTTGAATTCAAAAATAAAACAATAGTCGGGTAAATATGAACAAATTTTAGCCTTTTTTGGGTTTAAAAAAGATGATGCGTGTGTTATTACAAACAATTTGGAAAATTGCTTCTTCAAGGCTCTTAGGGAACCAACATCAAGCTACTAACATAAAAGAAATATCACAAACAGTTGAAATATGTGGTTTGTAAGTAGAATAACTCTTTTCATTTTTATTCCCTGAAATCTCTTTATTTTGATTTATTAGAGACATCTTTTGACTAACAAATTGTACAAGAAGCAGGGGGATTCATTTCAAAGATGCAAACAGATCCAGTACAATTCAGGTCCATTTGGTAAATGAATTTAAATTAGTGATTTGATTTGAGTTGTATGATTTAAATTGTTATCCCAATTAACATTTGGATGTGCATTTAAGTTTTAATATGAATACAAAATAAAATTGAAATTTGTATTTAGAGAGATAGTGAAAATAGTTTTTGATTTATTAACAAATCTAATAAAATCTTAAGTTAATGATCTAAAAAAATTAAAAATATTGATATTAATTTATTCTTTTATTCACTTGAAACACAATGAAAAAAATCATCTCAATTGGATATCAAATGAAGAAGTTATGATTTTTTCCTCTCAAATATAGAAGATATAATTTCAGCTTTTATTGTAATAAAGATATTTGAGTATCAAGAGTTTAGGGGGTTTAGAACTCTGAAAGCTTGGATTCTTAATACTCATTTGATTCAAATTTTGAGGGAAACAAATACCTATCAAGAAGTCTCTTAATACTTGAATTTAAATTTGAGTCTATCTAAAAAATAACTAAAACAAACATGCCCTTTGTTAACTTTTAGGGCTCAACATGTACATTAGCCCCACAAGTGAGTGCCACTATGGCCCATAGTTGTGTGCTTTCGTCCCAGACTGCTCTATTTTTCCTGTGCTGATTTTTTTGCGCCTCTCTTGTTTTAACTTTTTAGTGGTTTGATGCATGCACCCATCCGATACGGAGAGTACTAAGTTTAAAATAAATTTGGCGGTGAAGAACTTACCCTTTTTCTTTTTTGGCAGAAGGAATTTACCTTGTAGTGAAAGCAGACTTGTGCTTTGGTTCTGTTTAGCAAGCAATTAAGAACTCTAGTCCTTTCTCTTATCCATAGAAAGAGGCAACTTTTCTAATTTCATGACGATAGAAAAGAACTATCAAGTGTCAAGGATATTATTAAAGTATTTAGCTTCTCTTATATATGCCTCTAAGACATTGGTGAGATTACAAAAAAAATTCCGGTGGTCTTCTCTAGAAGTTAGGACAAAAAAGTTTCATGTTAAGAAACACCCTAACGCAATGGTGACCACACAAATTTGTTTTCCCCTAAAAACAAGTCATATTGTACACTGTGATGATGAAGTGAGGTGGGTTTTAATAGAGAAATGCAAGGGTGATGGGCTTGCAAGAAAGAGTGAGAGACAGCATGGAGGTGACGCAACGGGTGGGACCTGTGGTCAAGGAAGGTCGCTGGTGGTTTGGGGTGGTGGTAATGTTCCCCCTGTTTGGCATTCACGGTTCCCACCACAAACTCAGTTATAAACAGTGTAAAGCTCTCACATGCTACAGTAACAATTTAAAAAATTGCTACAGTGTAAAAGCTTTCACATGCTACAGTAAAAGTGGTTCCCACCACCGGTTCTCACCACCTTCCAAACACCCCCGTTGTGTTTTTTTGTTTTTGGGTTGGGGGTTGGGGGTTGGTCAACGGCGGTGGGAGGACGCTGGAGCCAAGGAAGAAAAGGGGGAGGACGAATTTGATGGTTTTCATTACATTTTAGATTTTAGTTTTTTTGTTTTTAATTTTATTTTTTTAAGAGTATATTAAATATTTTGCTATACTCTGATAATTTAATTAAGTGCATATGACATGATTTTTTCAGTTTAATTTTTAACAAATTTCTATTAGTTTAGTCTTTTTTCACTATTTTTTTTGAGTTTGATGTCGTTTATGCTTAAAAAAAAAGAATTGAAACCATCGAGTCACCTTTTAAATAGATCGAGACTATTGAAGCAATTTAGTCAAAAAATAACTATCACACTATAAACTATCCTGTTTTTCCTTTAAAATTCCTATTAAATTAAATGTTGCATCTACATTTTTTATATATATAAAAATTTGACTTCCCAAAGCAAACGCATAGTAACGACTATATTCTTATAAAATTTGTTTTCTTTATATCTCTTTAATTTTTTATTTTTTTATTTTTAGCTAGAACTAGGGACTAAGCCAAGGAAGGCCCGGGGGCTGCACCTTTCCGCGAGGTCAGCTCCTGTTAAATGCTCTAATTCTAGATTTTATACAAAATATTATTAAATACGTCATTTACAACCCCATTTTTGAGCTAAAATTTATTATTTTTATTGTAAAATTTCTAATTTTGTATTTTATGCAGAAGTTCTATAAAATTACATCCACACTCTTTTTTTCTTTCTTTTGCTTCTAATTATATGGTCTGATACAAATCACAAGATTTTTAATATTTATTTTAAGATTAATTTAGTTCAAAAGTTTGACTTCGCTCAAGGCCTTTAAACATATTTTCTGGCTCCATCTCCAACTAGAACATTATTAGTATGTTTGATATTTTCAGTTTCAACTAAAACTTTTGGTTGTTATAATATAAAACTCTCACATATTAAAGTGTCAAAAAAAGTAAACTATAATATAAAACTCTCATATATAATAATAATTTTAACCAAAATATTTTAAACAAATAGTTTAAATCAATACTCTCAAATGCCGCTCCACAATCAATGTTATTATTACTTATTCTTGAATTGTTATATTTTGTTTTGTTTTGTTTTTTGTTTGTTTTTTTTTTAATCTCCTTTTTTGTTTTGAAGGCACCTCTAGTGTAGGTTGGGCGTCAGTAGCTTTTAAATTGAAAGTAAATGCCAACCTACCCGAGTGTGTGCCGTCACGCACTAAAAGCCATCTTCCCCTTTGTATCATTCACCGCCTACTCAAATCCACCCTCTTGGTTTAATGTGGTACCAAAATAGTAATATGAATAAATAGCTTTTCCTTGCCAAAAAAAAAAAAAAAAACCACGAGGGTTATGAAATATATTTATTAAATGTTATAGGCGCATGGTCTTTTTTATTTTTTATTTTTTTAAAAGGATTGTATCTCTCTTTCTTTTCACTCAAGTCTCTTGTTTCATTTTGTCCATTTGTCAAGCTAAATAATGCATGTCGAGCTCCATAAGGAAAAGACAGAGGAAGCTTTTCGAGACCACATGACTAGATGCATATTAAAAATGCACCCAAGGGATTTCCATGGCTCTTCCACGGTTATACTTTATCCACAAGAGAGAGATGTTATATATTGATATAAGAGGAGGGGAAATACCATCTACTTTTGAGTGGAATTAAGCATGATTCGAATCCTCAATCTATAATTAAGGTGAAAAGATTTATAACAAACTAAACTGCCTTTACTTGTATATTTTGAAAATAAGAGATGCTATATTTGACATTGATGTTATAGATATAATTGTATATTAGAAATATAATTATACAACATGCAATAAACGATAGTAGTATAAAATGTCACGGGATTTGAGATATAGACCTATAGAATCAAATCTATTTTTTCAAAAGTGAGAGACAAGAGAAAAAAAAAAAAAGATGAAAAACATTTTAAGCTACAAGTAGCAAGTACAAAGCTATCCATTAGTAATTAAGCAAATAGGGAGACAGGAAAAAGCTCATAAGCCATATGGTAAAAGAAAATTTGAGCTAACAAAAAGATTTATTAAGCTCCCATAAGTGTTAAAACTATAAAAATAGTTTTAAAACGGAATTATGAGAATAAAATAGAGTCTAAAAATCTTAATCCAAATGAGTCTCAGTGTAATACAAGGTGTAGGTCCACATGAGGGGGTCATGTCTTATCTAGTCCCCCCGAGTCCATACCCCAATCTGAGTTAGATATAGAGGTGTTCATAATAAAAAAAACAAATCACGGCTTTATTTGGCAACGTCGTTTCAATTATATAATTTTAATAGCTTGTAACGCCCCTATATGGGGGTTAACAGTTTTTAATGAGATAAAATAAAAATAAATAGTAAAAGTAAAACCTTAAAAATAAAATTTGCCCGGGACTTAAATGAAAACTCTTAACTCAAAAATAAAAATATAAACGATAAATAAACCACAGTTTTAATGTAGCACCTTAAATTTAATAATATAAACTGTTGTCATCATCATTTTATCCCTCAACACATTGTAATACAGTCACAGAAAGTAACAATTGATGCTTACATTATCATGAAGAACATTCTCAACGATTGAAGCAGTCCCAATGTAATATAGCTACATCACTTCATCAACTATATTTCTCGTAGCCACCTCACACTTAGTGAGTCCTGAAAAGATATAAACAAAAGGGTATGAGCAACACTATGCTCAGTAGAGAAAGCCATTACTCACCTTCAGGTTTTTATCATTACCACATTAAAATCTGCATGGTTAGTAAGTCACATCATATTCCAGATTATGAGATTTATTATGATCACATCTTATGGATACCGTAGTTAATCATTACCAAGTGTCATAATTACACATTTATACAAATATTACCAATCATCATTGTTCCTAGGTATCCATGTTAAATTGAGTATCACTCAACTCATCGAAACCCAAATGGGCGCACTTGATCACCCTATAAACATTCCAAGGGTGTTCCGGTGAGGGGACATCAAGCCCCGAGTCCTCACCAAATCGATTCCTGTACAGTGTGTTCTGGGACTTTCAACCCAAGGAAGCGTCATCGCCTTCCCCCTACTTTACCTTTTAGGGTATTCATGCCCAAGGACGTAACCGTCGCCCTTTTCATGTCTCACAATTTCTCTATATTAAATCATTATTAATAGAGTTAATTTTCCTAACCATGCTTCTCAATTTATAACATGTGTCAATTCATTATGTTCCTCGCCGTACAATACAAGACGAGTCCATGTCATAGTTTCATATGTGATAATCATATAATATCAGTTCAACATAGATATATATATATTGCGGCAAAACAATCAATTTTAATTCTATAAAAACCTCACAAAAGATGAGTAATAGAATCCCTACCTTTTAAGCTTATCAACAGTCTCTTAATCCTGGAATCAATTAACGTTAGCTCCATACTCCCTTGATCCTAAGGCGTGCATAAGGACAATTAAAACTAAAGCACAACATACAACTACATTCATAAAATTTATTTTAATTTAATCTTAGAATTTCAAGAAATAACCACTGCCCATAGAGGTATTATAAAGTTTAACAATATAAATTTTCTGTCTAGGACATATACACTTAGACTTCATACATATGCTCCAAAATAGCAACAAACATATACTTAGGTTTAAGAACGCAAATTTGAATAATCCTTTAGTATAAAAGAAAATTTATAAATGAAAGACTAAATTTGTTCATAAGATTCTAACCTCGGATTATGGTTAGTTGGAAGCTTGAAATGGCTTCAAAACAGGTTCCTTTACTTCGGTATGACTGAAATTCTTGCTCAAATGGAGGTGATGGTGGCTGATTTTTATGGCAGCCTTGAAGAAGTTCTCTAAGTATTTTGCTTCAGCAAAGAAATGAGAAGAAGAGTGTGGGAACCGTGGAAGAGAAAGGAAGAAAAGATGAAGTCTTTGAAGAGAAGTGATGGAAACAATTATAGAGGAGACATGTTGAAGCATGTCACGGAGGAAATAAAGAAAATGAGGGTCAAGAGTAGTTGGAAAAGATATCCTTATGTCTCATCTAAAGACTTTAACACACATAATGCCAATATGACATTTTTGAGATTTATTAGAAGTTCTAAGGCTTTTTAGTAATCATACTAAATAAATATAGGAGAATTTTAGAAAATTTAAAAATAGATAAAAATAAATATTATAAAATAAATTTAAATGAAGCAATTTTTTTTTTTTATACATTAAAAATTAATTTAATTACCTCAATACCCGTTAGAAGAATAACGGGTGTCACAGCTCTACCCCCCTTAAAGAAATTTCGTCCTCGAAATTTCAATTCTAGCAATACTAGTAAAAATTTTAATTCCATTATGATTCCAATTCCGAGTCTAAACCGTTAATGTTGTTTGTCCTTCAAATTTAAGTTATCGTATTTCCACTTATTTACTTGCATAATAAATCTTACTCCTAAATCCCTCCATAAGAGTATTTCTGACAAGTTTCAACTTATAACACCGTATAATAGTCTAAGAATCTGATCAGGCATACATATTGACCATATCATGATTCCAGTCCTTCATTGTCCATGGACTGTGATTTACAATCACATTTAAGGAGATTGCTAGAGAAATTTTATATACTTCATCTTTAGGTTCCTTTTCCTTTTTGAGTAAGGAAAAGTCAAATATATTTGATTTCATACCTCAACTAATAAACTAAAACATAATCATAAAACATATATCACAAACACTTTTATTCAAAACTATACATTAAACTTACTCATAGAGATATTAAACGGAATCTCAGAGTTGCAAACATACTCGACATATTTTTCATTAAACAGCTATCCTCATGACACAAACATTCAACCCAAATACTATACTCATATTTCATATGGAATATTCCCATAACTGACTCTGGTACTTCCACATAATATTAACAGAATATTACACATTACAAACATAATACGGATACGTTTCGAGAGTACAAGGCACTCCGTATACCAGCTATCCATATCATGCATGCTTAGAGGATACAAAAACATCGATAAACAAAAGATCGGACCTTAAGAAGGATGCGTTTCGAGAGCATCAAGTACTCCGTATCCAGCCATCCCGGCATTAGGCTCAATGAATCTAAAAGATTGAACAACAACGTACCACAAGAAACACAGAATACAAGGCAAACGGTTATTCGTAACACACGAAATACGGACACACATGCCTACATGCCAAAGATAAAACAAAAAGATTACAGATGGAGATTCAAATCAATTGGCCGCTCCCGGCTTTCCCTTTCCCATTCAAGCTTGGATGTTGCAGTGTCGGATTCTGGATGTATGATTTGCATTTTATCTATCAATTCCTCAGCTGTTGAAGCAGTGACAAAGATTTGTCTCTCCGATTCTGTAGTGATGTTTTCTTCCACAGCGTAATCTAGAAATTTCAAAAGACCGTCATAAAAACCCTTTACGTTCAGCAGTCCCAAAGGTTTGGAATAAAAGCCCAACAATTGCCCACAAGCAACTATAAATATTTCCTCAAGAGTACCTAGACCACCAGGTAATGCTATAAAAGCATCAGAATTATAGATTATGTCTTTAAAATTTTTAGGGATACTCCTGACTCCTTCTCCCTTACCTATGGCTTCCTTACAAAGGTTTCCTTCAACTGGAATATGAGGCCAAATTCTTACATCAGTAGCGTCGCTAGACCTAGCTGCTAGTGCCATATTTACCATCATTTTTATACTACCACCCCCATAGATTATGTTAATCTTTTTGCATGCTAGGACTTGCCCTAAGTGATTTGCAGCTTCTAAATAAGCTTTATCTTTTCCAAGGCTGGAACCACAAAAGACACAGACATTCTTTATTTTCTTCGTGGACTGGGAGGTAGACATATTTGGTTTATAGAAGTGGTTGCTTAATGTCTGCTCCACTTAAACTTCGGGTTCTACATGAGATTTTAAAGATGAGAAATATACAAAAAGGGCTAAAGAGATAGACGAGTAAGTAATGAAAAAGTAATCCAAAGATTTAAACAAAATCTTGTGCGGATAAGAAAGTAAGATAAGGTGATTGATAGTTTATAGAAAATCTGATTCACTTTTTGAAAAAGATTAGACTCTAATTGTATAACTTTTGACAATTGAGAACAATTCGACAAAAGACCCTCATGACACAACTGTAGACTTTTTGACAAATATACTCCAAGTCTAGAAATTTAATATAAACGACAAATACTGTAGAACTTTTGAAATTTGAGACACAAATCTTGAAATATCTGGATAAGCTTTTCAAAATTCAAACATATTACTGTACCGTATGTAACGTGTCTGATAAGATAATATATTTTATTATATATATATTTAAGAAAATCATAAATTAAATAAGATATTAACACTTACTGTATCAATCTAATAATCACAATTATTTCAAACACAAAAGCAAATATTCTGAGTAAAAGAAAAACACAAACTGTTGAACATCAGCTAAAACTGCTTCAAATAAGTAAAGACTAAATAACCTTTATAGAGCGATGACTTATTCCCCATCCAGTTTTCTTATGGCTTGGCAAACAGGATCTAGAAATACCATATTCCTGAGGCGTTGTCTTTCTGTATAAAATTTAGGCCAGAGTTTAAAAATAGCTCCTTGAACATATCCACTAGGGTGACCGTGGAGAGGAGGATGGATGCTATCCAAGTTCTCCTTTGAAAGTCCATTCCTACAAAACCTTATTTTATCCTCTCTATTCGTAGACATATAACCAGGTGAAGTACATTTACCGTTACAATTTTGTCTTCCACATTTGTTACAAGTGACCACGATGGCACGAGCTCTTCTTTTCATTGCACTACGACTGGTACCTGTTCCTGGTAAACCGACATCTTGACTAAAGTCACTCGGACGGATTTTCCCCTCTATCAACATTCTCACATCACAAGGGATGCCAAAACGCATAAGAATCCACAACCGAGTAATTCTAGCTTTGTATTTCTTTTTGAGAATCTTTTGGGAGAGTGATGGGAAATACTTTCTCAGATGTTGGTACTTTGGGTCCATGATGAGATGAAAGAAGAGTAAATAGAAAGGAAAAATTAAGATAGTAAATTGCAGAATCCTAGAATTCCTTCTTCTTTTAGAGGAAAAGAAGAATTTTTAATGAAAAAGAAGAGGATTTGCGATTTAGAGAGAAAATAACAAATTAAGAGAGAAAAAGTGAACTCGGAGAAATAAGCTCCTATGCACAGTAAACGTATATGTAAACAATGATTAAACCACTGTATATGACACGTATAGAAACCACGTGGGAGAGACAGTGTGAATCAAACTGATTTAAGATTTGAACTAGGCCCAAATGTTCTTAGTTGAAAATGGTCAGGTTGTTTCGGGCCTTAACACATTTGGAACGAGTTAAATAACAAACATAAAATTGAAAACCAATTTGTATAAATCTTAAACCCAATTCAAAGTCCACTATAGATAAGTTAAGTATGAACAACAAATCTAATTTAACGACAACAAGGATCTTCCTGAATGATATTTAAAATCATTTCATAACAACATAATCTTCCAGCAACTCAAATAATTTTGTTTTAATCAAAATCTTATTGAACAATACATACACCCATATGTTATTCATAATACTCAACATCTATCAATGGATTCATCATCATTGCTACCAAGGGTTTAGAATGCGACTAACCTTGAAATCAATACGATTTACGTCTTTCAACGTAGACCATATCAACGAACAAAGACACTTGATGTTACTACTTAAGAACATCTACAATCCCCACAATTCTACTTATACAATATCGAATTTCCTCATATAACAAAATCTTAGGTAACCAAAAGATTCACTGATACACTTAAATACAATGTACGTAACGAAATATTCCAATTTTGAGATTCATGCATTCTAGACTTTACACAGTCTCAACAGACCAAAAGTCTAACATTTATCTCTCTCAAGATTCAATACCATGATTCCCAACTTATATCATATTCCTCAAATATATAGAACTTTCAAGAAAAGTTATTGACACTTATGTGCTCCATCGAATCCACACATAATCATTACTTAGGTTTGAATCAATTACGAAAAATTTGGCATATCTATGTCAAACTTTAAAATCAATAAATCAAGCCTTATATTTCTTATTGTTTTTCACGAGACAAAAAGGCTTTTAAATCCTCGTATCTATACGAATTTCTCATCGTTTATACGAATTAGATATGCTTATAGATCCAAATATTATACGAATCTCTCATAAGCTTTCTACTTATAAACTCATTCCATATAATTATCATTCCCTTATAACTATTAATACTTTCCTTCTATATAATTATTGTACTCATATAACTATTGATATTTTCATTCTATGGCCTTTCCATGTTACATCCTTCTAGACTGTATAAATCAATGTGAAGGTTCATTTTGATGATGACAATAAAAATTCAGCTTCAAAACCATCTCAAAAATATATTTTTTTAAAGTGGTGCTACACTCCCTAGGTTAACCGAACCTAGGCTCTGATACCAAAAATTCTGTAACGCCCCTATATGGGGGTTAACAGTTTTTAATGAGGTAAAATAAAAATAAATAGTAAAAGTAAAACCTTAAAAATAAAATTTGCCCGGGACTTAAATGAAAACTCTTAACTCAAAAATAAAAATATAAACGATAAATAAACCACAGTTTTAATGTAGCACCTTAAATTTAATAATATAAACTGTTGTCATCATCATTTTATCCCTCAACACATTGTAATACAGTCACAGAAAGTAACAATTGATGCTTACATTATCATGAAGAACATTCTCAACGATTGAAGCAGTCCCAATGTAATATAGCTACATCACTTCATCAACTATATTTCTCGTAGCCACCTCACACTTAGTGAGTCCTGAAAAGATATAAACAAAAGGGTATGAGCAACACTATGCTCAGTAGAGAAAGCCATTACTCACCTTCAGGTTTTTATCATTACCACATTAAAATCTGCATGGTTAGTAAGTCACATCATATTCCAGATTATGAGATTTATTATGATCACATCTTATGGATACCGTAGTTAATCATTACCAAGTGTCATAATTACACATTTATACAAATATTACCAATCATCATTGTTCCTAGGTATCCATGTTAAATTGAGTATCACTCAACTCATCGAAACCCAAATGGGCGCACTTGATCACCCTATAAACATTCCAAGGGTGTTCCGGTGAGGGGACATCAAGCCCCGAGTCCTCACCAAATCGATTCCTGTACAGTGTGTTCTGGGACTTTCAACCCAAGGAAGCGTCATCGCCTTCCCCCTACTTTACCTTTTAGGGTATTCATGCCCAAGGACGTAACCGTCGCCCTTTTCATGTCTCACAATTTCTCTATATTAAATCATTATTAATAGAGTTAATTTTCCTAACCATGCTTCTCAATTTATAACATGTGTCAATTCATTATGTTCCTCGCCGTACAATACAAGACGAGTCCATGTCATAGTTTCATATGTGATAATCATATAATATCAGTTCAACATAGATATATATATATTGCGGCAAAACAATCAATTTTAATTCTATAAAAACCTCACAAAAGATGAGTAATAGAATCCCTACCTTTTAAGCTTATCAACAGTCTCTTAATCCTGGAATCAATTAACGTTAGCTCCATACTCCCTTGATCCTAAGGCGTGCATAAGGACAATTAAAACTAAAGCACAACATACAACTACATTCATAAAATTTATTTTAATTTAATCTTAGAATTTCAAGAAATAACCACTGCCCATAGAGGTATTATAAAGTTTAACAATATAAATTTTCTGTCTAGGACATATACACTTAGACTTCATACATATGCTCCAAAATAGCAACAAACATATACTTAGGTTTAAGAACGCAAATTTGAATAATCCTTTAGTATAAAAGAAAATTTATAAATGAAAGACTAAATTTGTTCATAAGATTCTAACCTCGGATTATGGTTAGTTGGAAGCTTGAAATGGCTTCAAAACAGGTTCCTTTACTTCGGTATGACTGAAATTCTTGCTCAAATGGAGGTGATGGTGGCTGATTTTTATGGCAGCCTTGAAGAAGTTCTCTAAGTATTTTGCTTCAGCAAAGAAATGAGAAGAAGAGTGTGGGAACCGTGGAAGAGAAAGGAAGAAAAGATGAAGTCTTTGAAGATAAGTGATGGAAACAATTATAGAGGAGACATGTTGAAGCATGTCACGGAGGAAATAAAGAAAATGAGGGTCAAGAGTAGTTGGAAAAGATATCCTTATGTCTCATCTAAAGACTTTAACACACATAATGCCAATATGACATTTTTGAGATTTATTAGAAGTTCTAAGGCTTTTTAGTAATCATACTAAATAAATATAGGAGAATTTTAGAAAATTTAAAAATAGATAAAAATAAATATTATAAAATAAATTTAAATGAAGCAATTTTTTTTTTTTATACATTAAAAATTAATTTAATTACCTCAATACCCGTTAGAAGAATAACGGGTGTCACATAGCTGCAGTGTAAAACTTTTACATATCGAAGTGTAGAACAAAAATAGGCTATAGTGTAAACTTTTTATGGGCTCTGTAAATTCGTTCTAACTTTTGGTTACAAGTGTGTTGCCAGATACACTCCATGAAAAGTATCCACTCTTTTGGGATTTTCAGTGTAATACAAGGTGTAGGTCCACATGAGGGGGTCATGTCTTATCTAGTCCCCCCGAGTCCATACCCCAATCTGAGTTAGATACAAAGGTGTGCATAATAAAAAAAAACAAATCACAGCTTTATTTGACAACGTCGTTTCAATTATATAATTTCAACTGCTGCAGTGTAAAACTTTTACATATCGAAGTGTAGAACAAAAATAGGCTATAGTGTAAATTTTTTATGGGCTTTGTAAATTCGTTCTAACTTTTGGTTACAAGTGTGTTGCCAGATACACTCCATGAAAAGTATCCACTCTTTTGGTAGGTTGTACTTAACAAATTACAACTTCAAATATTTACCAATACTAATGTCTTGTTTAACAAAAGCTTTTGCTTTTGGTCAAGAGACAAAGAAAAATGATAGTTGTGACTTTTCAATAAGTGTTTCAGACTATATTTTTAAAATGAAAATTCTTATGGTAGAGAATGCAATTTTACTTCACTGGTAGAGTTGAGCTTTTTAACAGTCAGATTAGAATTTTAATAATATAATTTGCAATGTATGATACATAACTACTTTCAATAGCAGATCTGATCGTTAAAAAGTTAATCTGACAGTTAAAACATCAATGCTTTACTAGTGAAGTAAAATTACTTTCTTTGCCATAAAAATTGCCTCTTAAAAAGCTTAAAAGGGCCAAAATAGTTTTTAAAGTTTATAATAAGTAATTATTAAAACCTGAGTGCAAATTTTAAAGGTTTTTTAGGGTCCGTTCGGTAAATGGATTTATATTAATAATTTGATTTGAGTTAATATGATTTGAATTAGGATTTGAGTTAGTGATTTGAATTGTTATTCGAATTGATGTTTGGATGTGCATTTAAATTATAATCTGAGTATGAAATAAAATTGAAATTTGTGTTTAAAGAGGTAGAGAAAATAATTTTTAATTTATCAACAAATCTAATAAAATTTTGAGATTAATAATTATAAAAAATGTGTAATATAAATCTTAATAGAAGACCTTTATGAGCAGTAGTATTTTATGGTTTTATCTAGAAGCTTTTAAGGTGAGTCAGCTACAGGCTTTTAAATACCGCTATTGTTAGAAAGAAAAAAAAAAAATCTACAAAGCTCCAATACTGAAAGAGATAAGACATTACTCACTCTAGCATTTGGGTGGGGCCGGTGGCTCATTCTCATACAGGGACTATGAACAATAAGCCTATAAATTATAATTAACCATTATTTAAAACCAATAATTAACCAATTTAATTTGGCACAAAATCAATTTGTTTTGAATACAGAAAAAATATTTTTGTTATATGAACTTGGTAATCTTTGTCAACTACCGATCACGTATTTCATTATTGAACAAATGGAGCGTTGAAATTTAGCTGTTTGACTCGTATATAGTTCTAGATCCTTTTTTTGGCATGTAAACTTTAATGATTCCTAAACCACTTTCCCTAACGTGTAACAATGGATGGCAAAGCCATAATTGTCTTTGAAATAGCAGTTTCCATTTTATCTGGAAGTTTTCCTTCCATCGAAAAAAAAAATTGGCATGACTTTTGGTTTTCGGTGGAATGGAGCCGTGATTCATGACATTATGCATTAGCGGCGGCTGCTGAAATTTTCTTCTATTTATTAATTAGTTAATTAATTTATTTATTTTTAAAGAAAGAGTGTAGCTTTTGGTAATCACAAACGAAAAAAAATGAATAAAAAGGGTTATCAGCCCTTCATAAGTCAAGGCCTTTCCAATAGGTGTTTTCGCCTATTTTGTACAGATGAGGTATATATACTCTCCGCTCGCCCACTCAAAAGAAATCAATGGAGCATTTGCATGGCTCACATGCTCCAGTTTTATGGAAATGAATAATTGAGCCACTGTGTTGAACTACTATTAGACGGTGCTTTTTCTGCTTTAGAGGCATGTATAGAGTGTTTGGCAAGCATAGTTAGAATCAATTTTTTAATTTAGAATACTGTAACATATAAGAGCTTTACACTGTAGCAATTTTTGGCTTTTTACTATAACATGTGTGAGTTTTGCACTATTTTCTAACAAAAAAGTTGATTCTAATCA
This sequence comes from Artocarpus heterophyllus, assembly GCA_025403435.1. Classification (NCBI taxonomy): domain Eukaryota; kingdom Viridiplantae; phylum Streptophyta; class Magnoliopsida; order Rosales; family Moraceae; genus Artocarpus; species Artocarpus heterophyllus. Next base: position 13,488,396 of record CM046334.1, read on the forward strand.
TGCTTGTTAAATACCCTTTAAATTTTGCGTAGACTCAAGATTTGCTGTGACATTTTCGTATCCTCATGGGTGTCCCATCAATTAAATTTTGACACATAAATGAATTGCTTAATTACTTTTAATATTTAGGTCCTATACGTGTGTTTAGGTTGTTGAGTTTAATCGGGTGTTTGGGAATATTAGTTAGAACATTGATTCTAACACCAAATAGTTTAAAGCTTTCACATGCTGTACTAAAAATCAAAAAGTTGCTACATTATAAAGCTCTCACATGTTACAATATTTTGAACCAAAATAAACTCTAATCATGGTTCTAACCACACTTGTCAAACGCCTTATAAATAATAAGTCAAATAAATAATAGAGGTGACAACCAAGGGACAGGAAAATAAAACAACAGATCTAAACTCACATGTGCATACACGTTATACCTAATTTGTTTAATTTTTTTATTTATAAATTTTGTTTAGGTATATAGTTCAAACTAAATGTTTAGTTTGAAAAAATGTAGCTGTTTAAATTTTATGAGGCAACATACTATAGCAAAACTATAAGTTTCTTTATAGATTGATTATTTGAGAGAGTTGTTTCAGTTGAGCAATTAGGTAAATAAAAAAATTTATAAAAACTAGATTTAAAGTTGAAAAAATGTTTTAGAAAATTGTGAGGGAAACTTTAAGTAGAGACATATATATATATATATATATATATATATATTTGAGGGTAATGATTTTAATAGAGACAAATTAGATGGAGGAAAGTACTTCAATGACATACATTTTAGATTTTTAGTTTTAACAGAAATACTAAAAAGAAGGGCAAAAATGAAAATAATAAAATATTTAGGAAAGAAAAAGCAAAAAAAAAAAAAAAAAGAGAAGAAGAAATGCTAAAAAGGAGAACAAAAATGGAAAATTAAAAAAAAAATTGGGGAAGAAAAGCAAAAAAGGTGTGGGGGAACAAAGCGTACGTTTTGGTCAAGAAGGAACAATGAAGATTAGATTTCCTATATACCAAGTATGTATTCATATTGAATGACCATTTTATAACTACTAAATCCAAGATGTTTATGGCGTTTAGAAACAAAGTTACAACTACAAAAATATAGTTCTAACTAAATTTTGAATATTAGTATTTTCTATTGAAAACTTTGAATCAAAATTGGTAATGTAATTCAAACCACATAAGATTGAATTAACCAAAAATTTACCATTCTCTTTTATTAGTGTTGGGGTCTTGCTATTCTTGGTATTTGCCTGTTTTGGCTTGTGAAATTTTATCGCTCTCTTTTGTAACAATGATGGGTCTTACCCCATTTAGCTTGTGTGTGTGTGTGTGTGTTTTCTTTTGGTTTAATGTTTGATTGTCTTTTTTGCCTGCAATATCTATTTTTTTACTTTTTTTTTCTACGACCTTAATATTATGAGTTTTTGGACATGAGTTGATTGGATTTTCCATCGACTTTAGGAGATTTGATAGAAAGCTATGTGCGCGCGCGCTCTATCCTTGGTGGCTTTTGTTGGGTTATTATTATTTTTTCTGTTTATGGAGTCTGTTATATGTTGTTTTTCCTTTAGTTTTATGTGAGTCTTATGACAGAAATGGTTGTTTATTAGTCGTGTTTTCTATGTTACGGGTATTGATTTGTACCACGTGAGAGATTGAGCGCGTACACATATAGATGGACTACGTAAGAGTATTGATTTGTACTGTGTTTTCGTATGTTAAAATACATTTTCCCCTTTCATAATTTCTTTGTTGAATAAAATATAGTTTTATTTTTCAAATATTAAGTTAAGTCAGAATTATATTGTTTATTTTAGAGGGCTCAATTAAAATGTCTAAAGATTTTAAAGAGGAAACAAAAATTAGAATTCTATATGAGTGAAGTCATATGGCTCTACCACTAATTGAGTATAATCACTTCCACCTTTACTTAGTATAATATTGTTAACTTTAGGCCTAAACCTGCACGGTTTAGCTCATTGTCTTTACCTTAAAAGGCTTAATATTATTAGGAGATGGTATCCTTAATTATGAACTATTATCGGGCATCATTTTTTGGCCTTATTCGCCTCAAGAGAATTATGATTGTCTTAATCACTTTACCTTTGAGGGCCCAATGTTCTTGTTGCCACACTTTAGGCTGAGCCCCCTTTCTTGGCTCTCTTTGCGAGAACCATGATTGTCACAATCATTCCACCTTTGGGGCTCAATGTCCTCATTAGCCACACTTTTGGCTAGGTCATAACTCGAATACCATCTGTAACGACTCGTACCTCCACTTGGTATGATATTATCTGTTTTGAGTCTAAGCCTGCATGGTTTTGTTCTTCGATTTCACCCTACTTGGTATGAACCATTACTCATGACTATTTTTAGGCAATATGGGACTGCACAACCTAGCCTTTATTGTCCTTTTTCGTCTAAAAAAAATTATGGTTGTTACATTGGGTCGTGTTTAAACCAAGTTTATCTTGAAGAGAGGGAGAGATAAAAAAGGATTATCATTGTCGTTTTAGTACTTTATGTTTTAGAAAATTTACACCGGTGTTGCCGCTATTTAAGAAAAAGTAAACTAAATCCTCTAAATTTATTTTTGAAGGCAGAAATGAAATTTTAAGAAAATGTAAAATCATATTTTTATTTTAAAAATGTTATTTAATGTTATATATATTTTTTTACACTGATAAGGGCAAGAAAATTAATTTGCAGAAATTGAATTCAAGACTCGGGATAAATTTTTATTTAAATAATTACCAGTTTCCCAATAAAATAACAAGAAATTACTCACACATCGATGTTTAAAAAAAAAAAAAAACCTTCCAAAAAAAAGAACAAAAGAAGATCAGAAGAGAAGAAGAAGTTGATCAGGTTACTGCTTGCGCTTGCGGACGTGGACATCGCTTGCAGTCGTAGGCCCACGCGTGGATCAGGTCCAACGGACGTAGGCCAACGTAAGGATCAGATCAGCGGACGCTAGCTTCCACTATAAGATCTTCACGTACGAGCATGATACACGTAATCTAAGCACAAAACAAAACTATCCCAATCACACACACACACATTAAAAAAAAAAAAAAAAAAACTCGTGAGGGAAAAAAGAAAAGAAAAGAAAAATTCAAAATAAAATCCCGATATCGCCCTTTGACCTCATCCCAGTCAAAAGGGACCTCAATTTCGCAACGGCAGGCACAAATGTAAAAACGATTAAGAACCAAGGGTGTTTTCGAGAATCAACAAATTAAAACGCCGGGTGGTAAATAACGGCTACCGGAGGAAAAACCCGGCCGGCGAGAGGGGCCTCGATATTTCCTATATAAACCCCGTAACTACGCCTCTTCCTTGCTTCATATTTGCGTTCTCTCTTGGCTTCTCGCTCCCTCCTCTTTCTCTCTCGCTCTTACCTCACTCTACAACAAGAGCTTCTCTAGAGAGAAAAAAAGAAGCTTTTTAAGAGGTAAACTTCCCATCTTATACAGCACTTAAAATTTTATTTCCTTTTTTTTTGAATTTTTTGGGGAGAAATATTTTGTTTTTTTTTGTTTATTTATATTTTTACGTTATAAAGAAAGATCAGTAAAGATGAATAATGAGATTAGAAAAGGACCTAATCGCGTGGTTGACCATTAGATTAATGTCTTGGTTCTCGAATGAATAACTGGGTTTCGAATTTCGATCTGTTTTGGAGTGTGTGGATTGTCGTTTTGGGTTGAAAAAGGGTCGTTTGGGATAAGGATAATCCAATTGTTGGAGAAAGGGAGTGATTTATGGAGGTTTTTTTGGATGGTTTAAAGCCCTAGAATGAATGCTGGGTCAGTTCTCAGGATTGGAATTTTGTTGGGATTTTGGATTTGATTGATTGGCTACTGTGAAAACGTAATTAGTTTTTGATCCGAGGTGATTTGTTGGTTTGGTTAGTGATTATAGTTGGTAATCTTGTGTCTAATTGTGATTTCTGGGTTCCTCTGTCGTTTTCATTTGGTTGTTGATTTGGTTTTTCATCTGGTGATAATTAATTATGCCTGATTGAGGTTTCTGTTAGGGTTTTCTTTTTTTTTTTTCGTTAATTAAATTGGGATTTGTGTTGGGTCTTAGCTCTGGATTGTGGTATTTTGTGCCGTCAAATCCTTGCTGTTTTACATGGTGGTGTGTCGTACTCGTACCTTTAGAGTTAGAAGTACACATCAGGTGATTTTGTTTCTGCACTGCATTATGGTACTTTACTGATTGTGATACATTTGAATGTTACTTTTGGGATCAATAATTTGATATTTAAATCTGAGGATAAGGTTTGTACCCACAAGGTGTTCTAAGTTTTTATTCTGGTTTTTCTTCTTGTTTCGTAACTTTGTTGTTCATAGTAATACATTATTTATGAATTGAAGTGTTTTACTTGTGTCTTTGCTGAACTTAGAGCCTTTTGGTTTTAGTTTGGTTCTCTTACACTGGCTTACTGTTCTGTTTCATTTTTCATTTTCTAGGAAGGAATACGCGAAAACGGCGATTTCAATTTTTAGGATACAAAGCTTAGTTTGTATGTGTTTACATATGAGATGGGTTCTCGAGGAAGGCCGCTATTTGATCTCAATGAACTCCCTTCCGAGGATAATGAGGAGAGCGATGGCACCTTATGCTTCCAGCCACAAAAGGCATTGCCGTCTACAAATCTCCAGAATGTGGAGAGGCTTGCAGCATCAGGTGCTCCCTCAGGAATGTTAAACAATAATGCTTTCCAACACGCGCCTTCTGGATCTGGCTTTCAGCCTTTTGTTCGACCCAGGTCTGCCCACGGCCCTCAAACAGGCGGTGAGAAGAAGGTGACAACAGATCAGAGTTTGCAGAATCCCTCATCTTTAAAGCCAAAAAATGAGGATGCAAAAGTAGTGCCATCCCTTGTTTCTGGACGTTTGGATGGACCATCCACGGAAAGAGAAGAAGGAGAATGGTCTGATGCTGAGGGTTCTGCTGATGTACCTGGAACTAGTAGCTTAGGTAAAGAGGGAAAAATGTCACAAGAGCAAGGAACGTCTGGAGCAATGTATCATGTCGCTGCGGGTGTTAATGCTAATGATAATTCTTTAGGTGTAGATCTAGGCCCCAAGGATCGGAGCAGTAAAAGTAACCGTAATGTGGAGGGAAATGCAAAAGGTGATATATCCATGGATGGTCAAGAGGAACCTGGTTGTGTTCCAAAACAACGAGAAGTCAAGGGTATTGAAGCGAGTCATGCAGTCAAGTGTGCAAATAATCCAGTCAAGAAGAAGATTGATCAGCAAAATGAGGCAAAACTTGGTAAGAAACGTAATAGGCAGACCATGTTCCTCAATTTGGAAGATGTTAAGCAAGCTGGCCCTATCAAAACTTCAACACCAAGAAGACAGACCTTCTCGTCAACCATTACAACCCGTACAGTGAAGGAACCCCGTAGCATTCTGCCACCTGCTGAGTGCTTCGGAGAAAAGCAAAACCAGACAATAATTAAGGACCAGAGACAAGTTGATGCCTCTTCTGGTGAAGGAGGAACTCCTTTGGATTTGAGCAAGTCAAAATACGAAAGTAACGATGATGTGAGTTCTGGGATACTAGGTAGACCTAGGAAGCTTAATGGTGATAGTGATGTTGCTGGGGAAGCCTTGCCACCCATTTCAAGACAGAGTTCATGGAAGCAGCCTACTGATACGAGGCAAATGAAGAATTCCCAGGGTCTTAATAGGAAGCCAGCTCTGATTGGTCAAAATTCCATGGATCCGAAGATAGGAAACAAAAAGCTTCTACCAGCCAAAAAGCAAATGACAACAAGTAATTCATACCAAGACACATCTGTAGAGCGTCTTATTCGAGAGGTTACCAATGAAAAGTTCTGGCATCACCCAGGTATGTTGTTTTCTTATGTTACGTAGTAGTATTCCTGGAAATATGGCATCACCCAAAGTTGTCTTGACAATATTCCTGTTTTTTTATGCCAGTGATCCATGCCCCCTCAATTGTTACACCATGAGACTCAATAACACAACTTGCAAAGGTGATGACAATTATAGCGTGAAATCGAGATCTTGAATTGCAATGATTTTACATTTTTATCTCAATTTCACTATGTTATTCTTGTCACCATCATATGCATTGTGTCTCTGAATATTCTCATGGTATATTGATTAAGGGGTGAGACACGCACGTAACATTTTTTTTTTTTTTTTAAAAAGAAACAATGAAAATCTTATTGAACTAGAAAAAGCTAAAATACATCAGGTTTCAGATGATGAAATATGTAACTTTAACTTTGTGTAAAGATGATGAAATATGGAATTTTGGGTGACGGGTTTTTTAAATTAGTTTGTGAACAAGTATAAGCTGATGCTGAGCTGCTCATGCCTTACAGACGTTGGAAAGGTATCCTTGTTCAATTTGGTGGGTTTCTAACCATTGGGAGTGCTTGTTAGATAGAAGAATACTCCTGTTATGATGAAAGTTTTCTTTAGTTGAGACAACATTTGACGTAATTTCTCCAGCTGACGTATACATTTAAATTTTCACTGGGGTTAAATGTTTCTGATATTTAAGGTATTATTATTATTATTTTTTTTGTGAATGCGAGAATAGGATGGATGTTTTACAGTTTCTGGCCTATATATATTTTGCATGCGGTACCTTTATTACAAATGCTTTAGGCAATCTGTTTATCTTGTTATTGCCTGGAACATTGATATTTATTGTACTTGTTCCCCCACCCTCTCCCTCTTCTATATCCCTCGTCGAAGTTGCTCAGTATTTTTGCTATCTCTTTGATGGATTTTTTACTTTAATTTTTACTAATTGAAATTACAATTCCCAGGGGAGACTGAACTGCAATGTGTTCCTGGTCGGTTTGAATCTGTGGAGGAATATATCAGAGTATTTGAGCCTTTGCTGTTTGAGGAATGCAGAGCACAGCTTTACAGCACCTGGGAGGAATTAACTGAAATGGTTTCAAGAGATACACATATAATGGTCCGTGTGAAGTGCATCGAAAGGAGAGAAAGAGGTATTATTGTAGTTGAATGTTTGTAATTTGGCAATACACTTGAATACTTTATGCTTAGAGGTAGAACTTTGCTTTAATACACAGCTGAGATATTTGTGTGTAGGTATATCATTTTGGTTTGCTACAAGAGTGTTTGGAGTGGATTTTCTAAACCCCTTTTCTTCTCCTTGTGATTTTACCGTGTTCTTTTGGATGCAAGCGAGATGGAATATACAAATTCGAGCTGTATTTTGGCACATCTTTTTGGTCATGTTTCTTTAACTATCTAAAGTACTTTTGTTGTTGGCTTAGGATGGTATGATGTGGTAGTCCTTCCAGCGAATGAGTGCAAATGGACATTTAAGGAGGGTGATGTTGCTGTTCTTTCGTCTCCCAGGCCTGGGCCAGGTTATTTTATTTTATTTTTTTTAAAAAGCTTATGTTTATTCTTGTGTCTATTATTTGGTATGATACGTTTTGTTCAATTCACTAATGTAATCTCCTAATTTGTCAATTAGTTCGATCCAAGCGTAACAATGCCTCTATAGTTGAAGATGATGAAGAGCCTGAAATGAGTGGACGTGTTGCTGGTACCGTTAGGCGACACATTCCCCTTGACACTCGTGATCCCCCGGGCGCAATCCTTCATTTTTATGTTGGAGACTCATATGATTATAACGGGTATTTTATGGATTTTTTTTCCCAATCCATTTTATGTTGTGGACTGTTCTTATTTTTGTTACTGCAGTTGTTTAGATATCTTTATGTTTTGTCTTGTATCCTGTTACCTTTATCTTTGAGAAATTGTGTTAACGCCCTTTTTCTGTCCTTTATGATATGGATGTACCAGCTCAGATGATGATCATATCCTAAGGAAAGTTCAGCCTAAAGGAATTTGGTACTTGACAGTGCTTGGTTCTCTTGCAACCACTCAGCGGGAGTACATTGCGCTTCATGCATTTCGTCGTCTGAATTCACAGGTGAAAGTCACTTTTTTAGCATCTTTCAATTTATGAAGCTTTGCATAAATATTCTTTATTACTGATTCTCTTATAACAGATGCAAGCTGCAATACTCCAGCCGAGTCCTGCACACTTCCCAAAATATGAAGAGCAGACCCCTGCTATGCCTGACTGCTTCACTCAGAACTTCGTTGATCATCTACACAGGACCTTCAACGGCCCCCAGCTAGCGGCAATCCAATGGGCTGCAATGCATACAGCTGCTGGTACCAGTGGCGGGATGGCAAAGAGGCAAGATCCATGGCCTTTCACTCTTGTTCAAGGACCTCCAGGTACAGGTAAGACACACACTGTTTGGGGAATGCTAAATGTCATCCATCTGGTTCAGTACCAGCATTATTACACTTCTTTGCTTAAGAAACTAGCACCTGAGAGCTATAAGCAAGCTAATGAGAGCAACACTGACCATGTGCCTGTGGGATCAATTGATGAGGTTCTTCAAAATATGGACCAGAATCTCTTTCGTACTCTTCCAAAGCTCTGCCCAAAACCCAGAATGCTAGTTTGTGCGCCATCTAATGCTGCAACCGATGAGCTTCTTGCTCGTGTCCTTGACCGAGGATTCATTGATGGTGAGATGAAAGTTTATCAGCCTGATGTAGCTCGAGTTGGGGTTGATTCACAAACACGTGCTGCACAAGCTGTCTCTGTTGAGCGCAGGACTGAACAACTTCTGGTCAAGAGTCGAGAGGAAGTTTTAGGATGGATGCACCAGTTAAAAACTCGTGAAGCTCAGTTGTCCCAACAAATAACCAGCCTTCAAAGAGATCTTACTGTTGCGGCTGCTGCTGTTCGCTCCCAAGGATCGGTTGGTGTTGATCCAGATGTTCTTGTTGCTCGGGATCAGAATCGAGATGCTTTGCTTCAGAATCTTGCAGCAGTGGTTGAGGGCAGGGATAAAATTTTAGTTGAGTTGTCTCGCCTTCTCATATTAGAAAGCAAGTTCCGTCCTGGCAGCAACTTTAATTTGGAAGAAGCTCGTGCTAATCTTGAGGCAAGTTTTGCCAATGAGGCTGAGATTGTTTTTACTACCGTCTCAAGCAGTGGTCGCAAGTTGTTCTCTCGTCTTACTCATGGGTTTGATATGGTAGTGATAGATGAGGCTGCCCAAGCTAGTGAAGTGGCAGTTCTTCCTCCCCTTTCTCTTGGTGCTGCACGATGTGTTCTTGTTGGGGATCCTCAGCAGCTTCCTGCGACTGTTATTAGCAAGGCGGCTGGAACCTTGTTATACAGTAGAAGTCTCTTCGAAAGATTCCAGCAAGCAGGGTGCCCCACAATTTTGTTATCTGTGCAGTACAGGATGCATCCCCAAATCCGTGATTTCCCTTCAAGGTACTTTTACCAAGGGCGCCTTACAGACAGTGAAAGTGTTGTTAATTTACCCGATGAGCAGTACTATAAAGATCCTTTACTTAGACCTTACATATTTTATGACATTACTCATGGGCGGGAGTCTCACAGAGGTGGATCTGTCTCTTATCAGAACATGCATGAAGCACAAATTTGTCTTCGCATGTACGAGCATCTTCGAAAAACTGCGAAATCATTGGGGTTGGGTAAAATTTCAGTTGGCATAATCACACCATACAAGCTGCAACTAAAATGCCTTCAACGTGAGTTTGAGGATGTTCTGAATTCAGAAGAAGGAAAAGAACTATATATTAACACTGTAGATGCTTTTCAGGGTCAAGAACGTGATGTGATTATAATGTCCTGTGTACGTGCCTCAAATCACGGGGTTGGCTTTGTTGCTGATATCCGTCGAATGAATGTTGCTCTCACACGTGCAAGAAGGTCTCTTTGGGTAAGGTTTTCACTTTTCACTTTCCACTTTCATTTGCATTTGTGGCTTCTGTATATTGGAGACGTGCTTTTTATCTATTCTCTAGTGGTTGCTTTGAAAATAACTAACATTTCAATTCTTTGGGGATCTTGATATCTTAACAGGTTATGGGGAATGCTGATGCTTTGATCCAATCTGATGACTGGGCTGCGTTGATTACCGATGCCAAATCCAGGAACTGTTATATGGACATGGACTCTCTTCCTAAAGAATTTCTGGTGCCAAAGGGGCCTTGTTACACTCCATTGCCAGGAAAGGTCTTGTCTAATGCTTGGGGGTTAAGGTCTGGTGGACCTAGGCATAGATCATTTGATATGCACATGGAATCTAGGTCAGGCACACCATCAGAAGATGATGAGAAATCAGGTGTCGTAATTTCTAGAAATGGAAGTTACCGACCCTTTAGGCCACCATTTGGGAATTCTTTAGATGACTTTGATCAGTCAGGTGATAGATCTAAGGATGCCTGGCAATCTGGCATACAAAAGAAGCAAAATTCTTCAGGGCCTATGTCAAAGAGAGATATGTAGGCATAAATGGTTGTCCATGAATTCTGTTGGGCTTCAAGGAGCTTAGCGTTATGGTATTCTTTGTTTTTCCCAATCTTCGATGGTGCTTCTGGTGCTGCAGCACAAAGCTATATGGGCATGACTGGTCTGAGAGCCGAAAATATTCAATTAGAAACGCATTAGTTGGACTTCATGCTGGATTCAACTGCGGTCAGCAGATCAGGGAACAAATTGGATTCAGAAGAGTTGGTACTCCAGACTCCAGTTATGCAAAAATTGAATGCTTTTGCAGTATATCTGGTTGGTTGAATCAACTCCTATAAGTTCTTGCCAAGGGGCTGGATGCTATTGAGTTAGTTCAGTTGGTTGGAAAACTTGGCCTTTTTTGCTATTAAATCCTCCAGCTTTACAGCCTTTGGGTAAGTGCTATTGCGTGTTTAGAATTTCACTTATCACAAAAACAAAGGATTTTTATGCACTTGTCTTGTCCCTGTTAATCTTTCCTTTGTATAATTTACTTTGGCCCAGTTTCATATGGTTTACATTTCAAATATTGAATGTAAATTCCTCAGGAATCTTTTTGAGAGGGACTTTGAGCTGCAAACCTAAATTGTGAAGGAGATATCTGGCCCATGTTTGTCGGTGACTCTAGCTGTTGTCTAACTCAATCAAACCGCTGAATTTTTGGGTTGTTGGTGCTGCGATAGAGTTGTCACTTCAAGTAGAAAAGTTTCATAGTTTACAAGGAGGCAATGTACATTCTTTGGACGTGATAATGCAATTTACATGACCGATTGAAAGGGGTAGGTAAAACTTTGTTGGGTCTCTTTTTTCATTTTAAATGTTTGTTTCTGCTGCTTGAGAGGCTAGTAGTAGTCTGGCATACATGAGACAGATACCGTTACTTAGATTTCTGTACAGAAATGGGGAAGTGTGGGATTTGTATTAGAGAAACCCAAATTACCAGAGGCAGTCTTTGAGGAGCTCAACCCACTTGTACATAAACATCTTTCAGTTGTGGAATTCATATAATTTTCCTCTTGCGTTCTGGTCAAGAGACAAGAAATTTCTTTCATATAATTACTACCATAAACACACACAAAACCTTCGCTTGAGGCTAGTCTGAGTCCACTCAGTGACATCCACATGCAAGCTGAATCTTCTTTACGAATCAATAATAAATTACTTAATCTCACTCATAATAACTCGGGTTGTTATAAAAAAAAATGAGGGTTAATCGCCGCAAGAGTTTCACTCTTGTCCATGATCTTAAAATGTCTCAGAAATATCTATGATCTATCAGCTTGTTTTAGGTTTAGTCCTTTCTATCACTTTAGCGTTAAAAATAGAACAAAATATACTTGATTTTAGCGTAGTGTTATATTACATTTTTTGGTTCATTGAAACAAACCGAGAGATCAAACAGTAAGTTTGGGACGCTTTTAATAGTCAGGGATCAAAGTGAGTTTTGAGTATAAAGTTCGGCCATTATTTGCGAGATTAATTCAAATTTTAACCATAATGACTGGCTCATTGGTTTAGGATCTTGTCCTGGATGCTCTGCTTAAAGTTCAAGCTTTGGATGGTAATTTAGTTATATATATATAAAAGATCTCCAATCCTCCAATAGATTAACACTTGAACACTTGCCAAGTGTTCGAGGGAGCTCATGTCATACAAAAGAACGCCAATCTGTCGGTGATTAAATAAAACTCATTTCCTACGACTGACCTCGCCAAGGTCGTCAATGTCTGTTGGAGAAAACAATTGCACATGGACAGAAGGACATTGGCCCATTTTAGTATCGTTTTGAGAATTTTTAAAAATGTTTTTTTACACTTTTTTGAGATAAAATTTTTAAAAACACTCTTAGCATAATTTTTAAGTTTTTTTTTTCAAAATAAAATCATTTTAATCTATTTTGAAAATACTACTAAACAGACCTAATTGGTTTCTAACTATTCATGTTATTATTATTAGCTTTACAAAGAACATGTTCATTTTTTAAATTGAACTCAAACCCACTTCATATAAGCTTCCAAAGAACGTGTTCAATTATATAATTGGCTCAAACCTACTTTGCAAAATCATTTGGTGGACATGTTGAACATGTGTTACCTGAGCATAATGTTAGGTAGGGATTTTTAAAATAACGGAATGGGTGGGAAATTTGGTGGACTATTTTGGCAGTGAGCTGATGAGCTGCTTTTAGCCGAACGAAGAAAATGTAGGATATGAAATTGGCGAAACTTAGAGCAATGCCCCTGAAAAACTTCAGTTTCTGATTTATACCCTAATGGTATAGATTCAAAGACAAAAAAATTATACCATAAACTTAAAAGTCATATAAAAGCTGTAAAATGTCATCTATTTTCCTCTATTAGGGTGTTTGAAAAGTGTAGTTAGAACCAATAGCTAAAACCAATTTTGGTTAAATATGCTATAGCATATGAAAGTTTTACATTTAAGCAACTTTTTGCTTTTTTACTGTAACTGTTGAGAGCTTTATAGTATTTTTTTGTTAGAATGTTCTAACTAAGATCTAAACAACCTATACATATAAATGTAGTATACAATTTCGGACCCTTAAGTTACATTAGAGCCACAGGATTAGAGTAGCGTGAATGGAAATTTTTTTGGTAGTCTAGTATGAATGGATTTTTTTTTTTTGATTGATAAGTAATACAGTATGAATGGAAATTTAATAGTTAAAACATTCCACAATTAAATTCTAAAGTAACATTGAAAGGTATATACTCATCAACGGAGATAATTAACAAAAGTCCTTGGAAAAGGAAAGCGCAAATGCATTCTGATTCCGTTTCAAACCAGACTGCGCAGATTGCCCCCCTTTCATATTTCGATGACATTTACAAGATATCCCATACTTGGTGTGTCCCCTTGTGTTGGCTTCCTCTTTGTCGCAAGACTCCATCACTTTAGCCAAAGGTCAGAAGTACCCTTCCCACGAATCTGCTACAAGCCAAAGCCCCTGTCAATAAACCTGAGGCCCGAGGGACAGCTCTGACTTTTTACCTTGGCTGACTGTTCTCTGTGCAGTATGTTATAAAAGTCCAAACCATAAATTTCCAAAACAAAACGTCCCAAAACCGCAAATAACAATAACATCCACAAGACGTCAACACATAAGTCTCTTTTTCCGGTCCACCCATTTTACCGGTTTTTTATTCTATACTTGTTTGTGATTCAGCACTGACTGGATTTAACTGATTAATACTCTTCCATTTTTAAGCAAATATAAATTTTCTTTCCAGTTAACCCAAAAAAAAAAACCCACTCCGGGTGTTAAGTTCTACTTCCTATGGAATAGATAACGGAAATTCCTTTTCACGTTTTGACCTGGTTCGTTGGTTTCATTTTGGTTTGGTTTTCTGACTCCGGAAAAATAGCTCTTTTTTTCTCAGACGCCTCAGTCAGGTCAGTTCCCAGTTTTTTGCATTTGGATCTTCTCTATAATTAGATGCCACCTGTTTTTTTTTTTTTTAAATGGGTTTTATTTATTTGTTCAGAAATGAATTATATTTTTATTTTTAGTTGGTTTTGGTTTGATTTCAGTCATAGTCTATAAAAAGCGTGTTTATGAATTAATCTTGGCATTAGGGGTTTATTATTTGTTTGTGACTTGTGAATATGGAATTTCTAATTGCATGATTGTCCCCATCTTTAGTTAGTAGTCCATGGTTGATTTACGTCTTATAATTTGTTGACATGTTCGTGGGTTAGTCCAATGCCGATCGAAAAACGTTCACTATTTTTACGTTAGTTTCTTCTGGCCTAAATGTGCTGGCCTACTAAAATCTGGAGGTGGGTGGATATGATTGTGAAGATTGGAACTTTTGAGAGTAATTTTAAGCAGGTGTACGGAAGCACTTATGAAAAAGGAGAGGGACGTGCTCTAACTAGCTGCATTGTAAAGGTCACTAATGGGATTGAAGTGCGAAGAATAAAACGGTAGCACCCAAAAATAAAAGTATAAATAAAAAACCCCATTGGCAATAGGCAGCTTTAGAATGCCGTATTTTCATCAAGTTACATTTTTTTTTTTAAGTATGATATGATTTAACAGTTAGAAAAGCGAAATACAAATGCAGAATCGTTCTGCAGAAGTTCATTTATAATAGCTTATTTTTTGAGATTGAATTGCGACGTTGTTTACGAAGGATCTAGTGGCGAGTCATGGCATTAATTATTAGTGAAGGTGTTGGTGTACTGTTATTGGATTGGGATGGAAATTGCCTTTGTGTGCATTTTTTAGTTGCTAACAGAAAAGGGTGTCTGGTACAGAAAAGATGAAAACTGGGTCCGTTTGTTGAAAGTGAGCTTTAATCCTCTTTGTCCTGAATTGATGGGGATTTAAAAATGACCAAAAGTGAGCAAAAGATTATAGTGTGCTGTAGCTAAAGTGGTCCTCATGTTGAAACTTCTAATCTCGTTGCATGTGGTGTAAAACAAAGAAATTCTACTTGCTTTCTGAGCTGTTCATGGTGGTTTTGGATGTGAAAGTGTGAGACCCACTTCAATGCTTCAACAATGTTTTCGAACTCTCTCGAAATTTCGTACCATACATGTGGAAAACATTCCAAAATTATTCATCGCAACTATCTTTTCTTTCAAATAGGTTAGCAAACAATTGGTTTTTGTTGGTTACTTTCCTTTTGAAATTTAAGAACGGGCATGTTTATGGGATTAAATACACCACTACTGCATGAGAGAGTTAACCTAAAATAAAGGCGTCCTTTTGAAGTGAATATATTTGAAGTTTGTTGGTTCAATGCTGCAATGTGTGTGTGTGCGCACGCGCACGTGTTTTCCAATTGTTCACTGATTTCTAATATTCAAGTTAAGGATATAATCTCTGTTTAGCTGGGGAGATTCCTTAATCATTTTGAATGTCTTATAATAATGCTGAACATGTTTTCTAGTTTCAAGGATGATTAAAGTGATTTTCAGTGTAGATATTGAATATCTCGTACTAATTAAGCAATGACTTTGAGGGTACAATGAAAATAGAACCAATGCAGATATATGAGAATTTGAAGTTTTTATTTTTTGTAGGAGCCCTGTTTAAAAACTATGAGTTCAATCATAAAGAAATCTCCTTCAAATGGCAGCGAGAAGATTTTAGCACCAGAAGAACAGCAGGCAAAGGTATCTCTAGTTACTCTCCTATCTTAGTATCCATGAATAAGTCCTCTTCTTTGATATCAAGAAGTTAAGAAGAAGAGAGGTACAATTAAAAAAATGAACTCCTCAATGCTTTTTCACGTTTGCAGGTTAACGAGGTGAGGAGGTTGATAGGGGCGTTGCCAGATAAGTTGTCCATATACTGTTCTGATGCAACAATTTGTCGATACTTAACGGCAAGAAACTGGAATGTCAAGAAGGCAACTAAGATGCTGAAAGAAAGCTTGAAGTGGAGGTCAGAATACAAACCGGAGGAGATTCGCTGGGTAGGCGACTGCAATTTTGGCCTATGGTTTTGTGCTTAGGTATTTCGAGCGTTGTTTAATTATAGATAATGTTGTTCTTGCAATCTCATTTCTGATGTAGGAAGAGGTAGCTCATGAAGCAGAAACCGGGAAAATTTACAGATCAAATTACACCGACAAGCATGGTAGAACAGTTCTGGTCATGAGACCTAGTTTCGAGGTTCCTCCAATTTCATCCGTGCATATACCTTCTGTGAAGTTTCTATTAGTCTGCTCTCCATGAAGCTACATTTAGAAGTCATGTTCCTTACCCTTTGGAAAACCATTAGGGCAGTAGCTTTGCTAGAGTTGGGCATCACATCTAATAGAAATGGGCTCCACATGTAGGCCCGTCCCTCATGTGGGACACACCTCTACTAGATGTGGCATCTGACACCACTGGAGCTTATCAGCTTTTTCTTTGCCCTATTACATCCATCTAGCTTAGCAAAATGTCAAAGTGTTGTACCTAAAATGCCAATTTCTTGAGAATTGCTGATTTTCATGCACGTAATGCTTGAGAAATGGTTGATTGGAGACACCTATTGTTAGGTTCCTGAGTTTCTCAACGCAAGTAACAAGAAAATAGAGATAGATTGACTGAAATATCTGAGCAAATGGGCCTCAGATCCTTTTATTTATCAACAAGCACCCTAGCCAAACAATAAAATGGTGCATGCTCTGAACGCCAGCTAGGAAAAGGAAAATTGAAAAAAGAAGCCTTGGGATTTTGAGGTCCCACCCTCCCAATGCTTGATGCACAACCCAACAAAACAGAACCTTCCCCAAATGGTACCCTTACCCCCTTAAATCCATGATTCCTAACCAATTCTCTTAGAGACTGTCCACATCAGCTCCTAACTTTGAGAAATTATGTTTCCCTTCCCATGAGTGAACTTTTTCCCTCTTCTTGGGCCTCCTAACACCCATGACCTATGGAAGCACATAGATGTATGGCTTACAATAATTATGCTTGAGTTTTTTTTTTGAATTATTATTTATTGCAGAACTCAAAGTCTACCAAAGGAAAAATTAGGTATTTGCGTTATTGCATGGAGAACGCTGTCTTAAATCTGCAAGCAGATCAGGAGCAGATGGTTTGGCTGATTGACTTTCAGCGTTACAATTTGTCGCATATCCCAGTGAACGTGACACGGGAAACTGCCCACGTATTGGAAGACCGCTATCCAGAACGCTTAGGTCTTGCAATACTTTATAACCCGCCCAAGTTCTTCGAGCCTTTTTGGATGGTATGGCCTCTTTATCATTAATTTCCATGATCACGTTCAGCATTTCTTTTCTTGTATTTGGTACTGAGATTTGTGCATTTTCGCTTTGGGGGGTGTCAAAACATATTTCATTGATGTTTTGTGACCGTGCATGGACTATCTTCTATTTATATTGTTCTTCTGCTTATCCCTTTCTTTTTTATGAGTGCTATTATTATGTGCTGGTCTAGTGTCAGTTTTCATATTGTGTTACCTATGACACCAAAGAATGTAAAATTCCAGATAGTCAAGCCTTTCTTGGAGCCAAAAACTCGCAATAAAGTCAAGTTCGTTTATTCGGACGATCTTAATGCCAAGAAGATAATGGAGGATCTCTTCGATATGGATCAGCTGGAGTCTGCATTTGGTGGGAATCACGATGCAGGTTTTGACATAAATAAGTATGCGGAGAGAATCAAAGAGGATGACAAAAGGATGCCTGCTTTCTGGACACGAACAGATCTTCCCTCAGCAACCCCTCAACCAGTCCCAATTGACACTCCATCACTGGATTCGATCAACTTAGACGTAGACTCAGATCCTTCAGATGGGAAGAAGGCGAACAGTCCTCCATCACATCGGGTAGAATCAGACTCTGACCATGATAATAAGCATGCAGCCACTGGCAGTACAAATCCTCCTCCATTGGAGGTGCTTTGAGTGAAAATAATAACGATTATTGTCTCGTGTAATCCTAGTAGTTGAGGTATGGTAAGTCGGCTGATAGAAGTAATTCTCAACTGGTGTTGTTACTGTTTGGACATTTCATGAATTGATTTCATCTCGTGAGTCAATCAAATTCCATTTCCTCCATACATTGGGTTGAGCACAATTTTGTATAAAGCAGGTTTAATCAACCCCCCCGCAGTGCATACTCTTCTTTGTATTTAGTTTGGCAGTAAATCAGGAAGCAGAAGGTAATTGCGTCTAAAATGGTTGTAGACCAACCAAGTTAAAACTGAAAATACTGTAGCATTGAGAGCTTTACACTGTAACATACTTTTGTTTTGTACCATAACATGTGAGAGCTATATACTATTTAAGTAGGAACTAATGAGCTGAAATTAAGTTTGCTAAACACCCTGTCAAATATTAATAAAGGGTTGTCTCGGGTTGATCAATCAGTCAATGTTTAGGATAGTGATTAAATGGATCTTTTTTTCATCTATCAATCCACATCAGGTTAAGGAAAATATGGTAATTTACCAGAAGTTGATGCAGATTTGACTGCTTGCGGCTGCGATTTTAGCTCTATTCTTTGGGTCCTTTTGGCGAGGTAACTTTGGGGCCATGCATGTTTTTGAACATTGAATAGTGTCAAATATATCAAAATGAAAAAAAAAATGCTAATTTGATTATTTTTCTACCTCATGAAACAAGGCTCCTTATTCTTCTTTAAAGATGAGATTTACAGAGACCATTTAAGAGAACAACTAAAACCTAGTCAACTTATCAGATCCGGTGTCAAAAGAGTATCATAGATAGGGGGCTGGAGGAGGGCCATGGTTTTTTATTTTTTATTTTTTACATATAGTGGTTTTAATTTTAATATAGTAGGTATGTGTATAAATTAACAGTTTTTTAAGTGATAGTATAATCTTAATTAAAAAAATTCACCCCTACTAATAAATCATTGCTCCATCATTGGTCATAGAGAAATCCCTGTCAAGTCCACCATGTTGAACATGGCGAATTATAGACAGTCACATTTGTACAAAAGCTTCTGATCAAGACCTTGTAAATAGGTATCTCTGACCATTCACACACATGGAGACTGATAATAGTGGATTTGACGTTGACCCATTACACATCTTTATACAATTATTTCAACACATGAAAAAAATGCTTATTTAGTATTATTTAAAATGTTGGATCCTTTTAACAGCACCAATCCACACCATCATGAAATTTCATACTCAAAGTATCAATATATCAAAAAGAGGTACTGTAAGCATATAAACTTTACAAAGATTTAAGCGTAAAACAATTTCAGATGGCTACCACATGGACCTAAAAAGTAACAAAACTAGGAGGGTGCATGAGAACATTACATAGAGAGCCAGGGGAGCCAACATTTTGCTCTCTCCCTAATAACTATAGCCACATGTTGTAGACAAAAACAGATTTTGCCATTATAGCAGTTTTCTCACTTGGAACCTCGTCAACACAATAGTAGGTGTCAACACCAGTTGATTACAAGCCCCTGAAAAAGCAAAAGAAAAGAAAATGAGTGAGCATATTTTTCTTTCTTTAAAATCACAAGAACCATTAATTAACCCCATCAACTTAAAAGCACTTTTTTGCTCACCTCATACGCTAAAACAACATATTAATTGACCATCTCATCTAACTTCTGCCTGTAAAGAGCCAAAGTCTGCAATACCAATTTCCAAGAACATGAGACAAGCAATGGAGGGAACAACAAAAATACAAGCAGATCTGAAACAAGTAGGCAATACCCTGGTGTAAGCATAGACCCCAGCCTCAGAAGGTGCAACTGGGCTTCCCCTCCTGATGAATCTACCTTCTTTGAAAATGTAAAGCATTGGTATTCCGGTTGATAATTCTAAACTAATAACCTGACAAGACATGACCAAGATAGTGTTAAGATCGTTTGTTCTTATTGCTTTAGAAAAAGATTCGTGTTAGAGATCCCAATTTTTTGATACCAAACTTGTGGCAGCAAGTTTTCATCTTTCCACTAATAGATGCAATTATTTAATATTAACAAAATGGTATATATTTTTACTCACCTCTTGGGAAGTTAGCTTGTCTAGATACATAATGATGGACCTTAATGAATTCCCATGAGCAGCAATCATCACATTCTTTCCAGATAGGAGTTGGGGTTCAATCTGCAGTGAGTGGGGTATATCAGCAATCAAATGCTATATAATGATGGTGACTTTCAAGAATCAAGGATTTGCATCGAAAAATGGACGTAGCATGAACAGACAGGAGAACTAGATAAAAAGAAACTAAAGAGTTTAACGCATACGTCATCTTTGAAATAAGCAACAGCCCTTTCGGCACACATTTCCAAGCTCTCGCCATTCGGAGGCGGTGTGTCGTAACTCCGACGCCACTCATGAACTTGTTCCTTTCCATATCTATCCGCTGTTTCCTGCTTATTGAGACCTTGTAATTCCCCGTACCTGAGAATAATAGTTTGTTAGTCATGCATGGTTGTTTAAAGAAAGGAAAATTTTCAAGACAAACAATGAGAAAGGGCAAAGGAAGAATTAGTACATTCTTTCATTCAGTCTCCAAGATGCTATGACTGGAATGGACTGCTTTTTGGTGTCTTCACTAAAAATTTGACTCCAAACCCTCGCCTGTTCGCTTTCATTATGTATAATGATAGGCACCTACAGAAAAATTGATAGAAACATGTCAGCAGATGTAAGTGCCCCTCAAATTTTTAGGCCTTGTTGATAACATTTAGCATTTCTTCATTTTTGTAGAAATGTGTTACATATTAGCCTTTTCCATTTCTACAAACAAAAGATGAAGAATTCTTTGGTACGGCGAGAAAAAAAGATACCAATAGGTACGGTTTTGAACCATCATTATAATTTTTAAAATTTGATATGATTCTGATGTAACTTGACATTTTAAAACTATCTTATCAATTGATACCCTACCATATATTGTCCACAAAAAAGACAGGAAAAAAAAAAAGTTTGGTAAGGCCTTAGTTAACAGACTCTCAAAAATTGTAATTGCTTAACCATGTCAAGTAATGCACCAATGACCATTTCTGACAAACCTTGTCCAAACCACACATGAACCTCAGATGCATACCATCAGACTCTTACTAGACATGCTTAAATTTCTGTTTTCTAACGCCGGAGAAGTCCCTGAATTACCTTCTTACGACGGTGCTGAGTCATGGCAAGCATAGCAGTCATTTGTGCGCGGATTAGTGCAGACGAATAGATCATGTCGACAGGTAGGTTACTAATTCTCTTGCCAGCTTCAATAGCCTCCTCCACACCCTTTTTGGTCAGAGGCACATCAACACAGCCCGTGAATAAGTTCTTCTCGTTCCACAATGACTCGCCGTGTCGTATCAGAATCAAAGCTGCTTCATCTGGAAACAACATTGAATTACCAATTTTTAGTCAAGATAAAAAGCTGCTTCATCAACATTTTGTGGGGTTTAAGAATGACTCACTAGATTTCTTCCGAGATTCACTAGCGTCCTTGTTTGACGGGTACAAAACTGGGTCAACGACCGATGTTTGGGAAACCGTGGCTTGAATTACACCATAGTGTCTAGAGCCAGACCTTTGACGACATGATCTTTTCGACAGTCCAAATTCGACCTTGAGACCCTTTAATGGTAATCTCACTGCACCGTCTCCAATCTCTTGGGGAAGGCCTGAGCTTTTGAAATAACTGCTTGACTGACGAATTCCAATTCCTTGATGAAATGCTGTGGCAGCCATTCTGAAAATTCACAATATATCCCATTTCGTAAGCATATATTATATACAACTAGTTCTTTGTTTTCTTCAATGTGCCAAAAGTTAAGCACCAAAAAAAAAAAAAAGACACCATGACATTTAAATGATGAAACAGGTTAAGTAAAATTGAACCAATAGAAAGGAAAAGGGAAAAATAAATTGAAATGGGATCTTAAGATTCTGTGGAAACAGGCAACTTTCTCGGCCAACAAAAAAAAAAAAAAGAGGCCTCATGTTAATACCCACGTTGGATTATTATTATTATTGTCATGTCGATCATGTGATTTAATTTTTCAATCTCTTAAAAAGCATCAATGAGAGTTAAAAGCACATTAGCGACCAACCAAGAGCTCATTTCGTCAGGATCATATCTAACACAAATGGAAGTCAAATTAAATTTTCAAGGCAAAATAGGAAAAAAAAAAAAGAAATAAAAGGAAAAAGATGGTTTTGGCATCAGCTAGCAAAAATTGTAAAACCAATACTTTGCAGATCTGCATTGAAAAGGACTCCTTCCCAATTACCCAAAAAAAAAAAAGATTTGAAAAAAAAAAACAACTTCAGGTTCAAAAGAAGCCAATTAGTCAAGGAAAAAAATGAAAACAAATAATAATATATATTTAATAACAAAATAAACACATAACGATGAGAGAAAAGCACAAACCCAGTAGCAACAGCAACAAATTAATAAAAAACAGATGAACCCAGAAACGAAAATGCCCAGAAACCAAAAAATAAAAAATGAGAATCGTGAATGTGGAGACTATATACCAGGTTTATATATAGGCCAAAGCGTAGAACCGAGGCAAAAAAAGAGAACAAATTGTAGAGGAGGTTAGAGTTTATTACGAGAGAGGTTGGCGGAGAAGAAGATGATGGAGTTTACACAAGTTACAACTTTTACACGTCCTTTTTCAACTGACAAAATAGAGAGTAGTTGCCATTTATATTTTGTATGTTGTGTATAGGAGAAGTCGTTGCGTTTTTGTCTTCAAATGTGTTTCCTAAGGACAGTGTTATGACAACTTTTTTTTTTTCCCTTTTTTTGGAGAGAATATAATTAGATATCTTGTTGAGTAGGTGGCATTCTTATTTTGGGTTTTTTTGACATCTCAAATTTATTTTTTAAATAGATATAAGTTAAGAGTTTTATTTGCAATTCTTTAATATTGGGATAATATATTTACTTACTTGCTTATTAGATTGGTCATCACAAGTCTAAGTTTGAATGGAAGGATTGAAGCTGCCAAATTTAACAATGAGCATGTGAAATTTAATTTTATAAGTAGTGTTTTTCATTTTTGGGTTTTAATGAGGAGTTTCTCAAGAGGAGCCATGGGCTGCTATCAATTAGTAAAATGTACAAAACAAAACAAATTTATTGAATGTTGTGAATACAAATCATTTTATTTTTTTTTCTTTACTTGTTTTGTTAAAGAACCAATGTGTTTTAGCTTTATCTAAAGAAATGATTGCTAATACATAAATTTGCTTGAAACCTCAAGTTGGGCTTTATAGGCTCTATTAACTCTATCTATGTTTCCTTTTGTTGCATGAAACAATTTATTCAGGCTTATAAAGTCGATTAATCCAGTCACAATAGCATAATAGCAACTGGAAAAAATGAAAAAAAAAAAAAAACACAAAAGAAAAAGTAAAAAAGAGTAAGTCAAGTTTCATAGTTGGCGTGCTACTAATAGGAGATTGTCGAAGTTGCCCTCTTGGGAAATTAAAGGGCCAAAGCGTCCACACCAGCCAAACCTGAATAAAAAAAATATATCAATAACAATAAAAAAAAAAGCACCAAACATATCAACCCTTCAAAGTCATGAATTTGCACCACCTAACCCCCAAACAGTTTTCTATGTGGGGAAGTCTGCCACACCACGTGCTACTTGTCATGCAAATTCGTGCCTTCCCAAACCAACACATGTACCACCTAAATATGCCTTTGCATTACACAGAATAGAACATCATCTCCGGTGGCTATTTCGACAACATGTCACGTTCTAATTGTGGCCCTTTGAGGCTCTTTGGTGTCTAAGGAATATACTTGTATTATTCCGATCCTACTTGGAGAAACGTGTATGGTTTTATTATTATTGTTATTATTGTTATCGTTATTTTGCTGCTTTAATATTGGAATGGTCTTTTTGTCCGCTTTGACTTTTTCAATTCCCCTGCGCTGCAGATGTTGAAGTTTTAGCAAAATACATAACAAAAACACAACTGAGGCAAAGGCAAAGTAACCAGAAAAGTGTTGCTAGTAGTTTTTCTTACATTTTTTTATTCACTTTGTGACGTATAAAATTTATTATCTTTTTTTTTAATTTAAATAATAATTTAATATGTATCAAATGGAGTAAAAAAGAGATTGCTGTTAGTATTTCTTAAAAAATAAATGTTATCTCGATCACTGTTGACTCTCACATATTGGACACGTGCTTTTGAGGTTCGAACGAGAAATAGTGAGTGGGGATTTTTTTTTTCCTAGAAGGCATTGGAACTTATTTACATGAAGAAAATCATGATGGTTATGTTGAAATATTTTTAAAGCCAAGACCGTTGGCATATTGTCATTTTTCAGCGTAAAAAGAGCTCCCCCAACAACCCCCGGAGTGAAGGCGTGCATGTTTTTGTTACTCCTTATTCTAATGTCGTTTTCTTATTTCAGCCTTTTGATTCAAATTATTAACTTTATGTCGTTTTCTTGTTTTATTGCCGTTTTCCTACTCATTTTATGTCGTTTTCTTATATTGTTGTCGTTTTCTCACTCTTATTTTAATGTTGTTTTCTTATTTTGTTTTCTTTGCCTTAATTTTTTTTTTCTTGAAAGTGTTTTCTTCACCTTAATTTAATGTCCCTTTCTTATTCTAACAGCGTAAAAATGCTCTTTGCCATTTAATGACGTGACCTCGTCATTAGCAATTTGATTGTGATTTCTAATTTTAAGAACCCGAGGAACTCATTCCGTTGGGGCTTTTGCCGAAAATCGCCAAATGGGAGCCGAAAACCTCCTTAAATCAAACGTATTGCCGTTTTATATGTTTTGCAAAGCTCTCGTCATTTATTTTCTAAGGTCATGTCGTTTTGAGGTGCAATCTTTCCAATGATTGTCGTTTCCTACATTCGTTGTTGTTTCTCTTCATTTTTTCGTATTAAAATCTCCATTGTTTTTCAATACCTTTTTCTCATTCTGTAGTTAGTCAAAATAACAATCGAGTCGGAACCAACCATTAATTTTCTCAGTTTTTTAGGAAGCAAAAGTTTGTAGTAATGCATGTTAAGTCAACAGAAAGAAACCTAAAGAGGTGGAAGGAAAGCGATTCAGTCTTGGTTGTGGCGGCCATTTCTGCTGGTGCTCTTTTTGACTCATGCGACTTGAAACTCCATTGATCATTTGAAGGAGTTTAGGCTGATGTTGGAGCTTACATGTGTGACGTTTTTACTCAACACATCAACCATGCAGCTCATCGCCTATGACGCTGGACATTTCATATTAGAGATGTTTGGCATCTTCGATGTAGGTTGATCTATCATCTGGCTCATGATGCTATTAGACTGTTAAGATGCTCTTGTTTAGTTTTCTATTTGTTTATTATTATTCCTGCTATTGTTGTCGGATCACTGAGAAGGCCCAAAATAGGTAATTAGGCCTAGAAATGTCTGAGAAGGAATTTGGCCTACATAGCCTCAATGATATCCTTGAAAACGAGTTATCTGATAACACTTGAGAAGGGTAAAACAATCAAATTGTATTTTATATTTAAATATAAGATCTCCAATGTGACGACTTGCCTTTTCAGGCAATCACTTAACTTTCTTAAATATCATTTCTTAAACTTTAATCTTACTTACTTAGTAAGAAAAATACCACAATTTTTTTTTCTTTTCCTTTAAACATACTTTACAACATACATAAAAACTATTGCAACTTTTGTCGTAATTTAAGTTGAAATATCACGCAATACTTGACTTTAAAATCATTTCAAATCGTTTGTTAAAACTAAATAAGAAACATTAATTGAATTATAACTTAAAACTTAACTTTAAAATTAAATAAAACATTTCCTAAAGTATATTTTAAAACTTTGGAAACATTTCTTAAAACTTTGAAAACACTATATCAAATAGTGAAAAACATTTTCATTGGACAGTGGAAACATATTGCAGTGGTATCCATACCCAAATCTTTGCATCTATCCTCCACAGCACTAAGCTCTTCAAACAAGTCCTACTGGTCAGCCATAGGACTACCTACAACATGAAGGATTTTTAATGACCTTTTGCTGAGTAAGTTCAGACATAATCTCACAAATCATTTTAACATGCTTTATAAACTTTTCTTATAAAAACCTGTCTCTTAAGATGTTTTTCATAAATGTTTCTTATAAAACATTTCTTAAACATTTTTCTTAAAACGTCCTTCATAAACCTTCTCTTGTAAACATAAAAATGTTTTTCATAAACATTTAACGCAAAACATTTCTTAGAATGTTTTTCATAATCATTTCACATAAACACTTCATAATAAGGAATACAAGCAAATTCATAATGCATGATTCTATTTATGCTCAATTATGAACTTTAAATTATGAGCATCTTATAATCATTCATTTCTTACTTTACCTTTTTATCTTTGTTCCTTAACTTTCCTTATCTTATAAACTTTAGTGTTCGTACCAACATCATTAATCATGAGATCATAAACATGATGCTTTCCTTGTGGAAGACTTAAGACCATTAAACACCGAGCTCATAACTTTAACTTTACTTATGCTCCTCACATCAAAGAGGTCACAACTTTAACTATACTTTCAGTACCTCACAATAAGGAGGCTGGTACGACACTTCCTTTTTATCTTTATTTTACTTTCTTTTTAACGACACTTCCGTTTTATCTTTATTTTACTTTCTTTTTGACTTTAGTGAGCATATCAAATGCTATCACATCATATACAAATACATTTATAAATCCTAATTTGCACTGTGGAACTTGTTGCATAACAAATGCAACATAAAACTTATAATTTAAACTGTAAAACTTTATGCATTAACAAGATGCAAACATACTTTAAACATAATTATTACAAATACATTGCAAACTTTTACTTAATCTTTAAAACTTTATGCATAAGAAGTGAAAACATACTTTAAAAACAACTTGTATTATATTTGCAAACACATTTGCAACCATATAAAATGCATTTGAAAATCATTTACTTCATGTTGTAAGTGAGGTTCGAACTTACTTATCTATAGCTCTAACATTCCCATTTCCTTCCTTTTCCTTTCATTAGTTGGCTTCTGTGTTCTGATCATATGACACCCAACTTATTAGCTAATTTTTTTTTTATCAATCTACTCGATTGATAATGAAACTTAAACATTAACCGTTCTTTCCTTTTTATATAACGTGTATTCTATCGGTTTACTTTCTTTTTCTTAGCTTTGTAACCCACTGGGGTTACCTTCCCTTTAGTTAATTCAGTAACCCATCGGGTTATCATTTTTTTTTACTTAACTCTGTAAACTTTACTTAACTTTGTAACCCACCAGGTTAACTTTCTTTTACTTAAACATCCCTTATTAAATTTCCCGTCTCATGTGATGATTTCGTTACTTAACGTATTACGGAACATTCTCTATCTAAGAAAGTTTTGCTAATTTGGAGTATTTAGCTCCATTTTAGCCATTTCCTCAAAAATGACAATTTTATCCCTATTAGGTTTTTTTTATAAACTTCATAGCTTGTTAAAATTTTTGCTTAACCCTACCTTTTTCATTTCTTACATGCTATGGAAAAATTCCTGCTAAGGGGCGTTTTCCAACATCGGGCGTTTTTGGTCTGTTTTGACCTTTTTCATAAAATGACTATTTTGCCCTTGATGGGTTTTAAAAAACTTTCGAAGCCCGTTTTAAAACATAACTTTCATTTCTTTATGTCTCATAGTATTACGGAAAACAAAAACCATTGTTTTTGTTTCAATTAAATCTGTTTTGTCAAAACTTTATAGTTTTGACTCGAAACTTGAAGATCTTTGCATTTTTACCCTTAATGTTCGTTTCTTTCATTCATTCCATGACTAAACTTTAAATCTTTTAAAACTTAGCATCTATGATTACTCACTACCCACAGTAGTACAAGAACCCAACGTTCCCTGGTGAAAACCCAATTTTTACATGATTTTATGGTTTTGACCCGAAACACAAAAATCTTGACATTCTTGCCCGCGGGACCAAAAATGACCACTTTATATCAAAAAGTTTAGTTTTTTCCAAGGAATAAAACTTACAAAAGCTCCTTCGTCAAATTCTAAACATTTCATATCGTTTTCATTTCTTGAAATTTTGTGCTCAAAATTTCTTAAAATTCATAACTTATCGACCATACAGGATTTTGACAATTTGTCTACGTTGCCTTAACAATTTTGATGAGTTCCACAACTTTTGTGTTTTAACTTTCTTGAAATTCCAACGCTAAGATAGACTTTTTGGTTGATTTTTAAATCTGTTGAACTTATACAAAAATTTACAATTTAGTTCTTTTGGAATTTTACAAAACTTTGTTCACAAAAGTTGTTTCCCTCACTGTGTTGACAAATTCTAAACCTTAGTTAGAGCATAATTTGGCCTCTAAGGCCCTCAAAACCCCATCCCTTTGAAACTAGTTAAACTTTAAAAAGTTTGATAATTTTTTACTTTTAACGACAAAACCCTTGCTTTCTTTCTTTTTATACTCATCATCATTAATATAAAACATAAAACAATCATGCCATAATGTCCATCTTACATGTCATCGCTCATACCGCACATCAAACACTTGGTATGCATAATAAAACATAAACTTTGGCTTAATTAAAAAGACTTGGATTTTACCTAATCCATGCAAAGTGCTTGTCCTTCCTTCTGATCACTTGAAACTCTTTAAAGTTTCCTTGATTTTTTACTAAATTTGATGACTCACCAACCTTAGTCATCACCTATCATCATTTGTGATAAAAAGTTAGCTTAACTTGACATTGTGTAATTGGGCCACCCGAGGGGGTTGGTGGCAAATTTTCATTCATTTTGGTGTCCCAAGGTGGGTCCCGTAAAGACTTTTTATACAGTCTAAATTTATACTGATAGTATTTTTTCTATACTGTCAGTATTTTTTTCTATACAATTTATGAGGTCCTACAACTTTCCATACTTATTTACGTCTACTACTTGATATAATTCCTATATTATTTAACTTTGTTCAGTCCAAATTTATACTGATAGTGTTTTTCTTATATTGTCGGCATATTGTCTATACTGTTACGAGCTTACACAACATTCCTTACTTATTCATGTCCTCCAAACAGTATGATTCCAATACTGTTGACCATAAACAGTCTAATTCTTACACTGTATTACTTTTATAATGTAATTTCTATACTACATAATTTTATCAATGTACTTCCTTACATTGCATTATTTTAATACTATATAATTTTTTATATTATTATACAATATTTTTCTTAAACTATATTTCTGTCTCAACATTTGTT
Organism: Artocarpus heterophyllus; assembly: GCA_025403435.1. Classification (NCBI taxonomy): domain Eukaryota; kingdom Viridiplantae; phylum Streptophyta; class Magnoliopsida; order Rosales; family Moraceae; genus Artocarpus; species Artocarpus heterophyllus. Next base: position 13,517,531 of record CM046334.1, read on the forward strand.
GCTATACATTTTGCAACAATTAAGCTTTTAAGCTTGTTTTCATATTATTCCTTTCTTATATAAGACTGTGGTATGATTTTTATCTTTAAAAATCCTATTTTTGCTTTTATGGACTTTATAATAAAAAATAGATAAACAATAATCCTTGTGACACATATCTTTGCTTAACATAATTCTTAAGTTATTGTATTTTTAATGTACTAAAAATGCTTGGGTGTCACATCCAAGATGGCAATAAATAGTCAATTTTATAAGAATCTACTAAATCCTAAATATTAAGATAGGATAATCTCAATAGAGATCATACAAGCGTCATCAAGCCAATTAAATAGAAAATTATTTTGTATTTAAATTTAAATTGTAATTAAAGGATCAGCTCTTGCCTGATCCTAGAAACAATGAATAGAGGCTAGCTCTGAAGATAGTCCAATTCTTGGCATGAGCCTTAGTATTAGTTTTGTAATCAGTTTTCTCATTGTGAAATCACTATATCCGATAAACCCTCAAAGTAGATGTAGCCTTTAATTGAGATGACCAATATTAATCTTTATATTCTTATTATTATTTTCCTTTAGTGTTTATTTACTTTATTTGTTTCTCCGTGAAAAATTGTAACGAATTTTGTTAGACGAGATTTTCATATCAACTACTATTATTATTGTTAATTTTATGTGGGGGTTAAATGGCGAAAGTTTTTTAAAATTAGTGAAATGATCTTTTTCTAAACAAATAATTAATGATATGTTGATGCTAATTAGTAATGTACTGATTTGTTATTATTCATTAGTTAATTTGATAGTTTATTAATGATTAACTAACATTAGTTGTTATTTAATTAAACAAATTCACATAATAATTTATCAGTTTATTAATTATACATCAATAAATCAATGATAAACTAATTTATCAACGGATGTAATGCTACAAAAGAACAATCATTTCTTGAATTTTTAAAAGTTCAGCTAATTTTTTTTTTAATTTTTAAAATGATTGTTAGCCCAATTTTGTTGTTGTTGTTTTGCGTTTAGAAGCCGTTTTGTTTTTGCTCAATGAGGTCTGTACCAAGGGGAGGGGGTCAAAACACACACACACACACACACCCCATAGGAGAAGAAGAACAATCAACCTCAGCTTAAATTACCCCCAGAAAAGGAGAATACTTAAATGTGAATTGTCTCGAGCAATCGACAATACCAATTCAGAAGTAAACCATAAGATGAACACAGCCAATCGGTTTATTAACAAGGAAAAAGTGCATTGCTTAAATAACGGAGTCTGTAACGATATCTTAGTTGTAGATCAATTAACAAATAGGATTACAGGTCTCTAACGTGGAGACACAACAAACCATCAGAAAACTTCGTAGATGCACAATATATATTTATAAGAAAAGCCAACCGAAGTTATAACTTATAACATGAACTCGTTAGAGGAACTCAAGACCACATCTAGTCTTCGTATTCCGTCTCCTGGTACTGCTTCAGAACGTTTGCGCAATTACCCAGGGGTTCATCCATCTCAAATCCAATTGAATTCACTAAACGCTTCTCTGATGCCATACCGTTGTTGGCAGTGAGGAAAACAGGGGCACGCTCGCGTCCGGGGGCTGCTTTCGCGCAGTTTTGCTGAGGGCTGCTAACAGCAAGAGCGTGACAAAGCTGGTTACCATGGTCCTCAGCAATCAACATGCTGTAGCATCCCTTGGAGTCTGTTGTTGTCTCCTTGCTGAAGCGAAGCTTCAATGTGTCCCTGTCTAAGCATTCGATTCTAACCCTCGCACCTGTACATCAAATGCGTTTAATGAGGCACAAAGATGAGAATAAGGATGAGGAGTTGCTCTAAGCTTAGCCTTATGATAATCCCACATCCGCTTTCACCGTTGAAACCATGAGATCAAATCACCCCAACTCTCAAATTCAAAAAAAGATCACAAATGACAAGAGATCGTACAATAGTGAGTATGTTTTACATGGGTTTCGTCCCACCATACCCTTTCTGAATTTACAAGGGTATGTATGAAATATGGACATGTCTTAACATTCAACATTTACAAGATCCAATGCAATCTACTCTCTAAGAGAAAATTTGTTATTAAGGCAAGCACAAAAGAGAAAAATACAGGTACCATAATTAACAAATTTATGCAAACTTGAGAAACAAGACAGAACTCTAAGTAAGACGAAAAAAAACCAACTAATTTCCAAATCTGTTAGCAGAATGCATACATATAATATTTATAATGAAAATCAGTAGAATCTGAAGAAGCAATTTTCAGCGCTGAAAAGCAATAAACAAACTCAGATGACTATCAAAAAACGCTAAATATGCGCAGATGAGTAAATCACGTAACCGTCAAGACAAATTCCTTCTTAAAAAGTTGTCCTGAACCCTCATCTTTTGACAAGCAAATAAACAAAACTAAAATTTAAAAAAATGCGCATTCAATATCAAAGCCATTTTTCTTTCAATTTTACGTGCTCTGAAACAAATAGATCTGAAGCCAGTAACAGATTCATACAATCAGTGTCAAAAAATACAGATCAAAACACAAAGTCCTTCAAACGGCGCAAATCATTCACAACCACTAACATCAAGCAGATCAACTACTTTCTCACTCTAAAATCACAAAAAGCCGACATCCTCGGATTCCAAATCTAAAAGATCTACACTTTATACCCCAAAAAAACTCAAATCCACAATTCACTCATTAATGGCGAACTAACCGCCGTTAAAACATACTAAACAAGAACAGTAAACACAAAAGTGAGTGAATTACCGGGAATGTAGGTGGTGGCGGAGGTCTCAAATCCGGCACGGCAAGTGTCGCAGTACACCTTCCCTTCAACGCTGAACGGGTTCTTCGTCGGACGGCTCGCAACGGCCAGCGCCGGCAGCAAGCAAAGCGCGATTAGCACAACTGCTTTCGCCATTGATGCTTTCTTCTCGCAGAATCTATAGAGAGAGAGAGAGGTAATCGAAGAAGACAAAGCCCAAAGAGAGAGAGTGAGAATTAGAGGGGAAAGGGAGAGGAATAAAAGGGCAAGGCAAAGGCTTTGAGTGAAATAAAGTAATCGCGGGTCTGGCTGGATAATTGAAATATGCGCGTGAGGAGCTGTTTTGGCGTGTGATTGAGAGTTCTGTTGCTTTTGACTTTAATTCTGTATAACGAATCAAAACGTGCCATGTTGCTTGAGAGGGTTTTTACGTCATTTCGAGTCTCTTGTGTTGCGAACTGATTGGGACTGTAGAGGCGTTTTGGAGAGAAGGAGCGTAGAGGAATGCACGCGGCTTGCCATTGTGTGCAAGCTGGCGATGTCGGTGCTCACATGGGGGGCCGAAGGGGCGTTTTGAATGCTTTTTGCGAAAGCAAGCGAAGTATTGAGGATGCATGGGATGGGTTGTGAATTTGGAATCCAGCACCCACCACCCTCAATTTAAAACCGTGACGAACGGAGTCTTTTTTTTTTTTTTTTTACTCTTTTCAAAAAGAATAAAAAATCATTTTTCAGAAATTATTAGTAGTAGTAATTATGTCAAACTCAAAAAAGATAAAAATAAAAATTATACTACAGGACAAAATTATTATAGTGGAATTAAAATTATTATTTTTTTAAATATTATAAAAATAACAAAAATTATAAATTAAAATATTTTGAGAAATGCGTTAGGTTTGTTTTTGAAATTATGTTTACTTATATATATTAGTGTATTTTTTGAAAACAAATTATTTTTTAATAAAAATAAATAAGGTAAATATAACAAATTTTAGTCTAAAAATACTGATTATTAATGTAATATTAATTGCTAATACTAATTATAACTAAACAATTGCTAAAAAAATTTATCAACAAAAAAAAAAAGAGGGGCCTACGATCTTGGAGTCGCTGACTCGCCAAAGTCACTGAGGGGCGGCGAGGGTCGATGGCAGAGGGGCCTAGGGTGGGGCGACAAGGGTCATCGGGAGGAGGGGCTTGGGCCCTAGGGTTGCTGGGGTGGCGTGGTGCGAGGACGGCAAGGGATGGGTTAGGATTCTGGTAAGGGTCGCTCGAGTCGCGAGGCTTCATTGACTCCAAAATTCTGTCATCATCGCAAGGCTTCGTCGACTTCGAGATTCTACCACACTCCTGATGACGACACGGGTGTGACGACCTGCCTTTTTAGGCAGTCACTTTATTTTCTTAAACATCGTTTCTTAAATATTAATCTTACTTACTTTAGTAAGAAAAATATTGAACAATTTTTTTTTCCTTTTCACATCCTTTAAAACATTCTTGAAAACTGTTGCGACTTCTGTCGCAATCTAAGTTAAGACATTATTCAACACTTGACTTTAAAACCATTTCAAATTGTTTCTTAAAACTTAATAAGAAACATTAAATTGTAATAAAATAAAACATTTCATAAAATATTTCTTAAAATTTTGAAAACATTTCTTAAAACTTTGATTTTCTTAAAACTTTCAAAACTCAAAATCAAAAAGTGAGAAAACCTTTTCTTTGAACAACAGCGGAAACATATTGTGATGGTATCCATAACCAAATCTTCGCTGTTGCCCTCCGCAACACCAAGCTCTTCAAACAGGTCCTACTGGTTACCCGTAGGACTATCTACAGTATGAAGGAACTTTGAATGAACTTTCGCTCAATAAGTTCAAACTTAGTCTCACAAATCATTTAAACATGCTTTAAAACTTTTCTCATAAAAACTTTTTCCTTAAAATGTATTCCATAAACGTCTTTCAAACTTTTCTCATAAAAACCTTTTCTTTAAAAGTATTCCATACACGTTTTTCAAACTTTTCTCATAAAACCTTTTCCTTTAAAACATTTTTCATAAAACATTTCTTAAGTGTTTTTCATAAAACGTCCTTCATAAACCTTTTTCTTAAAAACGTAAAAAAATATTTTTCATAAACATTTAACATAAAATAGTACTTAGAATGCTTTTAATAAATATAACACATAAACATCTCGTAACAAGCAATACAAGCATAATCAATATGTATGATTCTATTTATGCTCATTTATGATTATTCATTTATAAGTATCTTATGAACATTCATTTCTTACTTTAACTTTTATCTTTGTTCCTTAACTTTCCTTATCTTACTCTAGTGTTCTTGCCAACACATTAATCATGAGATCATAAAGATGATGCTTTCCTTGCGAAAGACTTGAGACCTTCGAACACCGACGTCATGTACTCCACATCTAGGAGGTCAAATTTTAGCTTTACTTGTGTACCTCATATCTAGGAGATCGCAACTTTAATTTTACTTTTAGTACCTCACAATAAGGAGGTTGGTATGACACTTTCTTTTTATTATCTTTCCTCTTACCTTCTTTTTAAACTTAGTGAGCATAACAAATGCTTTCACTTTATAGTACTATAACTTAGCATTCTAAACATTTAGCTTGGCAAATGCAAACATGTTGCATATCATAACTTAAACTTTAAATCATATGCATAACACATGCAAATATACTTTTAATACATTGAAAATCATACTTTGAACTTTTAAAAATGTTTTGCATATCAAAAGCAACTACACTTTAAACATAGTAATTGCAAATCTTCTTTTGAACTTTAAAACTTTTTACATAATAAATGCAAACAAACTTTAAAAGCAACTTGCATAAAAATGGCAAACTTATTTATAAACATATACATAAATGTTTAAAAATCATTTACTTCATGCTACAGGTGAAATTTGAACTTACCTGAACTAAGTTTTAGTGTTCCTTATTTTGTTCCTTTTCCTTTCATTAGTCGGCTTTTATGTCCTGATCCATTTGATTGATAACTTAACTTAAACCTTAAACATTCATTTCTTTTTGCCTAGCTTGGTATACTATCAGTTTACCATTCTCTTTACTTTATACCCCGTTGTTTTTAATTTTGTAACCCACCAGGTTACCATAACTTTTACTTAACGTCATAACCTATCGGATTATTACTCTTTTTACTTATCTTTGTAACCTATTAGGTTATCTTTTTTTTTATTTAACTTTATAACCTATCAGATTACTTTTATTTTTAAGCGTCTTTTAATTAAATTTTTCGTTTAACGTAACAGTTCGTTACCTAATAAAATATTCAGAAAAAATCAGAATGGAGATAGAGAGAGAGAGAAAAGGGGAGACAAAGAACAAACCAAACATGGGCAAAAAAAAGAAATAAATTAAGACCACACGTCGAAATCATAAGCCTCGACCTGTTCATGGCAGCATAGACGAGGACGAGGATAAAGATTGGCTGCGTCAGAAAAGTGGATGGAATGGAGGAAACCAATGAGAGAACGAGAACAGATGGGGGAAAGATGAGACTAATATCAGACCTGGCATCAATGATGACAAAGAGAATTGCAACGAAAGTGAAGACGATCGAACAACGAAGATGATGTGACGACACTGACGAGCCTGCGACGACAGTGGCAAACTGGAGAGAGAGGATAAGGACAAAAGAAGGAAAAAAAGCAGGGAGGAGGGGCAGAGATACATGGAGGGAGAGAGTCAGATGAGACAGTGAAAGTAAATGAGTATTTTCTCAAGGAGATTAAAATTTGTGACATAAAATTTTTAAATTTTGCAATTTATGGCTTAAAAGAAGGTATGTTGTGTAATTTTTTTTGAGAGAATAAAGAAAGAGTAGAATTTTAAAATTTTTTAAAGTAAATAGTAGAATTTAAAAATATCTATATTAAATAACAAACTTTCAACATAAATAATTTATGTAATGTATCAATAAAAAATTATTGATATTATAAACAAAAGATGATAAATTACACCTTAATTCATTTAATATATAAAGAAGAATATTTTTATTATAAATAACGGTGTAAATAATATTTACACTATATATTTACTATTTATTATGAATATTTCCACGCCTCCTATTTACCGCAAATTGTTTTGAAAGAACTTACTATAATTTTCCTTATCTTCTCTTACTGTTGTCTAGCCCAGCCCACAATAGAAAGAGTGGCGACCCTACCCTCAACATGGGTCATATGGGCTATATAAAGCATAGACCCACGGGGTAAATGAATGTCTCTGTCATTAAGTACAGTTAAAGCTGCCATGTACTGTAATTTTTTGGAAAAAAGCTTTTAAGGAAATTTTAGAACCGGCTAATCATATGATTATGAAACATCCTTCTTATCTATGAACTAAAATCACAACATTCACAAAACAGTAGCCATAATTTAGTATATAATATATTTTTTAAACTGAGATTAAATATTTTCTGAATAATGTGGTTTCCCTGTAGATTTAAATAGGAGTACTCTATAATTATATCTTATAATGTAAATTTTTCTTAGTTTATCCTTTTATTTTTAAAACATATAAAAGTACACTCTAATTTTTTAAAAAAACATTATAATTTTATCCCTTATGTACGTTGTGAAATGAAAAAAATTAAATAAAACAGCATACCTACAATTAAATAATTTATAAAAACTATTTTATAGATTTTAAAAGCATAAAACCCCTAAGAAAATCAAATTTCAAAAACTGATGTTGAACTTATATTTTTTAATTTTAAAAACGTTATCAAAATTTTTTCTGCAGGAAAAAAATAAATTTAAAAAATAAAGCTAGTCTAATTAATAGTATCTTTGTCCTTGTCCCTTTGTTTTTGCGTCCCCAAAATGTGTGAGAGATGAAATTAAAAACAAGTTTTTCAAATTGAAATGATACCTTTATAAGTTATAAAAGCATAAGAATAAATTAAAAAATAAGTAAAAAATAGAAGGTATGATTATGTAATTAACCCATTTTTAAATATAGTAGGAAATTTGAAATATTTTACAAATAATACAAATTAATTAATATCATTGTAATAATTATTATTTACTTTACTAGTATAAAACATAAAAATTATTATAACAATCACTATGCAATTATGTTCCTAAAATATTTTATAAAAGTTGATATTTCGTTTTCACTCTTCTAAACATGAAATATAGTGTAACTTGGCTAAAGATTCATGAGAGGAATACACAAACACTGAGCTTAAGTCTTTGGGAAAAAACCATCCCGATGAACACTCTCCCCTGAGAGTTTTCCTATGGCCTTTTGATCATGGTGCTTCATGAACGTGCCAACGTGTGATCGGGCCGATTCTTGATAAGAAATCAGTCTGTCTTTCTAAGCTAAATGTCAGCACGGGAAGAGAGTTTTTTAAGATCAAAATATTTCGTTTAAGCACAAAAACTAGTAGCTTTATCACTCTTCAAAGTTATAACAAAAATTTTCAAATAATTGTTGAGCAAAACTCCCTCACAGCCAAAGAGAAAGAAAGACTCCCGAACCAAAGAAAGGGATGAATCAGTCCATCTCCCAAGAACTAACTAATATCCGGATTAGTCCTCCTCCTGAAGGAGAGATCTCTTCAATTGTATTAGGTAAGATTAAGTTAGAATACACTGTAAAGAAAGGCATCTTCAGGATGGTGGTTTTTGTTGTTCCCGCGAAGCTAAGATCATTCGACCTATTTTTGGCTTTGGCCAGACACTTTTTCTCGTGGCATAAAAGATGTATTTTTTTCATCGCTTTCGCATGTATGAAAAAAAATATTGTGACATGTCATTTTTTACAGGATTTTCAAATCTTCCTTAAGATTTTTCTCATATATAATTTTTTAAGAGTATTTTAACATTAACAAACTTATATAATATTTCTATTAAATGATTTTCATGTTACAAATATTTCAATATTTTACTAAATTTTAGTATAGTAAAATCAATTGACCTTTTGCTTTAGTGATTATAATATTCTCAATTTTTGATTATTTTAATATTAAAATTTTATTTTTATAAGTTTCAAGACTTAATAATTATAAAAAAAGACAAACATGACATTTCAAATAACATTATGCATCGAAATACAAAATAAAATAAAACATCAAATATGTTATTTTTACATTTTTTTTGTGGTAAATATTAATATTTGTGTTGGAGATAGTATAAGGACATGCCATCAGCGGTATTAATAACGCCCGATTGAATGGTTATATGATAATGTAGCAGTGAGATGTATTCCATTTCAACAAATTGTTTCCATTTTATAAATTGAAAGCATCATAGCATCATATGTGGTATACTTTTGGGTTAGGTTATTTTGGTCTTTATGTCACAATTATTAAGGTTATTAATGTACTTTGATTGAAGCTGGGATGATTCTTTGGTCTAGGGGTGAACATGGGATGGATTGGATGGATTTTTACGGTTTTTCAAAATTGAAATGATGAAGATTCTTCAATCTAGAGGTTGGACAAAAAGTGACAGTCAACGGCTCTTTTTTAAGTGTTTGTTTTGCCAATGCCGTTCACCCACAACTCTGCCTTAATTTGTGGACACGTTTTACGCGACCTCTAGTGTATTTTATATATGCCGCAAAGAAGAGGAAACTGCAAGTTGAAAGTTGAACTTTTAAGTAGTTGTATGTCTAGAAGATCAATATTTAACCAATGACAATCTTTTTATAATAAACAAAAAAAGATATGTGTAAACTTAGATCCTAATCTATAATAATGATGAATTTAATCTTTTTAGATCTCGATCTAGTTATAGCATGTTACCCGTTGCGGACCTTCAACGTTTCACCTTTCAAAGAAAAAGGAATGGCCGGGCACGTATGAGAAGTAATAAAGAAAGCAAAGAAAAATCAGATGAGTTGGAACAAGGAAAAATGGACATCCTTGCCCAAAAAACAAACAATAAAGTAATGAGAAGGACCTCAAGCAACTCTACTGCAGCTTTTCCTACCAAACAAAAAGTTAACCCAACCGAAGGAAATTGTATAAGGTCTAGAACGGTTTGTAAAAATATAATTCCTTCCTTCCTTTCTTCCCTATTTCGGAGATAGGTGTAGCCTCCCTCTAAACCTAGTGGTTAATGTTTTATTCTGGGTTAATAACGAACTGAATCCTTGAATGGGTACTTTTTTTTCTTTCTCATGCAACGTATAGAACAGCTGAAGTTTTTGGTCAATATTTTGTTCTAGAGTTTTGGTTACTTTTGTGTGGGTTTTAAAAAGAAATGTTTTTATTTTTAAAGGACTCAAATATGTATTTTTAATGTACCTTGATTCTATCTTCCTTGTAGACTTATGTACACACCACTTGAAAAAGACACGATGAATTTCTTGTTGTTATTAGTCGAAGCTGGTTTTAATTGAATGAAAGTACTTCTTTATTTAAGGAAAATGACAGTTTCAATCCCAAATGATTAAAGATGACCTTACTGTATATAAAAAAAAGAAGAAATGTATATACAACAAGATAAATTAATGGCATATCTGGCCCACATATTTCTTGAAGTTTTCGAACTTGCCAGATCATTCGTAAACTCTTTATTTTGTAATTTTCTTAGCTTTTTCTGTTGCAGAGTGCTCTCAAATAGTTGATGGTTGTTAATTTTTTGACTTTTTCATACATGTTAGGTGAATTTATTGAAAGATAGATTTAAATTTCGAATGATTAGGACATAACACGCCACATGCATGATGTGATTTTTTACAAATTTTAAACACAAATTGGGAGCATTCTTCTATATTATATTTATAGGTAACTTTTCACTATTAAAAAATTAAAACTTCTCATAGCAACTTACTAATTCAATCAAAATTCATGGATGAGAAAACGGCCGAAAATCTAAATTAATTATCACAAAAATCAAACAATTTAGTAGTTTTGACCCCCCGAGGCATTTACCCAGTTGTGCAGCCCCTTTGAATAAGAATCCAACATTCTAAGTGGTAAGTGAAATCTCCACTCTTAAGAGCTGTAAACCTACAGAATTCTTTGAATATGTTATAAGACATTTAACTAGTGGGGTTAAGGGGCGGAACCAGGAAAATTAATTAAAAGGACGGAACGTCTGCTAATATTGTCAAGAAAAATTAAATGAAAGAGATACAAAACTTTAAGAGGGACAAAACATAATTTCAAGGAGGCTGAGTATAATTTTAAGATGACGGAGTATTCTTTTATAAAATTTTATATACAATATTAAAAGAAAAATAATTCAGAGGGGACGACCTTTTATCCTCGTTCATGTGTAATTCTATCCCTGAGGTTAATCTTTTTAGCCAAAAAAAAGGGTGAAATGATAGATTAAGAATTGTGGGTTTTCCACTAACTAGCACTTCTCTGCTTCATTTTTTATAAATTCCATATTTATATGCTGCTTCATGAAAGATTTCTAATATTATCAATTACCCGAAGTTTTTCAACTCCGCTGGGCCCCAAGACTATGAGATGAATTAAGGTCGTTTTTCTTCTTCCTTTATTTGACGAAATGAAGATTTACGAGCCTTTAGTTTGTACGAATTTTTCTAAAGGTTTTACACTCTCATATGATATTTTATCTTTGACAAAGTGAAAGTGAAAGTTGGCATCTGTCTTCACGGATAGATTCTTGGAGACAATTAGACAAACATTGCCTGGGAGGAGAGGGTGTTAAGACAAATTATGGCACGTGATTAATTTTTCATTAATGTCATCAACTTATGTTTTTTGTGTTAGACCTTAATATGAGATCTAAACACGTATTAAATAATAATACGTAAAGATCAAAACAAGAACAAACTGCAGAAGCTCATAATCGGTGTACCTCCGGCCATTGATGCTCACTGTACAATCTAAAAACAAATCTTTTCGTTCTAACAGTTTGAGAGCTTGATGTTCCAGTGGGTTTGGGTTCTTCTTAACCCTTTCAATCTCAAAATGATGGTGTAGTGAGTTGAATATGAGAGAGATGGGCTAGGGGGCCTCAAACATCTTCTCTGTATATGCTATGTCCATCACACAGTATCCGGATAAAAACAAAGGGCTAAAAACAAATTGAAGAATGGGCCATTTCTAAATAATGTATTAAATGCTCAGAGCATTTTTATATAACATATGTATAGTGCACGTAGTGTATAGAGCACTTATAATATATAATTATTATTACATTCTCTCACTTGATATATATAATCTATTATTTAACATAGTAAGAAACAAACACGAATCATGCCGATAATTTCACTAAAAAGAAGTAATATCTTTAACGTATCATAATGTATTACGTCTCTTAATATTAGCCCATATATCTTAAATAATGAACCTATGTTTATTTTAGGTCCTACATTAAATATATTTATCAAATAGATGAATGTATACACAATAAAAATATCAGATAATAACAAAATTCAAATTGAGTTTTATTACTTAATAACATTGGTTCATATAACAAAATTTATACTAAAGAACCAAATCCTATTCGGCCCACATGTTCCTTAAATCTGAATAGTGACATGTCTTTTGTCAAAGGATCAGCAATCATCAATTCAGTGTTAACGTGTTCATTGACCACTGCTTTAACTTTAACACGTTTTCTTATGGCTAAATACTTAATATCAATATGCTTGCTTCGACTACCACTTTTATTTGTTTTTAGCCATAAAAAAGCTGTTGCTGAATTGTTACAAAATATTCTCAGTAGCTTAGAAATTGAATCCATAATTCTAAGCCCAAAAATAAAACTCTTCATTCATACATCATGCGAGGTTGCCTCAAAACAAAATACAAACTCAGCTTCTATAGTAGAAGTGGAAGTCAAAGTCTGTTTTGCGCTTCTCCAAGATACAGCTCCACCGGCAAATATAAAAAATGTACCCAGATAATTTTTTCTATGAATCAACATAGTCAGCGAAGTCTGAATCTGAGTAGCCAATCACTTCTAGATTATCAGTTTATCTATACGTAAACATGTAATCTTTGTTTTCTTGAAGGTACCTCATCACTTTCTTTGTAGCTCTCTAGTAGTCAACACCTGGATTACTATGATATCTTCCTAACATTCCAATAGCAAATGCAATGTCAGGTTTTGTGTAAACCTGAGCATACATTAGGCTTTTAACAGCAGAAGCATATGGAATGTTTTTCATTTGTTTCCTTTTGAAATCATTTTGGGACACTGGCTCAACTTGAATTTATCACCCTTACGGTGGGAATCCGAAATCTCTCCAAAACATTATTAATACAGGTCTCTTGAAACAGACCTAAAATACCTCTAAATCTATCTCTATGTACCTTAGTGCCAATGACATAAGATGCATCACCTATATCTTTCATGTCAAAGTTTTCAAAAAAGAAATTGTTTCACCTCATATAGCAAACCCTTGTTATTGGTTGTAACTAAAATATCATCCACATCCTCTAGTATATACATTGAGCCATAACATTGATGGGAGGCTTGTTTCAATCCATATATAGATTACTTGGCCTTGCACACTAAACGCTTACCATCACTAGAGAAAAATCCTTCTGGTTGTTTCATGTAAACCTTTTCTTCTTGATCTCCATTGAAAAAAGCTATTTTCACATCCATTTGTTACAACTCTAACTCTAAATGTACAACTAATGCCATAATAATACGAAAAGAATCTTTCTTGGATACAAAAGAAAAGTTTCTTTGTAGTCGACTCCTTTCATTTAAGTGAATCATTTTGCAACGAGTCTTATTTTATATATTTCAATATTGCCCAATGAGTCTTTCTTTATCTTAACAACCCACTTATATTCTACGGCTTTTGGGCAACTTAATATGATCCTAGATTCCATTATATGCTATAGAATTTATCTCATCTTTCGTGGCGTCATACTATAAAATAGATTTTTTACAACTTATGGCTTGTGAAAACGTTTTAAAATCATTTTCAACTCTAATGTTATAGTCCAATTCTTGTAGATACACAACATAATCACTAAATATTGTTAATTTCTTTATTCTAGTAGATCTTCTTAATGTTATATCAACATTTTCCTATGGAACATGTTGTTAATTAACTGGTTGTTCAACAATTTCAGGCATTTCTTGAACAATTTGATCTACTATATTATTATCAACAGCTTGTGGAAGTTCAATGATGGTTGTTCAATATTCGTTTGAACTTGAGGAGTGTTGTGAACGACAATCAATCTGTCACTTGAGCAGGAAGGTTGAGTATCAAAATTATCTTTCTTACAAACAATGTTGTGGGATTGACTACTCCCACTGATCAAGTCATTCTTAAGAAACTTTTCATTTCTTGGTTCCACAATCTTAATGCTGTGAGATCGACAATAGAATTTGTATCCTTTGGACCTTTTGGTATATCCAATAAAATATCCACTAATATTTAAAATTAAATTGCATGTTCCAATAGCCTCTACAAGTGAACTCATTCCTAATAAAACGCTTTGTTCATTTCCCACTAGCTTCCTTAGATTTCGCATACCCTATAAGATATTTGAAATATAGATTGCAGAACCCTAATCAATCCATTATGTATCATCATTAACGTTAACCATATTAGATTCATAACAAACAAATGAGATTGGATTACCTTTCTTCTCAAGCCACTGCCGAAATTTGGTGTAATCCTACCTTATGTGTCCCGTCCTTTACAGAAGAAACACTTGGATTCATTTTTTATTCTACCCTGGGATGGTCTTATACCTTTCCCTTGTTTCTTGGCTTGTTTCTTATTCTTTTCTTGTGTTGCCATTAATGCACTCTCACCCAATTCCATTGTCAGTCTCGATCATGAGTTCATTGATTGACCATGTATCCTTATGTATGTTGTAGGATATTTTGAAGGGTCCATATTGTTGCAGAAGGGTGTTCAATATATTGTGCACAAGAAAAGACTAGACATTTCAACATCAAGTGTCTTTAATTAAACCATAATGTCCCTCATATGCATGATGTGCTCAAGCACACTTCTCATATTGATGAGCTTTAAGGATAAAAATTTATTATCAAGGTGCGGCAAGTGCCTTATTTAAAGTTGCAAACTGCTCATCAATAGTTTTCAGTAATGCCTTGACATTGTTATGCTAATTGATGAAACCTTGCATACTAGTAGAAATTTTGGTCATTATGAATATCACACTAAGGCGATTAGATCACTCCAATTGTTCATAAATAGCCTTTTGAGTTGGAGTACTATCTGCAGTAATAGTCAGTTCGTCTTTCCTGATAGCATAATCTATGTCCATCTATCAGATATGAAGAACAATTCTCTCCTTCCATATCTTATAGTTGTTCGCTTTTAGTTCAAGAATTTCATATTTAATATTAGAAGAATTCGCAAGTTGTATGACTGCATAAAATTAAAATACATGCTTATATTACTAAAAATTTGAGACTTGACATACTTATATTATGTTTTACCAATATAAATTATGTTCCAAAAATTATGAATCTAGTGACATAAAACTTACCTGTGGGCTAAGGTTTTGATTCAATTAGACCATTTAACTTTATGATAAAACTATTAAATTATGTTTATTTTCTTAATTCCTATAGGTAAATTAAGAAATATAATCCGATATTTTATCTTAATTAATCATACAAATATAATAAAAATTCCTGTGAGATAAAATTTATTATATCAGATATGATAAATTACAATAAATGTCATTTTTCTATATGTGATCCTAAACCACTTAATATATAATTTTGCATAATTAAAGATGCTGTAGCTAATCTCTAATTATGTAAAATTATATGGATCACTAGCCTGTTTGGTATTATTTTTAGAGTTTTTAGAAATGTTTTTGCAAGCCTTTTGAGACAAAAATTTTAAAAACACCCTCAACACAATTTCTAAAAATTCTCATTTTTCAAAACAAAATCATTTTTTCTATTTTAAAAACACTGCAAAATGAAAATTTTATTCTCAAAATTTGTCAATATATAAAAGTTGCATGCAACTATAAGCAATATTAACAATTATGCACTAAAATGTTTTATAGAAATTGTATGCATAATCAAGAATAATAAATTATACATACAAAAAGAGCATAATTTTAGCACACGATGATATAAAATTATATCCACACAAAATATATAATATTCATAATAAATGCTAAAAATTATAAATATTCAAAATTATGAATTTTTCATAAAGAATATCAAATTTATGAAAATGTCATAAAAAATATTAAAAGTGTGGATTTTTATGCAAAGAAAATCAAAGAAAAATCAGATGAGTTGGAACAAGGAAAAATGGACATCCTTGCCCAAAAAACAAACAATAAAGTAATGAGAAGGACCTCAAGCAACTCTACTGCAGCTTTTCCTACCAAACAAAAAGTTAACCCAACCGAAGGAAATTGTATAAGGTCTAGAACGGTTTGTAAAAATATAATTCCTTCCTTCCTTTCTTCCCTATTTCGGAGATAGGTGTAGCCTCCCTCTAAACCTAGTGGTTAATGTTTTATTCTGGGTTAATAACGAACTGAATCCTTGAATGGGTACTTTTTTTTCTTTCTCATGCAACGTATAGAACAGCTGAAGTTTTTGGTCAATATTTTGTTCTAGAGTTTTGGTTACTTTTGTGTGGGTTTTAAAAAGATATGTTTTTAAAAGACTCAAATATGTATTTTTAATGTACCTTGATTCTGTCTTCCTTGTAGACTTATGCACACACCACTTGAAAAAGACATGATGAATTTCTTGTTGTTATTAGTCGAAGCTGGTTTTAATTGAATGAAAGTACTTCTTTATTTAAGGAAAATGACAGTTTCAATCCCAAATGATTAAAGATGACCTTACTGTATAAAAAAAAAAAAGAAAAAGAAATGTATATACAACAAGATAAATTAATGGCACATTTGGCCCACATATTTCTTGAAGTTTTTGAACTTGCCAGATCATTCGTAAACTCTTTATTTTGTAATTTTCTTGGCTTTATCTGTTGCAGAGTGCTCTCAAATAGTTGATGGTTGTTAATTTTTTGACTTTTTCATACACGTTAGGTGAATTTATTGAAAGAGAGATTCAAATTTCGAATGACTAGGACATAACACGTTACTGCATGATGAGAATTTTTACAAATTTTAAATACAATTTACGAGCATTCTTCTATATTATATTTATAGGTAACTTTTCACTATTAAAAAATTAAAACTTCTCTTAGCAACTTACTAATACAATCAAAATTCATGGATGAAAACGGCCGAAAACCTAAATTAATTATCACAAAAATCAAACAATTTAGTAGTTTTGACCCCCCAACAACCGGCAAGGTAAATGGGGTCGAAATCCGTAGAGGTATTTACCCAGTTGTGCAGCCTCTTTGAATAAGAATCCAACATTCAAAGTGGTAAGTGAAATCTCCACTCTTAAGAGCTATAAACCTACAGAATTCTTTGAATATGTTATAAGACATTTAACTAGTGGGGTTAAGGGGCGGAACCAGGAAAATTAATTAAAAGGACGGAACGTCTGCTAATATTGTCAAGAAAAATTAAATGAAAGAGATACAAAACTTTAAGAGGGACAAAACATAATTTCAAGGAGGCTGAGTATAATTTTAAGATGACGGAGTATTCTTTTATAAAATTTTATATACAATATTAAAAGAAAAATAATTCAGAGGGGACGACCTTTTATCCTCGTTCATGTGTAATTCTATCCCTGAGGTTAATCTTTTTAGCCAAAAAAAAAGGGTAAAATGATAGATTGAGAATTGTGGGTTTTCCACTAACTAGCACTTCTCTGCTTCATTTTTTATAAATTCCATATTTATATGCTGCTTCATGAAAGATTTCTAATATTATCAATTACCCGAAGTTTTTCAACTCCGCTGGGCCCCAAGACTATGAGATGAATTAAGGTCGTTTTTCTTCTTCCTTTATTTGACGAAATGAAGATTTACGAGCCTTTAGTTTGTACGAATTTTTCTAAAGGTTTTACACTCTCATATGATATTTTATCTTTGACAAAGTGAAAGTGAAAGTTGGCATCTGTCTTCACGGATAGATTCTTGGAGACAATTAGACAAACATTGCCTGGGAGGAGAGGGTGTTAAGACAAATTATGGCACGTGTTTAATTTTTCATTAATGTCATCGACTTATGTTTTTTGTGTTAGACCTTAATATGAGATCTAAACACGTATTAAATAATAATACACAAAGATCAAAACAAGAACAAACTGCAGAAGCTCATAATCGGTGTACCTCCGGCCATTGATGCTCACTGTACAATCTAAAAACAAATCTTTTCGTTCTAACAGTTTGAGAGCTTGATGTTCCAGTGGTTTTGGGTTCTTCTTAACCCTTTCAATCTCAAAATGATGGTGTAGAAAGTTGAATATGAGAGAGATGGGCTAGGACCTCAAACATCTTCTCTGTATATGCTATGTCCATCACACAGCATCCGGATAAAAACAAAGGGCTAAAAACAAAATTGAAGAATGGGCCATTTCTAGATAATGTATTAAATGCTCAGAGCATTTCTATATAACAAACGTAGAGTGCACGTAGTGTAGAGAGCACTTATAATATATAATTATTTTTACATTCTCTCTCTTGGTATATATAATCCATTATTTAACATAGTAAAAAACAAACACACCAATCATGCCGATAATTTCACTAAAAACGAGTAATATCTTTGATGTATCATAATGTATTATGTCTCTTAATATTAGCCCATATATCTTAATGAATGAACCTACGTTTATTTTAGGTCCTACATTAAATATATTTATCAAATAGATGAATGTATACACAATAAAAATATCAGATAATAACAAAACTGAAATTGAGTTTTATTACTTAATAACATTGGTTCATATAACAAAATTTATACTAAAGAACCAAATCCTATTCGGCCTACATAATCCTTAAATCTAAATAGTGACATGTCTTTTGTCAAAGGATCAGCAATCATTAATTCAGTGCTAACGTGTTCACTGACCACTGCTTTAACTTTAATACGTTTTCTTATGGCTAAATACTTAATGTTGATGTGCTCGTTTCAACTGCCACTTTTATTTGTTTTTAGCCATAAAAAAGCTGTTGCTAATTGTCATAAAATATCCTCAGTAGCTTAGAAATTGAATCCACAATTCTAAGCCCAAAAATAAAACTCTTCATTCATACACCATGCGAGGTTGCCTCGAAACAAGATATAAACTCAGCTTCCATAGTAGAAGTGAAAGTCAAAGTCTGTTTTGTGATTCTCCAAGATACAGCTCCACTAGCAAATATAAAAAATATACCCATATGATTATTTCCATGAATCAACACAGCCAACGAAGTCTGAATCTGAGTAGCTAATCACTTCTAGATTATCAATTTATCTATACGTAAACATGTAATATTTGGTTTCCTGAAGGTACCTCATCACTTTCTTTGTAGTTCTCTAGTAGTCCACACATGGATTACTATGATTCTTCCTAACATTCTAACAGCAAATGCAATGTCATGTTTTGTGTAGACCTAAGCATACATTAGGCTTCTAACAGTAGAAGCATATGAAATGTTTTTCATTTGTTTCCTTTTGAAATCATTTTGGGATGTTGGTTCAAATTGAATT
Source organism: Artocarpus heterophyllus (assembly GCA_025403435.1). NCBI lineage: Eukaryota > Viridiplantae > Streptophyta > Magnoliopsida > Rosales > Moraceae > Artocarpus > Artocarpus heterophyllus. The sequence continues at coordinate 13,536,893 of CM046334.1, forward strand.
TATCACCCTTCACTGTGGGAATCCGAAATCTCTCCAAAACGTTATTAATACAGGTCTCTTGAAACAGACCTAAAATACCTTTAAATCTATCTCTAAGTACCTTAGTGCCAATGACATAAGATGCATCACACATATCTTTCATGTCAAAGTTTCTAAAAAAGGAATTGTTTCAGCTCATATAGCAAACCCTTGTTGTTGGTTGCAAGTAAAATATCATCCACATCCCCTAGTTTATGCATTGATCCATAATATTCTATACAAATCCAAATGGAGAGATAACTTTATGAAATTTTAAATAACATTGACAGAAGGCTTATTTCAATGCATATATAGATTTCTTGGCCCTGCACACCAAACGCTCACCATCACTAGAGGAAAATCCTGCTAGTTGTTTCATGTAAACCTTTTCTTCTAGATCTCCATTGAAAAAAACCATTTTAACATCTATTTGTTATAACTCTAACTCTAAATGTACAACTAATGCCATAATAATATGAAAAGAATCTTTCTTGGATACAGAAGAAAAGTCTCTTTCTAGTCGACTCCTTTCCTTTAAGTGAATCATTTTGCAACGAGTCTTGTTTTATATCTTTCAATATTACCCAATGAGTCTTTCTTTGTCTTAACGACCCGTTTATATTCTACGGCTTTTGGGCAACTTAATAAGATCCCAGATTCTATTAGATGCTATAGAATTTATCTCATCTTTCGTGACGTCATACTATAAAATAGATTTTTTACAACTCATGGCTTGTAAAAACGTTTTAAAATCATTTTCGGCTCTAATGTCATAGTCAGATTCTTGCAAATGCACAATATAAACACTAGGAATTGTTGATTTCTTTATACTAATAGATCTTCTTGATGTTATATCAACATTTTCCTGAGGAACATGTTTTTCAACTAGTTGTTCAATAATTTTTGACATTTCATGAATAACTTGATCTACTAGATTATTATCAATAGCTTGTGGAAATTCAATGATCGGTTCCTTAATACTCGTTTGAGCTTGAGGAGCATTGTGAACAACAATCAATCTATCACTTGAGCAGGAAGGTTGAGCATCAAAATGATCTTTCTCAAAAACAATGTTCTGGGATTGATCACTCCCACTGATCAAGTCATTCTCAAGAAACTTTTCATTTCTTGGTTCCACAATCTTAATGCTGTGAGATGAACAATAAAATTTGTATCCTTTGGACCTTTTGGTATATCCAATGACATACCCACTAATAGTCATTGGATCTAGTTCTTTTCTTGTAGGTTGTAAACTCTTACTTTATATGGGCATCCCCAAACGCATATATGTCACAAACTCGGTTTCCAACCTTCAAATGGTGTCTTTAGGACAACCTTAGTTGGAACTTAGTTTAATATATACACTATCATTTTAAGAGCTTCAGTCTACAATGATTCATGAAGTTTGGAGTTACTATGCATTCTCCCACCATGTCCATTAATATTTGGTTTCTTCTTTCTTCCACAACTTTTTGGTTTGGAGAACCAAGCATAGTGTATTGGGCAACTATCTTATGTTATTGAGGAAACTTTGCAGATGAACTAGGTGCTTGTTCATCCTTAATATATCTACTATAATATTCTTCATCTCTATTTGTTTTCACGATCTTAATTTGCTTTTTGCATTGTTTTTCTACTTCAGCTTTAAAAATCTTAAAAGTATCTAATGCTTTGTTTTTGTTATGAAGTAAGTAGAGATACATGTATCATGAGTAATCATCTATGAAAAATATGAAGTATTTTGGACCATGAGTATCTATGTTTGGACAACAAATATCTAAATGTATAACCTCTAAGATGTTTGTACTCCTTTTGACACCTGTCTTTAACTTATTGGTCTGTTTTCCTTTAATGCAGTTCACATAAGTGTCACAATCAGTAAAATATAAAGTATTTAGTACTCCATCATTTACTACTCTTAATTCTTTCTATAGAGATATGTCCCAATCTTTAGTGCCATAACATAGAAGAATCTTCATTCATAACACATTGTTTATTACCAGTGTGAACATTTATAACATTATTAATAGCATCATCTTATAGATCAATAGAGAAAAGACCATCAGACAATGTATTATTCTCAACAAGATCAGATTTATAAAATGAACTTTAGGATGCCTCTAAAAAGTTAAAGAAATAACCCAAAAGTACAAGTCTTGATACCGAAATCAAATTTCTGGAGAAACTTAGAACATAAAAGGTCTTTTTTTAAATCTAAAACATAACCATTATTTAAAATTAAATTACATGTTCCAATAGCCTCTACAAGTGAACTCATTCCTGATAAAAACACTTTGTTCATTTCCCACTAGCTTCCTTAGATTTCGCATGCCCTATAAGATATTTGAAATATAGATTATAGAACCATAATCAATCCACTATGTATCATGATTAACGTTAACCATATTAGATTCATGACAAACAAATGAGATTGGATTACCTTTCTTTTCAAGCCGCTGTCAAAATTTGGTGTAATCTTACCTTATGTGTCCCGTCCTTTTACAAAAGAAGCACTTAGATTCATTTTTTATTCCACCGTAGGATGGTCTTATACCTTTCCCACGTTTCTTGGCTTGTTTCTTATTCTTTTCTTGTGTTGCCATTAATACACTCTCACCTAATTCCATTGTCAGTCTCCCTTCCTCTTGAGCAAACATGATCATGAGTTCACTGATTGACCATGTATCCTTATGTATGTTGTAGGATATTTTGAAGGGTCAATATTGTTACAGAAGGGTGTTCAATAAGACTAGACATATCAACATCAAGCATCTTTAATTAAGCCATAATGTCCCTCATATGCATGATGTGCTCAAGCACACTTCTCACATCGGTGAGCTTTAAGGATGAAAGTTTATTATCAGGGTGTGGCAAGTGTCTTATTTGAAGTTGCAAAGTGCTCATCAATAGTCTTCAGTAATGCCTTGACATTGTTATGCTAATTGATGGAACCTTGCATACTAGCAGAAATTTTGGTCATTATAATATCACACTAAGGCGATTAGATCGCTCCAATTGTTCTTAAAAAGTCCTTTTGAGCTGGAGTGCTATCCGCAGTAATAGTCAGTTCGTCTTTCCTGATAGCATAATCTATGTTCCATCTATCATGATATGAAGAACAATTCTCTCCTTCATATCTTATAGTTGTTTGCTTTTTAGTTCAAGAATTTCACTATTTAATATTAGAATAATTCGCATGGTTGTATGACTACATAAAATTAAAATACATGCTTATATTACTAAAAATTTGAGACTTAACATACTTATATCATGTTTTACTAATATAAATCATGTTCTAAAAATTATGAATCTAGTGACATAAAACTTGCCTGCTGGGCCTAAGGTTCTGATTCAATTAGACTATCTAACTTTATGATAAAACTATTAAATTATGTTCATTTTCTTAATTCCTATATGTAAATTAAGAAATATGATATCGATATTTTATCTTAATTAATCATACAAATATAATAAAAATTCCTGTGAGATAAAATTTATTGTATCATATATGATAAATTACAATATATGTTATTTTTTTATATGTGATCCTAAACCACTTAATATATAATTTTGCATAATTAAAGATGTTGTAGCTAATATCTAATTATGTAAAATTATATGGATCACTAGCCTATTTGGTATTATTTTTGGAGTTTTTGGAAATGTTTTTGCAAGCTTTTCAAGACAAAAATTTTAAAAACACTCTCAACACATTTCCTAAAAATTCTCATTTTTCAAAATAAAACTATTTTCACCTATTTTAAAAACACTTCAAAATGGAAATTTTATTCTCAAAATTTGTCCACATATAAAAGTTGCATGCAACTATAAGCACTATTAACAATTATGCACTAAAATATTTTGCAGAAATTGTATGCATAATCAAGAATAATAAATTATACATAAAAAAGAGCATTATTTTAGCACATAATGATATAAAATTATATCCACACAAAATATATAATATTCATAATAAATGCTAAAAATTATAAATATTCAAAATTATGAATTTTTCATAAAGAATATCAAATTTATGAAAATGTCATAAAAAATATTAAAAGTGTGGATTTTTATGCAAATTTCATAAAATATAAAACTATAACTTTTATGAAAACTCTATAAAAATATTAAAACTAAAAACATTTAAAAAATACCCGAATATTTTTTATTTAATTTTTGGAGTTTTTGTTTCAATTTTCTCACCATAAAAAACGACTTGTCGTTTTATGCCCAAGCAAAATGTCTCCTCCAAGTCCAAACGACATGTCGTTTGACTGGTCAGGATGTCAACTGACATGTCGTTTTTATGTCGTCTTCTTCTTCTAAAATGGGTTGTTACGACCCGTTTTGTGATCAGTTGCAAATCCGTTGGATTAAAAGGATTTCGGACACCTAATTCGACATTTCAAATTGCAGAAATGTTAGAAAATTAATTACTTAATGATTTTTGACGTTAGTTTTCATTAAAAAAAAAACTCCAAAAATTAAACTCCAAATCAAAGTTTCATTCACGGTATTTTCCAAAAACTATTCTTTGTAGATTGTCAAACATCAAGACAAATGTATAAAAACAGTTCTGATGTCAACTGTTAGACCTTAATATGAGATCTAAACATGTATTAAATAGCAATATATAAAGATCAAAACAAGAATAAAATGCAGAAGCTCATGATCTCCTGCTATTGATGCTCACTGTGCAATCTGGAAAACAAGTCTTTTCGTTCCACCAGTTTGAGAGCTTGCTGTTCCAGCTGGTTTGGGATCTTCCTAACCCTTTCAATCTCAAGACAATAATGTAGAAAACTGAATGTGAGAGAGGTGGGTTGAGGGACCTCAAACATGTTATCTTCTATACCATGTCTATCACACAGCACGTGGATAAAAACAAAGAGCTAAAAACAAAATGGATGAATGGGCCACTTCTAGATAATGTATTAAGGGTTCAGAACACTTCTATATAATATATGTATAGTGCACGTGGAGTATAGAGCACTTATAATATATAATTATTATTACATTTTGCTATGTGTCACTTCATTAATCTTACTGCCTTGAGTTAGTAGGAATTCTTCTGCAGGTTTTGTACATATTTTTCATTAATCTCTATTAAATTTTATAAGTTCTTTGTCAATGTCAAGGACTAAAATTGTTCAAAAATCAAAATTTAGAAAGTAATTTGTCAAGAAAAAAATAGACTAAAGTGTTACAATAATTATAAGTCGAAGACTAGTGGGACCAAAACAATGCTTTAAAAGAAAATACAAACGGTTCTTTCCACAGAGAGACGTGCAAAAAGTTGCCAATGCAACCTTATAGGATATTGGAAAGGGAAAGGGACAAGCATCATCTTAAAATATTATATATTTACATATCAAACCATGAAATAGATTAATTGAACATATCATGAGATATGGTTCATCCACTGCGGTCTGTCCATGAAGCTATAATCAAGAATCAACTGTGAAACTTCTAGTTATTTTAAAAATGACAAAAATTAAAAGAACTATTCTTTGATTCTATCTTCTCAATTGTCCCTTTTGTCTTTAAAAAGAATACAAAGACCCACTAATAAAATGAAGACGGAGAAGCGATTAGAAAGTTGGGTTAGTGCCGAATCTTGAACTTTCGGGATTATTAAGTACAGGTGCATCCAAGATTTACCACTTCGACCCTAAAGTTACTATATTCTATTCTGTTCTGCAGCCAAGCAAGGTAAATATTGCAGATAAAGTAGCAATTGGCAATTTTTTATTTATCTATTTTTCTTTTGCTTGGCTCGTCTTGATCCTAAAGACTTAAAAGGTGATAAGTGGTAAGTGGAAAGCCAATGGGCATGTTGCGTAGTGGCTGTCAGTTCAATCTTGATCAATCATGCGCAGATTCCATCTTCCTTTAAACCATCTTCAGTCCAAGCTTTCTACACAAGAGGTACATGTTACATTTCCTAGACAAAATTACTCGAGTTTGAGGTTTTTTTTAATTATTTTTTTTAAAGTTTGTTTTAAAGAATCTGCAGGATTTGATGTAAGTTTTAAGGGATTTTATCAACTAAACTAACTAATACTTAAATTTATTCAGTGTTTGGTAAACTAGTTCAAACCAATTATCAAGAATCGTGTAAAGCTCTCACATGTTATGTTGCAGTATGTTATGTTGCAGTATAAAACAAAACACTTAACTCTTGCATGTTATAAGAAATCAATATGTCAAATACTTGGTACAAATTTAATCAACCTTTCTTTGTCCTAATGTGCAAGTAATAGCCTTTATATACATTATATATAGGAAGAGTTTTCAGGTTGCATTGAACAAGTCCGATATTTTTAACTTTTTTTTTCGAAAATGTATATACATTTATATAAACTCTTTAAGTTATTTATATGTAACACGTAACATTGTAAATTATATTTCAATAAATTGAGTCTTCCGTTAATGAACTGGAACCAAACACATGTCTACATTAATGAATTGTTTACCTTTTGGAATTATGATCGTACATACGACGTCTACCGACAACTCGAAGCCAAAGTATTGGTAAAATATTCTCTAGATCTTTAATCATTCAAAACAAGAATATACTTTTCGATCATCCACTATATTATTGGGGTGCACGGAGTCTGCACTTCCGAACGAGGAACACATTAAATCCAAACAAAGGATAAAAAAAAAATGGTGATGAACAAGTTCAACTCATCAGCAAAAACAGGGCTGATAATTATAAGCATATTTGTCTTGTTTTCTGTCGTATCTGCATCACATGGAAGGAAAATTAAACCTCGTAGCTCCCAAAACTCTCGTATAAGAGCCGTTAATCTTGGAGGTTGGCTTGTCACTGAAGGCTGGATTAAACCTTCTCTCTTTGATGGCATCCCAAACAAGGACTTCTTGGTTTGTACTACTTGTCTCTTCATATTCATGCCGTTTAATTTGAGATTTTCTTGATCCCATGTGTGTAACATTTTTCTTTTAATATATAGGATGGAACTGGGCTTCAATTCAAGTCAGTGACCACTAAGAAATACCTCTCCGCCGAGCTCGGAGGAGGAAGCATCATCGTTGCGAACCGCACGTCGGCTTCAGGCTGGGAAACGTTTAAGGTAACACTGCTAAATTGTGCTTAATTTTACTCTTAATGATTTGTACTTTCATTGTATTTTATGCTTTGTTTGAATTATTAATTAAGTCATATGTTTTGCTTTTTATAATGTGCAGTTGTGGAGGATCAATGAGTCCGCTTTTCAATTTAGGGTGTTCAACAACCAGTTTGTGGGGCTTAAGGCAAATGGGAATGGGGTTAAAGTGGTAGCTGAATCGAAAACACCGGGTCGATTTGAGACCTTCGAGATTGTGAGAAAATCCGATGATTTGAACCGCGTTCGGATTAAAGCATCTAATGGATTCTTCTTGCAGGTAAATTTTGTATTTTTTTTGCTTTCTTTCTTATTGTCTTATGTTCTGTTAGATAAGGTTGCTAGTAAAATAATTAGCAGCTTCTAGCTTCAAATGGCATACAAAGTTTAATTGGTAAATGAACGACACAAGAGGAATATAGATGTTATGGAAAAATCTTGTCATTTCCAAAGTTGTCAGATGATATAATGTGCGAAAATAATATATCACGCAGGCAAAGACAGAGGAGCTAGTGACAGCTGATTATGCAGGGAATGGCACTACATGGGGAGCTGACGATCCATCTGTTTTCGTCCTGAGGTTCTCTGGGAAGTTGGAAGGAGAGTTTCAAGTTACAAATGGCTATGGCCCACAAAAAGCCCCGCAAGTTATGAGGGTAAGATACTAAATGACTAGAACTGATTCAATTTTAGCGTCGAAAATAGTCTCTAAACAATACTGCGTTATTTAAAATTTTTCAAATGTTTTTTAACTAGTTCTTTCATGCTTAATAAGTTCATTAACTGACGTGACATAACGTACTTGGATAGACACAAATGATAATCCCAATAACTCACCTCATATTAGTACTTCAACAGTTTTTGTTTATGTCAAATTGCATATAGTTCACTAGGTTAGCTAAACCATATATAATTATCACCATTAATTACTTTAATTATATCCTAGCTAGCTATAGCTGCTTCATAATACTATTTTGTTTAATATTTGAGGCTAGAATCTTGTCGGTCGTGATATTAATCCAACCAATATTAGTACCATTCAGTCGGTGGTGGACTCGATAATTGAAGAACAAAAAGTCTATCATAGTGTCTTTTTGAGGGGAAAAAGAAAAAAGGCAAAGTTCGAGTAGGACGGTTTTCTAATTTCTTGGTTTGAGGTCAAACAATAATTTATGATCATAATGTCGTAAATATAATGAAAAGGAGACGTATCACAATACACATGGGAATGGGATGACTACAATGAGGACGATTGGTGATTTATGACTGTACAACACAATTGGGATATGACAGATTAAGGATGACTAATATGAGTCATTTGTGGGGACACATATTTATAGAACACGATTATGATCGTTGGCTCTTGCCAAAATCATGTTTTTAATACGAATTTGACGGCTAAAAGTCAAAATCCTACCGGTTGGTTATTTTTTCGACTCCCTAGAGAAGTTGGAAAGTTTATATACAACATCAAACGCATATGATGATTTAAAAAGATTGAATGGATATTGATCAGGAGCACTGGAGAACGTTCATAGTTGAAGAAGACTTCAAGTTCATATCAGAAAATGGATTAAGCGCGGTGAGAATACCAGTGGGTTGGTGGATAGCAAGTGATCCAACGCCCCCAAAGCCTTATGTGGGAGGTTCCCTGAAAGCACTAGACAATGCCTTCTTGTGGGCCGAGTATGTATATATATACTTTGTCACTGCCCAAAAAAAAAAAAAAAAAAAAAAAAACGTAAAATCCATCAAATATGTAATATTTTCTAATTTGTGATGGGTGTAGGAAATATGGATTGAAAATAATAATAGATCTACACGCGGCACCTGGTTCTCAAAATGGCAACGACCACAGCGCTTCCAGAGACGGCTCCATTGAATTTGGCAAAACAGATGATAATATACGTCAAACTGTTACTGTCATTGAATTCCTAACAGCCAGGTACCGAAAGGAAAAAAAAAGTAAAAAAAATCCAACATTTCCTTTTCAGTGTTCATCATATGACTCTGGGTTAAGCTCTGTTTTTTGCAAAACTATAGGACATCTAATTTTGATGTCTGACTTTATTAAATTTTATAATACTCTAATTTATTAAATTGTTTCAAATTAGTCATTTTGTCTATTTTATTTTAAAATCTCAATAGGAAAAAAAAAAAAACACAACTTCTTTTTTAATAGACATGTCCTAACATATAAAATTATAAGACTCAACTCCACTGAGCCACACATAGTCCTCACTTGCACTTACCAAGATTTCAACAATGAAACGGACACAAGCACTATTTTAGAACAACTTAATAGAGCAAGAGCTCGTTTTAAAATATTTTAAATATCAGAAATTAAAACGAGATTTGTCTTGTAATTCGACGTTAAAATTGAGATCAGCGCTATGACTTTATTTTGATAAGCTCGTTTATATATATATATATATAGGTATGCCAAAAGACCAGGCCTATACGCAGTTGAACTCCTCAACGAGCCTCGTTCCCCATACGTGACATTGGAGGACGTGAGCAAGTATTACAAGGCTGGTTATGAAGCCGTCAGAAGGCACTCTTCCACTGCTTATGTAGTGTTTTCGAACAGGCTAGGAGAGATAGACGCAAGAGAGCTTTTCCCCGTCGCCAAAGGCTTAAGCCGAACGGTCCTCGACGTCCATTACTACAACCTCTTCTCCGACAGTTTTAACGACCTGACCGTCCAAGAGAACATCGACTTCATCCACACCAACCGAACTCACCAACTGAATTATGTCACCACATCAAACGGTCCTCTCACATTTGTTGGTATGCATGCGCGCTCCTTTGGCAGTTTGCATGAAACAGTCATCTTTTTAGCAAAATTGAGTCAGATTCTTTCTTGCTTTCTTTGTGGGTCTCCGAATCTCTTCTATAGGTGATATGGATGAGACACGATAATACGATAAGTGATCTCGCAGGGGTAGAGCCATATAGGGACGAGAGGGGCGGTCTTTTTTTTTCTTATAATTTCGTATTTAAAATTTTATAAAAATTATATTCTACTCCTCTAAAATTCCACTCCATTGTTGTGAAATTGTCTTCGCCCCTCTAAAATCAATTTTATTTCTCACATTGTTAGTTCAGTTATACATCCACCACCTATCATTAATTTTTCTGGCGTCGTCCTGATCCCCACTCTATTTTACAAGCAAAACTAGAGCATATGTTAAAAAAAGGATCTTAATTTCTTGTGCTTTGTTTTGATTAATGTGCTCTAATTAAGGATTTGCTTGACAGGGGAATGGGTGACTGAGTGGGAAGTAAAAGACGCAACCAAAGACGATTACCAAAGATTTGGGAAGGCTCAGTTGGAGGTTTATGGGAGAGCCTCATTTGGGTGGGCTTATTGGACTATTAAGAACGTCAACAAGCATTGGAGTCTGGAGTGGATGATCAAGAATGGATATATAAAGCTCTAGAATTTTAACAATTAATATTCAAGAAATAAGAATTTTTACAATTTTTAATACTTATTGTTGATGAACTATCATCTTGTGTTGGACGAGTTTTTCTTCGCCCTTTTGTCAGAATAGTTCGACATCCTATATGTACAATCTCTTTGCCTGAATTCTATATTTGCATAACCATAGTTCTACATCAACTTAAAAAAGGAAAAAAAAAAAGAAGAAGAAAGAGTCCACCTACTTTCTTTCTTTTCCCCCCCTTCTGTTTAAGAGATTAATTGGGGCGGACTATTAAGCATGGCCTAGCTTGACCTAATCTATGAATACGGGCTCGACTTAGACGGACCAAAAAATGGGGAAGTACTTTTTATAAATTTCACATGTTCGTTTGCCACACATGACATAAATTTTTCTAAATATGACATAAATAAACACAATTTTTAAAAATGTTACATAACATATAATTTTCAAAAAAAAAAAAACAAGGGTTAAGAAATTTAGGGTGGACTAGAGGAATACCACTTTTGAAGAGGGTATATGAATAGATTACTTCAGACAAATTATTAGAGTGTCATTTATGTATGAAGTAGTACAAGTGAATAACTATACTTCACTATGGTGCAACGCCTAATTTACAAGAATACTAGAGAGTAGAAGTATGACTCCTCGCTAGGGGTATATGTCAATTAATGAATCACGCCACATAAATTTAAATGTCCGTAAATTAAATATTTTACTGTGATACAATACTATTAGAGTGAGAGATCATAAAGAGGTGACATGAAAGGAGAGCTGGATTATAAACATTCATGCTCTCTCTCTTTCTTCTTTCTTTCTTTTGTCATTACATGATAATTTAAAAAGAGCAAAATCTTAAGATAATAATACAAAACTAAAAGAAAAAGGAAATTAACGCTGCTTTTGGTCCATAATCCATACATATAAATTTCCAAGGCTTATGTCATCTCTGGAGGTACTTTGTCATCACCTAGACCCATGTCTGTGCATCATGATACATTTGATAAATTTTATTTTAACTTAAAAGTTTAATGTGACACCGACTGAATTCTTGGGCAAGTTTTTATTCGCAAATTGCAAAGATTAATGATCGGATTCGTCAGAAATCAGAATTCTTATATATGTCGAGAATCTATTTTAAACGTGGCGCTGACACGATATTTGTTGAATACAATCCAAAAGACAATGGAAAGATTTAACACTAACAGTGATGATAAAGTTGCATTATAACATCTTTTCAAGGGCCCAAGTTGGTTTATGATTGTCGATATTTTAAATAGGTGGCGTTAAGTTTATTCAACTAGCAACGTAGGGACATAACAATCATGTCAGAATTAAAAGACATGTGAATTTAAATACATAAAAAATATATTCGAGCGTTCAGTATGTGTAGGATATTGATTAAAAATTTTTTAGTATTACTTTTTCAGATTTGCAAAGTAGTAGAGTCTTTTTCTTCTCTGCCAAAAAAGTTATTTAAATAATTGAAAATTTAAAAAAGAAATGATTTCGTAGGAATTAACTGGTTGATTAAGAAAATCAAGAGGAAAGCAGGAACATGTGCATAGTTGGAAGTTTTGGTTCATCAAATGTATGATATGTGCATTGAAAAAAAAAGTCTTTCTTCAAGTAGGTGTTTTTATTGGTTATATTTTTAAACTGTTAAATCTAATTAAAATTACCTTTTTTTTGTCAATTTAACAGCTAAAAAAGCATACCTATTAATAAACTATTTTTTAAATACCTAGCAATGAAATCTCGAAAAAAAAAAAAAGAAGACAAACCCCAGTGTAGTCCATTTCTTGCAGAGGGAATTGGACAGTGTTTCAGTAGGGCCTTTTCGCTGGCATTACAAAGTTTCGTCCATGCCCATTTTTGGTGGGAAACGTCAATTATTACAAAACAAATGAACCTGGTAAAGCTTGTTTGTTTTATTTTATGGAATTAACCAGTACAAAAATCTGCAAGAATCCATTAAATATTGTACCTAAACCCCATCACTTCTCACGTCCCATGATATTAACCAATCAATTCGATTCAATTAAACACCAGCTTTCAAAATCCATCCAATCATGAAATAATTTTAACGCTATAAGCTATCAATGAACCCAATAACACTATCGTACGACCGTACTTATTTAGGTATCACATTTTTACCTCAAGACACCAAAAGGACATGTTAGTAGGGCTTGAAAATCTAGTCTCTACTAATAGGATATAAGTTTTGGTCAAGTTTGGTTAAACTATTTCTAGAGTTCGGTTCATCAGCTTAAACATTAAATTTTGGTTTAAATTTAAATTTTTGTGAAAAAAATACTTTTATCAGACAAGTTAATTATTTTCTGAGGACTTTTTCAATAAGAACCCTTACTGGTAGTATATATATTGAAATTGTTAGATAACTTTTTTCTTTAAATGTAACAGTTCAAAAACGGATACTTAATGATGAGTTTTTTTTTTTCTTTTTGGTTCTTGCTAGAAAAATCATCTTATTTTTTAAATTCAAGGCTAAGGAATTATCATACCTTGTTACAAAAACACCATTTTACCTAACTTGAAAACTATCAAGGAATGTTGGCAATTAGAAATTTTTGTGATAATTGTACTCACAATCTCACGTGAAATTATTCCCTTGATTTTAGGAAATTAAGTGGTTGAGAAACATATATACTAAAAAAATGCATTCTTGCTTGCATACTTGTACACATTTGATAAAAGGATCTGCTGAGCCAATATTTTCCAAACCTCTTCTTGTCAGATTTCCTTTAAAAACAATGTTGATATTTTATGGCTAATTATAAAATTAAGCATAATAATAAATAACATAATTGGTTAGACATTTTCAATTATACATACATATGTACGTACATACATACATATACATATATATATATATATATATAGTTGATACATTGGGTGGTGGATGCGTGCCTTGTAATTATTATATCACCAAAGACATTTTCTTAGTGAAATGTGTGAAGGGGGCGGGTGCTCCTAGTTCTAAACTAAGCATATTGCATTACAAGCAACTTTCATGTAAAATGTCCACTTGAACAGACGGGCATTAAATTCGTAGCAACTAAGCAACACCATTTTGCTTAACAAGTTTGCGGGCCAAATTAATTATTTGGCGAGAAATTTTGATGAATGATCTGCATTGCATATGGATACGTTTCACCTTCAAGTGAGCTGTTCACATGATGTGTGGTGCCAAAGACTTAAGATATGGACTACTGATTAAATCGGTCCCATCATATTCAATAGGATACCCCTTCTACGTATATGTGTTAAATTTAAAAGAGATATCATGACATATATATATATATATATATATGTATATGTGTGTGTGTGCGCGCCCATATCTGGCAATTAATCACTATTATTAATGATCAATGTCAGCCAATGAAATTAGATTCAGATTGGAAAATTACTCTCTTTTTTTTCATTGTTGGTTGACTTGTACTAGTTTTCTGTTTCTCGCCTTGCAATTTAAGTTCTGTGGGCCTGTTTAGTTCTGTTTCACTCGGGGAAAGTTGACCTTTAGTTTGAAGAAGATTTTCAACTTTTTGAGTTATTAGGAGTTTGAAGAAAATTAGACACTTTTATATGGAGGGAGAGAGATAATGAAAAATGTTTATAGTCTTAGGGATAATATTTTTGTTTAATACTGAAAAAAGACGTATTTTCATGAATAGAATAAAGTTTAATTATTATTATGATTATTTATAAAAAGATAAAAAATCAAGTCTCACATAGCTACACGACTTAAAAAGTTGACTTTTTAAGATGAAAGCTCAAGTCCTTATCAAGTCTAAATTTCATCGTCGTCGTTATCATTATTATCAATAGCGCTACACTAAGTACTAATGATTTGTGATAATTACCCTAATAATTACTAGGAGGATCTTACATGACACTAAAAAAAAAATCTGGGGCTAGAAATACTTTTTTTTTTCCCTTGATGCTACATAAAAAATTTACCCTTTGAGTTATTGTTTATCCCTAGCTATATATGCTCTTTTCCCCCTCTATTGCTACTGAATAATACTACCGAGTAATTATTACCTCTTTGGTTATAGTACTTTCGACAACCCATGTGAGTAAAGCCTTAGACATGAACAAAGGCATCAAAAAATAAACACAATTTTCACTTTTGCAGGAATAACGAATTTAAGAACATTTGCCATTTGTCAACAAGACCAAATCTGTTGAACGAAGAAAGCAAATCTCATAAAGATGTTATAAACCCTATCATAAAAATATAAAGATGAAATCTCGTTAAAGCATATGTTCTTCCTACAATCAAATTTATGTTAGTTGATATGGACACTACGTTCAAGGAAAAAAAAACTTTTTCTCTTATAAAAGAAGAAAAAAAAATCATCTTTCCGTTGCCAAATAAATGTCACCTAATTTGCTAGTCAAGATAGTAATGTCTAACCGCCATTTGAAAGTCTCACACAAAGAAAGAATCAAACTCCATTGAATTATTACTTTTTGACTTAATATCTTTTATTGATTTTAAATAAATCTTAAATGTTTATGCCTTTTTTTTTTCCCTTTTATTCGGCCAAAGACCCTTTTAATTTATTGCCTAGTTTGACTGCCTAATTGAATAATTATTTTTTGGATTCGTTTTTCCTCTATGAAACTCTGACTTTGAAGCACAAGAATAATAAATTAAGGCATTTATGCTTGCACTCCAGAATAAATGAATAAATAAATGAAGGCATACGTGTTACTAAAGTACTACTCAAAAGTCCAAGCATATACAAACTTGTCGTTCCAAAGATATTTTGCACAGTTATATTTATGATGTTAGTATCAAACTGTTTCTTTCTACAATTAATATTTTGTATAGCTACTCTATAAATTAAAAAGAAAAGAAACAACTTATGATATGGTAAAAAAAGACACTCTATCCATAATATTGTGTAATTTTAGACTGTCAGCTAATATTGAAATTATATCACAGTGATTAAAAATAGCATGCGAATTGAGACTTTAATTTAAAGAAGCTATGACGATGCTAAACTGTACAATGTTGATCATAAGAAGTATCCTATCACATAATTCTGGAGATAAACGAATATTTATCTAAAGTTTTAAGGCAAATGTACAAGCTTTTGCCTAAATAGGCTTTCGTAGAAAAGTGGAAGAAGCATAAAAAAGAAAAAAGGTTGAGAGGATTAATGAAAAGAATTTGACCAGACCCTTAATTGTTTTTTAAGAGAAAAAAGATTAGTGAGGTTTCAGAAAACATAAAAAATAAAAAGTGGTTCACGAAGAATTTGAATTCTCTACTTCCAAGTTAAAAAAAATCCTTCAAGCCAGCCTAAATTTACATAATCTTTGCTAATATATATAAGTTAAATCATACCAGACATAATAAGAAAATCTACCCCAACCTTTTTATTTCCCTCCTTAGTTTTTTCCCCTTCTTCAATGGGTGTTTCCACCATAGTGCAATATTTGAACAATTAAATCTAATTAAAATTATATTTTCTATGAATCTAATGGTTGAAAAACAAATACATATCGATAACTTACTTTTTAATACCTATGAATAAAATCTCTCTCTCTTTTTTTTCTTTGGTTAATTACTCGGTTTTGTCAATATAAATCTTTCTTCCTGCTTTTTTTTCTTTATTCCTGAATTGTATTTTTCTTTATTCTTCACAAACAAAGCCTAAAATAACTAGTGCTTTGTTGGTACAACCACGGAAAAAGACCAATTACACAGGTAGATCCACTGACTCGTCTACCTTATCTTACGTGGATGCAAATCCTATGGTTTGCCTGCAAAGCTACAACTATGAATTCTATTACAGTAGGGCTTCCGCTAGTACTAAGCCTAATTTTCCTCTCTCTCTCTCTCTCTCTCTTTCCTCATAAGAAATAAAATTTCTTGTGGTTTGCACAATTTTTCAAATTAAAAAAAAAATTCCAATCCTAGCCAATTACAAAAAGAAACATGACAAAGCATTGTTACTTTTAAGTTCTTACCTCTCCTTTCGATTATTTATTTTTGGGAAATAATATTCCATTTTGCTCTTTTTCTTTATCTTTTGTAAGTTGGTATTACTTTTTTGCTGACAAAATTTAATGGGGTCCAAATTGGATTAATGCAAATATGATGTGTTATAAAAAGGGTTAGCTGTTCTAAGATGTGGCAATCAATTTTTTGATAGAATGACGAAAAAAAAATGCCCCAGATTATCACACCTCTCATTCTAAATCGTTTTGATTTCATGTGTAATATATTTTAAAGTCTTCCTATATGGATTATGGTACAACTTAGTACAGCACTGAATCCCATAATATTATGTATCTATTGATATAATTAAAATGGATACGAAGGCAGATGACTTTTTTAAAAATATTTTTAAAATAAATAACTACAATTTTTTTTAAATGATGCAAAAGGTCATTTATCAGTAATAAATAATCATTTGTTTAATTTTTAAAAATTATGATCATTTATTTTAAAAAGACTATTAAAAATGTCATCCAGCCTAATTTACTAATTAAAAATAAAAAAATAGATAATCTGACTGTTTTTATGTCTAATATTTGTTAATCATGCACCTTTTGAGGGAAAAGAACTCTAGTTTCTACAATGAAAGATGAAAAATACATTAATAGACCAACCAACTTTTATTTCTATAGTTTATTAACATGATATTGATCATTCGGTGCTTTTACGTGAATAAGTAAATATTTGCCAGAGTACTATAACACAAAGCAGTGAATGTTGTGCTTTCTATGTATCTGATTATTATAATCTTTTATTTATGCATTTACACAAAAAGTACTCGAGGTATATTCTTTGTGAAACTAACATCATTCCACAAAAATGCTGACCAACTGTGTCACGGTTAAGTGTTAATTATAAATTAAGATTAATGTCAACAACTATAATAATATCGGCATCCAACAATAATGTCGTTTAAATGAGTTTAATAATCAACATATATAAATAAATAAGAAAAAACAAAAAAAGAGAGAAGCAAATTAATGGCAATCGTCAGATCATTAGTGGTTTCACAAAAACGGAGCATGAACTGAGATGATGATTCATGACCTAGTCCTTTGTGCTTTGGGTTAACGTAAGACACCCATATTAGCCAATAATACTCACTTAAAGTGACTGGCTTTCGTTGGAGATTGGGATTTTGTTTTAGAAGCATCCAAAGCTCCCGTTTGCCAAAGTTTTTTTTTTTTTTTTTTTTTGAGATAACATATACAGAAATATATATCTCCCTTTGCCAAAGTTAATATATATATATATATATATATATATATAGATTTCAAAATATATTATATATATATAGAAACAAACACAAAACCCAAATTTTTTTTTTACAAAAAAAAATACTACTAGGATTATAATGGCATGGCCGACGTGGAAAATGCAACCAAACACTCCTTGTCTCCCTGTCTCTCTCATGATCTCTCTCGCTCTTCATCTTTCTCTTAATGCAAGCAACGGCCCAGATTCACCCCGGGGTCTCTGGCTCTTCTTTTATCTGCCCCACCTCCGATTCTTCTTCACCTCTTTCACACAACCCCTCTCTCTCTCTCCTTCTCTGGCTTTTTCTCTCTAGATTCAGAGAAAGAGCAGAAGAACGTCTTGTTAATTATTACGTATAGCACCAGACATATTTATAATAAAAGACGAGATCATGCTGTTGGGAAAGAGGCCACGCCCTTCAATGAAGAGGACGACGAGCATGACTGAGATCACCTTTGATCTCAGCACCAACGACGAGATGATGAGCTCTCAGCCGTCGGATCCTCACAACCCCTTCAAGGCCCACGCCCGACAACAGGATCAACGGCTCCTGGCTCATCCTCATAATAATAGTTATAGTAACTATAACCACATGAATATGGTCTCCCCGAGAAACCATAGTAGAAATTCCTCTGATTTTGTTGAGACCTCTCACTTCTTGAGATCTTGCTCTCTCTGTAAGCGCCGTCTTGTTCCTAGTCGAGATATTTACATGTATAGGTATGCATAATCATACATACATATATATACACATGTAATACCAAACATACTTTTTTTATTTTTTTTTTCTTTTCAATTTTAGCTCACTTGAATTTTTCTTTATTTTTATATGCGTCTTTTTTTTTTTTTTTTTTTTTTGTATACACACAGAGAAGGAGATACTTGGCCGATTAATTTCTCTCTATATTAAAGATTACAAATGAAATCGAACCCACACACTCTCATCCAATCTCCTCCCCATGCCATTTTCTAATTTGATTTACACAAGAAACCTTTTTTTAACGGAAAAAAAATTGTGTGGGGGCTGTGTGAATATCTAGATCTCAAAATCATTCCCTTAAAATATTTCTTAAATTTGAGGATTTTCTCATGAAATAAACTTGTCTTGCGTGGGTGCCGAATGTGGAAAAAAAAAATTGATGATCTAAATAAACCTATGTACAGAATGCTCTTATTCAATATTTCTTTGTTTTGTCAAAGTATTAGTCATTTCAATTAGTCAGTCTTAATTACATGTCGTTCCTCACAGTAGTCATAGCTAGCAATGATCAATTCATATGACTCAAGTGCCACTAATATAATTAATTGAGAGAAACATATTGTTACAAGGTCACTGATCTTTTTTGGTGTTGTAGAGGTGATAGTGCGTTTTGCAGTCTAGAGTGTCGCCAACAGCAGATGAGCCAGGACGAGAGAATGGAGAAGTGCTCCTTGGCTTCCAAGAAATTAGATCAAGTTGTTTCCACCTCCGCTTCCGCCGCCAGATCCCAAGTCACCGCCAAAGGCGAAACCGTCGCCGCCTTGTAGCCGCCAAGATATCACCTTTGCCAAGATAATATATATATATATATATATATATATATCACACATAAAAAAGGGCTTGGATAATGGGGTTCTAGATACATATATACATATATATACATATATGTCATATGTATATCTATATGGGCATGCAAAAATGGGCAAATTTTGAAGCTTCTTAATTTTATGTGGGCTAAGCCAGTAGTACTCAAAAGAAATACCACCACTTCCAAGTTCCAACTCTGTACTTCTTCTTCCTGCTATTATTTTTCCTTTTTTTTCTTTTTCCAAGTAATGGCTAAAACTGCAAAATTTACAAAAGTTAATTACGTCAATATTGTAGCGATTAATCAATTAATTTTCTTAATCTCTTTTGGTGGGGAATCCTATTTGCCTTTATATATGTGCGATTAATGTGCTGCATATTCGTGAGAAAATCTATATGGGCTTGCGAGTGATGAGGTTTGAGTTGGATGCTAGTGGTTTTGATCTCTTTTGTTTTTCTGATGGCACCAGTAACACCCTGGCTCTTGACAGCCAGTAATTGAAAATATTATTGACATATACATATATATATATATATTTATTAGTAGTTATATATAAAAGAAAAATAAATAAATTGGGTTTACAATTTTTGTTCTCTTCTCCGTATTTCACCAACCCTTCTCCTTCGTTGTGGTTCCGTTCCCTACGTGACTGATAACACAGCAACAGTAGCTTGTAATGAGGAGCCACTGGATTTTCTACACTAAAAGTGCTCTTGAAAATGAGAAGAAAAAGAATAATACAATAATAATGTCCAGACGGCGATAGGAAAATAACAAAAGTGCCCTTACATAGATTAAAAACTTTAATTATTGATGAAAATGACGTTGACGGGGGGAGAGGATTTTGTTAGTGTGACATAAGGTCTATGATTAGTGCTTGTGAAGAGAGGAATCTGTGGGGCTGTGGTCTACTTGGCTTTTGCATGGAGTGGGTCCCACCACCCGCACAAATACAAAACAAAAAAGAAACTTGGGACAGATATTCATTTGGAAGGGAGCCTAGGGCGTAATTTATTTTTTGTATTTTAGTCTGGCCTTTGTATTTTTGAGAAAATTTAAAAACACTACCCCTAATTTTAGAAAACATATCGTTTGTCTTTGTCCTTTGATAATTCAAATACTATTCTCTGTGTTTCTAAACTGTTCAAAAGTTATCCCCTAAGTTTTTCGAAAGAGTTAAAACTAACTATTTAACTAATTAAATTGT
Organism: Artocarpus heterophyllus; assembly: GCA_025403435.1. Classification (NCBI taxonomy): domain Eukaryota; kingdom Viridiplantae; phylum Streptophyta; class Magnoliopsida; order Rosales; family Moraceae; genus Artocarpus; species Artocarpus heterophyllus. The sequence continues at coordinate 13,557,556 of CM046334.1, forward strand.
TAAAAACTCCATAAATACCCATTCGTAACCGATATTTTAACATCATAATAAATATCAACAAATCAAGTACTTAAATTCAAACCAAAATATAAAGAATTCATGAAATAGAAGTTTAAAAAATCCAAACCTTAAAAAACATTAAACAAAATTGTCCAAGAAACAAATAAAAAGTATTGATTGATCCCCCTTCTGGTTTAAAAAATTTTTTTAAAAAAATCTATAACCTCTTTATGTCTCCATCTTCATTTCGACCAGTTTAACTGCCACCAAAAATGTTACAAAGCAGCACCTTATTGATGATCTTAAGTTAGATCTCGTCTCACGCCTCAACATTCGCATGTGCCTCGTTAGGCTAGTTCTATTGTATATTGGATCTCATGCCCATTGTCTACACTCAAATGGGTTAATCTAGATCTTGAGGAGTTTGGTTAGACCTATATCTTGCTATGTTAGATCATGCATCAACATCTTTCACAATTGCTGGTTATTCTTTACATCGGATCTTACGTTGCCGTCGTCCATTAGCTCGTATCTTAATTTTTTTTCATTGTTAACAAAATCTTTTCTTTTGGCTTTTATGATGGAGTTTGGTGTATTAACCAAAGTAGTCATCTAGCTTATCAAGAAGAGATATATCTTTTTATTTTTAGTTTTAAAATTTTCGGTTAACTTTAAACAACTAATGGTTAAACTAATATTTAATTATTAATTGATTACTTTTTTTGTATTTTGGAAACTTTACAGTTAAATGGTTATTTCTTAACTCTTTCAAAAATTTAGAGGATGAACGTGGAATGATTGAAAGATATATGGAATGGTTTTTAAATTATCAAAAATATAATGACAAATATAGAATTTAGCTAAACTCGAGAGGATACTTTTTATTTTATTTTTGTAATTGGGGTGGGGACCATCTCAGTAAATTTGAGTGTCCCCATATTCTTTGTTTCATTTGGGGGCCACTTGATTGTCTCCACATATTTCTGATTTATAACACTCACCACGCCAGTCATGTGAGCTGGACACATCAATCAGTCTCTCACGCGCGCTTGCCGTTTATAGGCTTTAAATGCCTGGGAGTGGGCAAAGAATGATGAAACTATGAGCCAATGCCCATTCGTTGGTCTTTCTTGGGGACCATATTTGTGGGCCAACACAACGTGTGCTTCCTATTGTCTTCTTTTTCTCTCTCTGCCTCTTTTTTTTTGGTTATTTTCTACACACGTATATATATATATACACACACACACGGGGCATAGATGATATATGCACCGTATTCTATACATGATATTTTTTTTAGGGAATATAGATATATATATCATATAATAATATATATGTACAGTATACTATAAAAATACACATATATAGGCAGCACGTATACCGAATTTCGTATAATTAATCGGAGGGCTCAGCTTAACTTAAACCGAGTTTGAGTGTGTTTGATAATATAATTAGAATGAATTTACTATATCATGCATGTAAGAGCTTTATGTTGCATTTTATTTTTACTTTACACTATAATATATAAAAACTTTACATTGTAATAAATGAAAATATATAATTAGAATGAAGTTACAAAATGAAGCCAATTATATCATCTTTGACGTCACATCGCTACCATTATTATGAGTAATAAATAATGATAGTATGGCGACATCCTACTATTTTAGTCCATTTTGGATCCCTCATTTTTTTTAATAATACAGATTAACTTTTCTTTCCACCTTTTGTTAGATTAATTATAAAAATTCCCCATCAACTATAACATGTATAATATTATGTTCTCAACCTTCAAAACATATATAACATTTGTTTTCCTTGAATTATGATTTTAAACAGTCTAGCGAAGATCATTAAACTGTTAGCTTAGCTTAGAGTAGTCACATAAAAGTGTAATAAAAAATTATTTGTACTTTAGGCATGATTAAATCACCAAAATACTCTTACCAATTCTTAATTATACACCAAGTTTTTTTAAAAGTTCTAACAAAAAGAGTTTTTTTATCAATATTTTATAATTCAGAGGAAACACATGTTATGTTTTAAATTTCGAAGGGCATAATATTACAATAGCTATAATTAAGAGAAAAGTTTTGTAATTAATCATTTTTTATTGTCGCATTTTTTTGAATTGATTGTTTCACTTTTTAGACCACGAATACTCATGTTTTAACCCCTCTCTCTCTGCTTCTCGAAAACAAAAGTTATGGTGAGCATACATGTTGCCAGCAAAAAAAACCAAAAAAAAAAAAAAAAAAAAAAAAACGTTGCTTAGCATATATTCTCTTTCCAATCTTGTTTCATTCTTTTTTTATTTTTTATTTTTCTATCTCCGCCTGCTTGGATCCCAAACTTCCTTCACTTAATAATGTAGAGAGCCGTCGTAAGTTTAGTGTATGTAATAATCTCTATAACATATTACTAGCGTTTCGCAGGAAAAAGCCGATGTCATCGGCTTTATCTCATTTGATTAGAAAGGAATAATCTTGACAATCATGAATTATTTCATGATGAAAGATTTTTGCCTTCAATTATGAAACTTTATAATGTAGTGTACTCATAGTTACCAATAATATTAATTTCTACTTGTTTAACAATTTTTTCTGCACATAATTAACGCAAGATACATAATGCAATACGACTTATTACTAGGACGAGTCAAATATTATATGCAGAATATATATAGTGGTATCTCATGAGTTTCATTCAGGATATCATTTTGAGCTTTTGAGTTAACAAAACCCACTCAAATGGATAAACTCAAAAGCCATTGATGCTTCAAAATACGACAAATCTAAGTGTATATACGAAGCAGTATATATATATATATATGTGTGTGTGTGTGTGTGTATATAGGGAAAACAGGGTGATATTGTTGGGAAATTTGGATCACAAAATTCCCTACCAAGATCCTCTTTTGCAGAATATCAAAGAACAAGAGACAAATTAAAAAACTACGACACAAGGATTTAAGTGGAATACATCTAAATCGGAGAAAAACCACGGTCGTTGTCAGAAAACAACCAAAGAAAAATTTGCTATGTGGAAAATTATTACAACCATACACTCAGTAATTTTCTTCACACCCAAAACCCAATTACACTCAAAAAATTGTTCACTCAATTTTCTCTCTATGGGGTTAGATATATAATCCAAAAAAAAAATTCCTTACCAAGTATTACCCATACCCATATCGAGAAGCCAAATGCCCCATATGGTATTCTACATACTTAAGGGATCTTCTCTTCTCCTTGGGCTGCTAAATAACCAAAGGGAATTGAGTATTTATAGTTTCCAATCCTTCCCCTCTTCCTTCTAGCATTCACATTGATAACCTACCATTCTTGACGTTCATATTGGTAGCCCACCATTCTTGTCGTTCACATTGATAGCACACCATCCTTGATGTTCACATTAGTAGCACACTATTCTTGATATTCACATTGATACCACACTATTTTTTACCATTTATTTTTTAATCAACTCCAACAGATATTAGGGTAGTGTATACTTTTTCTGCAATATTCACTTGTACTTAAAGGACGTTACTAGATCATCTGCAACAAATTTTCAGAAGGTTCGAGTAGATAACTTTGAAGGGGCAATGGCTTTTCAGCAATTTGGCCAAATATTTTTAGGGTCGACCGGGGGACATAAATATTGGGATCGAAAAACATCAAATGCTCTCGATAAATATATATTTTTTATGCTCTCTCTTTTCTTTGTATACACAAAAGAAAAAAAAAAGAAAAAAAAAAAAGGAATGGTCCCATGAGCTATTCAATATATGACACAAGTATTTGTACCTGCTTCTTTCGAGTAATTTATTATACTTTTTCGAGCTTTTGCTGGCCATTGTTTGCGTGTGTGCACTCGGCTCACATGAAATATTCTCCTTTCTTTCTACCTTCATTTCTTTCCTCTTTTTTTTTTTTTTGATTTTTCCGAAATTTCAACATTAATTAGAACCTAAAAAAATACACTACCAATGAGGTTTTGTTTTCCATATGTTAGACCTATATAAAAAAAATATTCTACTTTGCATACCCTTTTTATTTTAGTGTGACTGTTATAACCAGATTCAACAATAAAAAACGTGTATTATTAGTATGAAATTGAAGGTCTTACCCTAGAAAGACTTTGTTTTTGTCCTTTTTTTTAAAAAAAGCGGCACAAAACAGTCATGCAAATGTTGAAGAATCTATCAGCTAGCCATCATGGCCAACCGGATGATCCACCGAAGAATCTTTAGTTAATGCATTTAATTAGGGGTTATTCCATTTTTTTTTAATTGAACAAAAAAAAAAAAAAACATGGTAGTTGGCAAATTGGCACGGTCCATAGTATCACCTAGATTTAGATTCGTGAATGTCACCTTTACTTCCCAAGTCCTAACTACGCTTTATAATGAAAACACCAATTAGTTCAATTAGTTAAAAATGAAGATTAGTTCAACTGAATAAATCTCTAGTATTTTTGTATAAAACATCCGATCATACTGTATCTCCCTCTTCTTTAAGACTAAAGAGGGGTCGTAAAAATAAATAAATAAATAAACATATAGTAGGATACTTTTTTGCATAGCCTATCATTTATATAAGGGGAAAAAAGAGAGAGGAAAGATTAACTTTGAGGTTGGTCTTCCAAACTCTTTCAAGGCGAGTATTGAGTGCCAACGAATTATTGGAGCTTCCTTCCAAAGATGAGGCAAGCCTAGCATATGTTTGGAGCACTAATTCTAACTACTACTCTCCTGTAGCTACATTAAAAACTAAAAAATTGTTACAGTGTAAACTTTCACATGCTTTAGTTTTTAAACTTAATATGTTATTTCTAAGGGCAACTTATAAAAATGCCCGGATACCCTAACTTATCAAAAATGTTTTCTAACAAACCACTTATTAAAATTGTTCTTTTATTAAAAAATTATAATTTATTAAAAGTTTAAGTTACTCTCCTTTATCACTCCCTCGTAAAGAAACCCACCGGGTTTTTTTTTTAGCAAAACAAAAGTAAAAGAGTAAATAGCAAATAGAATTATAAACAACAACAAAAAAAAAAGAGCAGTTATGAAAACATAAAAATAAAATAGAAGGGAAGTTTTAATAAAAGATGCTGTTCTTTAATTATATTTTTGGTATACTAACTTCGATTTGTTAAAACGCTTGGAATCAAACCACTTTTGCTAAGGATTTAGTGAAAGTTACCAAGCACCTCGTTTTCTCAATTTTCTCCTGTACCAAACAGTACTTTAAAGTTGAGACCATTTTTTCTCTGAATTCGAGCACCCATTGATTTAACGACAAATTGCACAAGTGGGCATTAAGTGTCAGCATCAAGCACCAATTAACTGGCATCTACGCATGGCTTTAGTATTTGATTACCCACAATTGCCATTTCCTTATTCTGCTCTCGTAACTTTCAATTAAACAAATATCAGGTGTGTTTTGTGGCTGACTCGATCGAAATATTCTCCCCCAAAAAATAGTAATAAAAAAAGAAAAAAAGTAAAGAGAAAAAAAAAAAAAAGAAGAAGAAAACCTTGCCCCATGGGGTCAGGGCCAACTGCTTCCTTGGACTACATTTAACATCATGCTGATTTTTTTTTCCCCTCGTATACCCTACTTGTTCAATGCTAATAATTGCTGAAATTATGTCATATTTATGTACGATTTTTTTTACCATGAAAAAAAGGATCAGTGGTGTCTTTACTTTCTCAAACCAACGTCATTTTAAAAATCTACTGGTACCAAATCAAGAGGGATGAAAATGATTCTGCCATTAGGACTTCAATAGGTAACAAGTCATGGTTTGAAGCAGATTCTTGCATGCAGCAATATTCAAACCTCCAATCTTTGCTGACTAAGTCTCCAACTAGGATCTTCTTGCCATAATCCCACCACCACCAGTGGAATATCTATGTACCATTCATGTTGCTGTGTTAAGGGTTTACCGAGAAATTGAATTCGCCTCTTGGTATTGAGTACCATGAAAATTTTTGTCCATTTTATTTTAGTATTGAGCGTACTTGTCAGAGTTACCAAGTACTGCACGTTAGTGCAGGAGACATCTAATACTTAGACACTATTTTACTGTTATGGAAGTCAACTTTTAGGTTTCATTATACAAAAAAAAAAAACTTAATTTTATGAACGAATTATCAGAGATGAACACTAAACCTTTACAGTTGACTCCTGCATTTTTGTATCGGCCAGAGCTTTAAATTTCAAATGACGGCGGTACTATTGATTCTTATATGTATATCCACACGAGCGTTTTGTATGGTTGGTTTGTTTTACTACATGAATTATATCTACATGTTTAACATCACCGATACAATGATGAATCATGAAAAAAAATGAAGTTTATATGTTAATTTACGTGCAGTAGTATGTTCATTTTTATATATACATAACTATGTCCGTACGATAGCACAATCAGATTTACTGTGTATATAATATGTCATGCATTATTATAATTGGAGTGTGAAAAATCTTGAGATACTGGTAAAGGTATCACATGGTTACAGTTTAACAAGCAACTACCCTAGTAAATTAATAAGTAAGGAATAGTGAATTAAAAAGGTTGATATGTATAAGCTTGTTTCTCTCTCTCTCTCTCTCTCTTTTTCCATGCGCATAATTGATTGAGGTTAAGGGATGTGGGTTTCTAAAAGTGCCTCTCTTTCAGTTTCAAAAGAACTAAACAAATATCAGGTAACTGCTTGTGGAAATACTATTTTTATCCTTGGCTTTATGGGAGCAAACGAAAAGCCATGATGCCTTCTTGTTAATGCTACTACTAGGGCATTTGACATGTCGGTTGAAATTTAAAAATTTTGGTTTAAAAAAGGTAGTTTATGAGAGTTTTATACTATAATAATTTTTTGTTTTTCATTATAGTTGCTGAGAACTGTGTTCCTTTTTTTAGCCAAACACCTTTTACTGCATCTTCCTATTTTCAATAAAGATGAAAAATTAATAAACTTTTTTTGTAACAATAAAAATGATGATGATAAATGAAAGAAGAAAAATTTACCTTATCGACCAAAATATTCACTTATAGGACTCATTTTTCTGTAATAGTCTGTAATTGATGAAACGAAGCAATTCATATTTTTACTTCCCCATTTAATTAATTAATTCTTAATATCTCTACTTCCTTTTGAACAAAATGACCGGAACCACACAAAGATGCTTTCAGCTGGTTCACAACCACCACCGATGAGTCTAATGAAAACTTAGAAAATTTGCTCAAAGTGACACGTTGAGGAATCATCACATTGTGTCCTAATTTCAAAAGCACTAATGAATCAAAGATTTGGCCTTAAGGTGGAGTAATCCATGCTACGCCTTACACGCCATGGACCCCATTCAACCATAGTTTTCGAACTTTTCTTTTTCTTAAATAATAATAAAAATAATAAAAAGATTTTATCTAAAAGTACTGGGACTTAACCTAAAAATGGTATGGGTTTTAAAACGTCAGATGTAATTATTTTTTTTTTTACATCCAATCATTGAAAGATAAAATATTACTTATGGGTTCAAACAAAAAAATGGCCCCAGAAGAATATGGGCAGAGGTTATAGTAGGGCCCGATGGGCCAAGCCAGCGCAGCCAGTTGAAATCTTAAGAAACTATTTTTTAAAGTTGTATTTGTTTACGTCATGTTAAAAAAATTATGTCATACTATTATTTATATTACTTATTAAGTTATATCACAAATAAACACATGTAGCGTTTATAAAAAGCAAGTCTAAAAAGGTGACATTGTGAAAATCCCTTTTAAACCTTTACACTTATAGGATGTTTGGGAGAATAGTTTAAACTATAAATTTGTGTTTGAAAACTATAACATGCGAAAACTCTACTCTGTAACTTTTTTTTGTATTATGTAAAAATTTTATACTGTTTATAGTTAAACTATTAGTTTAAACTATTCTTTCTAAGCTTCTTATATTAGGAGCTCAAATTAGAAGGTTGATCGTCAACGTCAACTATAGTTTTATATTTTGTTTAAAATTGGGTCCAGAGCCTTCCCAATTGTATAATTAGGATATGGCTCACCCTGTGGACAGCAACTTATAACTGAGTCATGACCTTTCAGATTTTTGAGAGTTCTTTCACCAACTTGCCACGTCTCATGCAATTTAAAGCACCATATTTTTACCCTCTCGAGGGTGCGAGGAGTTTTACAATTTCTATTTAACATACCAGTTTAAACTCTTAGGTTTAAATCATTCTTAATGTAAAACTTTTAATAGTCATAATATAAAATAAAAAATAATTACGTGTAAAGCTTTTATATGTTATTGTATTTGAATTTATTTTTCGGTTCAAATTGGTTTCTATCTATTAGTATGTAGTTGTTGCAGTGAGGCCCATAAATGTTGTTAGGACAACTAGATTCAGTTTTTAAAGAGAGTTTGGTTTTGAACTCAATCATCGGCAAGCATAAAGTACACCAATGTCACACAATAATTGTATTAAATAAATTAATTTCATGGATATAAGTCAACTCTGAGAAGACTTGGGAAAAAGCCTTTAAATGATCTAGATCGATCTACGATTTGATCGAATTAGTTAAGTTCTAAATTCATGATTCCAGCTCAATCATTCCGCTCATTAACAGCTTGGCTTATCAACCACTTTTTTTTAATCATCTGCATTAGAATCTGTAGCTCCAAAGGGATACGGTAAAAATTATCCCGCAAAAATGAACAATGAAAGCTGAAATGTTGTAGCTAGGAGCGATCGCTTTGAGTTTTGCTCAAAGGCACACGAATCCTTTAGGAGTTTAAAATAAAGGCGAAGGAGGATTCTTCATTTGATCACTGAATTTTGTTATTTACCCTCGTACGTATACTCGTGACTACATAAAAATGTTTGCCCTACTGATGCAAACATCTTAACGTGCCAAATTATCAAAATACAGCACTTTTTTTTTTCATCTTCTAACCTAGTATCAGCAATACATGTTTTGATTGCCACATGTAATATTGATAAGAATACAGATGTTGCCGCCCATAGAGTTGAAAGTGTACCTTATATATATATACACTAGTGAGTCTAAATCCACTATCTTATTTTCTTGTTTTATTGACCGTCCATCTATTATTTATTTCTCATATCATCTAAATTTAATTGCCTTACCACATAAATAAGAACTAAATACTAAAAGTACTTGAATAATTTATTAAAGTGTCAACAATTCAATTAGAGAGATAAAATATAGAATAGAAAAATAGAACAATAGATCTTAACTTGGGTTGATGCACAATAATTCGCGTGATACGTGTACATACGAGACATAAGCCTTTGTAGATATTGTGGATGAGAAACAACCACATTGCTAGTGTTGGCCTCACAAATGAGCTGTTGGGCCCTAATCAAGTCATTAGCAGGATAGAAGGTAGAGAAATTATGTTATAGCTAGGGGACCATATATATTTTGTCTTTGCGGGTTTTGATATGATTGATATGTGCATTTGTCTGCCAAAAAAAGGGTTTTGGACAGCAGAGCAGACGACAATACTTTTGTGTGGCATAATTATGAGGAATTATTGCCTCTCTTCCTCAGAACAGATTAAAGTGCTTCATACTTTATGATTAAACAATATGGCCCCCATACGCTTTGGACACTGGCCAGGCCCCTAGCTAATTTACGCAGGATTAAAGTTAAGCGACGAGGCAAGGGCTTTTTGAATACATAGAATTCCCCCACTTAATAATTGTAAAGGACCACATTTTCTGGTTTGGCGTGTTCTTGTAGATAATAGTTGTATAGATAATAAGCATGAATAGGACTTCGACCATTGTCTTATTCGTTTGATACAGTATGCACCACACATCATATAATAGGACCATCCAATGTTTCTTTCTTTGATTTTTTGCCCCCCTTTTTTCTTCTTTGGAAAAATGGAACTACATCTTTTTCTTAAGCAAGATATTAACGACCACAGGTCTTGATGGCATTACGGTAAAGGATGATTGTTTGTATTTTGACATTGATACTTAGTCCTCTAAAATAATGAAGGTTGTATGTTTCGCGTATATGGATCCTTGAATTATTGTTTACGAGAGCATAAACAAATTCTTGTTTTGTTTTATGTGTGATCCCAGTAAATTCTAAAAGTAGCACTAGATAGAAACGTGAGGAGACCACTAATTTTTTTTTTTATTTTGTTAAAAAAATGAGAAAAGAAGCATGATATTGCTAGTTGAAAATGCATAACTAGGAGATGCCAAATTGACATCTGCAATGGAGCATGGGCCGGCCAAAAAGTATACAACCCAAAAAGAAAGGAGCCCAAACTTTTTAGCCTCTAGGACATTGGTGGGTAAATAATTCAATCATTTAAAACATCCAACTAATCTAATCCAATTTATAAAAAAAAATTTAGATATCCAAAGACTATTAAATTAAATTTGGATAAAATTTTCACATATCTAATTGAATTGGATTGGATATTGATTTTACTTTTTAAAATCCAATAAAACTGATCCAATCCAATATATCTCTATCATATATAAATATATAAATAATTATATGTATATAAATTATATTTGCAATACTTTTTTTTCAGTTTGTGTTTATCTTATCTTTTTTTAGTTTATTGTTCGGTTTGGATAATGATTGTTTTCTATGGAATTATTTTTTCTACTTTAAGTTAGAAAAGAAATATATAACTAATTATATAGATCTATTATATATAAATAATTATGTATAAAAATATATCTGCAATACTTTTTTTTTAGTTTTGTGTTTATCTTATCTTTTTTCTTTTAGTTTACTGTTTAGTTTGGATAAGGATTGTATTCTATGGAGTTATATTTTTTACTCTTTTTTCTAGGATGAATTTGGTTTTACATTGATAACTGATGGTTTTATAAAATTTAACATGTTTAATTTTAAGTATTTTTAATAAAGATTTAAGAAATTTTTATAAAAGGTCAAGCCCAATCCAATCATCCAATCCAATGGATATTGGATTAGATTGAATGGTAGCAGAACACTAGATTAGATTGGTTGGATTTCAATGAAATTTTTCTGGACTAGATTGGATAATAGATGATAAAAAAGAGAAAATTACACAAAATGCCCATTAAGTAAGTGAGCTTTTAAAGCTGTCCTCCTATTTTTGCTTTTTCATAATTGCCCTTTTTTATTTTATTAATAATAATTATGTCTTTACTATTTTTCCCTTACTTCATATGAAAGATACCTAAAATCAGATTTCTGTTATCTCTCCTCTATCTCTCCCACTTCGCCTCCCTCCCTTTCCTCTCTTCCCCCTCCACCTCCTCTCTTTCTCTTTGCCCACTCTCTCTTATCTCTACTCGCTTCTTTCTTCTAACCACCGCCTTCTCCTCCTCCTTTTCCATTCTCTCAAACTTGCATTGTCTAACTTTAATGAAATCGGTGCGTTTGTTTGGATCTCTCTCCTCTTTGAGTGGTTTTTGCCGTTGGCTCTGACGTTGCAGATCCAACAACATCAGTCAGATTTGGAAGACAACTTTTCTGATGAGATCGTTGCATGAAGAAGACTGCTAACTAGAAACAATGCTGAACACAACCAAAACACAAAGAAAGATAGCCCCTCTCTTGTCCAAAAAAACCAACAATAGAGTCACCTCTATGGCCATCCAACTTCAAGAGCTCAAGCTTTGTTTCTAACCTGAAAATCTGGAATTTTTCAAAGGAGTTTTAAGGTATATTTCCTCTGAACCAAACCTATTTTTTAATTTGTATTTTCCTCGAGTTCAATGCATGATTTTCGTACTTTATATTCATATAAATCTCTGGTTTATGTTAATATGCATGTATATGCATTGATGAGCAAAACCTAAGTTTTGTGTTAAAACTAGAAATAAACCTTGGTTTAAATCTGAGATTGATGTTAGAAATATGTTAAGGATGTTTAAAATCAGTTTTTATAGTTATATGATTGATGTTTTTAAGACTTAGCTTGAAAGATAAGTTTGACCCTATTTTTGTTTTATTTCAAACAAATTCTAAAAATTTGGTTTTATAGTGATTTTGGTGTAAAATTTATGTAAATATGTTTACTAAACATTTGGGAATGGTTTTAGATCATTTAGAATTAGTTTAAATAATAATAAAAAAAACTTAATAAATTTTCAAATCAGGTCTTGAAAGACGCATGTTGAGCTTTGCCCAGCACCCTTTTTTTTTTTTTGGGGGGTGGGGGGGGGTCGGCGGTCGATATAGGGTGAACGACTGACGGCAGTGGGTTGAGTTACTGCCACCTCCACCCGAACCTAATGAGCCTCCCTGTTCGTCCCAGTATGGTTCCTCTGTGTTCTGTCATGTATAAACACTTAAAACCTATGCTTTTGTGTTCTAAAGTTCTTAAAAAATCAATTCATGTTTCATAATCATAGTAAAATATAAAAAGACATACTAGAGATTGATTTATACATAATACACATTTATGGTTTTATATGTTCTTATTTTGGTTCTTCGCTGAACTTGCTAGAAATCATTAAGGTTGGGCAGCTTTGAAGTTTAGGTTGTGCAAGTTGGATTTGTGAGACTTAAGGCTATCTTTAGACGTTTTGCTAAAGAGGTAGGAATCCTAGTCCCTTTTGTTGTTAGCCATGTTTTAAGTTATGATTTAATTGTTTTGGCCAAATTATGTTAATTGAGGTGAGCATGTTTCCAATAAGTTATTTATGAAATGTGTTTTCCCATATTGCTATGAGTTATGAAAGTATATAATATGTAAATATGATTAGTTTCACATTTTGATAAATAAAATTGAAAATTATAATTTAGACTCGGAATAAGAAATTTTTAGCATAATGGGATATTGAAACGCCATTGAGAATATGTAAGGCTCTGGTGGTTGGTTTTTAGTAGCCACAGAGATCGGATTATATAGAGTGTAACTTTGGGGGTAAGTCCCTAAACCTTGATCCTGGAGTCTGCAGTATGAGCACACGACTAAAGTATTGTAAGTATGTTAAGTATATATAATATAAAAAAAGGTTGGGAACGGGGAATTTAATTAAAACTGTCTCATCTCTTTTTTAATTATTCTACCACATATGAAACCTTTGATATTATAATTATTTACTTTATTTATCCATTGCTTATTTAAATACCTTAATTGTTTCGAGATGTTGAAGTTTTGTTCATGTAACACCCGAGATTTTTAATGCATTAAAAATGCATTAAATTAAAGATTATGTTAAGACAAAGTACAATTAAAGGAAAATACTGTATAATAAGATGGAAAATTATACAGTGTTAGAGCAACGCAGTATAAGAATTGAATTGTGTGGACCCCAATTTCTTTTTATACTTTTATAAAAAGAAAAGAAAAGAAAAAAAAAAGAAGAAAAAATCAGAAAATTTAGGCAAAATTCGAGACTTTCTCTCTCCTCTTTCTCTCTCTAGAATTTTCTCTCTCTCCTCAAATCTCGTTTGAGATTCCGGCGTTATTTTTCGACACCTCCCATACCAGTGGGAAGCTCTCGTTGAGCTGAGTCCAACGAGGTGTCGTGCCACCCAAATAGACGCCGGAGGGAGCCTCACGCGCCGCCCAAAGTGGCGGCGAAACCCATATTTTCCCGACGTCGTTTCTCGGCCGTCCGACCACCAATCGACGTGATTTTGGTGTCTATGGACTCAGTGTGAGGAGAGGAACAAGATGGTACCAATTTTCCAGCTCAATTTTGGCTGGAAAGGCTTCGCCGGAGCTGCCCCGTCGCCGCCGTGGAGCCGCCGTCGCAGCCGTCGTGCCTGGTGGCGGTGTGGCACACCGCCGGTGCCAAAACGATCAGAGGGCGACGGCGAGCAAGACCCCTCGGTCAATTGCTCCATTCCGCCGCCCCTCGCCGGAGAACGAAGGCACCCGCCGTGAGCCGCCGTGGGTGAGTTTGGGTTGGCCATTTTAGGCCGTTTTGTGCCAAATTGAAGGCACAAACACCTTCAGAGGACCGAGAGGAAGAAATTCGGTACCTCAATTTCACGAAATGACGGCCGGTCACCGGAGAACGACCTCCGCCTTGGTGCGCCGCCGTGGGGAGCTTCGGGCCGCCGTTCCACGCGGTGTTGAGCTGCCCCATCATAGGGGAAATGCTCAGAGGGTCACGGGGAAGAAAACGCCCAAGTCAATTTTGGGCTACCGTCGCCGGAGGACCGAGATCGGAGCCGCCGGTGTTAGCCGAGAAATCCATCCTCGATTGGAGCAGATGGAGGCCGAATTGGGTGAAATTGACCCCACCAATCGACTCAGGAGGGTCGAATTAGGGGGGGTAGGCTCGAGCTCAGCCCTCAACGGAGCCAACCGCCGCCGGTCAACGGCCGGTCAACGGCGGTCAACGGCCGGTCAAAGGGCAAAATGGGATTTTGTGATCCGGACCTCCGATCGAAGATCCGAGACCGCCTCCCGACTCGTTTCGACGCTCTGAACGCAATGGTGACCTCCGTTTGAGCTAATTCCACTCCGATGAAAATCGTCCGGTACCGACTGCACGCGGATCGAGGCGATTCAAACAGCAATATCGGAGTCCAGAATGACAGTTTCAAGAATGTATGATCTCCAGGAAGCATTCCTAGCCATTTATGGTCGCTCGATGAGCACTGCAGAGGATGCTTCGCATACTGTAGATGCAGCGAGATACAACTGGATCTGCTTTGCTTGGAGTTCAAGTAAGTAGGAATCTCGACTGCAGTATGAATTGTTTTAGATGCTTTCATAGAAATTTATGAAATGCATGATCAGTGATTGTTACACTGTTTTATGTAAGAATAGGTTTTATAACGTTATAAGGTGACGAAAAACCCGTTAAGGGTAAAATCGTCATTTTTAAGGAAACGGCTAGAACGGAGTCGAACACTCCGATTTAGCATAATGTTATTAGATGGAAAATGTTCCGTGATACGTTAAGTAACGTAACGGTCATGTGAGATCAAGATTTAACGAGGAATGTTTTAAGTAAACGAGTGGTAACCGATGGGTTACAAAGTTAAAAGGAAATGTAACCCCGGTGGGTTACAAGGTTAATTGAAGGAAATGTAAACTGATGGTTTATAAGGTTGAGTAAACAGAACGGTAGACCGATAGTATACCAAGTTATGAATAAGGAAAGAATGATTAATGTTTACGTTTTATTATCAATCGAGTGGATTGATAATAAAGAAAGTTAATTAATGAGTCGGCTGTCGTTTGATCAGGACACAGAGGCCGACCAATGGAAGGAAAAGGAACGAGAAAGGAACGGAATAGAGAACGCTAGAGCATAGTTTGGGTAAGTTTCAAACCTCACCTACAGCATGAAGTAAATGATTTTTAAATGTTTATTTATATGATTTGCAAATGTGTTTGCAATTGTTAAGCAAGTTTCTTTTAAAGTATATTTGCATTTATTATGCAAAAAGTTTTAAAGTTCAAGAAAAAAAGATTTGCAATGAATTTGCAATCGTTATGTTAAAGGTTTATTTGCATATTGATATGCATAACGTTATTTAAAAGTTTAAGTTATGATTTTCAAAGTATTGAAAGTATGTTTTGCATTATGACAATGCAAAATGTTTTATAGTTTAAGTTAAAGGTTTAATGATGCATTTGCTATGCAATAAGTTGCATTTGATGTGCAATAAATTTAAGAATAAAAGTTATAGTTTGCAAAATGTGTTTGCATTTTATGATGTATTTATTAAGCAATATGTTGCATTTGTTATGCAATGAGTGTTAGAATGCAAGTTATGATTTGTAAAATGTATTTGCATTATATGTTGCATTTGTTATGCAATGAGTGTTAAATTGCAAGTTATGATTAGTAAAATGTGTTTACAATGAGTTGCATTTATTATGCAATTAATTTTATAATACAAGCTATGAATTGCAAGTGTATTGCATATAATGTGTTTGCATTTGAAATGCTCACTAAAGTTAATAAGAAGGTAATGTAAGGATAAAAAGAAAGTGTCGTACCGGCCTCTTTGTTATGAGGTAATGAAAGTGAAATTAAAATTTGACCTCCTAAAGGTGAGGTACAAGACCTCAATGTTTGATGGTCTCAAGTCTTCCACAAGGGAAGCATCATGTATATGATCTCATGATTAATGAGTTGGTACGAACACTAAAGTAAAGTAAGGAAAATGAAGGTTACAAGATAAAGAAAGTTAAGGAACAAGAATAAAGGTTGAGAAAGAAATGAATATTTAAGTTTATAGAATGTTCATAATATGCTCATAATTGAAGTTAATAATTGAGCATAAATGGAGTCATGCATTCTGATGTTACTTGAATGCTTTTTTTTATGAAATGTTTATATGTTATGTTTATGGAAAACATTCTGAAAAATGTTTACGATAAATGTTTATGAATAACGTTTTCATGTTTTCAAGAAACGGTTTATGAACGACGTTTTAAGATAAACGTTCAAGAAATGTTTTAAGAGAAAGGTTTTACATTAAAGGTTTATGAAAAACATTTCATGTTTGCAAGAAAAGGTTTACGAATGACGTTTTAAGAAAAACGTTGAAGAAATGTTTTACGAAAAACGTTTATGCAAAACGTTTCAGAAATGTTTTATGAAAAACGTTTTCAGAAATGTTCTATGAAAGACGTTTATGAAGAACGTTTTTAGAAATGTTTAAGGAAAACGTTTATGGAAAATATTTCATAAATGTTTATGGAAAACGTTCATGAAGAACGTTTCAAGAGAAAGGTTTTCATGAGAAAAGTTTTAAAGCATGTTTAAATGCTTTGTGAGAATATGTTTGAACTTGCTGAGCGAAAGCTCATTAAAAGTTTTTCATGCTGTAGGTAATTTATGGGTGACCAATGGGACCCGTTAGAAGAGCTGGGTGCTGCGGAGGACAGATGCGAAGATTTGGGTATGGATACCATCACTGTTTGCTTCCGCTATGCAAAGAAAATGTTTTCCATTGTTTAATGTTGTGTTTTCAAAGTTTAAAGAAAATCAGAGTTTTAAGAATTGAATTCAAAGTTTTAAGATACAGTTTATGAACTGTTTTATGTAGTTATAAAGTAAAGTTTTAAGCTATGATTTAATAAGTGTTTCTTATTAAGTTTTGAGAAACGATTTGAAATGATTTTAAAGACAAGTGTTGAGCGATGTCTCAACTTGAAATGCGACAGAGGTCGCATCAGTATTAAAGAACGTTTAAGGAAAGAAAAAAAAAATTTACTACAGTATTTTCTTACTAAGTAAGTAAGATTACTGTTTTACGAAACGATGATTATGAAAGTAAAGTGACTGCCCGAAAAGGCGGGTCGTCACAGTTCAAATGTTATCCTACTCAGCCTTCCACTCATTCTTTGTAGTGTAAATTAACCTCTCCAGGTGGTATTAAGGACGCTACTAAGTAGGCCGTGAGAGTTATAGTTTTCAGGGCAAAGTTGGACTTCGAGTGGAGATCTACTTATTTGCAGTTTAATTTCCTTTCTTTTTCAGTCAAGACACGTAGAATCTTAATTTTTGTTATTTTCTTTCCCTTGGACAATGATCGATGTTATTTGTATCGCACTTATTTAAATTTCATGTTGTATGTTTCGATCACGGGATTGCTATATGAAATCCCAAACTGATGCCCAAGGCGTTTTCCTTAATGGCTATGTTTTAAGGTTTCTTTATAAATATCATTATCTTTTAACATCTAAATACTCGATAAAAGTTTTAGACATTCTAAAATAAATAGACTTAGAATTATATACCACAAGTTTTAAAATTTTTACTTAACATAAATTATTTTCTTAAACTAAGCCTCTACGTCATATTTTGGTTTCGGATTGTGACAAAAGGACAAATAAACTTCTAAAAAAACGACAGATATAGGAAAGAATTCATGGAACAAACAGAATGTCGTTTCATTTCATTGTAAGTTTTGGACATCAAGTAAACGCCTGTTTTTTTATTTGTGCGAAAACGACATGTTGAGTGTTTTTCAAATTGGGACAGTTGTCAAATTATCGTTCTTTTACGTACTATCGACTTATAGTTTATAGGTAGTGTCGTTCTCCCGATAAAACGACACGTCATATTATGCAGAAACGATTCTGCATTGTTTTGGGATAACTGTTGAAGGCAGTGACATGAAACTTGTCGTTTGTTCTTTCGACGAACTATATGTCGTTCAATCTTACTGTAGATTTTGTATATACCGAGTAAACGAGATACGTGTCATACGAATTCGGAAGTTGCTTTGTACGGCATGTCGTTTACATATAGACGACACAAAAAAGTTTTTGTTTTACGGTTGTTTTGCAACAAGTACGGACATTCCATTCCCGTACATTATCGGTATTTTATTGGTTGAACCAAAAGTGGATTGCTTGTCCTTCAAAAAAAATTTATTGTTTGCAGCAAAATATTAACGTTTTTTCTTCACTTTCTACCTTGCTTATTTGAGGAAGTTTTTCTTTTCCACACACACACACTTCTCATCGCATCGAAACGGGGAACTTTCTCCGTATCCAATTCCAAACGCACCGTGCAATTTGAGAGAAAATAAGAAATATTGGGGATTTCGAATCTTATATATAGCGCTTAAATATCATGCTTATTAGTCAACAAAGGCTGGCTTCAAAATTACCAATTATACATACCCATATTATATATATATATATGTATATATAAAGAGAGAGATAGAGTGGAGAATATATAGGACGATCCTTCCCTTCTCTTTCAACACAAAATGATAAACAAACAGTACCCAAGAATTGAAGTAAACCTTTTAGTTAACTAATAGGCTCAAAAATTATTATTATTATTATTTTTTTGTTAAAAAAAAAAAACCTTCATTGTGGTACCATATAGTCTTGGATATAAAATATGATGAAGAGAATTCCACCTCAAAGAGTTTTGGAATTTAAAAGTAGGTGACTACGTGTCGAGTTAGGTAGGGCAGGCATTGATAGATATATCTTTTACAAATTAGAAGCAATTTTGGACCGCACAGGTCAAAGTTTCAATGAATTGAAAGCAATAAGGAAGACTTAGACTGGCTATTATCCACAGCCACACATTCCTGTACAAGTTCAAGTTCAATAAGTTTACTCTAACCCCTTTAGGCTCACATTCCTTTTCTTTTGTTTCTTTTCTTTTACCATTTTAGCTTATGAATTTTTAAAATAATTGGTGCTTTATATATGATATATATATATATATATGTATATATGTATAAGAGAAATTTGTTGCAAGGTCTTAGAAAACACTGTCGATAACGATAAGACACTATTCTAAATCATCAAACTACATTATAATCGTATCAAGTTAAAATAAATAGTTTTGATGAAATTTGATAGACTATTTTATCATACAATTTTCTTGTTTTTAATAGAAGTATAATTTTTCTTTTTTTGATATACGTGAATATAAGTTAGCTGGTGACCGATGCACCAACTTTTTCTAACACCATATGTATTGTGAGGGTCATCCATATGGTGCGGAGGATTTAGAAAAAAAGAAAAAGAGACAGTTACATTAGTTGACTCAAACTCGTTACATGGAACTTTTCACCAAACTGCACCATGCTCCAAACACGTGCCCACTTTATTTTCTCGTGACTGATAAAAACATTCTTGTCCAATATGGCATTGAAGGAAGGAACAATGGAATTGATGCAAGCAGATGGAACAAAATCCATAAACTCATTACAGGGATTCAAATTGCAGAACCCAAAATAGACTTGACTTTTCTTTTTTGTTCTTATTATGAAGTTGGTTATAATGCCATATGATTGGCTTGCTGTTTTGGTCTTGAACAACATCATGTTTTAAGCCCAAGAATTGGTGTACAAAAACTGCTTTGCTTCTAATTGAAAATTTCACATTTCAATGCTCTCTCACCTACCTCCTACAATATTTGCATTATAAAAAATCAGTTATCCAACGTTGGCAAGTCTTGCTCCTTATATTTAACAAACTCTTTTAATATAGTGACAAAGTGTACTTAGTGCAACTTGAATGCACAATTCATTTTTTTATTCATTATTTCTGATTAATTATACCTATAATGTCAGAAACAAATTGGGAATAATGGGACTAATCAGGTCAACTTGGATTGTTTGGTGATGAGTGGCAAGTAAAGAAGGCAAGAAAAAAAAAAAAAGAGAAAAAAGGAAAAAAAAAAAAGACAAGCGTTTAACTAACGGACTCGGCAAAGGGTACACTTCTCATATTCATTGACTTTTCAAGACAATGCAGAAATGGAAATTATAGAGGAAGATGAGAAAGATATGAATCGTTTTGCTTATCCTTGTTTCCAATGAAAGACGTAAATCTATGCTATGTTTGGACATCTAAAAACTTAGAAAGAAATGGGCATGGATGGCGTGGACGGACCTAACCCCCAACCATAACCAAACCCCATCATGCAAAAATTAATACCATTAATCAAAAGGTACCTATAAACGCGATGTTGGTATTTTTAAGAAGAAAAAACACATTAAATTTCTGGCCCTACTCTCTCCTCTTCCATCATTATCGAAAAATGTGTTCCCCCCCCCTATTTTTTCCCTTCAAGCATCACTATAAATGTAAATTTTATGTGGTAAGGTACAAAGTTAGCCTAATTTTGAGTTTCATGCTATTTCATCTAAGGTTAGGTCTGTTATACTGTTTTTAGCTCCTTATGTATTAGTTTATTTGATCATGCAAAATAAGACAATCTAACCGTAGCCATTTAAACCCTGCTACTAATATGTGCGGTATTTTTCATAACTTCCTTAATACAATTTTAACAGTGAACATTTAAATCCTGCCATACTAATATGATACTTTTTTGAGGAAATAAATTGTGTTTTTCACGAGTTTCCTAAGAATTTGTACTTTTTTAATGCAGATACAAATATTTGCACTTTTATTCTTTGTTTTGGTAAGAATATGTAATATATTGTATATAATATATGATTTTATAATTTTATATCATACATGTATGTAACAACTAACAAGAAGTATGACAATTTTGAAGGCAGTATTTATAACTTGACCATCACAATCGTGAGGAGGAAGGGTTGGTGGACTGCAACACGCAACTCAAAGTCAAAGCCATCCCATAACCAAGTCCATCAAAATTGGTTAAACAATTTGCATAAAAGAATGGGAAAAGAGATAATGAAATGATTTGCATAACAAAAGGGATCATTTCATGATTATCAAAAGGAGAAGATAAATTAAAAATAGGTTACCCAAAATAGGGCATTGGGTAGAAAGCGAGTGAAGGCTAGTAAGAAAAGTCATTTTTTATCTTTATCCTTAAAACCTCGCTTATTATAAAACTACAAACCATCTTTGTTAGTTTTTTCTTATAAAATTTAAACAAAAAAAAAAACAGTTTTAATCATTAAAAACGATTTCGCCCTCTCGAAAGCTATAATTGGACAAAACAAACAACAAAATTATAAAAAGAACTCGTAATTTATACAATTACTAATTAGAACCCCACATCTTCCTTGTTCTTGAACAGCTTTTTTTAGAGAGAGAAAGGACAAAAATGAAGAGAAAGAGAGAGAGATTGATTGTGGGGTAGATGGCTGCTGCTACTACTACCACAGAGAGAACAAGGAGGAAAACAAAAGAAAAAGAAAAAGAAAAAAAAAGGTGGGCGGTGTGGGAGGAAGGAAGGGGCAGGTGGTGGCACGTGCAATTCTCATTAAAGCCGTTAAAATCTTGACCTTCCCTTAACTAGAATCAAAACTCACACCTACTTCCCTACCAATTCCATAATAATCACATAACATAACATTCATGCTCTTCTCATCTGGTTTTTGACTCGAAATGATTCATACCCACATCCCAATTTGAAGGAATTTCAATTTTTTTCTTAAAAAAAGAAGCCTTCCTAAATTTGAATTCTTGTTTTACATACAACTTCTGACCTCAAGGTACGCGACCCATTTCTTATTGGTAAAAGTTTTCTGCTTCTGTTTGGCAGTTGTGTTTAACTTCTGTTTTGTTGATTTGGGCATCTGTTAAAATCAGATTTTAATCGTTTCTTATAGCTTAGGAAACTTGTCCACTCATTGTTTGTACTGGTTTTGCACTTCTGAGTCGCACCTGGTTGGTCTGGATTGAAAATTCCTTTCTTTCTTTTTCCTCTTTTTGGTAAAGTTTTTATGATGATGGTGTAAAAGGTATTTCTTTAAAAAGAAAAAAAAAACTTTTGGGCCTTTTTCGTTGCAAACGATGCTTCTTGTGATATTTGCATCTGAGAACTTCAAAATAAGACCGCGTTTGGTTGTGCGCAAATCAAAATGTGATATGTGTTAACAAAGTTACATTTTTTTCCCCGCATCCCTGGTAGCGATCACTTTTAAAAGTTACGGTTAAGGAAGAGTTTATAATGGCATGGAATTATAATTATATGTATTTGTCAACTATAATTCTGTTAAGACAAACGCAGCCTTAGCTCAACACTACAGCGACTTTTGTGTAATTAGATGCACAGCACATGTTAGTTGAAAAGTAGATTGAGTGTGGACCAAAAATTTTTTCCCCCCTTCACCATTTAATCACAGAGCTGTTGATCAAGCAATTCTTACATTGCAGAATTCGACGATGGCTGGTGTTGTACGCGGGAACGAATACATAAACGGGATAGCTTCGATCAGGCATCCCGCTGCTATATCTGAAGTTGATGAATTCTGCAATGCCCTTGGTGGCAAGAAGCCAATCCATAGTATTCTGATTGCAAACAATGGTATGGCAGCCGTCAAGTTTATACGCAGTGTGAGGACGTGGGCTTATGAGACGTTTGGCACGGAGAAGGCGATTTTGTTAGTAGCCATGGCCACGCCAGAGGACATGAGAATCAATGCGGAACATATTAGAATTGCTGATCAGTTTGTGGAAGTTCCTGGTGGGACTAACAATAATAACTACGCCAATGTACAGCTCATTGTAGAGGTGTGTTTACTAATCTTTACATCTTTGTACTTTCATGTTGCTCCTTTATTTCTGTACAAATGTGCAACTACGAAGCAGCAAACTAACTAAGATCAGAGGAAACTTTCCAGCTTGGAGAAATTTATAGTTTACAAATGCAACTTTTTTCTCTAAATGAGAAGGAATGATTAGAAACTTATTCCTAGTACATTGTACTATCAATATGAAGCATAAAGACAAAAATTGATTCCTGAAAATGGGAGGCATAAATTTATTGTTCTGATATGACTGACATAAGTTTCTTGTTCTAGCTCTTTTATGGTCTGGCGGCTGTTAATTCAATCCCTTATCATGACATTGTGTTGTCCTTGTCAGTATCTCTCATTACAATGCTGTTATTTGTTACCCAGATGGCAGAGATAACACATGTTGATGCAGTTTGGCCTGGTTGGGGCCATGCATCCGAGAACCCTGAGCTTCCAGATGCATTAAATGCGAGAGGGATAGTATTCTTAGGGCCACCATCTACATCTATGGCAGCATTAGGAGATAAAATTGGTTCATCATTAATAGCTCAAGCGGCAGAAGTTCCCACTCTTCCATGGAGTGGCTCTCATGTAAGATTTGTTCCTAAGAGATGTTGCCCAATTTTCTTTCGAGGGGTCATTCCACATATAATATTCCTAAAATTTTAATCTTCCAGGTGAAAATGCCTCCAGAAAGTTGTTTGGTTACAATCCCAGATGAAATATATAGGGAAGCATGTGTTTACACAACAGAAGAAGCAATTGCTAGTTGTCAAGTTGTTGGTTACCCTGCAATGATCAAGGCATCGTGGGGTGGCGGCGGTAAAGGCATAAGAAAGGTTTGTTTTCTGCAAATCAATATTACTTTTCTCTGGAAACTTATTTTGTGAACTAAACTTATCTAAGAAGTTTAGTTTAGCCAAATAGCCTATCATGTTAAGGAGATTTTATAGAATCTACTTCACTATTATTATTACTTTTTAAATGCTGAAGTAAACCTATTCCCATTTCAACTTATTAGGTCCATAGTGATGACGAAGTTAGGGCCCTGTTCAAGCAAGTTCAGGGTGAAGTTCCAGGTTCCCCAATATTTATAATGAAGGTCGCATCCCAGGTTGGGCCTCTCTGCATTTCCTGGATAATAAAACTTCCAAGTCTATATTTCATTTGTCATTTAGACAATTGACCTTGTATTTTCTTTAATGTTCTGCTGTAGAGTCGACATCTCGAAGTCCAGTTATTATGTGATCAGTATGGAAATGTCGCAGCTTTGCACAGTCGTGATTGTAGCGTTCAAAGACGACATCAGAAGGTATGCTCGTTTTTGAAGCGGCAAACTTATATGGCATATTTTACAATAACAAACATTTCCTTATCTTTATCTTTTCTATTTTAGCTTCCAGGCTTTATTATGCTAATTTTTGTATTTCTTTTGCTGAAATTTGTAAGAGTATTGTGTTTTCTTTCTACCAGAGTTATTTTCACTTGAGAATCTGACCTGCTCATCCATGTTGCGCAGATTATTGAAGAGGGTCCAATAACCGTAGCTCCTCTAGAGACGGTGAAAAAGTTGGAGCAGGCAGCTCGAAGGTTGGCTAAATGTGTTAATTATGTTGGAGCTGCTACTGTTGAGTATCTATACAGTATGGATACTGGGGAGTACTATTTCTTGGAGCTCAACCCTCGATTACAGGTACACTAAATTGAATTTTAAACTTAAAGGCGTCAACTAGCTGTGTTGGCTTCCATTGTTGGATTTATTTCATTTCTCTTACTAGTTATTTGTTGAGTGCAACTAAATGTTGTCAAATGAATTTGATCTAGGTGGAGCACCCTGTTACTGAGTGGATTGCTGAAATAAGTCTTCCAGCAGCCCAGGTAGCAGTTGGGATGGGCATTCCTCTCTGGCAAATTCCTGGTATATCTTCTGGAAAATTTCTGTAAACAAACCAGAGGAGGAAAGACGATAAAAACACTGCACTTTTTATTAATCTGATTTTCACAGCTACACTGACGAGTACAGCCTCCCTTTTATTCTCTGACTTGGTAGATTCCTTGCCTAACTAACTAACAATCTTCCCTAAAACATAGGAAACGAAAAAGGAAAAAAACAACGTTTTAGATTCTACTAAAACTGACACATAAAACATCTAAACAACAATTATAGGCCTTCTAACACTCCCCCTCAAGTTGGGTTATACAAATTAAACATTCCCAACTTGTCTACAAGTTTTTCAAACAAAGGTCTTGATATTCCTTTAGTGAGGATGTCTACTGCTTGTTCTATAGTAGGCACATAGGATATGCAGATTGTTCCATTCTCAATCTTCTCCTTAATAAAATGGCGATCAACTTCTACGTGTTTGGTTCAATCGTGATGAACGGGATTGTGCGAAATATTTATCGCTGCTTTATTATCACAGTATACTTTTAAAGGCAGTCCCATTCTTATTTTCAGCTCTTCCAATAATATCTTCAGCCACAATATCTCACAAATTCCATGTGCTACTGACCTTAACTTGGCTTCTGCACTACTTCTAGCCACAACCAATTGTTTTTTGCTTCTCCAAGTCACTAAATTACCCTAGACAAATGTACAGTATCCAGAGGTTGACCTCCTATCTCCAACTGCGCCTGCCCAATCCGCATTAGTATATACTTCTAGACTTCTTTCTTCACTCTTCTTAAAAAATAGTCCTCACCCTGGTATCCCTTTTAGGTATCTCAAAATCCTGTATAATGCTTCCATATGTTCCTCGGTAGGTGAATGCATGTATTGGCTTACCCGACTGACGGCAAAGGCAATATCGGGCCTTGTGTGTGAAAGATAGATTAGTCTTCCAACTAGTCGCTGATATCTCCCACGATCGACTGGATTACTTGGCTCTGCTTCACTCGGCCTTGTAGTATATTCCATCGGGGTTTCTGCAGGTTTGCACCCCATCATACCTATCTCTGTCAATAAATCCAAGATATATTTCCGTTGTGATACAGAGATCCCCGTTTTATTTCTGGCAATTTCCATACCCAAAAAATATCTTAGATTTATGAAATCCTTTATTTCAAACTCAGCAGCCAAATTCTTCTTCAAATTCTCCATCTCAGCTGTATCATCTCCTGTTAAAATTATATCGTCAACATAGACAATAAGAATAGTAACTTTGTTATCCTTATGTCTATAAAATAGAGTATGATTTGCGTGAGCCTGTTTGTAGATCATCCTATGGATTGCTTTGGTAAACCGATTGAACCATGCCCTTGGAGACTACTTCAACCCGTACAAAGACTTTTTCAACTTACATACTTTTTTCTTCTCTTCATCGAATCCTGGTGGCAGATCCATATATACCTCCTCCTCCAAGTCCCCATTTAAGAAGGCGTTTTTTGTATCTAATTGTTGTAGTGCCCAGTCTAGATTCACAGCAAGGGAAAGAAGAACACGTACAGTATTTATCTTTGCTACCGGTGCGAAAGTCTCTTGATAATCTATTCCATATGTCTGAGAGTAGCCCTTTGCAACAAGTCTCGCTTTGTATCTCTCAATAGATCCATCGGCCTTATATTTGATTGTAAAGACCCACTTGCATCCCACTGGCACCTTGTCACCAGGTTTCTGAACAATCTCCCAAGTTCCATTTTTTTCAAGTGCCTCCATCTCTTCTCTGATTGCTTTCCTCCATGTCAGACTATTCCATGCTTCCTGTATTGTTTTAGGAATTGCCTCTTCTGCTAGGTTAGCAACAAGGGACTGCATTGGTCTAGATAAGCGACTATAACCCACGAATCTTGATATCGGATGTTTAGTGCAAGTGCGTGTTCCTTTTCTGATTGCGATTGGAAAATCACCAAGATCTTTTGACCGTGTATCCATTCCTGATTTCAATTTGGAATCTTGGTAGTGGGTGTCTAAGACTTCTACTTCCTTTGGGCGTTGTCTACTTGAGTAAATATATTCAAACGGCTGTATTTTATTTTCTCCCCCTGTCGTTTGATTTTTTAATGAATCAGGAAGTGAAGTTTGCTGAGATGGCAATATCGAATTTGAGGGAGGATTTGTGGACTTAAGGGAATCGGAAGTAGTGGAAGGAATATCCCTGTTTATTTGCGTGGGAGAATCTTGGGATGGAAGATTTTTTGTGAGATTTAAACGATCTTGAGAAGGAAGATTTGGATGATAATCTTGGGATATAACCGAATCTTGAGGAATTTTTTGAAATTGTAAATTTGATGGATGACCTTGGGATATATCCGAATCTTGAGGTGGATCTTGAAGTGGTTCAGAATTTGATACTTTAGGGGATCGAAAATTAGGGGAGAAATCCCAAAAATATTCACAAAGATTAGGCTTAGATTTTGAATCCAAATCTGGTAGCCGTGGATACTCCCCCTCCCCCTGACACGAATTTTTGACCAAAAAAGTTTATCTTCAAAAAACGTAACATCTCTAGAAATAAAATATTTTTGTTTTTCTGGTGAATAGCATTTATACCCTTTTTTTGTGGAAGAATATCCCCAAAAAAATGCACTTGAAAGATCGTGGATCAAGTTTACTTTGATTTGGTTCAAGATTATGAACAAAGGGTGTGCATCCGAAAATTTGTAAGTCCAGGGATGAGAAAAAACGTGAATTAGGGTAGGATTTAGATAAAACACCAAGAGGAGTTTGATAATTTAGGACACGTGATGGCATCCTATTTATCAAGTAACAGGCCTTCAAAACTGCATCCCCCCAAAAACGTTTAGGCACATTGGACGTAAACAGTAATGATCGTGCTACTTCCAAAAGTTGACGATTTTTCCGTTCAGAGATACCGTTCTGTTGTGATGTACTCACACAAGAACTATGGTGAATAATTCCATTTGTTGCAAGAAAATTCTCAAGAACTGTATTAAAATACTCAGTGCCATTATCGGTACGAAGTATTTTAATATTTTCATTATATTAGGTTTTAATCATAGCATGAAAATTTTTGAACACAGTTTCAGTTTCAGATTTGTCCTTTAGGAGATACACCCAACATATACGTGTATGGTCATAAGTGAACGTAATAAACCATCTCTTATTAGTAACACTTAAAACACGAGAGGGACCCCAAATATCACTGTGGATTAGCACAAATGGTCTTGAAATATGATACGGTTGGGAAGGAAAAGGAAGACGTCTATGTTTAGCCAATTGGCAGAACTCAAACTGCAATGAATTGTTCTTTTGAAACAAAGATGGAAACAAGAATTTCAAATGTGTAAAACTTAGATGACCTAATCTGTAATGTAAGAACATTATTCTTTGAGTCCTAGAATAAAAGGAAAATCCTACATCCTTTTGAACATGACTACTCATGGAAACACCTTCCTCAAAGTAGTAGAGACCGTCGACTTCCTTAGCGTTGCCAATCTTCCTCTTCGAAATCTGGTCCTGGAAAACACAAGTAGAAGGAGAAAAATTAACTAGACAATCCAAGTCTTTTGTGACCTTGCTAATAGACAGAAGATTGCAAGATAAACTAGGCACGTGTAGAACGGCCTTGAGTATAAGACTGGGCCCGAGATTAATGGTTCCTATTCCTGCAACAACCGAGGAGGACCCATCTGCAACTTTGACCCTATGGTTTCCGGGACTTGGAACATAGGTGGTAAATAGTTTTTCACATCCTGTCATATGATCTGTGGCATCGGAATCAATGATCCAAGGCTCACCCTTTTTTTAGACCCGTAAAACCAGTTGTAGAAATACCTGTTTGAGCCATAAGTGATGTTGACGTTGGATGGGACTCATTCAAGAATTTTCAAAGTTGTTCCAATTGATCTTTAGTGAAGACCCCAGATGCTTCAGGCTGTGACTCTGTGTTTGCCTCGGAGGAGATCTGAAGTCCTCTTCCATTACGTCCACGAGACCGATTTGGAGCATTGGCTGGTTTTCCATGTAATTTCCAACAATTTTCCTTAGTATGATACGGTTTATGACAATGATCGCACCATTTTTTGTATCCCTTAGGATCACTTGCTCGATTTCCATCTCGTTCACTCCTGCTGTCATTGCCTTTAGCAACCAAGCCCGAGGTATCAACCACAGGGGTAGGCACTTCCCCTAGCATTACCCTACGTCGGCTATCCTCTTGTCGAACTTCGGCGAAGATTTCTTCAATCTTAGGCAGTGGTTTAATTCTGAGTAATCGCCCTCTTACATCATCTAAATCCTTATTGAGTCCTGCAAGGAAGTTGTAGATTCGGTCACTTTCAACCATCTTCCTATAGAGTACTGCATCATCAGGATCCTTCCATGCCGGAGTAGTGAATAAATCCAACTCCTGCCAAAGCTTCGTCAAGTCGTTGTAATATTGAGTGACATCATTCTCTCCTTGTCTAAGGTTCCGTGCTTTGTTTCTCAGTTCAAACATCTAGGATGAGTTTTCAAGATCTGAGTATGCTAAAGTCACGGCATCCCAAATTTTTTTTGCTGTAGGAAAGAGGATATAGGTGTCGGCTATATTATCCTCCATAGAATGAATCAGCCATGCCATAACCATTGAATTCTCAGCTTCCCAAATTGGATAGGCAAGATCCTCACTACTCGGTTGGGTAATTGTGCCATCCAGGTAGCCTAATTTTCCTTTGCCTCGTACCACCATTAAAATGGAACGGGACCATTTTAGGAAATTTGTTCCATTTAGCTTATACGTGGTAATTTGTAGGGAAGTATGGCTGGAATTTTCAGATACTGCAGTGGGAACAATTGTAGAGGTTGGTTGAGAAGTGCCAGATGCAACTTTAGAACCCTCACCTATTCTTGCTCCAGTCATAGCCATTTGAGCCATCGTTTTCCTCAACTCTAAGTTCGCTTTGATACCATGTAAACAAACTAGAGGAGGAAAGACGATAAAACACTGCACTTTTTATTAAGCTGATTTTCACAGCTACACTGATGAGTACAGCCTCCCTTTTATTCTCTGACTTGGTAGATTCCTTGCCTAACCAACTAACAATCTTCCCTAAAACATAGGAAACGAAAAAGGAAAAAAACAACGTTTTAGATTCTACTAAAACTGACACATAAAACATCTAAACGACAATTATAGGCCTTCTAACAATTTCAATATTTTTTTTCCCATTTTTTACACTATCATTTATGAAATCTTATATTCCTTCTTAATTTGACTGATTCAAATAGAAATAAGGCGGTTTTATGGAATGGAACATGGGGCCGGATATGATTCTTGGAGAAAGACCTCTGTTCTTGCTACCCCATTTGATTTTGACAAGGCAGAATCTACGAGGCCAAAAGGTCATTGTGTTGCCGTGCGTGTTACAAGTGAGGACCCGGATGATGGGTTCAAACCTACTAGTGGGAAAGTGCAGGTAGGTTATTCATATTCATCTGCATTCTCTCTTGCATTCTTTCTTCTCTTCCTTAAAAAAAAAATAATAATAAAAATAAAAAAATCAAAATTAAAGAGGAATTATGGTGGACTTATGTTGATTTACATTACGCATGCACAGGAGTTGAGTTTTAAAAGCAAGCCAAATGTTTGGGCATACTTCTCTGTTAAGGTAACTCTACATTATTTTTAGAAATAAATTCAAATTCTCTCTCCTAAAAGAAGGGAAAGAGAAAATCCTAATTCTTTGAATTCTTCACAATTCTAACAACCATTATGATTTGCAGTCTGGAGGAGGGATTCATGAATTCTCAGATTCTCAGTTTGGTGAGTGTTTGCTACTGGAGCTCCCGCAAGTTCTTTGAATCTGTTTAAATTTTATGACTATTTGTGAATTTACCTTTGTGTAAGTACGTGCATCTAAGCCTTTAATCGTATTTCAGGACATGTTTTTGCATTTGGCGAATCTAGACCTTTGGCCATTGCCAATATGGTTCTTGGGCTGAAGGAAATTCAAATTCGAGGAGAAATCCGTACCAATGTTGACTACACAATTGATCTCTTACACGTAATATTCCCTCTAATTTTCAATACATTTTCTTTTAGTAAATGAATAAAAGATAAAGAGATGTAAGAACCCAACTAATATGAAAACAAATGTTAATGCAGGCTTTGGACTACAGAGAAAACAAAATCCATACTGGCTGGTTGGACAGTAGAATAGCTATGCGAGTGAGAGCAGAAAGGCCGCCTTGGTATTTGTCAGTTGTTGGGGGGGCTTTATTTGTAAGCAAATATTTCCTCATAATCAGATGATTTTTCCACTTTTTATGTTGTAAACTCACTTGACATTTTGTTATGTCAATTCAGAAAGCATCTGCTAGTAGTGCAGCGATGGTTTCAGATTATGTGGGTTATCTTGAAAAGGGGCAAATACCACCCAAGGTATTATATAACAAAGTACTGCACATATAAAAGCTTATATATATTTGTGCATATTATGTTCTCAATTTTTGCAATTCTGCTTGCAGCACATATCCCTCGTCCACTCACAAGTGTCCTTGAACATTGAAGGAAGCAAATACACAGTATGTGCTTAAATGATGGCAGTATGCTGTAAAGCTTTTATTCTGTACTTTTCTAAGGATTTTCAGAAATTCTTCATGTTTATTGACATATTTCCAAAATTGTGGAAACCTGTTTCTAGATTGATATGGTACGTGGGGGACCGGGAAGCTATAGGTTGAGGATGAACGATTCTGAGATTGAAGCTGAGATACATAACTTACGGGATGGAGGTTTACTGATGCAGGCAAGCACATTTGTCAACGCTTTTTTCCTCAAACTTCATTACATCATTCCACTTTTGCTTGTATTTTCAGCTTCCAATTCGTTCTAGGACTGTTGAACGTCGGGATAAAGTATTGGTTTCTTCTTCATATCAGTCTGGCTATGAGGAAACAAAGGGTTTGTGATGTTGGAATCTTCATTTTTTCTTGTTAGAGTATGGTGACCCTAATTCAATTTGGCCTGACCTGAAAAACTCGCGGTGCGACAATTGTGGTGAAAAACAAATGTGGGATTTTATATGGACCTTTGTATTTTTGGTCCGTTTAGTTTATATTATTGGGCCCATAGGGTTTTGTTTATACCTATATATATATATATATATATATATGATATATTGTGTTAGGGTTTGATTGTTATTGAATTTTAGCCTCTCTAATTGCCTTTATCTTGTAATCTTCACGAGTTTAGTGATTTTCTTCTCCTCTGCCCGTGGTCTTTCCACGTAAATCTCTGTGTGTTTTTGTTTTTTGTTTCTATTGTATTATTTTCGTAACATTTCTCGTCTCATCGTAAGCAGCCCTAGTAGGGCAAGAAGTCACTTTAATACGGAGTCCAGTTTTCTGTGCTTTTTACTGGAGCAAAGTTAGTTGAATCGGCTTAAAAATGAGGCTTGTCTTTATACGTCGTGCATTTTTTAAGATTGTAACCGGGAACTTATAGTTTATTTATCCATTTTTTACAGTTGGATGGAAACAGTCATGTGATATATGCAGAGGAAGAAGCAGCTGGAACTCGCCTTCTCATTGATGGAAGGACGTGCTTGCTTCAGGTGCCCAGTGGACCTCTTCCAAACCTTGTTTTCCCCTTTTAATTTCCTTTAGAAACCCTCTTCTTGGCAGGATGGCACTAATTGGAAATTATTTTTGCATGTAGAATGACCACGATCCATCTCAACTTGTGGCAGAGACGCCATGCAAACTGCTTAGGTATTTGATTTCTGATGGTAGTCACGTTGATGCTGACACACCATATGCTGAGGTTGAGGTTATGAAGATGTGTATGCCTCTACTTTCACCTGCTTCTGGAGTTATCCAATTTAAAATGTCTGAAGGTCAAGCTATGCAGGTAAACTATTTTCCAAATATGAAGTGTAGATATTCGTATTTATTGCAAATGTTAAATGGTCATAAGTTTTGTAGGCTGGTGAACTTATAGCAAGGCTCGATTTAGATGACCCTTCAGCTGTAAGAAAGGCAGAACCTTTCAACGGAAGCTTTCCTATCTTGGGGCCTCCAACTGCAATTTCTGGTAAAGTTCATCAGAAATGTGCTGCAAGTTTAAATGCAGCCCAGATGATTCTTGCGGGTTATGAGCATAACATTGATGAAGTGAGTATTCTATTTTTGTTTTTCCGCTATTAAGAATTAAGAGCGAACTAGGAATGCTTTTTAAACCTGTAAGTTATCGACATTAGTAGCTTATTTCGGGTAACACACAGATAATGTTATCATTCTCAAGTTTCGAAATAAACTTGTCTTATCAAAGAGCTTGACATGAAATCCGCCCTCAGGTAGTGCAAAACTTGCTCAATTGCCTTGATAGTCCCGAACTCCCTTTCCTTCAATGGCAAGAGTGCTTGGCTGTTCTTGGAACCCGTCTTCCCAAAGAACTTAAGAATGAGGTAAATTAAATGCACTAGCCTTGATCTTGATTTTATGCTTGAATAGTGGCTTGGTATTCATATTCATCCTATGGTTCAATTTGTTCAGTTGGAAACAAAATATAAAAAGTTCGAGGCCATCCCAAGCTCTCCGAATGTTGACTTCCCTGCTAAACTATTGCGGAGTGTCCTTGAAGTAAGTGCAGTTATTTCTCAATTGAGCACCGTCTTTGTTTTTGCTTTTGTTTTTGTTTTGTCTTGTCTTGTCTTGTCTTTTTCTTTTTCTTTTTCTTTTTTTTAACAAAAGAATGGGCATGTTTTTAGGCTCACCTGTCCTCCTGTCCTGATAAAGAAAGAGGAGCCCAAGAAAGACTTATTGAACCTTTAATGAGCCTTGTAAAGTGTTATGAGGGCGGGAGAGAAAGTCATGCACGCATTATTGTTCAGTCCCTTTTCGAAGAGTATTTGTCAGTTGAAGAATTATTTAATGACAACATTCAGGTAAGTTGTCTATATGAAAGAAAGCTATATGTGCGTGTATATAAATTTTGTACATATTTCGTGTTGTCATTTTGCTTGTCACATTCATTTTGGATACAATTTTTGTTTCTTCTTTTCAGGCTGATGTAATAGAGCGTCTTCGACTTCAATATAAGAAAGATCTGTTGAAGATTGTAGACATTGTGCTTTCTCATCAGGTAATAACTTCATGACCATCCTTAGTTGAGTTCCAGTTTTTTTGGTTATATATGTGTGTGTGTATATATATATATATTATTTATTTATTTTAATTCTCATTCAAAGTATCTTAGGTGAGAACTTTGTCTTTTTGGATTGCAGGGTGTCAAGAGCAAGAATAAGCTGATACTACGACTCATGGAACAACTAGTTTATCCCAACCCTGCCGCATATAGAGATAAACTAATTAGGTTCTCTGCACTTAACCATACAAATTATTCTGAGGTTGGCCATTCCACTGAATTACTCATACTGAGATGAATATTTAGATTCTTATATGTGCTTATTATTCTTCTCCATTCAGTTATATATATATATATATATATATATAGAAACCTATGTTAACTCTGTCATGGAACACCGTCTCTAATATTCCTAAATTTGGAACCGTAGTCTTCTCATGAGATCATTTTCCTTTTTTTTCCCCTCCAAGTATAATGCCGTGAACAAGTTCTGACGTCAGTATTTTTATGCAGTTGGCTCTGAAGGCAAGTCAGCTGCTGGAGCAAACCAAATTGAGTGAACTTCGCTCAAACATTGCCAGAAGTCTTTCGGAATTAGAGATGTTTACTGAGGATGGTGAAAGCTTGGATACTCCCAAGAGGAAAAGTGCAATAAATGAACGAATGGAGGATCTTGTAAGTGCTCCTCTGGCAGTTGAAGATGCCCTTGTAGGTCTGTTTGATCATAGTGATCACACCCTGCAGAGGCGAGTCATGGAGACTTACATTCGTCGATTATATCAGGTATCATGGACTGAACCTTTGTAATTTTATGCTTTTTTTTGTTATTTATTTATTTTTAAAAGTGGTTCCACACTAACTTAATATGTGTTCATCAGCCCTATCTAGTAAAGGGGAGTGTTAGGATGCAGTGGCACAGATCTGGGCTCATTGCATCATGGGACTTCTTGGAAGAGCATATTCAGAGAAAATATGAGAGTCAAGAAGAAGCATCCGATAAACCGCTGGTTGAAAAGCACAGCGAGAGAAAATGGGGAGTCCTGGTGATAATCAAATCTCTCCAATTCTTGCCAGCAATTATTAGTGCTGCACTGAGGGAAACGGCTCACAACCTCAATGACACAACTTCAAATGGATCTCTTCCACCAGAAAGCTATGGAAATATGATGCATATTGCATTAGTTGGTATCAACAATCAGATGAGTCTACTCCAGGATAGGTAGCGTATAGCCCCTTTCTATTTGTATTCAAAGTCTGCAACCTTGGAGCTTTATAACAATATATATTGTAATTGTAAAAAATACATATTTCACAGGCTTGCAATCAGTTGAAAACATGGTTATTCCTCATCCTAGTGAACTGGATTCCCTTATAATCTAATTCCTGAGGCCTATCTGAACAATTTACAGTTTTCTCTATGATCTTAAAATTTATGCCTAATACGCTAGAATCTGAGTGTTGATTGGGCAGTTAAAACCTAGTAAGTGTAATGTGTTGACCAACATTTCTTTTTCATGCTTTGCAGTGGTGATGAGGATCAGGCCCAAGAGAGAATTAACAGGTTAGCAAAAATAGTTAAAGAGCAAGGGGTGGCCTCCAGTCTCCACAGTGCAGGTGTTGGGGTGATTAGTTGTATCATACAGAGGGATGAAGGGCGGGCCCCTATGAGGCACTCCTTCCACTGGTCTTCGGAAAAGCTCTACTACGAGGAGGAGCCTTTACTGCGTCATTTGGAACCTCCATTGTCCACTTATCTTGAATTGGTTAGTTATTTCTAGCAAAAGTTTCTTCTACGTGGATGGTTGATGTGAAGTTCATTGACATGAATTTTTCCTTTTTATTTTTATCCAGGACAAGCTTAAAGGGTATGAGAACATTCGGTACACTCCATCCCGGGACCGTCAATGGCACCTGTACACTGTTGTAGACAAACCTCTGCCCATACAAAGGATGTTTCTTAGAACGCTTGTTAGACAGCCCACGACAAGTGAAAGGTTTACTGGCTATCAAGGGCTAGATGTGGACGCAACAAGTAATCAGTGGGCTCTGCCTTTCACTTCAAGAGGCATTTTGAGGTCCTTAATGACTGCAATGGAGGAGTTGGAACTTAACGCACACAACACCACTCTCAAACCTGACCATGCTCATATGTATCTTTATATCCTACGTGAGCAACAGATAGAGGATCTTTTGCCTTACCCCAAGTAAGTATCTCTATATTTTTCTTCAACTCCACTTACTTGAAAAAGGTGAACTTCCCTGAAAAATAATAATATTGATGATGATTGTAAGCTGGTGAACTTCTAAGTGACTTACCTCTGAAAATATCGTGGCAGGAGAGTTGATGTAGATGCAAGCCTGGAAGAAACTGCTGTCGCAGCGATTTTGGAAGAGCTGTCACGTCAAATTCATGCATTTGTTGGCGTAAGGATGCACAGATTAGGCGTTTGTGAGTGGGAAGTGAAGCTTTGGGTTGCATCTTCTGGACAGGCAAATGGTGCTTGGCGAGTTGTAGTAACAAACGTGACTGGTCATACATGTACCTGTACATGTAAGTTTGTATCCTTCGCATTTATGCAAGGGAATTTTTCCACTTTCTACTGTCTTTATCCTTGGTCTTTTATGAGGGAGCTCTGCTTTCCAATACACATGACTATGAGCCATAATTGTTATGTCCTGACCATTTAGACACGAATTAGTGATTATGAGGGTAGAGAGCACTATAGTAGTCATTAGAAGAAAACTAGCAAGTAGTTACAATAAAAAACAGACCCTGAATCAATTATAATTTAATTTTGATGATGGTCCCAAATTAATTGGTACCCTTGTGGGTGGCAAATATGGACTATAACCAATTCTATTCCATCCTCGATATTGTTAAACAGGCTATATAACCAATTATGTTGTATCCTAGATTAAAGTAAACAGGTTATGCTAAACTGATATTGTTATTCTGCCTAGATCCATTATGAATTATAATCCTAATATGTTTGTGTAAACTTCAGACATACCGAGAACTTGAGGACGCCAGCCAACACAAAGTTGTCTACAGTTCGATCTCTACATGCGGTCCTCTGCATGGTGTACCCGTGAATGCTCAGTATCAGCCTCTAGGAGTTCTCGACCGCAAGCGTCTTGTGGCGAGGAAGAGCAACACCACTTACTGCTATGATTTTCCACTGGTAAGCACTTTGCTAAAGACTGGTTTCCTCTCTCTCTGTCTCTGTCTCTGTCTCTCTATCTTTCTGAGCATTGGAACATTTGGGTGTTGCTTGTAGGCATTTGAGATGGCCTTGGAACAGTCATGGGCATCTCAATTCCCCAATATTAAAAAACCCCAGCATAAAGCTATTCTCAAAGTCACGGAACTGAAGTTTGCTGACCAGAATGGATCCTGGGGTACTCCTCTTGTTCCTGCAGAGCGTGCACCTGGGCTCAATGATGTCGGTATGGTTGCCTGGTTTATGGAGATGTCAACTCCCGAGTTCCCTTCTGGAAGGACAATATTGATTGTTTCAAACGACGTCACCTATAAAGCAGGGTCTTTTGGCCCAAGAGAGGATGCTTTCTTCCTTGCTGTGACCGATCTTGCTTGTGCTAAGAAACTGCCTTTGATATACTTGGCAGCAAACTCTGGTGCCCGTCTCGGAGTAGCTGAAGAAATCAAATCCTGCTTTAAAGTCGGCTGGTCTGATGAACAAAGCCCTGAGCGTGGTTTTCAGTATGTATATTTAACCCCTGAGGATTATGCTCGCATTGGATCGTCCGTCATAGCACGCGAGTTAAAGCTTGCAAGTGGAGAAGCCAGATGGGTTATAGATACAATTGTTGGGAAAGAAGATGGTTTAGGGGTTGAGAACTTGTCAGGAAGTGGGGCCATTGCAGGTGCATATTCAAGGGCATATAGAGAAACGTTTACCTTGACTTACGTGACTGGTAGAACCGTTGGAATAGGTGCTTATCTTGCTCGGCTAGGGATGCGCTGCATCCAGAGGCTTGATCAGCCGATTATTCTAACTGGTTTCTCAGCATTAAACAAACTTCTTGGGCGGGAGGTGTACAGCTCCCACATGCAACTCGGTGGACCTAAGATTATGGCAACTAACGGGGTCGTTCATCTGACAGTTTCAGATGATCTTGAAGGTGTATCTTCTATTTTGAAATGGCTAAGCTATGTTCCTCCCTATATAGGTGGTCCTCTTCCCATTTCACATTCCTTGGATCCTCCAGAAAGGCTAGTTGAGTACGTCCCTGAAAATTCATGTGATCCCCGTGCTGCTATTTCTGGCACTTTGGATGGAAATGGCAAGTGGAGGGGCGGGATTTTTGACAAGGATAGCTTTGTGGAGACACTAGAAGGCTGGGCAAGAACTGTCGTTACGGGAAGAGCAAAACTTGGAGGAGTCCCTGTAGGAATAGTTGCGGTCGAGACACAGACAGTTATGCAAGTTATACCTGCTGATCCAGGTCAGCTCGATTCCCATGAGAGGGTTGTTCCCCAGGCTGGACAAGTATGGTTCCCTGATTCTGCAACTAAGACGGCACAAGCACTGTTAGATTTCAACAGAGAAGAGCTTCCACTTTTCATCCTTGCCAACTGGCGAGGTTTTTCATGGTGGGCAGAGGGACCTATTTGAAGGAATCCTCCAGGCCGGTTCAACTATTGTTGAAAACCTGAGGACATACAAGCAGCCCGTGTTTGTATACATCCCCATGATGGGTGAGCTTCGTGGTGGGGCTTGGGTGGTCGTGGACAGTCGAATTAACTCGGACCATATTGAAATGTACGCCGATCAAACAGCTAAAGGTAATGTCCTCGAGCCAGAAGGGATGATTGAGATCAAATTTAGGACGAGGGAACTATTAGAGTGCATGGGCAGGCTTGACCAACAGCTGATCAATCTGAAGGAAAAACTTCAGGAAGCCAAGAGCAGCGGGGCACATGGGCAGATTGAATCTCTACAACAAAAAGTAAAAACCCGTGAAAAGCAGCTTTTGCCCGTGTACATTCAGATAGCCACAAAATTTGCGGAACTTCATGACACCTCCCTGAGGATGGCCGCAAAAGGTGTAATCAGAGAAGTTCTGGAGTGGGGCAACTCTCGGTCTTTCTTCTATAAGAGACTGAGGCGGAGAATTGCAGAGGAGGAGTTGATCAAGACAGTTAGAGAGGCCGCTGGAGACCAGCTGCCACATAAGGCCGCGAGGGACTTGATCATTAGTTGGTTTTCAGATTCTGATGTTTCGAGAAGCAGAGAAGACGCTTGGCTGGATGATGAGGCTTTCTTTAGATGGAAGGACGATGTGCAAAATTACGAGGATAAACTAAAGGAACTGCGGGTCCAGAAGGTACTGCTTCAGTTATCAAACATTGGCACCTCAACTTCGGATTTGCAAGTTCTACCTCAAGGTCTTGCTACCCTTCTAAGCAAGGTAAGCCCATCTCTTGTTTTTTAAGCATGTTCTAAATATAGAAAAATGCTATGCATCACTAGTGACAATTTCTAACTAGTCAAAATAACTACTACTAAACATTGAGCATTTTCTGCTTTAATTATGGATGTAATTTATATATTTATTATTTATTTTTTCAATCTGATACAGGTGGACGCGAACAGTCGTTCACAATTGGTTGAAGAACTTCGGAAGGTGCTCAATTAGTTTGGTGAAACTGCCAAACTGGTGCGTGATGGCCCTCGGTAAACGCATTGTTTGTTCATCACCCTCACGCCAGGTTTTACGAGGGAATGGCTTCTTGCCTTCTTGCCTTCCCTATCGATTATTTATTGATTAGAGAAACGCTTCGAATTTTGGAGGCCGAGGATCCTATCTGGACCGGTTTCCTCTCTCGGTAAAGTGTAAATTTTATTTTTGGAGAGTAAAAATAAAGAAATATAATTGTAATGTATCAGCAATTCGGATATAAGTTGGAACCATGATTATGGTTGATCACACAAATTTCCTGTTGGTCAGCAATGAAGTTGTGTCTGTGTCAGCTTCATGTGTGCTGGTTGGTGCAGAATAGGAATCATATTAGAACAAGGGAAAAGCAAAATAGATAAGAGAAAGGAGTGTCTAGTGTTGCGAATTCAATAAAGACTAGAAGGAAATAAAGGGTTTGTCTTTATGTATTGTCGGAAAAACAATACGGAGATGTATCGTTTCTATGAAAATATACATTCATGTAAACAAGAACTCGTTTACATGGCTGATTCTAATCACCCTCATGGGTGGCACGCGGGGGGCTGGACCGGAGGCTGGCCGCCGGCAGCTGGCAGACCTGTTATGGGTTTTGGTTCTCAGGTGGATTTAGACGTGACGACAACCACATTAACAACATTTTACTAGGCATCAAATCACATGAAAAACTAGGCAACAATGTCAGTGGGCCAATGATAAAAAAAAAAAGATAAACGACAGCAGTAAAAAAGGCAACATTTTAGAACCTCCTACGCTATACCAAAACAGAAATTAGACTTTAAAAGGATAAAAGTTAGATTTTTAAGTGCTTCAAGATCCAAATTTTATATTTAAATAATGAGGGTTTAATTACATCTATGATTATCTCAATAAAAAAATCTACAAATGAGATCAATAATAAAAATGACTGTATCTATAAAGGGAGAACAAAGAGAATGTCAAATTTTTGAAACTTTTTGACGTAAATATAAGATTTTGAAAATATTTATAGAATGTCAATTTACAATGTAAGTAACTTATTATTATGTAAATAAGAAATATTTACATTATACTTCAATAATGTAGTTGCACCATAAATTCATCTATGGTGTAAATAAGAACTATTTACAATAAACAAAGGGGTAAATAAATTATTTACACTATAAATTTAACATTAACTACAAATATTCTCAAAACTTACTATTTATTACCATTAGTTAAAAAAAAAGTAAAATTTCTTATAATTTCCGTAGAATATATTGATGACAATCTTGAAAATATAAATATAAGAATAAAACGGACAGCATATAACTGATTTTTTTTTTCTCCCAACGAAAATTTGTTTAAAAATCGTCCGTCTTCTTTTTGGAAAATCAAAAGAGCTGCCTATAAATTTAAGAAAAAAAAACACTAGGATAGAATTATAGAAAACGACAACACACAATCTAATGAAAATAAATGATGCATTTAGAAAAAGGGCAACATGAAAACGACAAATGATTATTGGAAGCGACATAAAATTAGATCCGATAATATCTTTTCATAACGACATAATCTTGAAAAAAACATTCATCTATCAATAAAAACGACATGAACAACACAAACGACGATATCTCTTATAAATGACAACAACAAAGACAATATCGAGCAACATATGCACACAATTGAGAGCCTGACAAATGGCTAACCACAATCTTTGCAAAACTATATTCCGTTTGGAGCAACATAAATTATCAAAATCAACAACATCCCAAAAAAGTGCCTTGTACAAAAGTCGAGAGGCTCATCAAGAAACAAACGCATCTCTGCGTACAAAGATGTCTTCATAAGATATGAAAAGCGACATTATAGCAGTAAAACGACAAAACAATGATGGAAAAAAAAAAAAAAAAAAAAAAGGAAAGGGGGCGAGCGTGAAAGCAGTTTTGAAAAATCTGGAAAACGGCATCAAATTTAAGAGACTATCCTTGTTAGTTTTTTATTCCAACTTGATCATCCAAAGAATGGACTATTTGAATTACGATCCATCAATAAATCAGGTTTGATGTGTACCTCAAATAATTCACATAGGCCTGGTTTTTGTTCCCTAAAATATTCCAAAAGTAAATAATGTAGCTGTTGATTAGAAATATGGGCTGTATTTAAAAAAATTAAAAAAAAAAAAAACAGCTACACATCAGA
Source organism: Artocarpus heterophyllus (assembly GCA_025403435.1). Lineage (NCBI taxonomy): Eukaryota > Viridiplantae > Streptophyta > Magnoliopsida > Rosales > Moraceae > Artocarpus > Artocarpus heterophyllus. Next base: position 13,599,354 of record CM046334.1, read on the forward strand.
ATACAAAAATCCAATAAGTAAATTACACTTCTACATTTGGGATCAATGATTCTAGTTGAAGCTTCGTAGTTCACAGGCCTCATTCTGCTCCATATTTTTCAAGTTTATGAGATAAACTTCACGCCTAGGCATGCCAGTCTGTCTCATGATCCTTAAACTTCAAAATAGCCTTCTTCGGACTAAGCAACTATAATCAAGGACTGACTTAGTTCACGTATAACTATCCCGATCTTGGGTCTGAAACCATCTGCTTAGAAATGAGAAATTATCTAGGAGGTACATGATATCTCTCACATGAACTTGTTCTCGACCAGCTTCTTCAATTCCTCGAGTTTCTGAATGATCTTTGGATTCATCAGGTCCCTAGCTTCCCTAATGAGAGTGCCTTCACTGCTGGAATGGTATGCATCCACGATAATATTAATCCAGGTGTGAAGCTTCTCTGGTGTCCTATTGGAATATCAAGAGTAAATATTTATGCACAAGTAGAATAAAACAAGTGAATCGAAAGTGAGCTTAGAAATGAAAGCTGTTTAAGGCGTTATCAACATATCAAATTTGAACCGCCACTTAATTCGTCAGGGCACTGAGATTCAAATACTTACGTGTAGAGACAATCAACCTCTTCCCCTTCAAGTTCTTCTCCCGGAGTAAATGCGTCATTTAGCGTGCTTAGTCTCTCGTCAAGGTCCTCAATTGTGAGAATATATTTCAATATTCGAATTTCTTTCGGCATAAGCCTTTGGAGATTGCCTCTTGCAGTCACGTATAAGTGATATAACACGTCTTTAACCTTCCAAAAGGAGAAAAAAAGAAAAGAATTGTTAGCAGTAGTTCAACATCGAAAAAATGAAATGTCTTTATGAAATTCCAGGACATCCATGATCATAAAAAGCTGAGTTAGGCTATTGTTTATCAAAATGCCACAGGATGTCTTAGGAAAACATTTTGAGTGTCAGATGGAGATGGGCTTCTCGAGCAAAGCTATTGCCTACCTCGCTTTTAACCATGCTCGACTCCTTAGCATCTGACCAAGCTTTCGTGAGCATCAACACCAATGCTGAGTCTAGTTGGTTTTTCTCTGCTAAATTGTCTATCTTTCTACAAGCAGCATCTAAAGTAGGAGAGCCGATGATATCTTGTAATTTCAACTCTGCGGCATTCAGTGCTTCAGCGCTTTCACTTGCAGCATCATAAGCTTGTACGGCAGCCAAGCATGTATTCCCAAGCTTAGCCAAAGCTAGTTGCACAGAAACAAAGAAATTTTATCACATTCAATCTATAATGTAACAGTTTAAAAGAATCGCTGCAATTTTAGAAGTTGTGATTAAAGTAGATCTATATAACCCCAATTGCATGGGACATAATAACAAGGCCAGTATGTAGTGTTGGTCTCTTATCAACGGAGACATCTTTAGCAACCTGTTAGTTGTCATTTAGAGGGGAAAGAAAAAAGACCAGTCTCACCATTTTGCTCTGCTGGATTGTCGTAATAGGATTCAGCTACAGTGTGAAGATGAATGAAAAATTCTTTTGTGAAATCTTTGCGACGCCTAGCAACAATTTCACTTATTTCTGAAGGTGCCCCTTTGATTACTTCAATAAGTTCATTATGTCTTTGCACATCCTCATCAACCTACAGAAGAAAAGTTAAATTCCCTCATACCATCACAACAAACTCAAATGACCGAGGAAGCAAACAAAATAGCAAGCTCCACCTCTTTTAGTTTCCGTCCAAGCTTAAGTAGTTTATGCTTCATCCCTGGATCATCCTCACTATCTGCTTGCTCCTGACACCTTTTATAGAAATGGGGCCGGATATTATCCCATTCCTTGCTGAAAGCTAACAATCTTCGCCAATCAGTCGGAGTGGGCTTGTCAACCAAGAAAACCCCAATCAGCTTGTCACATACTCTGATCATTTTTTGGTCATCCAAGCTCCCAACATTATCTCTTTCATCTCTATTTTCACCATTAGTGCCAGATTTTTCACTCAAAGAGGGATCATCAGAATCTGATGACCTTTCTTCACTATAATTACTCGGCGCTGCAGCTGTATCACCAACAACAGCAGAAGCAGCAAGAAAAGGCCACGACTTTAGCAGCGTAACGGGTTTAACCAGCAACTGACAACCTAGTATTACACAACAGTTATCAGTGAGATGGAAAACACATTCAACAAACTTCACCAAATCATTAAAAAGTAAACTATTAACATAGAGTTAAAAAAAAAAAAAAAAAAAAAAAAAAAAAAAAAAAACCCTCGTTTGAGATATTTCAATTAATATAAAAAATCACGTTCGTCAGCATATCTCTCCTGGAATCTTTATTTATTTATTTTTACTAAGAAACAAAAATATTTCATATCATTCGATTCACAGCCATACATATGCTTTTTCCCAGTTAGGAAAAAGAAATAAATAAATACCACATATTACTCGATTCACCTAATTTCTTTTCAATCTTTTTCATTAACCTGATTACAAGTGAACAAATTTTGATGCATAAAGTACAAATTAGCAAGTTCACAATAATGAAGCACAAAAAAATTTTACTTTTCCAATTACTAGAAGCTGCTTTACCGAAACAAGTGATAAAAATCTGTTTTGAACCAATTCTTGAACAGAAAACAATCACCAAAAACAGAAGCGAAGTTCAAATTCTATACCTTTGAAGGCTGTAGAGGAGAAAAAACCATTTGGAGCAGAATTCGAATTCGCAAAGGGAGAAAAACAAACTGAAGAAACGCGGTTTCTAGAAGCGGTTTTCGGGGCTCCTAATACGAAGGAACACCACATCGGCGGCCGGAGAGTGGCGGAAGAAACCTCCATGTCTCTCCTTGAGTCTTCTTCACAACTCTCGCTCTCTCCCCCTCTCTCTCTCTCTCTCTCGAGCGAGGTTTTTGAGAAAATTGTTAGCCTTTTCTTTCAAGCACTCTCGAACGACGTCGTTTCGAGTTTTAGATTCCTCTGAATCGCCTCAGCGAAGAAATCACGCCACGTAATACGTGAGAGGGCAAGACGGTCTTTTCGTAATAGCGAAATATTTGCTCTTGTTTGCAGTTAGACAGTTGGTTCAGTGTCAATGTCGGTTAGAGCTTCGGGAGTGGGAAAGTAAGGTAGTTTTTTTTTTTTCTTTTTTTTTTTTTTGTGTAAATTTTGTTCTGAAGCGGGCAATGCTTTCTCCGACTTTCTCGTCACTGCGTATCAGTTTCAATCTCTCTCAGCCACCACCTCTTTTCCCTATTCAAATTCAACCAACAAAATTAACGACAACATCAAAGAGTTCGAATTCAACGAACCATAATAATAAACATCGGAACATTCAAAATCCTCCTCGTTGCTTTTCTTGTGGAAATAATTCATCTTTTTTATACGATTCCCCGAGTTTCGACGATTTTTGGAGCGTCCCAAAAGACCCAGATTCCGAATCCTCAGATAATCAGTCATTTAGCCAAAGCCTCTCTCCTTCTCTGCTTGCGGTTTGGCTCCGGTCGAGCCGTAACCTTAAAGATGTCAAAAGGGTTCATGCGGTTTTTCTGAAATGTTTAAGAAACTCGGATGCTTATGTACATAACAATTTGATTTTTGTTTATTTTAGATTTGGAAAGTTTAACGAAGCTCGCCATATGTTCGACAAAATGCCTGCTAGAAATGTTGTTACTTGGACCACGGTTATTAATGCGCACCTCTGCTTTGGTTTTGATGATGAAGCGTTGAGGTTGTTTAGTGATTATGTTGAAAGCGGGGTTCGGCCGAATGAGAAGATGTTTGTGTGTGTCTTGAATCTTTGTAGTAAGAGGAAGGATTATGAGCTTGGGAGACAAATTCATGGATGGGTTATGAAAGGCAGATGGAGTAACATGATTGTGGAAAGTTCCATTGTGAAATTCTATGCGCAATGTGGAGATTTGCCAAGCGCTTTCTGTAAATTTGATCAGATGGCGGAGCGGGACAGGGACGTGGTTTGCTGGACAACTATGATCACTGCTTGTTCCCAACAAGGAAAGGGGAAAGAGGCTTTTTCTCTTTTCTCTCGAATGTCAAACGAGGGGTTTTCGCCTAATGAGTTTACGGTTTGTGGCGTTCTAAAGGCTTGTGGTGAAGAGAAGGCGCTAAACTTTGGGAGACAACTACATTGTGCCATAGTTAAGAAAATGTACAAGAATGATGTTTTTATAGGAACTTCCCTAGTGGATATGTATGCAAAATGTGGGGAAATTGTGGACTCTAGAAATGTGTTCAACAAAATGAGACACAGAAATACTGTCACATGGACATCAATTATAGCAGGATATGCCCGTAAGGGGCTTGGTCACGAGGCCTTGAAGCTCTTCCGAGTGATGAAGAATCGGAAAATATTCGCCAACAACTTGACCATTGTAAGCATCCTCAGAGCCTGTGGTTCGATCAGAGAGTCGCTCCTGGGGAGGGAATTGCACGCACAGATAGTGAAGAATTCTGTGGAGACAAATCTATACTTGGGAAACACACTAGTGTGGTTCTACTGCAGATGCGGCGAGTACTTGAACGCCACAAAGGTCCTCCAAGAAATGCCTCTCAGAGATGTTTTCTCATGGACAGCTCTAATTTCTGGTTGTGCACATCTTGGGCATGAATCCGAAGCTCTCGAATTCTTAAAAGACATGATGGAGGAAGGAGTAGAGCCCAACTCTTTTACATACTCATCGGCCTTAAAAGCATGTGCAAAGCTGGAAGCCGTTCTTCACGGCAGACTGATTCACTCCTCTGCGAACAAAACTCCTTCCATGTCCAATCTGTTCGTTGGCAGTGCTTTGATTTACATGTATGCGAAATGTGGATACATGGCCGAGGCATTTCAGGTCTTTGACAGCATGCCGGAGAGAAATTTGGTCGCTTGGAAGTCTATGATCGTGGGGTACGCGAGGAACGGGCTGTGCCAAGACGCTTTGAGGCTCATGTATCGGATGCAAGCCGAAGGTTTCGAGGTGGATGATTATATCCTGACGACGGTTCTCACATCGTGTGGAGATGTCGAGTTGGATATGGACCACTCAGCCGCGTGTAGGTTGCTGTCCGGTTGATCAATGATCAGCTTTGTAATAAAAGTGTAGGAACTGTTTGTTGTAGCTGTAAATGGAAATTCATTATAGTCTCTCTTTTTTCCCTTAAATTGCTAATCAATAGAGAAAGTAACTCAAGTTTCTAGCTTCCAAAAAGACCAATCAATAGAGCGTTACAATTATTACACGCACATGATAAATTGGTGTTTCATTTATTTGGATAAAGTGGGACGACATCTCAGCCCAAAAGAAATGCAAAAATTTAGCCAAACGTTAGAAAAAGAATTCCAAAAGCAACATAATAACGTGGAACAAACTTGAAGCAAACATTAAAGTTTCCCATTTTGTTGGGTCATTTCTTCAACTTGTGCTTGAGCTTTTTTTCCTTCTCTCTTCTTTTGAGTTCTTGTTGTTTCTTCTTCTCCTTCTCCTTTTTCCTCCTCATCTCTTCTTGCTCCTGTCTCTTCTTCTCCTTCTCCTTCTCTTTCTTCTCTTTCTCCCGTTTTCTTTGCTTTCTCTCTCTTCTCTTTCTCTGTCAATAACAATTCTCTTCCAATTGTGAACACATTTTCGGAGTTTCTTTGTTCTCATTGTGAAAAAGGAGGAATATATACACACCTACATATATAATTTGGTTTCTGTATTCTTCGTGTTGGATTCGAGTGATCAAGGATTCTAAGCCGTCTTCGTTTGTTGATTGCCGTCCCTTCTTTGTTTGAGTCGTTTGCTTACGTATTGGCATTTCCTTTGTTCTGTTTGCAGTATCACTTCGACGGCCTCTTATGCTTTGGTTATGTCTCTTCAGGTTTTGTGTTCCTTTAATTAATTAGAATTATCTGATAATGAATTATCGAAGGGACAAGATTCAAAGAACAAGCTCTTGCATGTGAAACAAACTTTTTTCACTAAAAAACAGTTTCATGATTAACGCTGTTTTCAATTACTTTGCTTTTTCACTTCGGTAATTATAAGAAATAATTATAGAATAAGCTATCAGGACTTTTGGTAATTTCTATAATTAGGAAAATAATGACACCACAATGACACAAAATGAAATAGTCAAAACCAATGCTACACATTGAATACTTTAAGGATATTGAGAAGTGTACTTAAAACTTAAAGCTTTTGAACTCAAAACTGTAGCATCTGAAAGCTTTATATTGTAGTTCATTTTTCTGATCATTATAAAATCTGAGAGCATTACATTATAATAACCAAAAGTTTTGGTTAAAACTGATTTTACCAAACACCCTTTTTGCAGCCAAAAGTAGTACATTAAAATTTATCCCTTACTTTCAGGAACCATATTTCAAGAAAACAAGAACAATATCCGAAGAAATCTCTTCAGGAAATTCTGTCAGGGTCAGAGTTAAGTGTTACATACAAAAAACTGGACAAAGAAGCAGAAAAAGAAAATAATAATAACAATAATAATATTAGCCCTCGGGCTTTCATCATGAACCAAAGGAAAAACTAGAGTCTCAAAAGAAACAAAATTGTGGTTATGATCTATTATTGGATTTGCATGCTATCAAAATTGTTCATTTACCAATACAGAACTTGCTAAAGATGTTTGACAAGACTTCCTCAGAAATGTCTTCTCCACTTATCTGCCCAAGTGCCAAAGCCGCTTCCCTCAGATCTATTGTCCAAAAATCTAAAGGCAATTGATCCTCAATCGACGACTTTAACATTACAAAAGCCTCCTTGGTTCGAACAAGCTGCTCGCATTGTCTCTGAAGATTCATCAACAACAATAATACAATTTCAGTCACAGCCAAAACAAACGAGTTTATTCAGACTATCACGTATTAAAGGTTCTGCTCACCTGGTTCACAGTCCATCTACGACCTCCTTTAAGGATTCTGTCGAGACCAACTAATTCAGATATTGCCATCTCCAGCTCCTGTACTCCTTGCCCAGTGACAGCACATGTTAAAACACGCTTGCTAAAAGCATTTTCATCATCGCCAATCTGTTCGATATTAGGAACGGATTTAGCACAATCTATTTTGTTTATAACAAGGATCATTGGAGAGGAAGATCCTGTCAATTTCTGCAATGCAAAACAGAAACCAACATCAATGTATGGACTCTGAAAGCTGACATCGCATAGTTAGTTACTTTGGTTGCCAAAAACACAAACCTTGTTAGATTGAATCCAGTTTAGGAGTCTGGAATCTTCTGAAGTCCACCCATCAAGAGCACTTACTGTCATTATAATGACATCAGCACCCGAAGCAGCTGCTTCAGATCTCTCCACGCCTGTAAAAATAGATGGTTAAAAAAATATTATACAAATCAAGATTCAGAGAGTAAAGACTAGTTTATTCACTTATATGAACTATAATATAAAAAGTGATGGATTTTTGTCGAAACTTTGAAATTTCTTTAGATTAAAAGGAAAGCTTTTAAGGAGAAGAAATTGCTCAGGTGAACTTGGTTTCTTCTTATTTGCTTTACGATCATATACAAGTTTGACTTGTCAGATTATTTGAAGAAGACGGGCTTTACCAATCTTCTCCACTATGTCATCAGTTTCCCTGATGCCTGCTGTATCAAGAAGAGTAACAGGAATGCCATTGACAGTAACACTGGCCTCAACTACATCGCGAGTGGTCCCAGCAATATTTGTTACGATCGCTCTCTCACTCTGCACGCTAACAGAGAATTACGTCATTCAATAAGACGTCACACTTCAAATAGTTTTTTTTTTTTTTTAATAATAATAAAAAAACCAGCAGAATTACATCAAGCACAACAACAGCTCTCATTTTTACATAAAATACATATTGCACTGTAGAACATAATTGAAAAAGGAAACAAAGCAACTATTACAAGGAAATAAGCAGTGGAATTTCTTAAATTTTAAGCTGTAAGAAGAAAAGCTTTTTCATGACATACTTTACTCCATGCATTAAGAAGACTTGACTTTCCAACGTTAGGTCGACCGACGATTGCTATCTGCAGAATTTTTGATGAGAGAAGCACAAATAAGAAGCAAGAACAAAAAGACTACAAAAGGAATCCATATGGAACAAATTTGAAGAGACATAATGAACCATACACAAAATGAAAAAACGAGCAAGGAAAAAATTTTAGTTTATAACCCAAAAAAAAAGAGATCATACTGCAAAATTTATCGAATGGCATAAAGAGCCTGCTTCTCTATCAAAGAAGAAAATGTCGGATTTACAGAAAACCACACCTGTAATCCAGATTGCAGAAGCTTGTCATAGTTGGCTGTCTCCAACGCCTGCTCAACATCTCGTGACATAGAATTTATTTTACTCACAACTAGCTCCACATCTAGAGGAGGCATCTCATCTTCAAAATCTAAACGGGCATCAATCTCAGTTAGCAACTCAATGCACTGCATTCTCAGTGATTTTACCAAGGAAGAGAAGCCTCCCTGTCAAAGAGCAAAATAAAACCTTTGTCAGTGCAGATTATAACTTCTTACACAGATTCGAATGGCAACCGAACACAAGTATCAATTTACCATTTTTGCAGAGAAAATATAGCCATCAGAATTCTAATTATTGCAAAAACAACATTGTCATTTCGATTTACATTTTAAATAAAAGACATGCCTGAATTCCAGCAAGTGCTGCATCAGCTGCTGCCGCCGTCTTGGCCAAAATTAATTTTCCAACGTTTTCGGCTTGTGAGAGGTCCAAGCGGCCATTGAGAAACGCACGTAGAGTAAACTCACCTGAAAGGAGAGGGAAAAAAAAAGTTGATAAATCCTACCACTTAATGATTCTGGAACAAGAAAACATGTTACAAAACTCAAAATCTGATTTGTGTATATATTAACACAACAATTTTCACTACACCATTATCATTATATTTTAGATCATTATAGATATAGTTCGTGTAAAACAACCTGGTTGGGCTAAGCTGGCCCCAGCTGCTAAGCAAGCCCTGAGAACACGATTCAGACATACTTCACTCCCATGACACTGGAGCTCAACCACATCTTCACGCGTGTAAGACCTCGGAGCCAACATTGGTACTGCCAAAACCTAACACCCAAAAAAAAAAAAAAAATCAAACCAAAGAAAAATGAAAAGAAAAATCAAATAAAAAAATGAAAAAAAATCAAATATATACTACGCACCTCGTCCACGACTTTACCGTGAGAGCCGATGACAACGCCGTACTCCACGACGTGAGTGGTGGGCCGCCATGGATGAGAGCGGCTCTTCCGCTTTTTTCGCTTCGCGGGGCGGAACACGCGCCCGACAATGGCCACCGCAGAGGGGCCCGACAACCGGATGATCCCCACGGCGCCAGGGGGACCGCCGGTGGCCGTCACAATGGCGGCGATGGTGGTGGTGGAGGTGCTCTCGGCGGTTGACACGTTGGACGACAGCCGGTCGTCCGGACTCAGGACGAGCGCGTGGCCGGCTCTGGGAGACGGAGAGAGGTGTGGCTTTGGTTTGTTGTGGGGTTTGCAGGAGAGTTTGAGAGAGGGAGAGAAGAGAGGAGAGAGTGTTGGGGAAGAGGTGGGGATGGAGTGGAGAGGGAGAAGAAGAGCTATGGCGGCGGGTGGTACTGCTGGGCGGTAAACGTGGCTGAGAATATGGCGGATTGTTGTTGGGAAGTGAGCCATGTGAAGCTTTATGAGCTTCTCCGGTGAAGTGAGTAGCTGGAGAAACCCACTGTCTGGCTCAAATCTCGCCGCGAAATGGTTGTTATCTGAATTTGTCGTCGTTGAACTTATGAAAACGACATGTCGTCTGCCCTTTCTATAAAACGACATGATATTTGGTTTCGTTTTCATAACTTATGGAATGGACATATCGTCTTCCTTTTGATAAAACGACACCTAAAACGTCTAAAAAATCCGGTTTTTAATATTTACCAAATTTAATTAAAATCCAGTTAATTAAATTTACCAAAAGCAAGGAAGTAAAAAAATAACACAGGCAAATTGTTATTAAAGTTCGGTAGTTAAATCTATGTCTCTAGAGCCATGCCTAACTATTGAATAACCCACTAAGTCTGAAACTGTTACAATCACCAATTGGACTTATATAATGTCAAGACTCCCTCTTTCGATTGTCGTCTTTGAGATGCAACTCTTAGATAGATCTATCTAGTGAGCACCACTCATCTTTTAATTCTGCAAGTGTAGAATCCTTTTCGTATGCAGAGTGTTTTCTCCCGAAAATTTTAACTTTTTCTCTTGAAAAATACTAAGACTTTGTTCCGAAAACCTCTATATAAACCAAGATCTCTGGATGTGCTATATGCTGTGTGAGTTGAGGTTTATATAGAGCTCCTTCTAGAATCTCAATCTAATCTTGAATTAACTGTTGAATTTAGAAGTCGCAATCCAGGTTGAACTCGAGGTTGCAACCTCATTTGATAAGATCTTCATTCGTATTTCTAGATTGAATCTGTATAGTTTTTGCTACATTTCTTGATTTAAAACTGGCAATATATCTCCTTCAATCTTCCTTAACGTGAATCACAATCTCTCTCCTTGAAAAGAACCAAAATTAAATCATTTTCAAATTTTAAGATTGAATCCAATTTGAACTAGGATTTTCTTTTCAAAACTTTATCGTTATCTTTATCTTCAATTTGAACTCTTCTTAGACTGAATCTCCATGATTAAAACATGTAGATCATCTTGAATTTGACTATTGAATTTCTTGAATTATTTTTGCCAAATTTGCCAACACAAAATGTAAACCCTAATTGTAACACTTGAGATTTTTAGTGCATTACATATGCAATAATTAAATATTTATGTTAAGTAATTTAAGTATAAATTTTATGAGCTAAATATTATGCTCAAAAATTTGTTCAGAATTTAAGGATCGATTTTAGCATTACGAGGATTATTGTTTGAATCCGATTTTTATCATAAATCCATAAAAGTGAAAATGAGATTTTTAAGATTAAAAATCATATCATAGCCTTAAGTAAAGAATGAATAAACTAAAAATAAAAATTAGACGATAATCAAGGAAAAATAAGCTAGAAAGCTTAGAGCCCGTTTGGTTGGATATTCGAATAACGGTTTGAATCATTTTGCTATAGTATTTTCTCTCACAAAAATTTAAATATTCATTCAAATACTCTACTCAAATACTCGAATCAAACAGGCCCTTAATTATTGCAGAATATGTTAGAACAGATTTTGAAACAGAAATGGAGTTTAAAAAAATATTGTATAGAAATATGAAAAATTAAACAATAATGGAATAATGCCCTACAAGAATTATACTGATAGAGTTTAACAGTGCAAAAATTATATTGCATAAAGTTAAGCAGTATAGAAATTAGATTATATAAAATTAAGCAGCATAAAAATTATACTGTGTGGAGGATGTGGATCAGTATGGAAGGTTATGAGACTTCATAAACTGTATAAAAAAGCATACTAGTAGTGTGGGAAATTTAATGACAGAATAAAAAAAATGCTATCAATGTAAATCTACGCTATATAAAAAGTTGATATAGGAACCACAAGAGCACTCCAAACGATATTTTTTGAGTTGATATAGGACTATTGAATGTTGTCGGATATATGCTTTTCAACTAAAATTATTAAATTACCTTTCAAATATTGATACATTAAAAAAAATAAGGGTAATCGTAACCATTGATTCAAATATACTAAATCACAACCATGCTTTATTTTTTACCCTAAAAAAGTTTCAAAATCAACAAAAGAAAAAAAAAACAAAAACAAAAAAAAAACCATATCATCTTCAACCTCCTCACAAGCATCCATCAGCCACGGAAGCCGAGTGCAGCCAAACCACCACTGACAAAAAAAAAAAAAAAAGACAGCCACCATAATTGGCTAAGCAACAACTAGCTGGGAGATTTTTAAAAATGGCCTTTTGGGAAAAATCTTTTTGGTAAATGGTCCTTTTTTTTTGGACAGTTTTTGGCACAAAAAAAGGCTTTTTAGACATCAAAACGGTTACAGTTTTTTTTTCCATCCTGTTAAGGTTCCTTATCCTGCCACAGTCATTTTCCTTATTTTTTTGAAAAAAACCGAGACAGTTTACCTGCATAGAAAAGCGTGTTTTTGGTTCTAATAAAAAAGAGGCCATTTACCCAATTAGAAATTTTTTTTGCCCTTTCGTCAAAATCTCCCTAGCTAGCCCCTTGTTCCTCTTTCCGGTGAACCCATTCCTTCCCCCTTGATAAACCCATTCCCTCTAGAAGCTATACTTGTCTTCTCCTTCATCTCATCTCAGGCTTTGAAAAAATTAGCCTTTGAAATTTCACATAAATGATTTTTTGCTTGTTGGGCTGTAGAGAAAATGATCAAAAGAGATAAGAGAAGTACCTAAAAACCCTTGTCGGCGATTGTCCAACGATCGCCCTTACTGCCCAAACCTAGTAATCTGTCATCACCCAAACCCTACAATTCTCCAACAACCCCCATCAAAGCTCGGCCCTATTAGATCTCAATCGAACCGTATCCCGCCTCAGATCGAAGACCATATGTTGAAGCCCACCCTAGCAGGTCATTGTGTGTCGCTCATGCTGCCAACCTCCCTCGCGAGATAGTACTCCGTTGCTGTTTGTGTCGAGCATCGCGAAGCTTCGCCCAACAACTCTCAAAAGTACTATTCGTCCTCGATGAATCTACTCCTTCAAGGATTTTTTTTTTTTTAAGGATCAAAGATTTTTGAACTTTTTTTCAACAGTTGAACTTTTTTTTTAAGATTAATGATATACATTTATTGTTTTTTAGGTTTTAATTGTAATTTGTTTAAACATATTAAGTATTTTACTAAAATATTCCTATTAAAATAGTCACATGCCTCTCACATGGGGCTAAATTAACGGCCAATCATTAAAATGGTCCCTCAGCGTATAAAATAAATGATTCGGGGACTACAAAATATAAAAAATGAGTTAGAAAACTAAAATTTTAATTTCGTAAAAGGTTGAGAACCAATACAATAATTTACCCTTAATTAAATAGTAATCAATGTAACCTATAAAGGTACTAATTTTTATAACAAATTGGGCACGTATTGTATTTAATAAAGCTCTCCTATGGTAAAAAGAAAAAAAAAATGAGGTGTTGGTTTGATCAAGAGCGACTTATATATACATATATATATATATTTCTGAAAAGAAGAGCTACAAATCTTTTGATGGAAAAGGTTCATTGCGGGAAAAAAAAAGAAAAAAGGTGTTCCTGGATGCATAAGTGACATTCCAAGTTTCTTCTAAACGGATAACGGAAAGCGCTGATGGCATGTGCCCAAAAGAATCATAAATAAGCAAAAGTAGAGAGCAAAGAATAGAACCTTATTCTGAAAAAGCAAAACGATCTTTTTCATGTCCGGATATTATAATGGAAGACTTTTACAATAATTTAGATGAAGTCTAAATGAATCTAGCTTCGTTCTGCAACTACATTCAACCAAGCCAAAAAAAGAACCAAACCCCTTTAAAATCTTTTTTCTGCTTACATCATTATAAAACCACTCTCTCTTTAGAGGTATTTTATTACACTATAGTTTTATGTATATAAATAGCAAAGAAATATGCGTCACTTGTTTGAAAATACCAAAGAAGCTTTTAAGTGCTTTTTTAAGTGTATGTTTATATTTATTCATACACCAAAGACGTCGAATTTATGCTTTAACTGCGGTTCTTTAAAAAAGCTCAAAAGGGGGATATATCATATCCAGACTCAAAATTTCCCACTTGGTCAGCAAAAGCCTTTAAAGGTTAGCTTGGACCAAAACTTTTTCTCTCTCTCTCTCCCCTCTTTTATTTTCTCTCTATAAAACTTTGTAGCTGTTTTGTCTTGTTATTGGTTGTGTATTTGCTCAAATGTTTTCTGATTAGGATTCCACAAAACACTTTACCATTTTTTTAAAAAAGCAAGACCACCCAATATTCAACACCCTCCCCAACCTCCTGACCTGACAAACAGGATCCCATACTCTCCCATTCTTAACTCTGCATTCTTCTCTTGCCTTGTTTATTATCATAAAAAAATAAGGGCATTCTCGTTTCTTCTAAACTGATTCAGATCAATATTTTGGAAGTCATAGACTCTTCATTTAGGTGGTTAAGCAAATCAATAAAATCTATCTTCCGCAGGAGAGTACAGAGGAACTTCTGGTAAGAAAAATTAATTTGTTTGATTATACTGTTGTGCATTTGTTCAGTCACATTTTACTCTACACATGTACTTTATAAAATTTTCTAATTATGTGATGTTTCTGAGTATAATGATGTGATTTTGGCACTATTTGAGAATTGAGACTCTTTTAAATTGGTCCATATATATATACATATATGCATATACATATATGTGTGTGTGTGAGTGCCTAAAACAAATGAGAAAAAAGAAAAATTTGTTTGAGAGCAGTGGTAACGGGTTTCTGAAGGATCATGTTCTCGTTTTCTTAACTGTCAGAACGAATTGATGGTAACAGGAAAATATGGATTCTTATTATGTTGCTGACTTAACTGATTTCTGGGGAACCATTCAAGGGACGGCATATAAGTGTATGTCGTTTCTTTCATTTGACGATTCTCTTAATTTTTCCTTTATTCATCTGAATATGGTTGCTTAGACTGGCGAATTCTAGGTGTCAAATTGAACGATGAATAAAAAGCAAATTGATTAAACAATAAAATGTGATGTCAAAGTGCCAGCTAATAGTATTCACACTACGCAATTATGTTGATTATGCTTAAGAACACAAGAACTTGCCGTGCATTAAGCGAACTGTAGTTTTGTTTTTGTTTTTTTTTGTTTCAGATCCATGTGTGCTTGTTGATAAGCATTTCTGATTTCTTCATGTCTCAAAATGCATAACATTTTTGTTAGTTCTCTCACCTGAAGCAGTTTAACAGATAAATATTTTTACTTTAAACAATTGATACCTAGTGGGTTGACTAATTCGTGAGTCGCTTTCATGATGCGGTAGATATTCTGTTTGTAGGATAGGTCAACTCTGTATGTTAGTATATATTTTTCTCATCTCATTACTTCATAATGTTCATTGTAGTAAGTAATATTGCACGTTAGGAAGCTTCTTTTGGTCCAAAACCATGGTAACATTTATATATAGGAACAATCACGTCAACAACTCCTTAAATAAAGAAATGAAAACTTGAACACAATCTCAACAAACTCCTTAAATTCCCCAAAGAAAACGTTAAACTGCATTTATATATGGTGAATAAAAACAAAATTCCAGAATGTTTCAAGGGAATGATGATAGTTCCAAAAAGGTTACAGTCAAGATTTGTTGTATTTTTCATACAACTTCTAAGCTAAAATCCACATCCTTATAGCTTTTATGAAGTGCACAATGTTATTTTTCTTTTCTGATGGAGTCACCGGAGGTGCCAGCAAACGCTTGTTATGGCTTCCTCCACCACTCTAGAACTGCTCAAACTTAGCTGTGTGTCTCTTCCTTTTCGGCTCAACATCATGTCATTTTTAATGAGATGCATGCATATAAATATCCATTTCTTTTTCCTATACCTCTTCCATTAATGTTGGAGAACAGGCGGCGACTGCGTCAGCAACCGTGAGGAATATTCTGTCCTCGCCAATCAAACTTTCGAACTTGGATTCATGAAGTTTGTCGATCACCACAGGACCGGGGTTTGCAAGAATGAGCTGTTCAGCAATGCGAACGGTAAGGGATTTAGACTAAAAAGTCATATACCAAGTACATTAGTAGCAGATATATGTATTTATATTTTGATACTTACCTGAACATCTCTCTTTTGGAGACTCCTAAACAATTCTTCCAAGGCATGAATGCCACTGGTGTCAATATCAGTAACAGCTGAACCAATAGGTGAAAAACAGGATAAATAAACGTATGTGTGAGCAAGAGTAATTTTTTTAGCCTATCTATGTGCAAACACCAGGGTAAAAAAAGACTGCTTACGTGACATTTCGACTATCAAAAAGTGAATAGGTTGTTCATTGGCTGCTTTTATTCTTTCATCTTCATCAGTCAACCATCTCAATATCCTGAATACATAGATAGCAGTTGAACTTTAGACACCATGAAAGCTAAAGGAATTAGGACTGATTATATCTAGCAGATCCTAGAAACTTTAAGCTCTTCGCATGTATAATATTTTGAGTTCTTCTAATGTTAGTCATATCTGGATTAAGCATAACTAACATAACGACGCAAAGTTAAGGTCATGGTTAAACTTGTGAGGTTTTTAGAAGCTACCTATAAATAGATACAAGCTATGTCATTGGCTTTTCACACAATACAAGGATTTAAGGGACAAAAATACATGAATAGAGTATAACAAAAAAGGGTTAATAAATTATACCTCTCCTTGACATAATTGGAGTTGGAGAAGTAAATTGCTGAATCAACTCTGACGATCAAAACTCCACGAACCTTAGTTGCGTCAGGATATTGTTGGATGTTTCTGTACACAGTTGTCCTTGGGATGTTTCCGAGAAGTGCGGTTCTTGGCCTAGTGACTTGTAACAGAATTTTGGCAAAGGATATTGAGACCTACAATGGCACAGCCAGGGAAAAAAAAGAGAGGAAAAGTTAATCAAAATCCTTCTTTATTATTTGCTCTAACAATGTAAGATAGTACTTCACGTCGTGAAGTTTTTACCGCAATCAAGAGGCCAATCTCGACAGATGAAAAAACAACACCTAAGAAGGCTCCCATGCAGGCAACAAAATCGAATTTGTCAACCTTCCATATAAGGATTGCAGCCTGAACGTCGATTAGGTTGAGCACGGCATTTATAATGATGGCTGAAAGGATGGCATTTGGAGTGTACTTAAAAAGAGGCGTCATGAACTCTAAGGTTAGGAACACAACTCCGGACATCACAATATTGGAGACTGCAGTGTTGCATCCAGCCATGTAATTGACCGCTGAGCGAGAGAATGAACCTGCAAGCAGCGCACGGGATATAACAAGTTAAGACACTTCACTAATCTCTCCATAATTAGTCACATGCACCTCAAAATTTTAGGGGAAACATGTTTTGGTGTATCACCCAATTGCTTAGTCTCAAGATATCAAAGTACTTTCTCGAGAGTTTTGTGTTTGTTTGAGCTTTATTCTGACCTGTCGCCACATAGCAGGAAGTCATAGAGCCAACAATATTCATGGCTCCAAGGGCAACCATTTCTTTGTTTCCATCAAGTGTATAGTCCTTCATGGAAGCAAATGTTCTTCCAATTGCTATAGCTTCCTGAAAAATTCAAAAGTTGATTAGTGTTTAGATACATCAAGGGACGGCCAAATTAAGGAATAATTAATCGGAGAACGGAAAAGGTTGTCTCACCGTCAGTGCTATCATGCCAGCCACAATGCCAATCTTAAAGCCTTTCCCTAGATATTCACCACTGAAGTATATTTGATCCACTGAAGAGGATTGATTCCTTTGTCTATATGTCTCACCTTCACATCCAAAAAAAGGAGATTATTAGCACAAGGAATGAATTGGAGATCAAAGAATTGGTATTCGAATATATCACTTCTTTGGGAAAAATTGAGCCTAATTACACGTGAAAGTGTTACCGGTGAACAACTATAGTATTTTATAAGTGATATTGGGCCTAAATTTACGGAACTAAACAGAAGCTTGCCCAATTAGAAGCCATTTTACCATAGTAATGGTATCCTAACTATCTCAAACATGTAACTTCACACGAGGGTTGACTATAATTGCAAGTTTTCTCAATTTTTGAGGGTGTTGTATGCATATCTAAAAAGTGAGGGGACATATTAACACTAGCAACAAAGGTCAGGCGGATTTTTGAATTTCAGCCTTCTTTATGATTAAAACTATTATAAGTAATGTCGTGAGAAGTAAGGATGGGTATAAAATTATGCCAAATACGTACGATTGCAACTCCTTTCTTTTCTGCATGAGTTATGTACACAAAAAAAGTGGACAGAATAACTGATATCAGTGGGGCAATTGCAGGCACCCAGAAGAGTTTCTTGTTCTTCTTTCCCTGCGCAAGAAACATGTGTAATGAATTAGGAACCAGTTCAATAGCCTAGCTAAAATTTAATCGAGTGAATCTTGAAAGTTATTCGGGGATTCTTACGATGTATTTAGCAACTAGAAGAAAAGCTAAAAACGTTACTCCAATGACTATAGTCTGCCAGTTCCACTGCAAGTTTTTGCATTATAAGAGTCAGTAAATAGGAAGAATTAATAAGTACAAATATTTATGCATAATTAAGTAGGAGAGGGAGATAAATAAATATTTAGCTTACTCCATGATGAGCTGAGGCAAACACTGAGTGCATCACAGAGATGATATCTGTTTTCTTTGTGAACTTTTGGATGCCAAGAAAACCCTTAAGCTGTTGGAGTGCAATTGTGATGGCAGCTCCACCCATGAAACCAACAATAGCAGCATGGGAGAGGAAATCAATCAAGAAACCCAATCTGGTAAACACAAAAGCAAAAATTTCAAAAAATAAACAACCACTTGTTTTGTTCATACTATGCAAGTTCACTACAGTTTAAATCACTCAAATATTATAGCGACCTCAAAATCCCGAGGGTGGCCTGCGTGATCCCGGCGAAGAAAGTAGCCGTAAACGCGAGCCTCAAGTATTCAGTTGGGTTTGTGGTGTGATCAACCTCATTCTGGAGAAGTGTGCCTAGCAATAGAGATACCACAGCAACTGGTCCTATGGCTATATCTCTCGAGCTTCCCATGCAAGCATAGATCAACGGTGGAACAAAGCTGGAGTCTGAATAAAAAAATAAAAAAAACCTCATTAATTAACAAAATAATAAAAAAATAAGAAACACCATCACATGCAACAAGAGATGTAAATTTTTTTTTTCCAAGCACTATAATAAAGAAAACTTACATAAACCATATTGTGGAGCCAAATTTGCAAGTTTAGCGTACCCAATATCCTGAGTTGAGAATTAAATTAAGGAATTGGTCAACATTGTAATTATATATAAACCTTTAATTATTATTAAAAACAATCATATATACTAATTATATATCTACCTGAGGAATGCAAAGACTTGCAATCGTGAGTCCAGCAATAAGATCTCCTCTAAACTTCTTAAGACTGTAACTTCTTGTCCATTCTAGTATGGGGAAAATGGCCTGGATTCCGAGGACGAACTTCCGGGACTTGGACTGATCCTTGAATGGACGGAGAGGATCATCCGCAAAGAAAGTCTCCTTCACAATCATTCTGAACTCCTTCAAGAGATTTTGCTTTGGGGGAACGAAAACTTTGTGCATGTACCGCCCGTAAAATTCTCCGCCCTGCCCCGATGGCGACTCTTGACTTCCCGCCGCAGTGTGATCCATCTCTTTGGCCTTTGCAGGGTCCTGGTCAGCAGTTGAATGAACTGTGCTTGATGACATATTTTCTGTATATATTTTTCCACCTGAAATTGTGATTAAAAAAAAAGATTATAATACTACTAATTCTGTTACGTGCAAAAGTACAAATATAAGGGGTTTCATGAATAAGCCAAGTTCACGTGGGTTTTTACAGTGGCATATTGTGAAACAGGCATATGAATGAGAGTCTAAGGAAGTGGTGTAAATGTTCCCAAGGAATCTGACGCTAGTATTACCAGTGAAACAGCTAGTAAAATAGTTGTTGGAGAACGAACCACTCAGTGTTGAAAGGAGAATTGGTATACGGTGCTAGAATGATTATTATTGCAAGCGATCTGACGGAGAGGGGAGTTTAAGAAACTTGGCCTTAAATAAGCTTTAAGGTGAAGGAAAAAGAAAAAGAAAAAGAAAAGAGAGAATTTTTGTCAGTCAAACTTTTCAGGCAGAAAAACATAACAACCATTAAGATCAGTAATCTAGTTATAATGAATCTGGATTCTCTTACATGTCAGATTCACGCGCCCCAGAAACAAAGTTTGTGAAATTAAGCCAAGGATTTATTGTTTATTTATTTGTTTATTTTGGCAATCACTAGCCGGCCGACGTTGAATCATTCAAACTTCTGATAATTGATGTAAGCAATAACGCAACGGAGTAAACAAGATGAAGTTTTTAAAAAGTGAAAAATACAAAATTTGAATTGTGGAAAAAAAAATGATAATTTTTTTTAAAAAAAAGTTATAGAAAATAGAATCCTATTTGAATTTATAAAAGAAAACAAAAAATCGCTGCTGGCAAGACAGAAACCCAATCTACATCACTATCTCTTATTCACATTTGTTGTGTTTAGGTGATTAAAAAATTATATTTAAGATGCCGTTGGCTTAGAAGTACTACAGATGGCATTAAGAGAACCAGAGGCACAATAACATGGGCACCTCATCTCTTATCTTTTTCTTCCACTTTTTAGAATAATTTGCTATATTTTCCGCATCAAATTGGGTCAGACCCAGCGAGTGGTCAAAAGTTTTTAGTTTAATTAATTGAGTAATATTGTTACAAAAATAAAATATATTTTAAAGAAAAGAATCAAGTGATACAAAAAAAGTCTTGGCTAATATGTCCCACCTTGACGAAAACCCTCAATTATTCTGTCACTATTAGCTGTTTTCACTTAAAGACAAAGAATAAATGAGGGATTCTGAGTGAGAGTGAGAGCCGCAAAGACACTTAAACGACCAAGAGGTTGACAAAACGACGAGAAATTTTTTTTTTTTTGATAAAAGAGTGTCATTAATGTCATCCCGTCTCTATCTCTTTCCTCTATTTGGAGGTTGTGGGACTCACCTACCTGACTCGACTCAAAAAGTGGGTCCAAATTTACTCATGCCACCTGGACACACATAACAGCGCTCAAAACATTGATGGAACAGGGATCTTAATGTAGGGCCGTGGAGTATTGAATCCGAGAAGCTTAGGGCTATATCAATCCATTGGTGGTAACGACAAAGAGAGTTTACTTATTAGAGTTAGGCCTTATGGTACCACGGTCACGGTGAACCTAGCCCTGTGATATACGCTGCATAGCAAGGTATTTTCTTTCTCACACTCACAGACCTTTAATAATTGGACCTAAAATAAAATTCGACACTTGTTGCGGACTCTTTCACACTCATCACAAAAAAAAAAAAAAAAAAAGCTGCATCCAAGAATTTCAAGACAGTTAAATAGATTACCATCATTGAAAATATGCTATTTATTATTCCTGATAAGGATTTTCCTAATTATAAGTAATTAATTTTATATATAAAGTTGAAGAAACGATAAGTCGCATATTGTTCCCTAAGGAATGCCTTAAAAGCCAACTTGACAAAATCAAACGCATGGCCAAAATTATTCTATTTGGTTATAATCAATTAACATGATGACCACTAATCTCATGTAAAATCCTCTATCATTATTCATTTTATCATATAGTAATATATAAATACGCATGCAGTTCCATCCACATTGCTCAAGAAACAGTGGATTACAACATATCTGAGAAGAATATCATATGCATATATAATTTTATATAAATTACAATATAATTATCAGAAACAGATGAACCCAGAAATTTTTGTTTTTGTTCTTTCTTTTTCTGGTAAATGGTCTTTTCAAACATATGCACAAGAAGATTTTTTTTTCCTTTTTCCTTTTAAAGAATAAAGTCAAAAATATAAGAAGAGCGGAGCTTAGGCTTTCTCACCACCAAGTTCTTGTGCTTCTCATCAGGACCATCGATAGTGGGAGATACGATTAGGTTACTAGACCACCACAAAAGAGCTCTCTCGTTTTTATTTGTCTTTTCAGAAAAAAACTATTTTTTTTTTCCACTGAAAAGTTCGAAACCTCTGGCATGATATTTTAAGATTGACATAAACAAACAAACAAAAAAAAGGAAAAAAAAAATTGCAAGTACAAAATAGAAATATAATATATGTATTCTAAAAGGTGAAGAACTGAGAATCACTTACCACCTTCCCTTTTTCCTCTGCGCACACTCGATGGTCCTCATCTTTTTTTGAGGGAAAAAAAAGGAAGACACACTTATGACACACAATGTAGAAAATTAATATTATATATTCACATACTTTTATATATAGAAGGAAGAATAAGTAGAGAGCCCTAATTCCGTCCAGGTTCAAGGTTTCCAAAGTAGCTTCTCCAATAAAAAGGAATCACCACCCCTTTTATGAGATTCCTCGCAAAAGAAAAAAAGTCTCACCAGTAGAATAGGATATTAATTTTTTTAATGACGTGGGCTGTTTCATTCCATAGATTTTTATGTATTATTAGTTACGGCCAATTAATTTTTTTTTTCTTTTTCTTTTTTTAGATTTTTTTCCTACCTAAGGAAAGTCCCATCTTAATTAAGAATCCCAATTGTTTCTTTCTTATTGATCAGAACTGTTGTTCTTACCTATGAGTTAATTTTTTAAGGTCTAATATTTAAAATTTCACGAGAGCTGTTTTTATTCAAAAATTAATTCAATAATTATAACAACAACTCGTAACGATAAAAAAAAAAATTACAGTTTTTACTGTAAGAATTTCCTTTAATAAAAAAACCCCTTATAACGCATAGTCGCGGCAAATAGAAAATGTTGAACTTTTTGTAGCCGGGGACCCAGGAAAACGCAGATGTCTTTTTTTTGGTTGGAAGGGAAGTAGAAAAGGGCATGGACAGGTGGGATTAGACAGTAAGTTGAAGTTGGGAGCCCCATGATCCACATGTACAAATCTGAAAAGTCAAAAGTTGTAAAAAAGGCAAAAGGTTGAAAGAATATCCAGCCTAACTGTCGCTAGAGGCAATAGTCTTTCTAGTTGTTGTGTTAGTTGGGCCCCGTGGATGCCGGGTCAATGCCTTCGACTTTAAACAAATATTTAATTTTGCGTGGGCCCCACAGAGTTGAGCAATGATGTTTTGGGTCAGGTTCATTAAGCTACTTGGATGTCTTATGGTCTCATTGGTTGAGTATTTGAATAGCGTATTTAAATAGAGATTTAAATTTTTATGAGAAAAAATACTGTAGTAAAATAATTTAAATTGTGATTCAAATATCGAAACAAACAGTCCTTAAAAACTTTTAAAAGTCGCTGGATGCAGAGTAGCAAAGTGGCAAAAAGCCCCCGCTTTGGACTTGCTATGGCACAAGAGCAATCTCAACCCAAAAAAAAAAAACAAAAGACGAAAGAGGGAGGACAATTCTTTTAGGGGGAAAAGAACCGGGCACATGTCTACTTCTCCAAAAAAAAAAAAAGTAAAACAATAAAAAAAAAGGTGTTGCTAGATAAGTGTTCTATTGATTGTTCTATCTATTGTTGATCAACAAAAATTATATGGTCAAAAAACAATAAAAATAGAAGAGTACAAAATAATTCTATGTTGGTAAACAATAGCGTAAAAATTTCATGAAAATTTTCTAAGATTATTTATAGATTGTTCAACCCTGTTGTGATTTTAATACTACAAATGTGCAGTAACACTAGTAGTCTTATCTGCCACAAAAGTCTTCATTTTAAAAAATAATTATTGATTGTGTTATTACTATAATACCGCTATAAATGTAGTTCAAGCGTAAGTATTATTGGGGGTATACTCGGCACCTTTACCGAGGAGCTCACCTCTGCTGTCAGAGCACCCTACTCGGACAGAAGTCATTCTTTAAGTTCATGCAGCTCCCAGCTGACCAGTGCACTATCTCGAGATAGTCCCCAGGGCCTCTTTTGACTGTCGTTCAAGATGTTGCCTCCTCGAAAAGAATGCATGCTTGGGTCGTGTAGATATGGCTTGAAGCCAGGTAGCAACCCATTCCCAAGGCCACCACATGGTCTCATTACAGCCCTTAGATGAAAGAATGTCCACCTTCTGGGATTGTGACATATGTCACTTACCACCCTGATACCACAATATGGTGCACTTGGGTTATGGGGCGGACTTGTGCTACGCCCAGTCCATGTAAGACATTATACATAACGGTAGCTCAGTAGATATCCTATTCAAACAGGCCTTTGACAAGCTAAAGATAAGCAATGCAGTGCTCGTCCTAGTATAGACCTTCTTATATGGCGTCTCAGGAGAATGTGTCAGAGTAGTAGGTAAGATCTATTTGCCCATCACCTTTGATGAAGATCGTGCTTGAATCACTCAGTTGGTCGAATTTATGGTGGTGGACAAGCCATCCCAGCACAATATCTTCATTAGGAGACCAACCCTTAATGCCTTTTCAAAAAACCATTAAGATGAATGATTTAGATAAAATTTAAAAACATAAAAGTTATAGACCTCGTCAAAATGGCTAAAAATCAGAGATGGCTTGCGAAAATTATATATTGATTTTAAGACATAAAATTTACAAGCTTTTAAGCACATAATTTCGTAAAAGAAAAATGTTATGAAAGGTTTTAATTAGGCCAAGGAGCTTTAGAAAGTTTTGATCTTTACAAAAAACTAAACGTTTTAGTATAAGATGGTTAATTTTGGTTTTAAGAGCAAAAATGTCAAGATTTTGTCTTTCGGACTAAAACCATAAAACCATGTGAAACTAGATTTTCATTGAGGAAATATTAGTTTCATGCATTTCTATGGGCAGTGAGTAAACACAAGTTTTAAGTTTGAAAGAATTTAAAGTGTTTATTAAGAAAGGAAAGAAAAAAAAAGTAAGGGCGTAATTGTTAAGATTTTTGTATTATGGGTCAAAACCCTAAAGTCTTGATAAAATAGTTTTTCCACAAAGAGGAAACCAATGTTTGGTTTTTTGTAATGCTATGAGTAACAAGGAAATAAAAGTTTTGTTTTAAAATGGATTCTGAAAGTTTTCTAAGACCCATCAAGAGCAAAACGATTGCTTTTTAAAAAAGGCCAAAACGGACCCTGAAATACCCGATTTAGGAAAATGCCCCTTAGTGAGAATTTTTCTGTAACCTATTGATAATATGATGGTAAAATAAAACAAGAAGTTTAGTAAAAATTACATGACTTATGAAAATCCCATTTTTAAGAAAATTTTCATTTTTAAGAAAATCCCTAAAACGGATCTGAGCCTTCCAAATTAGCAAAACGCCCATAGATCGAAAATGATTCGTATTATGTTAAGTAATGAAAACTTCAAGTAGGACAAGAAATTTGATTAAGGAACGAATGAGCTAAGTAACATAGAACTGAACCGATAAGTAATGAGGCTAGGTTAAAAAGAATGGATGTTTAATGTTTAATTTTTGTTATCAATCAAGGAGATTGATACTAAGAAAGATTTGCTAATAGTTAGGTGTTATTTGAATAGGACACGAAAATCAACTAATAAAAGAAAAAAAAGGAATGAAATAGGAACGCTAGAGCGTTAAATAGGTTAGTTTCAAACTTCACTTATAGTATGAAGAAAATAAATTTCAAATGATTTGAATATGTTTTATGCTTGCATTTGTTATGCATAAAGATTTAAGGTCAAGTCAAGACTTATAATGCATTTACAATTTTTAAGTTTAAAGTATATTTGCATTTGTTATGTATAATGTTTTGAAAGTTCATGTTATGATTTGCAATATGTTTGCAATTGTTATGTTAAATAATTTAGACATTAAGTCATGTCATGTATAATGTTCACTAAGATTATAAGATCGGTAATCTAACCTTCAAGTTAAGATAAGAAAGTGTCGTATCAGCCTCTCAGTTTAAGGAGAATATCATGCTAAAGTTATGTTACAGCCTCAATGTCCGATGGTCAAATGCATTTGGTAATTATACTTGGGTCCTTGGTTCAAGAAAGTTAAAAATAATCATAAAAAGTTCATAAAATAGCATAAATAGAATCATGCATTATGACATTTATTGCATTCTTTTTTAGAAATGTTTTCTTTGCAAGTAATGTTTATGTGAAACATATTACAAAAAATGTTATATGATAAACATGTTTTATGAAAACGTTTTATAGAAAATGTTTATGAGAGATGATTTAATAAAGAAGTTTTACAATAGAAGTTTCATGAAAAAGATTTTGTAATGAATGTTAATGTTTTGTGAGATTATTGTTGTAAATATCTGCAAGTGCATAGAATCATAGACAAGCAATAAAGTGAGAGTAGAGTATCGTTCCTACTAGGATTGCGTTAATCTAGCTAAGTACCCAAATTGGTTAACTCTAAAATTATTTGAACAATGAAATATAAAATAGAAAAAAATAACAAAACAAAAAATATAAATAAAAATCTAAATAAATAAAAGACTAGGTCATTTGATTTCACCTAAATTAATCCTATTCAAATTACCTAATTTGATCAACTACTGTTTACTCCTATGCCGGTAACGAATTTTTCATTGGTAATCGTTAATCTTTCTTAAGCATTAATAATTCATCATAGTTAGCTAATTTTCTTACATCTCTGTAGAAACTGTAAACTTACCAAGTTTCAATAAGAACAAGAAATTCACAATGTTAAACAAGTCCCATGGATATCTCTATCCTATGATAATCTCATGGCATTCAATCATGGTCAAATTTAGTTATCGTTTCTCAGCCTCAAATTAAATCACAAATCATGCTAAAGTTGCGTAAAATTTTATAAGTATTAAGATCAGATTAAACACTTAGTATAGATAATGAATATATATCAAATTGAATTAAATTAAATAAAATTGAACATTTATAATTTGGCTACATCGTAGCCCTAGAAAAAAGAGAAATTAGTTCACAATGAAACCAAAAACAATCCTAAATAATGTCTTAAACATGATAAGTGAAGGAAAAGAACTGTGTTTGGATACGAAGATGGGCTCTGTCTCTGGGTTGCTTTGTTCTTCTTCTCTTAAGCAGTGAGTTCTTTCCTCTTGTCTATAGTTTTTTCTCCATAAAAAACAGTTCTTCAACCCCTCATAGTGTTCTATTTTAAGGTTAGGGTTTGAAAGGGTAATTTTGAGACGAAATTAAACTCGAGTTAAATAAAAATCGCACTGGTGCTTAGGCTTTTCGTTTGTAGTGCCTAGGCTTTGTAGTGGCACTTAGGTGTTGTGGTTGTAGGGCCTAGTCTTTGTAATGGCGCCTAGGCACTACACTGCACATGGATCATCTTTCTTTGAAATGGCGCCTAGGCGCCATCTTTCCAGTGCCTAGGCGCTATGCTCTTGGGTTTTAATACTAGGATTCCTCTTGTAGGAGCGCCTAGGTGCCCATAAGCTAGCGTCTAGGCTTCATTCTATCTCCGTATCTACTTGTGCTCACTATCCTGTCTATTTTGCCTACAACTTGCGAATGTGTATTTTTCTCCTCAAAACCTACAAAAGAGCAAAAAGCACTACCAAATTGCTAAAGATTACTCAAAACTAACAAAATATTAAGTTAGAATTATCTAATTAATTAGTCTAAAATTAACTTATCAATTATATTTAAATTTACTGAGTGAAAGCTCATTATAAGTTCTTTCATACTACAGGTAATTCTACTGACCATTAGTAAAACTAATTAAAGATCTCAATAGCACAATGACAAAAGCGAATATTGGGTATAGATACCACTATAGGAAATCTTTTGTTGTATCACGAAAAAGTTTTCAATGTTTGAAAAAAAAATTACTTTAAGAATTTCAAGAAAGTAAATGTAATAAGAAATATTTATGAAAACATTTTAAAAGATATATTTTACAAAATATTTTGAATGATTATTGAGTCAAATTTTAAGCTATGTTTCAATTTACATTACAACAAAAATCGTAATAGTTTCAAGAATATTTTTAAGAAAGTTTTAAGAAAAAAATTACCCAGTATTTTCTTACTAATAAATAGGAATAAGTTTAAGAAATCAAGTTTAAGCAAGTTAAGTGACGGCTTGAAAAGATGAGTTGTTACAATATGGGTCCCCTTGCATTGTGAAAATCTAACAAGATATGGAATTATTATCACCTGCATTGGATATCCAACCAGTATATGAGACCCTTGTAGTATTGTAGGATAATCATTATGAAATAAACTCAAACTAATGGTCCTTTTGAGATAACCAAATATTCTACCAATTATATTCCAAGTGTTTACTTGGGTTACTCGTGAACCTTATCATTTTGTAAAGAACAAAAGCAATATATGGTCTTGTGTAATGCATTGCATACATTAAGCTACCAATCGTACTAGCAGACTCTAGCTGTGCTACCGTTTTGCCAAAATTTTCTAGTAAATAAAATTAGAATCAAATGGAGTATTTGTTTCTTTAAGCATCAAATGATTGAATTTAAGAAGTACTTTCACAATATAATGAGATTGACACAATAAGTAACCCCACTATGCTTCATCACTTCCATATGTAAGCTTGTGTTTATCTCACCAAGATCCTTCATCTTAAATTGTGAAATTCAATCCTTCTTAGTGTTATTACACCTTACATGTTAGTTTTAAAGATAAGCAAGTCGTCAGCATACAAATAAATCACGATACCAAAATCATTTGTAAATCTAGAATAAATAAATTTATCCACATTGTTATGTTTAAAACCATGAGATAAGATAACAAAATTAAATTTCCCATGCCACTGTTTTGGTGCTTGCTTTAAACCATAAAGTGACTTGACTAACTTGTATGTATTTTTTTTTTCATTTCTACGCAACACAAACCCTTTGAGTTGTTCCATATCTCCATTAAGAAAAGCAGTCTTTACATCTGTTTGTTGCACATGCAAATTACATATCGATGCGATTGCACATAGCACTCTAATAGATGTTAATCTGGCTAGCAGAGCTTAAGCGTCAAAATAGTTTATACCACGTTTTGGTTTAAAACCTTTTGGCTATCAATATAGTGTTAAATGTTTGTAGAGACCCATCGGTATTATACTTCTTTTCAAATACCCACTTGTTGTTTATTGCTTTCCAAACCGGTGGGAGATCTACTAAGCTCCATGTTACATTTGACATTATTGAATCTATTTCATCATTTACATACTCCCTCCAAAAGGAAACATCACTAGATGACATGATTGCACTAAATTTCTTTGGATCTTCCTCAATATTTAGCAACAATGGTATTTTATCGAGTACACTAATTCTATCTCCTTCAACCAAGAAGGCTAAAGCTTGAGATAAAATAAAATCTGAAATTCTTTTTTTTTTTTTTATTATTTCACATTGACTTCTCCTCAATTCAAAAGATTTCATAGACTATTTTCTTTTACTGTTAATGGAGGTACCAGGAGCTAAGTCACATAGTTAATTATTGCTAGATTCTAATTCAATGGTAGAATTATTATTGAATGTATTCTCAATAAATTCAACATCTCTTGATCCAATAATTATATTATAGTCTAGGTTCAACAATCTATATGCCATGAAATTTTTAACATATCCTATATAAAAACACATTTAATTTCTCTTGCACCTAATTTTGATGATTTAAGATCATGCACTCTTTAAAAGGCTAAACAGCTCCACACCCTCAAATGTATCAAGTTTAATTTTTTTTCTTTCTATACTTCATATGAAGAGGCATGTGTTTTAATAGATAGGAGCCTATTATATGAACATGACATACAACAAGCAATGCTTCCCCCATAAATTTTTTAGTTATTTAGCATTAAGAAGCATAGAGATAATCATATTCGTGAAGATTTTTTTTTCTTTCAGCCAAACCATTTTGTTGAGGAGTAAAAGGGACTGATTTTTGGTGAATAATATTATGCTCGTTGCAGAAGGCATCAAACTCATTTGAAATGCATTCACCACCCTTACCACTTTGAACCATTTTGATCTTTCTAATTTTTTTTGGTTCTCGGCTTCAGCTTTGAAAACTTTAAACTTATCAAAAGCTTCATCTGCTGTTCTTATTAAATACACATAAGTGTAGCTAAAATAATCATCAATGAAAATGATAAAGTATCTCTTTCTTCCTCTAGTCAAAATTTGATGATACTTACAAGTATTGGTATGAATCAAATCTAATAATCGAGTACTACGTTTTGCTCTAGGAAACAATTTCTTGGTCATATTTGCTTGTACTTAAATTTTATACTTATCAAGTTTTTCATCTTTGCAATTAATCAAACCATGTTTTGATAAATATGTCAAAGATTTAAAATTCAAGTGTGCTGCACGAGCTTGCCAAACATCAAAAGGATCAACAATCTAGACAAAACTTATAACTTTATTATTATGAATAGTGAGTTTGAACATGCCATCGTAAATGTACCCCTTTTCTACAAAGGCCCCATTTTTAAAAATAGTACAATTGTCACTCTCAAGTACAACTTTGAGCCCATTCTCATACATAAGACTTGCAATACAAGATTTTTTCTAATTTGGGGAACATGAAATACATTGTTCAATGTCAATTTCTTTTTGGAGGTAAACTTAATCTCCACAATTCCTTTCCTGATAACAAATGTTGCCTCATGATTCCCCATGAGAACCTTTTTTGTTTTTGTTTTTGTTTTTGTTTTTATTTATTTATTTTGTTTTTCCATTGCATATGACAAGAACAAGTTCTTGTCATTGCAAACATAAATCATACCACTAGAATTGAGCCATAATTGTAGGACTTTGCAATTGCAGCCATGTTGAGTTCGGTGATTATGACAATATGCATCTTTGAGACCATCGCCCAGATTTCTTAGGATTTCTCTTTGAGGACATTGGCTTTATTGAAGTTAATATCTTTGTTTTTCTTCTTGTATTTGTAGTCATTTTAGCGATATCCTTTCTTTCCACAAAAGAAATGATTCTGAAATGTTTTTTCTAGCCATTTTTGAACTTCTTGAACTTCTTGTCATTATTGACTTTGAAGTTCTTTTGAAACACTTATTTCGGCCACATGAACTTAGAAGGGTCCAGAATTTTGCTTTTAAGATCACAAGACTTAGATTTCTCTTCGAGACTTAACCATTTGCATGTTTAGTGTCTATCCTAGAAAACCTTTCCTGGTCAATGGGTCAAAGGAGGACTATATTAAAACCAAAGATTTAAATGTGAAAGATATAGGTA
The DNA here is from genome assembly GCA_025403435.1 of Artocarpus heterophyllus. NCBI lineage: Eukaryota > Viridiplantae > Streptophyta > Magnoliopsida > Rosales > Moraceae > Artocarpus > Artocarpus heterophyllus. Next base: position 13,630,245 of record CM046334.1, read on the forward strand.
TAGTTTCTAAGATAAAAAGAACTAATATTGCTAAAACCTGAAAATATACAAATGTGGATTACGCAATTTTCCTTTTCACTATTCCATAATTATATAAGCTATCTTGATCAGGTTTTTTCATCCTCAATGACTCTGGTCATTATAGTTTATTGGTTTGAATTGAATGGTTGAACAAAAATTCAAACTTTTGTAGAAACAAATGCTGCAGCAAAAATGTTTAAATTATGGTTTAAATCTATGAACCAAATAGGGTTATATTGGTTGGTGTATCTAGTGAGATTCAGGAGTGCGCATGTGGGGCACATGTTTGATTATCAAAATTAACAAGCAATAAAATAAAGATAAAAAAGAGAAACAATGTCCTGAAGTAAAAGTCTTACAGAATTTAGGGGAAAAAAAAAACATTGAGAAGAGCAGGTAGGGTTAGTTGTTGGTGCAAGTGCGAAATGTTGGACTTCAAACCGTGGCCGTCGATGGAACGCCACAATTCATAGATCAACAATTTTACGTATTGATTCAATTGCTTCTAAATTTTTGGATGAAAAATGGCTGTGTAGTTAGAAAGAACCGGATTAGGTGACAAATTAGTTAGATAGAGTTGATCAAGTGTTAATTTTTTTTCTATAGTTTTTTTAACTATAGGTTACCCTTATATAAAATGGTTTCTATCTTCTTATTCTTTTTGTTATTCTTTTGACACGATTCTTTTTGTTTTTTGATCCTGAGTATTTAGTTGATACCAATTATTATCTACAATATTTGACGATAATAATATAAATAATCACAAAGTTATAGCCCATAATTATTTTAAAAAATAGATTTATTGACTGTCAATTTCGTGTATTTTTATTCTACTTAACGGATAACATGATCAATACAGAAAGATTATAAAATTATCTAGATTTACATAATTGGAATAATACAAAAACAAATATTTCCGGTCCACAAACATTTTCAACATAAAATAAAATAAAATAAAACCCTCTCTGTCATCTTTGAAAGGTTTCTAAAAAAATGTTTTCAATGTTGATAATTTGAGTCAAATCATCCATTTACGTGCGAATATCTCACTAATTTGTTACATTTTCTCATCCTCTTTCCACAATGCCACGTCCAAATGGTATTTTACTCCAAATATGGTGTTATTACTTTTCATACCATTTATCTTGATATAAGTGGCTTATAACTCTCTTTTTATCTTTATATTATCTTTTTTGTTTTTCTTTTTTCTTTTTTTTTTTTTTAAATGCCTAGTTCCAAACACGTACATATTCAGTTTGTCAAATGATTTGGAATATGTGTGTCTAAATTTTTCTTAAAATTTAATTTTTTCCTCAATTTATTATTCTCTTATGAGTTTAGTCTTAGCCTTTTTAAATAGAGCATATTTTATTTATTTATGGTTAATATGAATGAAGATTGATTAGCACCAATTATTAATATATTTTAAGGAAGAACACATATCAAAAAATAATATGGAATTTGAGAAGTCAACAATTGTTTATTTTTAACAAAACAAAAATAAAAAAGAGAAATGCCTTTGCCATTGAGTTTAATATTGCATCATTGATGAGGTGAGAGAAAGTTTTCAAGTGAGACAGAGCAAGCTTTCAACGAGCTTTAGGTGTGCACTGCCCCTCTCCCTGCGAGTCCAAAGCATGGCACCGGCGTTGGGCTGGCCACTGAGGACTTGGATCGGGGAGAGAGGGAGGCTATGTGAGGTAGGGTTGAGATAAGGGGCAAACCAAGGCAGAGGGAGGCAGCCCAGTAGGTCGTGAAGAATGTGCATCAAATTCATTTGAATTTCACACGGCAAAAATAAAAATAAAAAAATAAAAAAATCAAACAATTATAGAACACCAAAGGGCCAGTACTACCGTACTGAGTGCTTTTATGCTACAAAACGTATACCAAAAAAAAACCAAAACCTCTTTCACGTTATGGACATATTTTATTGGTCACAGCCCAAAAAAAAAAAGAAGATCAAACTAGGACCAACTAGCTGTAAATTAATAGTACCTTAATCTCATGAGTACTTCGGAATCATTACTATCTGTTTACCAATCTATATATGTAAGTGTATCATCATATATCACGTTTTTGAATCTTCCCGTGATTGTGTCCCAATTCATCTTGAAACAAGTCTACTAAATTTTTCGTCTAACCCTACTAGAATTAAATAACCCTCCTCTCATAATTAAGAACGCGTAACAGGAATTAGAAAGAAATATTAACCTAAAATTGACTTCCACTTGTTGCAGCAATCAATTGCAAAGTAGGCACCTTTGAATTCCTGAAATGCGTAAAACCGGCCACTTATTCTAGGGCGTAATTTACATATGATCATGTGTTGGTGCTAGGTGATCCGACTTTTAAGGACTCTCTTTCACAATACACGACAATATTATATACATATATATAAATATATATCATTACTGTGTATTTCGTCATGATACAAACGTGGAAGAGAAGAGAGAGAGAGAAAAAAAAAAGGGAAATTATTTCCACACGTCAAATGTCTATATTTCTAGCATGAACACGAATTAATTTATCAGGTTGTGAATGAATATAATATATATATATGTTATTATTAGTAGCGATGTCGTGGGGATATATAAAAAATGTTACGTATGGGACATGTAACATTGACTGATGATATTTGGCATCCACATAAAATAGATCTCCTAACCATAGAGGAAATGCAGCTTTCGAGTGACAAGACGAGGGTCTATGATCAGTCTAAATTCGCAAGCCTGCAATTGTGGTATATAATTACTTAGAAAGCAAGTTAAAACTAAGTATTAATTACAAAAATTCTCTCTGAATTATAATAATTGTAATACTTTGTCCTTAAAACTTTAAAACGTAACACCTGTTCCCCTTAAAATATAAACTGTTAATAAAAATAGTCCTTCTGTTAAAATTTTCACGAAAAATTGACAAATGACTATAATGTTAAGGGTGTTTTGATAATTTTGGTTATAAAAACAACTACAAAAATTAAAACTATAATAAAAATAGTATTTATTGATTATTGAAAACAAAAATTAGTTAAAACTATTATTTTATTTGAATACTTCTTTTTTGATATACCAAAATTTTCTTCGAAATTTTTTTATTTTTTACACCCAAAAAGTATATATATTAGTAAAATGAAAAAGAAGATAAAACAAATATATTAAATATAACAAAAAAATATAACACAAAATTTTCAAAGAAAAAAATCTCTATTAGTATTAATAAAAATTTTTCATATTTTTTAAAGTTTACATTATTATTTATACGTTTTAAAATTTTAAAATACTTTTTAAGTGTAAAAAAATTAATAAAATTTTAAAGAAAATTTAGCTATATAAGAAAAAAAAAGAGGAATCCGAATAGTAGTATGTTTTTAATTGATTTTTTGTTTTTAATTATCAATAAAGATTATTTTTATTCTAATTTTAATTTTTGTTATTTTATAATTAAGATTACCAAAATACCCCTAATTTTAAAGTTGCTTATCAATTTCCCATTAAAATTTTAAAAAAAGGACATTTTTTGTTAACAATTCATACTTCAGATGGAATGAATGTTACGTTTTGAAGTTTATGGGGTAAAGTATTATGAAAGCTATGGTTTGGGGGAATTTTTATAATTAATCTAAGTATTTTCATAAATGAATTTTTTTCAAAAATATGTTGTTTACCCATAATGTTTTAAATATGCTATTTACTATAAATATTTTTAAAAAGATTACCTATCAGCTATAATTTCACTTTTTCATATTGTATCAGACCTACAAAATTCTCATTATTAACTTTATAAGTAAACATATAATTTTTGAGAAAGGAAAGTACTCATCCATTTTTTTTTTTTTGTTTTTCTTGTGAAACAAACACTTCCAGCATAGATATGGACACAATCACATACATTTGGCGGTCCATGGCGAATGGTCAATTTCTTAAATTTTTTTATATTATAATATGGTCTCGTTGATAGATGATCACTGTCATATAATAAATATGGAGAACTTTTGGATAGAAAATGTTTCATATTAATCCAACTTCAGTAGTAAATTTTTTCTTCAGTTTTATAATTTTTAAATATTCCCTTTTATAGTATTAATATATTTTTTCATATTTTTAAAGTTTACATTAGTGTTTATACTTTTTAAAATTTCAAAATAATTTTTTAGTGTAAAAAAAGTTAATAAAATTTTATAGAAAATTTTGCTATATTGAAAAAAAAAGATCCAAATAGTAGTATATATTTAATTGCTTTTGTTTTTATTTTTAATAATCAATAAAGACTATTTTTATTCTAGTTTTAATTTTTTAGTTATTTTTATAATTAAGATTACTAAAATACCCCTAATTTTAAAACTGTTTGTCTATTTGCTGTTAAATTCTAACAGAAAGACCATTTTTTTAATAGTTCATACTTTAGGGCAACGAATGTTACGTTTTGAAGTTTGGGGGGTAAAATGTTACAAAGGCTATAGTTTAAGGGGAATTTTTGTAATTAATCCTACAATTAACTAGTTATAGCATATTCAATATACTCCTGCTAAATTAATATGGCAACTCAATGAAGCATGGATCAAATTCTTTTTAACCTATAATTGTGAAGACATGAGAACAACATTGATTTCCTTTTTTCATTTAGCAATATATATATATTAGTTTTGAATTTTAGCATTTTGATGAAAAGTAACTCGTCAATGTGATGCTATAAATTTGTAGTGCATATAATTTGATTTATATCATTTTTGGTGTCAAATTTAGTACCTTATATATCAAATTTAGGAAATCACGCGTGTTATTGTTAATGATTTAAATTTTTATTTAATAAATAAACATTGTTATTTTTAATTATTTTAAAAAATAAAATTCTATTTCTGTAACTTTTTGACTTAACTTATAATTATGGCAAAAAAAAAAAAAAATAGACATGACATTACCATTATGCATTAATTGAAGTACAAAATGGAACGAAGTATCACAGTCATTTTCATTCTTTTCCCTCAAATGTGGCGTTCACATTGGCCTTCAGTGGTCATAATAATGAATATGGAACAATCAATTTGGACTTTTATTGAATCAAATGTTATTTTTAATTTATTTATTATTATTTATTTTTTTTAAATGATAATAAATAAATAAAAATAAATTTAAGTGGTCTAACATACGTATATTTTTTAAATGGTGTCAATCAAAGGATATCTCTGAATTGTTATAACGCTTCAGAAAGAATGCCTTGTTTTAGAGATACCTCTTGCTGGTAATACACCATGATGGTGGGTGTCTATAAATATCACGTAAGAGACGGTCCCTATGCCTGTGCAATTATTTTCAAAAATACACTATCTCTCAAAATTGCAAAAGGTTTAGAAGAGCCTTTTTTTCATAAAATTTTTCTTCAGAAATTCTTGCAGAGAAACTCTCTAATCATTCTTCAGATTATCAATGGCTGAAGGTTCGATTTTCTTTCCTTTACGTTTCTGCATTTAGATGATTTTCATGCAATTTGGTTTATGCATATATGAAAATCATAATTCTGTATATATAAATATCTTACATTTGGTATCAAGAGCGTGGTTTTTTCTCTGCCTTGATATATTTGAATGGAGTTTTAATAGAGTTTTTCAAAATATTTGAAGCTTTGTTGTATTTGAAATCATTTTTTGATGTTTTTTTTTATGAAAACCATCGTTAGAAATCATTAGGAAATTGATTTTCTAACAAATCTGGGTTTTTAAAACGTTAATTTTGGTGCCCATAAGGTATAGAAATGACCGGATCTGCAATTGGACCCATTCGGGTCCAATTCGGACAAAGAAGACCAGAAATAATGGAAAAAATAAAATCAGGGGCCGAAAAACGACATGTCGTTTGTGACGACCCGTTTTTTCGGGCAGTCACTTTACTTACTTAAACGTCATTACTTAAACAGTAATCTTACTTACTTAGTAAGAAAAATTCTGAAATAATTTTTTTTTCTAAACATATTCTTTAAATGTACTTAAAAACTGTTGCGACCTCTGTTGACATTCATGTCGAGACTTCGCTCAACACTTGACTTTAAAACCATTTCAAATTGTTTCTTAAAACTTAATAAGAAATATTTACTAAAACATCACTTAAAACTTAACTTTATAATTATATTAAACAGTTCATTAACTGTATCTTAAACTTGGAAACATTTCTTCAAACTTTGCTTTTTCTTAAAACTTGAAAAACACTATATTAAATAGTGAAAAATATTTCTTTAATATAGCAGAAACTTTACTGTAGTGGTATCCATACCCAAATCCTCGCATCCGTCTTCTGCAGCACCCAACTCTTCTAACGGGTCCTACTGGTCGCCCATAAAACTACCTACAGCATAAAGAAACTTTTTATGAGCTTTCGCTCAGTAAGTTCAAACAAAATCTCACAAAGCATTTAAACATACTTTAAAAACTTTTCTAGAACGTTTCCCATAAACGTTTTCCTAAAGCAATTGCTATAACGTTTTTCACAAAATATCAATATAAAACAATCCTCAAATTGCTCTTCATAACGTCATTTATGTTTTCATAAACATTTAATATAAAACATTCATCAGAATGTTTTTCATAGCATATAAATATTTCACAATAAACAAATCAAATACAATCACAATGCATGTTTTCATTTATGCTCAATTATAAACTTTCGATTATGAGCATCTTATGACCATTCTTTCTTACTTTGACTTTCTATCATTGTTCCTTATATTTTCTTATCTTACACTTTAACTTTCCTTATCTGACTTTAACTTTCCACCTTTTGTTCCTTAACTTTCTTTATCTTATAACTTTTAGTGTTCGTACCAACATTTTTAATCATGAGATCATAAATGTGATGCTTTCCTTGTGGAAGACTTAAGACCATCGAACTTCGAGGTCGTGTACCTCACATCTGAGAGGTCAAACTTTAACTATACTTTCATTACCTCACAACGAGGAGGCTGGTACGACACTTTCTTTTCAACTTTACGTTACCTTCTTATTAACCTTAGTGAGCACATCAAATGCAACCATATCATATGCAAATACACTTGCAAATCATTGCTTGTACTATAAAATCTATTGCATAACAAATGCAACTTAAAATGTAAACACATTTTGATAATCATAATTTGTACTCTGAAACCTATTGCATAACAAATGCAACTTATTGCATAACAAATGCATCATATAACGCAATTACATTTTGCAAATCATAACTTTTATTCTGAAACTTATTGCATAACAAATGCATCATATAACGCAATCACATTTTGCGAATCATAACTTTTATTCTGAAACTTATTGCATAGCAAATGCAACTTATATCGCAATCACACATTGCAAATCATAATTCTTCTTCTGAAACATATTGCATACAAATGCAACATATACCGCAATCACATATTACAAATCATAACTTTTATCCTAAAACATATTGCATACAAATGCAATAATATCGCAATCACATATTGCATATCATAACTTTTATCCTAAAACATATTGCATACAAATTGAATATATTACACAATCACATGTTGTAAGTCATAACTTTTATGCTGAATTATATTGCATACGATTGCAACATATTACATAACAATGCTTCATAAAACTTATAACTTACATTATAACACATTATGCATTGCCGAAATGCAGAATTTATACTAATCCTATTTCGTATCTAGGTTGCACATCTGCATCTAAATCATAATTTGGTACATAAAAACTGGCTAGTAAGTTCATCTTTTTATTGTTCAGTCTATAGGCCTTTTATCATCTAGTCATTCTAGACTAGTGATAATGTTTATTTAAAACATGTTTACGTACTTGTTTGAAAACTTCTAAGGGTCATAACAGAGCTGAACTTTTTATATCTCTCTTGAATATGTCTAGCCTTTCCTTAGGGTGCAGAAAAAGGAAAAACTAGCTCTTGTTTTTTTTTTTTTTTTTTTTTTTGTATTCGTAGAGTCTCTCTCTTGGCTCTGCTCTTGTGACCTCTTTGTCGGTCACGAGAAATTTTCTAAATTCTACTTGATTATATAAATCGTTCTCACGATTTCTAATCGAACCTAGGGTGTCTTATAGTAATTTTTTTAGTTTCCTATAGGCAAATTGAAAATTATATCCTTAATGGATTTCTTATGGACCTTATTGTACATATTCATTATGCACTACATGGTATTGTACTTATGTACTATATCTTGTTACATTATAGATAACAAGCATCAATCATAACATTCATATCCATATCATTCGCTCGTATAAGTATTATACTTACATATCATACATATACATGTCATTCATATGACACTTTCACATTTCATGCTTTCATATATTACTCATACTCATGTCGTTCATATCATACTTTCACATTTCATGCTTTCACATATTATTCATACTCATGTCATTCATATCATACATCCATTTGTCGTTCATACTTTTATATCGTGGAGTTACTATACATTTTTCTTCTTTGAATAGCAACTATTTAATATTATATTCATATAATACTTTAAGTCATGTCACATTTATAATACACACACCAATCATAGTTCATAACATTCATGCATATCGATATGCAAATAGGCTTCAAACATAACGGTTGCAAATTCATTGCAAATCTTATTTTGTACTTTAGAACTTATTTGCATAATAAATGCAAATATACTTTAAAAACAACTTACATAACCATTGCAAACTCATTTACAAATGCATATGAATGCATTAAAAACTATTTACTTCATGCTGTAGGTGAAATCTGAACTTACCCGGACTATGCCATAGCGTTCTCTATTTCGTTCCTTTCTCGTTCCTTTTCCTTCTATTGGTCGGCTTCTGTGTCCTGATCATACGACAGCCGACTCATTAATTAACTTTCTTTTTATCAATCCACTTGATTGATAATAAAGCGTAAACATTAGCCATTCATTCCTTTTTCATAACTTGGTATACTATCGGTCTACCGTTCTCTTTACTCAACCTTATAAACCATCAGTTTACATTTCTTTCAATTAGCCTTGTAACCCACTGGGGTTACTTTTCCTTTACTTAAACATCCCTTATTAAATCTCTAATCACACCTGACGGTTACGTTACTTAACATATTACGAAAAAATCCCCACACTAAGGAGCATTTCCTAACATCAGGCGTTCGAGTTCGTTTTGGCTACTTTCACAAAATAACCATTTTGCCCTTAACTCTTTTTCTTTCATTCATTCATCGACTGAACTTCAAATCCTTAAAACTTAGCACTATAATACTTACTGCCTACAACAGTATAGAAAACCAACGTTTTCTAGTGAAAACCCAATTTTCACACAATTTACAGTTTTGGCCTTAATATAGAAATATTTGCATTTTTGCCCGAGAACCAAAAATAATCTTTTTACACCATTAGTCCCCATTTTCCATGAGGAAAATTTTTGCTCAAAGTACCATATTATAAATCCTTTGGGAAAATGACATATTTGCCCTTTTAAAAATTTTTCCAATTTTAACAAATTCTTATAAATTAAAATCTCACAAACGGTAGAGATTTTTGACGAACTGTTTGCAATACCTACCAGTTTCATCGAGATCTACAACTTTTATGTTTTAACTTTTGTGAAAATCTCACCGTACAGGGGCCTTTTTGGCCATTTTTCAATTTTACCGAGAAAGAACTTTTTCTTTCAATTTAGTCCCTATGGTATTTTTACAAAAATCTGTTTCAAAATTACAATTCTACCCCTGCAGAAACCAGTCCATGCCTTAATCAAAACATTCTCATGCTCAAACATCACTTTTGCAAAGTCTAACATCAAAATTACAAAAATAATACTTTTTGCAAAAATTACCAATTTGTAGTATAAACTAAAGTTTCACAACTTAAACATGCCATACTTCATATATGCATGATAGTTCATCAAATACATGCTCAAGAACCCACATAGGTTCAAAGTAATAAAAATCAAAATAAAGCTTACAAAATTTCAAAACTTTAAAATCCAAAACTTATCAAAATAACACTCTTTTGGTTTCAAGCCTTCAAAATCCCTTTGAACTCCCTCCTAAGCTTCCTTTCCATACAAAAATACCATGGATTAATTTTCTTTCTTAACCCATGAGAAATCCCTTGAAAACTCATTAAAAAGTTTAGGATTTTACCTTAAAACTTGTGGAAAATCTTTGTATTTGCTTGTAAAACTTGTTTGGGGTTGAGAAATTTTTTTGAAAGCTTCCTTCAATGGATGCCGAAACTTGGAGGAGAAGGAGAGATTTTTTTGGCTAAATTCAACATTAAATGCATACTTATCAATGGGTGACTCATGGTAACCCATTAGGCTACCATGTGGCATGATGTGATTGGGCCACCTTTCATGGCTTGGTGGCCCAATAAAAAGCTAATGGGTGTCCATTTGGTGGGACCCAAAAATTTACACTGTGTAATTTTTTTACCGCACAGTATTTTTCTTATACTGCCATGGTAAAATCAGTACAAAAACATATTTTACTTGCCTCTGGTTAATTTTTGGAGGTCAAACATAACATTTCTTATTCCTCCACATTCTCTAAGCAGTATTATTCATGTACTGCTTTAACTTAAACATCCCAATTTCTGTACCTGCGTGACCTTAAACAGTCTAATTCTTACACTGTATTATTTTAATACCTTATAATTTCTTGTATTATTATACAGTATTTTTCCTTAACTTAATGCATTTTTAATGCATTAGAAATCTCGGGTGTTACATCGTTTTGGCCGTTGAAGGCCGCGTTTTGCTACTACAAAACAACATGTTGTTTTTCATTGAGAAAAACAGCATGTCATTTTTACATGCGCAAGGGTGCTGGTCGTTTCATAAAACGACACGTCGTTTTCGTCGACGACACAACGATATGTCGTTTTCAGGGGCATGTAGCATTTTTTCTTCAGGTCAAAACGACACATCGTTTTTGGGCTTAATGCCTAAAACAAAATGTCATTTTTTGGCAAGAAAAATAAAAAAAAATTGAAAAAAAATTATTTTGTATTTTTATTATTTTTTTGGTTTTTTTTTAATTTGGGTATTTTAGAAAATTGTTTTTTTAATAAATCTAAAATTAATTATAATGAAATCCAAAATTCTATTATTTATGGTTAAATAAAATTTTGGAAATTAATTTTAGATATGTTATTGAATTTATGCATAATTTATTTTGCATGCATTATTTAGTTGTTATTTTTAATACATGCAAATTCATGAATATTCTATGCATGAAAATTAAATGTCTTGAGTGATTTGTATAATTTTAATTAATTTACGAGTAGCCACAACATCTTAGATTTTATTAAAATTATATATTAAGTTTTTCAAATCATATTTAGTTAAACGGGCATTAATTGTGACTAATTATGTTTAGTATAATGAAATTTCTCCCACATGAAATTTTATTATATTAAATATGATTGGTTAGGATGAAATATTAAACTATTTTCTTAATTTACCCAAAGGGATTAAGAAATGCAATATAGTTTAATAGTTTCATCATATGGTTGTATTTGAATCAATGTGAATTATAACTTAGCCCACAAGTAGTTTTTATGTCATATGATTCATAATTTTTGTTGCATGATTTACATTGGTAAAACATGACATATAGTTATTAGCTTTAAATTTTATGACATGAGCATGTATGTTTGATGTATTATAGTAATTCAACCTGTTAATTTATCTAATATGAAATGTGATATTCCCAAGCTTAATGGTGATAACTATAAAGTCTAGAAGGAGAGGATTCTCCTTTATTTGGGGTGGATAGACATTGACTATATAAAGTGTGGAAGGAGAGGATTCTCCTTCATTTAGGGTGGATGGACATTGATTATGCCATAAGGAAAGATGAACCGCCTTCTATCATTAAGACCAGTACTCTAGATGATATTAGTCAATATAAAAAATAGGAACGATCCAATCGTCTCTCAGTTATGTTCATAAAGACTAAGATCTCTGCTGGGATTAGGGGTTCAGTTGATCAATATGACAATGTCCGAGTACTACTGAAGGCTATTGATGAGCAATTTGAGTCTTCAGATAAGGCATTGGCAAGCACCTTGATAATGCAGTATTCATTCTTGAAGCTTACCGGTATAAAAAGTGTGCGTGAGCATATCATGCGCATGAGGGACATTGCGGCTCAAATGAAGATGCTTGAGGTTGAGATGTCTGATTCGTTCCTGGCACATTACATTCTGAACAGTCTACCCTTTGAGTATGGTCCCTTTAAGATCTCCTATAGCACACATAAGGACAAATGGTCAAAAAATGAGCTATTGACCATGTGTGTTTAGAGGAGGGAAGACTCATCATGGAAGAGGGAGAGAAAGTAAATTTGGCAACCCAGGGTGATAAGAAAAAGTCTCAGGCCAAGCAAAAGGGGAAAGGCAAGGTTCTTGCCCAGCTGGATATTAAGAAGGAGTTCAAGTGCTTCTTTTGTAAGAAAAAAAGGGCATGTAAAGAAGGACTGCTTCAAATTCTGGGAATGGCTTGATAAGAGAGATACTCAACTCCCACTTATCTGTTATGAATCTAATATGATTGATGTTAATTATAACACATGGTGGATTGACTCCGGTTCTACAATCCATATTACCAATTCCCTGCAAGGATTGCAAAACCTGCGGAAGCTAGTGGGAAGTGAGCAAAGCATCTATTATGGAAATAAGATGCGCTCACATGTGGAGGCTATAGGAACGTGCAAACTAGTCTTAAGTAGTGGCTTTATTTTGTATTTGGAAAAGACATTCTATATTCCTAGTTTTTCTATAAATTTAATTTCAGTTTCCAGACTTGTATTAGTTGGATATTCCTTTAAATTTTTATAATCTTCTTTCAATTTGTTTTACAAATCTGATTTTATTGGAGATGGTACTTTGTTTGATGGTCTTTTCCATCTTAATTTACAAAATGATGCCAATTATACTAATATGCATGTTCATGAAAATGTTGGGATTGAGCAATATGTTATATATGATGAATCCTCTATGTTGTGGCATCGAAGATTGGGACATATCTCCATTGAGAGAATTAAGAGATTAGTAAATGATATAGTACTTAAGACCTTAGATTTTACTTATTTTGATACTTGTGTGGACTGTATTAAGGGTAAGCAGACCAACAAGTCAAAGAAGGGTGCCAAGAGGAGTTCTGATTTATTGAAAATCATACATACATATATTTATAGTCCAGACATAGACACGTACTCTCAAAGGTAATTAGTCTCTTTCATAGATAACTACTCACTGGTACATGTATCTCTACTTGTTTAACAATAAAAATGAAGCACTAGATGCTTTTAACGTCTTTAAAGCAGAAATAGAGAAACAATGCGGGAAGCAAATTAAGATTGTGAGATCAGATAGAGGTGGAGAGTACTACGGTAGATACACTAAGTATGGACAATCACCTGGTCCTTTTGCTAAGTTTCTTCAAGAATACAAGATTGTTGCCCAATACACTATGCCTGGTTCTCCTAAACCAGAATGGTGTAGCTGAAAGAAGAAACCGAACATTAATGGACATGGTGCGGAGCATGCTTGCTAGCTCCAAACTTTCTGAGTTCTTATGGACTGAAGCTCTTAAGATGGTAGTGTACATATTGAACCGAGTTCCTACCAAGGCTGTCCCCAAGACGTCCTTTGAGTTATTCAAAGATTGGAAACTGAGTTTGCGACATGTATGCGTTTGGGGATGCCCGTTGGAGGTAAAAGTTTATAATCTACAAGAGAAGAAGCTAGACCTAAGGACCATAAGTAGATATTTTATTGGTTATGCTGAATGGTCTAAGGGATACAGATTTTATTGTCCATCTCATAACACTAGATTTGTGGAATCAAGTAATGCAAAATTTCTTGAAAATGACTTAATTAGTGGGAGCGATCGATCTTGGAACATTGTTTCTGAGAAAGATCATACAGATGCTCAACCTTCCACTTCTTATGATAGATTGATTGTTGTACATAACATGCCTAAAGTTCAAATGCGTGATGAACAACAACCAGTCATTCAAGTTTCACAAACTGCTGATCATGAAATAGATCCCGCTAAATAATAGATACAAGAACTTGTTGAACAGCCTGTTGAACAACATGCTCCTTAGGAGAAAGTTGAGCAACATTAAGGAGATCTACTATAGAAAAGCAATTGGTGATACCTAGTGAATATATTGTGTATCTACAAGAGTCTGACTACAATGTTAGAACCAAAAATGATCCTGAAACGTTTTACGGGCCATGAGTTCTAAGGAATCTAACTTATGGTATAGTGCCATGAAAGACGAAATGGATTCTATGGCATCTAACAGAGTCTGAGATCTCGTTGAGTTGCCTACTGGTATAAAAGCCATTGGATGTAAATGGGTTTGTAAAATGAACAAAGACTCATTGGGGAACATTAAGAGACATAAGGCAAGACTCGTTGCTAAAAGATTCACTCAAAGAGAAGGAATTTACTATACAGAGACTTTTTCTCCTGTATCTAAAAAGGACTCTCTTCGAGTCATTATGGCATTGGTCGCCCATTTTGATTTCGATTTGCATCAAATGGATGTGAAAATGGCCTTTCTCAATGGTGATTAGAGGAAGAGGTTTATATGAAACAACCAGAAGGATTTTCCTCTAGTGGTAGTGAGCATTTAGTCTGCAAGCTTAAGAAATCCATATATAGGTTGAAACAAGCCTCTCGTCAGTGGTATTAAAGTTCTATGACGTTATCTCTTCATTTGGCTTTGAAGAGAATATCGTGGATCAATGTATACACTAGAAGGTCAGTGGGAGTATGATTTATTTCCTTGTACTATATGTGGATGATATATTACTTGCAACTAATGATAATGGTTTGCTATATAAGGTGAAGCAATTTCTCTCAAAGAACTTTGAAATGAAGGATATGGGAGAGGCATCTTATGTCATTGGCATTAAGATCTATAGGGACAGATTACGAAGCATTTTGGGTTTGTCTTAAGAGACCTCTATCAACAAGGTTCTAGAGAGGTTTCGGATGAAGGATTGTTCACCAAATGTAGCACCCATTGTGAAGGGTGACAGGTTCAATTTGAACTAGTGCCCAGAAAATGAGCTCGAACAGGAACAAATGAAAAACATTCCATATGCTTTAGTTGTTGGAAGCCTAATGTATGCTCAGGTCTGTACAAGACCTGATATTGCATTTGCTATGGGAATGTTGGGCAGATATCAAAGTAACCTAGGTGTTGACCATTGGAGAGCTGCAAAGAAGGTAATGAGATACCTTTAAGGGACTAAAGATTACATGCTTATGTATAGATGAACTGATAATCTAGAGGTGATTGGATACTCTGACACAGACTTCGCTGGCTGTGTTGATTCGAGAAAATCAATATCTGGTTATGTTTTCATGTTTGCCGGTGGAGCTGTATCTTGGAGGAGTGCGAAGCAGACTTTGACTGCTACCTCTACTATGGAGGCCAAGTTTGTTTCTTATTTTGAAGCTACTTCGCATGGTGTATGGTTGAAGAGTTTTATAGCCGGGCTTAGAATTGTGGATTCTATTTCTAGGCCATTGAGATTGTACTGTGACAATTCAGCTACGGTATTTATAGCCAAGAACAACAAGAGTGGTAGTCAAAGTAAACACATCGACATTAAGTACTTGGATATAAAAGAACATGTTAAAGAAAAAAAAAGTGGTCATTGAACACGTTAACACTAAGTTGATGATTGTCGATCGTTTAACTAAAGGCATGCCACTAAAGATTTTTAAGGATCATGTAGTACGAATGAGACTTGGTTCATGATGTGAATTTCATTGTACATACATTTGGTTATTTTTTATGAAACTCTTATTCAGTTGTGATGTTTTCTCATATTCAGTTGTGTATATATTCAGTTATTTTGAGAAAAATCAATAAAGTTGGACCTGGAATAAACATAGGGTTTATTCATTAAGTTATGTTACCATTTATGAGTTAGTATTAAGGGATATAATGCATTGTAATACATGGAAGATAATACTCATTATAAGAGGACTTATCACCATGATTCATGTGTTTATTTCTTAAGTTTAAGATTGGTTGATTTTGGTCATTTAGAAAATATATATGGACCAAGTGGGAGAATGTTATTTTTAATTAATTTATTATTATTTATTTGGTTTTTTTAAATGATAATAATAAATAAAAATAAATTTAAGTGGTCCAACATACGTATATTTTCTAAAGGGTGTCAACCAAAGGATATCTCTGAATTGTTATAATGCTTCATAAAGAAGGCATTGTTTCAGAGATATCTCTTGATGGTAACACACCTTGATGGTCAGTGTCTATAAATATCACGTAAGAGAGGGTCTCTATGCCTATGCAATTACTTTCAGAAATACACTATCTCTCAAAATTGCAGAAGGTTTAAAAGAGCCTCTTCTTTCATAAAATTTTTCTTCAGGAATTCTTGTAGAGAAACTTTTCATTCATTCTTCAGATTATTGATGGCTGGAGGTTAGATTTTCTTTCCTTTACGTTTCCGCATTTAGATAATTTTCATGCAATTTGGTTTATGCATATATGAAAATCATAATTATGTATATGTAAATATCTTACATCGAAGGGGACCAATACATTGGAAACAAAGTCATTTCAAGGACATATAAAAAAAAAAAAGTCATTTCAAGGCCAACCTTACTCCATACGTATCTCTATTTCTCCTCATTAGTCTAAGTGGACATTCACATACCTTCTTCGCATTTCTATATGCAATCATCCAAAATGGTGCTTTTGCTTTATTCACATGACACACCCAACTTCATTGGTTTCAATTAAAGTCCTTCATCCATGAGTCCAATTTTACATAATAAACCAAAAGCGATGTTATATCACTTTAGTTATTCGTATTCAAATTCTTTGATATCTCATTATTAATTTGTCAATCCCTTGGCTACCTTTTCCAACCCAGTATAGTCATGTTATCACATCATGGAATTTAGATCCTGAGGTCCATTCGGCACTCATTGTAATTTTTAGAATGGTTTATATAATGGCCGAACATGAAATAAAATAGTTACCTGCAGGACGGAGGATCTCATTCCCTTTAGTTGAAAATATATAATCTTCATTAATGTATATGGCAATATTATTCTACCCAATGGCCGAGTCAAACATTTTTCTAAGTAGGGTACAACAAAACAAAATAAAGATCGAATTTAAGGGGGGAGACGAGAACATCTTTTAAATATTCAGTAGGGTACAGTTATAATATTCCTTACAAAATAAGGACAAATCTAATTTTTTGAAAAAAAATTACAAGGGGTAACATCTTTTTAAATATTCAGTCGGGGTATAGTTATATTTTTCTTACAAAATAAGGACAAATCTAATTTTTTGAAAAAAAAAATTAGGCCAAAAAGTGCAATTTTTAAAAATTGAGGGGGGGCATAACTTACCTCCGGGAATGATGAGACCTTACTTAGCTATTATTTAGAGTTACGTGAACTTTGCTGTAAATATTTTAATCTTGCAGGGAGCTGTGCGAGCTGATTGTTTCATCCTTAATCAATTTCTTCAAGAAATACCTATCAGAAAATAAAAAATAAAAGGAAAGAAAAAGAAAGAAAGAAATTCCTCCAAGAAACAAATAAGAATTCAAGAAAATTAGGCGAGTGCCTAGTTTTGGCCACCTACTTTTAATTAATAGCCCACTTTTTTAGTAAAAGGCAACTTTTCCTTGGTTTTACGATGGTCAATCACTGATTTACTAATGACCATTAATACACCAGTTTATCACTGATTTACAAATTGTCTAATTGATGGACTTGTAAATTATTGATTAACATTGGTTTGTCCCTGAATATTAGTTGAATTTGTGATTAACTACCAAGTCAATTAATGATAAACCAACAAGTTAGTCAAGGATAATTCACAAATTAATCCATCACAGATTAATCATTATTTGTAAAAACTTGAGTCATTTACCAAACACAAAACTTAAAACACGCTCTTAAAACTTATAGGAGTTCATACTTATGCATTGATAAATTAGTTAACCAATTTCTATTTTCCAATGCCTTTCTGTCTCTAGTAACCATTTAACTATATTGGACAACTAAAAATCTGTCGGACCACTGTCCATGCATGTATCAAATAATTCTGTAACAACTTTTCGTGGCATCATTTGCTAACTAAGAACCTCTCTCTTCAGTGTGTTATAGATATATAAATATGTGTTTGTATTATATACGGATACGTTATATGTATATATTGATTATTGAAATATCGATTGTGAGAGTTAATCATTTATTTTTTTTTTAAAAAAAAACAGATGCATATATACATTATGGGAAGGAATATATGATGTACATAAGCAAAAGATAAAGGTGCAAGGACGTTAGAATAGTCTTCAACGTACTTGTCGATGAACAATCGAGAAACCAACCTTATGATTCATGACTTCCCTCACAGGTGGTGGTTTCCCAACTTTACCAGGACATATGATGGCCAAAATTGTCCACCATTGCCTATCCACTTCCTATTTCCTTACACGAAGGAGAACTTATTACAAGGGACCATTTATGTATATATATATATATATATATATATATATATCGCCATCTCTTATGCTGGCACTAAAAGGATTGATGTTAAATGGTAGGGCATAGCAGACTGCAATATCACCACTGGCTGGCGAAGCCCAAAAACTCTTTTGTGGCGGGAGCACTTTAAAGAAACGAGGACAAGGGAAATGTTAGATTTTTAAACCTTTTGAAGTAAATATTATGTTTTAAAAATATTTGTAATAAATGTTAAATTTACAATGTAAGCAACTTATTTACTATATAAATAAAAATATTTCCATTGTAAATAAGAAGGTATAATATTTGCATCATAAACCTATTTATTGTGTAAATAAGAATTATTTACACTATAAACAAAAAGATAGATAAATTATTTATGTTATAAATTTGATATTTTTTATAAATATTTTTAAAAATTGATGTTTGTTATAATTAGCTTTGAAAAGTTACATTTCTTATAATTTTGGTTAAAGGGGATATCAGTTACAAATAACAATTTATTGAATGGACATGCTGTTGTGTATTTCCGGTATGAGTGGGCCCACATTTATAATTTTTCTTGTAAATTAAGGAAACAGCAACTACGGGTGGAGCTAGGTCAGGTCCAGAGGAGCAGGTAGCCGACCCCTACAGGCCTATGGGCTTTATTGAAGAATTTGTTCCGTGTCCCCCAAGCCCAAGTGTCCTTTAACAAATTGGACCTAAAAGTCAAATTGTTAATAATTTTGTCCCTTTTTTGTTCTCTTAATTTTTTATTACAAGTTTCACATAAATTTTATTAAAGATTTATATTATATCTTAAATTTTGATTTTAAGTATACATTTTCTAAACTAAAAACTCAAATAAATAAATAAAAACTATATTCCTAACTAAATTTACAATTTTATGGACTCTAAACTTCTAAAATTAAATTAAACTTATTAACAATATTATTTCCTTTAAAAAGAAAGAAATCGTCCTTCAAAAAAAAAGAGAAAATGAAAAAATAATACTAATAGGTAAATGAAGGTAAAAAAATTATTGCATTGTAATTTTAGTTAAAAAATTTGTTCAATTCACACCCCTTGAAAAAAAATTCTTGACAACATATTTCAATTATTTAACCAGGGGCGTGGTTACAATTTTTTTTGTAATATAGAGACATATATATTTAAAAATTTTTAGAATCTTTACGGTTAAGAATATAATTTTCAAAATTTGATCATGTGCCCTCGCTCAATATGTGGCTCCACCACAGCTAGGTATAAATATGTATAATATGTATATGTATGTATGGATAAGGGTCACATAGGAATTAACATGAACTAATAATTTTTTGATGGAAAATATAGTAAATAATTATATCGTGGTCGGTTCTAGCGTATATAAAGCAAAGTGGAGTAAAATATATTACTATTTTCTGCACCCCCCCTTCCTTATTCCCTTTTTCCGTAATATTCCAGGTACGTACGTAAAAAGTAATGATCATTCTAAGTTTCTTAGCCAAACAAAAACTAATTGAACGAAAAGGAAAAAAAAAAAAAAGACTGCGCGGATTCTTCGAGGTAGACAATTAATATATATTTGAATTATGTGAATTTTCGTCTCATCTTTCTTTTGCAAGGATATATTCTTTCCTCTTTGTTAGCACTTAGAAGAGTATATACATACATACATATATATATATAGGAATAAGAAAATGCTACGTCGTACAAGCACAATGCACATATTATAACACACACTTTGCATATGGATATGTTTCGCAAGTCAAAAAAAAAAAAAAATCTGACCACGTGCTAATAACGCGAGTCAATTTGGCTAAAATTAAATTTGCAAAAAAGGATAAAATTAAAAATTTGTTCCTCTTAGTTTCAATAATCCGAATTTTTTATTTATTATATTTAATCACACATTAAATAAACAGATGCATATATGCCTTGTCATCATTTTGATTATTAATTTTAGCATATGTGTTGTACATGTAATTAACCTTTATTAAGTAGCTATGCTCTCACGCGCATGTATAATATACGTACATACATACATACATACATATATATATATTTGTATATGTATATGCATTAACATCCTTTATGTGTTGAGGAATAAGCACAAGTTTGAGTATTCTCATGCGTCATACAGTCATCAGCAATAGCATTATGATAATAAGTTAAAGGGAAAAAGAATAAAACTATGATAATTTTTTGATGTCATTAATTTTTGAAGGAGAAGATAGTCCAAAAAAAATTATAATAGATGGACTTATACAAAGATAACACTTGCTCTTGATCATGCTTATCCCATACAGTTTAGGCAGGCATTTTGGGGGATTATTGGTAACCAGGACAATTACCATGATTTTTTGGAAAAGTTGCCAAAAGGTGGTGAAAAGAAAGGGTTGCAATCGCTTTTAACCCTTTTAGCTAGCGATGAAAAGGCCAAAAGAAAGGGTTTTTATTATTATTTTCATAATAAATAAAGCAATTCCACAGGAAAAGAATCACTATTTAATTGAAATATCGTCGCAAAGGTAAGAAAGAAATTCACCTGTTTTTAACCCTTTAGTGTACCAATATTCATAGTCTCGCCGCCTAAATAATCTTCATAGAAAGCCTTTTATATATATTTTTTTTTATTATGGTGCGAGATTTGTTGCTCGTACTAGTGCGTGTTATAGGTTAGTTGGAACTCAAAATTTTAATGAAAAAAGTAATTTTTTATTTTTTATGTAATTGTTGAAAATTTTATACTATAGTTTCAACCAATATGTGAGATACCAAATAATGAAACTACAATATTACTAGTGAAATCAGAGAAAGATAAGTTATAAACTGTGAAATCATCTCCGAATTAGTGCGTAACAAGCATTCATGTAGATGGATTCCTTTAAACATCTGATCACCAATATATTTTCTTTTCAAGCTTTTCTGATTCGGTGGTAGCCTTTTTTTTCTCCCTTCGCCTTCACTTGCTTGTCGACAAGGTTAATATATAGCAGAATCTTACTAAATAAAATGAGAGGACAATTCACTTGTCGACTCAATTAATAACAATTATATTAAAAAAATGAGAATTAGAGTTGATATACAAGTCTTAACATTATTTATATACATATTAATTTCTTTAAAAACAATTACTTATCTACAATCGTCCTTTTTTATAACTCGAATCTTCAGCTATAAGGTGACACTTAACTCAATCAATATATATTCTTGGGAAAAGACTAATCTGTCAATAATTGAAAGATTAATAATTATATATCCATCCACATATATATAGATGCAATCCGAATTATTTTGTGATGGTAACGCGCGCCGGCCAACAACCTTTTTTTTTTTTATATATATTTATATTTTTATAAAAGCACCTGCAAAAAATTCTATATATATATATATATATATATGTACATTTATTATGCAACGAAAGTTGGCTATGGTAAGTACAAACTCTTTCCATCTGGAGCTAATACGCATTATACATAGACAGTAATTTGAGACACCGTTCTCCCAAACACTTCAAAACAACATTCGCCAACATGGGTTCTGTTCCGACGGCATCGACTCCGGCGACGACATATGGCGCGGCCGTGGAGCTCCAACAGCTGGACTGTCATTGAGGATCATGAGCACGGCCTGATCAGAAGAGCTGACCACGACTGGCTGCTCAACTCACCTGCGCCACCCTCTCTGATTCGGGAGCTTTTTTCTTCCATCAAACACACCATATTTCCTAAACAAAACAACAGTAAGCAAAACAAGACTAGTACGACTTCTTCATCAGGGCGTCTTTTTGCCTTGTTGTTTGCTCTTTTCCCAATCCTAAGATGGGGAAGGAACTACAAGGTCTCCAAGTTCAAACACGACTTGATGGCCGGTTTAACTCTTGCTAGTCTCAGCATTCCTCAGGTACACTCACACTCACGCCTTTTTATTTGCCCACCTTATCAGTTCAGTCATGCCTCCATCTGCTCACTAATTTTTTTGGCTTCGCCTTTAGAAACAACTTTTTTTTTTTTTTTGTTAACAATTGAAATGACGTTTTGAACTCTATGGTCTTTTGCAGAGCATTGGATATGCAAACTTAGCGAAACTCGATCCTCAGTACGGCCTTTGTAAGTTGTTCATCTCGGCCGCTTGATCATTATGACTTTAAAAATACTGCTTTCACTTCATTTTTTTGTTAATCTGTATGTTAACTTTGGATTTTGTTTTGTTTTTTTTGCTAATCTGTATGTTAAACTTTGGATTTTGTTTACTATCATAAATTAGACACAAGCGTTGTGCCACCTCTAATTTATGCTCTAATGGGAAGCTCAAGAGAAATAGCCATTGGACCAGTGGCTGTGGTCTCATTGCTTCTCTCTTCCTTAGTACCGGAAATGCAAGACCCTGCCACCGACCCTCTTGCCTACACAAGGCTTGTCTTCACCGTCACTTTCTTCGCCGGAATTTTCCAAACTGCCTTTGGATTCTTCAGGTATTTACACTGTCGGTGCAAAATTTCGTCCACCACTAATTCAACCGAAAAATCCACCCAAGATATTTTATTTTTTTTATTTTTAATGAAAGTGCTTGAAATTATAAATTGAGTTCTCTTTTATATAACTTTGCAGGTTGGGTTTTTTAATTGATTTTCTATCACATGCTGCGATTGTTGGGTTCATGGCTGGTGCAGCCATTGTAATTGGGCTTCAGCAGCTCAAGGGTCTAATTGGGATCAACCACTTCACCACCAAAACTGATGTTGTGTCTGTCTTGAAGTCAGTTTTCAAATCCTTTGTTAATGAGTCAGTAAGTGATCTTATTAATTTGCTAGAGCTAATTTTATTAATTATTTAATACCAATTGGAAATTATGTAACAAGATCCAAAATTAGCAAACTATTGGTAGGTTTCAGAAACATGTCATGGAAAAAAATTCAAAAAGAAAAAAAAGCGTATTTTATTTGAGAATAAAACAAGACTATGTAGGTCACGGATTTGTCTGAATTGTCTTTTTTTTTTTGTTTTTTTGCTAAATTATAGCTGCACTCTCTCAATATCGTCATCGGTTGCTCATTTCTAATCTTTCTCCTAGTAGCACGGCACATTGTAAGTCAAACTTCTAACAGAGCCTTTCTTGTGATTCTTTTATTTATAATTAATTAAACCCATTTAATTTTTTTAATAATTAATTAATTTTTCAGGGTAGAAGAAATAAAAAGCTGTTTTGGGTGCCGGCAATTGCTCCACTATTATCAGTAATACTATCCACTCTGATAGTGTATTTAACAAAAGCTGATAAGCATGGAGTAAAAATAGTCAAACACATCCACGGAGGCCTGAATCCCAGCTCCCTTCATCAGTTGCAGCTCAAGGGCCCACATGTTGCACAAACTGCCAAAGCAGGACTCATTTGTGCTATTATTGCACTCACCGTGAGTTTTTTTTTTTTTTTCTTTTACATACAATGTTACAATTTGTATTTTTAAATTTTTGGCTCTATATTTTAATCAATCTTTTGAGATGTATATTATATAAATGTTTCATTGTTAACTAATTAATTAATTGATTATCAGGAGGCCATTGCTGTTGGTCGATCCTTTGCTTCCATCAAAGGATACCATCTTGATGGGAACACGGAAATGTTAGCCATGGGCTTTACGAACCTTGCAGGATCACTAACTTCTTGCTATGTGGCAACCGGTGAGTATTTTATTATTATTATTGTTACAAATGATAAGTACTTATAAGTTGATGATGTGGTGCATGCAGGTTCGTTCTCAAGAACAGCGGTGAATTTCAGTGCGGGATGTGAGACGGTGGTGTCGAATATAGTGATGGCCGTGACAGTGTTCGTGTCGCTCCAGTTGTTGACAAAGCTTTTGTACTACACTCCCATGACCATCCTGGCTTCAATAATCTTGTCGGCTCTTCCTGGACTCATCGACATCAACGAAGCGCTTCACATCTGGAAACTCGACAAACTCGATTTCCTTGCTTGCATTGGCGCTTTCTTTGGAGTCTTGTTCGCCTCCGTGGAGATCGGCCTTCTCATAGCGGTAAAATAATAATGATAATAATAAATAATTAACCAATTTTATAATTTCTACGCTTTATTATAACATTATGCAGTCAATACAAGTTGTGCAATATCTGCAGCAGGTTACATAGAGCACAAACAGACGTGTTCTGGTGACACAACGTTGGTGCAAAAAGTTGTAGCTAGCTACTGATTATGCCAACTTGCAGTAAAGAAGACAAATCTGTCACAATTTGGTATAAGGTTTAGCACTATATATAGAATAGTAACCGAATATTGGAATAGTATAGATAGCATTCTACGGCAAGAATACTAACTAGCAATACATCTTTGTGAATATTAAATCTAGTTAAAATCATATCAAAAATCAAAATAAAATGTATATTAAATGAGTAATCTTATTTAACCCTATGAGATTATAACCCCGCTACTAAAAAAACGATAAGATCTAGCTTAAAAAATATACTATATAATAGATTAAAGCTTATAATTTTATAAGCAGAATTATAACTTCACGAGGGTGAAAATGATTTTTTTATGTTAAACTTAAAACCATAAAACTATTATTACTTTGCTTGAGTAATAACAGAGTCAATTGTGATGTAAAGTTGAATGTTGGCATGGTATGACAGGTGGGGATGGTCTATCTAATAATTCAGCTAGAGAAAATATATATTGTTTCTTAATTGTTTGATGGTTCTCAGCCTTTTCTTTTTACTGATGTGATGGACCAATATTCCAATTTAGAGGGCTCAGGTCGACTCTCGTTGATGTTGTCCTCTCGTCTTGATGACTCATATTCACTATCCACCACTTGCTCTTCTCCTTCATATACGCAAAGTTAGGGCCCCATATAAACTGGTTAGGATGTTGTGTTTAAAGTGGGAACAGAATTTGACATTTTTTTGTGCATATCAGCACTGAATATCAAAGGAAACTTCTATAGTAACTGTTATTTTTTACTACTATAACGTAGCTGTTATTTTGTACAACTTTTTAACAGTTTAATCTGTGAGTGTCTAAGTCAAAATTCTATCGTACATGATACAAAACTATTATTATTCGCAGATTAGACCGTAACATTAATCCAATTGCTAAATCGATAATTGAAAAAAAAAAAGCCGTGTAAATTCCCCACCATTTGACCAAGTTGGAATGTACATTAGAACCAATCAATAGTTTTTATAGTAAAGCAAATAATTATTAAGAAGTGTATTGTTTTAGGCATTTAGCTAGGGGGCTCTTTTTTTTTTGGGTTTTTTTTTTTTTTCTCTGAAAGGCTAGGGAACTAATCAATTTAAACAACACAGGTGATGTAATAATATTAATCAGTAATAAATGTCAATTTGATCTCACCTGCATATTATTTCATGTAGCTATGATATATTAGCTCAGCAGTCAGCATGTGCCATATGTCATTGTTTGAATAAATTGCCTGATGCTTAATCTACTTAATGAGTTGGACCTAGTGGATAGGATGGAATCTAAGGTTTTCTATTGAGTTCTGACTTGTACCCTTAATGTATTCTCCGAGGACTTAACAGTTCAACATTCTATTATTTTTTTCTCTTGTCACGTCACTTGTTACATATTCTTTAGGTCTGATTTTGATTTATTTTTTGGGTGCTGAATTTTGCAGGTGGCCATCTCCTTTGCCAAGATATTACTGCATTCAATTCGGCCAGGGGTAGAGGTACTAGGAAGACTTCCAAGAACAGTTACCTTCTGCGAAATCAGTCAATATCCCATGGCTGCAAAGGCCCCAGGCATCTTGATAATCCGCATTGACTCCAGCTTACTTTGTTTTGCTAATGCCAACTTTGTTAGAGAAAGGTATCATTTTCTTCTTCTTTTTTCCCAAAATAATAATAAAAAAAGAGTATATATGCATACCGTCGTGACATAAACGTATAAATTAAAAAAGAATAAAAATTTATTTAATAAGTGTTGGATTATGCTATAATTACGCTAGAATCAAATAATATGTGAATCTAAGTATAGAATTTTTTTTTTTTCCTATATAGTAAAATCATTTAACTATTTCTTATGATGCTTTTTGTTTTAGGATAATAAAGTGGGTGGCAGAAGAGGAGGATGCTGCAGAAGAGACTGTAAAGTGCAGGGTTCAAGTAGTAGTTCTCGACATGTCCAGTTATTATACTTCTCTTCTTGCTTTCAGAAAAAATAATCTTCATATCATATATGGATTATGTTCATAATTAATATCACACCAATGGCTTAATTATTAATAACATATTTCTTTTCCTACAGATGTGATGAATATCGACACTTCAGGAATTTCTTCTCTGGAGGAACTGCACAAGAAGTTGCTTTCCCATGGCATAGGAGTAAGACATCACTAATTTTATACGACATATATACATAGACTTGTTTTCAATGGTTATGTTTCCAATGATTATATTTTAATAAGGGTATATTTAAATAATATTTGATGACGTAGCGTGATAAGAGTTCAATCTCATTAATTATCATAATTTTTTTGTCAACTTGTAAATTAATTATAACCATCTAATTTATATCAAATTGTTAATAATACCTAAATTCATTGAAAACGTAACCTTTCAAACTATATATATATATATACCTATATATATGTATATATGGTACATGTGTATATATGTCCTATATACACTCTTAATATTAATTAGTAAAAATAACATAATGTTATGTAATTTATATTTGCAGTTAGCAGTTGCAAACCCAAAGTGGCAAGTGATCCACAAGCTAAAGCTGGCCAAGTTTGTAGACAAAATAGGGAGAGAGAGGGTCTTCTTCACAGTGGGTGAAGCTGTAGATGGTTGCCTTGGCTCCAAAGTGGCACCTAATTCAGGCCTTAGCAGCTGTTGATCATATAATAATATCTTAGAATATTAAGTCCAGCTGTTTTGTTTTGCTTGTTATTAATGATATATAGTGATATAAATCCCAAGAAAGTGCAAATAATTACAGTTGGGGTTGTGAGTGGTGAATATTGGATGAGGTCCAAAAGGGATCATTTGTTTCCAAATTCCAACAATACCACCCTCTCCTACTGTAAAGTCAAAGTGTTCTGAATCGGCATCAATAAGAAAAGATATGAATCGGACATACAAACAACATTCTGTGAACAAAACGACATTAAATGGAAAAAAAATGATATAAAATTTTAGACGACATTATGCTGATCAAGCACAACAGTAGCCTCTATATCATGTTCAAAAAACGACACTCTGAGAATAAAATAATTAACTAAGAAACGACGTGAGTTTTAAGATGCAAATTGCAAAAACGAGAGCATATGAACAAAAGGTCAGTCACAACAAGAAACGACATACCGGATAGAAACATTGAAGTCCAAGAACGAGGTTGACTGATAAAAAAAAAAAAATGGCTTGAAAAGAAAAAGACATTGATCGAACAAACGACAAAAAATGACAAAATTAAAGTCCAAGAACGAGGTTGACTGATTTAAAAAAAAAAATGCCTGGGAAGAAAAAGACATTGATCGAACAAACGACAAAAAATGGCAAATTAAAAGGCCGACGTCACTTTTCACCATTACAACCCAATGACGACCAATAGACTGCGAAAACGTGTTAAAATTTAAAAACAACACCATATTCACAAATAGTGAATAATAAAAGGGTTATTTAACTATGCCTCCAGAGATATTTATTTTGTTCAATTTGACTCTTGTTGTTTTAGAGGGGTAACTTGTGAGCGGCTCTTAAGTGAAATAACATGCTTGGTTAAAAAGAAACAAGATTTTTTTTAAAAAAAAAACAAAGGGGAAAAAATACAAAAGTTTCCCTCTTCTAACTACAACTGTGACTGCCCACAACTCCTTTGCCCTCTGTGGCGGCCCACGTCCCCTGTTGAATTGCCTCACGTCCTCATCGAGCCCTTGTACCTTCTGGCAAGCGGAGGTTTGGATAAAGGGCCTAAAGAGAAAATCATTTTTGATAAACAGACCAAAAAATGTTAAAATTGGATGAATGGCCTATATGCCATGTCATGCAATTAAGGTAAGAAAAAAAGGACCCCACGTGGACAAGACCACAGAAGACAGCACGGCAACAAACGAAGATGAAAAAAAAAAAATTTTCCCCAGCAGGTCTCCCTTGTTGCCCTTCCTTCTTCGTTTCTTCCCCCAAATTCTAAATTCCCCCAAATTGATTTTTCTCCACCTCAGCCCTTCTTCTTCCTTGTTCCCCCAAATTCTAAATTCTCCCAAATCAGTGCTCCTCTCCAACCCAGCAGGTGTTCTTCTTTTTCCCTGCTTCTTCAATCGACGGCCCTGAGCAAAGCAGTCTTCTTCTTCTTCTTCGTCGTCTCCGTCTTCATCTTCTATTTTGTGGCATAATTTAGGCAAAATTTGATGAAAGAGCTCACCAACCCAACAAAATCCCTAGCAGAAGTCTCTATACTAAGTATTTTCAGATTTCATGTTTTCTTTTTTAAAAAAAAAATTGAATGCTTAATTTTTTTTTTCTTGTTGCTGAGCAAAGATATACTAGCACATTTTTCTTGTTGCTAAATTTTGAGTTAAGAATATAGTTTCAATGCCAATGGCTACTATAGAATCACAGATTTCTTGTCACTAGTGGCACACATCTGCCATTCCTTCCAAAGACAGAACCAATCATCCGCCAAAGGAGCAGGTAAAATTTTTATGGAAGTATTCAAATTTCAGGTGTTAAATGTTTGGAGAGGGTGTTAGCTTTAGAAACTGTGGCAGATGAGTATGAACCTAGAGAACCTAATGTAAATTTTGCAGTGAAGGGTGATATTACTCCTTGACATGGAGTCTTCAGCTGCTAAGCTACCATTGCCATTTTGCTTAGATGATCATGTCAAAGCAGCTTATATTTACGAGGGGGGACTGAAAAAGTAAGAGCTTGTGACATGGATGAATTTTTGCCTTTTTTTAAAGAATAATATGCACAACCTGTGACCCTCTCTAAGTGAAGAGACATTACCAAAATGGTTTGTGACCACAAAGGACAATAATAGATAATATACTTGATTAGTTGAGATAGTCAATTTTTCCCATTTAATGCAGCATTGTTAACGTTACAAGAATTTTCACACTGTTTTATGTGTTGATGGGGCTCCCTAAAAGCATTGTACAGATTTTAGGCCCTCAATCTCAAATTAGATTACGTGTATTTATTGGTATGACTTTACTTTTTAGTTGCTTAAAATAGACTTAATTTATAGATAACTTAATTATGTTTGTCAAATTACATTACTTGGTGGGGGGAATAGAAAGGATTCAAATGACAATCCAAGTGAGGATTCCATTAGTAGCATGACGGCCATAGATAACGTCACCATTATGTTTCCCATTATAAAAGGTTTAGGAGTCCTTGTTCGTAGCGCATTACTTGTTTGATTCTTTGAAATTTGGATGAAATCCATATATCTATGTAATTGTTAATAGCATAATTTCTATGAAATATATATCTATGCAATGTTTAACTAATTATATTGTTTGGATTGGAATTGTTAATAGCATATTTTGATTGAACTAGAATTGAGGCGTAGCCTAAGCGTTATTATTTATTTATTTTTTGCAGTTCGATAAGTAAATGGCTCCGTTACCAATTTATTTCAACGTTGGAGGACATTAGAATGAGCTGGAAACTTGTTCGGTGTGGTCTAAGGCGCAAAGTAAAATGAAAGGAATTATGTTATAAGAGGAGAGTCCCAATTTGAGTATGTTAATTAATAAGATTTGTACAAGAGCTAGAATTGAGCGTGGAAATAAGTCATTAAAGATAATTTATCTACTGCCAAAACAGTCTGATAAGATGAAGCCCATTAGAATTTCTGATGATGAGGACCTATTTGTTTTTATGGGGTTACTTAAGTTCAATGGTAGCACAATACCTCTACATGTTCAGATGGAAGAAGAAGAAGGTATGAATTCTGTTGAATGGGATATTGTAGTTCGAGAGGAGATTGCCTCCTCGGCTCCTACTAATGAAGAAGAAATTCAAAGAAATCTGCCAGATGATGAATTTTTTGTTGATGCTGCTTTAGACGATAATGCCTCAATATTTTAGGGAAATGCGTATTTTACCGCCTATTGTTAAACGAAGACGCGGTAGGTCAAAACACAAAAGAATTCCAAGTACAGGTGAGAGCACTAAGCAAAGAAGAAATAGGTGCGCTAGATGCGAACAATACAGGCATTATCAAAAAGACTTATAGGAATGAGTCAATTTCCTGATTTCGGTTGTTGTCAAGAGATAATGACTTTTTATGTTTTGAATGAATAATTTTTAATTGTTCCATTTAATATCATTATTGTCTTACTCTATATAATTCTATACAGGGTTTCTTTACATTATGATTAAATTAAGTCGTTATGTCGTTGAAATTTACAAAACTTAAAAATTTAACAGGGTTGATGCAAGTTCGATACCATGTCGACCCATGTCGACCTCAGTGGTTTTTTGGTTAAAAATTCACCCCATTGTATATCACTACCCCATGCATGATATTTAAAGAAAAATGTTCAACCCTTTATCTTCATTGTCTTCAACCCATGTATCATATTTAAAGATGGAATATTATCTTCATTGTCTTTAATGGTCAACCCATTACGAGGATGAGAGTTCACACATGAAATTTAAAAATGTACAAATATAACATGGGAGATGGACACGTCAGAAGCGGGCCACTGTAAATCTTGGGTCGACCTCGGTGTTTTTTTGGTAAAAAATGCTCCCCATCATATATCACTACCCCCATGTATCATTTTTAAAGAAAAATGTTCAACCCATTATCTTCATTGTCTTCAACCCATGTATCATATTTAAAGATGGAACATTATCTTCATTGTCTTTAATGGTCAACCCATTACAAGATGAGAGTTCACACATGAAATTTAAAAATGTACAAATATAACATGGGAGATGGACACGTCAAGAAGCGGGCCACTATAAATCCTGGGTCGACATGGGGTCGACACTATGTCGACCCATGTCAACCTCGTTGTCTTTTTAGTAAAAAATGTTCCCCATCGTATATCACTACCCCCATGTATCATAGTTAAAGAAAAATGTTCAACCCATTATCTTCATTGTCTTCAACCCACGTATCATATTTAAAGATGGAACATTATCTTCATTGTCTTTAATGGTCAACCCATTACAAGGATGAGAGTTCACACATGAAATTAAAAAATGTACAAATATAACATGGGAGATGGACAAGTCAAGAAGCGGGCCACTATAAATCCTGGGTCGACATGGGGGTGGACTTGGGGTCGACAACATGTCGACCCTATGTCGACCTCATTGTCTTTTTGGTAAAAAATGTTCCCCATCGTATATCACTACCCCCATGTATCATAGTTAAAGAAAAAAGTTCAACCCATTATCTTCATTGTCTTCAACCCACGTATCATATTTAAAGATGGAACATTATCTTCATTGTCTTTAATGGTCAACCCATTATAAGGATGAGAGTTCACACATGAAATTTAAAAATGTACAAATATAACATGGGAGATGGACAAGTCAAGAAGCGGGCCACTATAACTCCTGGGTCGACATGGGGTCGACTTGAGGTCGACCCATGTCGACCTCATTGTCTTTTTGGTAAAAAATGTTCCCCATCGTATATCACTACCCCTATGTATCATAGTTAAAGAAAAATGTTCAACCCATTATCTTCATTGTCTTCAACCCACGTATCATATTTAAAGATGGAACATTATCTTCATTGTCTTTAATGGTCAACCCATTACAAGGATGAGAGTTCACACATGAAATTAAAAAATATACAAATATAACATGGGAGATGGACACGTCAAGAGACGGGCCACTATAAATCCTGGGTCGACATGGGGGTTGACTTGGGGTCGACAACATGTCGACCCTATGTCGACCTCATTGTCTTTTTGGTAAAAAATGTTCCCCATTGTATATCACTACCCCCATGTATCATAGTTAAAGAAAAATGTTCAACTCATTATCTTCATTGTCTTCAACCCACGTATTATATTTAAAGATAGAACATTATCTTCATTGTCTTTAATGGTCAACCCATTACAAGGATGAGAGTTCACACATGAAGTTTAAAAATGTACAAATATAACATGGGAGATGGACACGTCAAGAGGCGGGCCACTATAAATCTTGGGTTGACATGAGTCAACATGGGGTCGACACCATGTCGACCCCATGTCGACCCATGTCAACCTCGTTGTATTTTTTGGTAAAAAATGTTTTCCATCGTATATCATTACCCCCATGTATCATATTTAAAGAAAAATGTGCAACCCATTATCTTCATTGTCTTCAACTCTTTATATCAAGAAAAATTTTACTTGTGTAGACCTTATCTCGACCCCGTGTAGACACATATCAAGTCAAACTCACTCTAAAGCTTGAAATGAAGAAATATAACATTTTAGATGGATAGGTCAAGTCAGACTCACTCTAAAGCTTGGATCAATATGGGTCGATACGTGGTCAACATAAGGTCTACATATTTATTATTTTTTATAATCTTTGAATTATAAGGGGTCGATATGGGTTGATACAGGTTCGACATAAGGCCTACATATGTAGACTTCATATCTTTATCAACTCATATCGACCCTATATCGACTTAATATCGACTCCACATCGACCTCTTTTTTTATGTTTTTTGAATTTTTGAATTTTTTTTTATCTTCATTGTCTTTATTGTATTCAACCCATGTATCATATTTAAAGATGGAACATTATCTTCATTGCCCATTACGAGGATGAGAGTTTACACATGAAATTTAAAAATGTACAAATATAACATGGGAGATGGACACTGATGAGACTATAAAAGTGTATATTTTCTAATGCTTAAATCATTTATTTATACTTTTATTTCTCATTAAATCCTCTAATTAATAGTATTTTTGTATTAACAGGTATTTTTGTGTCTTAGTGTGTAGAAGTGTTTAAAAATGTATTTTTAGTGTGTTTTTAGGTTTAACAATATTTTTGGTAATTTTTAGAGTTATTTCGGTGTGTTAAATATATGTGTAGTCTGTAAATAGTTAAAATTGTAAAAGTAATACGGTTATTTTATTTTGAGTTTTAATGTATTTGATAGTGTGTTTTAAGTTTGTAAATATGTTCTATTATATTTTTAGTAATTTTTAAAAATATTTTCAAGTCCTAAAAATTATATCAATGTTAAACTGTAAGAGACTGAAAATTTTGAAATTTTTATCTATTTTTGTGTGTTTTAATATAAAATAAATATTTTAAATATTTTTTTAAATATTATGTTTGTAAAATAAATAATTTTAGTGTGTTTGTAAATTTTAGATTTGAAATCTGGAGAAAAAACAGAGCAAAACGGTGCAAAAAGAGCAAAATCGTGCATCAAATGCATAAAAAATCCTTTAAAATTTCGAATTCATCTAAATGAAACACGTGGCACATACTGTCCGTTGGATCAACTGACCGAACGATCTCAACCGTCCAACCGGGGTCCGCTTGTCAACGTGTCAGCCCTTGCGTCAGTCGAGACTAGCAGTGCGTTCCACGTGGCAATATATTATTTGAGAGTGCATCACACGCGCCGACAAGCAGCAGGGTAAGTCAGAGGGCGTCGCAGGCTTTGTCTGCTCATGTGCGGTCGTATCCACATGATCACACTTTCTTAGCCGTTCGATGCAAATTCTAGACCGATCGGACGGTCTAAAATTGAGGTCCCACTGGTCCCACCTGATCCCATTCTCGTTCTCATTTGGAGCCGTTGGATCACATCTTGGACGGTTCAGATTGTGCCGTTTAATTCTGCTGTGGGCTGCGAAGCACAGGATTACCAAGTTAAATTTACACCCCTAATAGTAGATCTCAGCGCGGGAAAAAGAAAAAAAATAAAAAAAATCTGGAAAAACTGGGCGAAGCATCTCTGACTGGGAAGGGCATGCCAACCTCGAGGAGCTGAAATGGATGAAAAGATGCCACGTAAAGAATAAATTGGACATGTCAGCTTTTTTTTGTGCCCAAAAAAATTAAGGTCATTTGTCTAAATGAATTTCTAGACGGAGCCTTTCGTCAAAATCTTCCTCTGGCAAGCTTCATCCGTTGTCCCTCCCTTCTCTCGATGTGATCTAGTTTTTAAGTTTCTTTTTTCTTGTTTGTAATTTTTTAGGCTTAATTTTTTAATCTATTTTAATATATATATGTATATATATGTGTTAATTTTTTTTAAAAAAATTAAGGTTTTCAATCTAGTTTATGTTTTGCTAGAATATTGTTCAAAAATAGCTATGTGAATGTCACATTTAGGCTTTTTCATCAATTATCATTTTGGTGATGAAATGATCAATCTTATAATTAATCGAAGGTAAGAATATTAAGATCTCTAAAACTGAATATTTAGATTTGAGACTACAATGAGACACAAGGATATTT
Source organism: Artocarpus heterophyllus (assembly GCA_025403435.1). Lineage (NCBI taxonomy): Eukaryota > Viridiplantae > Streptophyta > Magnoliopsida > Rosales > Moraceae > Artocarpus > Artocarpus heterophyllus. The sequence goes on from CM046334.1 coordinate 13,665,237, forward strand.
TTGTAACTTTGTGGATATTAGGAAAACAACCCTAATAAAAAATTTACTATGAAGAAACAGTGGTGAGCTTGAATAATGACTTTGATTGAGACTTTATATATATGTATATAAATATATATATATATATACACATGCATACATATATTTGTAACTTTGTGGATATTAAGAAAACAACCCTAATAAGAAATTTACTATGAAGAAACAGTGGTGAGCTTGAATAATGACTTTGATTGAGACTTTATATATATGTATATAAATATATATATATATATATATACACACATGCATACATATATTTGTAACTTTGTGGATTTTAGGAAAACAACCCTAATAAAAAATTTACTATGAAGAAACAGTGGTGAGCTTGAATAATGACTTTGATTGAGACTTTATATATATGTATATAAATATATATATATATATACACACACACATGCATACATATATACGAGGCAACAAAAGAGGTAAGTGTTATCTTCATGCCTTTGGACCGACTCTATTTTCGAAATCTATTTGTACTACAGGTGGAATAATAAGGACCTTGACCCTAGGTCATCACCAGATAACAAGCCATGTTTATTAGGGTCCATCAACATATGGTTTATTCGATAAGGCAAACTCTGGCGTGCAATGCGAGACTCAAACCTAATAGTTTATAAAGTTTTCAAATAGATCTCCTTATCATCATGTCACTACCACCGTTTACTTTGATCATGAGTTAAAAACACAAAAAAAAAAAAAAAACCCTTAAAAAAAACGAGGACATAGAACAAATAAAAAACGACTTTGATTAAAAAAATAAAAGAAAAAAGACTTTGATTAATCGACATAGAACAAACGACAACTAATGCTCGTAGCTAAAGGATAATAAAGGAATGGAACCAAAAAAAAAAAAAAAAAACATTTTTGACATACCCCTCAAGTGAGTGATGTTTCACAAATATAAAACGAAATCGCGTTGTTGTCGCCTATTGGAGAAAAAATATATTTTAATCGTCGTACTTATATATATATATATATATATATATACATATATATTAAAATAGACTAATCTATTTATATACATATATATTAAAACAGACTAATCTATTTATATACATATATATTAAAACAGATTAGAAAAAGTACAACCGAAGACAGAACAAACGACAACTAATGCTCACAGCTAAAGGACAAAAAAGGAATGGAACCAAAAAAAAAAAAGAAAAAATAAAAAAGACCATTTATGACATAACCCTCATGTGAGTGATGTTTCACAAATATAAAACGACATCGCTTTGTTGTTGCCGATTGAAAAAAAAAAAAAAAAAGTTTCAATCGTCGTCCTTTATCCTTTTTTTTGTGGCTCAGGATTCACCCTGCAAAGTTGTCGTCGAATGAGCGGCATTGACAGTTGAACTAAAGAACATTGCGATTATAACAGGAAGAAATGGGAATTTGAAGAAGCGAAAAGAGAGAAATTATAAGAAGATAAAACGATGGGAGCAGAAGGAGAGCAGGAAAATAAGCCCAACGAGGAGAATCCTAGGCCCAATCCCATCAGGGAGTCGCAGTTCCTCTCCTGGAAACGCCAGAAGGTCCATTTTTTTTAATTTTGATTTTTTTTTTTCAATTTCATGTTAATTTTAGGTTTGATTCTCTGCCTTTCTCTTTTACTCTTTGTATAATACTCTTTTTTTAAAAGGTTAATATTGTTGTGTATTATTCGAATCCACGGGATTGTCTGTTAGTTTATTGAATACGCATTATTTTGGGTTTTGTGTTTCTTTGTTGCAGTTAAGGGGCTAATTGGAGCATATTGATGCTTGCAGGGCCATTAGATGCCCATAGATATTTCATTCTGTTTGTGACAATTTTCTGAATAAGATGAGATTAGATTTTGTGGCTTTACAAGTTAATCATGTTAACTCATTACGTTAGCTTATAAGATTTCTTTGTTTCCGCTACTTTGGCCCTGGTTCTGACTAGCAGTCTCGCCTTCTGTGGAGTCGCGTTACGCGGTTCCATTAGTTAGTCAGAAATTCCTTCCCTATTAGGTGGAACTTGTGTGTGTGCTTAAATATATGTCTTTGAAGAAATAATTAATGTGGATACGTTTTTCCTTCAGGATGCGGACGCATCAGCCAGAAGAGCTGAAGCAGCAAGGAAACGGGAGGAAGGCATAGCTGCAGGAACAGCACAAATGAATGGCCGGGAGCTTTTCCTTTGTGAACCTTGGGTTTTTGATAACTCTCTTTATTGAGGTGACCTTTTGCAGACGATACAACAAATAATTTTGTCCAATTTTTCTATAAATTGATCGAAAAGAATTGTTTAATTTTGATCTATGTATCGCTGGTTCAGTGTATGGTATGAAAAGATACTTAGCAAAATGTGGAGGAGAAATTGCTTCAAATTCTTACTTTTTAGGAGCCTCTGTAGTTATTTTTCCAGTCCAGTTCCCCTATCCTCTCTACATTCACCTGTAGCAATGACTCAATGAGCGCTTGTTTCTTAGCAAGTTGTCTGCGTAATAACCAAGGAAATGCCCTTTTTAGGGCTAATCGAAGACACTAGGGTGGTGTCATCCTCTTCTTGCCATGAAAAACTCTCCATATTCACCTATACAGAGCTGGCATTGCTGAATAACCTCATTTTAGTTTTGCACTATACTAAGCGCTTTCTTAATTTGATCAATAAGCGTTCATAATCCATTTTTATTGAAGCATTGAGAAATTGAGTTTACATTTTTTTTTTTAATCGTGCGTAGCCATACTAATCTATGTTTTTCATATGGCAGGTAAAGGAAAGAGAGCATGGAATTAAGTAGAGTGGCACCAAGGAGCAAAAGAGATCATGATGTGAAACTTATCCACACTGGGCGACCTATTTAACGGACACAGATTTATAACAACAAAGCTTATGCTTTAGCATGATATATTATAAGTTTTCTATGCTTTCCTAGAACATTTTATACACTCTTATACGTTGATTCCCTGTTTTGTATGTCTTATTTTTTGTTCTTATATCAATAAGATATGTTCTTGATAACTGATATTCTCTCTAAAAGTCCTTCCCTGAAAAAAAAAAAAAAAAAAGTCTGGTTATATTACAGGCTTTGAGTGGCATTCTCTTCATTTAAGGCCAACGATTGAAGAGTTGTATGCTAAGAAATGTGATTTTTTTTTTTAATTTTTAATTTTTTATAAAAGTGATCGGAGTTATTTGACTGCCACAGTCTACTTCAATACAAAGCACACGAATAGGTTGATACATAAGACCACTGATGAACAAAAACTCGTGGGGATACGTCAGTGAGATCAACACTAGTTAAGTTCTGACAATTATTCATTTTACGACACAAGTAATACTCCTAACCCCCGAAGATCACCACTTGAAACCAACATAATCGACGGCATAAATGCAACCATAAACTAACAAAACACCACAACACAGAGGCTTCCACATCGGCCAAAATCTGGCGTTGTGGTGCGTCAATGTCGGTCCAAAAACTGACGACTACAAGTCACACAAACTCAACGACAAGGGACAGAAAAACAAAACCCCGCAGAGTTAGCTATATAGATAGCTAGGTTTTAGGATTATTTAGCCAACATTTCTATCTCCTCTCATCATTACCCATTTCTTCCTCATGATCCTAGGACCAGGCTCAGGCGCCTGTGCCGGGCTTGCAACTGCTGCAAAAGTATATCAAGTCAGTTAATTACAAACTAAAGTCAGTCAAGAAGTCAAATACATGGGATAAGCCTACACAAATATATACACACACAAACAAATGACTTGTCATGTATGTGTGTGATTGTATCTGTCTCTGATGAATTCATGATGAGAAAGGCACTTCATGTTTATATGGTGCGCTACCTATGACTGCGCTGTAAGGAGGACAGTTCGCGCATTACTTCCTCAAGCCTTTTCAAGATCTCCTGAACATTTAGACGAAGAAGACTACTGGTTTAGTCCACACATGAAGAAGTACTATCCGCACTAATTAAGAAGTATGGACAACATTTTTTGGAATTTTGACTGGAATTAATGTGCTTGGAAGGTGTTCATTACCTCCATCCTGCAGTACTTGGAAACCATTTCGATTGTGTGAGTGGGAACTTGAACAAAAAAGATATGTAAAATTATCAGATCAAGTGCTCTAACCATAACTATAATGATAATTAATTTAAGATAATGTGACAGCAGATGATTAATATAGGGTTATGGGAGAAAGAAAAAAGAGAGAAATTAACCATTCGAGCATGATGTACACAATTTCCTGGCCAACATATAACTTAGCAAGTTTCTTCCTCACATTCTGTAAAACATGTGCAAAACAACTTACAGTAGTTCAATTTAGGCAACAAATTAAAATTATTTCTAAACACACATATTAGAGCCAGAAGCAAAGTATTAATTACTTATTCAAAAGATATGTAACGAAATCGTGAAATCAATAATCATTACCTTTAGTACATCAAGATCATCCTCACTGTCGCTGCAATAAGTCAGAAAAATATAGTTTAAAAGCTAAGCTAAAAAAATTATTTATATATGTGGCTGAAAAAAATGTGGAAGGGCTTTATAATAACCTGCTGGACTCGGAATCAGATTCGAAATCGGAATTGTTGATATTACTACTAGCATGGACACCAAATTTTCAAATTAAAGTTGGTAGACAGATTAATAAACATAATTTACGTACGAAATGCGATTAATTTTGGAAAACAAATTGCTTGGGAGAAATTAAGATCACCAGATGTCTTGATCACACATAGCAAGTAGGGTTGGTTGGGTGCTAGTGGAAGGCAATGGTGATAAATTAGAAGTATTTTGGAGGGAATTAACACTGAGAGGTTCATGATGGTCATCCGCAGCAGATAATTGTACTGCAGCTTTTCCTCTTCTCTCTTTAAGGTTACTCATGTTGTTGTTAGACGAAGAAATTTTTGGCTTAAATATTGAAAAGAAGATTGCCCAATGGACCAGAGATATGAAGGGAGAGAGAGAGAAGAGAAGGGTGAGGCAATAATATTTTATGGCGGAGGTGGTAATGTTGAGGGGAAGAATTTATAGAAAGACAATTGTTATGTGAAAAGGCGAACGCAATTATTTAACTGTCCAGTAGTAGCTAAGAGTCCATTTGCAAGCGTAGTTCGAATCAAAAGTTTAAACTTAAAACATTGTAGCAATTTAAATTTTGTGAAAAAAAACACCATAATAAAATTGGTCCCAACAGGTTCTTAGCTATTATTATTATCGTTTTTTGGAAGGGTAAAATATAATGTGAGCTTGCTGCGTTTGACTCTAATATTTGGACTGTTGGTATAGAAGGGAGCTTTATGAATAAGTAAATTGTTTCTTCTTTGCTATATATTTAACCACTAGGTCGTGAAGTTAGTCCTCTATAAAATTTAATTTTATATCAATGGTAAAATCTTTTCTGTATCTTCCAAAACCAAAGTTGAATATATATAATAGGTGTTTGAGAGAGTAGTTTAACTATCAGTTTAGTTTTAAAAATTGTAGTATATAAGAGCTTTACACCGTAGTTTCTTACTCGAGCATGTGATGTGAGAGCTTTATAATGTTCACTGGTTTGAACTACCTCTCTAGTTTCAATTATTTTGTTTCTTCTAAAGTCATGTATAAGTGAAATGTACGGAAAAATCCTAGCTAGCTAAGAAAAATATTGATATGCAAATCAAGATGTATGTAAAGCACAATTAATACTTACATAAATGAAATTAACATTTGAGTTTGATATATAGAATTATTGGTTAATTACTTATGATATAATTAATAACGATATCTGGACTTTCATTGACTTTTATTTGGAGTTCGTCATTAAGCATCTTTTAAACTTAATTCTTATCCTTTAAAAAACCAATGTTAATGTGGTGAAGCCAGAACTTCTTCTCAGTTGAGCACTAAGGAAAAATAGAATTAGTATTTTATTGAATAAAGGTATATAACCATATATTTCAATGGTTTAGTGGAGCATAATTATAATTTTCTTGTTTAACAAGATTACAACAATAAATTTCAATTATTTCGTAGAGGACAACACTATATTAAATTATTCTGTCGAAGTAAGTTGTAATTTTCTTTTAGAATAAGAACATAACTAAAACTTTGAATTACAAAATAAAAGTTAAAAACTAAAATTTTAAAAAATGGCTCCGCCTATTGAAAGTTATACTAAAACCACCTAGCTTTATGATCTAAATCAATACAGTACTGAAGTTGATTAATTTTGGTGTTTTCAAATTGACGGACTCTATCCTCAGTACATAATAATTCTCTTTTTTATTATTAATTTTTGTACTAACAAATTCATAAATACTATATTGAGCAACACGTCATGGGAAGAAAAGCACGGTAATGTGATGACAATATTACTATATACTTCTTTTGTGAAGTTTTTTTTTTTTAAAAATATTTTCTGACATCCCTTATATCGCCATAAATGTTCAATTTGCATGCGCATTTGCTCGTGCATATTAATAGGTCACGCAAAAAGCAACCCTTTGTCATTATCAAACTAGAAAGCCCTTACTTGTCATTATGTGAATGTAAAAGCTTTATACTGTTTATGATTTAAACTCGTAAAAATAAATTTATTTGCCAAACACACACATAAATTATATGTATATATATGTATAAATCATTTGAATTTTTTTTAAAAAGAAGGTCTCTTGATCAAATTGATCGAAGTAACGGAAAGCAGGAAACGAGAATCTGGCAGGTGGGAAAAATATTGAAAGAAAAACTAAAATTACAAAGCAAGTAAATTCTGAAGTATTGAAACGAATACCAAAGGCAAAGCGTTATATAATATTTTTGAATCGTGGCATTTCCTTGGCAGACAAAAGACATGGCTTCCTTGGCAGCTTCCTAAACAAACTCTACCACGTTTCATACGTTTCTGGGATCGGTCATGGACGGAAAACGAGTCCCTTATCATCCAAAACTGCATTTTATTGGGAAAATACATACGTTGTAAAACACTTTCATCGTTGGGCTGCCTCTGTTTATGCATATAAGTTCATGAATAATGATGTTAAAGCTATCATTTAGGATTGATTTGGTAACCTCTTCTAACTATATAGTTGAAAATGTTACAGCATAAAGCTCTCATATACTACAACGTAAAATAGAAGTAGGCTACAGTATAAAACTCGTAAAAGTGTTCCAATTTTTAGTTTTAATTGTGTTTCCAAACACACTCCTAATTTTAAAACCCACCTTAAATTCCTAGACATGACTTTACACCAGGGCGGTTGAAGGAGGTTTGCTCTCTTTACATCATCAAGGAACAAGAAGAACCGCCCTCTTAATAAGGAGATTTTGAGGAAGAAAAATATTAGGGACACTAATTGTATTCCTAAATTTTTGTATATTAACTTATATAGCCTGTGAGTTGTTATTCTTTTATTGGTAGATGTTCAAATATTGTTACGTTAATTAATATAATAAGATTTTAGATTTATTAGTCCAAACAATGAAAAAATTAGGATTAGATTTTGATTCAGACATAATGTGAGAAAATAGGCTCGAAATTTCCAATTGATAAATAGAAATGTGCATAGTGATTCAATTTTAGTCATCAACAATTGACAATAAAGTCTATTACAGAAAGGTACACATACTTACAACAGAACAAAACATAAACGGGATACTGAGCCAAAAATAAAATTACAATTAAAATATATTAAAAATATTTTTTAAAAAATAATATCATACATAGAAAGTTGTGACTAAAACTACATATCTGACCAAAAAGGACAAAAATTATAAACGGAACACTAAGCCAAAACGGCTAGTTACAGTGAAAGATACTGAAAATACGAAAATTTTAAGAAAGGAATATTTCATTCAGAAATAGAAACAAAAACTATTCAACTAAAGAAACTAGGCGTCACAAATGGAATTGGAATCTGAGTTTCTTGGATCAAGTTATTACCAAATAAAACTTACCAAAAAATAGGACACCTGTTCAAGGTCTAAACGATAGAATTTAGCCGAAAAAGGCATTCACATGTTGTCGCTTGAAAAAAATATACTTTTTTTTCTCCAAATTTGACATCTGCACTACCTGTCTTCATGGTCAGATGACTATTGAGTTCATCTCTATAAAGTAAGGTTAATGTAATATGATCAAATCATAAAATTATAACAATCAGAGTAAAAATAAACTCGTAAAATTATAACAAACATCCATAAAAAAAAATCCCAACTTTAATTCCATTGAAAGCAATCCCAACTTTAAAGTTTAATGCAAATCAACTCAGTGCATCGCCTGAAATTATTACAAATTAAATAGTACGGCTCTCCTGTATTCATCCAGAGAGGAAAATGTCTATAAAACCTTATTCAACGATATTGAGTTTAAAAAAAAAAAAAAAGGCATTATTATCATGAGAAGACAAAGCCCAGCCCGGCCCTTTTGTTCATCCGGTCTCAGTGATTCGAAATTCCATCCATCATTTGTTCCCTGCAAATCAAACGATAAATTGTGTTTAATTAAGATAATTTTAAAGATTAAAGTACATTAAATGTGAAAATGAGGAGCACTTTTATTAAGATATAAATATAATTCAGGAATTTGAAATTTACCCTTCTTTTTGTTAAGTGAAGCAAACATTCGGAGATGGGGGTCAATAGGCAGTCCCATTTCTTCATATTTTGGGTCATAAACACCATTTGTTATCCTCCTGAAATACAACATAAATAATATTCATTCGGTCAATATATATATATATATATGTATATGTATGTAGGTATATATACTTTTCTATGGACTAATTTTAAAATCCTAAAAATTAACAAGACTTGAAATTAGTAAAATAGATATACAACCTTGCATTATTATTAGGTTGACTGGAAACCTTAGTGCTGTCAGCTGCATTGTTTTCTTCAGATTGAGGGGTTCCAAAAGTGATCCCGTTTTCAGTAACAAAAGCGGCTGCGACTGAATCACTTTCTTTCCTAACAACTTCTTGATTGTCCCTCTGTAAGATATTTGAACAGAATAATGGTTATAAAAAAAAATTAATACTGTAATATTAAAATCTTATTCTACATTTCAAAATAATTATAGTGCCTAATTAAACAAGTTTTCACAAAATTTTGAGGAATAAAAATATCTATTTTGAGAGAAATCATCGTGCGTACGTGATATATGCATCCAATGAATCATTGACAAGTTGAATGATGTTTTTATATTAAAATAAAAAAAAATATACCCTGACTCGTTTGGACAGCAGTGACATGGACTCTCCAATTTCAAGTCGTTTTGGAGCACGAGGATTACGTCCATGCCTACCATATATTGCTTCTCCCTAAAAAATGTAAGAAAAAAAAAATGAACTTATTTATAGGAAGTTTGGGAATGTATTTGGAATCAAATTTTGCCATCCCAACAGTGTTCCTAGCCACCTTATTAGTAAAATGCTAAGATAAATGTTTATTTACTAATTTCTGTTTAGAAGAGAAAAAATTAAGATAAAATATTGATCAACGTTTATTTTTATACTCTAGCAACATACGTACCAGCTCTTTCATAGGTGATGTTACACATTGTTCAGGGATATTTGGCACTCCAGTAATCAGAAGCCCACCTTCTTGCTGATGATTAACATTTTTCTAAATACAGAAAAAAGGGTATTTAAGTATGTTAGTTAATGTGTTACAAAATAAGCAAATTATTTTGAAATTGATTATTAATTATAAGCAAGAAAGATTATTACTTGTTCAGTTTGTGAGTTCAGGATCTGACTATAATCTGGAGGAATTGCGCCATTACCAGTAGTGCCACTAATTGGTCTAGAAGTAGTTCCCACTCATCTCTTTTGGGAGACCATTTTTAGTATTCTGTGCTAATCTACAAAATTTATAAACATTATATAAGAACATGATTATATATGTATAAAACAAAGAAATTTAAACTGAAATAAATCGTTGAATAATTAAAGTTTACCTATGCATCAAAGATTCAATAGGATCAGGTTTGTTAGCCACTACTGCAGAGAGCAGATCATTGTTCTGTTGGCTTCTTGCTCGGGACCTATATTATTAATTTAGGCAAAAATAAAAAATAAAAAATAAAAGATTTGGAGGTAAATGACCTTTCTTCTAGTAAATAGCCGAAGGTTTTAAAAATTAAATAAATGGCCATTTTTATATATCAATGATATAATAAAATACATCAACAAAGTATTGATTTGTAGTTTATTATTGATTAACTTAGTGATAAATTCACTAAATAATTTACTAGTTTCCTGATGATAACTTATTAGTAGATCAATTATAAACTAATTTATTTATGATAAACTATAGTTAATAAGTAATATACTAACGTTAATTAAAGATGTACATCAATATTATACTTGTGTTTATCAATAATATATTGTTGTTAAAAAAAGGTCATTTCCTTAATTTTCTAAAAGTTTGACCATTTCTTAATTTAGCAATTTATTTAAAAGGGTGATAAAAATAGGTCATTTGTTTAATTTACTCAAAATAAAAATCATATTCGTCAAAAAGAAGGGAAAATATGTAAAAGCTTTGTACCTGGTAAGAATGGAGGGCTTTGGTATTGTGGAACTACGAAGTCGCTCCGGCACATTAGGAAGTGTTTTGCGCTCCCGCTGATTACTGCTGGATAACCTTCGGGAGAATTTTACAAGGAAATAGAAAAAGAGAGCAATTAAAATTACTTTAATAGGAACAACAGCCTCGCTTGAGCAAATATATGCCTATTTTGCCACCTAATTCTTGTCACTGACTAAAAGTGTATAGAAACAAATATATTCAAGAAGATTACACCAACTTACTTAGACAGTGAGGAAGGTCCACTGCTAGTAGAAGTCAAGCTAGTGGCTGTCACGAAATTCTTAGAATATTCATGTGGACCGACCATGTTCGGGATCACCGGTGGCTGGTCAACTTGTTGTACTCCAGTGTCCAACATCAGTGAGATCCTAATTAAGATCATGAAAGTCAAAAATTGTAAACAACAATATAATGCGTCAATTGTTTGCGACACAAAATTACGAAAGAAACGAGAGAGATGAAGTCAATGAGGGGTGTTTTTTTTTTTAAAAAAAAAAAAAAACATGTTACCTGGAAGGCATGGCATTAGATTCGGGTATTACAGATGTGTTTGCTGCTGGTTGCACTTCGTTAGGTTGTTGACGAGGATAAGAAAAATATAGAGGCCTAAATTTTATAATAAAAATTAAAAATCACTCTTTAATTGTCACAATTTGCTTATATATCTAGACTAATCAAAGAGATTTAATGTCACTCTCACAAAATGTATGTACACCTATCACATGATTAATAATAACAGTTTTATTAAAAACGTAACCATTGAAATCCCACGTATATATATACACACATGAGAAAGAGAAGTACATACCTCGAATTGAGAGAACCTTCAGGCATCTTTGAGTTATAGAGTAGCGACCGGTCATACGCGGCAGGTGCGATATTTGAGGGCTGGTGATTAGTAGGAAAATATGAAATATTTTGGGGCCTAAAACATAAAAAAATGAAAATAAAAATTATTATATAAGGAAAAAAATTACAGCGTGCTTGCTACATTTGCATGTTTACTATCGTTAATTATTTCGACGAAAACAAAAATAAATCAAAATCTTTAATAGATACCCGAGAGGCGAAGAGTATTCCAAATTTGTGTCGAAAGCAATATTTGCCATCGGTCCAACTTGGCTAAATTGTTGAGGTTGATTAGGTAAGTATTGCGGCCTAAAATATCACATATAGAGTCAAAATTGACATTTTTTTTCTTTCTCTATATGCATAGGACATCACAAAGTAACTATTGGAAACTCGGAAAATTTAAAAGAAATTAGAGTCTAAAAATATACCATAATCCGACAGTAGTAGGCGGATTATAAGCAGCATTCAGCATACTGAAGGGTGCAAACAAGACTTGTTGTGGGTTGATCAATTGAGAATTTTGATTAGCAACTCCTATCTCAGTCATCTGCTAATTACATCGTAAGCGGATTTATACAATGTCAAAGTCCAGAGTCAGAACCTTTTTTTTTTTTCGGTCGAGGTACTATGAAGAAAGTTAACTATATGTTTCAATCATTGAGTGAGGTATAATTAAATTTTTTCCTGTAACATAGGGACACAATAATATATTTTAATTATTTTGTAATTGCACGACAAGATATTTAAATTATTCTATAGAAGACAGTTGTAATTTTTTTTTTTTCAAAATAGAGAGCATAACTAAAATTTTAAATGATAAAATAAGAGTGAAAATCCTAATTTAAGAAAATGAGTAGGAGCATGTACCCCGTTCATTACAACATGGCTCCACCAATGGTCAAAGCAATTAAATTTTCAAATTCAAAATGTGCCAAGAATAAGAATTAGTCTTGTAATCAAAAGTCAAAGCTACTAGAGTACTTACAGTGTTTTGAGGGAACGAAGTTGAGAAGAGGAATTGCTGCTGACTAACGTTGCTGTCCAAGAAATTGTTGTTTGCCATGATTTGGAATGGTTGAACATTGTTTGTGCCATATTGATCAATCACACCCATACTTCGAGACGTAAAAAGGGTAAATTTTGAGCATAAATGTAGTTGAAAGATTAAAACATAAATTGATCATGGAGACATGGAAAAAATCATACATGAATAATCAAGATTTTGAGAACTAACATTATAACTAAAAGTGCATCCATAAAATAAAAGTACGTAGTTTTAGATAGCATACACAGGCAAATATTGCTCAAGAAGAACTTGAGGAACACTTTCAGAGAAAGCATTTAAGAAGGGGTACATCAGATTGGGCTGATGAATATCTTCTTGACAAAATGGCGGAAGAACCACACTTTCCTGCGGCACCGTTGGCGTTCCCATCTGAATTTCATGAAAATTATAACAAATATAAGCAAGATCACTGGAGCAGGATAGCTTTTTACTTTATTTTATTTTATTTTATTTTTTACACAAAAAATATATACTTAATTTCAGTGCGTGCAGATGACATGTACCGTGACAACGGGCAGTGAATTGCCATTGAAAACAGATGACAAGGATCTCGGAATATCTGTCGCATTTGGAGAATTAATCCCAAGAGAGCGGTTTTGGTTGCGAAGTTGGAAGCTTGACAATGTAGGTTGTATCATCGGGTTCTGGCTAGGGTTAGCGGAGTTGGACCAATTACTTCCAGCCAATGACCTCAACTCTGGGTGTCGGTAGTCCTACATATGTGTACATGACAAATAGAAGATCATTACAAAGGACAAGATGTGTATTATATCAACACAAAACCATAACATCATATAATATAATGACAACAAAATAATTAATTAGTAGGAATTGGTTATAATAGACATATAAAAGGCTCTTAATCGTATATTCACAGAAAACGAATACATGATATATGAACATTAATATATGGATTAGGAATCGCGTATAAAGATATAAATAAATACCATTGATGTTGGTGGATACTGTTGGGGAGCTCCCGCCACATTAGGACTGCCGGAGGAAAGAGTTCCCAATGGCTGCATGTTTGGAGCATTAACAACAGCAGTGCCGGAGCTAATTTCACCCCCGTTATTATCCTGTGCATGATTCATTAGGCCCAAATTCTGGTTCTGGGGTTGTCCAGGCTCCGATTCATTATCCTGATCATCAACATAACAAATAATATTATTCGTCAAAATCATTTAAATTCCAGAAAAAAAAATTCACTATCATTACCTCGGATTTGGATAATGAAGAGTTATCATCAGAGGAAGAACTAGTCCCCAGTGGTGGCATGTTTGGTCCATTCTCAGGAGCTTCATCCGGGTCAGAGATCGTAGGGCTACTAGCATTAGTAAACACCGAAGCGGTGACGTTTTCGTTCTCCTCCTCCGAGCTTATCGCTTCATCACTCTCCTGGAGCCTGCTGATCATCATTACTGCTGCCGCATGATGATCCTCTTTCAACCTGCAGTTGCTGATTCTGCTGCATACATATTTTATAAACGTTATAGCGACGTGTATAAAACTATGTCTTATATGATGCATATATATTTATATATATGTCAAAATGTAAGGTACAATATTATTGGGGATGTGTATTAATCCGGTGTTGTTTTGTTGTGTCAGATTAAGCATCGGAATATTCTTGTTGTTAACCAACTGATGATGATTTGTCTCCACAAAAATCGAGTTGAACTCCGAAGGGAGTTCTTCTTGAACAGTAGCCGAGTCGATGTTGTCCATTTCAAGATGATTCTGCACGATTGGAAATTCATTTTAAAAGTAGAAAAATATGTGACACAAAAAAAAATTAATAATTTGACAAAAATTGTGGTGCCTCGTAAGACGTTGGGATTAGGATTGATACCCTATTTAGCCGGACTTCAGTCCTGAGAAATGGACTGCTAATAAGAGCTATGCTAAATATGATTGTGAATTCTTTCCTAATAACTTAGGGACAAAATTACATGTTAGACCATATTTTTTAAAAATGTATTTGTTCATGTCACACTTAAAAAAATTATGCCATACTATTACTTATATATTTAAGTTGTGCCACGCTAAAACATATGAGGTATTTATAAAAAATAAGTTTAAAAGATAACAAAAATGAAATTTCCTCAAATTTTAGAGTATATGTGGATCTCGTGTTGGTCTCAACGTGAGATCTACACTGAATGATATTAAAAGATAATGATGTTAAGAAATTAAAAAAATGTTAATCTCTATTGTGCTTAGCACATAAACATTTGCATAGTCCTCAATTATACTATGAACTTATAACAAAACAAAGCATAAAAATAAAATTTAAAGAATTTTTTTTATTAATTGAGATGTGAGGGACTTATAATACAGACATACAGACATACGAAAATTGTTGCAATGTTTATAGTTAATCACATATATTTTGGAGAAATTTAGGGGAAGGTAAAAAAAAAAGAGTAGTGCACAATTAACCAGTGTTAGATCACATCGAAATTAGACTAAATCCAAATCAAAAGTATTTAGATTTAATGAAACTTGAAGATCTAACGACTCTAAATGATGGTAGTGTTTTTTTTTTTACCCTAATTACCAATAAATTCTCCAAATTTTTTTTCATTTTCTTACGAATCTTCTTTTTTTAAATATAAAAGAATTTTTATATGATTTTATTTTTTCAATAGTTGCATTAAATAATTTGACACAATTGAGATGGAAAAATAAGGGAATTTTATGATAGGGTATAAGAAAATTACTCTGCCATCAGAATAGACTTTTAAATCATCAAAGTCATATTAAAAATCATATATAGTATAAAAAAAGTATTACGAATTAAAAAGTTTTATAAAAATCTAACGGTTTAAAATTGTATCCTACCGGTAACGTATTTTCACCTTATCTCTATTATAAAATTCTCTGGAGAAAAGTTGTTTTTTTTTTCAAAGAGTTGACTCAACCACAAAAGGGTTACAAATATTTGGTGAGGTGTGTCAGATACGGTTGGATTTTCCATATAGAAAGCCCTCAGACACAGAGAGCGCACACGATAGCATTTACTGATATTAGTATGCTACCTGTGAATATGAGCAACACCCTCACCCGAAAACTGAACTAAGATGAAAATCTTCCAACGTCAAAACTCGACAAAAACAACAAAAAGAATCATATCTCAAGCGAAAATTGAGTAATCAACCAACTCACACAAGTGCTCCCAATTAGTACGAATCAAGACAAGACAAAAGTCGGGTCAACTTTGAGTTTCATTTCCAATAACGGGAAAAATATATTTACGATATACTAGGGAATATCCGCCGACCACTGCAGCAAAATTGCGTAGAAACAGCGACGACTTAGCTGGTAACCCTTTTTCTTTCTTGGGGTGGCTTCGCTTTATGTGTCGGCTCTCATATTGATCAAAAGACTTCCTTAGAACCAAAAAAAATAAAGAAAATGAAAATACATCCTTTTTAAGAGCCAACATAATGAGTATGAGACGTATATGTAAAGAGTATATTATGTGGTCATGTTGAGAGCACAACCACTCTCTAGATTTTACCTTTTTCAACCAAGTACATGTCATAACCCGATAGCATAATCATGGAACAAACAGATAAAGAAAAACCTATAAATAATCAAGATCCTTCAACATAAGGAGAAAAGAAATGAGAGAGAGCTAGAAAAACTTATGGGTAAACATACTAATTAACAAATTAATCCTTACATATTTGTAATAATTTTTTTTAATAGGGGCTCAATGAAAGTACTACATGAATATGTAATTTACGCTGGCTTGTGTGCAATCAAGAGAATCTAATCTAAATATGAGAAATAAAAAATATAGGAAAGCAAACATATTAATAACTTAAAAAACATGAGTGAAAAAGTCGGTGAAATCGATGTATACTTTGCCTGCAGCAATGGCTTCCTTCAGTTTTGCCTACAGCCTCAGTGAGGAGCAAGAGAGACTAGTACTCTACTATAACGGGTTTAGATATCGAAGAGCCTTGTTAAATTGAAAGGAAAGAAGAAAACAGAACTATATTGAGGGAGGAAAATTTTAGAGATGAGAATACATGAATGTCTAATAATTCATGTGTATTTGTAGGCAAAAATGCACATGAAATTTATCCAAAGAAAAATTTGAGTTCCGTTAAACTGAGATTTTTTTTTGGAGTTTTTTCATTTCTTTCTTTTGGTTCTCAGCTTTTTCGCGTATTTCCTTTGATTCTTTTTTTTAGGGGCTATTTAATTATGAAAATGCACATAAGGAAAGAAATCCAAAACACCAAAAACTCATAAATTTTCATATTTAATCAAAAACGACGTCACATTGATCCATCACAACCAATATCTTGCACAAAATGACGTATACAAGAAAGTAAACTTGCTCTGTTTGGCAACACAGAATCCTCTTCATATATGGAAGTAATGATATACCATATTTGCGTCGTTCAATTGTCATTTTCTCTGAAAAAGACAAAAATTACCATTTGCTTATATATGTTGCGTGTAATCCTATCAATTCTCAAAGCGGTGCACAAATTTATTGTTAAAATAGATGCTTCTAAAGCATGCGATGTGATGCTTTATAAAGGGCGTATTAATAAAATTTCATGATTACCTATGTAACCTTAAATATTATATATAAGTGTTATGTACAAAAAGATAATATAAAAGGATGATATTTAAGATAGTCAGTAATATATAATTAATCATTATAATTAATTATTTAATTAAAATATGGAATATGTAATTGAGCTTACTTGTACAAGTCATTTCCATTAAGAATGGAATGGTCTTCTCTGTGCTGTTAATGTAGTTAGTTATTAAATGAGTGCATTGTACATAATGAGATTATATAAGACAAGACATGATGTGATATAAACAACTAATAATTTTTGTTAAATATAGCAAGTTATAATCGCATCGACTAATGATCATATATAAATACAACCAAAGTTGATGCAAAAGATGTAACCCTAGTTAGAGTGATGAGCTTTGTCTGATTAAGTGCAGTCCTAACAATTCTTAAAATCGATGCATAAATATGTTGTTACCCCAAACCTCCCCTTTTAAAAGAAAAAAAGAAATAGATGAAAACTGGTTTAATATAGATGTGTAACCAAGGTGATGCAAGTCATGTCTTATGTACCCACCAGTACTGGTGGTGGCATGGCGACAAGAGGATAACCTATCAAGGCTCTTTTTTATTGTCTAAGGATTGATTCCCTAGTCCATAGTGAGACAACAATTATTCCTGTTAGTGGGTCTATCGAATATTGCCTATACCGCTATGACTTGGGCTCTATAGGTACTAGTTGTATTGGAGAATTTACAGGTAAAACAAAAAATAACAGTGAGAAAATCTAGAACAAAGGATGAGTTTAAGGCGTATAGGAATACTTTTCTTAAAGATTTTATTTGCACGCACTACTAAGTTTGTTAATGGGTTTAATAGCAAATAATCTTCAAGATACAATAAACTATGAACACATATCTAACAATAATATGGTGTTTGAGAACAAGATATGAAGCCTACAAATTTTTGGAGATTTAATAAAGCACAAGAGTATCTTTTCATAAATCAATGCAACCATATCAACTCATACAACCTTTCACGTAAAGGTATTCTTTCGTGAAATAATGCAATTATAACAATATATATGTCTATTGGTTAAAGGCATTCAGGTTTGTATAAAGACATATATATAACTAAATAACACTCTAAACAGAACAACTCAAACGACACAAATATTTGTAATTAGCATATTCAGGTATGGTGCCACAGTGTGCTGAGTTATAATGTCTAAAAAAATTCATTAGTTTAAATTTAGAATTAATTTGGGTTTACATAATGAATTTTCTACGATATATCGTATTTTGTATGATTAGGATAAATTATGAAATATTTATGAGAAATATTACTGTGCATTACATATGTGATTTTGTGCAATTTAGAGTATTTTAAGTATGCAAAGTTTATGAGTTTACATACTCAAAAAATATGTAAAAATATTTTTAAGATGAAATTTATATTACATTATTTATAATTTCTGTGATATAAATTTATAAAGGATAAATTTATTAATTAAAGTAGAATATTGTGTAATGGTCCTACACAGTGTAAAAATTGTCTATATGCCAGTCAGTTAAATTGACAAAGATTTAAGTGTCTATAGACTAACTGTTGTTGATATATAATGTAAAAAAACACTCTAAATGAATAATAGTACATGGTGTAGTGCAATTATACAATCAGTTGTGTAAACACAGATAGATGCACTACTGTGTTAAAAACTGGATTGTTTGGCATAAGAAGTAAGACAGTATAAATTTAGACATTCTAAGGAACTATCTCTATAATTTTACACTAATAGTATAAGGGAAAATAGTGTAGTGTAAACTTAAACAGTTTAAAAAGGTTGTAGGACCCACCAACTACAATTGAAAGATGGAAAATTGTCCACCTCACGAGTGAGAAAATTGATTCTCTTGTGTATGGTGGGGACAAAAATTTTAATTGCAAAAAACCCAAAACTAAGCCAAATTAGCTAATATGGATTTAAGTGATAAGAGCAAAGAAATGCCTCCATCATTTTTGCATGTCTCATGAAAAACACATCCATTTTCTTTCTCCCAAAACCAGTTTTAGCTCTTCAATTTCCTCACAAAATTTTTCAAAATTTCGACCTCCAATCAAGCTTTAATTTAAGTCCAATTGTTTTAAAATTAAGATTAATCACTTTTAGAAGGTAAAATCTAAACTTTTTCTC
Source organism: Artocarpus heterophyllus (assembly GCA_025403435.1). Taxonomy (NCBI): domain Eukaryota; kingdom Viridiplantae; phylum Streptophyta; class Magnoliopsida; order Rosales; family Moraceae; genus Artocarpus; species Artocarpus heterophyllus. The sequence goes on from CM046334.1 coordinate 13,684,497, forward strand.
ATGAGTCTTTGTGTTTTTCTTGAATTTTTGGATGAGTTTTAATGGATGGTTTTGTCATGGTTTTTGTCAAAGAAGATTGACTAAGTTCAAGCCCTTTTATGGTGGATCAAAAAGTTTGCAAATCTTTAGTAAAACCCTAACCTTTACTTTAGAAGTTTGTTGTTTTTTCATAAAGTTTTGTGTATATTTGTACCAAGAATAGACTATGGCATGTAAAATGAACCTTGTAGCATGATGATGTTATGCAATGTTTGTATGATGGTGATGGTACATGTTTAAAAACTAGGGGTTAAGGCTTTCAAAGAAAAAGGTTTAGAAAACTTTGTTTAAGCAAAAAGTTTTAATGGTTTTCAAAGGAAAGAGGTTTTAACAAGTTTACAACGCAAATTGTTTTTTAAACAAAACACAAGATTTAACAAAAACATCAAGATACACAACTTCTGTGAACAAAATTTTGTCAAATTTCGATGGGATCATATTGAAAAGTTTGTGTTTTATGGGGAAATTTTGAAAAAGGCTGAAAATTCCACTGTATAGTTAGAATTTGAGGAAAGCTAAATATACCAAAGTTGTAGAACTTGTCGAAATTGTTAAGAATCATGAACAATTTGTGAAAATTCTGTTTATTTTATGAGTTATGAATTTTACGAGTTTTTAATTACAAAATTTTGAAAATAGTGTTAAAAAGAAAAATGCTTTGAAATTAAAGGAATTTGACCAGAGAATTTTAGAGAGTTTAAATCCTTGTAAAAAATCGAGCCTAACTTTATAAAATGGTTGTTTTTGGTCTTAGGGGCAAAATCATCTAGATTTTTCATATTACGGTCCAAAACCGTAAAACTTTGAGGAAATAGATTTTTTGCAAAAAAAATCAATCCTTAGATTTTTCGTATCATTTTGAATAAAGGGTAAATGTGAGTGGAATTTTTCCATAGCTCGTTGAGGTTGCGAAGGCAACGTGAAATGAAGAAATTAACTTATGAGATGCTTGGGTTATATAACTTTCAAATTGACCGACTAATAACGAGCTTAAGAGTTTAATATTTAAATTTCATTATCAATGTGTAGTTCGGTAATAAATAAGTTAGCTAATGACGAGATATTGTACAAGCAAGATACTTAGTCACATATCAAGGGAACGAGGAATTGGATAGCATGGTGCTAAATCCAAGTAAGTTTCTATTGGGTTGACACCCGAAAAATCAAAAATATGCAACTGAATAGAGTTTTAAAATTTTTCTTAAACTTTGAGGATCCTTCTCATGATGCTATATATAATAATTAAACAATAACTCAAACTTGTAAATTTGGCAATAGCACTAAATGATCAAGCATTCTAAAACCTTCCTCTATCTAGATCAACTGGTGTATAAGCGCAAGTGATATCTCTTAAATAATCTCATTCTAACCTTTCTCAGTAGAGGTTCTTCAAATTCTAAATAGAAGAGTTCAAAGAACACTAGATGGGGCCTAGAGAAAAGTCTATTGAAAATAGGACTTTCAAGGTCTATTATAGGTACAAAAAGGCTAGCAGGTTAAAGTAGAACCCTGCTAGGATTCTCTGCATATCACACCACCTGTAGTGATGGTAGGCATGATCTTTAGCCTCTAATGGCGGTGTGAAACATGTCATAACCACCTTCAATAGTGTGATCCTATATTTATATAATATTTTTATGAAATTTGATTTCAATTCATACTGAGATATTATTTATTTTAACTTTTAAAATAAATATTTTTCATGATTTTCTTAATTATTTAAATAATCTCATAATTCAAATAATTATCTACAGAATTTATTCCAACTCTTGAAAAAGATATTTATCTGCAACAAGCTAACAAATAAATTACATCAAAATCACGTAAGATACTTGTGTTCTAAAATCATTGAGTGGCACCACATAGACTCGTAGAGTTCCAATGTATGGCGCCACACACAGTCCTAGTAGGCTGCTATGTGAAATTACCAATTTGCCCGTAGAGACAAAATTAATCCAAGACAATTTCCATTGATCCATCTGAATGAATATTATAGAGTTAGGAAAGGGACCTAATGGACATATATATTTTAAGCTCTAATAATTATTTATAATTTAATCATATTATAATTAAATTAATTATAATTATTAACTCTGATTTGTACGACTAGTAGAAACTGGGGTTGCACTCTTAAATTATATTCAGAATTATATGAAACCTTACATAAAATGTCATGAACAAGGTCGTCCACTAATATAATCATTTACCTTGTGATAATACCCTCCATAATAATATTCATAATTAGAGTTAGGTTCATAGATTTCCATACAACCTCTCTAATTATTTCTTTGTTCATGAGTCCCATTAATTTTCTATCGGGTGGCCTATTTATAAATAAATCATAAATAAGAATTTAGGTAATATTTGATATCCCATATCAAATAGCGAGTACTCTTTACCTAAGTTCTAGAACTAATACTCATTGGAATGTATCTTATCATCCTATCAAGTAGGAGCTGTGGATTCCTTATATGTGACTAGTGTTCCCAACTGCCTCTAATACTTTCTCCAATATACTGAGGTATTGGATGTTACAAATCTCACTCATTGACTATTAAAAGACATAATATATAGATGTGAGTTTAGTAATCACCTCCGGATTAAGGTAAGATCTATAAAATGATAAAAGTAATAAAATTCTAATTTCTTGTCATAGAATTATTCAAGAACTTAAATTATATCATGGTTCAGGTTTAATATATTCTAAACGCATTGATGTCTCTATCCAGTATTCATCACATTACTATAATCCAGATAAGATCATTCCACCAAGTTGGGAATAGACGACATTACAATCTTAAGCAAGATAAAGTGTCTAGCTTGATATACTAGTTGTAAACCAAAGTTTATACTAAGTACACATAATCATATCATCTGTATTATGAACACTTCATATACATGATTATGTACTTTTGCAAGTATTGGAACCTTTAAGATATTTGCGTGTATATCTATATTCAACAAGATATACACATAAGAGAATAAAAGGAGTTTATTTTATTAATTATGAAATACTTTACATATATAATGGCCTTGTGGAATTTACGTTATGCTATATAAGCACCAATTCCAACATTCTTTCACTTACGTTATAGCGTATGTGATACCTCTCGAATTCCCATCCCTTTAAAGTGACCCTCAAAACTTTTCATCTGTAAAGTTTTCATACAAGGATCAACCAGGTTATTCTCTGAATCAATCTTGCAGACTCTCACTTCTTTCCACTCCACTAAATCTCTCACAAGATGATACTTCCTATGAATATGTTTAACCTTTGAATGGTTTCTTGGTTCCCCTGCATTTGTAACCGCACCATTCTTATCACAATATAAAGTTATCGATTGCTCAAGGTTAGGGACAGCCTCTAAATCCCTAGAGAAATTACGGAACCAAATAGCCTCTTTTGTATCTTCTAAAGCTACAACATATTTGGCTTCTATGGTTGAGTTAGCAACACATGTTTGCTTAACATTCTTCCACATTACGGCTCCACCATTCAAGGTGAACACACAACCAGAAGTTAACCTTCTCGAATCCTTATCAGATTGAAAATCCGAATCTATGTAACCAATAGGAACGAGGTTAGATCCTAAATACACAATTATATAGTTTCTTGTTCTCCAACACAACTTAGAATATGTTTCACTGATTTCCAATGTTTTTCTTCTAAGAAATTTGAGAGACATAGTATAATCTCTTACAAGTAGACGAAAACATAGACCAGGTTCTTTTAGAAGTAGCTCATGTAATGAATGATCAGAATGAGAAGAAAATGGCATGTTTGCAGCAAAGGCAAGAGACATTCATCCAATCCAATTCAATCCACACTTTTAAACTTAAATCAATTGGATTCGCACGTGTGCAGATTTCAAAAACTGCATCCAATCCAATATACATTTAGCACATCAACCAAATAAAAGGGGATTCAACCGGTTAGTTAGTCTTATAAAATTAAACTATTACATCAATTTCCCTGATCAATTTTCTGTTTATTTCGTGAAAAAAGACATCCAAATCTAAACAATAAATTAGAACTTATAGAATCATAAGTTAACTAGCCTCATAAATATAATCCCAATAATTTCATGTAAACTAAAACTCAAATCTCATTCATAATTCAGCATTAAAAAAGAAAAATCAAACACATAGTTCAACATTAGCGTAGAGAGAGTATGTGCCTTGGCTGCTATTAGGTTTTTTTTTATTTTTTTTCTTTCACTGATGTGGCCAAGAGAGAGTCAAGTTTGACATTAGTCTATTTTAAAGTATAAAAAACAATTAATGAATTTTTAAAAGTAGAGATTGGTTTGGATTGGTTACTAATTTTCCCGCTATATCCGCAACTGGTCCACAGAAGTGCGGATTTAAGAAATTTCCAACCAGTTGGGTTCGCAATTGATCTGGTATATGTACTTTGTCAATTTGATTGAATCAATTCAGTTCATTTAAATGGGTATTTGTACATTTTTTTAACAGCCCCACACAGGCGCACACACTGGATTTGCCTTGCTAGTCAGATCAACTAGTTGCTACTTTTTTGTATACATATTAAAGCCAATTTGGCTTGGATAATGCGATTTTTCTTGTGCGTATGGGCGTGTGATAATTAGTCATGTACATCAAGACACGCCAAATTTATAGTCAACATATTATTTTAGGGCAAGCCTTGTTCAAAAGATATTGTATTTAGTAATCAGCCAAAGCTAATTCGACGGATCTGTGGAGCCGGCGGAGGCGGGGCACTGGTGTGACAGATCTGTGGTTTTGGGCTACAGGATTTGGAAAAGGATGATGTCGTTATCGGATAATTGGGTACTGCTTTGATTGTCGGTGGGAGATGGTCCAATGATGGTGGCAGCAAGTGTCCTCCTTTTATCATGCCGTAATCTCTATATTTCTTATACTATTTGTTTTGTTTGTTATAAAAGCGATATTATTTTCATCCTCTTTTTGTTGTTGGTTGCCGGAGTGTACGACTTTGCATTGTAATAATATAGTGGGTTTCCCCATCTTCTTATTACATTTATATATCCTATTCGTTTCAGTTAATTATCGGTTGTATGCATATTAGTGTCTGGTTAAATTTATTATTATGTCGTGTCGTTTATGCCCTCAGTATTTGGGATTTGGTCTCGATCGATTGGCTTTATCCATCGACTGTCATGGTTTTCCTAATTTTGAGGAAAAAAAATAAAAAGGCCAAACTTAAGGAATAAATGGTAAAGGTGTTTAAGTGCTATTATCATGTTATTTTATAAAAGCCATTTAAGAAAGCGGAGTCCAATGTTGCGGTTGCAACTTGCAAGTATTGAAGTATATAGTTGAAGGTAATTTCACATTTTAATTCTATCTTGAAGTGTAGTGTTTAAAATCTACACCCTAAAATTTAAAAAAAAAAAAATGAAGAAGAGGAAAACATGTAGAGTACTCCTAAATTTGTGATCGATAGGGCACCATTAAACGTAAAAAGTTGAAATCAAATGCAAGGATAGCGACCAGTAGTGAAGTGAAAAAACAAAGTCTCACACTTGATTACCACCTAAAACGATATCTCTCGTTTGTTTGTTTGATTTTTTTGGTACAGTCAAGTTCAAATCTCTATCTTCACCAAGCCATGGGGATGGGGGACTTCTTGTGGTCATCTAAGGAGGTGCGAGATCACGCCAACATCGGAGGGGAAGTGGTTTGTGGTGGTGTTGTTATTGGGGGAGGGCTATCGACAGAAGAGGGGTGACATTGCACCATCGTCGGGGAAGGGTGGTTTGTGTGTGTATGTGTTAACGTTTTGGTCGGATCCTTGGTTTCAAAATAGGATACTTGCTATAACATGGTAGACTATGGGCCCATTTGGCATTGCTTTTAAAGGTTATTTTTAGCTTATGTAACTGCCTACATCAGTTTAGAGTGTTTGGTAAATCTTAATTCTGAAAAATTGCTTGTCAAAACTATTGCGCAACAGGAAAAGTTGAAAAGCAGGCTAGAGGTTGCTTTTTTACAACAATTTTTGCTTTAATAATTTAAAATTACTAAACTAAGTTTAATAATAATAAATAATTCCTAATCTACCTATTTTTTATTTAACAAATTAAAAGAAATCAAATAACATATTTTGTTGAAAACAAAACGTATTACTATTAGATACAAAATTACGTTTAGTTTTTTTTTATGTTATTTATTGTTTACGTAGACATTTAATTTATCTTGATTACTAAAAGTAGATTAAAGTAATTAAAAACTAAAGTTATAAATATGCTTAGTAAAAATATGTCTATTTTCGTCATTATATATTTCTACCGCAATTTTATGCATAGTTTACTAAATACCTGCAATTCTACTTCTAGGTTCTTATAACAGCTTTGAAAAAAATTTACCAAACACCTACTTACTTCTGGTCCATATAACAGCACAGTACAGTAAAAGCTACAACACAGCACAACAACGCCAAATGTCCCTATCAATGGTACCATGCGATGTTAATTTTACCATCGGCCATGAGCAATATCGTTCAGGGTACTTCTTATTGTACAGCAGACTATTACTCGCACTGAAATGGCAAATAGGTTCCGTTAGCCTAAGATAATGCTTATCTCTCTCCCAATTACCAGTCTAGATTAGATTTAGATTTCCCAGTTTAGATTGATTGCAGTTTCCAAGTTAGAATTTGGGAAGACTTCAAAATGGATCATGCTTATACTCCAATCCAGCCATAAATTTTGTGGATCAATAATGCTATATTCCATGTATTAACATACATACAGGCAGACATTTGCTTCCAGTGCTTTTCTTTTTTTTGTTTTTTGTTTTTTTTTTGGTTTTTTTTTTTCTTTTTGAATTCTAGTAACTTTCTAATGGTTAAGCTAAAGTGTTATAAACTAAATGGAAAATATGTAATTAGAGGAGCAGAATTGAGCTGGGGCTTGCGCAATATATTGCAGCTTCAATTTGAAACTTCGTTCCCAAAATTTGGAGCTTCATCAAAATTGTCGGTTCCTACGTTTATGCTGCTAATTGGGATCTCCATGTCCTGGTGTTGTATCATCTCCGCCATGTTGGATGTCCCCAATACAGAATTGGTAAACCACAAATTAAAAAAGAAGGATTAATTCAAAAATCCCCCTTAACATTATGCCCCCGAACTCCAAAACGTAACATTTGTTCCCTCTTAGACTTTGAAATGTAACATTTATTCCCTTCGATCTATGAAATATTAACAAGAAACCTTCTTGAATTATGATTTTATACATGAATGATATAGTATTACACAAATAATTAGGTTGTTGAACCGTTTAGTGAACATTAGATTATTCATTTACCCTGATGTAGTTACATGAAAGAGAAAGGAGAGATTATTTGTTTTAAAAATTGTTAAGGTTTTTCAGTTTGTATTTTTAACAATTAAAATTTAAATTATATCAAATTTTTAAATTGAAATCAGCTTTAGTCATTATAAGGTTATCAAATACTCCTATATTAAGTACTAAATCTTAATATGAACCAAGTTTTTATTAAAAATTTTAACAAAGGGAGTTCTTAATTAATATTTCATAGTTTGAGAGAAATGCATGTTATGTTTTAAAATTCGGGGATATAATATTATAAGGGCTATAGTTAAGAGGGGATTTTTATAATTAATCTAAAAAAGAATTAAGCTAATGGTGGAGCCAAAAAAAATTTTCTCACTGGAGGTACAATAAAATAAAATGTGATGTTATTTTTGTTAAATAAGGACATGGTTATAAATTTATATGCTTAGTGAAGCTATAATTTTAATTTTTCTTACTACCATTGGAGAACAATTTAAATTACAGGGAAATATTGCACACAGAAATGAATTTAAATCTGTGTGCCCAAACTTAAGTAAATGAATTTTAAAAAAAATGCTCAGCATAAGCACAAGAAAATAAATATGATATAATTTTTGTTAAATAAGGACATGGTTATAAGTTTTTATGCTTGGTGAAATAGTCATTTTTCTTTCTATATTGAAATCGTAGAGAAATTTTGCAAAGAAAAATAGAACCTTTAAAACTGGTGTTTCCCAGACTAAAATAAATGTGGCTACTGGAGGGTTTTTTTTTTTTTTTTTTTTTATGGTGGTGATCCACACCCCCGGTTTCCTGATAAAGGGCTCCTCAACTTTCATGGAGTTTATCTGACTAATCTGGACGCTCTCCTCCCAAGTCGTTTGGATCCACATTTGAGCTTGTTCCTTGTGCAAATGGATCAAAGATAGTAGATCCCAATTCTCTAAATCAAAACAAAAATACTAACGGTAAATCAAAAGGTATTTGAAACTTCAATTTCAACTCATTAATTACAACTGTCAATAATGTAAAATTTTCAGCAGCTATAGTATATTTATTTACAAAATGAAAAGCATTTACAAAAGTATTTTAGCTACCTAAGGGGATCCAAAGAAGCAGACACATCAAATATTTGGGCATTGTTGTTGGGTATCCAACTTGCCATTGCATCCTCGTAAGGCCCTTGGATCACTTGCTGCTCACCCAATCCATGAAATACTAAAAATCCACATTTTAACCTAATTTCACAATTTAAGAACAAAAAAAAAAAACAACATTTTTTGAACTGGTTTTCAAACATTTGAATTGCCCGTGCTCCGGATGGTTCATAAGAAGATGGTTGGTTACTCAACAAGTATTCCTGCAACATAAAAATCGAAAATCATAATTAATCAGTTAAAGAAAAAAAGAAAAAAGAAAAAGAACAGCAAATCATTAAAAAGAAAAATAGAGGGTTTCAGTATCGGAGACACTTATAGTTGCTCCCACTTAATTTTTGAAGTATTGATTTTTTTCCTATAAATTTTTTTAAAAAAATTTAGGTATAGCATTGTTTTATATGAAAAATTATAGTTATGTTCTCACTGAAAAATTGAAATATATCATTAAACAAGGTTTTTCTCACAGGAATCCATCTCCTCCATAGATGTGATTTTTAATGGGTCAGGTTCATACATCCTATCTTTCAAAAACAAGAAATCATTAAAACATAGCAAAATAAGAAAGGAAAAAACAAAGATTATCTTTCCATTTTTTTTCTTTTTGGTCTCTATTTTGCCGACTTCCACAAATACAATATGTTCTTTTGGTTTTTATCATTTTATAGGACCTTATCTGTTCCTCTGCCATTTGAAGTTGTTGCTGTAGCCTACAAATTTCCTGTTGGAGTTCCTAAAATGACAAATTTTTTAACATATTAAAAACATTATTCATTAAAAAACATCTGAAAAGGACAAAAAAACACTAAGACATGATTGAACAAGCTCTAGAACAAAATAAATCACTTTAACTAATTACCTCAATTTCTGGATTCACAGCCGCCGGACTTATATTTTCACAAAGCAATTGAAAACATTAGGAGAATAGAACAAACATTAGTAGTGCTAATTACGATTATTTTGTGTAATTATCAATAAAATAAAAATATTAAATGCAAAAGCAAAGGAAAGACAAACACAGACTTGGCCAGCTGAAGAGCAATACCGTTTTCACTCCTGAGCTGCTGTAATGTCCGAAGAAAATACTACACGTAAAACACATGCTATCAGTGTTTTCAATTGCATTCTAAAAACAAAAACAAAAAACAAAAAAACTGCGAAGATTTAGGTGCGTGCCATAAGGCTAACCTCTTTGTTTTGCATGTCACTGCCCAAAAAAAAGGACAAACAGACTTTGGATTAATTAAGAGTGCAACAAGATTTGAGAGAAATTAAAGGAAGAAATAATGAAAAATGATAGGAATACAAGAGCATACAAATGTTTACGGTGATCAGGGAAAATTGAAGCACTGCAACAAATAGAGTAATTAGTGTACTAATAACAATGCTTAGAAAGCTAATTAAAAATCAATATGAATTATAATTAGATAACGTACTGTTCTCTTTCTTGGTCGGGGAGATTAATGAAACGAGTAAATACATCCTCGATCCTGATTTTTAAATATAAGGAACTAATTTGGAGTTTATATGTGTGGATTGATCATAAAATCTAGTTCAAAGATAAGAAAATATGTCCATAGATTTTAACAAAATATACCAAAGATAAAATGGAGCTATAAAAGTAGCAATTAATTAAAGATATACAATATAATTTTGTAGTGATGTAAACGTGACTATTTAGAAGCTTACAGAGATGTGAAGGACAGAAGTAGAGATTTTAAAAAAAGGTCATAAACTTGTGAATAATTGATTCTTATTTTTAGCATGATATCAGAACCTTTTGATAGGAAGAAGGAAGAGACAAAGTAATTATTATGGCTCTTCATCACTAATTACAATCTAATTTGATTATTAACGTTTATTCATGTTAGGGAATTAGGCGACTCCTAATTCCAAGGATCGCAAGAACGAACAATTGCAGAAAATAAATAGGAGAAAAGAAGAAAAGGAGACACCAAATTTTTATACAGGTTCGTCCAAATTTGAGACTACATCCTGTTTTTGCCGCTTGCAGATTCCACTATGATGAAGGAGATTACAGATTACAAGAGTAGTTTCTCACACACTCACAAATTGTGCTTACCAAAACTCTCTTCTATCTAACACCCAATGGGAATTTTTCTCTCTCTCTCAAGGATGGAGCTCTCAAGAATTTTGCCTCTCACAAAATTATGCCACTCACAATTTTCACACACACTTTTCACACACCCAACCCTAGCCACCTTGTGTCTATTTATAACCAAAGGAGGAGAAAAATCGCAACTAATGGGAAACCCTAGTGGTTTCCCGTTTTTGAGACGTTTGAATTCGACTCTGATTCAAAAAACATCGCGCAGCACAGCGCGTCAGCGCCACCGCGCTCGAAACGAGCGCTGCGGCGCTCCCCTGCGGCGCCTAGGCGCAATTCACCTGGCGCCTAGGCGCCATCCTCTTTGAGCCTAGGCGTAAAGCCCTTGGCGCCTAGGCGCTTGCCACATAGCGCCTAGGCGCAATCCACCTGGCGCCTAGGCGCTCTCCTCATGGCGCCTAGGCGCCTTCATCCCAGCGCCGCGGCGCTCTTCTGCCAGAGCCGCGGCGCTTGCTCTCTGCCTTCGAGGACGCATTTTTCTCCATTTTTCTTCCTTTTGCTGGGTTGTCGACTTGATTTGGCTCCACATCTGCAACAATCTCCCACTTGGAGACTAATCAATCACCATGTCTCCCACTGCAGCGGCAACAACTTCTCATGCTTCATGGAGAAGTCCAACTGAAGTTGCGCACAACTTCAGTTTCTCAATCGGATCCATCTTGGTGAGCATATCTCTGGATCCTTTTACCACCCACCTTGCCTTATACCGCTTGCTGCCAGCACTTTTATCTTTTGCCCGGTATACCCTCTTGTTGTGCAAGGACTTTTTACCCTGTGGTAACTTTGCCAGTTGCCATGTCTGATCCAACTCGTCCCTCATGGCTAACTCCCACTTGACCGAATCTCCAGCCTCCACGGCTTCATCATAGCTCTCTGGCTTACCTCTGTCGGTCAACAAGATATAATGCAGAGTTGGGGAGTATCTCTGCGGTGGTCTGATTGTCCTGCTAGACCTCCTGACTGGTGTGGCAGGAGTCCTCTGGTTTTCTTCTAGAGCTATGTTTTCCTAGTCTTCAACCTCTGGATTTTGCACCTTTACTTCAGGCAGATCCTTCAGTGGAATCACCTCAGGCTTCTTATCTTCAGAACCTGAACCCCTGGAGTCCGTGCTGTCTCTGTCCTTGTACAGAACACCTTCTTTGAAGATCACATCCTTGCTCCTGATAATCTTCCGGCTTTGGTCATCCCAGAGACGATAACCAAACTCAAGTTGCCATAGCCAACCAGAAAACACTTCTTTGACTTGGCATCCAGTTTACTTCTATCAGCAGAATCAATGTGTGCATAGGAAACACAACCAAACACTCTCAAGTAAGAAAGATTAACCTGTTTATGGCTCCAGACTTCTTCCGGTAGCTTGAACTTCAGCGGTGTGGATGGACTTCTGTTAATCAGATGAGCGGCTGTATTAATTGCCTCAGCCCAAAACATCTTTGGCAGCCCCGCATGTAACCTCATGCTTCTGGCACGCTCGTTTAAAGTCTTGTTCATCATCTCAGCTACCCCATTCTGTTGTGGTTTGCCTGGAATGGTCTTCCTCATTTTTATCCCATTCTCAGCACAGTACCGCCTGAAATCTTCACCTAGGTACTCTCCCCCATTGTCAGACTGCAAGCACTTCACCTTCAAATCTGTCTCGTTCTCCACCATGGCTTTCCATCTCTTGAAAGCATCGAACACATCAGATTTGTTTTTCAGAAAGTAAACCCATACCTTCCTGCTTGAGTCATCAATGAATGTCACATAGTAGTTTACGCCACCAAGGGAAGTCACCGGCGCAGGCCCCCACACATCTGTGTGAACTAGCTCCAATCTCCTGGACTTAGGCTCTCTACCCATCTTTGAGAAACTGACTCTCTTTTGTTTACCAAAGATGCAGGCTTCACACAAACTGTGATCAACAGTTTTCAAACCCGACAGTTTTCCTTTGCAGTGAAGCACCTTCATACCCTTCTCACTCATGTGACCAAGCCTATAATGCCATAGCTCAGTATTGGCAGCAGAATCAGCAACTGCTAGGGTATCTCCGCAACTAGAGTTCATGTAGAGAGTTCCAGCCTTGCGTCCCCGAGCAATAACCATCGCTCCTTTCGTGACTTTCCAACCTCCACAATTGAAGGTTACTTTATGTCCATCATCATCCAGTTGCCCCACCGAAATCAAGTTGCGCATTAATTTAGGAACATGTCTCACCTTATGAATCTTCCATACCGACCCATTAGGCATTTTTAAACTGACATCTCCAATGCCAACTATATCCAAAGGTTCTCCATCAGCGAGATAAACCTTACCATGATTTCCAGCAACGTAGTTCTCCAGGACATGACGGTGTGTTGTGGTGTGGAATGATGCTCCTGAGTCTATCACCCACGAATCAAAAGAACTGTCGACAGACAAGATTAAGGCATCATGTTGCTCTTCAGTGGCGGCGTTAGCTTCATCATTAGTCTTGTCTTCATTCTTCCTTGGAGCCCTGCAGTTCTTTTTCAAGTGGCCCGTCTTCCCACAGTTCCAACACTCCATTGTCCTACCGTTCCTTGACTTGCTTCTCCCATTCCTCGACTTGCCTCTTCTGCCATTATCTCTGTTGGATTGCCTGTCAAGTTTCCTGCCCCTATTATCAACATTAAGGGCCGAGTTCGACGAAGAGGCTTCTCCTGAGTCCTTCCTGCGAACTTCTTCCGTCAGAATAGAATTTCTGACATCAACAAACTTCAATTTTGCACTCCCAAGAGAATTCGTAATGGCCACCCTCATGGGTTCCCAACTGTTTGGTAACAAGGCCAAGAGGATTAGGGCATTCATCTCATCATCGAATTTAATCTCCACCGAGACCAATTGGTTTAGGACGGTGTTGAAACAGTTCAGGTGCTCTACCACCGAGGCACCTTCAGACATCTTTAAATTAAAGAGCTTCTTCATGAGATGTACCTTGTTATTGGCTGAGAGCTTCTCATACATCTCTGACAGAGCCTTCATCATCCTTGCTGTAGTGGTCTCTTTCGCAACGTTGTGGGCAACGTTCTTTGACAAAGTCAAACGGATCACACCGAGTACCTGTCTATCAAGGAGACTCCACTCCTCATCCTTCATGCCTTCGGGCTTATTACCCAAGGGCAAGTGCAGTTTCCTGCTGTATAGGTAGTCCTCTACTTGCATCCTCCAATAGGAAAAATCTGAACCATCAAATTTGGTGATGCCGGCTGCCATACCTTCTTCTCCAGTCATCGTTCTTGATCAAAACCTCGCTCTGATACCAGTTGTTGGGGAATTAGGCGACTCCTAATTCCAAGGATCTCAAGAACGAACAATTGCAGAAAATAAATAGGAGAAAAGAAGAAAAAGAGACACCAAATTTTTATACAGGTTTGTCCAAAATTGAGACTACGTCCTGTTTCTGCCACTTGTAGATTCCACTATGATGAAGGAGATTACAGATTACAAGAGAGTTTCTCACACACTCACAAATTGTGCTTACCAAAACTCTCTTCTATCTAGCACCCTATGGGATTTTTTCTCTCTCTCTCAAGGATGGAGCTCTCAAGAATTTTGCCTCTCACAAAATTATGCCACTCACACTTTTCACACACCCAACCCTAGCCACCTTGTGTTTATTTATAACCAAAGGAGGAGAAAAATCGCAACTAATGGGAAACCCTAGTGGTTTCCCGCTTTTGGGATTTTTGAATTCGACTCTGATTCAAAAAAACATCGCGCAGCACAGCGCGTCAGCGCCGCGGCGCTCGAAACGAGCGCTGTGGCGCTCCCCTGCGGCGCCTAGGCGCCATCCTCTTTGAGCCTAGGCGTAAAGCCCTTGGCGCCTAGGCGCTTACCACATAGCGCCTAGGCGCAATCCACCTGGCGCCTAGGCGCCCTCATCCCAGCGCCGGCGCTCTTCTGCCAGAGCCGCGGCGCTTGCTCTCTGCCTTCGAGGACGCGTTTTTCTCCCTTTTTCTTCCTTTTGCTGGGTTGTCGACTTAATTTGGCTCCACATCTGCAACAATTCATCTATTAACGTAAGACCTTAATTATCAAATTACTTGAAAAATTGCATATTTCTTCAGACGCTTTAAAAAAAAAAAAACTCATTGGCTAGTTCAGTCTCGATAGATTGATAATGGATTAATAAATATGATTACAATTTCACTTGTAGGTTTGGATATGTATTTAAATCTTAAAACATATATAATTGCATTAAGTAATGGTCATTTGGACATAATTGATTCACCACACATTCAATTTGATAGAAAAAATTGAAGTGTTAATTAAGCTAGGCAATTTATTAAACAAGGGACCTGAGAATTCGATCGGATACCTGTTAATTAGAACAAAATTAGGAGAAAGCAACAAAGATGGTATATATTTTCGTATAGTACTTACCTTCTTCTGCCAGAAAAGTGGCTAAGACGACCGGAAGGAGAGAACATAAAAAGAGCAATATCAATATCACAAGGGATTGAAAGTTCATACGCCTTCTTAATGAGTCCATTTCTACGCTTTGAAAACGTTACTTGTCGATTTGTGTTGTTTTCTATTCTCTTTATCTCCAATTTAACACGACCCATAATTATTCTTGTTTTACACTCAAGTCTAGAATTGTTAAAATGGAAGTTTATCAGAAATTATATTGGGGATCAAGATAATCTATGCCAAGAAGAACCCAGAAAAGAAAAAGTATCCACAGAGTTTTTCTTACGTGTATATATTGACAATGCATGGATAGGAATATCCTTAAAAGAAGGGTAATTTATTAGGTACGAAAGAGAAGTAATAGATGGTTATAAATGAGTGGGAGAAGAGACAGGGCCAAAGAGAGATCCATGGGTTGGTCGGTTTATGGGAATGACATTTTTACCTCATGAAGTTAGATCACCTGTCTAGTTTTGGTGTCTAAAATAGTGAGTAATCAAAATCATCCACGTTATTTAAAAATTCAATATGTTTTTTGATTGACTTTTTTGCGATCTATTAAATGAGATAGCAAAATATTATTGATTGGATGGTATTTTAGATACTAAGATTAAACACGTGATCTGAATCTATTATTGTCTGTAGCCCATTTGGTTAAACTTCTTTGAATTGGTACTAACTATCTATACCCCTTGAAATATTATGACCACTTAAAAAATTAATTAATAGACTATGGTACATTTATAGGGTCATTAAAGAATAGAATATCTAGTAATTACTAATATAGGACAGAGTCTAAGTCTAGACCTAAGTATTTGAGACAGAAAACTAAGACAAGATTCTCATTTCCAACCAAGATATGATGTTTTTAAAAGGGATCTTAAAGATAAGGATATTCATTTGTCTCAAAACTAATTTCTACTCACTATTTTTTTTTCTTTTGTTAAAAATTACTCCAAATGCTCAATCCGTAACATCATAATTAATTACTTCATACAATTAGCTTGACTAATTGATATCATTTTCTGAAATTGGGTTTGCATTTGACATCACTTAAATAGGCATGTGATCCCTGTAAATCAGATATAGTTCATGAGTGAGGGATACAAAAGTGAAAAGAAGTTGCTTAGAATAAAAAGTTTTGGTTCAAAAGAATTTGGTTGCATTGTTCTCTCGTAAAAATTGAATTGCTACGATGTATTGGGTTTAAACTATCAGTTCAATTTCAATTATATATGTTATAAAATCATTAGACATATTAAAAATTGTAAAAATACACATTTTAAGTGTATTAGAATCAGCGAGTAGTGTTGCGGTACTCGAAATAGAGGTCACAATACTAAACAATTGAAACAGCAAAAATGGGGCAATGAGCCCAACACCTCGGCACTTGGCTTGGAGCGCCGAGGCGCTTCGACGTTGGGGCGCCCAGTATTCTTCCTTTGATCAAAGCTGTGGAGCCCAATAACTGGCACCATGGTACCCATCTGAGTTGATACAAGTTGAATATTATGTTTTTTGAATTGTTTTGAATTAGTATATTTGTTTGTTATATGTTTTCATACAAACTTGAACACCTATTAGCAACGGACGTATCCGTTGTATTAGTTTGCATTGATACATGGATACATGCCTTTACAAATAAAGAGGTACCTTTATATAAAGGATTGTATGGATTGAACCAGTTATGTTTATTCATGAAATGACACCTCTGTCATTTTATAAACTCCAGAAAATTTACAAGTTTCATTTATTTGTTCTGGAACACAATATAATATTGTGTTCAAGAGTCTTCGAGATAATTTGCCAAAAAAAATTCGTTAACAAACTTTGAAAAATGAGGAAAAACAAAACCTTTAAGTGTTTTTATATGTCTCAAACCCATTTTTATTTCCAGAAATTCAAACCTCCGTATTCTCTCTAAATACTTAAAAACTCCAACACAACCTGGAGGTCTTATACTGTAATTTTGAACGTATTGAGGGTGCATTACAAAAAACTAGACTTTTAGTCACAACAGTTTTTAGCAAAACTTTTAGTCACAACTTAATGTGCATTTAGTCACAAACTTTAGTTCTATTTTTTTTAACTAAAACTTTTAGCCACGGGGATTTTAATCACAAAACATTTCATGACAAACACCTTGTGGCTAAAATTTTGTCACAATAAAAATTAAACAAAAGTTTGTGATTAACTGCACATTAGTTACAATATTTTGTTGTAACTAAAAATTTTGTTAAAAATTGTTGTGACTAGTGTTTGGTAAACATGGTTAGAACTAACATTTTGGTTATCAAATAGTGTAAAGCTATCATATGTTATAGTAAAAAGTAAAAAATTATTACACTATAAAGTTCTATATATTAAAGTGTTTTAAATCAAAAAATTCATTATAACCATGCTTACCAAACATCCAATAAAAGCCCAGAGTCCAGTTTTTTTTCTAGAGGTGGGCCTCCTTCCAAACAATGATACAAAAATTCAGCTCCTGAAAGTAGATAGATACAACGACCGAGTCCCAAGTCTAACATGTTCCTTTAACGGATAAAGATAAATAAATATACGTAAAATATCCAGATGTCAACTTCATATTTGTCCTCCTATATATATATAAAGCGGCTTCTACCCAAAACTGTATATATGTACACTCGTATATATGTACATGTATTCAGTATTATTTTTCAGACCTTTGATCATATCGATCAGAAAAGCTTCAACGTTTTTCTTTTTTCATTTTTTTTTCATTTTTCCTTGTTTATCTCTGAACTTTTTATGAATATTTTATATATGTATGATGCTTAACTCAATTCTTTGCATTCTCTGTGGCTTTGTTCTTAAAGATAAATGAGCGGCCAAGCAAGGAAACCTAACGGGCGCCGAACAGGAAGATGAAGAAGACAAGTTTTGCCGAGAAAATTAGAAAATGTAGCCCTTAACTCAACTTTTCAATAATACATGTTCTCTTAAGTTAATATATAAAGGGAGAAAGATTTTATATTGTTTAAGGAGACAATGTTTTTGTTATTAACAAAAAAAAGAGAGAATTTTTACAGTGTTTAAAAAAAGCATATAAATGTTTATACTCACTAATATGCATTTCTCTAGCTGGATTTCTCAGGTAAAATTACACAACATGGTGAAAGTTAAAAAAACAAAAGATTATTTTACACTTATAAGAACTACAAAATTTTAAAGTTAACTTTGACTTTTTGATGGGTGAAAAATATCATTTAATTGTGAGCATATTACACTAGTATATAGTCCTATCTTCCTCACTTGTGTTTTTTCTAGTTTCTTTTCTTTTTTTAAGTATTCTCAATCATACTCATTCTAAAGAAAAAAGCCTCATACTCATGTCCTTTGATGTCTAGGACTTGATTGCTCTTCACGAGTTGCTTAATTAGCGTTTGGTTGATGATGACTATAATGAGTATGTAATTGATGTAGCAGAAGCAAAGCAAAAGCTGATAGACTGTTGATCCACCCATAATACCAAAAAATAAGGAGCAAGTAATTCGTTGATTCAAAAAAAATACAAAAAAATAAGCAAAAAGTGGAGAGCACTTGTTTGAGATTTTATTAATAACTGAATGAATAAAAAACAATCTAGTCTAGCCTATTTATAGAGCTCTATAATTAAAAAAAAAAGTAAAAATAATCCTAAAATTTGGAATAAAAAGCGTATCAAAAATGGAAAACAAAACAAATAATTAGAAGGGTTTTGAATTTCGAATTTCATCACAATAGGAATGTTCCTATCTTCAACTCTTCGGCTGGCAGGTCGACCAGCGATAGGCAAGTCCAGTCGACCGGCTGACATCATCTTGCAAACGCGTTGCATCAATCTTGCCAACCTAGAGAAGATTCAACCTCGAATCTACAACCTTTGAATCACCTACAAATGGAACCAAGTGTTTGACATTGAAAACATCCAAAGCGTTAACATTAGGAAGGAAGTGTAACCAGTAGGCATTGGGATTGATCTTCTTAAGGACTTCCAATGGACCAATTTTCCAAGCCTTTAACTTTTGTACTCATGAACAGGATAACGGTTCATTGTCAAAACAGCCCAAACAAGACCTTCGACATTAAACTCCACAACTAAGAATGACAATAGGGTAGAATTGGTGCAGGATAGTCTTGTCGTTAGCCTGCCCTATAAACAAAAAAAGCCCCAGCCTGCCATATAAACGCACATAAATTGGTGGGTGATGGTACGGTTTCCCCCTAGTTTAACCAGTTAATATTTTTATAATAAAATAATTAATTAATTAATCAATTGACACACCTATATAAGACTATAAGTTAAAAATAAAAGAAAATTATTTTCTTAAATTTTATAGATATTATGTAGAAGAACATTATACTTAAAATTATATATATTATAGCATATTATATATAATGTATTAATTTAAAAATATAACATAAATTAAACGCGATGGATAAACGGGGAATAGGGTCTGGGGCCTTTATACTCATCCTTGCTTGTAATCCAGATAGATTACACTACAGGTTACACTATTAACCCGTTTACAATCCTAACTCATTTATAAACGGGTTTTTCCTGCATCGTTTAAGACATATCCCTATGGGTAAATGGGTTCGTAGGTAAAATTATTATCCCTATCCACAATCTGACGGTGACGGTGATAGTGACGGTCACTCGGGCTCATCTACTAGTGTGGTTTGTTGGGAAGCATGGCACTAGGTACGAAATCAATGTGATGTTGAATGTCCCATAACAGAGGTAGACCCTCGAGAAGGTTTTCTAGAAATGCATCCGATAATTCTTGGATAAAAAATTGAATTTAGAAAGGGCATGAATGATGCCCGCTTCTTGCATCGCGGCTCCAAACGTGGAGCATATGAGAAATAGAACAGATTTAGGCAAAGGTGTTGTCAACTTTGGCAAGGCTATCGACCACAAATGAAGGGGCGGTCGGCTGAGGCAACAGCTAGTAGTTGTCCTAGGGGTTCCTTTGACGGGAGGAGAGTGATCTTCTGATTCTCAAAGTGGAAACTGTAACTATTGGTCTTCTTGTCATGGATGAGTCTTCCCATCATGAATGACGTGACGATCGTACTACCACAGACATCCGAAAAGAAGAAAACCTGCATTTATTTGCTTACTTAAAAGGCCTCGTATCAATTAAAATATCTTCCATTCTTATAAAGCCTCGTATCAATTAAAATATCTTCCATTCTTATAAGGCCATAATCCTTTTTATGTATAGTTAATGTAAGACTTGGTTGTATTTCTAATAAATTATAATAAGTGTGATAATTATAATGTCTAGGAGAGTTGGGTTGCAAGAAATCTTTCAAATATTGCCAAAAAATAATTTAAATATATAATATTCATTGATATTATTGTATGTTTAATTGCTTTCCTTTTATACTCATCCACATTTTGAGGATTATTATTGGCAAAATTACCATTTATTAACTAACATTATAATGATTGATAATAAGTAATTATGTCACTATGTGTTTAACTTTGCTTATTCTTATACATACATATATATATATAGAGTACTGTTTTTCAACGTGTTATAGAATATGCTAAAAGAAAAATAAGGAATCTTTCTACCTCTGAATTTTTTTCCTTTAATTTTGTGTTATTAATTCTTTAGAAGATCTCCCCTTTCAAAAAAAAAATCATTAGAAAACCGTCCCTCTTTGGTTAATATTAAAAGTGAGAAAGGAAGTGCAGAAATATTGTAGTGTGTATTAAATACATAAAATCTCCGAATATACTCAAAACAAGTCATTTTTCTTAGATTTTCCAAGTGGCGTAGGATTAGATTTGGGCCGGATGTGCCCAGATATAGATGGCCCACATCCATGCGCCGAAAAGATGATCCATTTGAGAAATATTACTTTTGCGGCACTGTTTTCGATTCTATTATTTGATGAGAATTTTAAAATATACCTCTTGCAAACAATATAATTGATCAAAGTATTTTAAATTTGGGTAGACAACAAGCGTTATGTAAGTTTATTTTAGCCTTTTTAGCTAAGTTTATTTTAGCCTTTTTAGCTTAAGGAAATGAAATGAATCAAAGGAAGAAAAAAATAAGCAGTAAAACACATCAGTAATAGTTAAAGAAATGATATACACCTAATTTACTCCCAAAAAAGAGAATTGGATTTTTTACAAATAGCTAAGCTAACATTGAATGGTAAAGATATGGCAAATAGTTCCAAATATTACAAAAAAAAAAAACAAAAATATATATCATTAAAATAATTACTATGTAATTATGCATTACAAAATGTGAGATTATTATTATACTTACAATATAATTTGCTGTATTTATAATCATAAAAATTTTGCTATATTTTAAATCTACCATAAAAGTTTGTTATACAGTGTAATTTTCTCCGAAGAGACCTCAAAAATGAAAAAGTCAAAAACGAAGAACCAAAACTTGGCTTGTTATAATAATAATAATAAACTGGACTTGTTATGGGTGGTGCATTTAAGTAACGATGGGATTAGTTTTCTGCTCAAGGAACGATGGAATTGATTTGAAACGATTCGCGGCTGTTACAGGAAAAAACAAATTTGCGTATAATATGCCAATTTAGGTCTCTTCGGCCAAAGTTGTGACTTGGGCCTTACGCACCACTTCATTTGCAATTTGCTAACTACGATTCCCAACAAAGTACGTAATTTAACGACTCTATTTTCATATCTGCACTACGTGTTAAGATAATTGGACTAATTTATGGAGGTTTTATGTCATCCAAATGCTAAATATTATGCCCCAATAGTCAAAAGGTCGGTTTACTCTCGAAAAAGTGGCATATACACGGACGCACATATATTCATCTTGTCAAAGGTTGGTCAATTTTTTGAAATTAATTAATACATTCTTACACGTAAAGCTCTGGATTAGTTAATAGTTTCTGTACAGATGAATAACATGTTGCCATATTGCTAGAGTTGAAATCAATCATGAAATGTATTGTCTCTATTAAAAAAAAAAAAATTGTGCTTATCCTTCTAGCATTAATTGTTATGTCAAAAGATAGCTGGCTTTCGTTTTGATTAATTTTTTTATATTAATAATTATTTGTAATAATGATTGAAGAAAAAAATTAAAACCAGTATTGTAATTTATAAGATTTTTTTAAGTACTGCTATAAAAAGATAGAATAAAAATAAACCGTCCTTCTATGATCTATAAATAGCTGTCCAAGGATGAGCGACCAGTCTTCTAATGAAGGTGTCCTACGCCATCTTTTGCGCGCTTTAGTTAGTTTAACTAATTAATATATATCTCTTAGCATATAAGTAGCTATTTAACGTGTACCGACGAATACCATTAAAATTACTTAACAAGTTTAATTAAAAAACCAGACATCGATCTTTGTTTGATATATTATGTCTTTAATTTATTCCGCGTACTAAATATTGCATACATAGGTTATTTATAATTTACTGAGAAATCATAATTAATTACCAAATATAAATATAAATATATATATATATATCTACAAAATGTCAAAGAAATATATAAATTATTCATATAATATATACTGTGATCAAACCAAAATCCATGAAT
This sequence comes from Artocarpus heterophyllus, assembly GCA_025403435.1. NCBI lineage: Eukaryota > Viridiplantae > Streptophyta > Magnoliopsida > Rosales > Moraceae > Artocarpus > Artocarpus heterophyllus. The sequence continues at coordinate 13,707,106 of CM046334.1, forward strand.
AATGACCCCACTAATATTTGGTTTATCTAGCACTGTTCATCAACATCTGTGTGGGGTCTCACATATTGATGATCATGGCCTTGCGTTAACAAAGTATTGCTCATTTTGTACGTACGTGCGTGAGTTTAAAATATTATTATTGTTACAAATTTATCTTCTACATGATGGAGCAGGCATTAGGATTTTCGTCGCTGAACATCTCGGTGTAGCGGTCGTCGACGGTGGTCTCAGTGACGGTGGCGGTGTCGGGGACTTTCCTGACCATGTTGGGAGGGGCCTTCTTGTCGTAGGCCTGAGCCACGTACGGATTGGAGACCAGATTGTACGGAACGTAAGGCCACATCTCCACCTTCTTCTTTGTAGACTGCGCCGCCTTCAACACCTTCTTTGGCTCCACGTACCCGGTCACTGTCGCCTTCTGCTGTTTCAAGTCCACATCCACCGATTTAGCCCCTGTAATATACGTTTCCGTGCATTAATAATTAATAAGAGAAAAAACAATAATAATTTACACTAATTAAAATGTTGCATATCCATATATACTTGTCAACAATATGCAGTGTATATATATATTGTGTCTGTTTGGTATAGATCTTATGACAGAAAAATATAATTTAATAAAAAGATTTGAACTCTTATTCGAACTCGCGAAAAAAACGACACCATTATATAATAATATACCTTTGACACCGGAGAGGACACTCTTGACCTTGCGAGCGCAACCTTCACAGTCCATCCTGACTTTGAGGGCAACAGTTTGCATTTGCTTCTTTTTCTTGCCCTTTTTTGAACTTAGTAAATTTGAGAAGTACTCCAAAGTACCTTCAATTCCCATTTTTTTCTCTCTCTTTTGGGTACTTTTGGGAATGGCGATAAGCAGTGGTCAAAGACACAATGAGACAGATCGCATATATATATATATATATATGTGTGTGTATATATATGTTAAGGGAAAAAAAAAAACTTGGCTTTATGTAGAAACTTGGGTAGAGATTGAACACACGGGAGATATTATATGTGAAAATTACTAGTGATGGGGAGATTGGTATGATGAATTTATGAAAAAGGACTAGTACTAGTCCAAAGTACTTTTTGTCTAAAATTTATGTATATGGAATAGTAATCAGAAGAAAGCTAATTGAAAGGAAAAGAGATCAGCAATTATGAGTCACAATAAGGTAGCTAGGAGACAATACACAGTACACACTACTTGGGATCTTGCTGGCTCATGCGGATTTTATAGTGACCAAAAAGATAGCAAACAAAAAGTTCAACAACAATAATTGAAGTAAAGGATGTCCTAGAAATTGCAAGAACCTTCTCCGAAAACCCTGTGGATTCCCTCCTTTAAAGCTGCTATTTTGTAGTAGCCCACTTTGTCTGCCCCACTCCCATCCCTATATATATATATATAGAGGCCAGCCCCCCCCCCTTCTATCTCTTATCTAAGCAATTGACCACAACCACATGAAAAGATATATAAATATATATTGAATTAGTTAACATAAGCATCCATTATTAAAAATACTGCCTAAACTATTTTTTATTTATGGTTTCAACAATTTTTATTATAATATTTTCTCTTATAAAATTTAAATTATTTTCACTTCAAACCATAAAAAAAGTCTTAAACCGCTTGTTCAAACCGATGCTAAAATTGGTATTCACTGAAACTTGTTTTGCCCTCGAAATCTCATTACGCGTTGCACAAGAAAGAGGAGGGAGAGTTCAATGCTTGAGGTACACGAAAGTAGAAAGTAGGAAGAACAGTTCTTTAATTGGGTAAAGCTTGAGAGCAACACTGGTGGAAAAAAAGCCCGTCCAAACTTTGAAAATTTTTCCATCAACATTAATTAAATTAAAACAGATACAATACAAAATGTACATCGTATATACTTTTGGCCTGTGACTGGATTTGATGGCATCAGCAGCTCCTGCCACGTAACGTTTGATCAATGACACATGGTTGTTAGGACATATCAACGGTTGATATGCAGCCACGTGGCTACAGAAATTTTAATGGAGCTGGTAACTTCCATTTTGTATTCTTGTGAAATTGCTTGGCTGACTGGGTTATTGATTGGGCGGTGGCACTGTGGAAATTTTTTCCCCTTTTCCTTTTTCTTTCTTTTTTTTTAAGAAATAAAGAAAAGAAAAAACAAAAAGTTGTGATGAAGACAGAGAATAAACAAAGCCAGATAATGAGTGTGGCTACTGTGACAGCTGGCAACCAAGAAGTTCGAGAATGAGTATATTTTAAAGCAATATGATCAGATTAAGTTTTTTAAAAAAGTTCCTAGCTAGCTTGGCTCCTTCATGACTCTCCTCTTCATGAAAACGAAGTTTTAATTTTTGTTTCTGTCTTTACATTTTTTCGCCCTTTGTTGGAGTGTTCTATGATAGAATGCATATGTGTGGTCGATATCTTCCACTAATTTTCATGGCATATAAAGTAATGCAAGTCATTTCGCTTTGCACCAAAAAAAAAAAAAACAAAAAAACAAAACAAAACAAAAAAACAAAAAACAGGAAAAGAAAACTGTCGTGCCAACATTAATGTTGAGGGCCCTTGGATCGTTATTTTATGAGTAATAGCAGAAGTGCTTTGAAGCATGCAAAATTCAATTATGAGCTCTTATTCCATTTGGACTTTATATGAATAACTAGTAATTACACGTGCTATGCACGTGATTAGTTAAGTAACTTCTACTTAAATTTAATAAAATAACTTATATGGCATCTTATTGGGGGTAAGGTCAATTCAAATTAAAAATTACGTTATTTTATTTCAAATTATTCTTCTCAAACGATGATTATGCTACTTGTCCCTTCTAATTCTCTCTTTATGCATTTTTTTCCTTTTTTTCTTTCATTTTTTGTACCTTCTTTCTTCTCATATATCCATACTTTTTCCCATTTTCTGAGTCATTCTTTTTTTAGCTTTTTCATTCCTTTTTTTTTTATAATTTCTTTTCTGTACGTCCTTTCTTTATATTTTATTGATTCTTTAGCTTCTAATTATCTTTTCGTTTTTCTTATCTTTTCTCCATACTCTCTCTCTCGTGCTTCTTATTTCTTATTTTCCCATGCTCTTCGCATTTCCTTCTCTTCCTTATTTACCTTTTCATTTTGTTCCCTATTTTTCTTTTGTTATTTTAAACCATAAAAAAAGAAAAAAAAAAAGAGAGAGGCTTGCAAATAGAAAAAATTACATATTATACCACATTTTTAAAAATAATTTATGTTTACTCAACACTTAAAAAAATTATACCATATTATTACTTATATTATTTGTTTAAGTCGTGACATACCAGAATATTTTTTTTTGTCAGTTATAAAAGTAAATTTTAAATGTTGGTATTTATAATGAAAATTCTCCTTGCAAATAATATGTGCAAAAATTAGATTTGGTCCATATATCTAACCTGTGGCCCACTATTTTTTTTTTTTTGACCTAAAAGCCTAACCCTACTACCCGTACTCCCCACCGCTTAACATATAAAACGCCAAAAAAAAAAAAAAAAAAAACTACTTGTAAATGCAGAAACCAATATTTAAAAAAGAAAGAAAAAACGTTTAAAAAAAACAAAGCATCACACGATTTTCACGCAAAGCAAACAAACACACAGGAGCTGATTGAAAACAGCAAAGCAAACAACTGTTGATTGAGAATTAAAGCAGACAAACAAATAGGTGTCATCGTGCCTCATATATAAGAGAAAGATGTAGCTTAATAAATTGATTGACGAATTTTCCAAGTGACAAATTCTCTCCTTCTTATCATAATTTAGAAAGCAGGATTTTATATGATATGCAAATAAAAAAAAGTAATATAAAATATGGGATAAATTTTACAAATTCTTCTAAATTATGTTATTTGTGTTAATATATGCCTTAAACTTTAAAACGTATATATTGTATCCTTGAAGTACAACATTTCTCTAAGTTCACTTGTATTAATATATGCCTTAAACTTTAAAACGTATATATTGTATCCCTTGAAGTACAACATTTCTCTAAGTTCACCCTCGAACATTAAAAACATCGTTTTTGAATGAAATTGTTGAACTTTTGTTTGATGTAATATTAGATATGATATTTAAAGGTTAATGTGAATATCCTTTTTCACTTCAAATGAATTAGTTGGATACAAAGCTCTTATATATTTTGTCTTTCTAGTATTTGCTTAAAAGCAAGAAAAAGACAAAGGAAAAGTAGAAAACTACTATAATTCAAATTGGTTCTTTAAGGATTTTGAATAAACTGATGAATTTATCTTTTTAACGAAGGTAATAAATATTATTTTGTCTAAAAAAATAAAACATTTTTAAGTTTACAGGGTGTATATATAGAAGTATCATAGTTTAGAGGTGAACAGATACATTTTAAAGTTTAAGATATTTTGACACAAATAGTATAGTGCATGGAAAGCTCGTAAAAATTGTCTTAAAATATATGCTTCATGAACTTGGATCAATTTGGCGGAAAAAGGTACATATATATAATATGATATACATAAAGAAAATTGTATCTGAATATCTCCATCAGTCTCCAAATTATTAGCCATTGGTTCCTCTTCATGAATTAATTTGAGATTAATTAGAAGAGATGATATTAAAATTAATGAGAAAAACATTACATTTTGGTATCCTGTATTAACTACAAATACTTGACGTACTCTAACAAATAGATGGGGAAATGTGCAAGTATATTACAGAATTATACATTGACAAACTGGGCAGTAGAAAAATATTTTTTTAATTGGCTAAGCTTGGTTTCATGGTGGAGCTCGGGCCAGACAATGTCGTTGTCAAAACACAAGTCATGTTACTGCCCAATACTATATCATGCTCTAATAAACATCCACGTGTCCTTGCTCTATCCCCCGTACCATGGCCCTGGTCTTCACCAATAATTGTGCTGAAAAATTATGTCAGTGTAGTTTCAAGTCTTAAATAACGCATTTTTAAAAAATATCTAAGAATATAACATTTTTAAAATTAAATATTGTTTAAAAACTTAAATTTTTAATTTTATTTCATTCTTTTTTTTGTTTTTCCTTATTTTTGTACTGTTTTGTGTTTACTTTACGTTATTTTATACAAAAATTAGTTTTTTTAATTTAAATAGACTATTTATTAAATATTATTATGTTTTAATTTGTTTATTTTACTTTCAATTCATGAGAGCCTAATTCTTTTCTTCTCTAATTTTCATATAATATTCTTAATTCCTATTCCGATATATGATCAAGTTCAAATGCTTAAGACTGCCCCAATTGTGCAACATCTTAAGGGTGTATGTAGTGTACTTCAAATTAAGATGAAAATAAGAAATGAAGAGTGTTGCCTTTTGCTATTTAATTATAATGATGTATTTACTTACCAATTACCATCAAATTAATGGGTTGTGCAGCGGGCTTTTCATTCTTTTCCTCCCAAAGATGCACCCAAGTTCGATGTTGGGAATCCTTAATCAGACGTCCTGTGCAGTGAATGAATTGTGCATTGTTGGATCGATGGTAACGTGCATGTTGTTCAAATAGAACAGGCTCAGGCCATCTTCATTTCATCGGTATGACTCAGAATTTCTTCTTAAAAAAATTACATATTTATGCCATAAACTAAAAATTGTGTGCATTCATATTACACTTAAATAAAGATTACATCATGCCATCTCTTATATTACTTTTTAAAATCATTAGGGTTAGTTGTTTAAATTTTTTCTTAATAAATTAACCATTTTAAATAAATAAATCTTAATACTCTCTTAACTCTCCCTTTCTCTATTCTCTCGTATCTACTGTAATATTTTTTTCAGTCACATAACAAATTCATAAAATATGAGACATTTATAAAAAAAAAAAACAAGTTTAAAAGACTACATTTATAAAAAAATTCCCTTCTTTTTGAATATATGCGATGAGGATGGATGGCCAATGATACGGACGATTATTCTCTCGTTCGCCAAAAAAAGAACAAGAATGTACTGACAAAATTAGGAATACTACGATTGAAATATGGCCTCACGTGACAAGAAACTTTTAAAAAAGTACTGTCAGTTCGTACACCATGATATTGATTCCAGGTTAAAGCAAGAACATTTGTGATTTACTAATAAAAAAAATAAGATCTTATTTAAAAAATACATTATATATTTAATTAAAGTTTATAGTTTTGTAAATAATAAAGTTTTAACTTTAAAAAATAAAAAGTATTTTTCTATTTATTTACCTAACAACTAGTAATTACATTGAAAAGACTCTTATCAAGTGACAACTAAAAAAAAAAAAATTTGAGTTCGTATTACACTTCTAAAAGATAAGTAAACACTAAAAAAATGATAATGATTCATGTTAGGTATTCGTTTATTTTTCTTTACAATCTCATTGCCTTGTTGTAGTTTAATAAACATGGCCTAACGGTATAAAGACTATCACAAATGTTAATAAAGTAAAACAACCCATTTTTATTTTATCATCCATCCATTGCTTCAAATATTTTCCTCTTAATTCCTAAGATTCCAACCTTTTTTTCATTAAAAAAAGAAGAAGAAAAGAACAACAAGCACATGTATAATAATTGACTAGCATAGGGATAGAAAGAAGACAATCAGGCTAGAGTAAAAAGTCAGAAACACCAGTTTTGGGTACTTTGACACAAAGGACCATATTGGAGAATGCAACATGAATAAAATTAAATCTGTAGAGTGGAACTACATTATTATGATATGCACACATCCTTTTTTTCATTATAATATTGTTTGGTAAAAGTAGTTTTTACCACTATTTCAGTTATAAATAGCATAAAATTTTACGTGATATAATAATAATAAAAAAATCGTTACAATATAAAATTTTTATATGCTATAATAAAAATAGTTTTAATCAATAGTTTCTACTACACATTCTAAATACCCTATATACAGTGAAAAGAAAACCATTTGAGCTAAACTGCCTATAGTTGCAAGTTGCAACCAGATGAAACTACAAAAATTTCAATAAATAAAATTGTTTTCAAGTGATCTTGTTCTGATGTATGATATCATTTTTAAACTTTATTTTTATATGAGGTCTTTTTTAGATCTTATTTCTATAAGATCGTATTCAAGTCTTATTCGATGATTGAAAAATAAAAAGTATCTGCGTAAAAAATAAAAGGAAAAAATTATATTCATCTAGTCCTACGTCTTAAGTCTTGTCTTTATTATTTTATAATTTACATATGAAATGACCTTAGAACAGGCCCCTCCCATCCCATTGCAAAGTGCCAACTACACACTAGCTAAGGCAGAATCTAACATGTATAATTGCCCACAAGAAACAAGAAGTAGGATTGCTTTTTTATTTTAGGCACTAGCTGACTGAAAAGACTGTTGAAAGATCACGCGCACTCCCAAATGCAATCAGTGCTGATTATTTGAAGCTTGAAACTGCTCTCTCCTTCCCTCCTCTCAAACCATGCACTTCGGGTAGGCCATATTTTTTGAAATTAAGATCTAAAACATAGAAAATTGAAATGATAAAAAGAGTAAGGATGATAAAAGAAAAAAAAATGAGATGAGAAAATTAAAAAAAATAAAAATAAATTTTTTTTACAAAAATAAGAAAACCAAAAAAGATAAGAAAAATCTAGGGAAAAAACTTGTAGGGAAAGATCTCCCACGTGTCAGCCCAGAGGCAATGGGCAATTTGGGCATTGGGTTTTCTAATATGGGGCGAATAGCGTGTTTGGTAATTTTAATTCTAACGAAAGCTTTTGATTGTTAAATGAAAAGCTATATATACTATAATGTCAAAAAAATTTAAACTACAGTATATAATTTCTCACATCTGACGATATTTTTAAACAAGATTACTTCAATTTGCGTTTGTAAAACACTCTTGAAAAGATAAATGCCTCAAATAGATGTTTAATTTGGAAGTTAGTTGATAATTTTAGATTCGGGGAAAATTATTTTAAAAAAAATTGAATGTGGGCATATTATATTAACCATGGTGTACTTCAGGAGTAGTCATCCAAACAGAACAAGTTTTATTACATTAAATAACCTCATCTACAGTTGGCTGATGATTGACTCTAATAATTAAGGATTTCCTTAATGTTTTCAACAATACATAAATTAGGCGTACGTTCACACATATTGTCTGAAGCCCAACTAACATTTTATACTTGAACAACAATTTTAGAATTAATTGTAGTCATGGTTTTGGCCCAAGGGTCATCCCATGTATACAAAGAGTGTTAAATGCAGATTTATCAGACTTTTTTTTTTTCTCAATTGCTACTTTATTTTTCATACAAACCAGACTTTTTTTTTTTTTGACAAGTGGAATCTCCACTTTTCGTACAAACCCATTTATTAACAAGTCACTTGTTTTGAACAAAATTACAAGAGTGCCATCCCCCTCTAATCCCTTGCAAGTCCAACATTTACCCTCTTTTTTGGCCATCAACTAGACATGCTTAACGCCTGTTCCAGATTTCTGGTAAAGAGTGGGAGAGAGAGAGAGCCTTACAAGAGGGAGAGAGATCATTCATTCATACACACATATCGCTTATTCACTCCAAGAAAAACTACATTTAACGATATATTATTTATAATATGTAATTTTTAAATATCGTTAAAAAGTACATACAACGATATCTCCAACAAAGATGTCATTAACGACATTTGAAACAATAATTAACGACATCTATATAAATGTTGTGTTAAATATCTCTTTTTAACGATAATAGTTTAGTGTCGTTAAATTATTTAACGACAAGTAGGAGATGTCGTCAAAGCCTTAAAGATTCTATGACACCCCTTATAGACGACATTGGTCAAGATGTTGTCCAATGTCGTCTATAAGGGGTGTCGTGGAATCTCCAAGGCTTTGACGACATTTCCTACTTGTCGTTAAATAATTTAACGACATTAAACTATTGTCATTAAAATGAGACATTTAATACGATATCTATATAGATGTTGTTAATTATTATTTCAAATGTTATTAACGATATGTTTGCAGGAGATGTTGTATGTACTTTTCAACGACATTTAAAAACTACATGTCGTAAATAATATGTCGTTAAATGTAGTTTTTTTTGTAGTGATTAGGCGATTTTTGCATTGTGATTTTCTTGACAACGAACGAGAGGACTAAGATTGAAGTAGAACCAAACAAATTATTGCTGTCTTTTTTATCTTTTACTATGACTATTGCCAAGTTTTTATTTTGCATATATTTATATATATGTATATAGACTTCTTTGAGGAAATTTGCTTGTTTTTGCATATAATTCTTAAAATTAGATTGAAGTAGGTTCTTATAATTTGTAATTTTTATATTAAATTTATTTCGGTGGATCACTTTTTTTTTTTTTTTTGCTTGTAAAACTGGGTTTTGTCTATAACGTCTTTTTTTTTTCATTCAGTGGTTTTTTTTTTTTTTGCAATATATATCTTAGCTCCATTTAAAATAGTAACAAAAAAAGGGTAGCTATTAACATGGAAGGGATTAAATGGGGGACGACACTCTTTAATAAGTAACAAGTGAGTTTGTATGAAAAAGTAAAGATGACGCTTGTCAAAAAAATAAAGTGGCACCGGAAAAGGAGACCGAAATAGAGTATGCATTTAACACTCATCCATATTTACAGGTCTCTGACATTTGTAATTCTCTTTGTTTGGAATAAAATTTTACCTTTTCTTCTAAAAAACAATTTTACAATCTTATTACAATTTTAGTTCACAGTACGCAGCATTATATATATAATAAAGTTTATATATATATAATGCTACGTATATATATATATATTTTTTTTTTCCCTGAGTTTCTGATATGTGTCCACCATTTCTATGAGACAGGATTAAAAATTCCGATTATATATATATATATATATATATATATATATATTTCTCTAAGATTCTGATATGTGTCCACCATATCTATAATAGAGATTAAAAATTCTGATGTCATTATCACTGCCTCAGTTGGCTACACAATTCCAATAATCAAGGAACCTGTCCTTTCCGCAGAAACGTCAATAAATCTCCAAAGATTTACTAAGATCTTATACAATACTTAAAGTCTTGTAGCTTTCTTTTTCTGTTTTTAAAACTTTATTTCTTGTAATTTCTTTAGAATGTAAGTTTTCAACAGAATTCAACAAAAACTTTAAGTTATTTTCTAACTTATTATGAATTCGAGCCCTAATTCTACACTAAGAGAAAACAAAATTGCGTGAAGAAAAAAAACAAACATATAAAATGTATAGTAGTTTACAGTTGATGTGACACTTACATCTGCATTTTTCAAACCAGCAACCGATTTAATTTTGAGTTAGAAAATAAAGGGTTTTTTTTTTTTTTTTTTTAAGGACAATGGGCTTATAAAAAAGAATGAGAGGTATTCACTTTAAATGTTTGAGATAATATCGCATTTTGTTTTTAATCTACAACAACAAATATGCTCCGTTTATTTATTTATTTATTTTTTTCCATATTCTTCCTCTCATTTATTAGGAAATTAATCCCCTCGAAAAAAGAGTAGGAAATTAAGGTGTAATTCCTAAGAAAACCAATGTGAAATGCTTTCAAACGACTCAGATAAAACGAATACATAAACAAAAAAATTGGGAGATACCCTGTATGTGCCGAAAGCAGATACACCAAAAAGGTGCTCTTTCCACTAAGGCAACACACTAGCTATTTTACATGAAAAACTACCGAATAAAACAAGGCGCTTCTCAACCTGCAAGTGCATTTGTATTGCCCATGTGACGTAAGATTCACTCTCTAAATCTTTATTTACACATTTTTTGGGCAATCTTCGGTTGTATAAGTAATAATAGGTGTCACACTAATACCACTTCCGATGTGTTTGATGTACCATTTTTTTTTATAATTTTAAAATAATATATTTAAAAGTCAACATTGATCCCACTCGACTCATGATCTCAACACGATCTTGCACAATACATGCTTTGATTGCAATCCTAGACCTCAAACTAAACGCTGACACAACTATGACCCTGGCACCAACACATACCTCAACCAAAAACTAGTATCTATTACAACCTTAACCTGATACTAAATCTAACATCGACTTGACCATAAATCCAGACCTAATTTCAACCCTAACTTTAACCCAAACCTTAGAACTAGCTTAGGTACTAGCTTGGTCCACTAGTAGAAATTGTTGATTATATGAAACATATTATACGACAGTTTATAAAAAACCATCGCGTTAAGTGCGCGAAAAATCACAGGAAAGTGCGAAAAATACGAAAACCATCATGGAAATAAGGGTTTTCATGATTGGTATTTTATACGATGGTTTTTAACGAAAACCATCACATAAAGTTATAGCTTATAGGAAGATTTTAACAAAAAACCGTGTGTAAGCAACTGAAATTATAAAAATAATAATCGTAGTAATTTACAATAGTAAATATAAAATATAATTAAATATTTTTGTAATATTATTATTTAATGAAAATATTAATATAAATTAATGATATATTGTTAACAATTATAAATTAAGAATATTAATATATTATTATCATAAAAATTATTCTTTTAGGAAAAAAATTCATTATTTTAAATTAATTTTATTATATAATGTAAATATAAATTGCTTGAAAACCTTACACGATAATTTTCTTGAGAAATTGCCATGTAAGGCTTGTTTGTTTTGGAGTAACTTACATGACGGTTTGTCAAAAAAACAGTCATGTAAGGTACTATAGCCCATAAACTTATGTATCCTTAGCTTATACGACGGTTTTAGAGGAAAACTATTATGTAAGGTGCCAATAAAACCTAGCCCACCAGCTCTATAAAAACCGTTGTATAAGATGTCCCAACACCTGCCAAAACTGCACTTGAACCTATTTTATACAATGGTAAAAAAACCATCGTGTAAGCATCATTTTGTACTACGACAAACCATTACATGACAGTGTTATAATTGTCGTGTAAACTTTTCACGATGGTTTAAAACTGTCATATAATATACAATTTTTGCTAGTGGTTTTTGCTATTGGTCCTAACCCTAGCAGGCAGTAACCTAGTCCAATTGTTGGTCGGAACTAGCATGGCCCTATATAGCGCTAGTTCTAGACCCTAGACAGTGCCAGTCATGGACACCTTAGTTCAACATTTGTATATGATTTTGCCACTAGTCTTAGTCCTTGAATGCATTGTGGTCTCGACCCCAGCTCCAAACTTATTATGCAAGTGTATGTGAAGAGAGAGTGAGAAGAGAGAAAATTAAGTCTGTGCATTGATATTATGCCATAAGTATATTAAAATTAAAATACTAAATACATTTCTTAGTACAATTTCTTAAGTTAAATTACACAATACAAATTAATATATATGTTTTTCTTAGTTTTAAATATAACAGTGTGCATGGTCATACACAATGCTCATACACTGTATCAAACGCACATTTAATGTACTTGATAAACTGTCAGATTATGATTGACATAAAAGAGGTAACTGTCTGATTTTTAGTGAGTAAATACTTTAAAGTCTATGCATAAAAACTTGTGTTTAATTATTTAAACAGTCCAAAAATAATAATTAACGTAAAATACAACTGACATTTAGAAAAAAAAATCCTCATATTTCTTTGAATATTCATTCTTTCTTATAATAAGTACAGAGGTCTCACTAGAGGATGACTTGTTAATTAAGTTATATACTACTTCTGAATAGCATTTAACTATTTTGATGTAAAAATTAAGCTTAATTTTTATTGATAAATGATGTCTTATATTCATATGCATTTAGGGGGCTATAATGAGACAGATCTTTGCTTGTTTTTCCCATGTAGGGGAGCGCCGAACAAAGCGGGAAGGAGCTTGGTTTGCTTAAACTCGTGATTTTGATAGTTGGAGTGTCAAGATGAATGCGCTTGATATGTGTAGAATAGTTCTGAATGCGTGCAGAACAATTCTCACACCATGGAGTCTAATGTTATAGAAGTTATTTGAAATGTCCTCTCTGGTAAATGTCTGTTACGTCTTTGTTATTTGGTGAAAAGAATGACTTCTACTCTAGTTATACAATTTTTAATTAAAGAAAATTAAACCTTGGGTCACCTTTTCTCCCATCTATGTTTTTCTATAAAAGACAAAACTTAAAAACGTATGCCACCTTTGCTTATGCCATATATATATATTTTTTTACTTTTCTTCTCTTTTTTTTAATCTCATTTCTTACTTTTCTGATTTTCTTTTCCTCTCTTCTTTCACTCTCTCTCTCCCTCATCTCTCTCTAGTGGTCGAAGGTCGTACCTCGTCACCGTAGCACGGAGCAATCGTCATGGGTGCTGCAAAACTGTCATCCTTGTACGGAGCAAGATGTTGATCATCAGAGTCATACGGAGCCATCCGATTTGAGCCTTAGGTACCACTTGAGTCTTGTGTCATCGTCGCATCCTAGTTCGAGCCTCGCGTCGCTATCTCCAATCTCATCCGAGTTTGAGCGGCTTTCATCCATCCAAATCTGAAGTCAAAGAAGCGAAGAAGACAGAGCCTAAACGACGATGGAGAAGAATCGTGATGTCGCCATATATGATCTCGTCTGATTTGAGCCGTTTGCGTCTGATCTCGTTCAATCCAAGCCGCTTGTGACAGAGCCTTGACAATAATAGAGAAGAATTGCGATATCCTGGTCCTGGTCTGACCTTTGCCGCTGCTGGAGTTGCCTATCGAAATTCGCTACTAGAGTTGTTGTTGTTGTTGTTATCATGGTTGTGGTTGTTACTTTTTTTCTCCGTTTTTTATTTTGCTGCCTGCTACGTCGCTAGTGCCGACAAGGAGATAGAGAGAAAGAGAGAGAGAGGAGAGAGAAAAGGAGACAAAAAAAATTCCCGTGGGACATTTTCTATTCCCACTAGGACGTGTCCAAGAGGAGCACACAAAATATTCCAAAAAGATATGCGTTATATTCTGAAAAAATATGTGCAAAGTTTATGACATAATAATTTTTTATATTTTTTGATATAAATAAAAATTATCTAAAAATAATATTTATGTGAATTGTCCTTTTAGTTATGATGTTTTTAGATGGTTAGATTTTTACAAGTTTATTGCCTCCTTTGTCAAAACAGACTCTTTACATATTGATTGAATTTTTTTTTAAGGCATATTGAAATGAATTTAGTTTCCCTTTTCTTAAAAAAAAAAAAACTAAAAAGAGAAGGTATTTTGCTATTTCACTGGACCTTGATGATGACAGAATGGACAATCACGTAACAAACTCAAGTTCGAAAGGATAATTAGCCAACTGCGACACAAATCAGATGTAGATTGATTAACACCTTAATGTCAAAAACTTTCAGTTTTTTTACACGTGGCAGGTAAAAATAAGACCAAATAGACCAAACTACCCTCAATGCATTAGGATTTTAATTTTTCTATTTCCACTTCTCTCCTCTCTCTTACCAATAATCTACCTCCTATGCAACAAAAAAAGCTACCTTCTCCAATAGCCACTCTCTGCAAATTGCCTTGTTTCTTTGCCTAAGCTACTTCAACATTCCAGGCTTGTTCATCTTTCCCGGCCGGCCTTGCTGTAGCTCCCACGAACAACAGGAGTTACAGACATCATTTTCCGGCACGGTTCGCTTGGGATGCTCTCTGCAAACGATGATGTTCCCCCTTGCGGCCATGCAAAGAGGTCCATCTCTGTTGCGCGATCGCTCATCGAGACCAAGACCCCGTCGTTGCCGCTCTCTTCTGTGACAGAGCTCCAGCGAAAGAGCAGTTTTTTTTTTAATCTATAAGGGTTCTTTGTTTTTTTAATCTCTTATTGTATTAACTTTATGTTTGTTGTTTTTGAATTTTTATGATTTTTTTGGTGTTCTATTGATGCTGCTGTCGCCGTCGGAAATGGCAGTTTCTGGAGGATACCGGCTAGTGTCTCAACAGGTACCGATGCTGCTGCTGGAAATGGCGTTTTCCACCGAATCCTGGCTGTCGTGCTGGCAGGGGTCATAATGTGCTGAGATAACATTTTTTATAGTTTTTTGGGCGTAGACCAATCCAAGTCTTAATGTTGGATATTTTTGTAAACACCCAAGTTCGAAGGACAGCAAATTCGATATGGAGTGGGCCCATAAAGTATCGGGCTCGAGAAAATCTGTGGGCTCAGTAAAGACAAAATTATAATATGTATATTGTTATGAAATTAAAATCTAATACAATATTTAAAATATCTTAAAAATATATTTAATAATATAGTAATTGTCTTAATGATATTACATATTGTACTATATAATTGCATATAAATAATTTTAATGATATCATTATGAGACATTTGTAGAATTTTTATAAATTAGAATCATATTTTAATTCAATAAATATAATGGGGCCAATTGTCTCGTTAACCCCTCAGTAAATTCATGGATAGACAGGCCCATTTTCGTGACTTGATCCGAACGTTCAACTCCATTTTTTGCTTGACAATAAACCCTGAAGTAAAAACCGCCCACTTGAGTTCCCAATGGCAAAACCTCTTCCCTCTTCTTCGTCGCAGAGACGACCCTGTAAGGAAATCAAATCAAATCAAAATTCTGCCAAGATCGTTCATGTTAAATCATTGAGAGGAATAATTTTAAACTGTGGAAGCGTACCTTGATTCATAATCTTGGATTGTTGTGGGTTATTACCTTCCAATCCAATACGTATTCCTTTTGAAACTTCAATAAAGATGGGATTTTAGAGAAGTAGGATGTCTGTAAACTTTTTGAATGAAAAGATACGTATGAATTGGAGACCATAACAGAATAAATAAATTTAGTTATTTTAGTGTATTTTCAGTTTTGCCCATCATAAGATCTAGAAATTACAAATTGGTATCTACACATATATTAATAATAATAATAACCCATACTTTATATTAATACCCCAAAAAGCCTTTTAACTTTATCTTAATTATATCACTTTAATTTAGGCTTTACCTTAAGATAGCATTAAACAACACATTTAATTACATATGTAGGCCCAGATGAAAAAATTATTTTCCAACAATCTCCAACTTGGGCCACATATGTTTCTTTGCTAAAATGTGTTAACCTTAGTGAGCTCAACCTTTGCTATCACACATAAGGGTATTCCTGAACAATCCGTCCATTGATCATACCAACATAGAACCAAAGAGGTCTTTGTCACAAATATACGTGACTAGACCCATCAATGATCACACATATCAATACAACCAAATGACATAAATCAAGCATAGATGTGTAGCATGAAAATTACATGCAAAGTGATCTAAACATATCTATTTCCAACTGGTCCAACCTTATACCTGAATGAGATCAAAACCGTACCAAAATCAGAGTATAAGTAAACTGTATTCTTTATTTCTGCAGAAAACATATACAAACACACAATGTCTATATATAAACAAAAGTAGCATTCTAATACAAACTCCCACTAAAACTGCATATCATCAAGTAACTGAACACCCATATGAGCAGGCTCATGAAAGACCTTGGGTGGAGCCCTTTTGTAAGCGGATCCACAATCATGGAGTTCTTACCAATATGCTCTATAGACACCTAACCACTCTGAACTCTTTCTTTAACAACAAGAAACTTAATCTCTATATGCTTTGACTTTGAAGAGCTCCTGTTGTTGTTGAAATATAAGACTGCAGATTATTGTCACAAAACAACTTAAGTGGTCTTTCTGTACTTTTCACAATCCGTAGCCTAGTGACAAAGTTTTGCAGCCATATTCCATGATTAGATGTCTCATAACATGCTATAAATTTTGCCTCCATAGTGGAAGAAACTATGAGTGACTGCTTGGCATTCCTCCAAGAAATAGCTCCTCCAGCAAGTAAAAAAATATAGCCCGAAGTGGATCGACGACTATCTTGACATCCAGCAAAATCTGAATCCGAATAACCAATGATCTCAAGTTGGTCTGACCTTCTATATGTAAGCATGTGATCTTTTGTTCTCTGTAAATATCGCATAACCCGTTTGGCTGCTTTCCAATGATCCATTCCAGGGTCACTCAAATATCTGTCCAACAATCTAACAATGTATGCTATATCTGGACAAGTACAAACTTAAGCATACATTAGACTCCCAACAGCTGATGCATATGGGATCTTTTCTATTTCTTTAACCTCAAGGTCGTTCTTAGGACACTGACTTAAATTGAACTTATCTCCTTTAGCCACAGGGGTATCTCCTTTAGCCTCAAGGTCGTTCTTAGGACACTGACTTAAATTGAACTTATCTCCTTTAGCCACAGGGGTATCTCCTGGTTTACAATCCTGTATGCCAAATCTTTAAAGCACCTTTTCGACATAGCTCTTTTGTGATAACCCAAGTATACTCCGAGAGCGATCTCGGTGTATTTTAATTCCTAATACAAAAGATGCATCACCAAGATCTTTCATTTCAAATTTCTTTGATAGAAATCTCTTGGTTTCATGCAATAAGCCTATATCATTGGTGGCAAGCAGTATATCATCAACATACAATACCAGGAGAATACACTTACTCCTACTGAACTTATGGTATATACAGTCATCTATAGTGTTCATCTCGAAACCAAATGAGACTATCACTTGATGAAATTTGTAATACCATTGACGAGAAGCTTGCTTAAGCCCATAGATGGATTTCTTTAGTTTGCAAACCATCTTCTTTGGGTCTCCCGACTCAAAGTTTTCTGGCCGCACCATATAGATCATTTCATCAATGTCACCATTTAAAAACATCGTCTTAACATCTATCTGATGTAGCTCAAGATTAAAATGCACTGCAAGTGTCATAATTGTCCTAAAAGAGTCTTTCGTTGAAACCGAAGAGAAAGTCTCTTTATAATCAATGCCTTCCTTTTGAGTAAAGCCCTTAGCGACAAGACGAGCCTTATATCACTCTACATCACCCTTCGAATCCCTCTTGGTTTTAAATATCAATTTACAACCAATGGGCTTTGCACCTTCAGGTAATGAAATGAGATCCTAAACGTCATTGTCCTTCATAGATTTTATCTCATCTTTCATGGCATCCATCCACTTTTGAGAGTTGAAACTATGCATGGCTTGACGAACATTGATCAGATCATCATCCATCAATCCAATACTTTCCTCATGTTCTTAGAGAAAGACCATGTAATCATCTAGAATAGCACTTCTCCTATCTCTAGTGGATCTCCTTAATGACACAAGTTTCTAAGGTTCTGGTTCTTGAGGTTGTTGAGTTTGTACCTGAAGGGGTTGAACGACTATGTCTGGTTGTTCTTGATATGCAACTTAATTAATGTTAGGGATAGAAGCCTGAACATTATCAAAAGCAATTGTGGGAATAGGAACCAATCCCTCTTGTACAAGAGGAATAGGATCAAATTCATCCTCAAAGACAAAGTCTCTAACCTTATTTCTCCCCCAAAACTCAACATCCTCAAAGAATGTTGCAATTCTTGTCTCAAAAATAGCCTTAGTAGTGGGATCATAAATTTTGTAACCCCTTGACCATTCAGAGTACCAATGAAATAACAACTCACTATCTTGGAGTCTAATTTTTTTTCATTGGGCCTATAAGGCCTTGCTTCTGCTGGACAACCCCAAGTATGTAAATGCTTCAAACTAGGCCTTTTGCCAGTCCAAAGCCATAAGGTGTTTTAGCTGCTGCTTTTGTTGGTACTCCGTTGAGAATGTAAGCTGCAGTCTTCAGTGCTTCACCCCAGAGGGATTCAGGTAAGATGGAATGACAAATCATACTCCTCACCATGTCCTTAAGTGTCCGGTTTCGTCTCTCAGCTACACCATTCATGCTAGGTGAACCTGGCATGGTATATTGAGGGACTATCCCGCATGTCTCTAGGAATTTAGCAAAAGTTCCTAAACGTTGTTCACCTGATCCGTCATATCTGCCATAGTACTCACCACCATGGTCAAATTTGACACCCTTAATTCTTTTACTGAGTTGAAGCTCAACTCAGCCTTATATGACTTGAACATGTCCAAAGTCTATGACTTCTCATGTATGAGATATAGGTAGTCATACCGAGAGTAATCGTCTATGAACGATACAAAATATTGTTGACCATTCCATGAAGCCACAGGAAATGGTCCACAAATGTCCATATGTATCAATTCTAATACATCCGTAGCTCTATTGGCACCCAATCCCCTTTTGTTTGTCTGTTCCCCTTTAATACAATTAACACAAGTTTTAAAATTTGTAAAATTAAGGGAATTAAGAATTCCATCTGACACAAGTCTTTCCCTCTAACACAAGTCTTTCCATCATTTTCCTTGAAATATGTCCCAATCGCTTATGCCATAATATAGCAGAATTCTCATCGTTTAATTTATATTTTATGCCACGAGAACTAACATGCAAGGTTTCATTATAAGAAGCAACTATATCAAGCAAATATATGTTATCTTGTAATAACAGAGAACCGGTACCAATAACATTTGAATTTAAGGAAAGACTAAACTGACTATTTCTAAATAAATAGTAGTATCTAGATTTGTCCAAAGTAGAAATAGAAATTAAATTCCACCTAAACGACGGTACAACAAAAGTATCTTTCAAATACAAATAATAACCAGAACTTAACAATAGCCTAAAATGCCCTATTGCTTCAACTTCTACCAATTTACCATCTCCCACATAGATGAATCTTTCAGCATCAATTGGCTTTCGGTAGCTCAGGCAACCCTGCATAGACACACTTATATGAGTAGTGACACCTGAATCAATCCATGTCTTGGCACTAAAGTTAAATTAACCTCAGAATAAACCAAATTGAGAAGCTTACCTTTCTTTGCACGCCAAGCATGATACTTGGTACAGACCTTCTTCATGTGTCCAGGTTTACCACAAAAGAAACAACTATGATTTTCATCCTTATCCTTATTTTGTTTCTTTTGTGCTGAATCTTTAGCAGCTTCATTGCTTTTCTTTCTTTTCTTCTTCTTGTCCGTAGAGGTGCTAGCCAAGTGAGCACTTTCAGTCTTCTCTTGCTTCGGTCTTTCTTCCTCTTACACACAATTAGAAATTACCTCATTAAGAGTCCATTTCTCTTTCTGGCAGTTGTAACTGATCTTGAATTGACTGAATTGTGCAGGAAGAGAAATCAAGACAAGATGCACTAGAAGGTCCTCAGAAATTTTTTGATCTAGTGTCTTTAATTTTGAAGCAAGATAAGACATCTCCATAATGTACTCCCTTATGTTTCCTTTTGCTTTATACCTCATTGAAATCAAGCTCGCCAAAAGCGTGCTTGTTTCAGCCTTATCATTCTTTGCAAAGCATTTCTCAATGGCTTTAAGGAAACCCTTGGCTATAGTGACCTCATCAGGCACAGTGCCCCTGAAGACTTCTGGAATGCCTCTCTTAATGATCATCAGACTCATTCTGTTAGAACGATCCCATTTTCAAGTTCTTTTTTATCCTCAGTGGAACTAGAATCTGTAATAGTGGGACGTTCAATCCCTATGGCTAAGTCCAGATCTAAGCAACCAAGAACGATCAACACATTCTCTTTCCAGTCCTTGAAGTTAATCCTATTCAGCATAGGAATGGAATTAACACTTGCAGATATCGAGGAAGATGATGCTACAGCTGAACAAAGAACAAAATTACATATTCACATAAGTGTTCATATAAAACAACCAATAAAATTCAAACAATGGTTAATCCCATCACAAGAAACCTATAAAAACATTAATATTTAGTCTTTGGACAGAAATATTAACTTGTAAGTGGTATTTTTGGTGTAGTGATCAAATATTAACAATAAATCATATCAAATAATAAGCTAATCTTTGGATCTACTTATTATTCATATGCTAAAAATAACCACATAATTGTTACATATTTATCACCATAGGTATGAATTTAATTCGGCCAAATATTAAACTTCCTTTGGGCCGATTAATATTCGCATGAATTAAATTCATACAACCATCTTAATATCACAAATTAATTAATATCCACAAAAGAGGCTACTTTAGCAGCTTATTAGTTCAATTAATTAATTTGATAATATTAATAATCCAAAAACATAGTTTGAATTTAAAGTTGTATCCAAAATTGACCCCAAAAAAATCTGGTCAAAAGTCAATCAGGTCAAAGTCAATGTTGAGCGTTGACCCTGATCGGGTCAAGAGTGGACCGGGTCAGGTTGCCCCAACCAGAGTGGATCGGGTCAAGTTACCCCAACCCAGATCCACATACAGCCCCCTGCCCTCCCCCACCCTTTTTTTTTTTTGGTTTTGGGTCACCCAGGGGTTGAGCCCTTGGGATTTTGCTGGTTATGGGCCCAATAAATCCAGGCCCGTGTCTAGCCCATTCTCCTTTAAATCTTTTTTTTTTTTTAAATTTTCAAGTTCTGGGCCGAAGCCCAGAACCAGCCCCATGCCCAGGGGTCGTGACCCTTGGGTAACGATGCTAGGCGGTTGGCTCTGCCAACCGCCAAAGAAACCTCGCTGGCTGCCTGCACCAGGGCTCTGCTCGTCGGCTCGACCTGTCGGAGCCCCTAGAGAGCTCCGACACCGGCAGTGGAGCAGTTGACAGCCGGCCAAAGCCCAGGCCTCTCCCTTTTGGCGAAAGCCACATCGCCTGTTGAAGAGTGGCTTTTGGCCGCCGTTTCCTTGCATCATAGCCGCCAGAGGCCGCGTCTCTCTTTCTGCGGTGAGGTCTGAGTGTGTCAGTCGGAGTTCCTTGCCGGCGGCAATGAGATTGCTGCTAGTAATCCCACAGGTTACTGAATGCCTTTAGATCTGCAAATTGAATTAACCGTGACTTCTTTTTTTTTTTTTAATTGTAGCCATTATTCGAAAGAAGTTAAAAACAGAGTCAACAATTCAATAATAATGCACAACAGCCATAATTAATTACTCGGCATGCGTGCCGCGATCATAATTGAGAGAAAAATTCTCTATGCAAAAACGTATTCATATAAACACGCGCACGGAAAGAAACTTCATCTTTACGAACATTTATATAACCATAATCATACTTAACCAAATAATGATTCAACCGAAAATTCAACGAAAAATTTGAGAAAATATTTCTCAATTATTCAACATGAAACCGCTTTGAAACCACTTGTAAGGAAACCAAATCAAATCAAAATTCTGCTAAAATTGTTCATGTTAAATCATTGAGAGAAATAATTCTAAATTATGAAAGCGCACCTTGATTCATGATCTTGGATTGTTGTGGGTTATTATCTTTCAATTTAATACGTATTTCTTTTGAAACTTCAATAAATATTGGATTTTAGAGAAGCAGGATGTCTGTATGAATTGAGGACCATAACCAAAATAAATAACTTTAGTTATTTTAGTGTATTTTAAATTTTGTCCATCATAAAATCTATAAATTACAAATTAGTATCTACACATATATTAATAATAATAATAACCCATAATTTATATTAATACCCCAAAAAGTTTTTTAATTTTGTCTTAATTATATCACTTTAATTTAAATTTTACCTTAAGATAACATTAAATAACACAATTAATTACTTATCTAGGCCCACGAGAAAAAATTATTTTGCAAACGCCTCGTTTGACCTCCGTTTCAGCTGCAACAACGGTGGGCACGAAGAAAACCGTACGTTTCTTTCTCTTCATCTCTTTTTTCTCTCTCTAACGCTTTTTTTCGACCAATTCTGGCGTTTAGTCTTTTTCGAGCCATTGATATCGAATGCTGAGTGTTGTTCTGTTGTAATTGCAGAAGAAGACCCATGAGAGCATCAACAACAGGCTAGCTCTTGTCATGAAGAGCGGAAACTACAGTCTAGGCTGCAAGACCGTTCTTCGCTCTCTTCGCAACTCCAAAGGTTTTTTCTTTTTTCTTTTTTCCCCTTTGGTTTGACGATGTTTTGTTCAAATTAGTTGCTTTGATTATGATTTGAGATTCAAAGATTATATGGTTTGTAATTTTGGTTACTGAGATTCGCTAATGGAAATGCAGGGAAGCTGATTATAATCTCCAACAACTGCCCGCCTCTGCGGAAATCGGAGATCGAGTACTATGCCATGCTTGCCAAGATTGGGGTTCACCATTACAATGGAAGTAAGTCTTAGATTGCGGATTTTGTAATTATGGAAATGTATTATCATTTTCTTTTTTTAGTTTTTTTTAGTTTTTTTTTTTTTTTTTTTTAGCTTCTCGTTAGCATATTGGGTTTAGTGCTGTAATTCTTTGCGGGAGTTGTATTTCGTATAGCAGTGCTAGTAAGTTTGCTTGGTTTTTGCTTTTCAACATATTTGACTAATTGGGAAACCACAATTAAGAAAACTCTGTGAGAGGCATTTAAATTGTCAATTGTGAAGTTAATTTGGCGACTTTAAATTGGATTAGGTCCTTCTAAGGTTGTACAAAAGTGCTATTACTTTGCTGTTGTTGTGAATCTTTCATTTTTTATTTTTCATGTTTGAAAATTATGAGACGGCAGGGGTGGCAATTTGTATTGGGAGTCATGTTGATGTTAGGTTGAGGCTCACTGTACTAAAGTTTTCAGTAGTTCTAATTTCGAATGCAGCCTGTGGCACGAAAATTTAAAAAGATGATTTTCATGAACAAATTGTGTGAAATGTTACTTTGATTTTTAAATCATAGAACCATATGGTCTACCTTTGGTGCGTCAATTGCCTGTTACTACTCTTTTCTATCCGACTTTATTAATTCCCATTGGGATTTTGCATCCACAATTTTGTTTGGAAAATGGACATTAGCCTCTTCATTAAGCTGTTCCAGCTTCTACTATATTATAGTTACTAATTCTAACATTGAGATGATATAGTTTTTCACACACTCTTGCAAAACACTTGATATCTTCTTGTTTAACAAAATCTGTTCGATTACTTTTTATCTTAACTGATACAATATGATTTATGAAACTTATCTTTGATGCTTCCTTTTAGACAATGTCGACCTGGGAACGTCGTGTGGCAAGTATTTCCGCGTATCCTGTCTTAGCATTCTTGATCCTGGTATGAGTTAAATTACTCGTGTTATTGAGATATGTCGTACATGACATAAATAATGATGTGAAAAACAGATTTGTGTAACTTTATACTAAATTCCTTAGGTGATTCTGACATTATCAAGTCACTGCCTGGCGATCGGTGAGAAACATAGGGATCTTTGCCTCTTCCTCAAAGCAGTACTCTTTCTCTAAGGCCTTTGCTGCTTTGTTCTCTTATATTGGAATACAATTTGTTATGTAACGACAGTTTTGTTCTTTATTGAATTCCTTTACTGTTTGTTTGAGATTGGCTAGTGAATTGATGGTTGGGCGATTCTATTTCTTAACTCTTTTGCTACATATAGAGACCAGTTATCTTCTTCTTGTTTTCGCCACATGAGTTCTATATTGAAGTTGATAACTTGTGCAATTTGCACATGTGGTATATTCTAAACTGTAAATTGGTATCAAACCTGTGTAATCTGAAATCCCCTGATGCTCAAAATCCACAGACACAAATCATCGCCAAGTAGGTCTCTTCGATGTGTCGGTCACCATCTTCCTCTTTGTAAGCACCCTTTAGTTGGTTAGTGCCAGTGCCTACAAGAGCACCATGTTAAGACTCAAGAGGAAGAAAACAGAGCGCTTGCCTTGACCAGACGTAATGTTCAAAGGCTCTTCACTATGTTTGGTGGACGCGAACGCTGTTCCTTCAAGCAAAGTAAGTAGTACAAATATGGTGTGCTGTTTTTCAATTCGCACTGGATAATTCCTCGTGAACAAAGAAACACATTTTAATACAACCCTAGAAATCGTTGACACCATGAGGTATTGGGAGTGATTGGCTAACACTTGCCACTAGTAGTAGTTTCATCATCAAATGCAGGGTTTCCCAATTGCGACAGCAGCGCTTGAGGAGCTTCTTCTTAATGTTGGAGCAGCTGAGCGCTCACTCTGGTCCAACTTCGAGGAAATGTGTCAATGTGACGTCCTTGTCCTGGCTCTTCGTCTAGGTTGTTCTCATCCTCCTCAACGTCCAACATGGTAGCGAATACCCAACCAATTATACATCTTTGTCATCTTTGTACTTGAACTTTTATTTTGTAACCTTCATAAACTTTTAGGTTACATTGATTTCTATTCAGAAACTTAAACTTCAATGGCATCTTCAACCTTCTTGGAAAACAATATAGTAACAAATTATACTGTTACATAAAAGTGTTAGGCATTAAGGACAGCTCAGGAAAATTCTATACTGATTTGAAAATATAAATGTTACGAGATTTTAAGCACAAAATATCGTAAAAAGAAAAACATTATAAAATGGTTTGAATTTGACCAAAGATCTTTTTTAAGTTTTAATCATCGCAAAAAACTGATCGTTTTAGCATAAAATAGTTAATTTTAGGCTTGGGGGTAAAAAAGTCAAGATTTTTGTTTTTTAGGCCAAAACCTTAAAACTGTGTAAAAAATAGATTTTCACTGACAAATGTTGGTTTTCTACACTGCTGTGGGCAGTAAGTAATCATAGATTTTAAGATTAAAAGGACATAAGGTTTTTATCAAGAAAAGAAAGAGAAAAATGTTAAGGGCGTAATTATCAAGATTTTCGTATTACGAGTCAATACCTAAAGTCTTAAAAAAAGAGTTTTTTTGTGAAAAAGAAAAATCGATGTTTGGTTTTTCATAATGCTATGAGTAACAGGGAAATGAAAGTTTTGTTTTAAAATGGGTTCAGAAAGTTTTCTAAGACATACAAGGACAAAATGGTCATTTTTCATAAAAGCTCAAACAGACCCCGAAAAGTCTGATTTAAAAAATGCTCCTTAGGGAAATTTTCTGTAACCATGAGTGTTGGGTTAGTAAAGTGAGAAGTTTAGTAAAAGTTAAAAGGCTTACGAAAAATACGTTAAGGATAAAATCATCTTTTTAAGAAAATCGCTAAAACAGACTGAGCCTTCTGAATTAGCGAAATACCTATAGACGAAAAATGTTTCATAGTATGTAAAGTAACAAAACCATCAAGTAAGACAAAAAATTTGACTAAAGGGTATTTAAGTTAAGTAAAGAAAAAGTAAACCAATAAGAAATAAGGTTAAGTAAAAGAAATAAATGGTAATGTATAAGTTGTATTATCGATCAAGTAAGTCGGTACTAAGAAAGTTAGCTAATAGTTGAGTGTCATTTAAATAGGATACAAAGCCGACTAATAAAAGGGAATTGATAGAATGGGAGCACTTGAGCATTATCCAGGTATAGTTTTAAACCTCACTTATAGCATGAAGAAAATGAATTTTAAATGCTTTGAATATGTTTTATGCTTGCATTTGTTATGCATAAAGTTTTAAAGATCAAGTCAAGAATTGCAATGTATTTACAATTGTTATGTTTAAAGTATGATTGCATTTGTTATGCATAATGTTTTGAAAGTTCAAATTATGATTTGCAATATGTTTGCAATTGCTATGTCTAATGGTTTAGACATTAAGTCTTGTCATGCATGATGTTCGCTAAGATTACAAGATCGGTAATCTAACCCTTAAATTAAAATAAGAAAGTGACATACCTGCCTTCCGACTCAAAAGGAATGTCATGCTAAAATTATGTTATGGCCTCAGTGTTCGATAGCTAAGCATATTTGGTACATTCACTTGGACCCATAGTTCAAGAAAGTTAGGAATAATGATAAAAAGTTCATAAATGAGCATAAAATGAAATCCATTCCTTTTCCATGATGTGTTTACAAGAATTGTTTATGAAAAACAATTTAACAAATGTTTACGAGAAATTTTTATGAAAAACATTTTTTGAAAAATGTTTACAAGAAAAGGTTCATGAAGAAAGTTTTATGAGAAAAGTTTAAAAGCAATGTTTTACGATGAATTTTTTAGTGTTTTGTGAGATTATGTTTGAACTTACAGAGTGAAAGCTCATTATAAGTTCCTTTATGCTGTAGGTAGTCCTACCGAAGACCAGTATGACTAGTTGTAGAGCTCGGTATTGCGGTGGAAAGACACAAAGGTTAGGTATGGATACCACTATAGAAAGTTTTTCGCCGTATTAAGAAAAAGTTTTCACTGTTTAAAAAATTATTTTAAGAGTTTCAAAAAAGCATAGGTTTAAAGAACTATCTTATAAGAAAACAAGTTTGAACTGTTTTATCATAAACATTTTCAAGATTTATCTCATCAAAGATTTTAAATGATTGCACAGTTATGATTGAATGTGACACCCGTTATTCTCCTAAGGGTATTAAGGTAATTAGATTAATTACCTAGTATATATATAAAAAAAATCAGAAAATCTCTCATAATTCGAAACTCTCTCTCTCTCTACTTTCTCTCTCTAAAAAATTCTCTCTCTCTCTCCTCAAAGATCGTCTGAGATTTCGGCATCCGTTTTCGACACCTCCCGCACCAATGGAAAGCTCTCGACGAGCTGAGTCCAACGAGGTGCCGCGCCGCCCAAAACGCCGCCGGAGCAGACCACACGCGCCGCCCAAAGTGGCGGCAAAACCCATTTCTTTCCGACGAGATATCTTCGCCGTCCGACGTCCGATCGACGTGATTCTTGTTCCTACACGACCACCGTGATGAGAGGAACAAAACCCACCCTTGGTGGCAGCTCAACAACCGCCGGATTGCTCCGCCCGTCTATTGCCGCCGTGCACCGCCGCCCCCATGGTGGAACTCCGCCTTGCCGGAGGAGGTGACTGACACCACCCCTCCCAATGAGTTCAGAGGATCAAGGGGAGTAAAACCCCTCGATCAATTGCACGGAAGGAGCCGGTTTCGCCGGAGAACGGCCAACGCCGCCGTCAACCGCCGCGGGAGTCTCCGTTTTGGCTCTTCCCAGCCACGTTTCTTCAAATTGGATGAGGGGAAATGCTCATAGGAGGATGGGTAGCAAAAGCCCTCAGCCAATTTCAGGTTTCCATCGTCGGAGAATCAAGATCGGAGCTCATCCATTTCTACCGACGTTGTACTTCACGACCCGCTATGTTAGAGGCAGAATTGGGTGAAATTGACCCCGCCATTGGACTCAGAAGGGTCGATTTAGGGGGGGTAGGCCCGAGCCCAGCTGCCAACGGACCCCGATTGACGCCGGTCAACGACGGTCAAAGTCGGTCAACGGTGGTCAACGCCGGTCAACGGTGGTCAACGCCGGTCAACGGCCAGTCAAAGGCCAAAATGGGATTTTGTGATCCGGACCTCCGATCGAAGATCCGAGACCGCCTCCTGACTCGTTTCGATGCTCTGGATGCAATGGTGACCTCCGTTCGAGCAAATTCCACTCCGATGAAAATCATCCGGTACCGACTGCACGCGAATCGAGGCGATTCAAACAGCAGTATCGGAGTCCAGAATGACGTTTTCAAGAATGTATGATCTCCAGGAAGCATTCCTAGCCATTCATAGTCGCTCGAGGAGCACTACAGAGGATGCTTCATAGATACAGCGAGATACAACTGGATCTGCTTTGCTTGGAGTTCAAGATCAAGGGAGTATGTGTAACGCCCCTATATGGGGGTTAACAGTTTTTAATGAGATAAAATAAAAATAAATAATAAAAGTAAAACCTTAAAAATAAAATTTACCCGGGACTTAAATGAAAACTCTCAACTCAAAAATAAAAATATAAACGACAAATAAACCACAGTTTTAATGTAGCACCTTAAATTTAATAATATAAACTGTTGTCATCATCATTTTAACCCTCAACACATTGTAATACAGTCACAGAAAGTAACAATTGATGCTTACATTATCATGAAGAACATTCTCAACAATTGAAGCAGTCCCAATGTAATATAGCTACATCACTTCCTCAACTATATTTCTCGTAGCCACCTCACACTTAGTGAGTCCTGAAAAGATATAAACATAAGGGAATGAGCAACACTATGCTCAGTAGAGAAAGCCATTACTCACATTTAGGTTTTTATCATTACCACATTAAAACCTGCATGGTTAGTAAGTCACATCATATTCCAGATTATGAGGTTTATTATGATCACATCTTATGGATACCGTAGTTAATCATTACCAAGTGTCATAATTACACATTTATACAAATATTACCAATCATCATTGTTCCTAGGTATCCATGTTAAATTGAGTATCACTCAACTCATCGAAACCCAAATGGGCGCACTTGATCACCCTATAAACATTCCAAGGGTGTTCCGGTGAGGGGACATCAAGCCCCGAGTCCTCACCAAATCAATTCCTGTACAGTGTGTTCTGGGACTTTCAACCCAAGGAAGCGTCATCGCCTTCCCCCTATTTTACCTTTTAGGGTATTCATGCCCAAGGACGTAACCGTCGCCCTCTTCATGTCTCACAATTTCTCTATATTGAATCATTATCAATAGAGTTAGTTTTCCTAACCATGCTTCTCAATTTATAACATGTGTCAATTCATTATGTTCCTCGCCGTACAATACAAGACGAGTCCATGTCATAGTTTCATATGTGATACTCATATAATATTAGTTCAACATAGATATATATATTGCGGCAAAACAATCAATTTTAATTCTATAAAAACCTCACAAAAGATGAGTAATAGAATCCCTACCTTTTAAGCTTATCAACAGTCTCTTAATCCTGGAATCAATTAACGTTAGCTCCATACTCCCTTGATCCTAAGGCGTGCATAAGGACAATTAAAACTAAAGCACAACATACAACTACATTCATAAAATTCATTTTAATTTAATCTTAGAATTTCAAGAAATAACCACTGCCCATAGAGGTATTACAAAGTTTAACAATATAAATTTTCTGTCTAGGGCATATACACTTAGACTTCATACATATGCTCCAAAATAGCAACAAACATATACTTAGGTTTAAGAACGCAAATTTGAATAATCCTTTAGTATAAAAGAAAATTTATAAATGAAAGACTAAATTTGTTCATAAGATTCTAACCTCGGATTATGGTTAGTTGGAAGCTTGAAATGGCTTCAAAACAGGTTCCTTTACTTCGGTATGACTGAAATTCTTGCTCAAATGGAGGTGATGGTGGCTGATTTTTATGGCTGCCTTGAAGAAGTTCTCTAAGTATTTTGCTTCAGCAAAGAAATGAGAAGAAGAGTGTGGGAACCGTGGAAGAGAAAGGAAGAAAAGATGAAGTCTTTGAAGAGAAGTGATAGAAACAATTATAGAGGAGACATGTTGAAGCATGTCACGGAGGAAATAAAGAAAATGAGGGTCAAGAGTAGTTGGAAAAGATATCCTTATGTCTCATCTAAAGACTTTAACACATATAATGCCAATATGACATTTTTGAGATTTATTAGAAGTTCTAAGGCTTTTTAGTAATCATACTAAATAAATATAGGAGAATTTTAGAAAATTTAAAAATAGATAAAAAATAAATATTATAAAATAAATTTAAATGAAGCAATTTTTTTTTATACATTAAAAATTAATTTAATTACCTCAATACCCGTTAGGAGAATAACGGGTGTCACAGTATGGAGCTAACGTTAATTGATTCCAGGATTAAGAGACTGTTGATAAGCTTGAAAGGTAGGGATTCTCTTACTCATCTTTTGTGAGGTTTTTATAGAATTAAAATTGATTGTTTTGCTGCAATATATATATATCTATGTTGAACTGATATTATATGTGTATCACATATGAAACTATGACATGGACTCGTCTTGTATTGTACGGCGAGGAACATAATGAATTGACACATGTTATAAATTGAGAAGCATGGTTAGGAAAATTAACTCTATTAATAATGATTTAATATAGAGAAATTGTGAGACATGAAAAGGGCGACGGTTACGTCCTTGGGCATAAATACCCTAAAAGGTAAAATAGGGGGAAGGTGATGACGCTTCCTTGGGTTGAAAGTCCCAGAACACACTGTACAGGAATTGATTTGGTGAGGACTCGGGGCTTGATGTCCCCTCACCGGAACACCCTTGGAATGTTTATAGGGTGATCAAGTGCGCCCACTTGGGTTTCGATGAGTTGAGTGATACTCAATTTAACATGGATACCTAGGAACAATGATGATTGGTAATATTTGTATAAATGTGTAATTATGACACTTGGTAATGATTAACTACGGTATCCATAAGATGTGATCATAATAAACCTCATAATCTGGAATATGATGTGACTTACTAACCATGCAGGTTTTAATGTGGTAATGATAAAAACCTAAAGGTGAGTAATGGCTTTCTCTACTGAGCATAGTGTTGCTCATACCCTTATGTTTATATCTTTTCAGGACTCACTAAGTGTGAGGTGGCTACGAGAAATATAGTTGAGGAAGTGATGTAACTATATTACATTGGGACTGCTTCAATCGTTGAGAATGTTCTTCATGATAATGTAAGCATCAATTGTTACTTTCTGTGACTGTATTATAATGTGTTGAGGGTTAAAATGATGATGACAACAGTTTATATTATTAAATTTAAGGTGCTACATTAAAACTGTGGTTTATTTATTGTTTATATTTTTATTTTTGAGTTGAGAGTTTTCATTTAAGTCCCGGGCAAATTTTATTTTTAAGGTTTTACTTTTATTATTTATTTTTTATTTTATCTCATTAAAAACTGTTAACCCCCATATAGGGGCGTTACATTGAAGCTCATGTTTCAATTTCTATTACAACGAAAGTTGCAATAGTTTCAAGTATGATTTAGAGTATGTTATTAAGAAAAAATTTTACTGGGTATTTTTTACTAGAAAGTAAGATTAAGTTAAAGAAATAATGTTTAAATAGGCTAACTGATGGCTTAAAAATACAGGTCATTACAGGTGGTTAGAAACAATTTTAGTTAAAAATATTGTAGCATGTAAGAACTGTGACACCCGTTATTCTCCTAACGGGTATTGAGGTAATTAAATTAATTTTTAGTGTATAAAAAAAAATTGCTTCATTTAAATTTATTTTATAATATTTATTTTTATCTATTTTTAAATTTTCTAAAATTCTCCTATATTTATTTAGTATGATTACTAAAAAGCCTTAGAACTTCTAATAAATCTCAAAAATGTCATATTGGCATTATGTGTGTTAAAGTCTTTAGATGAGACATAAGGATATCTTTTCCAACTACTCTTGACCCTCATTTTCTTTATTTCCTCCGTGACATGCTTCAACATGTCTCCTCTATAATTGTTTCCATCACTTCTCTTCAAAGACTTCATCTTTTCTTCCTTTCTCTTCCACGGTTCCCACACTCTTCTTCTCATTTCTTTGCTGAAGCAAAATACTTAGAGAACTTCTTCAAGGCAGCCATAAAAATCAGCCACCATCACCTCCATTTGAGCAAGAATTTCAGTCATACCGAAGTAAAGGAACCTGTTTTGAAGCCATTTCAAGCTTCCAACTAACCATAATCTGAGGTTAGAATCTTATGAACAAATTTAGTCTTTCATTTATAAATTTTCTTTTATACTAAAGGATTATTCAAATTTGCGTTCTTAAACCTAAGTATATGTTTGTTGCTATTTTGGAGCATATGTATGAAGTCTAAGTATATATGCCCTAGACAGAAAATTTATATTGTTAAACTTTATAATACCTCTATGGGCAGTGGTTATTTCTTGAAATTCTAAGATTAAATTAAAATAAATTTTATGAATGTAGTTGTATGTTGTGCTTTAGTTTTAATTGTCCTTATGCACGCCTTAGGATCAAGGGAGTATGGAGCTAACGTTAATTGATTCCAGGATTAAGAGACTGTTGATAAGCTTGAAAGGTAGGGATTCTATTACTCATCTTTTGTGAGGTTTTTATAGAATTAAAATTGATTGTTTTGCCGCAATATATATATATATCTATGTTGAACTGATATTATATGATTATCACATATGAAACTATGACATGGACTCGTCTTGTATTGTACGGCGAGGAACATAATGAATTGACACATGTTATAAATTGAGAAGCATGGTTAGGAAAACTGACTCTATTAATAATGATTTAATATAGAGAAATGGTGAGACATGAAGAGGGCGGCGATTACGTCCTTGGGCATGAATACCCTAAAAGGTAAAATAGGGGGAAGGTGATGACGCTTCCTTGGGTTGAAAGTCCCAGAACACACTGTACAGGAATCGATTTGGTGAGGACTCGGGGCTTGATGTCCCCTCACCGGAACACCCTTGGAATGTTTATAGGGTGATCAAGTGCGCCCATTTGAGTTTCGATGAGTTGAGTGATACTCAATTTAACATGGATACCTAGGAACAATGATGATTGGTAATATTTGTATAAATGTGTAATTATGACACTTGGTAATGATTAACTACGGTATCCATAAGATGTGATCATAATAAACCTCATAATCTGGAATATGATGTGACTTACTAACCATGCAGGTTTTAATGTGGTAATGATAAAAACCTAAAGGTGAGTAATGGCTTTCTCTACTGAGCATAGTGTTGCTCATACCCTTATGTTTATATCTTTTCAGGACTCACTAAGTGTGAGGTGGCTACGAGAAATATAGTTGAGGAAGCGATGTAACTATATTACATTGGGACTGCTCAATTGTAAAGAATGTTCTTCATGATAATGTAAGCATCAATTGTTACTTTCTGTGACTGTAATTATAATGTGTTGAGGGTTAAAATGATGATGACAACAGTTTATATTATTAAATTTAAGGTGCTACATTAAAACTGTGGTTTATTTGTCGTTTATATTTTTATTTTTGAGTTGAGAGTTTTCATTTAAGTCCCGGGCAAATTTTAATTTTTAAGGTTTTACTTTTATTATTTATTTTATTTTATCTCATTAAAAACTGTTAACCCCCATATAGGGGCGTTACAGAATTTTTGGTATCAGAGCCTAGGTTCGGTTAACCTAGGGAGTGTAGCACCACTTTAAAAAAATATATTTTTGAGATGCTTTTGAAGCTGAATTTTTATTGTCATCATCAAAATGAACCTTCACATTGATTTATACAGTCTAGAAGGATGTAACATGGAAAGGCCATAGAATGAAAATATCAATAGTTATATGAGTACAATAATTATATAGAAGGAAAGTATTAATAGTTATAAGGGAATGATAATTATATGGAATGAGTTTATAAGTAGAATGCTTATGAGAGATTCGTATAATATTTGGATCTATAAGCATATCTAATTCGTATAAACGATGAGAAATTCGTATAGATACGAGGATTTAAAAGCCTTTTGTCTCGTGAAAAACAATAAGAAATATAAGGCTTGATTTATTGATTTTAAAGTTTGACATAGATATGCCAAATTTTTCGTAATTGATTCAAACCTAAGTAATGATTATGTGTGGATTCAATGGAGCACATAA
Source organism: Artocarpus heterophyllus (assembly GCA_025403435.1). Classification (NCBI taxonomy): domain Eukaryota; kingdom Viridiplantae; phylum Streptophyta; class Magnoliopsida; order Rosales; family Moraceae; genus Artocarpus; species Artocarpus heterophyllus. Next base: position 13,741,380 of record CM046334.1, read on the forward strand.
GTGTCAATAACTTTTCTTAAAAGTTCTATATATTTGAGGAATATGATATAAGTTGGGAATCATGGTATTGAATCTTGAAAGAGATAAATGTTAGACTTTTGGTCTGTTGAGACTGTGTAAAGTCTAGAATGCATGAATCTCAAAATTGAAATATTTCGTTACGTACATTGTATTTAAGTGTATCAGTGAATCTTTTGGTTACCTAAGGTTTTGTTATATGAGGAAATTATATATTGTATGAGTAGAATTGTGGGGATTATAGATGTTCTTAAGTAGTAACATCAAGTGTCTTTGTTCATTGATATGGTCTACGTTGAAAGACGTAAATCGTATTGATTTCAAGGTTAGTCGCATTCTAAACCCTTGGTAGTAATGATGATGAATCCATTGATAGATGTTGAGTATTAGGAATAACATATGGGTGTATGCATTGTTCAATAAGGTTTTGATTAAAACAAAATTATTTGAGTTGCTGGAAGATTATGTTGTTATGAAATAATTTTAAATATCATTCAGGAAGATCCTTGTTGTCGTTAAATTAGATTTGTTGTTCATAGTTAACTTTATCTATAGTGGGCTTTAAATTGGGTTTAAGATTTATACAAATTGGTTTTCAATTTTATGTTTGTTATTTAACTCGTTCTAAATGTGTTAAGGCCCGAAACAACCTGACCATTTTCAACTAAGAACATTTGGGCCTAATTTAAATCCTAAATCAGTTTGATTCACACTGTCTCTCCCACGTGGTCTCTATACGTGTCATATACAGTGGTTTAATTAATGTTTACAAATACGTTTACTGTGCATAGGAGCTTATTTCTCCGAGTTCACTTTTTCTCTCTTAATTTGTTATTTTCTCTCTAAATCGCAAATCCTCTTCTTTTTCATTAAAAATTCTTCTTTTTCTCTAAAAGAAGAAGGAATTCTAGGATTCTGCAATTTACTATCTTAATTTTTCCTTTCTATTTACTCTTCTTTCATCTCATCATGGACCCAAAGTACCAACACCTGAGAAAGTATTTCCCATCACTCTCCCAAAAGATTCTTAGAAAGAAATACAAGGCTAGAATTACTCGGTTGTGGATTCTTATGCGTTTTGGCATCCCTTGTGATGTGAGAATGTTAATAGAGGGGAAAATCCGTCCGAGTGACTTTAGTCAAGATGTCGGTTTACCAGGAACAGGTACCAGTCGTAGTGCAATGAAAAGAAGAGCTCGTGCCATCGTGGTCACTTGTAACAAATGTGGAAGACAAAATTGTAACGGTAAATGTACTTCACCTGGTTATATGTCTACGAATAGAGAGGATAAAATAAGGTTTTGTAGGGATGGACTTTCAAAGGAGAACTTGGATAGCATCCATCCTCCTCTCCACGGTCACCCTAGTGGATATGTTCAAGGAGCTATTTTTAAACTCTGGCCTAAATTTTATACAGAAAGACAACGCCTCAGGAATATGGTATTTTTAGATCCTGTTTGCCAAGCCATAAGAAAACTGGATGGGGAATAAGTCATCGCTCTATAAAGGTTATTTAGTCTTTACTTATTTGAAGCAGTTTTAGCTGATGTTCAACAGTTTGTGTTTTTCTTTTACTCAAAATATTTGCTTTTGTGTTTGAAATAATTGTGATTATTAGATTGATACAGTAAGTGTTAATATCTTATTTAATTTATGATTTTCTTAAATATATATATAATAAAATATATTATCTTATCAGACACGTCACATACGGTACAGTAATATGTTTGAATTTTGAAAAGCTTATCCAGATATTTCAAGATTTGTGTCTCAAATTTCAAAAAGTTCTACAGTATTTGTCGTTTATATTAAATTTCTAGACTTGGTGTATATTTGTCAAAAAGTCTACAGTTGTGTCATGAGGGTCTTCTGTCGAATTGTTCTCAATTGTCAAAAGTTATACAATTAGAGTCTAATCTTTTTCAAAAAGTGAATCAAATTTTCTGTAAACTATCAATCACCTTATCTTACTTTCTTATCCGCACAAGATTTTGTTTAAATCTTTGGATTACCTTTTCATTACCTACTCGTCTATCTCTTTAGCCCTTTTTGTATATTTCTCATCTTTAAAAACTCATGTAGAACCCGAAGTCTAAGTGGAGCAGACATTAAGCAACCACTTCTATAAACCAAATATGTCTACCTCCCAGTCCACGAAGAAAATAAAGAATGTCTGTGTCTTTTGTGGTTCCAGCTTTGGAAAAGATAAAGCTTATTTAGAAGCTGCAAATCACTTAGGGCAAGTCCTAGCACGCAAAAAGATTAACATAATCTATGGGGGTGGTAGTATAAAAATGATGGTAAATATGGCACTAGCAGCTAGGTCTAGCGACGCTACTGATGTAAGAATTTGGCCTCATATTCTAGTTGAAGGAAACCTTTGTAAGGAAGCCATAGGTAAGGGAGAAGGAGTCAGGAGTATCCCTATAAATTTTAAAGACATAATCTATAATTCTGATGCTTTTATAGCATTACCTGGTGGTCTAGGTACTCTTGAGGAAATATTTATAGTTGCTTGTGGGCAATTGTTGGGCTTTTATTCCAAACCTTTGGGTCTGCTGAACGTAAAGGGTTTTTATGACGGTCTTTTGAAATTTCTAGATTACGCTGTGGAAGAAAACATCACTACAGAATCGGAGAGACAAATCTTTGTTACTGCTTCAACAGCTGAGGAATTGATAGATAAAATGCAAATCATACATCCAGAATCCGACACTGCAACATCCAAGCTTGAATGGGAAAGGGAAAGCCGGGAGCGGCCAATTGATTTGAATCTCCATCTGTAATCTTTTTGTTTTATCTTTGGCATGTAGGCATGTGTGTCCGTATTTCGTGTGTTACGAATAACCGTTTGCCTTGTATTCTGTGTTTCTTGTGGTACGTCGTTGTTCAATCTTTTAGATTCGTTGAGCCTAATGCCGGGATGGCTGGATACGGAGTACTTGATGCTCTCGAAACGCATCCTTCTTAAGGTCCGATCTTTTGTTTATCGATGTTTTTGTATCCTCTAAGCATGCATGATATGGATAGCTGGTATACGGAGTGCCTTGTACTCTCGAAACGTATCCGTATTATGTTTGTAATGTGTAATATTCTGTTAATATTATGTGGAAGTACCAGAGTCAGTTACGGGGATATTCCATATGAAATATGAGTATATTATTTGGGTTGAATGTTTGTGTCATGAGGATAGCTGTTTAATGAAAAATATGTCGGGTATGTTTGCAACTCTGAGATTCCGTTTAATATCTCTATGAATAAGTTTAATGTATGGTTTTGAATAAAAGTGTTTGTGATATATGTTTTATGATTATGTTTTAGTTTATTAGTTGAGGTATGAAATCAAATATATTTGACTTTTCCTTACTCAAAAAGGAAAAGGAACCTAAAGATGAAGTATATAAAATTTCTCTGGCAATCTCCTTAAATGTGATTGTAAATCACAGTCCATGGACAATGAAGGACTGGAATCATGGTATGGTCAATATGTATGCTTGATCAAATTCTTAGACTATTATACGGTGTTATAAGTTGAAACTTGTCAGAAATACTCTTATTGAGGGATTTAGGAGTAAGATTTATTATGCAAGTAAATAAGTGGAAATACGATGACTTAAATTTGGAGGACAAACAACATTAACGGTTTAGACTCGGAATTGGAATCATAATGGAATTAAAATTTTTACTAGTATTGCTAGAATTGAAATTTCGAGGACGAAATTTCTTTAAGGGGGGTAGAGCTGTGACACCCGTTATTCTCCTAACGGGTATTGAGGTAATTAAATTAATTTTTAGTGTATAAAAAAAAAATTGCTTCATTTAAATTTATTTTATAATATTTATTTTTATCTATTTTTAAATTTTCTAAAATTCTCCTATATTTATTTAGTATGATTACTAAAAAGCCTTAGAACTTCTAATAAATCTCAAAAATGTCATATTGGCATTATGTGTGTTAAAGTCTTTAGATGAGACATAAGGATATCTTTTCCAACTACTCTTGACCCTCATTTTCTTTATTTCCTCCGTGACATGCTTCAACATGTCTCCTCTATAATTGTTTCCATCACTTCTCTTCAAAGACTTCATCTTTTCTTCCTTTCTCTTCCACGGTTCCCACACTCTTCTTCTCATTTCTTTGCTGAAGCAAAATACTTAGAGAACTTCTTCAAGGCAGCCATAAAAATCAGCCACCATCACCTCCATTTGAGCAAGAATTTCAGTCATACCGAAGTAAAGGAACCTGTTTTGAAGCCATTTCAAGCTTCCAACTAACCATAATCTGAGGTTAGAATCTTATGAACAAATTTAGTCTTTCATTTATAAATTTTCTTTTATACTAAAGGATTATTCAAATTTGCGTTCTTAAACCTAAGTATATGTTTGTTGCTATTTTGGAGCATATGTATGAAGTCTAAGTATATATGCCCTAGACAGAAAATTTATATTGTTAAACTTTATAATACCTCTATGGGCAGTGGTTATTTCTTGAAATTCTAAGATTAAATTAAAATAAATTTTATGAATGTAGTTGTATGTTGTGCTTTAGTTTTAATTGTCCTTATGCACGCCTTAGGATCAAGGGAGTATGGAGCTAACGTTAATTGATTCCAGGATTAAGAGACTGTTGATAAGCTTGAAAGGTAGGGATTCTATTACTCATCTTTTGTGAGGTTTTTATAGAATTAAAATTGATTGTTTTGCCGCAATATATATATATATCTATGTTGAACTGATATTATATGATTATCACATATGAAACTATGACATGGACTCGTCTTGTATTGTACGGCGAGGAACATAATGAATTGACACATGTTATAAATTGAGAAGCATGGTTAGGAAAACTGACTCTATTAATAATGATTTAATATAGAGAAATGGTGAGACATGAAGAGGGCGGCGATTACGTCCTTGGGCATGAATACCCTAAAAGGTAAAATAGGGGGAAGGTGATGACGCTTCCTTGGGTTGAAAGTCCCAGAACACACTGTACAGGAATCGATTTGGTGAGGACTCGGGGCTTGATGTCCCCTCACCGGAACACCCTTGGAATGTTTATAGGGTGATCAAGTGCGCCCATTTGAGTTTCGATGAGTTGAGTGATACTCAATTTAACATGGATACCTAGGAACAATGATGATTGGTAATATTTGTATAAATGTGTAATTATGACACTTGGTAATGATTAACTACGGTATCCATAAGATGTGATCATAATAAACCTCATAATCTGGAATATGATGTGACTTACTAACCATGCAGGTTTTAATGTGGTAATGATAAAAACCTAAAGGTGAGTAATGGCTTTCTCTACTGAGCATAGTGTTGCTCATACCCTTATGTTTATATCTTTTCAGGACTCACTAAGTGTGAGGTGGCTACGAGAAATATAGTTGAGGAAGCGATGTAACTATATTACATTGGGACTGCTCAATTGTAAAGAATGTTCTTCATGATAATGTAAGCATCAATTGTTACTTTCTGTGACTGTAATTATAATGTGTTGAGGGTTAAAATGATGATGACAACAGTTTATATTATTAAATTTAAGGTGCTACATTAAAACTGTGGTTTATTTGTCGTTTATATTTTTATTTTTGAGTTGAGAGTTTTCATTTAAGTCCCGGGCAAATTTTAATTTTTAAGGTTTTACTTTTATTATTTATTTTATTTTATCTCATTAAAAACTGTTAACCCCCATATAGGGGCGTTACAAGAACTTTATACTATACCAACTTTTTGCTTTTTGTTGTAGATACTAAGAGTTTTATACTGTTTGTTGATTAGAATCAATTGGTTCTAACCAAAAGCGAAATACCCTATTTGTTGTAGCTAGCAAATGGTAACATAGATCTTAATATCTACTGCATGGTTCTAAATATAAAGAATATCTACCACATTTTTTAGGGGAATATCTGCTGCATGTTTTTGGTAACTCTTTTTTCTAAAGAAAAAAAGAAGCAATATTAGGTTATTTGAGAGAATAGTTTCAACTATAAAATTTAAATCTTATATTGTATCATGTTAAAGCTTTACACTTTGCGGGTTCAAATCATACTCCCATACGTCAACATATTTTTACACTTTGCAAATAGTAACGTATACTTTTCTTATACCCACTGCACACTACCTGTGACGTACTCTTACATCTGGAAAACACACACATGTTTTTCACACCTACCGCAGAATGCGCTAACAAAAAAAAAAAAAAAAAATCCTTTTTTATGTGTTTTTTCGCAAAACCAATGAGAATGGTAACAACTTATAGCCAAAAAGAACTCCAAAATTATTTTTTTTAATCCGTTTCACAAAACGCGCTTCTCCCACCTTAGCAAGATTACAGGTTGAAATGACAAATCACGTCAATATAATATCAAAAGAAGACATTACTAGTAGTGTATGTGTCTGTTAAATAGGGGTCTAACGAATGGTAACATACCATGGTTTCTTATTTAAAGAATACCTATCACATTTTTTAGTACAATATATCACCACGACATGGTAGTAACCCTTTTCTTCAAGAAAAAAAAAATAAAAAAATAGAAGTAGCATGTTTTTACACTTTTGTATATACCGTATGCCGCACGGTACTGGACGTACTTCTACACCTGGCAAATGCTCGACGCATTTTTCACACCAACCGAAGAATACGAGGACAAAAATAAAAGTTACTCCTCCTATGTGTTCTTTTTTTTTTTTTTTTTTTCCAAGTTTTCATTCAAAAATTGTTTCTTTGCTTAGATAAAAATTGTGTGGCAAAACGTATGATGGCTGTCTAGTAAAAATATGTGACAAATCGTATGTCTAACGTATTTGGCAATTACTTGAACGATATTTCTTCTTGTTTTTCCTTAATAAAAAATAGATTAATTAATTAGAAAAAGGAGTGAAAAATTCCAAAAAACCGCACTTAAAAAAAATTGCAAATATGGTATTATCATCTAGCGCCCATTGGGTCTGGGTTTGTGAGTCTGTGACCCTAATCCCCAAGCCTCCGCCTAGAAATAGGCTTTATTTTGCTCCTCAAAGCCAGACAGAAATAGAGAGACAGAACAGAGAGATAAAATCTCTCTCTTCTCTCTCTCGCTCTGCAAACTCTCTTCTTCTTCGCTCTCTCTCTCTATATACGTCGTCGTATGATCATCTTCTCTCCATTTGCAAGACCTGTTTGGTTTCTCCAACAATATTTTATCCAAACAAGACGTTCTCTCGTCGTTTATCAATCCTCCTTGGGTACGTTTTTTCTATTATGTATTACAATTATCCATTTGCTATCCAAACAACTTTTGATTTCACTAAATATTTGCGTCTTTTTTTAAAAAAATTGTTTTTTTTTTAAACTTCTGAATGATTTGTGCAAATTAATTTTTTCCTCTTATATTCTCTATGTTTTTCAGATTTAAAATCTCAACCTAGTTTTCATTGGTTCTTCTTGTTCTGGTATAGCCTTTGGTTTCTCCAGCCATGCAAAAGCAATGGAACGCGTTCGCGGAAACTTAGTCAAAGGTTTTCTTCAATCATTAACTTTTTTTCCATATTATTTTTTTCCGTTGTATATATATTAAATTATATAGTGATCAATGAAATGAATCATGGAGTACGTATTCCTAGGTTTATGGCCTCCACAAGGACATCCGTTTTCAACGTTTTCTTAAAATTAGGTGTTTTTAGGTTCTTTTTGTTGTATAAATAAATATGTTTGATTGGAGCAGGACCTCTTTTTTACCTTTTTATTTTTTTTCTCTGGAAGCTTGTTTTATTTTTTGTAATTTTGTTTTGTTGTTTTATGTTTTTGTACACAGATATTTATTTTATTTTATATTTATATTTTGCCCAATATGCCAGTACATTGCAAGCTCAATATCTGATTTCTTTCATATTCTCGACTGCTGAATCATTTCGTCTCTTAGCACGCGTATACGCTTCGTTTTATTGCTTTCTTGTACTGTCTCTCAATTTATTAAATATTTTAAATTATACAGCACTATTCTTTTTTTTTTTTGGACAATTATTCGGCACTCTTCTGGATTTGTGTACTAAAAGGAAATCACAAAAAGGAATTGTTTTCACGGGATTAATTTTTCTCTCTTTTTTTAACGAAAATATGTCTTTATGTGTGTGTATGTTTCTGAAAAATTCTTTTTTTTCCAAACGTGTTTGTTTTTATCTTTTCATCTATACTGCTTAATTTTTTTCTTTTTTTTTCCTTGCTGAATTTTAAATTTATTACTGCTTGATAATAATGCCATGTAATACACTTCAAAAAAAGATAATGCCATATATTAATATATATTTTGGCAAACACACGGTAGTAATTATGTTTACAGATGATAATGTTGATATTTTCTAGATTCTATAAATAATAAACATATTTTTTTGAACTATAATGAGCATGATTTTCGTGGTCAAATATGACCACAAAATTCGTAAGTGTGTATATATATATATATATATTTTTTTTTTTTTGAGGAATGAAACATATGATTTTTCTTTTAGATATAAACATATGAAAGGATACAAATGAAGCCAGATTAATCAAATCCTACGGTCCGAATACCTTAATGACGTTGACCTGGTAAACAAAAAAAACAATATGGAAAACTTTAGAATGACGTGGCAAAAACACGTGTTCCCCTGCTCTTTCTATGCTTTATAGCCTGTCCAGTAATTACTCTAGGCTGTCACTTTTTTTTGTTTAAGAAATAATATTTTTGGATAATAATAGATAATAGAGTATAAATAAACATTTTTTTTTTCACGTTACCCACCTGTATTTCAATTTTTTGCATTTAAATTTGGATATTTTCATACTTAAAATGTAAAATAACTTTTCCTGTGCCTATTTTGACAATATACAGGTCAGATATCATTGGAGAATAATGCAAACCAGATTACATTTCTGATTTTGCCCAAATGAACCCAAGTCTTGACGTCATCACCATCATCAGATGGGCCTCACCATCTCATTCTTTCCCTATCTTCAATACTCTCTCTCTCTCTAAAAATAAAATAAAATAAAATAATCCTCTCCCTAAAACTGTTTCTTAACTTTACCTTCCCTGCCAAACTGTTCCTCTCTATGCACACTCCTACACACCAGATTTAAAACACAATTTCAATTCCTTCAATAATTCCTTTTCCAATAAGCAAACCCACCCCATCGAGCGTGAGCGTGGTCTAAACGCCCTCTCTCTTTTCCCCCAAGAGCCAAAACGACAAGACTCCGGTCGGCGTTTCATGTCCCCGGACTCGTTCCTCCTCCGCTCCTCCTCCTCCTCCTCCATTCTCGGAGACTACATCGGCGTGGAGAGCTGCGTCGACGTCCTCAGCGACGCCGACCAATTGGAACTATCAAGCCGCGGCATTACTCCTGCAGCGAGCTCCGGCGAGGGGGAGACCAGAGGTAGGCGGTACCGCCGGTCGTCGTCGGCGCTGGAGAAGGCGAATTGCAGGAGGGAGTTCCCGCCGCCGATGCCGTCTCTGGCGCAGACGGAGAATCTACACTCGAGAATGCCGTGGGTGCTCCGGCGGCACTACACAGGCGACGGTCGTCTGATCCTGACGGAGGAGAAGGTCCGCCACCACGAGTACTTCCGGGCCCATCGATCCAACGGCCGCCTGACCTTACACCTCGTCCCCCTCGACGGCGCCGTTTTGTCTGCTTCGCTCGCTGATAAAAACAACGAGATAATTGAGAAAGATGGGTGCAATATTGATGTGGAGGATCATGATGATCAGGAAAACAATGATGAGGATATCGATGATGGTGGTGATGATGTTAATTGTGGTGAATTGGACGGTGGTGAGGAGGTAGAAGAGGAGGAGCAGTGTAACGAAAATGACAAGTGTACTGGGAGATCTGGATCAGGTGGGAAGTGTTTTAACTATAGCGGTGGGCATTGTATATTGGGGGTTCCAGTGCCAGCAATAAGGCCTGTTCATAGTTAGAATCAAGTAGCGACGGATCATATTATGAGCTCGAATTACAATTGCTTTTGTGTGGTTTTAGAGAGACAATCATTATCTCGATTGAACAGCATCAGATCATGAGATCAGGAGAGTCTGTTTTGCAATTATCCGGTTTGAGAGCCCTGCGCAAAACCAGCGCTAAGCGCTCTCTCTCTTTTTGTTTAATGTTTATAAATTGATGATCATTTCTGTTCTAATTCCTTTTTATATATTTCATTCTCGTAATATAACATTTCAGACTCTCTCCCTTTCTCTTTTTGGGTTGTGGATAGGCTTTGTTGAAACTCTCAGAGGATGATTTTTTCATAATAAAAACCGAAGAAATAGATAAAACCCTTTATCGAAAATAATAACAAGGATCATCGTTAAAAAAAAGTTATAACAAGAATTATTAAGTATGGAAAAAAATATGCCGAGAAATAGGATAGAATTGATGTATTCAAATAACAAAAGAATAGAATTAAGGTATATGAATACAAAATGGGTAAATATTCATTTCCTCGTTTCAACCGCTTAAGATATTTATCTAGGATTTATTTTCATATTTTGGGTTGAAAACAAAATGATATATGTCGGTTTTTCTATTTGATGGTGCTAGCATCTAGGTATAGAACTGCACTACCCGCAATATATATTGTCAACCGTATGATTTAATACCCATGACTCTAGTGCTTCCTTTAAAAGAGCTTTTGTCGAGTTCATATCTTTTTTGCGTTGAGCAGGGTATTTCCTGATATTCAACTGTTTTAAGGATAAGTGATTTTATGTTATAAAAAAAGATAAGTGATTTTAGTCTTTAAGGATAAAACGATTATTGATTTTCTAGGAAAATGCTTTAGGATTTGTTCTTTAATTGCTAATTGCTACCTATATATATATATATATATATATATATATATATATATATATATATATATATTAAGAGTCTCTAAAAAATCCGCTAATCTGTCTAAACCACCTAATCTAAACCAAACCGAGCTAAACTAGTGGCTTTTGTTTTAATTTTGGATGATTTTGGTAGTTTTTTAAACAAATACTTTAGTAGTTTAAACTTCCAAACCATCTAAACCATCCACTAAACTGTAATTTATATAATTTTTATTTCTAAAATATTTTCTATATAAAAATTTTTATTGTTTTTATATAGATAATTATTCATTCATCATTTAAAAGAAGTTTTACACATATAACACGCACCTTTCTATGCTTTATAATTACACTTCTATTATCTCATCGTCAGCATAAAAAAAAAGAAAAGAAAAGAAAAACAAAGTCAAATTAAAGCATCAACATATACAACTAAGACTAACTCATGGAATGGAACCCTAACCTCTCCCCATCCAGCGACCAACGTCTTCTCTCTATACTACCATTGACCCGCATTTTTGTTGCGTCATCTATCTCTACTACCGGGCTAACTCGCGGTGTCCATTAAGGATATTAATGTGAAGAGAGATTTATCGACAACAATGAAAAGTTTTAATTTAAGTTTAAAATTTAATTATGTTGTTTTATATTATTTAATTATATTTTTGACTTTTTACTTTGGTTGTTGGTGAACTTTGAATTATGTTATTATGACTCTTTAGTTTGCTTTTTAGTTTGTACTAAAACTTTGAAAGGTCAACTTTTAGACATTAAAATTTAATCTTAAACCCAAATCATCTAAACCAAACAACCCAAACCGCTTATGAATGTTTTGGTTTGGTTTGATTTTGTAAAAAATATCAAACCTCTTAAACCATCCAAGAATAAAATTTATTTTTCGTTGGATTAATGGTTTGGAGAAAAACCACCCAAACCGACTGCAAACACTCTTAATATATGTCATCTAGAATCACAATTCGAAAAGTTGGATAAATTACTGTGGTAGTCCTTACCCTTTAACTAAAGTGAGCATTCGTCTCCAACCTTTTTTATTATTTAATTGATTCAAACATTTAACTTTAGTTGCTGAGAGACGCTTAACAGTTATCATCCATTAAATTTAACTCCATATAAAGGACACATGACTACTTTAGTAAGGTATTTTAGTAAAATTCTATTACATTTTAAAGAAATTAAAATTAAAACATAAAAACCATTAAAAAATTAAAAAAATAATAAATATATATTATTAAAAATAAAATCTATTTTTTAAAAAAAATAAAAAAATCTCCTCCACTAAAAACCAAAAAAAAAAAAAATCCCTCTCCATGTCTGCTCCAACCCCTCTCTGCAGGCCACTAAGAGAGCGTCCCTCTAGGAGTCCTAGGAGGAGATACTAATTTGTTGTATGTTTTATGCGAGGAAATGCGGATTCTCAATGAAGGGTTCAATATCTGTATTATTTGAGTTCTAAAGGATCTAGTCAATGCTTGTGATTCACCTGGTGTGTGGTTTTCAACTCTATTTCTTTGTGGATTCGCTTAAAGACGAGTTTCTTGTTACTGATTTGTTTCAATTAACTTGGGGGATGCTTCAATGGTGTGATTCTGATTTTAAAAGACACCAGTAAAAATGAATGATGATTTTGTAAGATTGACGTAGATTTGTCCTTAAATTTTATCTTCTGAGACGTTCTTACTTTCCCCTCTTTTATCGTTAGAGGTCTGCTCTCATCGACGGGAAGGAAGCCGGTGGCTCCGGCGTGGGTTTCGGGTCCATCACTATCGCCTACGTCGATTTCGTTGTTTGTATCTGGTTTTCGTGAAGGGGCGGAAAGGAGAATTGGGAAGAAAGAGGAAGGAATTGTTTGTATTTGATTTTTTCAGTGTTTTTAAATAAATTTTTGTTTTAATTTTTTTAATTTTTAAATGTATCAATTATTTTGAAGAGTAATTTAGTAATTTTAAATAAAAAATGATGGCAATAATTTTTTTATCTAAAATTAACGATTCGGCTATTAAAATCGTCCATCAACAACTAAAATCAAAGGTTTAAGTCAGTTAAATAAAAAAAGTTTAAGCGCCAAATGCTTATATTTGTTAAATGTTAGAGACTACTGAAATAATTTACCTGAAAAGTTTTTGTTTTTGAATATTTTTTGCATAAATCCAAATTTTTTAAATTAAAAATATCTTATTTCTAAACTAATCACCTTCTATAAGACTAAATAATCAATGGGAGGATAAGATGAATTGCAACAGTTGAAATATCCGACTCTTGAGACCACACCTCAATGGATAAGATTTTGTTTGATTTCAACTGAGCCCCTTCTCTAAATGATTTTGAGAGGATAAAATTTTCAGAGACATAAAACCGAGTGCTAGTACATAACGTATTTGAAAAGGTACAATATTGAAATGCATGTGTGTATATACACACAATTGCACATATATACAGTTATATATAAAGATATATATATATATATATGTTTGTCCTATTTTGCATTCACCGAGGACTGACGACGCCACGCCTCTCAAGGAAGACTAAGGGAGTGGAGGAAATATTGCAGTAACAAGTACAGGGTTCAATTTACGAGGAAGCTCCTAGTCGACATGTTGTTGGGGAAGATAAATGATGTAATCATCATACAAATATATATATATATATATATATATAAATTTTCAGAAACATAAAACCGAGTGCTAGTACATAACGTATTTGAAAAGGTACAATATTGAAATGCATGTGTGTATATATATATATACACACACACAAATGCACATATATACAGTTATAAATAAAGATATATATATATATATATGTTTGTTCTATTTTGCATTCACTGAGGGCTGACGACACCACGCCTCTCAAGGAAAACTAAGGGAGTGGAGGAAATATTGCAGTAACAAGTACAGGGTTCAATTTACGAGGAAGCTCCTAGTCGACTTGTTGTTGGGGAAGATAAATGATGTAATCATCATACAAATATATATATATATATATATATCTTTGTAGTACAGCTACCTCCCAATGTGGTGTCAGAACTCACGATTGGCCTGCCCTTGTTTGCACGCTGTCGCACAACAGCAGCGCAGTTCTTTACAAAAACTACACAATTCCAAAACTCACAGTGAAAACTTTGATATATCATCCCATGACCTGGCGAGGCGATCGACAAGTCTATAAATATAATTAATAACGCTTGACCAAAATAAATATACACATATATATATATATGTATATGCATATGGTATTATGGTTGGTCCGAATTGCGTGCTTTAGCTGTCGCTCTCATTTGGACATAGTCCACGACTCATATTCCATGCAAGAATTTAAAGCCACTTTCCATGCATGCATTGTATTCTTATTTTGATGGCCAATGATGATGATAATGTCGATGATAGTATGACCCAGTCTGGATGACAGCTCGATCGCAAAATTTTTGTTCTTTGGTAATTGCATCATGACTTGAATTTCTTTGGCTGTGGGTATATGTCTTGCATTGGTTCCATATTTGCAAATTAATTAGCATCCAAATTGATGTAATTTGTAACAGTGTAATTAAGTTTAAATGAAATTCCTTCTTTTGTTCTTAAGTTTAAAGGTTGAAAAAAAGTATATGAGCAAGCTGTTCTTTATTGGTAAATCTTCAAAAACCGTAAAAATGACAGTACTATGCATATGTAGAGTAAGAATTACCTTCCATCGTTTAACAGCTATATATTTTGCTGATTTTGTTTGGTCATGTAATAAAGTTTACCAACAGTGCATTGTATATTTAGCAAAAAGATACAAACAATAATTGGCGATACATGTAAAAAAACTGTACAGATTATATATTCTGGACTTGGTCAGTGTGTTATTTGCTTCGTTAATATTACTATATGTAACTTATGTGTGAATAAAAACTAAAACCTATCCTTAGATCCTTTTATACACACACACACATACATGCGTTTTTGTGCGTGTGTCAATTTATCTTGACTGCTTGCTTCCGGGCCATAAACTCTTCATGACGGGTTTGGAACATTAATAAAAGGATATATTATAGAGAGAAATTTGTTTTCATCTAGGTATTGGCAAATACGTGCAATAAAAGATGTTTAAGGTTATGATGTGTTTTTTTATTACGTGAAGTTTATCATTTTTTTCCTTGAAATGGTTTTCTCTTTCTTCTTTTCCTTTTTTAGTTCCTTTAGTTTCTTTCTTTTCTTTTTTCCCCCTACGCCTTAAAACAAAATGAGACGCCAAGCTCACAAGTTATCTCATAAATTAATTTATTCTATTTTGACGGATGAATATGCCAATAAATTAATTAGTCCATATATATCAAGTTCACATATGTTGTCCTATTTTTTTGTCGTATTCGTTGTCTCATTTATTATTTATTCAAATATTATTTAAACTTAACAGCTTAAACACATAAATAGGACCTAAACAAATAAAAAATAATTAAGCAATTCACTTATATGTCAAAATTTAATTTGAGAGACAGCCACGAAATAGAAATCAGGACAACAGATCTTGATTCATACATATCTTGGAGCCCAATTACGTTTTGAGTCGCAATAGAAGTCCTAACTTTTTTTTTTTTTGGAGAAAAACGTAATTTTATTGAGCTAAATCAATAACTAAAGATGCATCAATAATGGCACATATGTGATTAGGTAGGGTGCACAAAAAACTCATAAAATTGCCCTTGCATTGCCAATTGTTTTGTGCCACCACTACAAAAAAACCTATGACTTTTAGTTATAACAGCTTTTAACAAAACTTTTAGTCACAATAAAATGTTATGACTAATATGATTTGTCACAACTTTTAGGTCAATTTTTATTGTAAGTAACTAAATGCATCATATTAGTCACAATATTTTGTTGTGAATAAAAGTTTTGCTTAAAACCATTGTGACTAAAAGTCTAGTGTTTTGTAATATACATTATCAACCCACAAAAACCACAAGTTCAAACGGCTCACCTGTTACGTATAACAGGCAGTTTTAATTTGGGTTTTTCCCAAACCATATTTTTTTTGCTTTCAAAACCATCCCGTCATAATCTATGTTAGAATGGAAAGTGATCACTTGAGGTGCACCTATTATTAAGTTTACTTTTTTTTTAGTGCATATGTGTTGAGATTTTTTCAAGTGTCATTAAATATGTTGCCTATATTGAGATTTTATTACTTATGTTTGATGAGATTTTATTAACTATCAATCTTTCGAGACTTTAATTACTTTAATTACACGTGTCTTGGGACTTTGTTAAGTATTAATATTATTAGCTATCACTATGATTGTTACTTTGTTTTTATTAAGCTTATTTTTAATGCTTAAACTTTGAGTGTTAGACTTTTACAATTTTTACAGGTATGAATATATAAATTAATATTGATTCATAATTACTATGAATTATGAATTATAAAAATGTGATATTGATGTTCTTTGTTTAGTTTAAAAGATAGCAAGTAAATGAAAAATTTGTCTTAAAAATACTAAAAACATATAATCAAATTACTTTTAAGTATATATTTTTTTCTTTTTTAAATATTTTCTAAGAAAGCCTAATTAGGTGGCCGAGACCTTCTAATTTGTCAACAACCCGTCCGCCTATACCACTTGACCCAAACCGTTAATTCATGTAACGGGTTGTAATGAGTTGTTATCCTTTTACTTACAGATGAAGCCTATATGCAAACTGACATAGAAACCATACAAACTAGTGTTTGTATATTTAAGCAACTACTTACCAATTTAAAGATAAATATTGATCCTGAAAAAAAAATGTTTTGTTGCCCTATGATCGCTAGTGTACTGCATCAATCTTTAATTACAGAGATCCTAAATTTAAATCCTATTACCTTGTTGAAAAAAATCCAATCAAAAATAACATTTAATTAAAGAAAAACAACCACAAAGAGAATTTGGTTACGTTTCTACTCCACGGTAAACTGTCACATACCTTGTTATCAACTCTACGCGTGGACGGTTATTGTTCACCGTGCGTTGAGTTAATACTCCTGCACCGTTAACTTCCCCTAGGCCACACTAATTTTATCACACAGATGGCTTACACACGAACTGCAGTAGGCTTCTAACACTCAATCAATTAGTTCTCCCTTAAAAAAAAAAAAAAAAAAAAAAAAAAAAAAAAAAAAAAAAAAGAGGTTCCCTTTTTGGCATATTTACCCCCAAATTATTTACATTTTTGCAATGCAGTCCCTAAACTTAATAAAGTGTGGTAATAAAGTCTTAATTATAAACTTCCGTGAAAACTAGAAGGGAAAACAATCACTTAGATGCATATGACCCATTTAGAAATCCTATACACCTCATTTGCTTCTAATAAGAGTCAAGTTGTTTAATTTTCTACCCAAAAAAAGAAGAAAAAACAAAACAACCTATATTATTGTTAATTGATTTTGTAACAATTAATTGACTAATTTGTATACTTTAATCATTGTAGTACTCAAAATTCCATCACTTCCTTTCTAAATGGATCACATATATTTTTCGTCTTAATTTTGACAAATATTTGTAAGTAGGGGCTTAGTTGTCACACTTAGTTAAGTTTAGAGACTCAGTTGCAATAAAAAAAATTTAAAGATCAGATTAGAAAAGCATAAAATTTAGAAGATAAAAGCACCAAAAATAGTTTTTTTTTTTTAATGGTGGTGTGTTTGGGGGACACTAACATTCACTAATATTCTACTTCTTGAGAGGAAAATTATTGTTATTTCAAAGATGCCTTCTATTGTTGGTAAATAAAAAAGTTCTCTTAACTTTGAAGTTTCCTCCAAATCTCTCTCTTGAACTAGTTAAGTTGGATGATACTTGGCCGATTTGATAAATTTATCTTACTAATAAGATGTCTGGTATATTGTATTGAGTTAAAACTTTTAGTTCAATCGCTGTAACATATAAAACCTTTACATTGTAATTATTTTTTACTTTATATGACTTGATTTGAAACATTGTGCCAAGCACACCATAAATAATATCCAAAGCCGGAAATCATGTGTTATGTATACTTCAATCCAATTAATAGCTAACTTAATATAAAGCAAAACACTACTATTTTAGGAGAGTCTACGGCTGTAAAAGAGGAATTAGTTAAAAACATTTCAAAATATTTTTCAAGAGAAATATAAGAAGACGCTGAGAAAGAGAAGGACCCTCATGTTGAAGTTCTCAAAAATCGGTGTTGTGTTGCTTCCTTTTGCAGTTTTTATTTTCCCTGACTGTGTAATTTTTATTTTATTAAGTAGACTTTTTGGATTCAACTATATCACATATAATTTCAAAGAAAATTTTCATAAATACTATTTTTAAAACTTCTTTTTGATAAATACTACACATATTTAAGTATGACACAACTTAAACATAATATAAGTGGTAATGTATTGTAATTTTTTAAATGTGGCATTAATAAACACGTTTGTTAAAAAGATGTGATATAACATGTAATTTTCTCTCATTTCAATATTTTTACATATCCATAATTTCAAAATTATTGGACATTGTTTTAAAGAATAAGAATCTATGTTTCATATTTACTCTAACAATAAATCCACACTCATTTCTTTCAATCTTAACGTCTAGAATTTGAATCCCCCATCCTATTCTCTAACATTCTAACCAACTCGAGAGAGAGATTTGAAAGCACTTCCAAAATTAATCGCTTTTCGTAGTTCTCAACAGTGAGAGGATGATATGAGAAGAGACATGCAAGGTTTTAAATAATTTAATTTGTCGTGTAAAAATTTTTTTATTAATTGTAAAAAATTATTGTTTTTTAAGATACTAAAAGGCAATTTTAAATTGCTAGATTTAATCAGTAAGTTGATAGAAAATTCATTGTCCGTTTGGTTCGAGTATTTGAGTAGAGTATTTGAATGAAGATTTAAATTTTTGTGAGAGAATATACTGTAGCAAAATGATTCGAACCATAATTCGAATATTAAACCAAACGGACCCTATAATTTCGATACGATGCGACAAAACTTGCTAAAACAATAACAAAACCCACAGGTTATATGTATTACTTCTTACCACATAAAGCATCCACCGCCTTCTTTCAGCAAAAACAAACAAATAAACTCCCTTTAAATACCATTGAGAATAAAACAATGCTAAAGGGTATCTGTTGTGCTCAATACCACATACTACTACAGAGTAGGTCCCACAATATACTTAACGCCACAACATTACAACTAATAGACCTACACTTTATTAGTTGTAATGTTCAACAGCACAGATGTCTTTGGCAATTTTCTGGAGGATAATACGGGAAAAAGGGGTCGCATACGTGTCCAAGAAGGTGGTTAGAGAAGGAGGAAGGAGCAGACCTGGCATGAAAAATGGAAGCCAGAGATACAAAACCAGACAAATTTAGTTCACAGATAGTTATGTACTGCGGTGATATTCACCCGTTCAGGTTTTCTCTACTAATCATGGCAAGCAAGCCCCCCAATCAGATTGGTTTGCTATGTGTTGGATTTTGATCCACCGATGGTTGCTGCTGGTCACACCATTTCAATGGTACGACACTCACGGATTATCCCTAGCCCCTCCATAAGAACTTCCGTTTCTTTCAGAAGTTGAAACGACCATTGTGCCGCTGCCAAACATGCTCCTCTAGAGTTAGACCAGGGGCATTTAAGGTAATTACATCCGACCCAGGTTTAGTGTAAACCTTCTGGTATAAATGAAGTTACCATCTAGAACATGTGGTATTCATTACTTTCTGTGTGTTAAGAGAAATCACATTTTATGATCTTTTCTCGCTCTGTTTTTTTGCTGTTCTTTTTCTCTCTTTTTTGGTGAGAGAGAAAATATTCAAATGCAGTGAACGGCAATAGAATAACTTAGTAAGTATTACGAATGCTTCTTCTTTTCTTCTTTATATTATTTTTACGTACACTGGAATTAGATATGAACCTTTGCTAGTTTCCACCATTCTTTTCTTTTTCATAATAAACTTCTGAAAATCTATGCTCATATTCCTTTTCATTAACTAGAAGGAAAAAATGGCATTTTCAAAAAATTTCACGTATGGGCTTCTTTATGCTTTTTACAATTAAAAGAAATCTTGTGATCGAGCTAATTGATGGTCGTGACTTCAGAATGTTTCTTTACAGGGTGTTTGAGATAGCGGTTAGAATCATTGATTAGAACTATAAATACTGTAGCATGTGAGAGCTAATACTGTTCTTAACTAAAGAGTTGATTATAATCAATTAATACCAAACAGGCTTTTAATTATTAATTATTGATTAAATTTTTCAAAATTCAAAGTGTTCCTTTGTTAATAGTATTATTATTGTTTAATACGTACGTTTCTTTTCATGTTCGATATGTTGCCAGATATTCACACGTCGTTGATATTCATACAGTGAGAAGTACATTCGACAGGTGCCCCATTGCTTTTTCTTGACTCAGATTGTATGTATCTCTACCTCATAAATTTCCTCCTCTTTTTTTCTTTTTCTTTTTAAAATTAAGCTCTATATATGTATTAAATTATATACGTTCTTCTCATGACATGATGAGTTTTTGTTATTTTATTGTTGATAAACTTAATCCTGTTTAAGAGAGAGAGAGAGAGAGAAAAAAGGTGTTCCTTGGTAAGCGAATCTTTGTCGGTGCTTAATTATTTCCGCCCCTTGACTTGTTTGGTGTAGCTTTCATCCATGTTTGTTATCTGTTTGTCTTTTTTTCCTCAAAATGAAAAGAATATATTTTATATTGCCAAATAAACATTAATATACAAACTATTTTTTTCCTTGTTGCTGCTGTTTTTTTTTTTTCTTAATTCGTTTAGTTGTCTTTTTGTTTTTTCTTGTGTTAAAATCACAGGTGTTATAAGTTATTCATTCCTTGGGATTGAATTTTAAAATAGTTATAAGAAAGGAAGTTTTGTACGTTTTTTGTGCGTTCACGTATAAGACTTGACACTTGAGTTCAGAATCGTGGCCGTCTGTTGTCTTGACAAAAGATAGGTCGTACAAGTTAGATGAACGGCTTCGGGCACAAACAAGTACGCTGGATTTGAACAACTGACAACTATAGTTACTAATCCTTGTATACGGTGGAGAAAATAATTTTACTTTACCGGTAGAATATGATATTGTAACCATCAGATTAAAATTTTAATGATTTTATTTATGACAGTTTATATTATAAATTTCTAGCGTGTAATGTAGAACTGCTTTTAATTACAAATCGGATTGTTAAAAAGTTAATCGGACAACTAAAATACTTATATTTCACCGATGGAGCAAAAATGACTTCACCACAATATATATTACCTGCTAATAACACGAACTAAATGTTTTGGATAAATTATGACATGCCTTTTCATTCACTGAGATCATATATATATATATATATAGGCGAAGCTAGAAAATTTTTTAGGGGTGTAATACAACAAAAATTTTGAACTAAAACTATAACGTAATTGTATTGTTTAATTTATCCTTATTTTTGTTATCGTTTTATCAATTTTATTCTTTTTCTGAATAAAGTAAGTAAGTGATAGAATTCAATTCACTTTTTAAAACTTGGAACTCCAAAACATGAGTTTTCATAGTACTATTGATGTTTTCTGATTTATTTGGGGGTTTTAAGTTTAAAATATGAATAAAAACCTGAGATATAATTGAAATATTTCTAAAAATCCTACATCCGTGAAGCAATTTATAAGACTTCAGAGGGGTTGAATAGTAGCAACATAGTTAAAACATGTTTTTGGAGATATAAAATTAGAAGAAGCGATTAAGCTAGGGGACGGCTGCTCCCTCGACCTAATATTAGCTCCGTCTCTATATATATATATATTTCCTAATCTCTGTTGAAGATGAGGAATAAATTAATTTACAAATGTATCGAAGAATAACTAAATAAGAAATAAATGTTTTGGATAAATTATGGCATGCCTTTTCCTCAAATATCTAATACATACATACATACATATATATATATATACACGAGAATCAAATAACAATACATAATCCATATAGAACTTGATCTAAACCAACTATTATATTTCGTTTGAACATAAATATATTTTTCTGTTAGAGTAAATACTTTTTCAATTAATCAAAACTAGCTACTGATGTAACTATTTTTATGATTTTTTTTTCCTTTTACAGGTTTACTAATTGGGGTGGCGGTACCAATTTTCAAAAAGCTACAACTATTCATATACATATAAACAGTGGGGTTTGAAAAGTTGAGTACTTCTCGTTGTAGCTAGCAAGTTAATAGGAGAATTATTGGATTTATGGGGGGAATTAAGCTTATTCAATAAAGCTAAATCAATCGTTTCCTCTCTTTCTGCTATGATCATGTTGGGGGCAAGTGGGACCCCATCTACCATAAAAATCCCAATTAATATCAAATTAGGAGTTCTTGATCTAACTCTCCAACATGACCCCGTCTTGGACTCAAAGCCTTAATCTACGCAGAAACAAAAACTACTCCTCCTTATCATCATCAAGAAATCATCCATTCTTACAATATGGCTTTAAGTACTTCAGCACTACTGCCTCCAAAAACGACACTGTTAATGACAAACACCTCATGGCCGCCGTCATCCTTCTCGTCCTTCGTGTCGGACGACCTGATCGGAGCCGACAGTGGCGTTCACATTCTGATCGGCTCCAACGACATTAATAATGGCCAAACGACATCGAGGGTAGAGAATAAGTACAGCAAACACATGTCGTACAAAGATCGAGTACACGACAAGCGGGGTCAAGCAACGACCATCTAAGTACAAAAACGACAAGTATCGCCGCCTATACCTAGGCTTGCACGGGAAGGGAACTTCGCGGGTCGAGTGCCTTGGGTTTGGACCAGGCATTACGAGGACGGCAAGCTCATCCTCCAGGGCCATCCTCTGGAGCGCTACGAGTACTTCGAAGCTCGCCGTGATGATGGCCGCCTGATCTCAGGTCTTTTTTCCATAGAGAACCACAACCATCGTCAAACGGAATCAAGATCAAGACCGTGGTGTGAAGAAGATCAGTTGATTCAATTGGGCAAGGAAGATCATAAGGTGCATGATCATGATGGTGGTGATGATGATGAAAGCAACGACAATGATCAAAGCGTGGCGGTCTTGGAATCGCTCTCTGATCAGTTATCATGTATGGAAGATGGAATACTTAGCAGAAGTAGTACTGTTACTCCGAAGGGCATTAGTGGTATTTATGGGTGTGGGATGTTTATGGACATCCATGAACGAAGCAATAATCCCTCCTCTTACTTAGTACAGGCCTCTTCATCAGCTCCTCTAGTCCGGCCTATGACTAGTGTTATCATGTAATTAAAGCTAGCTTTTTATCGATTTGTGCGTGTCATTCTTGCACAGGGGCCATGCTAATTTCTCTACATCGTTCCAATTTTATCGGAAGGGACAAAGCTGGCTTTTTCTCTTGTTATTAATTTTGTTCAGACACAAGCTAGCTAGCAATATATTAAAGTACTCATGTTGTTGTAATGAAAATCTAGCAAAAGCTATGATATTTTACTTTCTAGAACATAAATTATGTCTTTTGATACAATGACATCAATTGTATTCTTAATTTCTAGATTACTATAGATAATTCGAGTTTCAAGTCACGGTGAATCAGGTTCAGATCGATGCATCTTGCACATTGCAATACCATGAATCAAGTACTAAACCGACACAGTTTGCATGAACAGCGTGATATTCCACATACAATCCAGCCAATCCATGTTCTGTCTCCATTTGTTATGGAAGGGAAATAGGAAAAAAGGGAAACAAAAGGTCTCATATATGTAGTACATACGTGCATAATATTGGGAAAAGTGCATCAATACTAAACATTTCTTCGATAGATTTTAAAAAGCATTTCGACCCTTCAAAAAAGTTTAAGAGGTTCTTATCAAATACACAAAATATTACTTGTCATAAAAGCCCCCATTAAAAAAAAAAAAAAACTTAACGACAGTTTTGATAAGACTTTAAAATCTTTGTTCGAACATTTTATTACTCATTAGAAAGTTAAAACAACTTTTTCGTCCCACTAGGCGCTTTCGAAATTATATGGATGCAAATTCTCACTCAGACTGTGACGAAACAATCCACTTGGAGGCCATATATTTCTATATGACTAATAACCCCCAAATATTTTCAATAAATTACATATACTAGGTAGCTCCAATATAATCAAATAGTTGCCTTAAAAAAAATAGTTAATGGCCTAATTCCCATGACCATACTAAATAGAATCACCCCACTCTAACTTCAAGCATAGTGGGCCAGACGCTCTCGCGTCCAACGGAATATTCCAACTTGCAAGCTGCTGGCTATCTAGGACACGTCCAAAGCTTTCAATTCTTGCAGATTTTAAGTCATGGCGCCAACACTTAACGTGAGAGGAACCGCAGCAGCTTTTAATATTTTTCCATGTCCAATACACTATCACGAAAAAAACCTAACAAGCCGAACAACGAGAACATTAATTCAGTAACTAAAAATTTGAGAGCTTAATTTGTGCAAATGCTCATCACAGAAGCAGAAAAATAAAATTCGAAAAAATAAATTTTGAGAATGGACTTAACTAGAATACGAATAGGGTATTTAGAGGATGACTAAGATCTTGTGCCTTTATAAAACTACGATAACCAGACAAGACGGATATTGTCTTTGAAGGAGAGCTGCAGAGTAGGCGATCGATAAGAATTGGCTCATAATCCCACTCATCCTCCATAAAACACAATATTTCCAAGTGTGCAAGTTGAAACGCCAGATGAACTGCAACTTGTCTTTACTCTTCGAGATCAAAAATTACCTTCCTTCACACGTAATGCATATAAAAATCCAATAATGCATCAAAGAGGAGAAGGAGGAGGAAAAACAATGTAGAAGAAAACGCTATCACGATGTGATATGCAATAACAGCATGAAAGGTAAGCATGTCATTAATAAGAGTAATAACTGTCCTGTACTAACCAGCAGCCTTATAGAATCTCTTAGAGTGGATATTGCAAGAAACTCCCTTAAATTAAGGAAGTAAGAAGTGTTAACCGGAAAACTCCGTAACACACTAACACTCTCCAATTCAGAAGAAATGCTCTTTGAAAATAGAGGAGGAAGCGTTTCTGCACTATATCTAAAAATGACAGAGCAGGAGCATCGATTTCAAAGGCCTCAATCTTGTCGCAAGAATAAAAATAGACGTTCAGGAGATATTGTGCAGATCTAACCCTTCGCAACATATAGCAAAAACCAATTGTAGGAAAGGAAAGCTAGAAAGAAACGAGTGAAACAATTCATCTATGATAGCGGAATTATCTAGACTAAATTTTCTCAAACCATGGGGAGTCAAATTGAATACTGTACGAGGCAAAACTTCACCAACTACTGAGCTAAAAACAAATTTTTGAAGGTTTGGAGCATCAATATCAGCCATCAAAAGTTCAGATGCAGTAATCGCGACCGCCTTGAGTCTTTGGATATGTCAAGCTTTTAAGTCCCCTAAGATTCCCAAGATGAAGAGAGTGTATGGTGGGACCATTGACGATATCCTGGATTGACTTTTCGCTTAAACAAATCCCAACAAACATTAGCATCAGTTTTCGAAGAGAATAATATTTGATTGGATCTAAAACAAAGATGGTTTCGGGAAAAATATAACAACTTAGCGGCTGGGGTGTGAAGAGATCTAAGTCTACCTCAAAGGCACCATTCTTGAAAGCAAATTTTAAACATTCAACAACTTTGGAATCCAAGTTAGGATCGACACAATTTACCCAGAGACGAAATTTCTACACTCTTTGCTTACAAAGACAAAACCTCATCAAGGAATTTTTCACACTTTTCATGAAATTGCCAACAGATTCAGGACTCAATTTGGAAATGAGGAGTCTTCAGATAAGTGTATTGGTCAAAATCTAATATCAGGAATGATTCTCAAACACAATTCCATTTCTTGGACAATACACTAGTTCTTGCAGCATCTTCTCTTGGAAGAAAAGACAAAGTATCATGTAAAATAAATTCGGGCAAGTAGGAAAATCTGTCCACAGAATCACGCTCCATTCGGGATCACGCTCCATTCGGGTATTTCTTATCCTTCATCGTTTAAATCATAAATTTCTGCTTCATGTGTTACATCCGAAATTTTAGCAAGTGGAAAGATGAAATACAAAAGTAAAAGAATTGGATGGGTTAAACTCTTACCAAAAAAGGAAACTTATATCTTTCTCTCCAAAATTGTTTCGAGATTAACAAATAGCTGAAAGATAGTTTCAAAACAAAACAGAAACCAATATTACCTTATAATTTCAGAAACCCGCTTTACAAACTCACAACAAATTACCAAGATGAACTGCAATCTAAATACATATATATTCAATCAATTAGAATAAGAATATGGAAAAAAAATTTCCAATTATTTTCCATACAAATGTTCAATATTTCATTACTACAATCAAGGCTATTAGCGACGACATTTTTTGCAACGATTTTTGTCGTCACAAATATTACACAATTGCGACATTAGGTCGTCACAACTGTGTGTTCCGTATGCACCATCATAACGTTGTCGATAACACTATTTGCGACGATATGTCATCTCAAATAATTAAAAAAAAAATCCTTTAGTATTGCAAGGACATGTTGTTGCAAATAATATTTGGCACCTAAACCTATGTGGCGCAAAGTTTTCTCGTGTCACTAGGTAGGTATTTGTGACGACATTGTTGTCACAAATAATAATAAGGTGCACGTGGCAGTCACCGTGTTCATATTTGCGACAATAATATCATAAATATTAATGTGATGCAGCTGTGTTTGGCTGTCAAACACATTTGACTATGACGTTATTTGTGACGACAATGTCGTTGCAAAAGGTAAAAATTAATTTTTTTGCAAAATTTTAGCATAGGAAAAGGTGGTCTATTTAATTTTATTTGCGACGATATTTTTATTATGTCATCGTAAAAAGTTGTTTGAGAATCATCTTAAGAGACGCTGTCATTTTTTTTGTTTTTTGCAACAACATTATACTTATTTGTGATGACAAAATGTTGTCGCAAAAAGCTCTGTATATAAAATGAACCCAAGAGCTCCTCTTCCTCTATTGTCTCTGGCGTATTTCTCCTCCTTCGAAGAATTCTCTCTATTTTTCTACCCTATTCCATCTCAAATCCCTCTTAAACATTCAAAAACACATAAATTCATGAATTTTATATTGTAAAAACTCAAATTATCAAACATTTATAGAAATCTCCCTAAATTGAAAAATCCCCAAACTTTTTCCCGGTTGAGTTTTAGAGTTTTTTGATTGTTTTCCTACCATCCATTGAAGTTTTTGCTGCTATCCTCTTTTTCTAACCCCCGTTCTTGGTGGGTTTTAGGTTATGGAAGTTTTTAATTTTTTGGTATTTGGATTTTTGGAATTGTGTTGTCAATTGGATTTTTAGAATTGTGAAAATGTTAGTTGGTTTGTGAATTGTTGTAGAATTACAAATTGTGATTGTGATTGTTTTTGGACTTGTGTAGTTATAGTTAAGTTAATAATAAGTTGTTTATCCAAGTGGTTTGGGTTGAAAATAAAATTAAGTTAATATAGTATAGTATAAAATTAATTTTAATGCATTATAGTAATAAAAAAAATTGAAAGAATAAATGTTAAAGTTATTGATAATAATAATTGAAATATCACATTCAAAGTTGTTATTACTAATTAAAAAATTAAAATAACTAACGAATTTTTCAAGCTTTAGCTCCTTCTTTGAAATACTTGAAACTTAGCTAGTTCTCTTTGACATAAGCCATGATATAATTCATCAAAATCTCTCTTAAAACCTAAAGAAAAACCAGTAAACCACTTAAGAAAAGTTGGAGTTTATACCTTCAAAACTGCTAATCCTTACTCAAAAACACTTAAACTTGCTTCCAAAGTGGATTTGAAGTTGCCTTTTTTATAAAATATTTGAGAGA
This sequence comes from Artocarpus heterophyllus, assembly GCA_025403435.1. Taxonomy (NCBI): domain Eukaryota; kingdom Viridiplantae; phylum Streptophyta; class Magnoliopsida; order Rosales; family Moraceae; genus Artocarpus; species Artocarpus heterophyllus. The sequence goes on from CM046334.1 coordinate 13,769,213, forward strand.
GAATGAGGGAGTGGCTGGTCTTTACATGGGAGAAAGTGGGTATATTTTTTCATGTTTCATGCAAAACGATGGAGACAAGGCTCAAGCTTATCATTTAGGAACCATAAAAACTATCTAGGGATCAAAATTGAAATAAAAAGATTGCTCCCAACCACAAGCCAAAACCAGTCCTCTAAGGGAAGATGTGGTAATTTTTCCTCATTTAGGGTGTCATCAAATGGGTCCCACTTTACTTTTTAAACTGTTAAAATTTACACTACATTGTATTTTCACATACTGCCAGCATATTTTCCTACATAGTTTATGAGATTTACAACATTCCACACTTATTCATATCCTCCACACAATATAATTCCTATACTACTTAATTCTATACAGTCTAATTTTTATACTGTATTACTTTATTAGTATAAATTCCATACTGTACAACTTTACCAGCCCAACTTTCATATTGCATAACTTTATCAGTGTAATCCTTATACTATATTATTTTCATGCTGTACAATTTTACACTGCTTAATTTCTATACTATGTAATTTTCAAATTTCTTTACCGTATTTTCCTTATACTATAAAATCTCATACAGTACTATTTTATACCACATTTTTCTTATAGGCCTTACCTCACTTAAGACTATAACATGATATTTAATCTTGTAAATTTCATTTTTACTCTTATTAAATTTGTCACAAAAATTCAGATTTAAATAATAATCCTTGTGACACTAAATTTGCTTTTTAAGTCCTTAACAAATTTTTGAGCATAAAATTTAGGTCACAAATTTTGTACATAAATTACTTAGCATAGCCCTGAATTATTGCATGTAAAATGTATTAGAAATTCTCGGGTGTCATACTACTATACAAATGTGTCTACCATGGAGTTAACTTGCCTCCCCCATTGGATGTAGATCCCAATTAGTCTTATCATATATAGAGGGCTAGCTAAATACATAGACTACAAACTATATAATTTAGACTATTAATATCTGAATCAGATCTATTTGCATATAAACCTATATATGCCTAATTCCAAAATTTGGTTTTAACAGTCAAGATCATAATTTTGCTTAATATAAAATCATTTATATGAACATAATGAGGACTAATAAGAATACATGAAATAATCACACTATTATTTATTTCATCAAAATTTTCATAAATACAATTAAGGTATTTATTTCTTAGAGCACGTATCCTTACAAACATTTATTAAAATCTTAAATTATACTTGATATTTTCTACTAATAGTTTAAAAATCTAATGTTTCCTATAATTTTCTATCTTTTCTTTTTTCAAAACCCCATTTTCAGGTTGTTGATAGAGCTTTTATTTATAATGTGAATTTTCAATAAGTATTTCAAACCATATTTTTTAAAAAGGCTTGAAACTTTATCATGGTTACTTGAAACTTTAAAGCAATGAAAATGCTATAATAAAGTTTATCATGGTTGCTTGAAACTTTAAAGCAATTTATAGTCTACTTCAAAATAGCTTTGTGAGAAATCACGTTACGTGACTTTGACTGGAAAGTGCTCTAAAAAGCCTAAGCTTTTCTGACAAATGGTTTAAAGCATTTTCGAAAACAACTTAAGAACCTAGAATGCCAATAACAATCTTTATGAAACTCTGCCAAACACGCTAGTTTTTGGTGGGTGATTCAAAGTTCAAATTAAATACTATTTTCTTTTTTCGAGAAAATAACATAGATGACAGAGTAAGAGAAAGAAGAAAAAAGAGAGAGAATAATAAGCATGGTATGTATGCATCACATAATTTATATATTATTAATTATTCTAGAGTTTTTAGAAGTTTCATTTGAACTTCAGTGTTAAGAAAAATTTTGTATCATACGTAAATTTCACATGCCTGGATATTTTTGTAATATTTAAGTATTCATATTTTTTTAACGCCCATATTCCTATCCTTGGTGGTCCGTGAATTTTTTTTTTGAGAGTTGTTGAGAACAAACTTGCCCCATAGCATTTGTTTCATTACAATAAAGAATGTCATACAAATCAGTCACTACTATTAACACGTTTGAATGACATACAAATCAGTCAATACTATTAACACGTTTGTTTTAAGGTTACAAAAAAGATCCCTATCATTTTTGTTATTTTCTGTAACAAATATTTAAATAAATGTATATTATGTTTGGCAACATAGTTTAAAACATAAATTTAATAATTCAAACCTACTTTAAAGCTTTTTTTTTTACAGAATTTAAATTGCTAACTAATTTTGAGTCAAACTTCTATTGAAATCTTCAATTCAAAACGTGTAACAAACACGCTAAAATAGGGTGTTTAGCAAGTTTGAACCAATTTTAGTTAAGACCAGTGTAGCATATGAGAACTTGATATTATAGTTTATTTTTTCATGACACTATAATATATAAGAGTTTTATATTATAGCAACCAAAAATTTTAGTTGAACTAAGAATGTCAAACATCCTATTAATATGAGAAATTTATAAGGAATTCCCTCTTAAGAGCACTCTTTATCAACATTGTTCTCCTCTCTTTCACTTTTTAAAATTGCCCCTTTTAAAGTTATTTATTTTATAATTTGATTTATCTATTGACATGTTTGTCCCTATAGTTTAAAAACCATTTAAAAACCAAATCAGAACAGAAACCCTAGTTCAATCAAATTTTCTACTCTCTCTCTATCTTCTTCATTTCTGTCTTCTTTCCACCCTTTCTCTCTCTTCTCCGCCTCTTTTTGCCTCTCTCTCCGCTTATGTCTCCTCTCCGCCTCCCTCTCTCTCCTCTCTCTTCTCTGCTACAGTTTAGAGCAAATCGTGTAGAGCTGTGCCATCATCAGTCTTCGTTGCTGCAGATCCCTTCCTCTGCGCCGTTAGATCCTTGCTACCAATCTGCCTCGTCGTCGCTCGTCCTTGATCTTCTCCATCGTCTATCTCGCCAACTTTGCTATCATCTTCACTTTTTCAGATCTCTAGGCTGAGATCGGCATCGTTGGAACTGGAGATGGTCACGGCTCCAACGGTTACACGGAGTTGTCTATCTTGACATATTCATAGAGATCAAACGAAGGTCACAGTGGCAAGAAGATCATATCCATTATACTTTGTTCTCGGCACGGACATGCTCATTGCAATCTTTTTAGACCGTGATTTCACAGCATTCTAAATTTCGGTAGCATGTTTGCCTATTGACGCCACACTTTGGCGATTCCCAAGCCAAAGTTAAGTTCAATATATAACTAGTTTTTTTTTTTCTCCTTTTTGGTGTTTTTTTTTATTTTTCCTTTTTTTCATTTTTTTTAGATCTCTTCAAAGTTCTAATCAAGGATGCCTCACTTTGGAACTAGTTTCTGGAAAATGCTTCTTTCAAACTAGGGAGTAACTTATACTGAGAGAGTGTTTAAATGTAAATCGTACACTAGGAATACCTTCATCATAAGCCCGTACAGCCGTGAGGATATAATATTGGGTTGAATTTCTAGCTTTTGAGGAAAAAGGAAAAGAAGGAATCAGGTCTTATGTCATTAATTTTCTTTTTCTTTTTTTTTTAAAAAAATTTTAACAGTGGTTAATGTCTGGTTTCTTTTCTAGTCGGCATTGTAGCTCCTTGGTTGCCTACTTTAAACATTTCCACTGTTTTAAGAACTTCATTTGTTGAAGTTTCTTGATGCAATTTTTTTGGACAAGTTTATAATTTATGATTTTTATTTTTTGAACAAGGATCTGGTTTGTAGAAGTTAATGAACAACATAACAAGTTTCATGTTTTTGAGTCTCAACATCACCTTTTTTTCACTATGAGATTTTTTAATTCTAATTTCTAGCGGGAACCTAACAGGTTCTATTACGCTTCAGTACCTTACACTAGCAACCGGAGGCAGTTGGGCCTTCTTTTTTTCAAAGAAAATATGTTGGAACCTATTAAGTTACGCTTCAGCACTTAGCACCAACGAACGGAGGTTGTTGGCATTTTTTTGTTTCAAAGAAAATATACTGAAATCTAATACATTCCAACTTTGGAACCTACCACGTTACAATTCGGCACCACACATAGGTGACAGGAGGCGGTTGGAATTTTTTTGTTTTAAAAAAAATATGTTGGAATCTGATAGGTTGGGTTACAATCCAGCACCACACGTCAACGACCAGAGGTGATTGGTATTTCTTTATTTCAAATAATAAATGTTGGAACTTACCAGATTACAATCTGGCACCCCACCCCAACGAGCGGGGACGGTTGGTACTTTTTTGTTTTAAAGAAAATATGTTCGAATCTGATAGGTTCCAAATTTAAAACCTACCGGGTTACAATCTGGCATCCCACGTTGACGACTGGAGGCAATTGACATTTCTTTGTTTCAAAAAAAATATGTTGGAAACTGGAACCTGCTAGGTTACAATTTGGCACCCCGCACCAGCGACCGAAGTATTCTACCACTTGAGGGAGTGATAAGAGAGGGTAATTTAGACTTTTAATAAATTACTTTTTTAATTAGAGAAGGAAGCGTAACTTGGACTTTTAATAAATTATTAATTGTTAATAAATTGGTAGTTTTAATAAGTCATTTGTTTGAGGGCATTTTTAATAAGTTGGGGCATTTGAGAGCATTAGTGTTTTTTTTTTCTCTATTAATTTTGTTTAAAAATGATTAATTATAAAAATTCCTCCTCAATTATAACCCTTATAACATTGCACCCCTAAATTTGAAAATGTAACACACATTCCCTTGAACTATGAAATACTAATAAAAAAAACTCTTTTTGTTATAACTTTCAATAAAACTTAGTACATAATTAAGATTTATACATAATATAGGAGTATTTTAGTAACCCTATCATATTTAAAGCGAATTTGAATTCAAAAAGTTAATATAATTGAAAAATTTTAATTGTTGAAATAATATACTAGAAAACCTTTAAAAAGATTTAAAACAAAAAATCACTTCTTTCACTTTTATGTGACTGCATCATGATAAACAAATAGTTTAATTATTCATTAAATTATTCAATAATCTTATTATTTATATAATATTATATCATTTATACTTAAAATTATTATTGGACGGAGTTTTCTCAGTAATTTTTTATATTAAAGACAGCAGATTTTCTGTTTTGAGGCTAGGGAAAGTAGTGTTATACGGTATGGAGGAAGTTTTGTAATTACTCAAAAATAAAAAAAAAATAAAAAAAGATAGGCTACCGTTTGAAGCCTTAAAGGGAAAAAATAGAGAAGAAAAGAATCTTCAATGTACGTAAAGACTTGCATAGCCACGTGGACCCACAACCCACAAAGAAACAAGTTTGGCGTCGTCGTCATCCCCATTAACTTCTTGTTCGTGCTGCCCTGCTTGCCCTGCCTGGGAAAACCGGATTCAGAAGAAAGACCTCCAATTCTCATGGTGTTTTCAGCTCCCAAATTCCACGCTTTTCACGCCTTCATCTTCTCCAGGTCTAATACCAATTCCCTCTGCGAAGATCTACGCAATGCGTAAATGTTCGATTCTGTGGTTTCGTTTCAAACTTCAATTTGGTAGATTCTGGCGAATTCGTTATTGATTTTGTGATTTTGTAATTGGCTTTTTTCTTTTTTTTTCCTTCATAATTTTGGTCTGATTTTGCTCGTTGAATTTGGTTTTTTTTTTTAATTTTATATTTTCTTTCTCCTTTGAATTTCGGAAAATTTTGGGTATGCGAATTAATTTGACCGTCGTCTCTTAAAATTACACTAGTCTATGAACTTTGCAGGTCACCGCTAGAAGCTCTGTTTCTTTGGGTGGAAATAGGGAGCTTTTTTTGGGTAATAAGGGTTTGGGTGCTGTGATTATATTATCTTTTCGTTAGAATTTTGGCAATTTTAGCACCTAAATTTTATTAAGAAAGTGAATGAAGCGAATTGAACTAGTTTATTTTTTATTTGGATGATTCTGAGCAGATATTGAAAAAGGTCAGTTTTAATTTTTTTCGTGCAATTTGCAGTCTAGTACTGTGAATAGCCTAGGATTATTCATGTGTGTGGAGCCAAATTTTGCTAAATTGTTATTTAATTTGGTGTATTTACTGTTGTTTTGTTCAGAATTGTGTTATAATACATAAAATACGGGGCAAAAAAGGTGGGCAGCACCTGAGTTGAGTTCAAATATTACAACAAGTTCTCCTTAGTCTTGTGTGTTCTTGCCGGATTCTTTATGGGCGGTTTTTTGAGTTTGGCTGGACCCAAGTGCGGGGCAAACGAGTATCATGAGGTCTCACAGTATGAAACCTGCAAGAGACAAAGAATGTCGCCGAGCATCAATGAGAGCCCGAGACTGATTCCCAGTCTTCCGGATGAGCTATCGGTACAGATTATCGCTAGGCTTCCTAGAATTTGCTACTTCAATGTGAGGTTGGTATCGCAGAAGTGGAAGGCGACTGTTATGAGTCCTGAGCTTTTTAAGTTGAGGAAAGAAATGGGGACAACCGAGGAATGGCTGTATCTGTTGACAAAGGTTGAAGAAGACAAACTTTTATGGCATGCTTTGGACCCCTTGTCTAAAAAATGGCAGAGGCTACCTATGATGCCCAATGTCATTTACAAAGAAGGATCTGCTAAAGCTTCTTCTGCCCTTTGGATGTGGAGCATGTTGGGCCCTAGCATTAGGATTGCCGACTTTATTAGGAGCTGGCTTGGACATAAGAGCTCGTTCGATCAAATGCCGTTCTGTGGTTGTGCTGTTGGCGCTGTTGATGGATGCCTTTATGTGCTAGGTGGATTTTCTAGAGCTTCAGCTATGAAATGCGTCTGGAAATTTGATCCGATTCAAAATGCATGGAGCGAAGTTCCTGCCATGTCTACTGGCAGGGCCTATTGTAAAACGGGCATTTTGAACGACAAACTCTATGTTGTTGGAGGGGTTAGTCAGGGACGAGGTGGATTGACTCCTCTTCAGTCTGCAGAAGTTTTCGACCCTTCTACGGGAATATGGTCCCAAGTACCAAGTATGCCATTCTCCAAAGCTCAAGTTTTACCCACTGCCTTTTTGGCTGACATGCTAAAGCCTATTGCTACTGGGTTGACTTCATACATGGGAAGGTTATGCGTACCTCAAAGTTTGTATTCCTGGCCATTTTTCGTTGACGTCGGGGGAGAAATCTATGACCCTGAAACAAACTCATGGAATGAAATGCCAATTGGCATGGGAGAAGGTTGGCCTGCACGTCAGGCAGGTACAAAGTTGAGTGTTGTGGTAGATGGTGAATTATATGCTTTCGACCCTTCTAGTTCTTTGGACAGCGGTAAGATCAAGGTGTATGACCAGAAGGAAGACGCTTGGAAGATTGTTATAGGGAAAGTCCCTATCTATGACTTTGCAGGTTCAGAATCTCCGTATCTGCTTGCTGGTTTTCATGGAAAGCTGCATGTCATCACCAAAGATGCCAATCATGAAATTGCAGTTTTGCGGGCTGACCTGCACAATGATGTAGATTCTATACCATCAAGCTCAACTTCTGTCGTAGCTGACTCCTCTGACTTGGCGGCAGATTCAGACGCTGTAATTTGGAACACCATTGCAACTCGGGACTTTGGGGCTGCTGAACTAGTCAGTTGTCAAGTTCTTGCCATTTAGCTGAAGGCTAAGTATCACAATTTTAGCGTCTTTGCGAGTAAGCTGTTTGCTAAAGGGCTGAGATACGTAGTCAGGTTTCTGCAAATTGATGATCTACGCTTTTTATATGTACTCAGTATAAGATGAGGTATATTGTATAGAATATACGTATAAACCGCTATTTTACAAAACTGATATGATTGCTGAAGTTGTTCTGCAAGTTCTTCGTCTCTTGGATGTGATGTGCTTTCTGCATTCAATGGCGTTTGCTACCATTCTTCATTCTGGTAAGTAAAAGGCAAAAAAAAGAAGAAATATTAATGCTCTAGCCTAGAGAATGTGAGTTCTCAAAAACAATGATGTTCACCAGTAGAAAGTAAAATTATAATTACGTTTTGTTTTTTCAATAATATGGTTAAATTATATTTTGGAAACCAGAAAATTTAGGATAGGGGTTAGCCTAGTAGTACCTTTGCGTGGTTGCGTCGCTGGAACATGTAGAAATCTTTTCCATTTCTACCTTCTTTGGGTTCTCCTTTGATGCCATTACTCAATAAACAAAATCAATTTTCTTGTAAAATGAACCTCTTATAAGCAGGATATGGAAGAATCTGATTTTATAGATTGTTTGTTGCCCAAGGCCCTATCGTCGTTCAACTGATCTTTGACCCGTATGCTTGGGTCGTGAAGCCCACTTTGCTTGATTTTCTTGTCCCAGCTTTTAACGTTTCTATGATGAGGCATTTCTTTTCCATTTAAACCCATATTGAACAAAACTATTGAAATACAACTCCCATGTCGTCATGTTCACAGCTTCATAATCAGAATTTATTGATTAAGGCTATATATATAATAAGACCACTTGAACAAATTCCCAGCCAAGGTGGATCCTGTAAGAACTTCAGAATAAGACCTGTACTTCGTTTACCTTTTTCTCGGCTAAAAAGACTCTACATATTTGTGTGGTAGTGTTAGGAAGTGTCTAGTGTCACGGGCTGCATGATTTTGCCCCCACTATCACTTAGAAGGCTTGATCGAAGACTATAGGATTCTCTAGATTATTATTTTGAGGTTTGAAATCCTGTGGAATATTCTAGATGATCCTAGAGAAATCAGAGACAATATGGAGGAAGCTTGATGATTCTAGAAGGTTCCAAGATACTCTTGAAGGTTGTACAACACTCAAAAATATCGTGGAATGTTCCGAAAACATCAAGATCTATCTAGAACTCTCCAGACATCTCTAGAAGTCTTTGGGATACTTCTAGAACTTAGGAGATAGTTATAGAAGGTTATAGAATATGGTGTAATTTTGTATATTGCTAGGGAGCTTACTAGAATATTCTAGGGCATGCCATATTCCATAAATAGAATGTTTCTTAGATGGCCAATAACCTAAAATAGAAAAAAGGGTCCTTATTTGGGACCAATTCCCATGTATGAGAATCCCATGGATCCAACCAAGCAATTACCATATTTTGTACTCCTTTCTTGAGCCAATAAATCTTTCTTCCGTTCAAGTTCTTTTTCCTTGTTATCTTGCTCTTTCCCTAGCCATTTAACTTAGTATTTGAAGGTTGTTAAGCTGACTTAGCATCAGGAAGCGCTAAGTGCCGTATGGTCGCTTTGCGAGAAGATCAGGCCGTGACAATAACGCACACTTAAGGAAGAATTGTATAATCTCAAGATAGTTTTCTAAGTTTTTATAGGGAGCCGATATCATCAAATTCCTAATAAGCTGTCTAGCTGTATTGGAAGAAGCGGCTCTCTCTCTCTCTCTCTCTCTCTCTCTCATCTAGCTTCTGTTCTCTAAAGATGATGTTGCACAATAGAGAATGAGATCCCACTTCAGCAATGTGTCACTCTAATATTACTTTTTTGAGTTGTTGCATGTTTGAGGTATGAATCTGATGTTCTTTGTACTACTAGAGCAAAACATATTTCGGGTTTCATATATTAAGTTATGGTGCAACATCTGCAAACAATCATGCATAATTTTGCTAATAAATTATACATCAGCTCCAGAGTAACACCCTTCTCTGGCTAACATTAGATTCGTGAGGTTGCCTTCTAAACATCTAATTAGGGCTAAAAATTTATCAAAGTCAAATGCAAGAATCAAGGTTTAATATAAATTTTGGTCGCAGCCTCTTTTCCCAGCTATTGTTGCTTGCATTTTTATAGCAATTCATCTAGTGAGAATTAAAAAAACAAAAAACTATGCACCAGTGGGTATCTATCTTGCAACTTGCAGATCTGCAAGGAGACAAAAAAAAAAAAAAAAAAAAAAAAAAAAAGAAGAAGAAGAAGAAGAAAAGTGAGTTTGACTATCGGTGAGGCCCCTACTGGAGAAGGATGCTACTTCCTAATTGCAGTTTGTGCATTATGAACAAGTCCTAAATCAGTTCTTTTTATTGCTACAAGACGACTTAGGCAAACTGGAATCCTCAATCATTAAATAAAATAATAAACTCTTTTCAAATCTCTAAGTTGGGTCAGTTTGGTGGGTTTGGCTGTTGGGGCTGCTTGCCATTGTGAAATCCCCTTATCCAATAGATTTAAGTCTACAACTACAGAGAAGTCAGCAATAATGATTTGAATATGACTAAAGGCAGGTGCACAAATTGGGTTTCCTGTTCTTAGTTGTCCATTGTTGAAGTTCCTTATCTCTTAATCAATCCAAACTACCATGAATAAATATTGGTTAGTTTCGTGGAAGGCAAAAGTAGAAGATTGGATAATAAGATTAATATTCATTTTCCATTAATTAGAGTACGGTCATAGACAGCAACACTCTGCAGTATTCATCAGTATGACTCTTGGCCCTTTCTATTTTGGCTTTACCTTCTGACTTTTGCATGTGACTTTTGCATGAGACATGCAAAACTCAAATACCCTGCTTATATTTCTTGATTTTTTGTTTTTGGATGTTAATATCACACAGTTTTTAACTGTTAGATGTTTATCAAGTTCTGCTAAATTATTTTAATTTTTTTAATCTAATATGATTATGATATTATCCTAGGGTTAAAAAACTATATTCTATCACTCATTCTACCTTGAATTCTTTTTACTGCTAGGAACACTATTACAAGGGGGTTCTTCTCAGGATTGATGATTCTCTCAAGGTGGTATTCCTATATAATATCTATCCATATATAATATCTATCCGTATTTATCTTCAAAAGAAATCATTGGTTTGTTAGTATTTTGGAGAATTGGTACAAACTGGAAAGGGGAACAAATGAAAAAGAAAATGGTGGTGCTTTGGAATTTTGCTGGGCACAGTGACATTGGTGATCATGGAGACTAAATTTTCAAAAGCAATAACATATTGATTCTCTTTCTTGTCACAATGGGAATCTTCCAACAAATATAAGGAGCTCTTTTTGAACAATCCTCAGTGAATGACAGAAAATCGAATTTTGAGGAAAAGAGAAAACAAAAGAAGAAAAGAAAATGTTGGGGGGTAAGACGTGGGAGAATATGAAGTTGAAAGCAGATGATAAGGGCATTGACAATTTTGCTTCCATTAAGAGATTCTTTCCTTTCTTGCATGCTCTTTTCGTAGTGGAGGAGACTAGCTTTTGAGAAACGACACTATCTGCTCATGCCGTGATCTAATATATTAAGAGTTTGGTGTTCTAGTTCTGTATTACCGAGAGCAATAAAATCGTAAGAAGCAAATCAAACAAATAAGAACAGATTAGATTTATAGATGTTCCCCCTTAATTTAAGTGGTACATCCATTTTCAATCATAGTAACTTATTATGATGAAAAAGAAGTTCACAAAACAAAATCGCATACTTTAATCTTATTATGTTTTTTCTAACCTATCTTGTTGTTTGAATATTGACGTCTTCCTATCATATAAGAAAAGCCGAGACAACCAAAATTATGCGCGAAATTGCTAAAATAACCTTAATAGAGCTTTGGTTCCACTTATGCGCAAGGCGGTAATTGTCAGAATAATAATTAAGCTTGACATTGTTCATTACTTGTTGATACCATCGCACCTGCCTAAAGCACATGAAGGCAAATCCTCCTCATGTGCATTTTTGCAAATCCTGAAAATTCTTTGGAAGTTTGGCTGTGATGAGTTATCATGACAAGTTCAAAAATCAAACCTTTTTGACAACCCTTTGGAAATTGGTATCAAGATGAGATTATATTTAATACAGTCTATTATCATTAATCTTCACCATAATGTGTTTCATCTTTCCAGCCTGATCTACTATTATTGCTTCTCTGTCTAACACTAACGAGTTGTGACTTGTCCATGATTTTTTTATCAAAAAATTGCTGCGCATGGTGTGCACGTCACTAAGAACCAGTTTTGCTGGGACCATCAATCAAATCAATAATTGTAATTAAGTTATGTGTGAATCTTATAGGGTGTTTAGAAGAGTGGTGGAAATCAATAGTGGGAACCACTTTTATTATAGTATATGAGAGTTTTATATTGTAGCATATTTTTTTATTGTTACTGTAGCATATGAAAGCTTTACACTGTTTATAACTGAGATTGTGGTAAAAATTGAGTGATTCCTACCACTACCAAATACCCCCTTAATGTTAATATTTTGAGGATCAAGTTGAAATAGATACGTCCAATGATTTACGATAATCATGAAGGGTCATATATATATATTTTTTAATTAGAATCATGAAGGGTCATATATATATATTTTTTAATTAGAGATTTCTTTTGTAGTGTTATTTTTCTAAAACGATAAATTCTGATTCCCCAAACAAAACTATTTTATGTATATACCAGTTTATGGAAAGTCTATACAGAGGGCATTAACTGGAAGTAGAAATGGAAGAAAAAATATATATAGATACATGATGATATAATGTTATATATTGGATTCGAGAAGAGTGGGAAGGAGGCCTTAATCGTGTTTAACCAACGCAAGCCTTTATCTTCGCTTGGTAATGGCGAATGTTTTTACTTATTTTATTTGCGATTGTACAGAATCGATTCAAAATTCTCACTCCACCAGTTGGATTCCCAATCCCCTCCTTTATCCCTGATTTTTTTTTTTTCGGTGGAGCAAGTAAGTTATTAACTAAGGTTGCAAATAAGTATTTCAATGTTCTAATGCCATTAAAAAAAAAAAAAACTAGGCCAAGCTAGGGTGTTTGACAAAAATGGTTAGAACCAATTTTTTAGTATCTAATAGTTTAAAGCTCTCATATACTATAGTAAAAAGCAAAACAATTGCTACAACATAAAGTTCTCACATGTTATAATGTTTTAAACTAAAAAAAATTGTTTTAACTGTGCTTGCTAAACACCCTAATATTTTTGGCCGTCTAGAGTTGAACGGTGATGGTGGTATTCTAACAATTTAGAGAGTTTTTTTCCCCTTACAATTAAGAAGAGGAATTTGCTAATTAATTGGCACATGTAATATCAACCAAGATCAAGAGAAGTAAAGCCAACATGAATGCAAATAAGCAGCCAACTAAAGAAAGAATTAGGATGATAAATTGAATTAAAAAAAATTGACTTTTGCTTGGCAAAAAAAAATATTTTCGACTTTTGCATTTACCTGGACATGAGCAATTATTGGGTCAGCTTTCGCAGATGGATTTTTTTTTTTCTTTCAAACTTGCATTTTCCTTTTTTTCGATCTTTTCCAAGTATTTTTTTTTTGGGGCAAATATTTACTTCTAAATACAAATATTGTTTGTGGTCTAAATAGATCTTGATAACTTTATTTTTTTTGGTTCCGTTCCTAACTTACACTATTTAGGTTGGAATTTTCTGTCTTCAAAAAATGTTCCAGTTTCTTTTGACTAGAATTGTTTATATGAAAACAAATTAAGGATTATTACTGGCTGTTTGATTGAGTGATGGGAGCCGTAGTTTTTGCCACAAACTTAATTATGAACAGTGTAAAGCTCTCATATACTACAATAACAATAAAACAAAATTGTTAAAATGTAAAACTCTAAAAGTATTTCTAACCAACGTTTCTCGCTGTCTTTTCAAACACCACTACATTTAATAGTTTCCTCTTGGTTATATTCTGCTGTGAAAATCGATCAGGAAACAAGCACGTCGGCAGACCAATTTTTTTTTTTTTTGAAAAGACAACTACATTTACTGCACGGAATAAGCACATATAAAATCAAATTTGTTCTCATTTCTTATGATTGAATTTTTTTTAAAGGATATTTCGTATCGTAAACTTATAAAAACTTAAGAATCATCATTGACCTTTAAATTTTATTAGTTTTTTAACCATAAGTTCTATAAATAGATACTATTATGTAATAAATATCTATGTAATAAATTTTTAACATAAACATTTATAAATCTGACCTTTAGATTAATATAAACACTCATACATCATACCATTAAATAAATCCAACAGTTAAATCTGCAGTTCCTATGACAGTGGAAACTAAGAAATTAATTTCCCTCATTTCCCATTTTATGGTTTGCACAAGTGATAAAAAAGGAGTCATTTGTTCGTAAATAATTAAGAAAAGGAGGGCAATCATGTAATCCTATCCGAACCAATATAACAGCTAACTTCTGTTGATTCAGGTAGTAAATCTCACTCGGGAAGGCCTGGGCTGTTATGGTTTTTGTTTTTTTTTTTGGCTTTCTTTCTTTCTTTATTTCTAAATCAAGCAATTCAAAGGAGGCGTTTTCTTCATCCTTTTGTAAATTGATAGCCAACTTCTATTCTGTTTCTGCTTTTAAGGTTACTATCAAGAGGCCCGGATCTCCTTGTCAGGTAGCTAACTTTTCAGCCCATCAAAATTCACTCTTTATTATTATTATTTTTTTGGTTTCTCTTATTGTTTTTTGGGTTATCAAAGTGTTTGCTCTTCTGGGTTTAATTGATTTTGTTTTATTTTTGTGGTGTGTTCACTCATGACAGATTTGAACTGGGTTTTCTTCAGCGAGAATTTGAGGTGGGACTTTTAGTGGTGGGAAATTGCTCTTCAGCGATTTTTAATGGCTTCCCAAGATTTGATTGAAGTCAAATTCAGGCTCATTGATGGCACCGATATCGGACCGAGCAAGTATAGCCCAACTGCCTCTGTGGCTTCTCTTAAAGAGAAAATAATTTCACAATGGCCAAAAGGTCGGATTTTTTATTTTTTTACTTTTGTTTTCTTTCCTTTTTTGCCCGTTTAATTTCTATGCATCATTTTCTTATGCCTCTGGGATTCTTCAGATTGAAAGTTTTTTAATTGTTATGTTGTTGTTGTTGTTGTTGTTGTTGTTTCATTCTCTGATATGTTTGTGAGATTGTTTATTTATTGTGTACAAATGGTGATTTGGGTTGGTTTGAGGAAAAATTTTAAGGCTTAACTAGGCCTTACCATTATTACTTTGTTGCATAGTTAATGATGTTCCTCACCTTTTTACTTTTTAGACCTTGTTAATAATGTGAAGTTAAGAGTTTGCTGTGACATATGACGCTGCGAAAATTGGAACCCCACATGGACTTTGATGAGTTAAAGCTCAAATTTTAATTATTGGTCGTACTATTATTGTTGTTGTCATTGTTGACAATGTCTTTGTGTCTATGATATTTGTTTCACATTTAGCCTCTTAATTAACTCTTCACTCTTTGGTTAAGCTCTAACGCATTTGATTTATGAGACAGTTTTGAGTTCATGTTAAGAATTAGACATCCTAAGTCTTTACTATTTTTTTCAGGAACAATATTAAGGAAAAAAAATGACAAATAATCACACAAAATATTCATATAGTTGTTCACCCTCAATATGAGATCTTCAACCGCTGTAGAATTTAACGATGATGAATAATATTTCCAGAGAATCGTACACCTCACGCTTGTGGACTCTGCATTGGTCTCTTGAGCCCTAATCTCAAAACCAGAGCCCTCCAATATAAGTAAAACTAGGACAACCAAAATACTGAAAAGTCTAAAAGGTCAATCCACATGTTGTGTCAGGGCAATAATTAGGCTCCATGCACTCGATAGATTCTTGAGAAGGGAACTTAAAATCTCTCTTTTGTATGAAAAAGCCAGGAATTATCTTTGAGCAATTCAAATTTTGTTTTGCATATTTTTATAATGGTGTGTGTGTCTGTCTGTGTGTTAATGTCTTTGTTTCTTTGTTAGCAGCTGTTTATTGCAAATAAGACTAGTTTTATATTTCTCCGCTCCTCAAAATATAAATAAATAAATAAACAAAGGAACAAAAATTTATGGCCAAGATTTTCAATCCTTCTATAGCTTGAATATTGAGATATTGATCTTTGGCTTTGAAATAGACTTGACATTTTCTGATGTAGTTCCATCTTTTCTTTCAACAGACAAAGAGATTAGTCCGAGGACCATAAATGATTTGAAGCTTATCAATGCGGGGAAGATATTGGAAAATAACAGGACACTTGCAGAGTCGAGACTTCCAGTAGAACTCCCTGGAGGTGTCATCACAATGCATGTCGTTGTGCGACCTCCTCTTTCAGACAAGAACACTGGTAATGTGTTTACTTAAGTTGTGTTCTATTTTCATGGCCTATAGAAAGCTTCATGAGTTTGCTTTTATCCTTGCATTCTAATGTTAACAATGAATTGACTTGAATTTGTTACAAGGCATTGATTTGATGTGGGTAGTTGAGATTTAATTTGCAAAGAGGGGAATTTAAACAAGACGAGACGTATAGACAAAAAGCTTTTTTCTTATTTAAACACATAACTATATCAAAAACATGATGAAAGACAATTCAGTTGTGAGTTCTGAAACAGTACTAATACTGGCGTTTTTCAATAGACAAAGTGCAGAATGATTCTCCAAAGAGCATGAACCGGTGCACGTGCTCGATATTGTAGCGGCCCCCATGACCAGAATGGCATGGCTGCTTTAATTGGTGTCTATTGTCGCTTCATTTATTTCCCGTAGATGGTGATGTGATGCAAATCAGGAGCTCAATTTCAGATCGGCTGCATACCAAAGAAGTAAGGGGGTCTATTTGTCGGAGTTGTACTGCTTTGAATCATGTGGTTTCCTTGAGTAAAACACGTCTTAGTTTTCTTTGTTGCTCATGAACGAAAAACCAAAAGAGCTTTCTTGTAACCATTTGAAAGAAGCCAAAGGACAAAAAGAAAATTATAGAAGATGAGTAAATTGGTTTTGTTTTTGATTGTAAGCACGCTTTTTTCTGATTTAATGGAAAAAAGAATATTTCTCTCTGTGACGTAGATATCGTCGTAAGATCATTTCCAAACTTATTTGGTTTGGACGTATTCGGTTGCCTTTGCTATCATTCGTATAAATTAAACAATAATTAAGTATATGGTAAAACCGAAAATGACATAAAGAGCAGGCGAAGCAGAGAAAGCTGATATCGTTTGATTTGCTAAGTATTTGCCTGAATAATTCTAATATTTCTAAAGTTAAATATTAAGAGTAGAATTTTGCCCTATGGACATGTTGAAGAAAGCATAATGAAATGTACATTGAAGGCACGTTTCCATTTTCTTCTTGAAAAGATTGAATAGAATGATTGTCTGCTAAGAAAAATGATATTCTATACAGCAGAGCAATTTTACACCACCGAGATGATCAAAATCTCATCCTTCTCCCCCAAAAAGAAGAAGAAATAAAATAAGATAAAAAAAGGTATTACATTACAGGTGTTGTACTTATGATAATTATATCATAAAGCAGTGACGCGAAGCAGCTGCTATTTTTATTTACACAAACCCACTTTGCTTGGCTTTTGACGCCTTTACGGAGCTTATAGAACTTGGCCCTTGTAGTATCCTAGTTGCCACATGAGTATCCACTATTGATCTACATAATTAACATAATGAACAGCAAAGCACTGTGTGGAAGTACTACAACTTCTCAAACTCTTGAAGGGTGGGCCATTCTGGAGGCTGCAAACGAGGAAAAGACTTCTGGGATTGCATTAGTTTTGGCTAAGACAATGGGCCACCAAGAGGGGTCGTTGAGGAGCGATTTAAAAGCGGTACTTTCTTGGAAGCCCGAACGTTCTTGAGGGTCATTATTAATTTTTGCCTCTCTCCTTCGCCCTCTGCAAATTGAAGGCTCAGTTGAGAATATCGCTCATGCATCTCCTTCAACTCGGTCTCCACCGCCACATATCGTCCTTTGATTTCCAACATGTCTTTGATTAGCTCATTTATGTCCCTAAAGCTTTTAAAAACTGCTTCCTCATCGCTATGCTGTTTCAAGAACGAACTGGAAAACAGGAAAAAAAGAATGCTGAGTTAAAACTCTACATTGCTCTTTCCATTCTAAAGTTTGAAGTCGTGGAATTTTGCCTTGTACTAGGTTTCCTATCTGGGTCCAAATACATAAAAGCAAGATTCTTGTTAAAGTTGCCAAATAAAACCTTTAGGTTACCCATAAAGATTAGTTATTGTGGATCTAAGATTCGACTTTGCCAGGGTCAACCAGAGATTTGAGATGATTTACCTCTGAAAATGAATACTTGACTTGTTCTTCTCCTGCAAGGCCTCAGCAAGCTCCATTTCCAAGGCTAGTACCCTCTCTAATGCATTGCCATTGGAAGGGAATTCATTAAATAAGGGGAATTTGCTTCCTAGTTCTTCATTTACCTATGACAAGCAAAATAAGAGTTAGCTTAAGGGAACTCAGACATCATAATGTCAATGACGGGGAAATACGATTTACCTTGTTTAACTGCATCAACTCTCTTTGTAAACCAGTAGAAACTGGATCAAATTGGCAATCATCTTGGGAAAGAAGTAAACTTTCATGTTTCATCTTTTCCAACTGCATGAAGATGACAAGAAAATGATCTCTGATCAGAAAGTGATGAGAAGAGTTTTGGAAGTTTATTCATCAACTCTCTTCTAACCACACAGGATATGTTAGCCAAGCAAAGCCATCTGCTCACTTTGGTTTTTACATTACATATATACATACCTCCTTGTTTAAGTGATCCATACTAGACTTCAAACTTTGGCCCTTGAAGTAGTCATTCACAAGAGCTAGGTGCTTGGTGTCGCTATGTTGCGCATCTTCTTGACGTAATTGTACGTCACTTGAATTTAGAGACCCAGGTGTAATAACGTCCTGAAGAACAAAACATATGCAGATATTTTTAGAGCCAACATTTCCATGCCGAGGTTGAAAATATATGCATGTCTTAAATCATAATATGAACCCAATACACGTCTGCATTCTCCGATGAACAGAAGAAGTATACAAGAACTCCTGAAAAAGATTCAGAAAAGAAGCCCTTCACTGCCTAACCCGACCTTTACTCGTATAAATTCTAAAAAAAAATGATAAATGCTAAGTAATAGAAAAGAATCCGATGGAACCTTAAATCTTAATACCAGTATGCACAAATTATAGGTGCATGAATGATCGAACGTTACTGCAAAACAAGCCACAAAACTGTCAATTTACCTGCTTTGACTGCACTTCAGTGAGTGTATTTGACTGGTCAGCTTCAACAGTGGGAGTGGGAAAAGCAGGTTCAAATTCTCGACAGTCATTTGCAATATTTTGGTTTGAGAACTTACTCGACCGTTCATCCTTTGCACCACTCCCATGAAGAATGTCTGTATTGGATCTTTCAGATGTTGGACCGCCTGAAACTGGAATAATCTCAGGAGGCATTTTGTAGACTGACTCATCAATTATGCAATCTGCTTGGCTCAAGCCATCATTACCTCTACGGTTTTTCAGTGCAGAAGTATACCTCTCAAGCAAATCTTTCATTGAGGTGAGTTCTACAGCAAATCTAGACTTCTCCTCGTTGCATTTTTGCAAAGAGGCTTCAAGCTCTTCCTTGCAGCATTCCAGGCTTATCAACGAACATTCTTTCTCAGCCTTCATTGCGTCATAAGCCTTCATCAACTCACGTTTTTCGGAAAGTGCAGAATGCAGGTCAGACTCCAATTCCAAAATTCTCATTCCTAGCTCTTCATTTCGTTTCAAGTGAAAAGCTTCAGATTTCTTCCGATTCTCAACTTCATCAATTGCATCTTGTAACTTCAACAGTATTTCCTCGCCATGCTTTTTGGAGATTGAGAGCTGGTGTTTGAGTTCTTGCAGCTTGCTTTCATACTGTTCTTTGATAAATACAATTCTCAAGGACTCTTGCATAGCTGGTGCCGTTCCTTCTGGTTCTCTTTTTTCACGAGCCTGGAGACACTCTGCATCAGCCTTGTCTTTAAGCTCCTTCAAATGGATTGACAAATTCTTGAACTCTTCCGTCTTCAAAACCTGTTCGGAGAGCCTATGAGTAATCTTGTCATACTTGTTCTGCAACGCTATTAGTTCATGCTTATATTCCTCCAGCAAAGCCATCTGAGGTTTCTGTTCATCCAATTTGAATTTGAGTACTAGAAGTTTCACTTCTAGTTCTTCCTTGACGAGCATTAGCTTATCAATCTCTTCCTCATTTCTGACCAACATGCCTGCCAACCGCTCAACTTCGAGAGCATGCTCTCTTGTATTTACATGAGAAGTTGGCTCCCTATTTTCAGCTCTCTTCTTGAATTCATTGAGCTCAGTCCTTATGCCATTGTTCGAATTAAGAAGTGCTCTATTTTCAGCAGTGGAAGCATCCAATGCAAATTTGAATACTAAAAGTTTGACTTCTAGTTCTTCCTTGACAAGCATCAGGTTATCAATGTCTTCCTCGTATTTCAACACCATGCCCTCCAACCTTTCAACCTCAAAAGCATGCTTTCTTGTATTTACACGAGAAGTAGCCTCCATACTTTCAGCTTTTTTCTTGAATTCATCGAGTTCAGTACTTATGCCACTGTTTGTATCAAGCAGTAGTCTATTTTGAGCAATGGAAGCATCCAACTCAGACCTAAGTAAGTTAAGACTTGTCATCAATTTAGAATTCTCTTCGATGTAATGAGCTTCTATAGCAAGACAGCCGGTGAGCTTACTCTCTACGTTAAGACACTTCTTCTGGATCTCCTTAATGTAGGACTCATATTGAGTTTTCATGAAAGTAAGTCTAATATCTGATGCTAGTGAAAACTCGTGCATTTCAGATATTTGTGCTTTCAAAGAAGAAATGGAAGAACACACTTCACGAGCAGCTTTGAGACTTCTCTCAGAATCTGACAAGCTATCAAAGATACTTGATTTCTCAAGCTCCAAATCTGTAACTAATTGCCTGAGATGGACCAACTCAGCATTCTGCTGATCAAGATTCAGCAACTCAGAGTGCTTCTCATTTAGTTGGGCAGTTAGGTCTCTTACTTTACTTTCTAACTTACTTTTATTGCCTCTTTCAACATCCAACTCATCATGCAACGATTGCAAAGTTGATCTCAACCTATTGAGCTTCACTTCCAGCTTGGCAGATTCCTCGTTTTTGTCCTTCAAGGTCATGACCAGAGCTTCCTTTTCAACGGAAAGAGTTGCGATTTCCAGCTTGAACCTTCCAAGTTCTTCACTTACACCATCTAGTGCCATTATTTCTTGAGCAAGATCTTTGTATTTAGAATTCAGGTGCTCCAGCTCAACCTCGAAACGATCAAAAGCAGACAGAAGTTCACCGTGCTGCTGTGCATAAGTTTCTTCGGCTTCAGAGATAATCTTCAGTCTGTTGGCAACGACATCGACTTCTGATTGAAGTTTCTGCACCAGGATACTAGACGCATCCAGTTTATCCATAATATTACGTACATCATCTTCAAATTTATGTTTCATAACAAGCTTATCTGACTCTGATGTATTTAAGGACATATAAGCCATGTCTCTCTCATGCACTAAATCTTGCTTCTCTTCAACGAGTTGGAAAATCTTCTCACACGCAGTGTGCTGAAGCCCTTCTAATCGCATCACAATACCTGCTAAATCTTCAGATTCCAGACCCTGACTGACAAATTCACTGCAAATGGACAATCCCTTGTATTTTTCATCAAATGATGCCAGCAGATTCTGCAACTTATCATGCAGAAAGTTGACTGTGCTCTGTGTGCTCTGCAGATTCTCCTTTACAGAAGCTAGCTCTTCAAATTCGCTTCTCATAGCTTTCATCTCTTCCTGCAAAGAGGAAACTTTATTTTGAAGATTTCCTTTTTCCAGCATTTCATTTTTCAACAAATTTTCCAACTCTGTCTTTTCAATGGAGCATGCCTGAAATTTATTCTCATAACTTCTCAACTCTTTAATCAGCGTTTCATATTCATTAATCTTTTGGGAAAGAAGAAAATGTTCTCCAGTGACATTTTGAAAATTGGTTTCTAAAACTTGGTTCTGCAGAGCCATGTCATCGCACTTCACATCACATGTTTCCTTGTATTCAGTCAAACGGCAAACCTCATCCACAGAATCTTGAAGCCTCAGCATCAGCAACTCCTTCGACTCAGTTGAAAGCTCCAGCTGCTGTGTAAGCTCGTCAACTTTCTCTTTCAGCAATCTAAATTCGGCACTTGCCTCAAGTAAAGTTTCCTGTAGAGTCTTAGAGAAAATATCTAAATGTACATTCACCGTATGAACTTCATGGACTTCTTCTTCAATTTTTTGGTAAACACCCTTTTGCAAGAGAAGAGATCTATTCAAGTCCTCTGAAATAATATCACCAGCTAGATTTTGTTTGTTAACCCACTCGAAACCATTTTGACGCACCGAGAGCTTTGTAGCTTGAAAGTCCTTTGCTTCCAACTTGTTGGTCTCTGTCACTTCTTCATAGCCCAGAGGGATTGGTTGTGAAGAATCTGAAAAAGCTTGCTTGATGAGGTTTTCATTAGTTTCATACATGGACAAAACCTGGACAGAAAGCAATTCAAGATCCTTCTGTAACTGGTTTACTGCAATAGAGTAATTCAAGCGTGCCCTTTTCAGTGCTGCTTCCGCAGTAAGAGCCCTTCTTTCGAGATCTTTGTTGAGAGAATCCAAATTAGACTTCTCTTCAGAAAATAGAGTTATTTGCTTATTCATGTCTTGGTGCATGTTCTCCATCTCAGCCTTGGTAGCTGAAATGGTGTACAAGCAAGTAGAATGCTCATTTCTGAGATTCTGCAACTCCCCCATCATCTGCCTCTGATTTTCCTCAAGTTCCTGAACTAGAGCTTCATAATAGAACTCCATCTGGTCCATTTTCCTTGTGAGGCCTTCCCGTTCAGCTTTCAAGTCATCCACCTCCTTTACAAGTTCAAAGATTTTTCCCTTCATTGCACTATGAGCATCTGCGGAATCAATTTCTTGAGACACCAAACAAGGTATGTCCAGACAATGAAGCATATCATCTGGCTGATAAAAATCCGCGGTCAACCTGGTTCCTGGTACCGTCATTTCTCTGGTCTCCTGCAGACTAACCAAATTCAAGCCTGAAATTGCCTGTCCAGTGCCTTGTTTGAGATCATGCAGAACATCCCGTAATGCCTCCAAGTCTGAATTGAAGGACCTGATGTCCCTGTCATGAAATCCAAAAGATCCCTTGCTTTGAATCTCTTTTATCTTATCCTCCACAACAAGAAGCCCCTTCAGCCACCTGAGTTGTAACTCTTGTAAGAAAGCCTCCTGACCTGTCTTTATAGTTTCTCTAGAGGTAAAGGGAGTGTTTAATTTGGAATACTTTAGCTGCTCGAGAGTGGCTTTGAAATTGGAACATTCTGATCTCAGAGCAGAAACTTCCCTTGATAATTGTTCTCCTGAAGTTAGTTCACTAGCAAGTAGCTGGGCAAATTTCTGCGCTTCAATACCTATCTCATCAGCATGACTTTGTAAAGAACTCATCTCCTGCTTAAGGTCAAAAATTGATGACTCGGCTGTTTCCAAGCTTCTTCGAAGTCTGCTATTCTCTTCGTAGACATTTGCCATATCAATATCTGCAGAATAGTCAGAACCCCAGCCATGATGAGCCCATTCATTGCTTCTGTGGGGCAGAAACCGATGATCTGAGGGATCTCCTTTTTCTGGCTGAGGACTTTGAGAGAGGGAATGCCCAAGTAAGTCACCAGAGGCTGTACTCTTAAGGCTTTCAACTTCATGGGTGCTGGAAGTATCATGTTTCTCAGCATATAAACTTTCTGAAGTACTTGATGAACCATCAAAGCCAACAGCTGAGTCTGCATATTCTTCATTGGCGCCCACCTCTCCAAGGGGAGGCAATTCTTCTTTGAATCGAACTCTCGTACTGACCTATTTGCAGTGAAAATACAAATATATTAAAACCAATCAACCCATGACCCGCTGGTTGCAAAGAAATAACTTTAGCTAGCAAAAGAGCTTTAGGGCACTGATCGTATTTATATTGACAGTTACTTTTCGTGGCATGTCTTGTCAAGACAAAATAAAAGATTTTCAGTAAGTTTTTCACACTGGGTATAGAGAGTAACCTCCTGATTACAAAAGGAGAATATTACGTCCATATTTGACATAATTCTTTTCTAACCAACTCATTTTATCAGGTTATTCAAGCAATGAAAATGCTTTTCCACCCAGTGATCAGCGTAATATTAGGAGGGGCAGTTCATTAGCAACTTGTTATTTGCAACACAATCCGTACTGCTTTTTCCTTGCTAATTTTTCTGATGTATTAAATCAAGTAATAACAATTTAGAAAAGAAAATCAACAAATAGTATTTATAAAAAGAAAACAATGATAAGATGACATAAAATTGTTCACATCTTGAATAAGAAAATAATAATAATTTAGAGACGAATTAACTAGAGGGTTAAGTTTCTTGATGGTTTTCATTTGAAAGAACCAAAAACTCTTCTAGACTACTCTAATCAATGATCAGAAGGGGCTAGAATGGGCAAGGTATAAATTAAAAAAAATAAAATAATAAAAATGCATGTAATCATAATCAGAATGATTATAACCATGTTGTGTCAATTTAAATGCAGTATGCATCCAATGACCATAAATTATTCTCATACAAAGCAAGCTAAAAGGAACAAATATCACCAAACCTTGTCGATCGGATCACTAATGTTGTCTTCAGACGACGATACTTTCCTAGCGGTAGATTCATCAGAGGTTGACTGCAAACCTCTCTCTCTAAGCTCCCTCTGGAGCTCAAACTCCCTGAAAGGGTCATGACTTAAAAATTACCATATTGAAACTAGACAAAACACAAAGCTAACTAGCGATGAATACAGCACCTGAAACCAGTTTTAGAAGTTAGCAGCTGTACAGTAACCTGGAATTAAAGAAAATTACTTCGTAAATGGGAGCTCAAATTTCTGTAGATAGAAAGCGCATAAGAGTAGCACACAGTAAAGGGGGAAAACATGGCAAAAAGAATATGGAATCATGAATTCTCACGTGCAAAGTGGCTCCAGAGTCGCATCCCTGAAGAGGCAGTGCAACCACCGAGGGCTTTAATGCGTCAGCATAATGAGCAAGATTGATTATAGCCTCGCCAAGGACACTAGACCGCGAGGAACCCTGATGTCCGGAATATTTGGTCAAACATGGCTCATTCAGTTCGAAGCAAATAATGGATTAAAAAAAAACTAATCATATATTGAAAGAATCCCTGATCCATACAAAGGATTTTCATGTAGAAAAGAAAAGTGAAGAAGCACTGCCACATATACGTACCATTGCTACTACAAGCTTATAGAACTTATCATCCAATTGCTTTGTTTTACTCTCTTGGAGAAGTCTTGTGGTTTCATAGATAGGGTCTGCCCATTTACAGGCCCCACTCCTCACATTTGCTTTGGTCGTCTTGGAGGTCACCTTTCCAGAATCAGCAGGAATGAAAGAGATAAATAACTTATCCCATCCGGGTTGCGGAATCTGAATCACAGAGGGAAAAATGTGGCATCAGGCCTTGCATGGTTTGCGAATGCCAAACATATAAAAAAAAAGGCGCTTTATGAGGCATATACACATGCATTCTAGCCGTCACAAGAAACAAAAACTGAATTCAATTAGAGCCTGCAGCATATATGCCTGCAATCTTTTTCTTCTTCATGTACAGGAGCTTCTTAAAGGGTTGAGAAACAAAAACTTACATGGGTGGCATGGAATTGTAGCCTGAAAACCACTTTCACTTTAGTTTTCTCAAGCTTCCACTTAGTAATCCTTGACATTCCTGTTTAACTCGTCTACCACCAATTCTGGCATATGATCAAGTCTCCATTTCCACCCTCCTGCCCCAAGTCACTCTGAATCAGTTCAACAATTAACCATACGGTTTTCGCAATGAGCTCAGAAAAGACGGAAAGTGATTTTGAGGGAATGAGGCAGCTGTTTTCATCTCGACATTTTACGGAGAGCTAGAAAAACTGCCATTAATGCTTCCTAAACATAACAAAACGAAGTATAAGCATTTAAAACTCCTCACATAACTCCTTTGGACACTTTGATAACCGTGAAGCGCAAGTATATGTCAAGCTCACAAGTCAATGCACTAGCTTGAAGACTAAAGCCAGCGAACAAGATCAAAAAACTAGTTGAATAAAAGCTTTTAACCATTACCCAAAAAAAACACTAGGTAGATCACAATTCCCTGAGCAAAGACATAAAATCAGCAATTAAATTCCCTAAGGATTTCGAATCGATAATGCAGATACAAAAAAGGTAGATCGCAAAAGCTACATAATTGAATCGAAATTAATGGATCGCCGTATACTAATTTCGAACAATTCTCGCTTTTTTCAAGTTGCTTAAAGTAAACCTTGACTTCACTTGAATGAGCTTCAAAAGCTGTTGGTTAATGGTGTATTCTGAGTGGAGCAACTATTTTCTTTTCCTCCATTTTTGCGGCAACCAAACATTTGGGGCAAAACAAAATTTTAAAAAGGAACACATTGAAAAAAGTTCGTTCTGCGTTGGCACATAAATACCTTGTTCTTCAGGAGGAATGGAGAGAGATTAGTAAACGCCAAAAACCCAGATAGAGGAGTGGGGGGGGGAGTTCAAAACTTGTATCAGAGCTGAGAAAAATTCTCCGGATCCAACTTGCCAAAGGAAAACGCCGTGGAAATCAGAAGCAACCGACAAAAGAAAACAAAATACCCAAAAGAAAGCAGAGCAAGAAAAAGGCAAATGCCAGTGCTTCACTGAACCCAAAGACTGACAAAAATAGAGGAGAGAGGGAGAGAATCCGAGAACCCAAAAATGCGAAAAATGCCTACCCAAATGTGGAAAAACAAGAAAAGCAAAATCAAAAATAAAAATAAAAGAAGGCACTGTTTTTGCTTCGAGAAAACGTCAAAACCCAGATTTGACGCGAAGAAAAAAGAAAAAAGAAACGCCCAGATGTATAGACAGTAACATGTTTAATACGGAGGTAGAAAAAAATTACGAGAAACGCCAAAATAGAAAGATACACCGCTCGAAAATGCCATGGGAGAGAACAATACTGGGCAGTCGTAAAAGTCGTCGAATGCTAAAAAAAAAAAAAAATTATAAAAAAGAAATGGGAAATTCAATTTGAATGACGCGGGTAAGGTAATATTTGTTGATTAAAATAAAAATGAAAATGGAAAATGTGAAATGGTGGGTTGGTACCTAGTTGCGGATCTGCAGGTGGTTGAGATGGAAGGATGAGCAGAGCAAGGAATCTTTGCCGGGAAGGCTCTGACTTCTTTCTGATACTCGGCAGAGAAAGAGAGACTTTAGAGACAGAAAGAGTTAGACAGAGATTTTTGAGGATTAGTGTGTGGGACTGAGAAGTGGGTTTTGGTTGTTGGGATTACTGGAAGATTATTGAGATTAAAAATGGCGTAAGTAGAAAGTATATGAGACGACGCCATTAATAAGGTGAAATGGAGCTCTTATTGTTTTAGCTCAGACATCAACTTCAGAAACCCGCCAAAAAAGCCTGTAATTTCTCTTTCTTCTTTCTTTTTCTTTTTCTTTTCTAATTTTAGTTCAATGAGAATTACACAATGGACTTACAAAAAACTTTATTTGAAAGGTGAGAACCACAAGTCAAAAAAAAAAGAGAGAGAAAACACCTTTTTATTTTGTACCCAAGATTCATACATAATTGCATATGTTTCCGTTTTAACTAATTTCAATAATGTTCCTAATAATTTAACTTTTCTCTTGCTTGAATCAGTTTGTGGGTTTTTTTTTCCCCTTAAATGACGTCTTGTGGGTTTATTACGTATATGCCCTCACCTTCTTTATTTTTGTCTTTTGTTTATTGGATCTGTTTTGGGTAATTTGCACTTTTATGACGAAATAATTATAGGTTTTTTTTAGCTTTTTAATTTTGTAATTGTTTTTGAACATGTTTAAATGATATAAAAAATAATTTAAAGTCGAAGATATAGATAAATTTTTAAATGTTTTATTTTGGATTATTTAATGGGATGTTTGACAAGCCGATTAGGAGCCATTGATTTTAATCAACTACAATATAAAACTCTCAGCATCTATAATAAAAAGTAAAAAATTACTAAAGTAAAAAAATTATCACATATTATAATTTTCAAGTCAAAATTTTAAGTTTTAACTAATTTATTAAACACCCTATTAATTAAGTAAACAGAGAGGAAATATTCAAAATTGAACCTAAAAATCAGCTTCTTCAATGAGGCCGTCCTTACCTTACCATGTCCCTAAAAGGACACTTATCAATTGGGATTACATCATAGATGGACTATTATTGCATGGTACCCAATGATTTTCAATATTTGGAGACATGTCTCAATTCAAGTCATGTTGAACAAACGACTGACATAAATTATTGAAAAAATTGGAATCAGAAAAATATTCATTTGTTTCTTAATTGGTCACAGAATTTTGCCAAATATTCTACAATCCAACGGCAACAATAAATAAAAAGCTTTTTATTTAATGGTTAAAAAGAAAAAAAAAGCTGTATTAGTCAACAAAGTATGTTGCTTTTCAATCTTAGATGCATTTTGTTTTGTCACCTAAAATACACACTTCTTTAAATTTATTTTTTTCAAGGCAAACTTACATGCCTCGAGAGCAAAATGGGAATATAAGTATTTAAAGATAAGCAAGAATCTCTCTCCTACGGGGATTTTTGCCAACTAATCTTTACCGGCTAAAGATTTGCTTCTCTATTTTAGTTTCCATTCATTTTAGAAAAAAGAAGATGATTAATTCATGTAAACCTGGCTGCTAAATGTGCAATGAGCTAAATGTTTAATAGACCGGACTCACTGTACAGTCACAAAAAAACTTGATTCGGTCATTTTGAACTAAAAATTATAACAATTTAAATTTTATGAAAGAAAATATTATAACAAAACCGATTCAAATTAAAATTTTTCTCACACTAACTAAGTTATTAATGTTGTGTTTAGCAAATAAGTTTAAATTTATGAGTTTGAACAGTTCGTAATATAAAGCTCTCATATGCTATAGTATAAAGAAAAAATATATTATAATATAAAGCTCTCACATATTACCATATTTAAACTTATTTTTTAATATCAAACTCATTCGTCGAAACACTTTGTATAATATCCTGGTCCTCAATCCTTATAATGGTACTGGAGAAAGCTCCTAATGCAAGGCCCTATAATATTATATGTTAGGGTGGTTCCTAAAAGTTTCAATTGCTAGCAATCATTGTTTTGGCCAAAAAAAGGGTTCTTCAAGTGGCCCTGCTCTCCAGCTTTAGATAATGCCATATGCTATTGTGGTAAAAAAACGATGGACTTAAACGGCTAAGTTCAATGTAAAATTGTTCATATGATTATTGTCAATTCCAGGGACTTTGTTCTTTAGTCTCTCAATTATCGGTACTGTTTATTTTTTGACTCCTTCGATTCTTTTAGTTATTGACATCAAATAGGGCTTGTTTGACACATCGTATTGTATTGTATTATGTTGCATTATATTTTTTGTATGTAATACAATATAATACAATACAATACGGTATGTCAAACATGCCCTTTTCTTAAAAAAAAAATTATAAATGATGATGTAAACTCAATAAAAATAATTTTGCACCTATGACATGATAATTTTATTTTTTTTCTTTTTTAGGGAAATTGTCACGTAAGGTGAACAATATAGTTTAGCTCGTTCTCTTAAGAACTTAAGAATAATGTTGTTTATTTGTCACCTCATAGTATTATTCTTATAAAATCCTTTTATTTCCTAATTAGCAAATTTAGGAACCAAATATTTCCAAATTTTTTTAAATAATAATATGTTTGACAATACCAAATTTTTTTAAATAATAATATGTTTGACAATTCAACAACTGCATCCTAAAACCCTTTAAAATAACAAATAATTATTACACAATTAAATCAATACATTCCGTGTACAAGTGAGATTATGCCAAATTTTCATAATAATAAAAGTTAGACGCCTAGTGGATTGCATTGTGGCCAATAATAGGACAATAAGATGTAGCCAAGGCAGACAAAACAACAGTGGGGCATGCATTGGTTGCTAATTTTGCTTGAGTGCATGAATGTAGGCAAAATGTGGGACCCACATTTGTGACCCCCCGGATAGGCGTCATGCACATGGGTTCGGTGTGCTTGTGCAAAGGGCTGCTTTTGTCAAAATTCTAGTCAAGACCAAATTATCTTTTTTTTTATTAAAAAAAAAAAAAGAGAAAAGAAAAGGCTGTGCCAAAGTCCATTTCCATGAAAATAATAATAATAATAATAGAACGGGGCTAAGATAAAGTCCATTTGTCACGCTGTAAATTTGCCATGACATTGCATATTTCACGTGACACCACCAATGAACACGTGCATCAGGGGCTCCTTTTTTGTTTTGAGATGATTTTGGCATTAATTGGGTGAATTGATGGGAAATTAGTTAAAGTTGGAGAGATCTTTTAGTGGGGTGAGAGGAAAAATGCACAGATGGGATGCGTGAAAAATCCAGTACAAATGATAAAAATCTGATGTCACACTGCCCTATTATAAAAGCCTTTATTTTTTTTAGAAATTATAAAAATCTGTCTGGGGCCCCACCAATGAAATGACACACTTATCAAATTAATATTTAAATATTTGTTATTACAACAACTGCATTATCATACATATCTACCGATAATGAGAAATGTAATTTTTACCATGAAAATTTCTCAATCTTCTACACTAGGGACAACCCGGTAAGACCATTATTGCAAGCTTAATTTCACTTTGTAGTCCTTCGAAAAGATGAAAAAAAAAAACCAGTGGTCGATGATAGAAGTCCACAGTGATATTGCGTTCAATAATTATGCAATTAGAAGTTTAAAGTGTTGTTTAGTTTTTCTCTATAATTTTTGTGTCTAAATGACATCTAATCATATACATTTATTCACAAATCCATTGTAAAGAGTTGGAAAGATTATAAAATACGACAACAGGAAAGTAAAGTAGGAAATAACTAGAAAATGTTCTTTAAAAAAAAGTACTTAATAGAATAAGAAAAATATTGGTCAATCACTTTCACTATTTTAAAATGGACAGTTCGAAACAATGGAGGGAATTTCCTCAAATAGCCTATAGCCAAAAAAAAATTGGAAATTGAACTTTATAATAACAGACTTTTGTCATATAACTTTATAATAAACAGATTAGGGTTAATTTTATAAATGGTGATTGACGTTTATCTACAGTTTTGGTTTAGTCTATAATATTTAAAAAGTCATATTTTAGTCTCTAATCTATTATTTTGTTTCAATTTTGGTTCTTCCTTAAGCTAGATGTTAAATATTTAACTAAAAATTTTTAAAATATCACGCTGTAGTCCTTAAATCTATTACTTAATTGTTCAATTTTCAATTCTTTCTATTATAACTAAGAGTTAATATGCATTAAAATTTAAAAAATCTAAAGTGAAAAACTAAAATATAATAGTTTTGATGCATGTAATTAAAAAAAAAAACAATTTTAACAAATTCTTAGGAAGGTGAATTTTAACTGGCGTTTGAAATTTAGATCTCTACGACCGCAGCCAACGATCGAAAGCGACTGGAAGCTCGGAACTCTATGCGACGATCGTGCCCTTCAAATAGTTGATCGCCTATATGTTCTCTGATCTCCTTGTTCATCGATCGTCTCAAATCAAATTTTTTCTTTAAAGGTTAGATTGCCACCGTGTATCCCTGTGCCACTCTCCCAAAGCTCAAGTTTGCCATTATCGGTGAGGCGGGTCTTTTTTGTTCTCTGTTAGGATCTTAACACATAAATGAACAGTTGTCTCGCTAGCGCCGACTTCATACACGCCGTGGTTTGCTCAGTGAGGTTAAAAAAAAATTGTTGTTTTCTTTGTAAATGATAATTTAGCAAATATATTTGTGGATCTAATTAAAAAAAATATAGAGTTTGAGATGATAAATTCACAGATCTAATTATATTTTTTAGATGACTATATATTTTTTGGTTTTTTGCAGATCTGTTTTTGTTTGATAAATTTGTGCAAAAGTATAGATCTGTTTTTGTTTTTTAGATGATTTGTGGAAAGTTTGTAGATCTATTTTTGCTTTTGTTTTTGTTTTTTAGATGATTTGTGGAAAGTTTGTAGATCTATTTTTGCTTTTGTTTTTTGTTGTTTGGAGATGATTTGTGCAGTTTTTTGGAGTTTTTTTTTTTTTTTTTTTTGTTTCCAATAGGTTCTGATGAGTTTTAGCATAGAATCTGACAGGTTCCTGCAAGTTCTGTGTTGGAACCTGGCAAGTTCCAAGATAGAACCCAGCAGGTACTAAGACGGAATTTGGTAGGTTAAAAAAATATATTGGAATATGATAAGTTCTAAGTTGAAACTTAGCATGTTACAACTCGGCATCCATGCCAGTGACCGAAGGCTACTTCTTTGTTTCAAAAAAAATGTTGAAATCCGATATATTCTAAGCTGAAACATGGTAGGGTACAACCCAACACTCACGCCAACAACTAGAGGTGGTTGGTGCTTCTTGGTTTCAAAAAAAAATTGTTGAAATTTGGTACTTAGAACCTAACAGGTTACAATCTGGCACCCCGTACCGGCGGCCGAAGGCGAGTTCAGGTACTGAACCTGGCAGGTTCCATTTTGGCATCCTCTATGAGTGAGTGGGAGGAAGAGTAACTTGGTCTTTTAATAAATCCTTAATTTGTAATAAATGGGTAGTTTTAATAAGTGGTTTGTTGGATGGTATTTTTAATAAGATGATGCATTTGGGAGACATTTTTGTTAGTTGCCCTATTGTAATTTGTTTTTTATTTTAGTTACGTGAATCATATTTGTTGTCATTTAGTTTCTCATTTTAGTTTTTCTTAGAAAAATGATCCATAATAATACTTTGTTAATAAAAGGATTGAAAGATAAACAAAGTAATAGATTAATGAGAGAGTTCAAAGTGGTCAAGTTTCCATAAAACATATAAAGACAAACTCCATGCTAGCGGATTTACTACCCAAGGGCTTAACATCTAAGCTTTTTCACGAGCACATTGCTCAAATGGGTGTTGGTTTATTTAATAATACTTTGGTTTAATGGGAGTTAATTTTGGATATTCGATGTTAAACATTTAATGTTTTGATTTTCTGCGTTGGTGGTTTATGATTTACCTATGAATTTATTTGTTTTCTACATGTTGTTTTTGCATTGTTTTAAAAGAATTCAGATTGATTCACTAAAGACTAAAGTACGACTAGTTGAAAATAACCATGTTTGAGATCACATTCATATCATTTCTATGCTACTCATCCATACTTAATATATGTAATTGAATATGTTGGTATAGTGACCAGTGAAGGTTTAGTTACGATTTTGTGTAAGGAAAGCTGCTTTGATCCCATACTAATATAGAAAATGGACTAGATTGAAACTAAATTGAAGTCTAAGGAGAAATAGTATAAAGTTGCTTGTCTAAAGAACTTATGGTATAATTGTTTCAGGAATTTTATGTAGCCCAAGTAAGAGATTATTGGAAAATTTTGTTTCCCTTATTTTATGAGCAACATAGTAAATATTACAATTATATTATGGCTATTTAATTATAATAGATTATTTTAAATGGTATATTTATGAAAGCCCATAGGCTACTAACCAAGTGTGGGTTTAATGAGTGGATACCCAATACTTACCCACTAGGTTTTCATAGGACTCTAGTGAAAAAATATATAAAGACATTATAGATTATGATCCCCAAAATATCAAATCATTCTACAGCTTTCTCCTCTTTTCATTTAGAGAAAAGAAACCCATTAAAGAATTAAGGTGATTTGATTGAGGAAGACGATAACTAGTTCATCTATCATTACAGTAATTCCACAAAAGAACCGATAGTTGCTTTCATAGATACATGTATTTATTCCTTAATTCAGTTTATTAATAATTTGACACAATATGATCTTAGAATTTTGATATTGTTATTCTAAGATTTTATAAAATTATAAATATCTAGAGTTAAGAATTCTAACAAGAAAGAGATTAGAAACTTGTGGAAGAAGAAAAAAAAGATACCTTATATGGTTTACTACCCTGGTCCATCTTCAAGCATGGTCAATTTGAGAAGTATCTGTTTTTGTGATATTATTTTTCAATCTTATAACTTCTATGAGAAAATTTACAATAAACCATTGTGACACCCGTTATTCTCCTAACGGGTATTGAGGTAATTAAATTAATTTTTAGTGTATAAAAAAAATTGATTCATTTAAATTTATTTTATAATATTTATTTTTATCTATTTTTAAATTTTCTAAAATTCTCCTATATTTATTTAGTATGATTACTAAAAAGCCTTAGAACTTCTAATAAATCTCAAAAATGTCATATTGGCATTATGTGTGTTAAAGTCTTTAGATGAGACATAAGGATATCTTTTCCAACTACTCTTGACCCTCATTTTCTTTATTTCCTCCGTGACATGCTTCAACATGTCTCCTCTATAATTGTTTCTATCACTTCTCTTCAAAGACTTCATCTTTTCTTCCTTTCTCTTCCACGGTTCCCACACTCTTCTTCTCATTTCTTTGCTGAAGCAAAATACTTAGAGAACTTCTTCAAGACAGCCATAAAAATCAGCCACCATCACCTCCATTTGAGCAAGAATTTTAGTCATACCGAAGTAAAGGAACCTGTTTTGAAGCCATTTCAAGCTTCCAACTAACCATAATCCGAGGTTAGAATCTTATGAACAAATTTAGTTTTTCATTTATAAATTTTCTTTTATACTAAAGAATTATTCAATTTTTGTATTGGAAACTAGTAAATCTGCCAGTTTGTTATGGTATACCAGCTGCTAACCTGAACCAAGAACCCATCTTTGCTCACCACCTAATTCTTTAATGTCTTGCAACCTTTCCAATATTATCCTAAGTGATTGATGAATCTTATTAGGGACTAAAACATATAGATTACTTGTTCACATTTTATATTGTGTTAAGACAAAAATTGTTTACTGTGGTATTCAAAAGAGATTTATATAAAAGCTTTAATGGCATACTAGTAAGATAGGTTTACACATGATTTATTTATGAATGTAGTTGTATGTTGTGCTTTAGTTTTAATTGTCCTTATGCACGCCTTAGGATCAAGGGAGTATGGAGCTAACGTTAACTGATTCCAGGATTAAAAGATTGTTGATAAGCTTGAAAGGTAGGGATTCTATTACTCATCTTTTGTGAGGTTTTTATAGAATTAAAATTGATTGTTTTGCCGCAATATATATATATCTATGTTGAACTGATATTATATGAGTATCACATATGAAACTATGACATGGACTCGTCTTGTATTGTACAGCGAGGAACATAATGAATTGACACATGTTATAAATTGAGAAGCATGGTTAGGAAAACTGACTCTATTAATAATGATTTAATATAGAGAAATGGTGAGACATGAAGAGGGCGGCGATTACGTCCTTGGGCATGAATACCCTAAAAGGTAAAATAGGGGAAGGTGATAACGCTTCCTTGGGTTGAAAGTCCCAGAACACACTGTACAGGAATCGATTTGGTGAGGACTCGGGGCTTGATGTCCCCTCACCGGAACACCCTTGGAATGTTTATAGGGTGATCAAGTGCGCCCATTTGGGTTTCGATGAGTTGAGTGATACTCAATTTAACATGGATACCTAGGAACAATGATGATTGGTAATATTTGTATAAATGTGTAATTATGACACTTGGTAATGATTAACTACGGTATCCATAAGATGTGATCATAATAAACCTCATAATCTGGAATATGATGTAACTTACTAATCATGCAGGTTTTAATGTGGTAATGATAAAAACCTAAAGGTGAGTAATGGCTTTCTCTACTGAGCATAGTGTCGCTCATTCCCTTATATTTTTATCTTTTCAGGACTCACTAAGTGTGAGGTGGCTACGAGAAATATAGTTGAGGAAGTGATGTAGCTATATTACATTGGGACTGCTTCAATTGTTGAGAATGTTCTTCATGATAATGTAAGCATCAATTGTTACTTTCTGTGACTGTATTACAATGTGTTGAGGGTTAAAATGATGATGACAACAGTTTATATTATTAAATTTAAGGTGCTACATTAAAACTGTGGTTTATTTGTCGTTTATATTTTTTTTTTTGAGTTGAGAGTTTTCATTTAAGACCCGGGCAAATTTTATTTTTAAGATTTTACTTTTATTATTTATTTTTATTTTATCTCATTAAAAACTGTTAACCCCCGTATAGGGGCGTTACAACCATTTTTAACAAATTAAAAATACTATTATTTTAAAGTATTTTAGATTAGAGTTTAGAAAATATATGTTATCTAAGGTATTTCAACCGCTTTAGGTAAGAGAGATGCTATAGATCAAAAGAAAGAGGAAAAAATTAATAAAACGTTACTTACAATGCGTTCCTTACTCTACTACTAAACTAATATTTGTTTGTGATCCACACCCATGAACCATTCACTTCAGACAATTAATCCTATTAACTGATAGAAAACTATTAAAAAAGTTGACTTTATTTAATTGGTCAACATTCTGACCAATTTAGATCAAATCTATTCTTTACTGGTGGTGGGAGAGAGAGAGAGGAAGCTCTTATAGCACGCGCATACATGAATCTGCATGGTAAAGAAGTTTTAAACCACCTAATTTCCTCATTTTAAGATTTTGAAGCCAGTACGGGCCTAAGCCCATCTAACCGCAGAATTCTCCCGAAAGAAACAACACGAAAAACAGAGATTCAGCACCCCGGAGTGCCAGACGACACCTTTTTCAATTTCCTCGTTCCTATTTGCCTGCTCACTCCAATCCATATTTAACACAATCAAAACGCAATCTTGGCGTGCCTTTAAACAAAACGAACGGCAATAAATTCTTACACATATCACAAACAAATATACAACAAACTTCACAACCTCAACAGTAATAAAGCAATAAAGTCGTAACAAACCCATATGGGAAAAATGAAAAAAAAAAGAAAGAAGACCCTTTTACTTGCTAATTAATCAAAAGCTATAAAGCTTTAGAATCCAAGCCATTGATTTCCGTCTGAGCAATATTATTGGCTGGGTGGATTTTCTTGAACATCCCAAAACAGCCACCAGCAGAACTCGATCTTTTCACCCCGGAAACGACGTCGCCTGGTCTCTTGGCTCTTTCTTCTTTTTCCATTTGCTTCATCTTTTCCTTGTGGCGCTTCATCGTTACATGAGCTTCCGCGATACAGTAACCAGGAGTTGCCATTGCAACAAAATAAAATAAAACCAAAAAGAAACTTATTTGGGTTCTCAACTTTTGGAGTTTGCTCTGAACGGAAAGAGATTGGTATTTATAGGTGGCTGAGTTGGGTCTTTGCCTTGGGCAACAAGCAGACGTGTCAACGGCCTACAGTTGAGAAAAAAAAAAAGGCCCCTCTTTTGGTGGGTCTTGAAGGGTTGATAATGTTACCTGTCTTTCACTTGAAAGTTGAACATTTCTACGGTGCCTAATAAAGAGCAGTACGTGAGTAAGCCCGTCACACAAGTAAGACCTAGGCGTGCTCCTAAGACCAAAGAAGTTGACGTTTTCTTGCTGGACAAGTATTTTTTATGTTTTCGCTTTTTTTTTTTTTTTGGTGGTAGGTTTGGGAAAAAAAGGCGCTACTCGTAGGGGATTTTTAATCGACAGTTTTAATGTCAAAAGCTATTTGTTCACGTACTTTTTTGTTTTAACCTGATTTTGGCCGGCCAGATCCAATATTAAAAATGTACATTAATTTCAAATTGAGACTCTACCATAGGACTCTTGTTTTCTTTGTTTTGTTTTGGTTTTTTTGCAAGAAAAAAAAAAAGAACTATGTGAAAGGAAAATTGCTATAGTAAAAATTATCCCTTTTTATCACTAGTAGTTGGATTAATTTTTTAACAAGTTGATCAATAAATGTTATTGTTAAAAATTTACTTGGCACATACGCAAAACTTTTCTTTTTCATAGATTAGATAGCTAAAAGAGATTACTCTAATGGATAAAACAACAGTCCTTACAGGCAGTGAATTAGGACAGTTCCTATAGTGGAACTTCTCTCTCTCTATATATATAACCTATATTTTCTTTGTACTGTGTGATTCAAGCCACAATTTGAGTGTTTGAAATAAATTTGAATTAATGTTTGAATAGTGTTGAAAGCATAAATTGAAGAATTGTTACCGTACAAAAAAAAGGTCTAGACTGCAAGAATTTAAGGGTCTGAGATTAGAGTTAGGCAGTTCAACTTTATTCAAGCTACTCTTCAAAGTCCGGATTTAATACACCACCAAACGTCAATTTAGACTGTAGTTACCACTCAAATTGGGCTACAAAGAATCGGATGCACGAAACAGGGGATCGTTTTGGATAGTATTCTTAAATCTGGTACGACTCTATACGGTATACTTGGAATACTATTATGTTTATCTTCTCTAGTGCTCCGTGACTTGTAATATATAAATAATGCATTATTAAAGTAGAGATAGGGAAAAGTGAGAGATAATTTATATTATGAGAAAGTAGTGGAATATTAACTTTGAAGTGGAACGGTTGCTCTACGAAGATCTTTATAAAGTTGGGAAGTTTCGTAGATGTATAATTTTTTTTTACAGGCACGTTCCCGGGAAATTTCCTTGCATAAAAATCGTGCAAAACACGTAAGAACAGTTATAACAACAGTATTTCCCATTACACCTAATAAATCTTTTGCAACATAAATATAATTTCCACCATACGTCTAATGATCATTGCCTCTTCAAGTTAAAATATAACCAACAATAATAACATGAATAACTTAAAAGAAGTAATAATAATAATAATAGTAACTTCATTTGTAAAGACCTTTTAGCCTCCTTGAGGCTTCCAAAACATTTTCTCTGCGCCCAAAAGCACTAAATCTCACGTACTCTTCACCAGCAGGGCCAAATCCGCTGCCAGGAATGGTGACAATGTGTGTTTTGGCAAGAATTTCATTGAAAACATCCCATGATCTCTGCCCCGGAAAATGCACCCAAATGTAAGGCGCGTTTTCGCCGCCGTACACCTTCAACCCTAGCGATCTGAACGTAGCCGCAATTATTTTCGCATTCTGCTTGTAGTAGTCGATCACGGCGGTCGTTGCCTGCAAAAGATTTGTTGAATTTGGGAGGAAAATGCAAGGTTAGATATGTAATTGTATATATAAGGTCCTATCTAGCACTTGTGCGTAGGCTTGCTATTGTCTATTGATAATGTGCAGTTTGTTGTACTATATGATATTAATTGAGTTAGGCTTAAATGCTCACATGTCGGTCTTGCCATGGAAGAAGTTGAGTTGCCTTGACTAATGTACTTATTAGCAATTTTTCATTTATTTATAAATGCTTAAAATGGACAGTTATCCACCCCCCTCCCCAAAAGAAAATCTCATTCAACCATCAAATAATGTGAATGACCTTGAAGCACAAGGCACAAACAAATAGATGCTCACAAAAAAAAAAAAAAAAAAAAAAAGATGTACCAAAAGCTTGATTGAGAACGAGAGTATTTTGGCACAGCAAGAACGAGCTTACATAATGTTCTTTTTAAACCCCTTATAATTAGTGGAAGTTGCCAATCGATTGAGAGTCACAACACTGTGGCCATCGCCCATATTTCAGACACACAACTTTTGTTGATTAGACATGCAAACACAAACGCAAGGTATTATATTTTAATGCACGTCAACGAACATAAGATCTAATTAAAATCACATGAAAAATTAAAAAAATACATATACATTAATAGAATTGATACAAATTAAAGGATTTAAACCATAAATTTCTAGCCTGAACAAATGGGGCCAAGAAAAGAGGGGAAAAAAAAAAACTAACCTTGTAACCTTGTGGAGAAAGGCAAGCTAGCCCTCCAGCCTGAGAGATACTGGGCGCACCATTGAAGCAGGTGCAGACAATGCGGTCGTAATCCTTTATGACAGGAAATCCATTTGAGTACTTCAACTCCTCCGGGACAACCGTCCAACCAAGGCGGACCCCTGTGAACCCGGCGAATTTGGAGAACGAAGAAACCTCTATTGCAAGCTATAACGTACATATTTAATCACCAAACATATAATTTTCAATAAGAACAAGGTCTAATGAAGATTAATAACATATTACAAATATAAACTATGCCTTAGGGTGAAAAGAGTGACCTTGATTAACGTTTATAAAGCAAGATATTTATCAAATTTTATAAATATATAGGACTACTTTTAAATTCTTCTCCAAACTTCAAAATATTATAAATATATTCTCTGAACTATACGCTAAATTGTTATAAGATCCAGTTCCGTTCAAATTTTTGGACGTGGCAATATTTGGAGCTTTTTGTTTTTTGAAAAATCCTCCCAAATTGTACCTGTGTACGTGGTTGTGCCTCAATTTACCCCTTAAAGCCTCAAAAATATATACAACAGTTGGAAAGTTTTACATTAGAAATGCCAATAGATTTTCGTTTCAATTGTTCCACCAAAAACAATAGTCTTTAATAATTCAAAGTTCACAAAGCTTAAAGTTCAAAAGATAAATTGAGACGTGTTATGGATCAGGGGATTTTTAAAAATGAAAATCTCCAAATATTGTTACATATGTCTAATTGTAACAGTTTACTAAACTTTAATATTGGGTATGTTTTATAAGACGTTAAAATTCGAATAGTAAACCAAGACCTTGCCATGGTTCAGGGCAATCTTGAAATTTAACCCATTCATGTATAATATATATAAAATCCAATTCAGAAATGAATGGGAACCATAATGGTCATCAGCCAGATTACCTCCCTGGCCCCGGGAATTTCATAGATAGATCTGGGGCTATCATCAGATATGTAAGCAGCATATGAGGAGTCATATATTATAATGGAGCCATTTTCTTGGGCAAAATCTACGAGTCGTTGAAGTTGAAGCTTGGTGGCAGCATTACCAGTTGGGTTGTTTGGAGAGCAGAAGAATATTACATCTGTTTTCCGAGTGGTTGACAATTCCGGGAAAAAATTGTTCTCTGGACTGCATTTCATGTACACGATGTCCCCATACTTTCCGGTATCCTCCTGAAATTTTCCGGCTCGCCCGAAAATGACACTCGAATCGATGTATGCCTGAAAACAGGACACCAATAA
The DNA here is from genome assembly GCA_025403435.1 of Artocarpus heterophyllus. Classification (NCBI taxonomy): domain Eukaryota; kingdom Viridiplantae; phylum Streptophyta; class Magnoliopsida; order Rosales; family Moraceae; genus Artocarpus; species Artocarpus heterophyllus. The sequence goes on from CM046334.1 coordinate 13,810,210, forward strand.
GACGAGACATATTAAAGAATGACAAAAAAATTTACACCTTGTGAGTGTTTATATATGTGTGGTACTCGTATTAACTAGTGTTTTGTCTTGTGAGTTTAGTCTGTTGTTTCGATTATTAATACAGAAATTTGAATTGGCCTCTATGTGCCTAGTAGTACTTTTTGATGTAACACATAGAAGAAAAACAAACAGAATTTACTGAAAGATTGACTATAAAGACCTTTTAGAATGAGATCACACTATGGCCCATAAGTGAACTGTGCAACGTAGTTTTTTTTTTTTTTTAATTTTCCTCATAGAACTAGAAACATGGTTAAACTTGCATAAGAAAACATTTCACATCTTAGATAGGTTGAATTGGAATGTGAAATACAATATGGACTCTATTTGGACACGGTGCATTTCACATCCAGACACAATCTAACCCGAGTCAAGATGTCTAGTACCACTCTTTTGGAAAAAAAATGCCATGCAATTCTTGTGCAAATTTACCGGAAAAGAGGGGTCCTGTACAGCCACAGTCGCATCGGACCCTAAAAGCATCTGCCGGAATGGTAAAAAAGGTCAGGATGTAAAAATAAAAAATAAAAAAAAACCAAATACAAAATTACTATAATTACTTTTAAAATTTACTCTTATTATTTGTTATCTTATAATTAATTATTAGTATAATATCGTCATACATATATATCAATATGATTTATTTTATAAAGAAAATAATAATATTGCATATGCAGTGTTTTTTTTTTAAAAAAAAAAATATGCGATATGAATATGTTATGAGTGGTATGTAATTAACCTGAAGTCGAGAAATGTCACATTGTGCGCCGTCTGATACAAAAACTTCATTGCCTTTGATTCCTAAATTTCTATATAATGTTTCTGCAATTGCCCTTCTTAATGCCTGCAATACAGCGATATAAAGGACTTTCAGACACAATAATTAGCAATCATACTTAAATATGTCGTGGCTATAACTATAAAAAGAAAAAGGTTCAGAAAAATAGTGGTGATGTTCCTAATAATGGAGTATTTGTCAAAAAATTATGAAAATTTGAACCGAAAATTAATGCAGGATGGAAATATCGGACCCATACATGCCCAATTAATCAATCAGAATTCAAGAGTACAATTGGAAAGTTTGTGGAAATTTAATTAAAAAAAAGTTTGTGGAAGTTGTATCTTGGAGGGAAAGAAAAAAAAAAGTAAAGGTCTGAAAAGGAATAAACAACGAAGTTGGATGGTTTACATATATGTACAAGAGAAGAATTATTCTTAGGATTAAATTTTCAATATTCAAGACATATGCAGTCTGGTTTTACTTTGAAAGGAAAATTTTGGTGAGAAGATCGAAGGCTTTGTCAAAATTAATTAGGCAATCTTACTTTTTCTCTTTTTTTTTTTTTATATAAAATAAAACTAACTCCTTAATTATTTCAAGGTTTGAATAAAAAATTTTGGACTCAAATCCTTTGTAATATTAAGCTGTTTTTTTTTTCCACAAAAATTGAACCAAATTTGAACTAAACGACAAATAAAATTGTGCTCATCTACATGATTGTAATGCCAATTTTTTTTAGCTTTGATTTCTGTAAAGGAGTATGATAATCCACATGTATTTTATCAATATGCAAGAATATTATGGTGTGTGTTTTAGAAAATATTGAGATTATTTATACGTGTATAACAAAATTTAGCCATGTTAAAAAATTAACCAGTAATGTCAAACTAGTCAAATTAGCTATGCAAAAACACGTATAGAAGAAACTATTTTGTCGATTATTAGCATAAATAAATTTTTCAAAACAAATAAAAGTTGATCATTATCCTGAATTTTCAGTTGGAACATGAAAGATACTGCCTTTGGGATTTTTCTCTAATTATGACTAAAATCTCAACCTAATATCAGCGATAAGTTTTTGTGATTATAATAACACAAAGATAAATTTTCTCTGATCATAAACACACAAGTATATACTACTAGCATTTTAATTATATACAAGAGGATAATTTTTAATTTCCTAATTTTTAATGGATTTTTTTCTCTTTTATTACAACTTTGTATTGGATAAGTATTCAAATTTATAATGAGAGCAGAGAGTATTAATTAATGAATTCATTTTTCAAGCAAACGACAGAAAATGACCACCAATATTTCATCATTTTACATTTTGTAATTTTCTATTTTCTCCGCACTTGGCACCAATAATATCTCTCCCTAAGAAATAATTGGAAAATGTATACTAGAGACAATCATATTTATTATTGGATAAGAAAAAGACAGCCATTTGGTGGAAAAGGGAAGTTTAGTCATGCAATAGTACGTTACCACGAATAGAAATTTAGATATAATTGACATTATTCAATTATTAACAAAATTTGTTCAATAAAAACGAATCATATCTAACTAGATTGATATGTGACACTCAACATTATAACATGTCCAACATTCATATGTAGCATGTGTATCGTTGCATGTAACAAATTAAATTGATATATTTATTAAATTTGTTATATATAGTCCTTTTTTTCTTGTCGAGTACATGTGTGTGATTTTCTTAGTGAAATAAACAAAGGAAGAAATTATTTTCAGCCATATATTTATGAAATATATATAAGTTTGTGCGCGTGCAAAAAAAAAAAAGGTATATTTATCAAATAGTGTGAGCTAATTTTCATACCTTGAATTTATATACACTAATTATAATAAGATACGCAAAATAAATTAGATAATCCAATCAAAAATTTTCATTAACCTCTTCTTACTCAATTAAAAGAAATCAATAATAAAAGTGTATAAAACATAAAAATAGTTCCAAATTCGTATATATACCATGTTGCCTTGCTCATCTCCATAGCCGTTGTAACCTTCAACTGTTGATAGAGCTTTCGCATACTGCCAAAACATGGGAAGAAGCACAACAATTCAAAACGTATTTACTTTCCACAAGAAAGAAGATAACGAATTATAAAAAATGGACCCAAACTTCACACAAAATTTCATCCAATTATTGGTTCTTCACTTTTAAAACAAGTCAAAACTAACTTTATCGAATTATATTTGTGTTGCAAGTATATAGGGTGTTTAGCAATTTTGGTTAAAGACATTGTCGCATATAAGAGCTTTACATCATAGCAATTTCTCTTTTAACTTTTTATGTAGCATGTGAGAGTTTTTCACTGTTTGAGTTAAAACACCTTTACCAAACACCCTAATAGTTATTCAATTGCACCTAGTTAAAATTTCTAGGAATAGATGATGTGTCGTTAATGAAAAAAATTAGTGCACAATAATTGCTTTTATATTCTGTTATATTGGTAAATTTAATCTAAATTTTTCTTTTTCTATTTATATATAGAATAAATAATATTGTTGTATCCTAAACTATTCTTCTTCTTTTTTCATAATACACCTTGAACTTTAAAATAAGTAACGATTGAGGTACCATAGCTACATTTAATTTATGTTCCATACTCTATTTCACAAGTCGCGATTTAATTTTTTTCCTTAAAACGATGAGCTTTGCCTTTAAAAAAATTCATGTACAAATCAATCATAAGCCTTTTAACGCTAGTTAACTATTGTATATTAATTGTCAACAATTTTAAAATTTAAGATATATTTTACCAAAATAAAAAATTTAAGGTATAATGTATAAAAAGCAATAGTTCAATATGGAACGGTCCAATTTACTCAAATATGTATTACAACGTTTGATAAGCACCTCAATATCCAAACGTTGTTCACATCACATCATCTCTTGACTAGTGCCATGTTCCGCCATTAATTAAACAATCAGATAATAACGGTGTAGCTTTTTCGCCCTAAAATAAATGGGTCAGTATTTTGGGAAACCCAAGGGACCAAAGTGAATTTTAGGTAAATTAGTTCGGAGATAGAGAGTTCTCTCGGCCGCATACATGTCAAAACATGGTACTAAGATCATATTTATAGCAAACGTTTGATCTCTACGCAACTCCAAAAGCCAGGTTATGACTGATTGAAGCAAATATAAACATATACACAGGAACAATGCCACGTTCGGAACCACGGGGTGGACGGTTGCTTTCTAAACTTTTTTTTAAAAAAATTTTGCATATAAAATTTCATAAAACTTGTATTTTTTTTAATACAAGGGGACGAGAAATGCTACTATTTTTGAGTCAGGTTAAGCATGACTTGAACTTTTAACCTATAGTTGAGGTAGAGGGACTTAAAACTAATTAGCTGCCCTCATTTGTCTATAAAACTTGCATTTCGCCTTCCCTCAAAATTGTATTTTATAGCTTTGAAATCATATTTCGCCCCTTAATAATTTTACAACTTATTATTTACCACACCTCTTTAGTTTAGTCAGGTCCCTGTTTTTGGACTACCTATATATATATGCAAGCATATATATCATGAAGAAAAGGGGTAGTTAATAAAGTAAGCAAATATTGTATGTAAAGGTCGTTTTCGAATATACCTCAGCCATGGCCGACGTTATGATGTCTGGTATAGGCTCAGTGGTATCGCCAATACCAAGTCTTATCAATTTTGCATGCGGGTGTTTCTGACTATGATCAAACGTTCGTTTCGATATCTGACGATCGAGATCAAGGCGAATAAAAAAAAATCAAAATAAAAAATAAAAATATTAACATATGACAGAAAATTTAAGTATGAAAATGTATAGAAAATTAATATGCAACTAATAATAGTAACTTTGGATAGATTAAGCCAAAAACAAATTGAAATAATTCATTCCAAACAGGCTGAACGTCTAGCTTGATTACCTCAGGAAACAAATATCCATTGCGCAGGCTCTCCATATTGACACTGCGTGAGACTTTCGTCAAATGGCCTGGAAATATATAATTTTGCATATGGATCACATAAATATAAAATGCATTAAACAATAATGACTACTACTTTAGCTAAATAATTATTGTTACGTTTCTTGAAATATATAAAAAAAAAAATTATGGGAATTGTTGGAAGTAATATTTGCATTAATGAAAATAGTAGCTTGTTTGCTTACCCACTCTCCCCTCATTGTCGGACGACGTTGATCGTCTATGGAGAGATGATCATCACAAATTGTAAAAATGAGAGGTCAGTAACATAAACATATATAAATAACAAACAACGTCTCTAATATTTAATAATAATTACATTAATGATTTTGACGATACACATAAGATATATATATATATATATATGCATTTGAACAATTATATATATTTTTTATATCAATATAAATCTATTCTTTTCTTCTCACCAAGGAGTGTTAGAACAACACCCAAGTGAACTTTGCGCAAAAATTTAATAAAAAAAAAAATTAAAGTTCATATACATGTAGTTAAAGAACTCTCATAATTAAAAAAAAAAAATTGTAGTAGAAAACTAATCTTCTAAAAATCTAACAAAAAATTGTAATGAAACCTGAAGGTAACATCTATACCTGAAGATTGTTTCAGGTTGCACAGAAACTGCACATGGTCTGCAAACGGAAAATGGCACCTGAGAACAATGAATCATCCTTTTTTCAACCGGTTTTTCTTTTTAAATATAAAGTGCTATCAGATACAATATCCTGATACTTTTGTTGTCAGTATAGAACTGGATTATATTGATGCATATATATATATATATTTTGCAATTGACGACACTATTATTACAAACACACACACACATATATATATATATAGGGGTGGCTTCGCCCATGTGTTAAATATGCATAAAGCCTGCTTGAGTTGATGTTCAAAACAAGTTACATGGGCTGCTGATGCAAGACAACAGATCATCAATATTAACATTATTGGTCTTTGTTTTCGTTATCGTTTCTTTGGTCTTCTTTTTTGGTCTTTTCCTTATTTATTTATTTATTTATTTGTGGGTTACTTGGACTATGTCATAGTTCTATGCAAGGATATTCATTACGATACTTTCCACAGTATATTAGTACAACTTGATGATGCCCAACGTAGCTTTGATTTTCTGTGGAAATTTTATACATAACTCATGGTTTTTTCCTTGAAAATTTCCTTGAAACTACCACGTGTACCTTTCTTTTTCAAGTCTCTACGGCGTGACCAGGAAACGTTTATTTAACCTTTAGTGCATTTGTCTTGCAGGTTTCCTTTATTATTATTATTTTTTTTTTGTTTTTGGCAGATTTATCTCCTAAACTTTAGGCTTGTTTGCAATATGGTCCTTAATTTTTTTCACAGCAATTGAGTCTCTAAATTTAGCTAAGTGTGTCAATTAAGTCTCTAGTTGTAAGCATTTATCAAATTAAGATAGAAAACGATCGTATGAGAAGCGCATAACCCATTAAAAAAAGTAAGGGGTAGAATTTTGAGCACTTTAATGATTAAAATGCAAATATAAGCTAACAAAATTATTAAAAAAATTAAAAACAATGATGTAATTTTTTTCTTCTTTTTTTGGGCATAGAATTAAACAATTTGGCTTTTATTATAAGCAAATAAGATGCATAAGTGTTCTAAGTGGGCCATGGGTGATCATTTTTGTCCTAATTTTAAACGAAGTTTGTGATTAGGATTTAATTATCACACTTTGTTAATTTTAGAGACTTAATTGTCACAAAAAGAAAAGTTTAAGATCACATTTCAAAAATGTAAAAAGTTTAGAGAATAAATGTGCAAAAAAAGTTCAAACAGGGGCAACTGTCGTCAGTACACCCCTCTAAGCATTATCAAAAGAGCTCTCCAAACGCTAACATGAATGTTTGTTGAAGGTTCTAAGTCGGGCCCAACCCGTCAATGAGAAGCATATTATCATAACCTTATTAAATGTGCTAGTGATAAGAATACATGAAGGCATTATCTCAAGAATTTTAAATTTAGTACTAAGCTAACAAGCGTAAACTTTTAAATATTCTATTTAAGCTCATCCTAAATGTAAACTTTTGACCACAACCCACCATAAATTCTATTATTATTATTAGACAATCCCATTCGATGGGTTGTCTTCCAGATTTAAATCATAAATAGTCCATTTTTTTTATTTTAGTACATTTAAAAATAAATAAATTTAACGTTCGGACGAGCTAAACGGGTCCCTTGATTAGTACGTATCAGCCGGTCATGCTCTAGCCATTAGGCTATTCTAGATAATGTTGCGCTTTGGACAAGGAATAGATAGAAAGTGAAATCATGTATGTACTCCACACGCATAGAAATGTAAGCTACAACCACAGAATTAAAGATTAGCAGTGCTTGTAAAGATTATTATTGGCCACGGCCACCAGGTTATAAGGTCGCTGTCGGAGCTTTTTCCAAGTTGCAAAACGACAACATGATGATCAATAGATCAGAGATCATGTCATTATTCAAGGCCATACATCGTCTAAGACTAACAAAACAAAAATTTTGACAATACACCATCTTCAACTTTATAGGGCACTGGCCAGTCTACGTACCGCTGGCTGCTATGGAAAAGCATTAGGCAACAAATCACTACCTTAAATGAATTCCCTTCATATATATATATATATATATGCGTGCATTCCTTAAAAAAATAAAAATAAAAATAAAAGGAGATAAAACAAAAAAAAGAAGAAAGAAAGAAAGAAATATACAGAAATCATTCAACACTTACTATAACAATCTAAAACAAATAAATACTCAAGACACAGAAACACACTTTTTTCACAAAAAATAGACATAAATTATTAAATACCTACTGTAACAATTTCAAAACAACCAACCTCAAATGACCTCTATGGATCGAGGATTTACTCCTTATCCAGTTTTCTTATAATCTAGCAAACAGGGTCTCTAATGTCATGTTCCTGAGGTGTCTTTCTACATAGAATTTGGGCCAAAGTTTAGTAATTCTACCTTAGATATATCCACTTGGTTGGCTCTAAAGACGAGCATGGAGGTCATCCAAGTTCTCTTTAGAATGTCCATTCTTACAAAAATTGATTTTATTATCTCTATTTACTGACATAAATCCAGACGAAGTACATTTACCTGCAATTCTGTCGTCCATATTTATTACATGTGACCTCGATGGCACGAGCTCCTCTTTTTATTACACTACAACCCATACTTGGTAGGGCGACATTTTGATTGAAGTCACATGGTTGAATTTTTCCTTCTATTCTCATCCTCACACATTGGGCATGCCAATACATGTGAGGATCCATAGTCGAGTGATCCTAGACTTATATTTCTTTTTGAGAACTTTCTAGGAAAGTGATGGGAAGTATTTCCTCAAATGTTAGTAATTTGAGTCTATTAAAAAAAGAAAGAAAAATCTAGCTAAAAATTATAGGTGCTCTTTTAGAATTTGAAGGAGATTTGAGGCGATGAGTAAAATGGGTAAGGATTGAGAAGAATAGAGATAGAAAATTGTAGAATTCTGGAAAACTTTTAGGGAGAGAAAGAAGAAGATTTTTTTTTTTTTCAAAACGAAGGTCCACTAGATTTTTCCCTAAATTTAATTTACAAGAGACGTATATAATACTTTCACATATCATGAGGAATGAGGATTATTTATTTCCTAAATTATCGACTATATATGTAGTATGTCTCACAAATTGGATTGGTGTTATCTTTTCTTTCTGTTAATTTCCCAAATATATGAAATATGATCTAGTCCTTAAAAAAACTGATGATAATGTAGTAGTATTAATTAGATATTCGGCAATATATATACATATATATATATATATATATGACCAAGACCATGAAGAATAATTGAAACTAGATGAGATCAGCAACAATAGTCAATGTTACTTCACGAAGATGCTAGGAAAACAAGGGGAAGAATGTGGACAAGTTTGGGGACGCAGCAGTCAGATTCAATGTGGGTAAAATTGCAAAGAAAAAAAATATATAAGAATTATAATGCAAGTTCCGTCGGCAATCTCAGGGGCCATGGAATTCCAACGCCCTGATCGTACTTGAAAAAGTCTTTTTTTCCACTCAAATATGGAATATATCAATCGCCATCGCATCACCCAAAAGTTGGAAGATTGGAATTCTTATTCCCTCGTCACAATTTTACAATGGCTGAGGCCCAAAAAGGGTCCTATTTTATAATGCAAACTCCACCGGTAAGACTTTTAGGGTGTATGGGACTTTAGTTTTCAATCACAAATAATATAAGGTTCTCATATATTATACTGTATAATAAAAATTTATTATAATATAAAGCTTTTATATACTACAATACGTTTTCTTTTTATTGTTGAATCTGATCGAAATCACTTATTTTTACAAATTGAACAGCTCAGAAACATATACTTAAGTTACTTTCTCTGTAGCCACTGTAAAAATCCCTAAAATTGAGGTAGAGAATTTTGTAACAGGACATGGAAAAATATTATACCAAAAAAGTACAAATTAAACTATCAATTTTCCCCATGTTTTATTTTTGTTACACCATTTTACTTTTATATAATTTGAATATAATATTTGTTATAGTATGTTGTCTTAGTCTACCACAGAATTCTCCGTTGAATTAAATATTCTATGCATCAGCTTCTCAAGTCAAGCTTAATATTTACATATATTCCAAAAACGTGAACGCTTGAAATGGGAATCCATCGCCACATGCACGAGCTAGCTAGCAAGGTAGGAGGACCAGATTCAGACGGGGAATAAATAATTAAAGAAACTTTCAGAGCAATAATAATAATTAACAATAATTGCAGAAAGTATGGAAATGAAATTATTGAACTTGAATCCCTTGAAAAGAAAAATGTTGAACTTGAGCAGTTTGAATAATGCTGTGCAACTAAAATAATGACCATATCATATAGACGAGTGGTGGAATGGAGAATATGAAACTTATAATTACGTCAAAGAACTTAAGCATTGGCACGTCAAAGAACAGATTTAGCTCATATGTCCCTCTTTTTGTGTCTCTTTTTGTGTTCTCTGATAATATCATGTCACATCAATTAAAATATTTTTACTCACATGATTAATGTAATAACTCGTCTTTTTTAGCCGTCACTTAACTTGTTTAAACATCATTTCTTATACTTAACCTTACTTTCTAGTAAGAAAAATACTGAATAAATTTTTTTTAATAACATACCTGAAACTGTTGTGACTTTCGTTACAACAGAAATTGAAACATGAGTTTCAAACATAACTTCACAGTCGTTTAAAATCTTTGATAAGGTAAATCTTTGAAAATATTTTTGATAAAACTTTTCAAACTTTCTTTTTATGAGACATTAATTCAAACATATTTTTTTATGAGACATTAATTCAAACATAACTTCACAGTCATTTAAAATCTTTGATAAGGTAAATCTTTGAAAATATTTTCTATAAAACTTTTCAAGCTTTTTTTTTATGAGACATTAATTTAAACATATACTTCCCTGAAAACCTTAAAATAATTTTTCAAAGAGTGAGGACTTTTTCATAATATAACAAAAAATTTTCTATAGTGGTATCCATATCCTACCTTCGCATTTGTTCACCGCGATACCGAGTTTTTCGACCAGTCATACTGGTTTCCTGTAGGATTATCTACAGCATCAAGGTACTTGTAATGAGCTCTCGCTTAGTAAATTCAAATATAATCTTACACCTTATTAAAAACATTGATTAAGAAACGTTGCTTTTAAACTTTTTTTATAAAACTTTCTTCATGAACCTTTTTTTGTAAACATTTTTCATGAAATGTTTTTCATAAACCTTTCTCATAAACATTTCTTAAATTGTTTCTCATAAACATATTATGGAAAGGAATACAAGCAAGACATAATGCATGATTCTATTTATGCTCATTTATAAAAATCCATTTATGAACTTTTTATTATCCCTTATAACTTACTTAAACTTTTATCATTGTTATTATCTTACTTTATCTTGCGGGCTTTCGTATTTGTACCAACATCATCGATAATGAGATCATGACTTGAACATAACATAATACTTCCCTGTGGAACATTTAGGACCGTCGAATAACAAGGTCGTAGCTTTAAGATAACTTGCATAGCTCACATAAAGGAGATTAGTATGATACTTAATTATTATCATTGATTTACCTACTTGTAAACTTTAGTGATCATATCAAATGCTAAATGTACCATGTGCTATCACTTAGCATTAAAACATTAAACATAGCAATTGCAAACTCCTTGCAAATCATGATTTGTACTTTGAAACATGGAGCATAGCACATGTAAACATACTCCAAAAATTACTTGCATAATAATTGCAACCTTATTTGCAAGTCTTGACTTGGTCTTTTAAACTTTATGTATAACAAATGCATATATTTTTCAAACATAAATAAATATTTGAAAACCATTTTCTTCAAGCTATAGGTGAGGTTTGAGACTTATCTGGACTTAGCTCTAATGCTCCTATTCCATTCCTTTTTACTTTTATTAGTTAGTTTCTATGTCTAGCTTGACATGACACCCGACTATTAACTAAAATTTCTCATATCAACTTACTCGATCGATAACGGAACTTAAACTTTTTTCATTTCATTCATTTTACTTAACTTCATTCTTATCAATTCATTACTCTATTATTTAAGTTGCACGTTCCTTGATCAAATTTCTTGTCTTACTAGATGGTTTTGTTACTTAATGTGATACGGAACATTTTCCATCCAAGGGTGTCTCTTTAATTTAGAGGACTTGGGCTCCGTTTTAGCTATTTTATTAAAAAAAGACAATTTTACCCTTAATAGGTTTTTCGTGAGTCTCATAACTTTATTAAACTTCTCATTTTACTTTACTATTCCATTACTTACAGGTACGGAAAAATTCCTACTTAAGACATTTTCTCGATTCGGTCATTTCTGGGTTTGTTTTGGCATTTTTATAAAAAAAATGACTATTTTGCCCTTGATGGGTTTTAGATTGGAACCCATTTTAAAACGAAACCTTACATTTCTTTACTTCTCATAACATTATGAAAAACAAAACAATAGTTTTCCTTTGGATAAAATTTATTTTATTGAAACTTTACAGTTTTGACCCTATGCGAAAATCTTGACATTTTTGCCCTTAATGTTTTATTCTCATTCTTACTTGATAACAACTCTTAATCTTTTCAAACCTGAAACCTTTGGTTACTCACTACCTTTAGTAGTGCAAAAACCCAACATTTTCTTGATGAAAATCTAGTTTCACACAGTTTTACGATTTTAGCCTAAAACACAAAAATCTTGACATTTGTGCCCTAGAACCAAAATTTACCTTCTTATACTAAAACATTTAGTTTTCACAATGATTAAAACTTCCTTAAGCTCCTTGGCCTAATTGAAACCATTTCATAACATTTTTTTAACAAAGTTTTGTGCTTAAAATCTCGTAAAATTCATAACTTAAAATTGGTATAGAATTTTCGTGAACCATCCGCGCTTTCCAACCGTTTCAATGAGATCTATAATTTTTATGTTTTAACTTTCCTCAAAATCATTCATTTTAATGGCGTTCTTGGAATGGTAGAACTGAAATCAACTTGTTTCGGATTGTTTCAATCGGAATTCGAGCGGAATTTCTTCACGCAAAATTGTCTAGATCAACATTCTAATAATTGTTGTGTTGAACTTAGAAAATAATTTAGCCTCTAAAGCCTCAAACACTAAAATATTTCAAAAATTCCCTTTAAAAACATTTTGCACCAAAATAATTCTTAGTTTATTTCCTTACGTTTAATATCATTTAGACCCTATTAAGCTTATGATCAAGCACTTAATACATAAACAAGACATGCCATAGTGTCTTTATTACATGCCATAACCCATAGACATTACAACAAGCACCTTAGGCATGCACACGAACAAAATCAATACGAAGGTATATGGAATTTACCTATTGGATTTCAAGGTTTATCCTTCCTCCTTGGTACTTGAAATCTCTCAAGTCCCCTTGATAATAATTCACAACATAACTCATGAGAATTCCTTCCAAACCATAAAAAAAAAGCAAAGAGCACGATAGAAAAAGCTTGGGTTTTTACCTTCAAAACTCTTTAATTTTCATCCTCCATACTTGTTCTTGCTTCTTTGTATGATTTGAAGACCATACTCTTGAAAAATATTTGAGAGAATCCATAAGGGTGTCGGTTTTGAGAGGAGAAGAATGAGTTTTTTTTTTTTTTTTTTTCATGTTTTGCATGAAAAATGATGGAGACAAATTTCTCCCCTCCAATTGAGTAGAACCAGTGCATTTACCGGGGTGAGGTGCCTTTTTGCCCGCCTTAAAGGTGGCACTAAGATACATTCTACATCAACTTCTTTATAGTTCAAATTTATAATGACAGTATTTTTCTTATATTGTCGGTATATATTTCATACTATTTTTTATGGTCTACAATCTTCCATATCATCCACAGAATATAATTCTATACTGCTTAACTTTACATAGTTTAATTTCTATACCATATTACTTTATGCAATATAATTTTTATACTATTTAACTTTATTAGCATACCTTTTATACTATATAACTTTATCAGTGTAATATTTACACTATATTATTTTCATACTACATAATTTTTGTACCTCTTAATCTGTACATTGTAAAATTTTTATATTTTAATACATTATTTTTTAAAAATTGTATTTTTGTCTTAAAATTTTTTGCAACACATTTTGCAACAATTAGGCTTTCTAGCTTATTTTCATATTATTCCTCCCTTGTTTAAGACTACAGCATGATTTTTAATATTGAAAATCTCATTTACAATTTTATGATTTTTTTTGTAAAAATTAGATTTAAACAACAATCCACGTGATATCAAAATAACTCCTCAAATTCTTAATAAATTTTTGAGCATAAAATTTTAGCTCATAAAATTTGTTCATAGATTACTTAACAAAATCCTTATTTATTGCATTTAAAATGCACTAGAAATTCTCGGGTGTCATAATTAGTAATATGATATTTTAATTGAAGTGGCATAATATTATTGGAAGTGTAACTCCCCACCTTTCTGGGTTATCACTTAACCTTTTTAAAACATCATTTTTTAACTTTAATCTTACTTAGTAGTAAGAAAAATATTGGATAATTTTTTAATAACATCTTTAAAACTGTTGCAACATCAGTTGCAATGTAATCTTGAAACATAGTTTAAAATTTGGCTAATTAAACATTCAAAAACATATTTAAAAACATACATGAAACTGTTGTAATTTCCGTTGCAACAAAATTTGAGACATAACTCAACACTTTAAATTATTCAAAATGTTTCGTAAAATATATCTTTTAAAATACTTTTCGTAGAACATTTCTTATAAATACTTTCTCAAACATTTACTTTCTTAAAATTCTTACAATAATTTCCATTGCATCTGTCCCTCCACAATACTGTGCTTTTTAACTAGTTATACTGGTCTTTCGTAGGACGACATACAATATGAAGGAACTTGTAATAAGCTTTCGCTAAATAACTTCAAACAAAATCTCACAAAACATGAAAAACTTTCTTTATAAAACTTTGCTTTAAACTTTTTCCTATAAAACTTTCTTCGTGAACCTTTCTTCGTGAACCTTTCTTCTAACATTTTTTATAAAATGTTTCTCATAAACATTCCTCATAAACATTTCTTAAAGTGTTTTTCATAGACATCCCTCATAAACATATCTTTAAAAGAAATACAAGTAAGATCATAATGTATGATTCCAATTATGCTTAACTTAATTATGAACTTCCTATTGTCATTCATAACCTATTTGAGCTTCTTTACATCATTTTAATCTTTTCTTTATCTTAAGTATTAGTACTAATATTATCAATTATGAGATCATAAATATAATGCTTTTCTTGTAAAAGATTTAAGACTATCCAACAATAAAGTTGTAACTTTAATATAACTTGTATACTTCACATCTAGGAGACTGGTGCGACACTTTAATTATCATCATTGATTTACCTTCTTGCAAACTTTAGTGATATATACATTGTCAAAAATATCTTATGCTATGACTTAGCATTAATGCATTAAACCTAGCAAATGTAAATACATTGCAATTCATAATTTTAACTTTTCAAACTTTGTGCACATCATGGCATAACAGCTTAAAACATTATGCATAACAATTGTAATACATTGCAAACATTTATAAAGCATTTAAAATTCATTTTCTTCACGCTACATGTAAGGTCTAAAACTTACATAGACTTAGCTCTAGTATTCCTTTTTCAATCCTTTTTCTTTTTATTAGTCAACTTCTGTGTCCTATTTCAAATGACACCCGACTATTAGCTAACTTTTCTCATTATCGACTTACTTGATCGATAACGGAACTTAAATATTAAACGTTCATTCCTTTTGCTTAACCTTATTCTTATCGGTTCATTTCTTCGTTACTTAAATAATGTTCTAGACGGTTTTGTTTCTTACTATGATACATAATATTTCGTCTAAGAGTATCTCGCTATTTCAAAGTGTTCGACTCTGGTTTAGCAATTTTCTTACAAATGACAATTTTATCCTTAACAAGTTTTTTGCAAGTCACTTAGCTTTACTAAACTTTTCATTTTACTTCACTGTTTAAGGTATGGAAAAATTCATGCTCGGGGATATTTTCTTAATTTCGTTATATCAGGGTTCATTTTGGCCTTTAATGAAAAATGTCCATTTTGCCTTTGAGGAGTCTTAGAAAACTTTCAAATCCCGTTTTAAACCAAAACTTACATTTCTTTACTTCTCATAATATTACAGAAAAAAATATCAATTTTCCATTTGATAAAATCTATTTTATCAAAACTTGACGATTTTGACTCATAATGCGAAAATGTTGTCAATTACACCCTTAACGTTTTTCTCTTTCTTTTCTTAGTAAACAATTTAAATTATTTCAAACTTAGAATTAGTGGTTACTTACTACCTATAGCAGTATAGAAAACTAACATTTCGTAGGTTAAATTCTCATTTCATACAGTTTTACGGTGTTGGCTGGAAACATAAAAATCTTGACATTTTTGCCCGAGACCAAAAATAACTGTCTTGTACCCAAAACGTCTAGTTTTTAATAAGGATTAATACTTACAAAAGCTCATTGGTTAAACTCAACAAATTTCAAAACCTTTTCACATATTACCATTTTGAAATTTTGTGATTAAATTCCGTAAATTTCATCTCTCAAACCATGTAGAATGTTCGTAAATCGACTACAATAATTAACAATTTCAATGAGATTTATGAATTTTGTATTTTAACTTTCCTGAAATTCGGACTATATAGTAGGGTTTTTGGCCTTTTTCAAAACTGCTGAGTTTGAAATAATCTTTTCAATTTTGTCCTTTTGAAATTTACAAAACTTTGTTCATAAAAGTTGTTACTCTCATTGTTTTGGGCAAATTTCATGTTTAACTTAGAAAGTAAATCATCCTTTAAGCATGTCAAAATTTAATTTCCTTGAAAACTATCCAAAATTTGCTTAAAATCAAAGTTTATAAAACTTTTCCTTTAAAATTTTAAACCTTAGTTTTAAGACATGCTTTATCATTATGATACATACATCTCACATCATAATCATACCATAAAGTTTATTTTACATGACATAGTCTATACTTAGACAAATACATACAAAATCCCATGAAAAAGAGCATAAATTTTAAAGTAAAGTTAAAGGTTTTTACCTAGGGATTTTTGTGAACTTTGTGTTCCTTTACAAATACTTAAACCTTGGTCATACTTCCTTAATATGATTTATGGCAAAACTTCCCCATTAGAACCATCAAAACTCAAGAGAAAACAACAAAATCTACGCGAAAAGGTTAGATTTTATCTTTGAAAAGTTGCTAATCTTGAGTCAAAATCAATGAACTTGCTTGGAAGATGTTTCCTTGAGAAAATTTTTGGAGGAATGACCTAGGGGCTACTGGTTTTGGGAGGAAAGAAACAAGGTGTTTTGGTTCTTTGTTGCAGCATGAAAAAAAAAAAACAATGGATAAAACTTGATTTTTGCTAACTTTGATGACTCATCACCATTAGTCATCACAATCATTTTGTGGTGAAATTTTGGCTCAAAAAGCCATGGGTGAAAACTGGCCACCTTTAGGAAAGATGTGGCTCATTTTTGTTCTTTTAGGTATCCCATGATAGGTTCTACTAACTTTTTATTTCAAACGTGCCCTTAGATACTAAGAACTAAAATGTAAAAAAATTAGTCTCCTCTCTTCTTGCCGCAACCGGTTTTAAAAGGGGGTGTGGACAAATTTTCACCTTCTAAGTATTACTTAGTAGGTCCCATGTCCATTTTCTATACAACCAAAGTTTACACCAACAATACTTTTCTTATAATACCAGTATTCTTTTCTATCTTGTTTTTCACCTTTTTTGAGGGAGAAATCGATTTTTTTTTTTTTTTTTTTTTAGAATAGAAATCGATGTTTTTGGGTAAAAACAAGTGTAAAGTGAAATGACCGAAATGCCCCTTAAATAAAACTCAGCCATTGATCTTATTTGTGTTTGATCTTAGCCGCTGGATGTCCAAAATACTAAATCCCAACGCCGGCGGGCTAGCAGCGAGGCCAAAACTTCGTCATCCCGCCGCTGACCCAGCCGCTTCCCCGGTCGCCGCTCCTCACCCCAGCAGCCATAATCCATAGACCCCAATCTAGTGAAGACTCAGCGTTCGCCGTTGTGTTTTGGGGGGAAGAGAACTGGACAGGACACGTGGGTATTTGCCGGCTATGGCGTTTCGCCGACGCAAATGAGTGATAGGGACCTATAGATCTGATCCTTCTTTGTAAGTTTGATCTTTCTCTGCTTCTTGTTCCTTTTTTTTCTTCCCGTTCTGTATTTTTAATTCATCTTGGACTCCAAAAGCAACCCATGTATTGTCTTTAATCTTCGTAGCACCATGAACAAAGCACATTCTATGCATACTCGTGTTGTTTTCTCAGCTTTAGGACGGTCATGGGCAAAGGGGGTTTTGAGTACTGAACTGAAAACTGTATTCATATATGCAATAACTGAATTGGACCCATTTTGTCACTTCTAGTTGTATCTCCCCTTTGACAACTGCATTGCAATCTTTTGTCATTTTGGGCCTTCATGACTCAAAAGGGAAATATTTCGTACAAAATGTGTGTAGGGAAGATGAAATGTATTAGAACGGCTCCTTCAGGCTCAAAAGTAAGATTTTTAGGGAAGACACAAGATGAAGTGCACTCTTTTCTAATCTGGTGGTTAGGTCCTAATTAATGGGATTAGTATTTTTGTTAAATTTGTATTTGTTGAATTGCAAAACTTGTTTCTTGAAGATGGAGTTGAGTACAATGGTTCTCTTGCCTGTATACTTTGATTAACTTTGTCTCTTCTCTTCAAAATGAGAGATTTTTTTTTTTTTAACATGGTCTATTTTTCAGGTCATATCTCGTTGGAATAATGTTTTGTGCTTATGGTTTGTAGTTTTCTAAGAGCAAGTAGATTCTTTTATAAGTCGTTGGGGAACTTCTGCCTATCCGTCGTCGATTCCAGCGTCTGCCATTCATGAGTCTTTAGTAACGTGAGAGAAATTAAAGTAAAATGTGCTTCTAATATGTGTGCTGCTGCTGCTACTACTACTACTGTACCTAACGAAGAAACTCATGTCCCACGATCTTAACTTGTCAGTGATGACCAAAACGCTTCCCTTGGCATGCAATTCACTCCCGAAATAGAGAAAAAGTATGTTCATCGTGTTTATGATGCTATTGCACCCCATTTCAGTTCCACTCGATTCGCCAAGTGGCCAAAAGTTGCCGCCTTTCTGTCGTCCTTGCTTTCTGGATCACTTGTTTTGGTTGCAGGATGTGGAAATGGGAAGTACTTGGGATTGAATCCTAGTTGTTTCTTTATAGGATGTGACATAAGCCATCCACTTATTAAGATATGTGCCGATAGAGGGCATGAAGTTTTGGTTGCTGATGCCGTAAATCTTCCCTACAAAACCAGTTTTGGCGATGCAGCAATCTCTATAGCCGTGTTGCACCATTTAAGCACAGAGAGTAGGAGAAAGAGAGCGATTGAAGAGTTAGTCCGAGTTGTGAAAAAGGGTGGTTTAGTTCTGATAACCGTTTGGGCTGTAGAGCAAGAGGATAGATCATCGGTTAACAAGTGGACTCCGATTCCCGAAAAGTATGTTGAGGAGTGGATAGGACCTGGCAGCCCTCGCGAGCGTGGCCCTTCATCCTTCACGTTGGAAAGTATCCCAGACGCGGAGGAGAATAGTTTGGGACATTCAAGTGGTTTTAAGGAGAGTTCAAC
The DNA here is from genome assembly GCA_025403435.1 of Artocarpus heterophyllus. Classification (NCBI taxonomy): domain Eukaryota; kingdom Viridiplantae; phylum Streptophyta; class Magnoliopsida; order Rosales; family Moraceae; genus Artocarpus; species Artocarpus heterophyllus. The sequence continues at coordinate 13,829,414 of CM046334.1, forward strand.
TCAGTGGTTGCATGAAACAACTAATCGAAGCAAAGATGATTCCGTGGCCTCTGATAATGACAGGGACGTCAACAACCAACAGGAATACTTTGTCCCATGGCACCTACCTTATCACCATGCCGAAGTCAGTGGTGCTTCTGCTTCTGCTCTTGCAAATGGCTTGGCGAAGAAAGACGATAAGAAGGGTGCTGTAGTGTACAACAGATACTACCATGTCTTCAGCGAAGGCGAGCTTGAAAGGTAATGTTTCCAATCTTAAAAACATGTTTCCTCTTGATTGAATATTGCCTCTTATCTCTACCATTTGAATTTGGTATGAATATCTCAAATTTATGCTTAGTCCCTTGCTCAGTTGCTCCAACTGAACTATGCTGTAAGAATTTGATCTCTAACGTTTGTTTGCAGTTGCTAAAGCCGTAACATGACTTGCCTAAGTAGTCCATTGGCCTGTACTAATTTTTGCAGGTTAATATCTGGTATGGAGAATGCAGTGCTTGTTGACCGGTTTTCTCACAAATCCAACTGGTGTGTCATTCTTGAGAAGAGATCATGAAGCAAATAGCTCTGTGTTAAAGAGCTTTGAGATCTCTTCACAATTATGTGGTAAACATACTTCAATTTGTAGGCAATGATACACAATGACCCAACGCATAGAGAGAAAATTTGGCCATCAAGTTGAATTTTTTGAATTTGGTCATGTGTTGGTTGGATTGTTCATTAAGTTTTTTTTCTTTCTCCTTTTTACATCTAGAAAATTTTGTTCTAGCTTAATCATCTCTTTTATTTTTTTAATTTAATAATAAAAATCCAACTGCACTCTGTGTTGGACTAACATTGTTTTCCCAGCTTAGGAACAGTGAGTGCTGTAAATATGCATTCTGGTTTGGGTTTCTTTCTTCTTTTCTTTCCCCGCCTTCCGACCGCGTGAGGTCGAACTGAATCAATTGACTGGGTTTGTTTCGCAAGGGAAATACCGTCGTTTTAGTGCCAAAAAGAGAAGCTGCAGACATTTATAGCTTAAAGTGCAGCAAACTGTTAAAAATAATAAGCTACATGCCGTTTTCAAGATATGCAATTATGAACAACATTCCGTTTTCCGGGACTTGAAACATTGCAAACATTGTAGAAATACGACCTAGCGTTTTTGTGAATCCAACAAGAAAATAGGGGGAATAATAAAATATATATTTTAAATCTGTGAAATGTTAAAAATAAAATAAAAAAAAAGGAATTCAAAAGTGGTTATGAGAAGCATTCAATTTCAATAAACGCCTTGGAAGATGACTAGATGAGCAAAATCCTTGCCATTGTCAAATTATACCAACAAAACATGATCTATTTATTTTGTCAGTTCAGGCGATCCTTAAGCTTTATATCAAGAATTCAAGATTAAAAAAAAAAAAAAAAGGCTCGTGCATCATCTGCCTGCGCGATAAGATCTTAAGCGGAATAGAAAAGCATAATAAGGACGTTTCCAAAACTTCCCCCTAAGCATTTGCATAAAATGGAGAGCTATATAATGTTGTATGCTACTAGTTTATGTAGGAAGGATTACAACATTAACAGTTCAAACGCCAGTCGTAAGGCTGATATGTCACCTTCAATTGAGAGTTGGCAATAGACTCCAGTAAAGCTTCGGAGATAGCTGTGTCCAAGTAGTTCGAGACAAACTTGATTACTTCTAACTCATTCTTGCCAAAATCTACACTATACCTGAGAAACATATCAATGAGAAGATGTTAGGGAAGATCCAGATTCAATCACCAGACCTCAAAGGACCCTTTTGTTAGAATGACTTTTTACCATTTGAGTATCTGACTAACCGAGGCTACTTTGGCTTGGAGATCAACGACAACTCCACCGTTCTGTAGGAAATTACAGGCTGCTTCCATCAATTCTTTGTCAATGTTTCCTGGCGAGTAGCATCGAAGAGCGGGCCCAGATTGGTTGCCACAAACCAGTGCAAAGTGAACGAGAGGTTCCGGATAAGGAAGAGCCACCTGATCCAAAAGAACTATTAGGTCAAGCAGACTCGAGAAAATGGAGTCTAGTTATCTTTATCTCAAGGCAGGAAAGTGGACTTTGAGGAAACTTTTGTCCAACTTTGCCCCTCAAAAGCTTGAGATGAAACACATCAGTAATTTTTAAGGTCTTGTTTGGTGGGAGTGACATGGATAGGAAAATTAGTAGAGGATTTGAAGACTTATGTTTGCTTGCAGGAGAGATTGTAGGAGGGAATGGATTGGGCGACTAGATTCAAAATCCTTCATCTAATTTGATCCTTCCTAAGTCGGACAGATAAGAGAAAGATCTCCCCTTCCTCTCTACCACTCACCTAGATATACCTTCCTCTCTATTTTCTTTCCCTCTTTCCAAGGGTCAACATACGTTACAGAAGTTATTAAAATTAGACATAGATACTTTGCTTCGGGGTTTAAATTGTACATGGCAAAGAACCTCATCAAATAGGCCAGTACTTCTAACTCTACACAAGCACTTTCAGGGACTGAACCCCACTGCAAAAGAAAAGAAAGGAGAAAAAGAGAGACAAACCAGTCTCTGTGTTTACTTGAATAAGCATATGCAAGTTAGTTCACACCGAAACTGAAGATTATCATTGTCACCATCATACCTTACAACGTTTATCTTTTGCACCAAATGGCTTCATGATATTGTATGGTGGTCGCTGGTTGCCCCGTAAAATTCCATTGTGGATAGCAGAAAGGGAATATGCAGACCCGCCAACAACATACCTAAATTCTCCAAACAATCTTCTTCTTTCTAGTGGCCCAGCTGGGTGACCCAACAACAGTATTGCATGGATGGCCATCATATTGTAGAGATTTATAAAGAAAGCAAGTTTCTCCTCCCTCGACATGTTGTGCAAGTCAACTCTTTGAAGCTCCTCCACTATTCTCAAATACCTATTAATATCAGTATTAACAATGACTTCAATACTAACGTCATGAACATGCTGTGTTCATCAGAAACTTAAGCCGATTTTCATATAGTCGTAGGCATCAAACAAACCTCGCAAATTCTTCACTTCCTTGAATATTTATATAATCAACATGCTTTCCATCCTCTGATGAGTAGGCTTCAAAAATTGCATAAGACAAAAACCTCAATCTCGATGCAATTTCTGCTATGGGCTTTGGCTTCACATCCATTATACCCCTTGGTATGTTGAGACATTCAGAGATCACTGGATCATCATCCAAGAACCGATAAAGGTGGTTGCCATCTTCAAATCGATTTTCACTGTAAAAAGAAGAAACATCCTATTGAGAACAAAAAGAGCACAAACATGTTGATTACGACATATTTTATGGGGCAATTTTCATAAACACCATCTTTTAAGACTTGCTCTTTATAAATGCCACGCATATTTGTTCGTAATATAACTTAACATGTAATATAAACGATAGTGTAGCAAAACTTTTCTAAGTGTGGCATAAATAAACACAACTTTTAAAGTGTGGCATAATATGTAATTTTCTCTTACATTACGCAGAGATTGTGTTCCAATCTACAATGTTAACAAGATGCAGTTATTTCCCTACGTCGATCATTCTGTTGGCTACAGGAACAAAGTTCTGTTTCCCAGAATTACCTATCTTCCCTTGAAAATGATCTATAATATTTCTAAGAACTAAGAAGATAACACAACATATGGAATTTAAAAACTTTTCTCCAGACTTCTCTTGAAAACCAAAAGAATACAATAAGGGCAATTTCAAATTTCTTTAGCTTTTCTTCTGCTTCATTCTTATGGTCAACAACTTCCTCTTCTAACTCTCCCAACAACGCAAAAACTAGAGTGACACTTCAAAACTAAGAAACTCACCCGAGAACATGTTTGAAGAAGAGCTGGCATGATAACTTTCTCCCAAATTCAACCGCCTGTCTCATAACAAGAAATGCAAAAGAACCAAATTGTAGAATTAGGATAACAAGAATTTATGATAATAGAAATGAAATACAGCCCAAGTATCTTGTCTCTTGAAAAGTGAAATTATGAGAATTGAAAATGAAAAAAGAATTTATTTGCTTTTCCCAAACACAGTTAAAAAAAATTAAAAAAAGAAGAAGGAAGAAAGCCCAAACATAAAATTCCAACTAACCTCTTCCCTTTCCAGATACTGATCCTCTGATATGAAATCCACAGCTTCTGAACCTAGAAAACAGCTGGTGAACCTACGCATCTTATAAAACCGGTCCTTGACAACAATGGACTCTTTCATTTTCCGGACAATCAAAGCTAGCTCATCAATGGCCCCACTACCGGACATGTCATCTTCACCAGAAAGTGGCGGCAAGGGAGCTTCAAAAGATGGTGTTTCAGCAATCAGATAATCAATTTTCTCATCAAGCTTCTCCGATTCCTCCAAACCCTTTAGCTCACTCAGGCCTCCAATAAGGATTTCATTGAAGAACACCTTTGGAACAGCAGAGGACCCAGAAATCTTCTCTAGCTCCGTTTTTCGGGTGGGATAAATATCAATATTGATCTCGACATATTTGAGCCTCTTCCTGTGCAAAAACAACCTAGCCTCCTTGGAATCTTTGCACCCCAACCTTGTGTAAAGAATAATTCTTCCTTTCATAGCTATATGAGCTGCTGGTTCTTTAGTGACTCCCTCCCCCTCGGTGTTTTCCACGTCAGCATCACGGGTCAGGGTAAGATAGCTTAGGGGATTCCATGCAGACCTTTCAGCTGTTTTCTGGGAGACTTCTTCAGCTACATTACCTGTAACAGACTCTGAAACATCCTTACCAACATCTTTAGAGACATCTTGTCCGTCTTCTTCATCTTTTTTACCAGAAAGGCGACGCAGAAATTTTGAAACAGCAACTGCTCCCTTCTCCCCTTTCTCCTTAACAAGGTTCTTCAATGCCACCGCTTTCTCAACAACCTTTTGCGTCTCCAAATCGAGATCTAAAGAACGAGTAGATGTGCTTCTGATAGCTTCCATTCCAGGAACCTCCGTCCCATCAAAAACAGGCTCTTGCTCCTTCTCTTCCTCAATGGCCTCCTTGCTCTCATCTATCTTCTGATCCAAATTATCCTTTTGCCTTTCATTGTTCAAAGTCTCTTCTTGAGAGTTAGCCTCAAGATTCACACCATGGGCATTCGTCTTATCATCATCACCAGACTTCTCTTCTTGAGCTTTAGACACTGAGTCCTTGCTTTCCTCCACCTTGTCAACCAATTTATCTTGCGTTCTATCATTGTCTGACCCCAGATTATCACTGTTTATGTCCAGAGTTTTCGTTCCCTCCAAGGGCTCTCCTTGATCTTCTTTTTGGGCAACTAAGCTCTCTCCCTCCAACTTCTCAATGGGCGAAGGGTTTGTGACATCTTTCTTGGTTGAGTCTTGGGTTTCCATAACTCATCAAATAGACTGCGACTTAATTGAATTTAGGCAGATTCTGCAAGAATTTAAAACAAAATCTGAGACAAAGTTGCAACTGGCAAAGGTACTAAAACCTCGATCCCCTAATCGTTTGGTTAAAAAAAAAATCAAATAGAAAATAACATATCCGTTGTTAATCATTCAAATCAAGAAAAACAAATATACAAAAGAAAACAAACGATAAATTTCTCTCTACATAAATATCCAGACGGAACAGCGCTTTTATTAACTTAATTAACGATTCAAATCAAGAAAGAAAAAATACATAAAAGAACACAAACGCGTGATCAAGAAACTGACTTTATAGATTTTTATACCATTTTCAACACATTATATATCAACATCTAGAATTGCAGTTACTAAATAAAATAAGATTCGTCTCACTCGCAGAAAAACAATTCCAAAGGCAATAAAGCCCAACAAGACAGTAAATTAAACGACTTTAAAAACACAAAACAAGGCAACAAAAAAAAAAATTTCTTTCCTCATTTTCTCGCAAAACAAACAGATGGCAAATGCCAATGTGGCAATGTCTGCCTGGGACTAAAACCGAGCAGAAAATTCAACGGAAAGAAGGAAAAAATAACCAAAAATATCACAAAAAGGGAAAAGACAAACGTAATACAGAGTAGAAATGTGAGAGAGAAACCTTACGGATCTGCAAAGGCTGAGAGCGGAATCGAACCAACAGAGAAAGATAATTGCGATATTGGAGAGAAGGATCTAAAAACAATTAATTTCAAATTAAAAAAAAGCTTTAGATGTCTGAAAAATAAAGACAAAATTTTTTTTTCTCTTGTCTTTTTTTTTTTCTTTTATCTTTTTAAAGAGATTGAAATGAACGAGGGAAGGGAGGATTTTCGGACGAGACGAGGGCGGAGCTGCGAGAGAAGCGGGAAGTCCGTGGGCTGAAAATGAAGATTGAAGATGGCTTTTGGCTTTTGACTTTTGACCTTTGACTCTCTCTGCTTTTTTATTTTTATTTTTATCCCCGTCATCTGACTTTTCACACGTGGACTTTTTATTTTTGATTAATTACGTTGCACGCCAACCCCACATTGTTTCGTGTATTTGCAAATCATTGCCCAATTCTTTGCGAGATTTTAGAATTTGATTTATCTGACATAATTGTCCCGTTTTGTTTTGTCCTAGATTGGGCCGTGTAAAAAACCACCAAACCGGACCCGTCCGGCGTTGAGCGAACCTTTAAAACCACACTGTTTGAAAACTGTTTAAAAATGATCCGGTTTACTGAACCTTTTTAAACGGTCCGTTTTAGTTTTAAAATATTTGTCCGCCGTCTGGACCAGACTAGATGGTTTATCTAAAAATTAAAAATATATATGTGTATATAATATTTTTCTATCTAGACTTATCTCTTACTTACATTAACTATCTATACCTTATGTTTATTTAGTGTTTAGAATTTGTATAACTGTATTTTATATTTAGATTTTCAAATTTAGATGATTTTATTAGACTTAGGAAATGGATGACTTTATAATTTATATTTTGCTTTGGATTGTTTTATATTGTGGTTTTTAACAACAAAGAAAAACAATCAACCGTTAATAAAAACTATAGAAACATCAAACTCTAAACATAGGGACATAAGTTTGTCATCTACATCACATAGTTGTTACAAGTGTACACTTAATAGCACAGACAGCTGCATAGTTGCATAGCATGAAGGATAATCACCAATTTTCCATCTTCCGAAGCAAGTAGGTAACAACAAATAAATGAGCTCTTTAGTCAATGATAACCAAGTAATAAGACATTAGACAGACAGATCATCTTTCAGTCTTTAATCTTCAAAAATATAGCAATCCAAGTGTATGTTGTGTTTTATTTTTGTTGCTTGGTATTTTTTTCCTTTCAAAATAATGTTTTCAATTTTTTAGATATTTAATGTTTCGAAAGAATAAAATATAATATAAAATATCACAAACGAGTATATCCAAAAACGTCATAAGCTAGGGTCCAACTGGACTAGACCGTTTTCTCAAATGTTAAATGATCTTGTGACACCCGTTATTCTTCTAACGGGTATTGAGGTAATTAAATTAATTTTTAATGTACAAAAAAAAATTGCTTCATTTAAATTTATTTTATAATATTTATTTTTATCTATTTTTAAATTTTCTAAAATTCTCTTATATTTATTTAGTATGATTACTAAAAAGCCTTAGAACTTCTAATAAATCTCAAAAATGTCATATTGGCATTATGTGTGTTAAAGTCTTTAGATGAGACATAAGGATATCTTTTCCAACTACTTTTGACCCTCATTTTCTTTATTTCCTCCGTGACATGCTTCAACATGTCTCCTCTATAATTGTTTCTATCACTTCTTTTCAAAGACTTCATCTTTTCTTCCTTTTTCTTCCACGGTTCCCACACTCTTCTTCTCATTTCTTTGCTGAAGCAAAATACTTAGAGAACTTCTTCAAGGCAGCCATAAAAATCAGCCACCATCACCTCCATTTGAGCAAGAATTTCAGTCATACCGAAGTAAAGGAACCTGTTTTGAAGCCATTTCAAGCTTCCAACTAACCATAATCCGAGGTTAGAATCTTATGAACAAATTTAGTCTTTCATTTATAAATTTTCTTTTATACTAAAGGATTATTCAAATTTGCGTTCTTAAACCTAAGTATATGTTTGTTGCTATTTTGGAGCATATGTATGAAGTCTAAGTGTATATGCCCTAGACAGAAAATTTATATTGTTAAACTTTGTAATACCTCTATGGGCAGTGGTTATTTCTTGAAATTCTAAGATTAAATTAAAATGAATTTTATGAATTGGTTTGCATATTTGAAAAGTAGCATCCTAGGCTTTCTAACGAGCTATCATAAACCTAAATCGGAGTTGTATTTTATTTTCTAAGAATTATTCAATTTTTGTATTGGAAACTAGTAAATCTGCCAGTTTGTTATGGTATACCAGCTGCTAACCTGAACCAAGAACCCATCTTTGCTCACCACCTAATTCTTTAATGTCTTGCAACCTTTCCAATATTATCCTAAGTGATTGATGAATCTTATTAGGGACTAAAACATATAGATTACTTGTTCACATTTTATATTGTGTTAAGACAAAAATTGTTTACTGTGGTATTCAAAAGAGATTTATATAAAAGCTTTAATGGCATACTAGTAAGATAGGTTTACACATGATTTATTTATGAATGTAGTTGTATGTTGTGCTTTAGTTTTAATTGTCCTTATGCACGCCTTAGGATCAAGGGAGTATGGAGCTAACGTTAACTGATTCCAGGATTAAAAGATTGTTGATAAGCTTGAAAGGTAGGGATTCTATTACTCATCTTTTGTGAGGTTTTTATAGAATTAAAATTGATTGTTTTGCCGCAATATATATATATCTATGTTGAACTGATATTATATGATTATCACATATGAAACTATGACATGGACTCGTCTTGTATTGTACGGCGAGGAACATAATGAATTGACACATGTTATAAATTGAGAAGCATGGTTAGGAAAACTGACTCTATTAATAATGATTTAATATAGAGAAATGATGAGACATGAAGAGGGCGGCGATTACGTCCTTGGGCATGAATACCCTAAAAGGTAAAATAGGGGGAAGGTGATGACGCTTCCTTGGGTTGAAAGTCCCAGAACACACTGTACAGGAATCGATTTGGTGAGGACTCGGGGCTTGATGTCCCCTCACCGGAACACCCTTGGAATGTTTATAGGGTGATCAAGTGCGCCCATTTGAGTTTCGATGAGTTGAGTGATACTCAATTTAACATGGATACCTAGGAACAATGATGATTGGTAATATTTGTATAAATGTGTAATTATGACACTTGGTAATGATTAACTACGGTATCCATAAGATGTGATCATAATAAACCTCATAATCTGAAATATGATGTGACTTACTAACCATGCAGGTTTTAATGTGGTAATGATAAAAACCTAAAGGTGAGTAATGGCTTTCTCTACTGAGCATAGTGTTGCTCATTCCCTTATGTTTATATCTTTTCAGGACTCACTAAGTGTGAGGTGGCTACGAGAAATATAGTTGAGGAAGTGATGTAGCTATATTACATTGGGACTGCTTCAATCGTTGAGAATGTTCTTCATGATAATGTAAGCATCAATTGTTACTTTCTGTGACTGTATTACAATGTGTTGAGGGTTAAAATGATGATGACAACAGTTTATATTATTAAATTTAAGGTGCTACATTTAAAACTGTGGTTTATTTATCGTTTATATTTTTATTTTTGAGTTGAGAGTTTTCATTTAAGTCCCAGGCAAATTTTATTTTTAAGGTTTTACTTTTATTATTTATTTTTATTTTATCTCATTAAAAACTGTTAACCCCCATATAGGAGCGTTACAGAATTTTTGGTATCAGAGCCTAGGTTCGGTTAACCTAGGGAGTGTAGCACCACTTTAAAAAAATATATTTTTGAGATGGTTTTGAAGCTGAATTTTATTGTCATCATCAAAATGAACCTTCACATTGATTTATACAGTCTAGAAGGATGTAACATGGAAAGGCCATAGAATGAAAATATCAATGGTTATATGAGTACAATAATTATATAGAAGAAAAGTATTAATAGTTATGTGGGAATGATAATTATATGGAATGAGTTTATAAGTAGATTGCTTATGAGAGATTCGTATAATATTTGGATCTATAAGCATATCTAATTCGTATAAACGATGAGAAATTCGTATAGATAAGAGGATTTAAAAGCCTTTTGTCTCGTGAAAAACAATGAGAAATATAAGGCTTGATTTATTGATTTTAAAGTTTGGCATAGATATGCCAATTTTTTCATAATTGATTCAAACCTAAGTAATGATTATGTGTGGATTCGATGGAGCACATAAGTGTCAATAACTTTTCTTGAAAGTTCTATTTATTTGAGGAATATGATATAAGTTGGGAATCATGGTATTGAATCTTGAGAGAGATAAATGTTAGACTTTTGGTCTGTTGAGACTGTGTAAAGTCTAGAATGCATGAATCTCAAAATTGGAATATTTCGTTACGTACATTGTATTTAAGTGTATCAGTGAATCTTTTGGTTACCTAAGGTTTTGTTGTATGAGGAAATTATATATTGTATGAGTAGAATTGTGGGGATTATAGATGTTCTTAAGTAGTAACATCAAGTGTCTTTGTTCATTGATATGGTCTACGTTGAAAGACGTAAATCGTATTGATTTCAAGGTTAGTCGCATTCTAAACCCTTGGTAGTAATGATGATGAATCCATTGATAGATGTTGAGTATTAGGAATAACATATGGGTGTATGCATTGTTCAATAAGGTTTTGATTAAAACAAAATTATTTGAGTTGCTGGAAGATTATGTTGTTATGAAATGATTTTAAATATCATTCAGGAAGATCCTTGTTGTCGTTAAATTAGATTTGTTGTTCATAGTTAACTTTATCTATAGTGGGCTTTAAATTGGGTTTAAGATTTATACAAATTGGTTTTCAATTTTATGTTTGTTATTTAACTTGTTCTAAATGTGTTAAGGCCCGAAACAACCTGACCATTTTCAACTAAGAACATTTGGGCCTAGTTTAAATCTTAAATCAGTTTGATTCACACTGTCTCTCCCACGTGGTCTCTATACGTGTCATATATAGTGGTTTAATTATTGTTTACATATACATTTACTGTGCGTAAGACCTTATTTCTCCGAGTTCACTTTTTCTCTCTTAATTTGTTATTTTTTCTCTAAATCGCAAATCCTCTTCTTTTTCATTAGAAATTCTTCTTTTCCTCTAAAAGAAGAAGGAATTCTAGGATTCTGCAATTTACTATCTTAATTTTTCCTTTCTATTTACTCTTCTTTCATCTTATCATGGACCCAAAGTACCAACACCTGAGAAAGTATTTCCCATCACTCTCCCAAAAGATTCTCAGAAAGAAATACAAGGCTAGAATTACTCGGTTGTGGATTCTTATGCGTTTTGGTATCCCTTGTGATGTGAGAATGTTAATAGAGGGGAAAATCCGTCCGAGTGACTTTAGTCAAGATGTCGGTTTACCAGGAACGGGTACCAGTCGTAGTGCAATGAAAAGAAGAGCTCGTGCCATCGTGGTCACTTGTAACAAATGTGGAAGACAAAATTGTAACGGTAAATGTACTTCACCTGGTTATATATGTCTACGAATAGAGAGGATAAAATAAGGTTTTGTAGGGATGGACTTTCAAAGGAGAACTTGGATAGCATCCATCCTCCTCTCCACGGTCACCCTAGTGGATATGTTCAAGGAGCTATTTTTAAACTCTGGCCTAAATTTTATACAGAAAGACAACGCCTCAGGAATATGGTATTTTTAGATCCTGTTTGCCAAGCCATAAGAAAACTGGATGGGGAATAAGTCATCGCTCTATAAAGGTTATTTAGTCTTTACTTATTTGAAGCAGTTTTAGCTGATGTTCAACAGTTTGTGTTTTTCTTTTACTCAAAATATTTGCTTTTGTGTTTGAAATAATTGTGATTATTAGATTGATACAGTAAGTGTTAATATCTTATTTAATTTATGATTTTCTTAAATATATATATAATAAAATATATTATCTTATCAGACACGTCACATACGGTACAGTAATATGTTTGAATTTTTAAAAGCTTATCCAGATATTTCAAGATTTGTGTCTCAAATTTCAAAAGTTCTACAGTATTTGTCGTTTATATTAAATTTCTAGACTTGGTGTATATTTGTCAAAAAGTCTACAGTTGTGTCATGAGGGTCTTCTGTCGAATTGTTCTCAATTGTCAAAAGTTATACAATTAGAGTCTAATCTTTTTCAAAAAGTGAATCAAATTTTCTGTAAACTATCAATCACCTTATCTTACTTTCTTATCCGCACAAGATTTTGTTTAAATCTTTGGATTACCTTTTCATTACCTACTTGTCTATCTCTTTAGCCCTTTTTGTATATTTCTCATCTTTAAAAACTCATGTAGAACCCGAAGTCTAAGTGGAGCAGACATTAAGCAACCACTTCTATAAACCAAATATGTCTACCTCCCAGTCCACGAAGAAAATAAAGAATGTCTGTGTCTTTTGTGGTTCCAGCCTTGGAAAAGATAAAGCTTATTTAGAAGCTGCAAATCACTTAGGGCAAGTCCTAGCACGCAAGAAGATTAACATAATCTATGGGGGTGGTAGTATAAAAATGATGGTAAATATGGCACTAGCAGCTAGGTCTAGCGACGCTACTGATGTAAGAATTTGGCCTCATATTCCAGTTGAAGGAAACCTTTGTAAGGAAGCCATAGGTAAGGGAGAAGGAGTCAGGAGTATCCCTACAAATTTTAAAGACATAATCTATAATTCTGATGCTTTTATAGCATTACCTGGTGGTCTAGGTACTCTTGAGGAAATATTTATAGTTGCTTGTGGGCAATTGTTGGGCTTTTATTCCAAACCTTTGGGACTGCTGAACGTAAAGGGTTTTTATGACGGTCTTTTGAAATTTCTAGATTACGCTGTGGAAGAAAACATCACTACAGAATCGGAGAGACAAATCTTTGTCACTGCTTCAACAGCTGAGGAATTGATAGATAAAATGCAAATCATACATCCAGAATCCGACACTGCAACATCCAAGCTTGAATGGGAAAGGGAAAGCCGGGAGCGGCCAATTGATTTGAATCTCCATCTGTAATCTTTTTGTTTTATCTTTGGCATGTAGGCATGTGTGTCCGTATTTCGTGTGTTACGAATAACCGTTTGCCTTGTATTCTGTGTTTCTTGTGGTACGTCGTTGTTCAATCTTTTAGATTCATTGAGCCTAATGCCGGGATGGCTGGATACGGAGTACTTGATGCTCTCGAAACACATCCTTCTTAAGGTCCGATCTTTTGTTTATCGATGTTTTTGTATCCTCTAAGCATGCATGATATGGATAGCTGGTATACGGAGTGCCTTGTACTCTCGAAACGTATCCGTATTATGTTTGTAATGTGTAATATTCTGTTAATATTATGTGGAAGTACCAGAGTCAGTTATGGGGATATTCCATATGAAATATGAGTATATTATTTGGATTGAATGTTTGTGTCATGAGGATAGCTGTTTAATGAAAAATATGCCGGGTATGTTTGCAACTCTGAGATTCCGTTTAATATCTCTATGAGTAAGTTTAATGTATAGTTTTGAATAAAAGCGTTTGTGATATATGTTTTATGATTATGTTTTAGTTTATTAGTAGAGGTATGAAATCAAATATGTTTGACTTTTCCTTACTTAAAAAGGAAAAGGAACCTAAAGATGAAATATATAAAATTACTCTGGCAATCTCCTTAAATGTGATTGTAAATCACAGTCCATGGACAATGAAGGACTGGAATCATGGTATGGTCAATATGTAGGCCTGATCAGATTCTGAGACTATTATACGGTGTTATAAGTTGAAACTTGTCAGAAATACTCTCATTGAGGGATTTAGGAGTAAGATTTATTATGCAAGTAAATAAGTGGAGATACGATAACTTAAATTTGGAGGACAAACAACATTAACGGTTTAGACTTAGAATTGGAATCATAGTGGAATCATAATTTTTACTAGTATTGCTAGAATTGAAATTTCGAGGACGAAATTTCTTTAAGGGGGGTAGAGCTGTGACACCCGTTATTCTTCTAACGGGTATTGAGGTAATTAAATTAATTTTTAATGTACAAAAAAAATTGCTTCATTTAAATTTATTTTATAATATTTATTTTTATCTATTTTTAAATTTTCTAAAATTCTCCTATATTTATTTAGTATGATTACTAAAAAGCCTTAGAACTTCTAATAAATCTCAAAAATGTCATATTGGCATTATGTGTGTTAAAGTCTTTAGATGAGACATAAGGATATCTTTTCCAACTACTCTTGACCCTCATTTTCTTTATTTCCTCCGTGACATGCTTCAACATGTCTCCTCTATAATTGTTTCTATCACTTCTTTTCAAAGACTTCATCTTTTCTTCCTTTTTCTTCCACGGTTCCCACACTCTTCTTCTCATTTCTTTGCTGAAGCAAAATACTTAGAGAACTTCTTCAAGGCAGCCATAAAAATCAGCCACCATCACCTCCATTTGAGCAAGAATTTCAGTCATACCGAAGTAAAGGAACCTGTTTTGAAGCCATTTCAAGCTTCCAACTAACCATAATCCGAGGTTAGAATCTTATGAACAAATTTAGTCTTTCATTTATAAATTTTCTTTTATACTAAAGGATTATTCAAATTTGCGTTCTTAAACCTAAGTATATGTTTGTTGCTATTTTGGAGCATATGTATGAAGTCTAAGTGTATATGCCCTAGACAGAAAATTTATATTGTTAAACTTTGTAATACCTCTATGGGCAGTGGTTATTTCTTGAAATTCTAAGATTAAATTAAAATGAATTTTATGAATTGGTTTGCATATTTGAAAAGTAGCATCCTAGGCTTTCTAACGAGCTATCATAAACCTAAATCGGAGTTGTATTTTATTTTCTAAGAATTATTCAATTTTTGTATTGGAAACTAGTAAATCTGCCAGTTTGTTATGGTATACCAGCTGCTAACCTGAACCAAGAACCCATCTTTGCTCACCACCTAATTCTTTAATGTCTTGCAACCTTTCCAATATTATCCTAAGTGATTGATGAATCTTATTAGGGACTAAAACATATAGATTACTTGTTCACATTTTATATTGTGTTAAGACAAAAATTGTTTACTGTGGTATTCAAAAGAGATTTATATAAAAGCTTTAATGGCATACTAGTAAGATAGGTTTACACATGATTTATTTATGAATGTAGTTGTATGTTGTGCTTTAGTTTTAATTGTCCTTATGCACGCCTTAGGATCAAGGGAGTATGGAGCTAACGTTAACTGATTCCAGGATTAAAAGATTGTTGATAAGCTTGAAAGGTAGGGATTCTATTACTCATCTTTTGTGAGGTTTTTATAGAATTAAAATTGATTGTTTTGCCGCAATATATATATATCTATGTTGAACTGATATTATATGATTATCACATATGAAACTATGACATGGACTCGTCTTGTATTGTACGGCGAGGAACATAATGAATTGACACATGTTATAAATTGAGAAGCATGGTTAGGAAAACTGACTCTATTAATAATGATTTAATATAGAGAAATGATGAGACATGAAGAGGGCGGCGATTACGTCCTTGGGCATGAATACCCTAAAAGGTAAAATAGGGGGAAGGTGATGACGCTTCCTTGGGTTGAAAGTCCCAGAACACACTGTACAGGAATCGATTTGGTGAGGACTCGGGGCTTGATGTCCCCTCACCGGAACACCCTTGGAATGTTTATAGGGTGATCAAGTGCGCCCATTTGAGTTTCGATGAGTTGAGTGATACTCAATTTAACATGGATACCTAGGAACAATGATGATTGGTAATATTTGTATAAATGTGTAATTATGACACTTGGTAATGATTAACTACGGTATCCATAAGATGTGATCATAATAAACCTCATAATCTGGAATATGATGTGACTTACTAACCATGCAGGTTTTAATGTGGTAATGATAAAAACCTAAAGGTGAGTAATGGCTTTCTCTACTGAGCATAGTGTTGCTCATTCCCTTATGTTTATATCTTTTCAGGACTCACTAAGTGTGAGGTGGCTACGAGAAATATAGTTGAGGAAGTGATGTAGCTATATTACATTGGGACTGCTTCAATCGTTGAGAATGTTCTTCATGATAATGTAAGCATCAATTGTTACTTTCTGTGACTGTATTACAATGTGTTGAGGGTTAAAATGATGATGACAACAGTTTATATTATTAAATTTAAGGTGCTACATTTAAAACTGTGGTTTATTTATCGTTTATATTTTTATTTTTGAGTTGAGAGTTTTCATTTAAGTCCCGGGCAAATTTTATTTTTAAGGTTTTACTTTTATTATTTATTTTTATTTTATCTCATTAAAAACTGTTAACCCCCATATAGGGGCGTTACAGATCTAGTCCGGTCCTTTTTCCTAAACCGTCAAATATGGTCCGGTTTCAAAAACCTAGCGTTTAGGCCCGAACTAGACCGTGCATACCCCTGGTCCTAGAGGATGGCCCTTTTTTTTATTTCGGCACATTTTCATGTCCTAATGATTTTTTAGGACATACATATTGAGTGACATGATATTATTTTTTTAAATTTTATTGTAGCCATAAATTTAGGGCACTTCTAAAAAGCTCGATGGGTAGGGGCCTTGCCCCCTCACAAGGAATGGGCCCAATGCAGTCGAACTCGATGAGGCCCACCCTCTGAGGGGGTCAGGCCCTGTCCCATTGGGCTAAAAAATGGTTTTCATAAATTTAATACAAGAAATCCTTTTTTTTTAGGGCTAAAGGTGCGTTTGACAACTTAATTCTAAATACGTAGTTAGACTTATTACAATATAAATCTCTTATATGCTACAGTAAAATCATTATAACTTTTAGCTCTAACTGTTAGGGGTGAACGACGGGCGGTTTGACAGTGTATGGGCAGGTGCTTGGATGGCGGGTTGGCGATTAACCAACTCACAGACCGCCCGTGAAATGGCAGGCGGTTTCGGTTTAGATGCAGACGAGTTGAGGTGGTTTAGGTTT
This sequence comes from Artocarpus heterophyllus, assembly GCA_025403435.1. Lineage (NCBI taxonomy): Eukaryota > Viridiplantae > Streptophyta > Magnoliopsida > Rosales > Moraceae > Artocarpus > Artocarpus heterophyllus. The sequence continues at coordinate 13,846,466 of CM046334.1, forward strand.
ATACTATTGCCCAATGTAACTTTTTGGGCTTTTTGCAAAAATTGACTAAAAACACTCAAAGCTGTGGAACAATACTTAAAGAAAAAGTCTCCAAAGTTGTGGAAAACACTCGATGGCAAAAAATGAATCTGCATTTTCAAACTATTACATGTTCAAACTAAAGTAACCAACCAATTAACTAAATGAACTTGAGTTTTAGATTAGATTAATTATATAGCATTTTTATGAGTTCCCATTGACTAGCACCAGCATGGGGGGAGTATCACCCAAGGGAAAAAAAAAAAAAAAAACAGACATCACATATTGAACTAACCTAAGACTTAGGGAGCCTGCACGAACTGTCCTAGCCGCAAGAAGCTTGAAATATACATCTTCAGGAAGACTTTCCCAGTTTCGTAGTGTTTTGCTATACTCATTAAAATCTCCCTGTTATGGCAGTTAACAAATTAATTGCCGGTGGAAGCATGAAAATGTTGAAGTACACAGTTGGAGATTAATTCGTTCATGTAACTCAACCATACTAAATAAAGGCTATTGTATTGCAAAAATATAGTGTCCTATAAAAGATAAAAAAACAAATGTGATCATGGAGTCTAGCACATATTAAAATCAGGTTTTTTTTTAACTTATATAGACGGGCGGATCAGGTTGAACCCGCCCTTTAAATTTTAAAACTGAACCCATCCACCTATATATGTTGGCGGGTGGGTTCAACCTGCCTGCAAGTGGGTTGCTCACGTGGACTTGCTTTTTTCGAGCAAGGCAAGGCAGGCGGCAGGCAAACGGTGTGAGTGCGGGACGGTTTTTGTTCAGCCCTACAAACTACGTTGTCAAACGTACTCTAAAAATATAATATTCATATAAATTTATTTATACAACAAATTGGTAAGAAAATTAATTCATTTATATTTGTTTGTTCTACCATTTCTTATATTCCCTTTTCTAGCATTTTGGTAAGAAAATTAATTTATTTATTTATCTATTATATTGCGTTTCATTTCATTATTTCTAGCATTTTTATGTTCATTTGAAAGTTTATAATCTGGTTTATTCTCTTTTCAGAATTTCTTCTATCTTCTTTTTCCTACCACGTTGTCTCTAATATACATTGTCGTTCTCGGTCAATACTGTCGTCTCTGAGAGAATATGCGGATTTCTATTAATGAATCCGTTTGAACGTAAATCGAGCATCAGGCAAGGCATTTATTCCTATACAGAGAAATATAATAGAATGTCCCTTGATGCGTGACATAAAGACTTGTACATTTTTTGATATGGATTTCTTTTCTCGCCTTTTTTTTTAATTATATATCAACTTAAAAGACACTATCCAAGGTGGCCTTAACCCTATTAAAAATAGTAAAATTAAAAAATGTGATCCATAAATACATGTCAACTTATAGAAGAGTATACTTAGAGTAAGAATAGGGTTTTCACTTAAAAATAGCAAGTTAAGAAGGGTAAATTCACTGATTTCCTCTTTTTATTTTATATAAGAAGGGAAAAAAAGGTTGATGTTGTATCATCGTCGGGTAACCTCTCGATAGTTATGAGTTGGTTACTTTGGTGGTAGCCAGTACTTTTTTCTACGAAAAACTTTTTTTTTTTCCCATCGGGCTGTGCCCCGGCCCTCTCAGTGCGGTGAGCCCCACCCGATGGGTCCCGTCGGGATGCATAACAACGCCCTTTCCGTTTCTTTACCAAGCCTTTTTTTTTTTTTTTAAATACACAATGATAGATATTTTCAATATTTGATTTTGAGACCTCTCCTTTAAGTCCATCAATCCTTATAAATTGAGCTGGCACTAGTTAGGTTTTTTAACATGCATTTCAGTGCTTATAAGATATTTGTATGACTCAAAGACAACAACAAGCTTCCTTTAAAAAGGGAAAAAAAAAAAAGAAAAAGAGAAAAGACAACAACAAGCTTAATTGGGCAAGTTTAGCAGTTGAGCATTTATTAAAACCCTAAAATCGCGTTATTTGTCTTTCAAGGCTCATTATATTCAAATTCGAACTAAAGAAAGGATATTTCTAGAGATTGATTAAATCTAAATTAATTACTCAATCGAAGATAGCTGGTTGTTTATTTATTTAAATATTTATACTTATTAAATAGACGGCTAATCCCACCAAAAGAGCCCTATATTCATGTTTTTAACGTCTATACTTTTAAGAATTCTTACTGTTAGGATGTTTGGAAAAGTAGTTCAAATTAGTGGTTTGAATTATAAATAGTGTAAAGCTTTTACATGTCACAGTAAAAAAGCTACAATGTAAAACTCACACATGCTATAGTTTTTAAATCCAAAATGATGGTTTAAACTACTCTCTCAAATACCATATAATTTTACTTGCTTGAGTGAAATTCTCCAACGAGAGTAGTTGTAGCCTTTCCTTTTTAAAAATACGTCCAGATTCTTAAGATTAATTAAATATTTTGTCTGTAAAATAAAAAATGACACGAGTGTACATTGTCATTTTATTGATATACTTTCACAATGGGGACATCGTTGTACACAAAAATTCGCCAAGTATAACAATATCATCGTGTTTTATGTGTTTTGTGGAATCTTAGTTCAAAGTGTGGTTTGCAGTTCCAACAATGTTTTCTTTCAAATGCTACGACATTTTTCACTTCAAACCGCAATTTTAAACAACAGACTTGATGCATCGGCTTTTGTGAAAGGGCACTTTTATTGGATATGTTGCTTTTTAACTTTATTATTTTTTTCTACAAGAATTACTAAGGTATTTGGCATTGACATGATAGTTAGAACTATTGGTTAGAACTGTAAACACTATAGCATGTGAGAGCTTTACACTAATAATTTTTTTGCTTTTATTATAGTATGTGAGGGCTTTATATACTATTCATAATTGAAAAGTTGGTTAGAGCCAATTAATTCAAAACACCATGATTTTACGGTTTTCATCATACATTGGCCTTCAAAAAATGTATGAATTTAAATTGCTTTCATATTGAAATATGTTCGTTTCTAAAGTTGTTGTAGTTTTTAATTTTGGTACTGTTTAGTAGAAATATTGTTGTTTGCCATGATCATGTCGTTTATTAGATGGATGTTTATTTTCAAGATTATGTTTAAAAAAAATTCCAAGATTACGTCGTTACCCAAAGTTATCATCAGTTCTAGTTTTATGTCGTTTCTGATGATATAAGCATTTGTGTAGTCGTTTTCAATTGATATTGTCATTTGCTTCCTGTCATTATATTTTGTTGTTCTGGCTGACCCGTTGTTTCAAAAAGTCAATTCTAGACTGTTATTTCTTAAGATTATTTATAGACCTTTGATTTCCAGAAAAAGAAGAGATGTTATTTTATTGAAACATTATTGTTTCCATTTTTTTTTTTTAAATTCATCTTTGTGCTGCCCGTTTTATTCAGATAATGTTGTTTTCAACTTAATGTCTTTCGTCTCAGATGTCCTTGTTATATCAATATATTTTTTGCTCATATAAAAGATCACGTTATAGATGTGTCCTTCAAGTCCCTTATTTCTATTTGTGAGATATCATTCTCTTTAAACTAGTGTTGTTTTGCCATGTATTTGTCATTTTTATGGGATACTATTTCTTGTCGTAGTTTATACTTTACAGAGACATGCCGTTTTAAAGATATTTAATAGGCAATGATATTGCCAATGATCAAAAAAATGTCATCAATGAAACCTAATATTTAATTACGTTTAATTAATAAATTTATTCTTAAAAATGTAAAATTTTATAAAAATAGTAATTTTTGTGAAAATTACAATAAAATATGAATGAGCGGCATTGATTGCAAATTTTATGACATATGTAATGTAATGGTGGATATTGTAAAATATAAATTTTATGAGTTTGATGACTCAGAAATTTATGCATAATATCCATAAAATGAATTTTATGTCACAATTAATTGTGAAATTGTGATATAAACGAATGGATAATTAAAATGTAAATAGGACTAGAGGTTGTCCAAACCCTAACCGAATGTAGAAATGAGGCCAGAGCAGTGTAAGAATACTGCTAAATGAAAACGTAGATACAAAAAATATCACGATTGGCCTCTAAAAGTGAACGAAAAGTAAGTTAAATATTTTTATACAGTCTAATGATAGAAAGTACACTGATTTGACTATGACAGTATAGGAAAAATACTGTGTAGTGAAAAATTACATAGTATAAATTTTTAGCTCCATAAAGTGGACACTTGCTTGAATTCTATTGGGCCAACAAGCCATGCAATGTGGCCCAATAGCATGATGGCACCTAGGGTAACCCACTTGATTACCCCATGAGTCACCCATTTGGATAAGTGTGAAATTAATGTGATTTAAGCAAAAAAATCTTTGCTTTCTTCATCCTTAGCTCTGGCAGCCATAACCAAGCTTCCAAAAATTTTCTCAGCCCCCAAACTTTGCAAAAATAACCCCAAACAAGTTTTACAAGCAAGTACAAGGATTTCCCACAAGTTTTAAGGTAAAAAATCCTAAACTTTTTAATGAGTTTTCAAGGGATTTTTCATGGGTAAAGGGCAAAAATTAATCCATGGTATTTTTGCATGGAAAGGAAGCCTAGGAGGGAGTTCAAAGGAACTTTGAAGGTTAGAAATCCAAAAAGTACCATTTGGGTAAGTTTTAAGTTTTAAAGTTTTGAAATTTTGTAAATTTTATTTTGATTTTTATTACTTTGAACCTATGTGGGTTCTTGAGCATGTATTTGATGAAGAATCATCCATATGTGAAGTATGGCATGTTTAAGTTGTGAAATTTTGGTTTATGGTGCAAAATAGTAATTTTTGCAAAAGTATTATTTTTGCAATTTTGATGTTAGACTTTGCAAAAGTGGTGTTTGAGCATGAGAATCTTTTGATTAAGGAGTGGAATGGTTTCTGCAGGGGTATAATTGCAAGTTTGAAACAAATTTTTGTAAAAATGTCATAGGGACTAAATTGAAAGAAAAAGTTCATTCTTAGAATATTTGAAAAATAGCCAAAAACACCCCTGTACAGTGAGATTTTGGGAAAAGTTAAAACATGAAAGTTGTAGATCTCGATGAAACTGTAAGGTATTATGGATGGTTCGTTAAAAAAACTCAGCCGTTTGTGAGATTTTTATTTTTCAAAGAATTTATGAAAATTATGAAAAATTTTAAAAAGGGCAAAAATGTCATTTCTCAAATGATTTTGAATATGGTACTTTGTGCAAAAATGATCCTTGAGAAAAATAAGAAATTTTGATGCAAAGAAGTAAATTTTAGTCCCGCGGGCAAAATCGTCAAAATTTTCAGTTCAGGGACTAAACCATAAAGTTTTATAAAAATAGGGCATAATTGAGAAATAAAGAGATTTGACCCCCTAGGGTGTTATTTTGAAATTAGTATGTGGTTATTTTCATAAGAATAACAAAATCGAGCTCGGGTAGGTTAGTGGACCCACGAAGGGCAAAATCGTCATTTTTGTCCAAATAACCCGAACCGCTTTGAAATGTTTCCAATGGAATAAGAAAATAACTAGAAAGGTTCCCGCTCTTTGTTAGAAATGATAGGGTAAAATTAGATAGAAATAAAAAAAAAACCAGTGGTTTTTAGAGTTGTACATAGTAATGCAACTCAATTTATTAACTAACGGATGTTTCATATCGAAACATAGCGAAATTTGGCTAATGGATTTTTTATTGGCCAACAGGATCCTAGGAGTCTAGGAGAAAGGAAATCGACGTTAAGTTGCCAAACATTTGCATAAATTAAGTAACCTTCCCACCTACAGTATGAAATGTAGGTTTAGAAAGAAATATATGTATATGTATACCTGTGCGTATAATTAAGTGTAAACTTGTATGTTTGCCATGATATGAATACCTAAGGGTATAGTCATGTATGAATAACTGTGAGTATACGAAGGGATACATGTGTATATTTTATGTGAAGTACCTGTGAGTACATTATGCTATATACCTGTGCATATATTAATATGTACCAGTGTGTATATAAAGTATGTACCTGTGTGTACAATAATGAAAATGAGCATGTGTACCATGATTTCGTACATGTGTGTACAATAATAAATACTTGAGTATGTATAAAGTAGGTATCTATGTGTATTATGCTATGCAAGAGAATTTATGTTTCAAGGATAATATGTGATTATCACTTCATGCATGGTATGTCAACCATAATAAATGGATTGGTAAATGTAACACCAGAAAGTAAAAAAAAAAGTGTCGTACCGACTCTTGACTCAAGGGGAGTTTAAAGGATATGTTATGGTCACGGTGTTACATAGACCTAAATGAAATTGCGTAATGGTACGAACACTCGGGCCCTAATAAAAATAGTAAATGATGAGGATAAGGAAAGTTTATAAGAAAGCATAATTGATTCATGCATTTAATTGAATATCCATGTGGGATTTATAGGACTTACTGGACGTTAGCTCATTAAGTATTTCATGCTGTAAGTATTCTGACGAGAAGGTCAGAATAAGTTCAAATGGTGAGCTGGCAGAGGGGTGGATGATGTACAGATTGGGTATGGAGTCCGCTGCTGTAATGTTTTCCGCTATGTATGTTTAAAGTTATTTTGATATGAAATGTTTAAAAGAAAGATGTTATGAAAGTAAAAGTATTAATTATGTAAATACAAGTATGTGAAAGTATTTTGGGAGTTACCAAAGTTAACGTAAGTAAATTATTTATTTCCGTTTAAAAAAAAAAATTTCCTAAATTTTTACCCTTAAAAACGTAAGAAAGAGTTTTATCATATCACAAAAAGGCGGGTTGTGATAGCCATTTTCAGTTATTGACATTTTTTGAAATTATCTTTTTCTATGCATTTTGCGTTTCTACAGTTTAATATCTTGATATAGATGTGTCCTTCAAGACCCTTATTTCTATTTGTAAGAATCACTGTCTTTAAAGTAGTGTTGTTTTGTCATGTATTTGTCGTCTTTACAAGATAATATTTCTTGTCGTAGTCTATACTTTGCGGAGACAAGCCATATTAAAGAGTTTGGGAAGCAATGACATTGCCATTTTCAGTTCTTGATGTTCTTTGAAAGTGTCATTTTCAGCAGTTATCATTTTTACAGTTTAATTTTTAGTGGTGTTTTGTTTTGAAAAAAAAAAAGAATCTTTCGTAAAATTTCTCATACCAAACGGAGATTGATGCGGTTAGTGACTTATTGTTTTAATCTATATATATCTATCCAATAACCTTATTGATCGTCGTTGGTTCCTATCTCTGAAGTAACGTTGTCATTCAAGATAGTTGTTAGACTAAAATAACGTCGTCCCAAACTTGATATCATCCTAGTTTAGATGTCGTTTGCTATAAACATTACCTTTTATTAAGGGTGTCTTGTTAGTTCCAACCAAAACTTTTAATTGCTACAAAGTAGAACTATTATATGATATAATGATCAAAAAAATAAACTACAGTATAAATCTCTCATACGTTATAATTTTCAATTTAAAAGTTTTAGTTCTAGCTATAGTTATCAAACACTCTCCAAGTTGTGCCTGTTGTCATGTTCTTGTCGAGCTCGTGTTACTGAGTTCACTTTCCTAGGATTTTCTCGCTAATGCAAAGCTGTAATCCTTCTTATTTTTTGTCGTAACGCAACGATATTACCGTTTTGTGTGTATTGTCGTTTTTATATAAACATCATTTTAGCATTTTTCGCACCGTCGTTTTTCAAAATTTGTAATCTTCCCTCTGACGACGTCGTTTAATAATTGAATAATGTTATTTATTAATTTTTTTATGGCAAATGTTTTGCTAATCGTCATTGGTTTAATGTTGTCGGCTCAAGTTGATGTCGTTTATTAGGGTGCTTGCGTTAAAAAACCTTATTTTCGTCCTTCTTCTTCTTCTTCTTCTTGTTCTTCTTTTTTGTTTCTTTTTTTTTTTTTCGAAATAATAATCAAATTGGCGGAACGAAGAGCGAAGAAAAGTACTGGAGCTTCCATATCCATTTGCAATTTCGCGTTTCCGATAAACGAAAAAAAGTCGATCAAAATTCAGTCTTCAAGGGTTTCAGTTCGATTTTTTTCGCAATCAAATTTAAGTTTTACTGATAAGCTTTACCTTTTTTTTTTTTTTTTGAGAAGAGATTAATGATTTTTTTAATTAATTTGGTTCAGTAAAATGGGTGAAATTTCATCAACTCGTTTTGTGTTAGGGTTCCTACCTCCCAGTAGCGAAGAATTGGAGTGATTTGATTTTCTTGCATTTTCTCAAGAACCATTCAGGAAGCAAGTTTATTGGGAACTTGAAAAAGGGACTGAATTTGACTGCAAAAAAATCCCTGTGTTGTGTGAGAAAGAAATCAGACGATGAACAGAAGAACAACTAGTTGCGCTCTCTGCGGGAATTCGAATCTCCCTTCAATTTGTTCCATCTGCGTAAACTACAGGTATATATTATCCCCAAATTTTGGTGCTTTTCAAGCTCGTACGTAATTGATTTTCTCAGTTATTTGTTTTTTTAATCCATAACGTATAATCTTAAATTACTGTGTGGTTTCCCTAGATTAGCCAATCACTACAATGTTCTAAAATCAAAGAAGAGTTATCGGGATTCGTTATATAGTAGACTGGAGGAAGTGCTTCTGGCTAAGGTTTGTTGAATCCTATATATATATATATATGTATATATATATTTTGGAACTTGAAAATTTTGAGCAAGATGAAGATGATACTAGACAGCTTAAAATTTGAGAATGGCTATGGAATTTGGCATATGGCTGATTAAACTCCACTTTCTCTGCTTTTGGGACATAAGGGCATTTATTTATCTAGTTGTACTGATGCATTTATATGGTACGTTCATCAGGGGAAGGCAGATGATCAAGTGAGTTGGAGAATGTCTCAAAATGAAAAGCTTGCAAAGTTAAGGGAGAAGCACTGGCGTATTAAAGAACAGTTCGTGCAAGGTATTTGTTGCAGTTAGCTTGCCAATTGGTCTTATAATGCAATTTCGTTTAGAAGTTGTTGGCATCATTTGACTTTAGAGGATCTTGATATTTGATAGGGAAGGCTAAAGTTGAAAGAATGCATAATGATCTAAAAGTGAGGTCAGAGGTGCTCAAATCAGCTCGTTCTACGGTATGGCGGATTTCATTAATGTAAAAAAATCCATTCATTGTTCGCTCTTTTTTTTTAAAAAAAATAATGTTAAAGAGCTTGACTTTCCTACTTTTCCATTTTTTGCATCATTTTCCTTTTTGCAGTTGGTAAACAATCGCGTGGAACAACTGGAAAAGTTCTATCCTAACTTTACTTGCACTCAGACCTTAGGACATGTAAGGGTTATTATTATCCATTTATATTTTTTCCCTGTTTCATCAATTAAAAGTTACCTTGAAAGAATAATTATATCAATCTCATAGATGATTCGATACTTAATATGTTTATATTTTGGTTCATAAGTCAGTATCTCACCATGTTCAGAATTGAAGACCTATGTCACATTTGTCTATTTGTCACTCTTCTATCTCAGCATTTTATGTCTATCTCAACGTGTAATTGATGCTCAATACCTTTTTCTTTGAACTGCAGATGGCGATTACCTCCGAACGTCTTCATAAACAGTCTGTAGTCATAAAACAAATATGCAAATTGTTTCCCCAACGTCGGGTAAGCACTTTAATGATATATTTACCTTGATAGCTGAATGTGAGTATATGTATGAACTGATAAATGCTTTTTAGTATATTGCCGTCTGTTTTTGCATGCTGGAACCGAAAAATTTGTGTGACTAACTTGTTATTATCTGTATTTGATTGATAGAGATGATGATATCGCTCATTATTACCTAGATTCCTATTTAGACACTGTTATTTGGAGGCCCTGTAGCTTAGCTTTTAGACCTACAAAGCTAGATAAATTGAGCTTACTTATTTATTTTCTATTATAATTACAGAAGCGTAGAATGATAGTACTATGTCATTATTTTGAATGTCCAAATTTTAATTTGTAGTTGCCTTTCTAGGATCACATAATGCTTCATACAGTGACTTTTTTATTTTTAAAATCCATTTTGCACTTTAGGTGATCATAGATGGAGACAGGACAGATGCAGCTGGTGATCAATATGACCAAATTTGTAACGCACGCTTGCCAAGAGGGCTTGATCCACACACTGTTCCATCAGAAGAGCTTGGTGCCTCACTGGGGTATTCTTTTCTCTTCTATAATGCTTTGAATGCATGTTTCTATCATGCTACTAGACAGCTTATTGTTTTTGAATTATCTCGTCAAGGTTCAACAGTAATATTGATAACAACGTCGTTGTACATTGATACCCACATTTTGCTTGTGTATTTGGGAAATAAAGTAGATTTAATTGTAAAACCTTAATCCCGTTTGTTCTTATGTTGTTCACATTTGTTGATCACAATTGTTGGAGAACAGATACATGGTGCAACTCCTGAATCTTATTGTTCGGGTTTTAGCTGCTCCAGCTCTTCATAACTCTGGTTTTGCGGTATGTGATGCTTCGTTGTCTTATGTTTGCTTCAAATTCATAGCAAGACAATATCTTGAAATCTTTGAACTATCTGCGTCATGCTTCATTCTGTTACTTTTTCTTTAAAAATCATACTAAGACAATAATTTAAAATCTTAAAATCTTTCCTAACCATACAGTGTTACTATAGGCCAAATCAAAAGGAGTTAGGGAGTAAGACGTTGATGCTGATTATTAATTAATTAATTTATTTATTTATAACTACGCTGGACTATTTGGAATTATCGACTAAAATGTAAAAATATATCACCGACGCAATCTTTTTTAGGGTTCTTGCTCTCGGATATGGCAAAGAGATTCTTATTGGGATGCACGTCCTTCTTCTAGAAGGTATTTGACTGCCCATATATTCTTTAACATACTGACTTGGGCTGCTCAGCTTGTTGGACTAATGATGCTTATGTTATGCAGTAATGAATATCCCCTGTTCATCCCACGTCAAAACTATTGCTCCACTAGCGTGGAAAATTCATGGTCAGACAGAAGCTCAAGTAATTTTGGTGTTACTTCAATAGTATCAGAGAGAAAGGTCCGCCTGGATTCTTCAGGAAGCAATAGCTTTAACTATTCCTCTTCTTCTCCACATTCTGTTGAAACGCACAAGGACTTGCAGAAAGGCATAGCACTTCTCAAGAAAAGTGTGGCATGCATAACCACATACTGCTATAATTCATTGTGCCTAGATGTCCGGTCCGAGGCATCAACCTTTGAAGCATTTGCAAAATTATTAGCCATATTATCTTCATCCAAGGAACTCCGTTCTGTTTGTTCTATTAAATCTGCTTGCTCGAGGTAAACTACTCACAAAAATTTGAATACTGTCGGTAGATCGTCATTTGTTTGTTTATTTGTTTACTTTTTTTTTTCTTCCAGTAGAAGAGGGGTTCAAAATATTTTTGTTGCGGTTGTTGCGAGAATTTTATTTGTAAAAAACTTTCCACTATCTACCTTTTCAAGTTTGCTATAATTTATTTTGTCTTCTGCTCATGATTTCGAGTTTAATAGTATGTTTCAGTTATTGTAACTTTTTCATCTTGATATCATTTTTTTGACATGTGCAGACTGCAGATGACCAAAGTGTTGCAATTATGTTATTGTAAACTTTTTCATCTTCATATCACGTCCTAGAAAGGGTCATCCTAAACTATGTCGCCTTTTATGTCTGACATGTGCAGACTGTTCTTGATCAAAGTATTGCAATTATTTTTTGTCTTTTGCTCATGATTTTGAGTTTAACAGTATGTTTCTGTTGTTGTAACTTTTTCATCTTCATATCATGTCCTAGAAAGGGGTTGTCTCAAACTAGGTGGCTACTTATTTCTGACATGTGCAAATTGCAGAGCATCAAAGTATTATTATTGTAAACTTCTTGTACTAATTGTCTCTGCAATGATGCTTTCTCTACTACGCAGGTCAAATAAGCAAGTTCAGCAGTTAAACAAATCCGTGTGGAATGTGAATTCTGCTTTTGCCTCAACCACTCTAATGGATAGTGCATATACAGTGACATCAATGGTATAAGTTGGTGCTTTGATTTCTTATTATCTTCATATCCTACGTTTATAGTTAACTGTCTCTTTTTTGGTCTAAATTAGGTATGGCTTTTTTATGCTATTCCCCATTTGACAAATAAAGTTCTTAAAAAGTTGTAATTCTTCTCTGGCGTGGCTTTCAGAGAATTCTTCCTGATTTTGCTGCCGATGAGTAGCATGCATTCCTTTTCTATTTTCTATCTTTCGTCTTTTCTCACAGTATTTTTCATGGATCTAGTAAGAACTGAGTTGGATGGGAAATAAAACCATGGTGGTTTATGAATGTCTAGATGATTCAAGACTGTATTAGCACCACTTCCATTGGTGTCCCTAAATGTTGAGATGCTTGAACTGGTATTTTAGGAGTCGTCTTCTCTAGCATTCTTGTACCTTTCACATTTATGTGCTTTCTTGGATTTTTAGTTAGAAAATTGGTTGATTTATTGGATTGGATGTATTGAGCATTATATGGTAATACTGAGAAAAGAGAAAAGTTATGCTGTTATGAGATTGTTATTCCACTTTATATTGGGTGCTATGTGTAGCATACTTGTTTTCAATCACTTTATTTATTTATTTATTTTTTGTTTTTTTTTTCCTGGGCCTTGCAGACGAATATTAGTGGAAACAACCTTCCTAATCCCGCCACCAGCTTGCGTTATGCGACGGAATCTGATGTTGGAAGGAATGAATTCCTTATTGAAGGATGGGATCTTGTGGAACATCCGACTTTTCCTCCTCCCCCATCACAATGTGAGGATGTTGAGCATTGGACTCGAGCCATGTTCATTGACGCCACCAAGAAGTGACTTGGCCACTTTGGTTTCTTCCACTTACGAAAAGTAAGCACTTGAATTATTTTGCCATGATATTACTAATGGTTAGGATCTTCTAATCACTTAATGTGTTCAATACAACGTTGATTGGTACCTTGCTCGTTGTGAGAAAAGTCGTATGCTGAAACCTCTTTTTCACCGGCGTGTCTAGAACTTGCTTTTCAAGTTTCCAAGTAAATGGATCATAGGATTAATATTTTTCCCCTATCTCAGGTTCAGGAAAAAAGGTTACCGAACTGAAAAAATCTGCGGGAATGGAGTATTGAAGTTTACAACTCTTGTACTATATTTCTGCTCTTGTTGACGCATAAATAGATAATTGTGTACATAAACTAGGTTTTTTTAATTTGAGTGGATTTCTAGGTTAAAAATAGTACTTAATTGATTCTTAAGTTCGATAAAAAATACACATGGACCATGAAGTGCAGAAAGGGAAAGGGTGTCGGTATTTGTAATTAGTTCCTAGTGTTGGTATACATACTAGTGTAACCGACTCTTGGCTTCATGAAATTCTACCTGTATAGACATGTTCACATCCCAGAAATGGTGCAGGCTTTCACATGTTTAAGCAGATATTTTTTTTGATTTAAAATTTAATTGGATGCATCTGGAAAAGCACAATAAATAGATGATGATGATGAAGAACTAGCATTTGAACTTTAACGATTCAAAATGCAGAGAACATGAGAAATTCTGGATGCAACTTGCAGTTGTATAGATTTATATTCAATAATTATTTGGAATGGAAATCAAAGTGAAATGAAAGGACTAGCGTATTAAAATTGGATTCGTAAACCATAAAAATTAACTTTTTCTACGTTCATTAGAGGAATCTCCGAATTCCGAACTGGTGTAGGAGAGTGGGAAATTATCTTTTTAAAATATAAATATATTACAACGAAATATGCTGGCTTAAATGCAAGGAAAGCAGCCTAGTTAAACAGTTCTAGCTCATAAAGAGTTAAACAACAGTCCAGAGGATTTGATTGTAGACACATAACAATGTGGCAATCTTTCACTTTCACTTCTTCCTCTTCTTTGGGGGCTGAAGAGCCTGCTCTTCTTCATCATCCTCATTGCTACCGTCTTCATCATCCTTATCTTCATTATCATCGCCGCCGTCGTCGTCGTCGCCATGGTCATTATTACCATCTTCATCATCCTTATCTTCATTATCATCGCCGTCGTCGTCGTCATCATCATCATTGTTATTGCCATGGTCATTATTACCATCTTCGTCGCCTTCATCCTCTCCGTTTTCTTCACCCTCACCTCCACCATCCACTCCTCCAGGGCCTTCTTTGGAATCATTGCTGTTGCCATTAGGATCGTTTCCAGCACCTCCTGCCTCCTCAGAAGAGAAGTCCTCCTCCCTGTCCCCGAAGCCGCCTTCCCCACCAGCGTCAATGTCGTCATCGTCTTTGTCTTCCCCGTTTTGCCCAGCATCACTTGCTTTAGATAAGTAGAACTTGCAGTTGTAGTCTTCCCCACTTTTGGGTCCAGAAAATTTCGACATCCCAGATGACTCCTGAAACGATAAGATGAATAACTCAAGAGCTTGGAAGTCAAGGAAGCTTTCAAACGCAATACAATCAGCAATGCAATTATGCATGCATGAAATAGTATAATGCACGAGAAAAAAAACGACAAAAAAAAATTCAGCAGGGGAGGATAAGGAACGATCTAATCAGTGGGCATGGTTTGGAGAGTTTCAAAGTGATGAAAAGCCCACGACTATGAGAGCTTCGCATTATGGTTACCTTGAAAAGTGGGGAACAAAATGGCTTCTGGCGTCAAGTAGCGGTAGAAAATAAACAAATACATGCTGATTTGTTGTTTGTTTGTTTTTTTAATGGTAAAAGGTAGTTGAAATTTGTTACGCTTTACGTTGTGTAACAACAGGGACCCAATACTCAGCCAAAAAAAAAAAAAAAAACAAAAACAAAAACAAAACTAAAACAAAAAAAAGAACCACAGGGACCCAAAAAGTACAACAGCCGAGATCAGATCCGAGACTTGAGACCCATGGTGCTGGGACTTGGTGAGACTTGACAGTGATCTTAAGACTTAAAAAGCTTTTGTTTATTTATTGTGCCATAAAAAAATTAAGCAAGAAAAGGGAATAGGTATATTTGCACTATATATATATTTTTTAGATATTTACCTTTTTATACCTCCTGTTTTAGGTTAATTTAAAAATTATATCTTTAGTTCTCGATTTTATCGAATGTATACCTTCACATTATATTTAATATGTAAATCTTACTTTACCTCAATCAATAGTTGATTTTGACCTTTAAAATGATCAAATTATCCTTAAGTAAAATATTAAAAAACTAAAACTAAAAAAAAAAAACACACAAACATCTATTTTTAGAAGTATTTTACACATTTTTGAAAGCAAAAACCTTAACATAAAGTTTTTTTAAGTTTGATATTATCTTATTTTTTACTTTGAGGGTATTTTAGTAATTTTTTAGGTTAAAATTGAGATTGATTCGGCAATAGTATAAATTTGTGTATTAAATCTAATCTAAATGTATAAATTAATGAGATAAAAAATTAAAAGTATATTGTTTGAATAAACCTAAAATATAATATATAAAAGGTAAATAACAATTTTTTTAACAAGTTTTTTTTTTCAAAAAATGAAATGTCCAAACTTTGATTATCAAAAAAAAAAAAAAGAAGATTTGTCTTAATAAACAAAAGAGCAATCGAATATTCGAACACTATTCGCTTCCCAATTGCCAAAAAGTTTCCAAAAATCAACCCATACGCACGCCGCATAAAAGAAAAAAAAAAGAAGAAAGAAAAAAATAAATAAATAGATTAGATGACTTTCTTTTTTTTGGAGTTAATGGATGTTTTCCTCCTTTCTATTAGGGAAAGGACAGTGCCGGGGTTATACAAATCTCTCAAAAACAGGACCCACCAAAATTCAGTGGTGAGTCCACACAACAACCATATCTTATATCTCCTTATTGTCTTCACTTTGCTTCTTCGTTTCTCTCCCACCAAAATTATATAAAACAAAATAGTTTCCAAAAATAATAACGATAATAAATAAAAATAACAAATCCAACTACATAAAAAAAGAAAAAATCCCAAAAAATTTGAAAAAACATAAAAATTATTTCCACATATTAGAAAGAGAGAATTTTTGAGACAGTTTGATATTGTTTTTAAAATAAATAAAAATATTTTTATTTTAAAAAATAATTTTTTTAAAAAAATTATGTTAAAAATGCTTTAAAATTTATCTTAAAAAATATACATAAATATTTTTAAAAATTTTAAGAACAAAGCTAAACTAAGTCTTTAGGTAGCAAAAATAATTTTACAACATCAATAAAAATTAATTTTTTAACAGTCAAACGTGTGATTATCTACGTTAAAAATTTCAAAATCACGAGACAAAATTTTTGTAGCAGTCAATCAAAGCACTAATAAGTAAATCCAATGTTATAATATACTACACTACTGCAAAATTACCTTCCCTGTTATCAAGATTCCAAAAAAATAAAAAATAATATCTCAAAGGAAACACCATTTCTTCAAGGTAAATTTTCGCAGTTTACAAAACTTACATGGGGTGAGGAAAAGAGAGCCGCAAGCATAGCCGAGGCAAGCAAAGCGGTGGATCGAGTACCCCCGGCGCACGTTAGCAAAAAGCCATGGTTGACAGTTTCCGTTTTGGCCTCCATTTGTACGGACCCCAAGCAATCCCTGTCAAGTGTCAAGCAGACAATATCACTCTCTCACCGTCAGATCTGTTCCCCTCCACGGTCCCACCGTTAGATCTTCCCACTAAATCGCACAAAAAATCACGCAAAAACAAAAAAAAAACAAAAAAAGAGAGAGAAATAATCAATATAAAACAGTTTTATTTTTTTTTTCTTTGGTTCTTTTAAAACTCAGAGTTTCAGGAAGGAAACAACAGAAATTGGAGAAACTAGAGAATAAAAAAAGCAGAAAAATTTGTTAAAATTTGTTTCGAGTCAGATCTGAGAGGAAAATGTTTATGAGAAGAACAGATCTCCCGAAAGACTTTGAGAAAACGATAAATATTGTTCGACAAGCGAGAAAATTAGACCAAAAGAATCATCCATGGACCATGTTAAGTATTCGGTAGGAAAACGAACGAGAAAATAGCTGAGAAACGCCGAGAAAAAGCTAGAGAAAGTGCAGGGAAATTCGTAAGGCGTGGAACCTGAAATTCACATGGAGAGGGAAATTTCATCGTACCTGCTAAAGCTCTGTAGAGAGAGAGACAGAGAGGGATGAGAGCGTAACCTAGCGAGAATTTCGAAAAGCCGAGGCTTTCTCCAACACGCTGGTCAATTTCAAGAGTCAATAAGCTAGCGTTTAAGCATTGTTTTCAGCCGTTGGATTTTGATCAATCGGACGAGGAGCCACTCTACTGAATAAAGAACATTTCGGCTGGAGAGAGAGAGAAAGAGAGGACTGCCCGCACAGTTTGAGTCAGTGTGAAGAAATCCAATGGGCAGTGACAAGGGTATCGTGATTCTCAGCCCTTAAGCGAATTTACTGAAAAGCCCTTTCTGAACGACGTGGGAAAAGAATAAGAATTCATTCTTTACAGGGAACTTTCACGATAATGAGTGGGAAGAGTTGTCTACATTATAAATCCACAAAGACAGGAGATGTAACCTTTTAAAAACTTATTATAGTAAATATTAAGTTTTAAAAATATTTATAAAAAATAATAAATTTATGACATAAATATTTTATTTATTTTTTTTGTTTATAGAATTATTCATACAATAAATAAATTTATGGTATAAATTATATATTTATATCATCGTTTTATTTACATGGTAAATAAAGTGTTTACGTTATAAATTTAACATTTATTATAAATATTTTCAAAACATGATCTTTTCTTCAAAGAGTTTAAAAAACTGACATTTCTTTATTTTTCCTCGTAAATTTTCATTGGCCATTTGGGAGCATTTGTTAAAATTAATGTTTTTATGGTTAAAAATTTTGTAGCATGTGAGAGCTTTATATTATAATTTTTTTTTGACATTGTAACATGTGAGGGTTTTATATTGTAGCAACCAAAAGTTTTAGTTGAAACTGATAATACTAAATGCCGTATCCAAATGCACACTTACAAATAAAATAGTTAAAAATTAATCCCACAACTAAAACAATCATTTCTACCAATAATAAAAAAACAACTATGGTAGAAATTCTTTTCTTTCCATAGGTAAAAAATCCTTCTTGCATAAGCTTTCCACACATAGGCTTATGTTTTTGGACAACAAGCATTCGGACTAGTCATGAACTTATAACATTGTTGATATATTTGTGTAATACTCAATTTGTATTATCGTAATATCTATTGAATGTAGTTCAACACTTGTAATATTGAGTATTAAACTTAAACAAATTAGGTGTTACACGAATATACATACGATGTTACAATGATAAATGAAAAATGTTACAAGTATTGGATTGGTTAGAGTGTCGGATTTGAGACTTGATAAAATTTATTTCATGTTTTATGATTTAAATATTGAGAATTCAGTTTCATTACTATTATAAACGATTGTTTAAGTTGCTAGATTAATTTCTTAACAGTTTAATATGTGAGTGTCGACTTTGTAGCATATAATGTGGAGATACGCCTAACCATAAATCAAATTGTTGAAAAATTAAGCTAGCAAGCAGCTCAATTCTAAAACAAAAGTTCTCACTCATAGTAAAATAAAGCAGTTTATACTATAAAAATTATTGTAAATTTTATGAATAGATTTTTTGTATCTAGATGTAGAATTTTTTTATCATGATTATTTACAAAAGAGGGATAAATTGTATTTTTGTATATTGAATTATTCATTTTTTACAATATACAACCCGAACTTTAATTTTGGCAAAATACACTATGAAATTTTGAAATTATTAACAATTAAGGTCCAATAGCTAATAACATTAAAAAAGCATGGACAATTTTGGTTACAAAATCCGTATATGAGTTTACTTAAGTGTAGAACTCATTATTTTAAGAAAAAATTTAAAACTTAACATGTAAAAAAGAGTACTTAACAAAAATTAATTGCAGCTATTAAATCTCAATTACTAATAATTTTAAAATTAAGAATGTATTGTGTTAGTATTGAAGTTTATGATGTATTATGTAAAAAGTAGATAGTTTAGAATGTAACTTTATAATTTTATCATAAAAGGCCAAAAAGTTTTTTCTTTTCTGGTTTTTTTTTATTATTTATTTTTGGTTGCTAAGATAGGAATTGGCAACACAATCTTTGTATGACCGCTTTTTAACTTTACTATCAACCTCACATTTTAGACCACCCGGATCAGCTTTGTTACTGACCATCTAATAATGATTAATGTCGTGGTCATTTGCAGTTTCTCCAACCACAAATTATATATAAATTCTGAAGTTGACAGCTTGTCCGGAGATAATAAAATCCTTTATATTTTGGTTCAACCATATTAAATTTTCAACTGACCTTTTCATCATTAGATAGATGTTTGATTTTTTTTTATTTTTTTTTTTGGTATTGTTATTTTTAGTATCGAATCAATACCCTGTCGGGCGTTCCAAATTGTTAATATGTTATTAATCACTTCGGTCAAAAATTAGTTGAAATCATAACACATTATGATAGCAAGATATATTAATATTAGCCAAAAAAATGTACTATTAATATGGTGCGTACCTTATAATTGGAAAAAAAAAAAACATGTACCACAATCCACATTTCTGACATGAAATAGGTCATTTGATTTGCATGCACTTTGTCTGCTAAGACATTTGATTTGTACTTTATATACCTTTTTTTTTTCCATGGGGTTTGCTTGTTTTCCTTCGTGCTAGAAAAGGACTTGGGATATATAGGTTAGACTTTACCCTTTTCTTCTAGGCGTTTCTATTCAAGGTATTTTTCCCCCCTTTTATTATTAGAGGAAAAAAAAAAGGTATTTTATTATTATTATTATTATTATTGATTTGGTTATTGATGTTTAATATTTTCGAGACCCAATCTTTTTCATTAAATGTTTGTTGGACGGCTCCATGCTATCCATATTTTGATTGGAACACATAGTTATTATTTTCATATAAATAATAATTTGTCCCCCTAATAAAACTTCTATCTTCTTATAAACTTGGCACGTATTCTATAAATCCTAAGGGTGGCAATTCGGGTCCATAGGTCGGGTTCGAGTCGGGTTGAGCTTTTATATAAACAGCCAACACGTCAATCTGAACCCGACGGGTTAAAAAAAACCTCAACCCGGACACGACCTGATGTGTAGACGGGTTGACCCGACCCGACCCGTGCAACATGAAAATATACTACTTTGTACATGTTCATGTTGATACGACACACCTGACCTGCTAAACCCGATAGATCTGCAATACGATAGACCCAATAATAAGCCTATAAAATAAACAATAACCCAATAAAATAAAACCATAAAAAAAGTTAACAAAACTTTACATAAGTTTAACAAAAACAAATATGCTATAAAATAGAATCATGTCAAGTTGGATACACAACAAATGTTAGACTAATTTGACATATTAAAATTAATTTCAGGTTATATGGGTTACATTAAGGTCATACGAGTTCAATTTGGATTACACGGGTTGATTAACAATTTTCAGGTTAATTTTCAGGTCAACCTTATTTTGACAAATTTTTGGCGGGTTATTTTGGGTTGATTTCGTGTTGATTCGGGTTGACCCGAACCCAACCCGTTTTTAGTGCAGGTCAGACGGCTTCGACCTAATTCCAACCCGAGACCTATTTTTTCAATCATAACCCGTATTTTTTGTGTCGAGTTCGTGTCGTGACTCAAATTGTCGGCCCTAGTAAATCCAATATTGATCTTACTCAATACCATGACAAAGGACATCCCCCTTCTTGATGTATTATCACTTATTCTTTAGCCACAACCACTTTTAGGAGCACAAAGAAAATAGATAAATAAACGGAAAGGAATATAATACCAAAAGCTAAGGACTTGTTATTATACCTCATGAAATCATAGAAAGTGTGGACAAATTCCAAAGGCATATATTCTTTTGGCACTTTTGACTCCTTAGCTTTCTTCACTCTACCACCAACTATAAGCAAGGGAACATTCGCGTCTCCTAGCTGTGACTTTTCATGTCAAAGTCCTGTGCTCCTCACATGTCAAATTATTAAAATCGGTTCTATAAGGACAACATACCTGTCCGTACACTACTTTGATCAATTTATTGGAAAAGGAATTTTCTTTACATGATTTTATTGAGGATACCTTAGGCCTTAGCCTACATTTTTATGCATGCATGTATGCATATATGTGTCATGCGTGCTTGTATATATTTGTACTAATATTAAAGGGAAAAAATGAGCAAAATCTTATAATATTTAAGAAAAATACATAATTTTTTATTACTCTCACTAAAATGCAACGATCGTCTGAAATATATATATAATTTTTTTTTTATTTGCTTTCTTTCTATTTCACTACTATGGAATCAGTGATGACGTAGTGCTACCCAATTCATGGATTTTGAAAAGATTGAAATGAGTTCCAATTTTATCAAGGGTGGAGAATGATATATATAGGATAACTTTATTAGTCACGTTAAAATATAGAAAAATAAACAGAATATTTTGCAAATAAAATAAATCAAAGTCATTGTGATAAATATTACAAATTTTGTAGCATGAAACATGAAATTATTATAACAATTAAGGTAAATTTTATGAATTCTTTTCGAATAATATTACTTGTGTTAATATATATTTTGAACTTTAAAATATATATTTTGTAACTTTTGAAGCAGAATTTTTTTTAAAATTTATTTTTCAAAACTTTAAAAACATTGTTTTTAGTTGGAATTGTTGAATTTTTATTTAGTTTAGGATTAGATTTCATGCTTAGGGTTGCCTCTTTTTTTCCCCGAATTATTCCCTTCTTCATCTTTTTTCTCATTTGCCCTGCCTATGGCTGCAAAAATCGAGAAGCCTCTTTCTACCTTCAACAATCTCATCGACGAAGTCATCAATTTGAGCAATAATATTCTCAGCTCCAAATCTCAACACCATGAAGCACCCTCTCAAATTCTCTACCCTTTCCCTGATCGATCTCCTCTGGAGCTTTCTCCTCAGCTCTTCTATGGCCGCCTTTGACCTCCTGAACTCATATAGCAGAATCCCCTGCCGGCCATCGATCTGGCCGATCTCCCTCTCCATTCTCTACTGCAACCCCCCATCGAGATCATGAACATCGATCTGAAGAAGAAGCATCCATCGTATCTTCCATTCCAAAGGCTCGATTAGTGAAGAGTGGTAAGAAAGAGAGAAGGACGAAGAAAAAATGAGGGATGAGAGATAGAAACAAGAAGAGATACTAAGAGGAGAGAGTGCTGGCTATAGATGAATCGCGGCTTTCCAATGCATTGGGGTCGGAATAATCGTCGGAGTCAAAGTCGTCGAATCTTCTGCTCCAGCATTGGACCTGAATGAGGAAGATGATCTTGGGTGAAGAGAAAAGGACAACGGAGAGAGGGAGCGATGGGAAGAGAGAGAACGAGATGAGAGAGCTCAGAAAAAGGGAATAAATGTGAGAGATGGAGCTTTTTTTTTTTATTATTTTTTTATTTAAAGGAGATCAAAAATTAAAGCAGATTTAAAATCTGTTTGGTTAGATATTTAAATTACAATTTAAATTATTTTGTTATAGTATTTTTTTTTATAAAAATTTAAATTTTTATTTAAACAATTCTGTTTAAATCTTAAAGCAAATGAGCCCTTAAAATCTGTGGCATGTATCTTTCTTGTGGAATGAAAAATTAGATTAGTTAAAAACGTGACTTGCAATTTTTACTTTCTCTTTGTGTAATCTTTGGTCTGGCTCAACTAGTTGAAGTTGTGACGTGGGCTTTAAAAGCCCATTATCCTTCAACCCATTCAAAGGATTTGAAATATGCAGAGACTTAGGAAATGCCCCTTTCACTCGTCTATTTATGCTTTTTTTTTTCCCCCGAATTCTTCCCCTTCTAAGTTAATATGTATATACATATATATAGATTTGTTTTCAATAGTTACCTCTCCAATGTTATATTTTCAAAAAAGATGTATTTTAACAATTAACAATGTGACATAATAAAAATTTAACCTCATTGATTATCATAAATTTTTTAAGTTAACTATCTATTTTATTATTACCGTTAGATTTATATCAAATAACAAATAATAATTGAAATAATAACTATTGAAATCACATCTACTTATATAAATTAAGTTTATAAATATTACAGGTGTTTAAAAAATGTATATACATATATATACACTCTCACAGACTAGGGATTTTCCCTTAAATATAGTGGGCGCTTTAGAGGACAAGAGAAAAATAGTATAATAATTTGACATAGAATTAGCATATAATTTTTTCAAATGAAAATTAACATAAAACTAACTAATACTTAAGGGAATCACTTAGGCCATAACTCTTATATTGTTTTTAAAAAGAGAATTTTCATATATATCATATATTAAAATTTACTTCTTATAAATACACATATATTTAAGCATAAGTTTTTTAAATATGGTGTGAATAAAGTACAAACACATTTTTTTGAAAATGTGGCATAGCGTGGCTTAGTACATAAGTGTCTCTTTAGAAGAAACGTATAAATCTTTATGCTTTCAATGTTCTTTTTGATTTTCCTTAGACAGACCTCACACCACCAAACTTTGAATTTTTTTTATCATTTAACAAAGAGAAAATTATATGTTATGCTACACTTTTAAAAGTTGTGTTTATTTATATCACACTTAGAAAAGTTCACAATACACTATCATTTATACTATAGGTATGTTTGTTTCATGTGGGTATGTTTGTTCCATGTATTTTTTAAACTCAATGGACTCAAATTTAAATTTGAGTATCAAGAATCCTTCGGATACGTGTTTGTTTCCCTCAAAATCTGAATCATTTGAATATTAAGAATCTAAGGGCCTGTTTGTTTTGATACTCAAATCACAGTTCAAATCATTTTGCTACAGTATTTTCTCTCACAAAAATTTAAATCTTCATTCAAATACTCTATTCAAATACTCGAACCAAACGGGCCGTAAGTTTTCAGAGTTTCTCATTCCGCTTAAACTTTTAATACTCGAATATCTTTGCTACAGTAAAAACTAAAATTCTCTCTCTTATATTTGAGAAAAAAAATTATAACTTCTTCATTTGATATCCAATTGAGATGATTCTTTTTTCACTGTGTTCCTAAAAAAGAGAGGAATAAATCAAGATCCATATTGCATATTTTTTAAGATTATTAACATTGAGATTTTATTAGATTTATTAATAAATCAAAAGCTATCTTCACTACTTCTCCAAACACAAATTTCAATTTTATTCTATACTCAGATTAAAACTTAAATGCATATTCAAACGTCAATTCGAATAACAATTCAAATCACTAACTCAAATGTTAATTCAAATCACACTAACTCAAATTAAATTACTAATTCAAATTCATTTACCAAACGGACCCTATATGTTATCGGTAGTACACATTTGTAAGCCTCGGTATCCTACCATGATATGACGGGTAGTTCACAATAATACTAAAAATTCCAATCATTGATGATAGCCTGTCGGTGACCACAAGTATTCCAATGTAATACTTTGCGGTTGTGGTTACCGTCGGCATCCCACTGTGATACTTGTAGGTGGTAAATGTCTAAATCATACAAGACAAAGGTGGCGGTGTGAATAATTTTTTTCCAATAAAATTGTAATGTTTGATAAATGAACTAATTCTCTTTAGAGAATCATCACTTGTGAGAAATACAGACATTTACGGACCTTTTTAAAGACTTTTTTTTGAGTTATTGGAGGCTTCTTTGCACATGACTTTATTCCATGTGAGCTACTTAATTTTGTCAAGAAAAGAAGATAAAGTTTTCCCCCCTAATCAACCAAACAGAGGAAAAGCAAAAAAACAAAAACTTAAAAAATATATATGAATGTGTGAAAACAGACACTAGAACGTTGCTGAGCTGGTTCGTCGCAGTTGACATTTCAAATGGGGCACGTTGGTATTTCGGCTAGCAGATAAGTGTATATCTATTTCCTGCACCACCAAGGCATTAAAATTTAAACCAAGAAAAAGAGATAAGCACAAATTTATACAACCTTCTAGAATCAATAACTGATCAGACTGAAAAATAAATTTTTGATAATAATTTGCTAAATCAATACAAACGAAAATGAAGTGATACCTTTTTCTCTCTGAGCCAGACATTCAGTTTCCTCAAGCGATACACTTCCTGCTCCAACCGATTAGTATGGGCCTTAAAAAGAATCCAAACACAAAAACGACACCATTTAACAAATCACTTTACTTGCGAGCTACAATCAATAATAACGATATACATTAGGAGAATTTTTACCAAAGTCATATTTGAAGGTTTATTATTTATACATATCGAGTATGTTTACTTAAGGCACAACTTACTTTATAATATAAATAATAAAATGATATAAACTTTTTCAATATAACATGAATAAATATAACTTTTAAAAATAAGACATAACTTTTAATTCTTTGTATATTTATATTTCTTCTCATTTACAAAGAAGTAGACTTTGGCGATGATATTTTTTTTTTTTGCCTGTACAAAAATCACTACTCATTACACTTTTCGTGCTAGACATTTTCTCTGTCTTGACAACGAAGTTCTAATTTTTATGGGGAAAAGATGTGGTTATACATAGCTTAAAAAATAAAAATGAAGTTCCAATTGAAACCTGCTTTCTAGCTCTTGACCTAGCAGCGGACTCCCGGTTCTTGATCATCCTCTTCTGCCTCTTCTCAATGCTTTTCTCCTTCAAATCATCCGAAGTCCACCGCCACCTTTTCTCCCCCGCCGCCACCGCAGCCTGAGAATCCGAAGATGCCAAGGGCAACGCTGGCATAGAAGAACAAACCTTGCTCTCCGAATGACCAACGTCCAAAACCGAGTTCTGATACTCCGAAACCGGACAATAACACCCCGAATCCACCATCGTCGTCTGCTGCTGCTGTTGCTGTACAGACGCCAATTGAAACTGCAACCAACCCGCCTGCTGCGACGCCACAACCATTGGATCGACAGCCATGATCGGCTGCACATTGTCCACGAGCGAGCTCCGGTTATCCTCTCCGCCGCTCCGGGCTAAATAACTCTCGATCACACTGGTGTCTCCCAAAGTGCTGATTAGCTGCTGATGAATCTGAACCGACTGTTTGTTGCTGTCCCCATTAATCGAGTCGAAATTCCCATAAAGAAGCGGAGCAGAGGACGAAGAAGATGACGAAGCCGAAGCCGAAGAAGAAGAACATGAAGGATTCTGGTGAAACTGCATTTCATCAATGGAAATCACGTCCTTAAGCTCGGTGAAAGGCAGGTTGTTGAAATTACAAGAATTTCCTTGGAGAGTTCCCAGAGACAGACTCTGTGCTCCACTTGGAGACACCATAGTCAGTCTGCACTCTAATTTTCTTGCGAAGAGATTAATGTATATTTAAAGTTAAGACTCTTTCTTTCTGTAATTTAGTAAGATTAAATTAAATTTAATTAACTAAATTTCCAGCTAATTTATAAAATAGTTTTTCAGGAAGAAATATCTGAGCCGCCAAAGAGATCTAAATTAGCCAATAAAAACGGTCTGATTTGTTGAAGAAGATCTCATTTTCAGCTAGAGTGAGAGAGATGTGGTGAGAAAGAGTGTATTTCTAACTGTCAGACCTGATTTCCTTGCCAGTTTTGTGGAGTAATTGAGAGTATGAAGTTCGAGACTCGACTAATTACAAAATAATAATAATAATAATAATAATAATAAATAAATAAATAAATGAAAATGGTAAGAAATATTATTTTTTTAAACTAATTGAAGTAAATATCAAGTTTTAAAACTATTTATAATAAATGTTAAATTTATAATGTAAATAATTTATCTATTTTTTTTATAATGTAAATAATTCTATAAATGATATACTTACCTAAAAAATAAATATTTTTTATTTACATAATAAATAAATTATTTTCATTGTAAATTTAAATTTACTATAAATATTTTTAAAACTTAATATTTACTTCAAAAAATTTAAAAATCTAACGTTTTCTCTTTTCTTTGTGAAAAACTAGAAGCTGATTTTTGGTAAGGTTTTAGCTATTGATAAGCGCCGATTTCTTTTGAAAAAATTACAATACATATCTAAATTATTTTTATGAAATTAAAATTTAACACACATTCAATTTATGTTCGTAATACGAAGTTACTGACAATATTTGGGAAACGCTCTTTGGGCCCATTGGACCAGTCGGGAGAGGTTGGGCTTTGGGTGCCACCATGCCGCATGTACTCGGCGTGTTGAAAAATGAAAGCGAGACACGTCAGCGAATCTCTTCTACTTTGCCAGATGATCATTTGCCCGGTGAATAGGAAAAGGACGCTTTAGTGCCATCTCGGTCCCTTTGGTCAGTGGCCTTGATGTATTAATAACAAACCTAGCATTTAGCGTATAAGTGTTAAAAATTTATAAATATAATATTATTTTTAATGTTAAATTTATTATAGATTAGATTTTAGAATAAATTTATTATTAAGTTTAATATATAGTAAATTTGAAATTTAATTTTTATTAGTTAATAGGTTGATTTTTTTGTTTTAATAATTATAACATTCTTATTTTTTAATTATTTTAACATTAAAAGTTTAATTTTACAAGTTTTAAGATTTAATAATTATGAAAAAATATATTGAAATATAAAATAAAATAAAAAATATGTTATTTTTATACTTTTTGGTGACGATTATAATATTAACATTAACATTTACATTGAAAATAGTCTAATATAATAACCAATTTTGGTACAAAGAATGCGTTCGGTTTTACTCCCACCACAACTAGTTTATCGCCACAATGTTTATTGATAGGAGAAGGACCTCAAAATAGAACAATAAATTATCAAACTTTAAAATCGTCCCAATTAAAAAAAAAAAAAAAAGAACTTGTTGTGTCACCATATTCATTGCTACATGACTACATAACGTGTATGTTCACTAAATTAGACATATAGAAAAAATTTTACTACTCATGTTGAAATATAACAAAAAACTTAAATATCTTACAAATAGTAAAAAGAAATGTCATTAAAATAATTAAGACCTAATTTTGTAGTGCCCACGTGAATGTCATGAAAATAATTGTTCACTATAATAAATTTAATCTTTACTTTTTTTATTCTTTTGTAACGTGGGCGTGTGACCTCCTTTGCAACTATGTGGGATCATTTTGTGCCTGTGCACATCGAATCTCAGAGGATTTATAGCTTTGAAACGCGAAAAAGTTTGATAAAGTAAAATAAGTTTTTCTTTAACCTATATTAGAATGAGGTTTTAAATACGTAAGAATGAACTAAGTATGGTTGCCCGTCGCATGTTTAATAAGAAATACTTGTTAGCTTCCAGTTTAATTTTTGTGTCTATCACTAGGGAATTCCAAGTGGTATTGCCACTTTAGACTTTAAGGCACGTCCCTTGGGCCCACCTCACATGCTAATAAACTCTAAAAGTCAACAAAAAATTCCTTAAATGGAATCATGGAAATTAACTAATTCGAGTCCTAGGACCAACCAAGATTAGAATTTAGCATATAGTAGGGTTACAGCAGTATTATAAGTTAATGAACCATGTCAAAGAGAAAAGAATAACATAATCTACTAAACGTCGCTTTAGAACCCTTGCCCTTAAAATTAGAGACGTCAATTTTTGCGTCGAAAAATAATCAGATGACAAATAATAAAATCAACTCGCTAAATTAGACTTAAAGTTAGAAAAAATAATGAAATAAAATTTTTATTAATTTTCAAGTCAGTAAAAGCATACAAATGATTGTGTTTCTTCTTAAGCATTGGGTCTGTGTAAATGGATTATAAAAGAATTTATCTGCATCGTTTATTTCTAATCCCTTAATAATATCCGTTCATTTATTTAGCGCAGGTATTTCGGTCTTTAGTCTTTTTTCATTAGTTGATTTGTTCTATGTCCCTATTTTGCTCTATTTCGTAAGCATTCTTCAATATGTTTGCAGCAGTTTTGGCATTCATTCTACTAAAAATTCATTTTATCTGTACAACATCGTTTCAGACTCTTTTTATTCATTTTCATGGGCACCTTTTCAATTGTCATTTTGTATCCTCTGCTCTTCGCTTTGTTTGGTAGCTCTGTTTAAACTTATTAGTTCCAACCATTACAATATAAAGTTCTCATATGCTGCAGTATAAAGTAAAAGCTTGCTATAGTATAATACTCTCACATATTACAATGTTTTGGTTCTAACTTATGGTTTCAACTATATTCTCAAGTAATCTAATTGTTATTTTGAAGTTAAGTTTAAATGTCATTCTCACAATTTTATATTACTTCTAAAGGTTGTTTTTAGCTTGATAACCGCCAATAACAAATAAGGGTAATTAGTATACAATGTCTTTGCCCAGTAGCTTCTAAAATTTATTGCCAAACAACATAATTTGAAAAGCATATTAATGATTTTTTTGTTTCACTATTGTCATAGTTCAAATTTACTTAAACTTAGCAATAAAATATAATTTTGAATCGACCTATTTTTCCATAAGAATATCTAAAATACAAATTTCTTAAATATTTATTCAAAAGTTCGACCTATTTTTCCATAAGAATATCTAAAATACAAATTTCTTAAATATTTATTCAAAAGTTCCAACTCTTCTCTAAAAAGAAATTTTTTACACTTTATTCAAATATTTTTCAATAATTTTTGAATGTTTTATAATAAGATCAATTATAAATTAGAAAATTTAGATTTGATTTTATTTTATTATTGTAATTTTTTTATTTTTCAACATTTATTATGTAAGGCACAATATTGCAGTGAGTATGATGAGTGCAAGGAATGAATTTGTTTGAAAAATAAATTATTACAAATTTGATAGAGGTGTGAATTTACTTTCAGTTTTATGTTATTTAATTTTATGTAGATGCATTATTTTGTCCCCTTCAATAAAAATAATTTATCCTTTTAAAAATATTTTAAATAATATATTATGTTTTCAATATTTTGGTGTTAAAATATTACAAATATTGACCTTAAATTAGAAATAAAAACTAAAATTATAAATATGTATAGAATGTTATGTTTATTTTGTCATTATGCATCTCTGTAATATTTAATATATAATTTATCAAATACCTATAGAATCTCCATAATATTTAATACATAATTTATCAAATACCTATAGAATCTTATAATCTTCTTTTTCGTATTTACAACAACTTTGAAAAATATTTTTCCAAATGCCTACTTGTTTCTTGTCATAGTAACTTCTAACCAATAGGGTGTTTGGGAAGCGAATTGAAATTGATAGTTAGAGTTGAAAGTATTATAACATGTGAAGCACTACAGCATACTTTGCTTTATGCTGTTTAAGTTGAAACTGAATTTACTAAACACCACATAACAAGCAAATAATTACAACAACAATACCAAAGCGCCAAATTGTCTCTAGTGGAAGAAAAAGTTTGGTATTCTTACACATGCTTTGACCTACTTTATTTATAATAGACAGTAGACAAAAAGATTCAAATTCTTAACCTTAACATAAAAAATAAGAGTACGAATTTACCGTTAAACAATACCTATCATCATTTTTTGACTGACATGATTAATAATATTTCCAAACATTAAATTAAATATCTTTTATTAGGACAAAAATAAAAGCTAAATAGGGCTGTGACATGCAAGAAACGGTTCTTTCTGCGCATGGCGCGTATTGCTCTGAGTTCACACCAGACACAAGTTAAGGACTTGGGATTTTAATAAAGGTCTTAATGGAGGAGATATCTATGCAATTTCGTGGAGTTAATATTGTGAAAATATGTTCAAACAAGTTGCCTATTTTCTCTTGATGCTTTTCTTGCCTACATTAAAATACGTGGAATCCTTGATCTGAACATATCATTTCCTTTAGTTTATGCCATCTTAGGACTAATTCGCTAGTCAATTATGCCAAATATTACACCTAATGGTACACTTTGCGTGTACTTTGTGCCATCTTTTTTCCTAATGCCAAAGACAACCACTTCTTTACAGAATAAAGTAACAACGGAAAAGGATGGGGAAAATAAAGAAGATAAAAAGAGAAAGGAAAGTGGGCAGGTTAGTCCAAACAAAATACCTTTACCATAATTGCGTAGAAAGAAAGGTTCGTTATAGTATCGGTATCTCACTAATGTTATCTTAAATATTTTGGCATCAGCACTTTATGATTTTCTTTTTCTTTTTTTTTTTTTTTTGAATCGGAGGTTAGAGAATTCCAACTCAATATTCTAACTTTATAAGGTGGACATAAAATTATCGCAAAGAACCAAAGAAGTAAATATCATTTTACGAAAGGATATTGATCATAGTGCATGTTTTTAAATATTAAGATTCGATCAAAATAAAAAAAATAAATACAAAGTAATATAATTAGTGTTGCAAATATATCGGTGTAAAGTAAAACCTTATTGATTGAGTATTTTTTTTTTTTTTTATACACTACGGTAAAAATTGCACCTGCACATAATGGATAGTTATGAAGAAGATGCCACTGCCTATGACAAATTAGAAAAAAGTAGAAAGAAAAGAAAACCAACTGATCCACCATGAAACATTAATAAAGCAAAAGTTAGATCTTTGATCCTCTCCCCCTTTTTTTTTCCCTCTCCTAGGGAACCCTCTCATCTTTGATGGACCTAATTTTCGTCTAAGTCCTTTCAACCTTTATTAATAAACAATCCCAATGGCACCAAAATAATCTTAAAAAAAAAGTGTGAAAGACGCAATATATATATATATCTATATATATATATATATATATGTATGCATGCATATGCCTACACACACTTCCTTTTATTATTATTACTTTTTAATACGAGGGCAACTCGAAATTAATTTAGTCATCACACTTTGAACCTACTAAGCAAAGCCACCAGAGTCGGTGAATTTTTTTTTATTATGTATCTTTACGAAATAAAATAAATCAAATCATACTCCAATAATTACTTATCACCTTAGCGGTGATCATGTAACGAAAAAGCCCACGTTACCAAATGGTCAAGTCTCAGTCATGTTTTGGCCACTTGGCCCAGTATTTTTTTAGCAACCATAAATTTTATATTGATTTTATGTTATTTTCTGCTTTTTTCTTCATACCTTGAATGCTAAGTTGACGCAGCATTTTTGCGTCTGAAATGGGTATCTACAAGGCAGAATTTTATCCGCAGATCAAAAGGATAAGTAATAATCCAAACCAGAAAAGGGTAAAAAAAAAACAAAGAAAACAATTTACCCATTATAGATATACATATATATTATTAACTGCATAATATAAATTAGATAAATCAGTTGTGACAATGTTAGCTTGTTGGAACTTGAAAGCATATATGGTTTTTTTTTTTTTTTAATTTAAGAATTGAGGATTTAAACTCTACACCTTATATTTATAACTTGGTTTTCAAATTACAATTATATAGTTTGTATTAAATGACAAAATGTAATTGTGATGAAAAAAAGTGTAAAATATGAAATCTTTACACTGCAGCAAATTTTTTTTTTCCTTTTGCTGTAGCATGTAAAGTTTTATACTATTCTTAACAAAAAAATTGGTTCTAACAAACTTTGCCAAACACACTTAAAATTCATAGAATTTCAAAATGCAGAGGCTTTCTTAGGAATATAAATTGTATATCTCATAGTATGATTATATATACACACATTATACATATAATGTATATACACAATCCCAGAAACATGAAAAAAAAAAAAAAAAAAAACAGAGTTGTCAAAATCTGAATTTTTGCAAAGTGCAACAGCATGCCTTTTGGATGGATATATATGTGTTTTGGCCATTTGTGACCGATCTGCAGTGAGTATACTTTAGTCACTTTATAATTGATGCGAAAAGTAGTCCCCACACTGACGAATTATTTATTTTGTTCACATTATGCAAAATAATAAAAAAAATAATAATAATAATAATTATTATTATTATAGTGACTCCCTCTAACGTTCCTTAAGGTCGTGGATGAAGAAAGCAGTTTGCGAGCAACTTTTCCGTGCTTGGTCTGATCAGATCAACTACCTTGAACACTATTATAGCAAGATAAGAAATTTTTCAATAGTTTCTACTTTTATGCATGGTCTCTTTATCTTCTATCACTTTAGTACGTACTAGAACTACGTGCCCTATTTAGGAAAAATATAGGAAAGGAATATATATCCAATTTTTCTTAGCTAGCAAAGAAAGTTTTTAATTGTTAGTACTTTTGTATATAGGGTGTTCTTATCTCCTGTCACATTGGTGTTCAACTTTGTGATCTAGACTAGATCTACGTGCCTTGAAAAAAATAATGGAAGGAATCTATCGTATGTAACAAATTGATGAAACCTATAAAGCTATCCACCCTCTTTTTTTACCCTCTCCCTTAAGCTTAATTAGTCCACTGCCACTAAAATAAGTGTTACAAAGTAGACATATGATACAATTAAAAAAAAAAAAAAAAAGAGAGAAGAAAACAAAGAGGTCTTTTCCTTTTTAATAAAGACTTCTTCGCTAAGTGGCGACAATAATAAATCCCGTTAAAATGGAGCGGCATAGTGTTATCCTTTTTTAATTTCTGTCACTTTGCTTGCTCCAAGTGGGAAACACGAAAAAGAAGTTTAAAGGAATTTGAAGGAAAAAAAATACAAGGAGTGTTTCACAGGATCCGTGTTCCTTATTCATATTTTCTTCGTGTCTTTCGAATAATATCATGTCACATCAATTAAAATGTCATATCAATTAAAATATTATATCATTAATTATGTCAGTTTAAAATATTTTAATTAATATGACATCATATTATTAAAGAGACATAAAAAAAAAGACATACAAGCTAAATACATGTTTTATGTGATGTATTTGCTTTCAAAAATTTGGCTACAGTATTTCAAGTTCGAACAAACCATATATAAATGTTTAGATGCAATAACTATAAAAGCTGCGTTTATGGTGTTCTGAGTGCACACTTTCATCAAAATTTGTAGAAATTGTGGCAAGTTGTTATCAGGATTCAACTAGAGGAGTCGGATTAACGGTTGAGAAAATGGACAATGAAACCTCAGCTTAAGGATCGAGAATAATGGAGATCGCACTTGGCAGTTGGCAATGGATGTTATAATTTTCTTCTTTAACAACAAAAAGAAAGAAAGAAAGAAAGATACGACCATTTTCTTAGCGAAGCAAAGGAAGGAAAAATATGGGGAAATTGAGGAGTGGAGACAGATTGGACGCGTACGTGGCCCCCCTCACCTCTTGACACAGCTGCTTATGCATGCAGCGTTTCGGGCGGACCTACTTATCTTCTTCCCAGAAAGTAAAACGGGATTGCTCTCCAAAAAAAAAAACATAAGGATTTAAAATGGGCGTGGTAAATTGCGAAAGGCACAATTACAAAAATATCCCAATATTTAGAAGAAACACCGATTTCATCCCACTTTCACAAAAGACAAAAGATATGCATGTGCTTTACCATTGTAAAGTTAAAAATACACACCAAAACAAAAAAAAAAAAACTTTAAAATGGGACTAATTTCGTAAATGTGCCTGAACTTGTACTTTGCTTCAACAGGCTCTTCGAATTTTAGAATAGGTTTATTTTGCGCATAAAGTTCAAAACACCTCCTAAGCTAAACTTATTTCATAAATGTCCCATAAACCCGTTTGATATTATTTTTAAAATAAGTAAAAATATTTTTGTTTTAAAAAATAATTTTTTTTTAGAATTGTACTAAGAGTATTTTTAAAATTCTTGTTTCGAAAAACGTATAAAAATATTTTTAAAAATTCTAAGAACAAAAACAAAAAAGCTATTGATTTTATGTTAACTTTTTCATAAACCTTTTGAAAACATAAAGAGCAAGTTGACACAAACCGACAAAAGTAACACCTCATGATGCAAATAGACTTGAAATTAAGATTTAAGAGGCATTTTTAAAATTATAAATAGCGACACCTCATTGTTTATTAGCATTAAAAATTCATGAGATATTTTGAATTAAAGTATATAATTCAAGAGACGAAAATCAATTTCAAAATTTGAAGGACATGTTGAACCATGATACAAAGTTATAGGGACATTTATAAAAATAATCCTTAAAAATACATCAACCAAAAAACTTAGAACAGATATCCTAGGTCTCAATTCCCATAGGACAAATTTCATGAATAACTGTGTCAAAGTTCTTCCAACTTTAAAACATATATATTGTATCACATGAACTATAATACTTCTCTATATTTACCCATTAACTTTAAAATGTGTTGTTTTCTAGATAAAATAGTATTTGTTACTTTCATTAAGAAGATAATTTCATCAGTTTAGTCAAAACCTATAAAAAACTAAATTGAATTACGATAGATTTTTACTTTTTCTTTATCT
Source organism: Artocarpus heterophyllus (assembly GCA_025403435.1). NCBI lineage: Eukaryota > Viridiplantae > Streptophyta > Magnoliopsida > Rosales > Moraceae > Artocarpus > Artocarpus heterophyllus. Next base: position 13,881,912 of record CM046334.1, read on the forward strand.
TTTTCTCTCTTTTTGAGCAAGTACTCATAACAACCGATAAAAGACCGCTATTCCTTACTCAAGGACAGAATAGAGTATGGCCTTTACCGATCGGATAGATACCAAAAAGAAATAATAGAATATCTATTGAAAAGAGGTAATAGAATCTATCTCAATTTTCTCCTAATTTTGAAGAAAATTTTATTAGTGAAGATAGAGAGGAATTTATTGAGTGAAAAGTAAGGAGTAGCAGACAGAATATACGAGCGTTTAATACCTAACTAGTTTATTTAAAGTAAAAAGAACATTCATTTAACCTTTATATCTAATCTTAAATCAAATAAATATTCAACAGTTTCATTTAAAAAATAATATTTCAAAGTTCGGGTTGTGAATTTAGAAAAATATTATACTTCAAGGAATATAATATCTATGTTTTAAAGTTTATGGGGCTGACACAAGTAATATAATTCTAAAGAAATTCGTTGAATTTACCTATTCCCATGTGGTCGCCATATTCACCACTGGAAATGAGATCCATGTCTCCGGGTTTGCGAGTGATCCCCTGAGCAGGTCTCGCCACCGCAAGCGTCGCTATGGCCTTCGTTTAGCTTTTGTGAGAATGCCATAGCAAGTCTAGCCATGCTGGGAGTTATTGTGACCCTTGTCCTGGCTCTTGCATGAGAGTCAACATGGTTAGATGGGGTAAAATATTAGTCCTTAATTTTTAAGAAAATAAAATTTTAATCCATAGTCTTTTTTTACTTATCGGTCCTTAATTTTTTTAATTTATTAATTTTTGCTTAAAGTTATTTAATTATCCTTTAAAATAATACACATTAAAATATTAAAACTAAATCATAATCATTAATTTAAAAACGTCAAATCACGACCATGGATTGATTTTTACCCAAAAACAAAAAACAAAAAATAAAAACAAAAAGCCATTTCTTCGATCCAGGCTCAACAGAAAAGAAAAGAAAATCAAAATCCTAATATTATTATGCAATTGCCCAAAACGAGTTAAGCAATCGTTGAAATAAATTTTAAGGTATTTAATACGATGGTTAAAATTATAAACATTATATAATAACTAGAATTGTAAACACCGAAAACTTTACACTGCAACTCTAAAAAAAAAACACCGGCTTGTTTAACATCCTAAACACCACCATCAATCTCACAACCCATAATTTAAATATTGAAAATAATTTTTTTTAAAAAAAATACATCAACCATCCAACCTCTCAACCAAAACCAAACAATCCCACAAAACAAAACAAAAAAAAAGAAATCCATAAAAAAACAGCAGTCACCTACTCCTCCGATTGCAGCGAAATGCGCCAAGGGGACAACCTCCTGCAGCGATGTGGAGGCGAGTTCCGGCAGACGGGGCCGGAGCCGTTGGGCTTGAGCCAAAATCAGGGTTTTTTTGGGAGTAAAAGGCGAGATTTTGGGAGGCGTGCTGGTGTCGGTGGCGGCACCATCATTGCGAGGGAAAGTAGGTGAGGGAGAGTAAGGTTTGGTGAGGCAGACCTTTGAATCGTCCATTGATGGCCTTTGCTCTGGCAATGGGGGTTCTTGAGGTTGGGGTTTTAAGCGTACTGTGGCTACGATGGAGTGAGGGGAAAGAGATAGAGCTGGGGAAATCAGGTTTTATTTTTGTATTTTGTTTTTTATTTTTTTTTTATTTTTTGTTGATTTAGTTTTATTTTATTAGTTTTTATGTTTTTATTTTAATTTTTTTAAAAAAATATTAATTATTTTATTAAAATATCTCTATTAAAGACGTCATGCGTACATCACGTGATTTTTTTTAACATCCATTTGTTAAATTAGTCTTTTAAAAACTCAAATAAAGAGTTAAAGATTGATAAATAAAAAAAGTGAGAGAACTTACTTGGCCAAATATTGCAATTATTAATATTATAATAATCAAATAAAAAAATCAAATAATAATAAATGTTAAAATTTGATATACATCATATTTGATGTTTATATTAAATTTATGTATACTGTATGTCAAATTTGGCAGCTTAGCAGACAAAAAACACTTATTAAACTGGTTTTTTTTTTTTTCCTTATTCAATGCTTAGATGTACCGTCACCACGTTAAATTTAGTACTGTATTAAAGATGTTTTAAGCCGAGTTTGGGAATGCCAACCCACGTCTTGGCCTTCCATTACGCCGCTGGAACGCGTCAGCAGTGATGTTATTTATTTTTTTTTATTTTTGATTAATTTTTTTATTGCGAATATTTTATAGCAATGGTATGCATCAGACGTGGGTGTCCGAGGTGGGGACAATAGGGGACTCAAAAGAAGTGAATTATTTAAATCAGAGCAATGTTTCTCTGCTTTTTGTTGCCTTATAATTATAGTTCCTCACCGTCATTCCCTGAAATTTTGGCTTCCAAAACACTAGGACTGTTTCAATACGGTCCTCCCTCTCTCTCTTCTCGCTTGGGTCCAACAACTTCCATGATATGGTATTAGCATTTGATCAGAAAAAAAGGCTTGAAAGAAAGAGAAGGATTTCAAAGTTCAGAGCGTTTTAAGTGCTTTAATTATCAAACAACAGTTGATAAAACCATGATTAGTATGTATTAAATTAAGCTTGTATTATTTCTTGCAATACTGGAGACTTCATTTTTCTAACTTTTTCTTCTTCTTTTTATTTTTTTTTTCCTCAGCAACCAAAAGAAGAGCAGTGTAATTACACACCTTTCTATTGACATGATCTCTGACTCTGAGCATGTTATTAGAGGTAATTATAATATTAAAGGAAACATTTTTTTTTCCTTTGATTGGTCTGATTCTTATTTATCAAGCACTTTTAAGTTAATAATTGAAAGTTATTTTTTTTCTTTCTTTTTTATTTTTGGACAGTAAGAGTGCGACCGAATGAATGAATGAGCTCTTCATCAGCTCAGTTTGCGACCTCAAGGCCGATGGGGATATATGAGCCGTTCCGACAAGTTTCCATGTGGAAAAACACCTTTGAAAATGATAACATCTTGTTCACATCTGCTTCAGCAATTGTAGAAATTGAGCCTAATCAAGAAAACAAGGTGATAGATTTAGTATTATCACTTAAAACAAAATTAAAAACCAAATTCTTGTTTCTAAAAAAATTCTCAAGTCTCACTAGTAGTAATCATTGATTTTCCCTAGCCTGATTTCATAACTCATGAATCAACGGCACTGCCTTCAGCTAATGAACAAGAAGCCAATAAACCTCTTGATGATAAGGTTACAGATTATTCCTTCTCTCATCACAATTTCCTCTGTGACAAATTTTTTCAATTTTTTTTTTTTTTCTAATTGTTCATGTATCTTCTTCTAGGTACAGAGAAGACTGGCACAAAATCGCGAAGCTGCTCGAAAAAGTCGTCTGCGGAAAAAGGTACAAGCATCCAATGAGTTTTTACTCAGTGAAAGGACTTGAAATTAGATGATTTTTTTTTTTTTTAATCTTGTTACATTCTTGTACCATAGGCTTATGTTCAACAATTAGAAACAAGCCGGTTGAAACTGGCACAAATAGAGCAAGAGCTTGAGAAAACAAGGAAGCAGGTAAGGTGAAAAAAAAGAGAGAAAAGACAAAAGAAAAACCTCCATCTTCAGTTTTCCTCTTTTTTTTTTTATTACGAAATGTATCTCCTCATATTGCAGGGTGTCTACTTAGGCAGTACTTCATTAAGCAGTAGTCACATAGGAAACTTTGGAACTCTAAACTCGGGTTTGTTTTCTAATCCCCATTAATCAGCCTCATAATTTGCATTATATGTCTGCAAAATCTGCGAATGATTCTGACCGTAGAATTTAAGGGATTGCGACATTTGAAATGGAATACGGATACTGGGTGGAAGAGCAACACAGGCAGAACAGCGAGCTACGTAACGCGCTTCAAGCTCGAGTAACTGATGTGGAGCTCAGTATGCTTGTTGAAAGCGGCCTGAACCACTACCACAACCTTTTCCGCCTGAAAGAGGATGCCGCAAAATCCGACATTTTCTACCTAATGTCTGGCATATGGCGGACATCTGCCGAGCGTTTTTTCCTTTGGATCGGAGGATTCCGCCCCTCGGAGCTTCTAAATGTACCAAAGCAACTTCCACTCTATTCTCTTCAGTAACATGTTATACACATCAATATCCTAAATGTGGAGGTTGGTTGATTATTCAGGTGGTTATGCCACATATCGAGCCGTTGAGCGATCAACAAGTTGTGAAAGTGAATACCCTCAGACAATCGTCTCAGCAAGCGGAAGATGCTCTGACGCAGGGAATTGACAAACTCCACCAGACTCTGGCCTTGAGCATGGCATCTGATCCTATGAGTGAAGGTGGTTACGATTGTCAAATGGCTTCTGCAGTTGAGAAGTTGGAAGCACTTGAGAGCTTTGCCAACCAGGTAATTACATTTACAGTGACCATCAATGGTGTGGCATAGATAAATTCATACTTGATATAAAGTGGTATCCGCCTGGTCAATAGACTTTGTGTCGTTGGGCTTGTCGTCTAGTAGGAATGAAACTGAGTCCATCTTTTTTAGTAGAATTAAGTCAGATCTTTTTTGTTTTGTTGGTTAATTCTGAATTTATACTATAGATGAAGGGATAAAAGCCCATCTTTTTTAAGTAGAACTGAGTCATGTCATTTTCATTTTATTAATTAACCTCTAAATTTATGCTATAGATAAAGGGATAAAGGACAAGCTAATGTCAATAATTTTGATTTTGTTGCGCAAAAGCAGAATTTGCATTTGAAGAGATTTCATATCACACTAGCTAGTTGCTCCTTCCAAAAGATTTCTTAATGGACATGTTTGTCTGCATACTCGAATTTGTGAGCAATATTAGGGGCCACTAATTTATGCACCAAAGTTACATGTTACACTTCTGGTTAAAGTAGCAACAGTGTGGTTGAAAAAAACTGCTACATTACTTGGTGTGAAATTATTGATGCAAAAATTACTTAGTATCGCTTCTATTATGACCTTGAGATATTGGGACTCTAAAGAATGCTGTAGAAACAAGCTTTGGTTTTGATTCAAAATGCTTTGGTAATTGAATGGAAACAGGCAGACCACTTGAGGCAACAAACAATGCGGCACATGTCTCGGATCCTAACAACACACCAAGCTGCGCGTGCCTTGCTTGCTTTGGGGGAGTTCTTTCACCGTCTGCGTGCGCTCAGCTCCCTCTGGGCTGCTAGTCCTCGTGAGCCGGCCTAACTGATCTACCAACCCCACCAGCCGGCTTCAATCATAGCATGCATGCAATTTCTCAATTATAAGTTTGTGAAGGGGAAAAAAAGGTGTTTGTGAAACTTGAAGACGTATATACGAAGAAAGGAGTTAATTTTGTTGAATGGGATAATATGATACGGCGAGCTTAAGTTTGAATAGATAAGAAGTGGTAGTTACTGTGTAAAGTAATTTATGATTTTGTGCGAAATTAGTAGTTGTTTTAAGATTATGGCCAGCAATGTTCGCGGTTTTTGTGGTCGTTTCTTTTTCACTCTGGAATGCTTGCCGGGCAAAGGCCACAAGCAAATATAAGTATGTCTCAAAGAGTAGTATTAAGGACTAGTACTAAATTACTAATTATGTTACTTTACTTTTATAATAAGTCATCAAAAAAATCAAAATAATTATGGGGTTTAATAAATGGAGAACCCACGATAATTATGAATGATTTGCCTTTCTTTCCCCCCTAATTCTGTTGGAGTCTAAGAACAATATATTTTTTTTCTTTGTTGTAAATTTTTTAGCCTGAAAAATATAAAAGGAATGAAGAGTAGAATGATAGTATTACACCATAAAAGTTTGAGTGATTCATGCTTTAAAAAAAATGTTTGAGTGATTCATATCTTGAATGTCGAGGTGTCAAAATGCTATACGATTAAATTCTCTCTCTGTTTTTTTTTTTTTTAGTGAGAGTAAAATTAGTCATTAGTTTTATTTGGATTTTCTTTTCATTTTGTAACTAATTTTTATCATATTTGATTAAAAACATTAATTGAATTTTGAATTTAAACCATTCTCTACTCCATTCCAGCTTCATTATACGATAATTACATTGAAAAAGATAAAACTGGTGCACTAAATTAAAAAAGAGAGTTAAGCTGAAACAAGGCCAATAATTTTTTAAAAAAAAAAAAGGAAAAGAAAAAGAGTGAACGCCATTACTTTCATGGGTTTTTTTATTTTTTATTTTTCGGATAATTTAGAAGGGGAACTCCCAACTGTCAAGCCAAACCGTCCACGAAAAATTCCCGGTAAATATTATATTATATTATATCATACAGAATCTAAAAAGAAAATAGTGGGGAAATACCGGAAAAAGAAAATAAAATTGGGAGAAGGAAAATAAAACATAAATATAGAGTCCTCAAAAAAAAAAAAAAAAAAAAAAAAACCCATAAAATCAGATGGCCCAGCCCGGTCGGAAAAAAAAAAGTTTTTCTAAAATCGGAGATTCAATTTTAGATTCTCGAAAATTCCAGCAAAAAATGGAAAAAACAAAGATTCTCAAAAAAAGAAAAAAAACTACGAGAAGCTGTTCAGTTCCTTCACATCTTCAACCTTGAGAAGCTAATCGATCAGAGATTCTCCTAAAAATCCTCTGCAAGAAATCGAAATCATAGATTCCGCGACTGGGATTGACTTTCTTCCAATCTATTGGTGGTCAGAAGAAGTGTGAAATGAGCAGTCTGAGAACGATCTGTAGGCCCCACGGGGTGTTCTTCTCCTCCTTCGTTTGTTGCAGACACCAAGTTCGTTCTAGGGTTTCCTTTCGAAGCCTTAATAACAGGCCTCGCTATTCGCCGCCCTCTGTCTTCGATTCCTCGGCTTCCATTGGGACTGAGCCTTGGTTTCGTGTCAATCAGAGGAGGACTTTGGTTAAGGCCGCCAATTGGACCGAGCCGAAATCTCCTTACGAAACTCTTGGTAATTTAGGGTTTTGATTCTTCTCTTTCAATTTAAATTTAACATCTTTAGAGCAATTGATTCATATTTGGTTGAGAGGATGTTTTTGCTCTTCACTCGTCAGTTTTTTTGGGTTTTTTTTAACTTTTTTTGTTCATTGTGATTTCTTCAATCTATCAGTGTTCTTGATGAATTTTCATTTTCCTTATGCAGAACTAGAAAGGGACGCCGATGAGGAGGAGATAAAAGTTGCATACAGACGCTTGGCCAAATATTATCATCCCGATGGTTTGTTCTTTGCTGAAGAACTTTTAAGAACTTTAAAAACTTCAATCTTGTATATATAGAGAGATAGTATAATGAATAATTACAGCTTTACTAAACGTCAATTCTTGAAAAATTCGCCAAACTGATTCAGTCAATTTTACTATTTTAAGTCTACGATGGTAGAGGGAGCCTTGAGGAGGGGGAAACTGCGGAAGCTAGATTTATTAAGATTCAAGCTGCTTATGAGTTGCTCATAGATGGAGAGAAACGCAGAAAATATGATATGGATAACAGAATCAACCCAATGAAGGTAAAGATCAGTAGATAACTGAAAAACTGCAAGTGTTAGTTACTATCCTAGTACAAAAATGGTATGTTTATTATCATCATCATTTTTATCAGGCGTCTCAAGCTTGGATGGAATGGCTTATAAAGAAGCGCAAAGCTTTCGATCAGCGAGGCGACATGGCAATAGCAGCTTGGGCCGAGCAACAGCAGAGGGAGATGAATCTCCGTGCACGTCGGCTTTCTCGTTCAAAGGTATCCAACAATGCTTTCTGGAAACACAAATACACTTACGAGTGTTGCTATGCTGTTTGATTTTGATAGAATTTTTAGTATAGTTGATATTCATAGCTGCACGCTGCTGGCAAACCCATGGAAGAGTACGAGTACCTTTGGCTGCAACTGCAAGTTCATTTATGTTTTTGGCTACATAAAATTGTTTCCAAGATCAATGTCTCGTGATTCTAGGTTGACCCAGAAGAAGAGAAGAGAATCCTGGCAAGAGAGAAAAAGGCGTCAGCAGAGTATTTTCAGAGCACCCTTAAACGGCACACGCTCGTCCTGAAGAAAAGGGACTTGATGCGAAGGAGAGCAGAGGAAGAGAAGAGAAAGGTCATAAGCCAGCTTTTAGCGGCAGAGGGCCTTGAGCTTGACACAGAAGATGAATAATTTAGACGCTGCTCTACTCATTTGACCTCCAGAATGGTATATAGCAAAAACATTCTGGGATTTTCTGTTTACTGTATACCACTTCATGTCTGATTTATTGTACACAAACAAAAAAGGGGAAATTGTATACATAATTATTATTTCTTCGATAAATTTAAAGAAAAGCATTTTATTATTTCCATTGACATGTGAAAATCAGAAGACCTCTCTCGTGAAGGAGAGCTCTGTAAATGCTACCAAAAGAAAAAGAAAATTTCCCATCTTAACACACAAGGGCTAAATTTATTAGCTAAGCCATTGAGCTCAGATATCATCATAGATTAGAAGACTCGATATGGGTTGAATGTCTTTCGACAATAAGTTGAACAAGTGGATTTTCCACTTCATCAAAACCCATAGCCTTGTTTCGGCGAACCGGAATCTTCGCATCACTTGTGACAACCACAACTTCCTCTTTGCGGGTTGATAACTCGTTTGCTACCACCATATTCATCTGATACTTCTTCAGAGCTGCATCGGCCTTCTCTAGAAGAATCTTCGAATCCGTCTCTAACTGTTCCACCAAGCATGAACTAGTTTTCAATCTCAGGAATTATGATTAAACTCTTGGTTATTTCTATCTTATGATAATACTTAAATGTTGGACAATCAGAAAAATACAACTAAAAGGTGGTCACAGAATAGCTTTCCTTAAATGATATGCAGAAAGCCAGAGGAGCCCAGTCTCTTTTTAGCACTGACAGCATTTTTGGCACCTGAGCAAGTTGCATGTTTAAAGGGCCAGATGCTGACTGAATTTTGTGTACCGCCTGCATAGTTAAAACTCAAGCTTCAAGGAAAAACCAAGAGTTCATGTCCTTTGAATTTGTACAAGCAGTAGAAGCACCTGTAAGTTTTTCTACAACTAGCATAGGATCCCTTTTGAAAAATTAGAATTATATCCCCATTTAATCAAGTGCATGGAAGTATGCTTTAAGTATGAGACAACAATAAAATCCCCGCTCAAGCTTTTTTTTTTTTTTTTTTCGAAATTCAGCTTATCATATTGGCACCCAACTTTTAGAGATTCTCTCTCGTTGAACATTTCGAATGAGTTCGGAGTGATATGTGGTTCTACCATCACCAAACACGATGCTAAATTCTACTTGTTTTGATGAAATAAATTAAGAAACAGGGGGCAAAAAGTACTGTTATCAAAACATAATGATGTGGTATGTGGTTTTCAGTCAGGAAATGTGATGTACGCAGCTGCATAATTGATTTCTTTTTCTCTTTCTTTTCAATAGCAACCTTGCATATGGTTACTCTCCACACGTACAGAAAAGAAAGACAGAAAGAAAAAAAGAAAGCAAGCAAGAAAGAAAAAACATTTGGAGATGTCATCTGAGTTTTGTAACTCAATATTCTAACGAGTTTTCAGTATTTTTAACTCCTACCATGCTTTGCCAAGGAACATAGAAATCGGAAACAGCAGCTGCAAGATAAAACATTGCATTTGGTCCAAGATTGCCCAGTGGAATCGCAATCATCCGCAACATCTGTCCAAAATGCATAGACAAAGTAATTGGAAACACCATTATTCAAGCCTACAAGGCACATACTAACGTGAAAATACACAGGGACAACGTAATAAATGCGTAGAAATATTATCATTCAAGCCTAGTAGGTGCACACTAACATAACAACTCACCATTAGAGGGGGGAAAAAAGCATTGAAAATATAAGCAAATTACGTTGCTTCGTACACTGACAGCGTCATTACAGGAAGAGAGGGTAGAATTATACAAGGCAAAAATATACAAGGCTTGGTTAATAAGAAGCCAACTTGGATTATTTATGGACAGCACAAAGAGAAGAATTCAATCTGTTTTCAGTGAGCTCAAAAATGATTTTTACAAAACATGACAACTGAAACTCAAAACAGATAAATCAGAGTAAAAACAAATAGCGACAATAAAATCAGTTATACATTTCGTTAAATGGTGACAACAAAATCAGCCATAAATTTCTTTCAATTGATAAACAATATTTTAGCTTCTAGAAAAGGGGCTCGTCTTCAATTGATCTTTATGGAATTTGACTTTCTGATCGAAACATTTAAATTCTCCATGACGCACCTTGCTGAATATTTATCAACTATGAATGCTAGATGAGATCTAAATTAGAGTGCACATTGTAAACAAATCATTTTGAGAAAGGGGTAAAATACTACATGAACGACTGATACAACATTATGCTACGCAAAAAAGGGGTATGACATGAGTGTAAAGTTAATACAATTCACAGCCAATCAAAGCCTACCTGAAGATACTCAAAGATAGTCATAAAAGGAAGTTTCAGCAAGAGGCCTTCTTCTACTGCCTACAATATTATAAAACCACACATATGGTTCAGGTTATATTCTTCCATCTGCCATTAAATTACAGATAGGAGAGACAAAAAAAAGTTGGTCCATACAGCATGGTTTTCAGCAATGGCTTTCTTCACTGCTTCAGAATATACCTCGCGCACTGATGAGGAAACTAGTTTAGTCATTCTCAGTGCAAATTATCAAAAAATATATATATATAATATTTATCATGTCAATTTTGCATATTAATTTTATAGTGTCGATTTTATCACTCTCCAGTGACACAGAAACATTCATCTCTAAAAGCAAGTGTGAACTACAGCTAATGTGTGGCCATCACAAACTACAAACCTTGAACATTTGGCTCATCTGTTAACTCGAAACATTCTAGCAAGGGATCGTCAGGAAGAGAGCTGCAATATGGCTGGCAGGTTCCTCTGAAGAAAATCACGCATAAGCCTTAAAATTATGAGAACATAAATCGTTCTACCGTATCATGCTATACCTCTCGAAGCGAATTGACAACAAAAAAAACTGGAATTACCTCCGATATAAAAAGATAACTGCATATCCAGCCTTCACAAAGTACCTGCGATATTATTAGAAATTCAAATTAATAACTTCCTAACACAACAAGAAAGACACCAGTACAGATAATGTTGGTGCCACAAACTCGGTGGATGCCGCTCCTCTATGGCCCGAGCTGAAATTGTCAATGTACCGAACACACCGTTGCTCCAAAGGAACCGTCGTTCCACCCGATGTCACACACACAACCCTCCTAGGTCCTCCATTTCCTATCGTTATAAACATATATAAAAGTTAAAATGATCAAAACCCAACAAATGGAACGAAAAGGAACTTAAAGGTAGTTCATTGGTTTGGTCACACGTATATGAGATTTAACCAAAATGTGAACTTGCCTGAAGCCGCCGAATTCCGTTTGATAAATTTATCTACTTTTTCACTGAAATCAGAGCTGTTCTTTAAAGGAGGAGCTGAGCTGAAAAATGATTGGATTTCTGAATCTATAGTGGCTCGAGTACCCTCCAATTCATTTCCTAAATCCATCTAAGATTTCCCACGAAAAAAACCTCATCAGATTCCCGAGACAATTTCACAAACTTCACCATACGTTTTTGCATATTAAACAATAACAACTATGAAGCAGGAAGCATTTCTACAACACAACAGAATAGAACTCCGGGAAAAACAGGCATCAATCTCCAAAACAGTATAATCTGATAGGTTTCAAAACGGACCCCAAATAAATTAATAAACGCAGTTGCTGAAGAATTGCGAGAAACCCCAAACAGACCTTAAAGGAATCATAAACATGATAGAGTTTAGCTACAATTTTAGCAATAGTTTTGTTACAAGAAAATGCATTTAAATCTGTACAGAAATTTCAATGGAGAAAACTCACCCGCAGAGGATTTATTTTCCAAGCTAATTGTCAAAGAAAAAAAAAAAGGTGAGAGCGTAAAAGACAATCTCAGTATTTATTTATAGTGACTCCTTGTGACTTGTTTGCTAGTCGCACACAACAACCCTTTTTTTCTTTTTTTTTTTAATAGAGAATGGGGTTCCCTTTGATAAATAAATTTAAATTAGTGGTTTGATTTAAGTTATGTAATTTAGATTAAAATTTAAGTTAATAATTTGAATTATTTTCTAATTTAATGTTTGGATATTCATTTAAGTTTTAATCTGAGTATGAAACAAAATTGAAATTTGTGTTTGAAAATATAGTAAAAATAGTTTTTAATTTATTAACAAATCTAATAAAATCGTAATGTAAACGATCTTAAAAAACATGTAATGTGAATTTTAATTTATTCATCTTTTTACTAATAAAAAAAAATCATCTCATTTAGATATCAAATGAAAAAATTATGATTTTTTTAAATAAAAAAAAGGAGAATTTTAGCCTTTATTGTCATAAAAAAATCTGAGTATTAAAAGTTTAAAAATCAAAACTCAAAAAACTTGAATTCAAACTTTAAAAAAATAAATATTTTTATCAAAAGATTCTTAGAGTCTGTTTGGTTCGAGTATTTGAATGAAGATTTAAATTTTTATGAGAGAAAATATTATAGTAAAATAATTTAAACCTTGATTTAAACCACGAAATAAACACACCCTTAATGTTTGAATCTAAATTTAATACACGAAACAAACAATGCCTGAATATATGCGGGCAACCAACCAAGTTTGACCATACCTCGCGTCTCTTCCAAACAAGTACAATTCCTACTTTGGCAGTGGAGAGAACACCTTGTCTTGATTTTTTCTTTTTCTTTTGAATAAACACCTTGTCTTGATCAACGTTGACAAGATCGTTTTGTGCAAGGAAAAAAAAAAAACTGCAAAAAGAGGGGAAAATATGTAATAATTATTATAATAACTTTTAAATTTTATGCTAAATATTACGTAGTAATTATTATAATTTTTTTTGGGTATTTGTAAATATTATCGTTGTCAGATTTCAACATGACTAGTAAGAAGATTTTTCTATGTGCCTGTCTGACCCTATCACCACTAAGCTCAGGTTTCAAGCTAATATTTAGCCGTAGGGACAGACTCCTTCCAAGATCGGACAGATGGTGAAGGGGAAGAAATGGAATATGTCCTATAAAATTTCTGTTTTAACAAAGTTCTTTACAATGCTTAAGACAAATTAAACGCTGATTAACTACTAGAAGTTCAAATAAAATTTTTTCTTTTAACAAAAAATAAATAAAGTGTTTTGGGTATTTTCTTTTTCATTTAACCTTTATTTGGCAGTTTTGTTGGAGCTAGTTGGTTAAAACAAAAAAATGAGTTAGAACTAAAATTATGGTTGGAATATATGTTTAATAAATTTGTCAAAATATTAGTTCTAATTAATTTGAAAAAAAAAAAGCCCAAAAACAGTTGAACTGATTAAAAAAAAAATAGAACCGGCAATAAGTCAAATATATATTTTTTGGTTGGAACGGAGAAAGGGAAACGAAGGCTTAAAATGGTTGAAACTTTAAAATGTATGTTGAGAAGAATAGGTACTATGGCAACGATTGTTAAGCAGCCTACCAAGGTTGAGTTATCTATTCCAAACAAGTGCAATCCCCGGGGTAGATAAACACGTGATAAATTCTCAGACACCACCCATTTTCAGCGGTAGGCTCCATTGTGTTATATGAGACTCGCTTTTTATTAGTATACATCGCAAGCTCTAATAACTCTCAATATTGTTTATAAGAAACCTTATTTTAGATCTGTATATCTTAAATAAACACCATCTTTTTATTTACAGTTGATAATATAACTTGTATAGTAACAAAATTAAAATAAAAAAGTACGTTTCTTTTTTTTATTATAAGAACATTCTATATAATTATATATGTCAAATTGTCTCCGGTTAGATATTTGTAATATTTTTTATTCCTCAATTTAACATCTTTTGTGTAACAATCAAATGAAAACATAAAATCATAAATGGGTAAATGAAAAACGTTATAAGTGTCAGATTAATAGGGTGTCAAATTTGAGACTGTGTATTGTGTAAGGGGAAAAGAATCTTTTATGTCTCACGTTGTTAAGACATAAAAACAAACAACAACTTAAAAAGACATTAGGTTACTCCACTTAACAAGTTGACTTTTTAAGATAGAAGCCTGAGTCATTAATCAGTCTAAATTTCATTATATTGAAGGTGGCAGGTTGGTGTTTGTTGTACAAAAGGAAACAGTTAGGTATAGGTGATTAAAAGCGCCATCAATTGGTGTTTGTTGCACTTAATATTTCTCTTCAAACTAGTTAAGGTCTTGACCCTCACCATATAATCCGAATCAATTCTGGCGGTTGGCGGAGGATCCAAGCAGCAGATGTGCTGGCATATCACAAAAATGCGTTTGTCAAATGGACCCACTGTAGGATGGGATCATTGGGCCGGCCCGATGGCCCAAAAATTTGGTGGATCTAACACGAAACCTTCTGATCTGGAGTCAGACGAGCTACCACTGGGCCATGGATTTCTCGGACAACGTAATATCCTAGTAGAGACCAAAGTAAATTTTCTAGTTTGTTTTCTTTTTCTCCCATCCAAGTCAATTTACTTCCTTTTTCTCTTAGATTTTTTTTTTAGTGAAAAAACAATAAATCTTGAACAAGCGAAATATATGAGTGCGTTAAAATTTGAGAAGTATTAAAATCAAAAACTAAAACCAATCGTGACTTTTTATGGGATTGTCAAAAACTCAAAAAAAATAGAATAACTAAACATGGCTAAGGAACCTTATGACAGATTTACAGTTACTATACTGCTTGTATGTGTAACATTTTTTTTAGAGGTCTATATGAAACATTTTGATCATCCCCATTTCTCCACACGGATGCTAGTGTAAGTAGTTTTCTGTAGTGTTGGATCTTATCAAAGAGTAATACGTTTGGATTTTGCTATTCCAAGTTTTGTGTTCTCTCTCTCTCTCTCTCTCTCTCTCTCTCTCTTTGCTAAAAAAGAAATTTGGTAGATTGGTAATCAGTTTAGTCATCAAGACGCTTGTCATGTGAGGCAAGAAAAACGATTATTGTCTACCATCAAACAAAAAAGAACAATAAAAAAAAAATTCATGGTGCCCATAATTGCTTTCTGTTGTAAACAGCAAAGAAAAATCACTCTTTATCGAAAATACAAATCACAGTTACTTTTCATTGTTTGTGTGTTATCAACCATGCAAACGAATAAAATTTGATCAATTAGGTTGTTTTTCAAGACTCTACTGCGAAGCTTTTATAAATGCTTTCCATTTCATGTGATTTTTTTTATAATTATGTTGTTAAAGGGACTGTCTTTACTTTTCTTAACATTTTTTTTTTACAGGATACTCTTTTGTTGGACGACACATAGTCTATAACAAAAATGATTTCTAGCATCAGCAAAGGCGCCCGTGGCCTAATGGATAAGGCGTCTGACTTCTAATCAGGCGATTGTGGGTTCGAGTCCCACCGGGCGTGCGATTAAATTTTTTGAAAAAACGAAAATCTTTTCGTTTTGATTTTTTTGACAGGCAAGAAGTATGTTTTGTTGTTTAACGCCCCTTTTGTTAAACTATTTTATACAGGACTTTGTATATATACAGTTCTATTTTATTTCAAATATAAATATACATGTATGTTGCTAGCATATTCTTTCAATTTTTTTATTTTTTGTGTGCGATTCACTTTTGTTTCATTGTTTTTTTCTTTTTTGCCCCAATTAGATTTGGTTCGTTAAAGAAATTGCAGATACATCTTTCATTAGAGCATCTTATACTTATACTTTCCTTCTTTTTTAAAAAAAAAAAGTTTTACAATAGTCTTCACTTTTCCACCTAATATCCAACACCTAAAAGTGAAAGAAAAAAAAAAGATAATTGTCGGGAAATCTCTTTTGTTTTTTTGATAAATAAGATCTTCTTTTATTTCTCCACATTTTTACTTTTATTTCAATTTTTTTTTATTTGTTTTTTTTTTTACAGTTAGAAGCACTTTTTATTTGTTTAATGCCCATGTTTGTTATAACATATAATAGGCCTATCTTCCTTTCTTCTTCTTTTTTTTTTTTTTTGCTGTTCACTTTGTTTTCCTTTTTTTGTGCCAAATTAGATATACTTTTTTTGTTTTTGCATTAAATTGTACCACATTTTTGTTTGAATATTTTTTTTTGAAAGTAAGCATTTTATATTTTTAGCCACAATATTCTAATACTTTTTCGTCCAATACCTAAAACCTAGAAAACACAAAAAACAAAAAGAATCTAATAAGAGGCGGATGAATGTCGAAAAATCTAATGAAATATCCTCTTACTGTAAAATTTTTGCCCTGGTTTTCTTCTGTCATACATTGACTTAGGGGGTGTTTGTCAGTTATAGGAACCACTCAGTTTCTACCACAATTTTAGTTATAAACAGTGTAAAGCTCTCATATGTTATAGTAACAATAAAAAAATATATTATAGTAAAAATGATTCTCATCATTGACTCTCATCATCTTTTTAAACACCCTGTTAATAATCACATAAATTTAAAAAAAAAAAGACAAAATTAAAAGAGGCGCGTTAGAAGTCCCGGGCCCTGGGCTTGCTTGACCACCTATAGGCCCCAGAAAAGCTCAAAAGCCCAAAGCCCATTTGATCTACATATAGGCCAGCCAACCAATTTTACCTTTTTGTCCTCTCTTTTTATGCCTTCCTCTGCGCTCGCCAGACACACAGACAGATATGATGGATGATTATTTACATGCTTCTTTTAGCAGCAACTCTTCATTAAGCCGGCCACCATGTCTTTAATAATAAATTATTCAAAGAAATTCCCCGTTTTCGGCTTAAAGGAAAAAGTACATTCTCTATACGAAGACTCAAATTTGGTAATTTTTACGTGTTAAATGATATTCAATCAATTATATTGTAATATATTATTTAAAAAATTTAAAATAATATTTAATTAATTTTTATATATTTTTTATTAAATGACATATTATAATAAAATTTGTTGGATATTATTTGAGACATCAAAATATCAAAAACTTGAATTGCATAATACAAGTCAAAATATTCTTTCAAAAAAAAAATCAAATAACATTCTCCATTCTCCAAATATACAAGGCTTTAAGCTCCCACATTTTTTTTTACTTCTGAAAATTTCTATAGTAGATACTGAAAAGTAATTTATCAATATGAATCTATTTTTTGATCATTAAATTTACTAAAAAAAATATAATTTTAGCTAGATTTAATAATTTAAAACGTACACCATCAATAGATATTTTGAGAGGAAAACCCTTTTTTTCTCATCAATACCCGAACATAACTAATCAAGAATAGGTGTTTATCATTTAAAAAAGAAGAAGAAGAAGAAGAAGAAACCTAGAGTAGGTGTAAGTACGGTTAGAGCACAAAGCGGATGTATAGCTAAGATATGTCAAATCAAATCAAATGGTGTTCAAGTATTAATTTATGTATTTATTTACTATCTGGACTCCCAACTTTTTAACGTCAAATTACGGCTAGGAATTGAATACTGGTTTGGAGCATCACCATATGGGACGTAGTACTTTCTGTTCCGTTAAAACCAAAATTCTCTTGGACCATTATTCTTTCTTCCAACTATAGCCATAAGTAGCCGGAGAACTTATATAATGCATAATAACGTTATTTTTTTTTTTTAGCTTTTTATGTTTATTTTTGAAGGGTAAGGCAGCTTTTAACGCTAACTACTTTCTCTTATTTTGATTGTTTTGCCAGCTAGTGCTCAGCTGATAATGATCCTCAAAGATACAGAACTTTTTTGGGTAGACCAAACTTTTTTTTGGGTATGAAGAAGATTTCTAGTCATGACAGCTTCCAATTGTCCCCAAACATTGGCCTTTAAGGAGAGAACATATAATACCAAAATATTGGTGGGTTATTTATCTCAAGGAACTCTCATTCCTTGTGAGATTGGATTGACTTGTATTGTTGTATTTACATAAATGGGAGGGTAAAGGATCTTTTGGTTGTGTTTTGGACCACTTTAGGGCTGTGCTATGCGTCTTGGTCTAAAATAGATGCAATTCTTGCCTTTTTGTGCATAAATTCTTGGCCCTTCGTGATCAAAATGACTACGACTGTTTCCTCTTTTTCAAAGGATGTGAGTTGGCTAAATGGTACTTCATGGCCTAGATGAACAAGCATGTCATCTGTCAAGGAGTTAATTTTTGCTAAGCATCTCCCACAAGCTTCGTTGATCATGCCATTACTTTGACGGGGTTGCGGGCCACCCGTTTCGCGACACGTGGGATGCTGCCTCTTTACATTGCTCATGCTGGTGTAGGGGCTAATTAGACCTTTCTCAATTGGGAATGAAAAATTCAAGGTGAGAAAAATCATAATCATGAAAAAAAAAGAAAAAAGTGAGAGAGCTAGAGAGACTTGTAAAGGGTACTTCTTTATAGAGTCTGATTGAAATCATAAAGCCTACTATACATTCAAGCACTAGTAAAGAGCACTCCTTTTTGAACTTTATTTTTACCATGAATGCTTAGTCCATGGTTGGGGTTTGATTGAAAACATTTTTTTTAAAGTTTTGGAAGGGTAGTCTAGTCTCCCTTTTTAGGGGTGGGGAAACTAGAAAAGGGCTAAAAGGCAGCTATAGTGGGAAGGAATCCTGAAGTGGGTTTTCACCTAGTTGAACCCAAAAAAAAAAAAATAATAATAATAATAGTAAGTAAAAGCAATAGCCCCCTTGAAAGCCTCTCACTATCAAATTCTTGGTCCAAAATGGGTAATAATGAGTCATAGGGTATTTAGAGAATAGACCTAACTAACTATGTTTAAAGTTGGACTTAGAAAACAAAAACAAAAATTGGTACTTTGGGGTCCTCTCCCTTCACTTTACTATCATTTGAAAGTATCCTTCTACTTTGTACCTCTAAAATGCACATGCTTATTAGTAGTTGACTCTCTCTCTCTCTCATGTACACTTAGCAAAATGCGCATGTACAACAATATACATGCGCATTTTGCCAAGACGTATGTGTATCACCATATGCAACAAGTAAACAGTGGAAAATTTAGGTTATACTTTCGTGGATTGACATGTAAATGTTTTCTTTTTCCTTCTATTGGTTGTGTGTAGAAAATAAATAAATGAATAAATAAATAAATGACAGATTCCACCGATCATTAATTCTTTTGAATGATTATACATATGACTATTTGTGACTACAGCCTACGACTAAGTGGCAACAATAAAACCAGTATCTATGTTATTAACTTCATGTATGTATTTATTCCTGCCACATTTTAAGCAAAGTTTTTTTTTTTTTTTAAATAACAATATTAAGCCTTTTGGTCTTGCCATTATATGATGTACGTGTGGACCGTCTTCTTCTACGCAAAACTGTCGGAATCCATTTTATATGATTGAATTTCTTCCTCTCAATCCAAGCATCTCTTTTTTGGTCAATTTATAAACAAGATTTGGTGCGCAATCAATAATCAATTGAATACATTAGACAAAATAATTAATGTATAGCTACTACGATATTTGTGGGAATAATGCATTACAATATACATTGTATTGATCTCAAGTCTGCTTTAACCCCCAATGATATATATTATACAATATACAATAAAAGAATATATATATATCTTACTTTAAAAGGAATTATGTAAAGAGAGAAAACAACAGAAATGATTCCGCTAAATCATTTATGGGTATCTTGATTATCTTTAAGTTTTCTTATTAATATTATTATGTTAAAGCATTTAACTGCCATGGATAGAAACTAAGATTTTCTAATGTTTGTTTGTACTTTTTTTTTTAATTTTTTTTTTGCGTAGTACAACCATATTTTGTTTTTCCATTAAAATTTAAAACACATCCCACCTCAATATATATATAATTAATGTGGTCATAGGTCTTTGTATACGCATCAAGAAATCATTTTAGGACCTATATTCATTTTTTTTTGGAATTTAATAATGGTTACTATTATAAACTAGCTGGCACTTCAGCAAATAAGACATTAAATAAAATTTTTAATGATAAAAAACGATATAATACGAGATTTATTATTTTCACAAGTATATACGCAAATTAAATAATATAGGACGCTATAGAATTTATCATTATCCTTTCTTTTTTTTTTTTTTTTTGCTTGAAGGGCACACCATAGAACTTGCATGATGTCAATGGTAGCCCACTCCCTGTAAAGTGACTACCTAAAATTTCTGTGTTTTTTTCTCATAATTGTCTGATATTATTTATTCATTTAAATTATCGAATCTAGGACTATACAAGTTCTTTTGATGGTAAAGTTCATTTAGGTGGCCCAAAGGAAAAGAGGAAATTATACTTTAGAAGGTTGAGAATATGATGATTATCCAGTTGTATAGTTATATGGTTGCCACATGTCCTGTATTGTTTAGGCACGATCACTTTAATTCATAAAGCTTCCTTTTCAAAAAAAAAAAAAAACCCAAAGACAAAAAACAAAACAAAAGAAACAACGAAAAACTAAAAGCTAAAACTAAAAAAAAAAAAAAACAACAACAACAACCAAACTTTGGGTTACTTTTCTCTTTTCCCCAAATAGCCAATGATTTTTTTGGATCATCGTCTATGACAAGTGGAGCACCTCCGTTGGACAAAAATACTATTTTAGCCCTTTCAATATTGGGGGGTGCAAACGACAAGGAACGAGCGTTTGCGCATGCCGCATACGACGTCTCTATTCCAATCGTGGAAGACTTACCCTCCTCCGATTGGTTTGTTTGAATTGTATTGATTTTAACTTTTCTGATTTGAACAGAAATATTTCAATGGTACAGTTTAAGTAGTAATTAGAATTGATGCTTAAAAGTGGTAATTTAAATATGATATCCGATTTGAATTTATGTTTGGGTAAATATTAATAACTCTAATTCAAAGCATGAAAAAATTATTTAATTGAAGAATAAAGATGAAATATGTAAAAAAGAAGTTATTTAATTAACAAATAAAATAAAATAATAGTGCTAAATTATAAATACAAATTTATGAGAGTGAAATTATGGTTCAATATCCGTTCGAAATGTTGAAATGGAGGAATGTTGAATTTTAAGCTGAACGGTTTAACTCAATTTGAATTGTTAGCTTAGTTTGAATTAAATGTTTTATTAAACACTAATTTAAACTGTGATGACCGTTTGAACTTAGTCAAACTGGACTGAATTAGTGAAACAAACGCGGGCTTAATTCTTTGTGTTCATATTAGTTTTTAAAATAGTGAGTTTATGTAATTAAAGTGTACAGAATTTTTGAATTACTAACGAGAGAGTAGATTGCTTTTCTTTTTTTTTTCAATTTTATTTTTTATATAAACTTAATATATTTTGAAGTAGGGTTGGATATGAGGGTGAAGACACCACTATTCTTTCTTCCTTTTTTTTTTCCAATTAATAAACATACATACAAAGAAACATACGTTATGTTCTCTTAATAATAACATGTATATTGATTAATTATTTGTTTGAAACATCCATTTTAACTTATCAGTTCTAATTATAAATAGTATAAAGCTCTTAATAGTTACAATAAAAAGCACAAAATAACTACAGTATACTATCATATGTTATAGTTTTTAAACTTAAAACGTATGTTCTAACAAACTCTCTAAACGATCTAACCCTATCTCACCTCCCTCAACCATTGGTCAATAAATAAATAAATAAATAACTATACTGCACAGTAAAAAATCATGTCCAATTGATTATCGTACCAGGATGCTATATTTTTCTTATATAAAAACATTGTGATGCAGAATTTTGGCATCCCTTCAAGATTTTATTACGTACACTTTATTTTTAAAAAAGGAATTACGTACACTAGTTGAATAAAAAAAAAAAGAGTACAAAAAAACTGATAAAGTTACTTTAGTAAGCAATCCAAGTTATCATTGAGGGAATATAAATTGCTAATTGAGTAGGAATATTGTTTTTTTTTTTTATAAGAAGTTAGGAATATTTACTTTAGTTTAATGTGATAGTTTTTTCGACCTTTTGAGAAATAGAATCAAGTTTTAAAGCTTTTGCAGAGACTATAGAAATTTCGTACAAATATACATATATATACTTGTCTCATTAATGAGATTTAATTTTTTATCACACCACATTATCAATTATTACTAGATATATGTTCATTAGAAATATAAAATATATTATTAAAAACAAGTTTATACATATATATATATATATATATGCAAATAGATAGGAGGAGTTGCTATTGTGATCTGTCCATCAACATTTTACTGCAATAAAATCATATTCAAAATCAATGAAACTTGAAAATTTAACAATCCACAACAATAGGGGTAAAATAAATTTTAGGGTACGTTCTATTTACACCTCTCACTTGACTATTATTATTTTTTTTTTAATGAAAAGCATGTCCATAATTTTTTTTTAGTTCGATAATTTGAAGATGAGGAATTTGAACTTTATATTTTGTGGTGGAATCAGGTGTGGAATTAGGGTTAAGGATAGATTTTGCTTGCTCCCGAAAATATGTCCACATCTAATGAGCTTTTTTTAGAGAATGATTAGATTTAATATAATTACATATGAAATTCAATTGTAGAGTATGTGCTTTACCAATTATAAAAATATTTATAATTCATAATTGGAAAACCAACTGCATATGACTTGTTAAAAATTAGACCAAGCCGACTCTCATAACATTGTTCTCTTCCTTAGTCCAAAAAAACTGCTCAACTCGCTTTGAAACAGACTGGCTAGAAATATAAATTTCCTCATCTTAATCATATTTGGTTGAAGTTGAAAAGCCAAGTAAATATTAGCTATAATTCCAATATGTTTGCCTTGAAAAGTGATCATTTTTTCAGTGGAATCAATTGTGCTTCAAGTATCATGAGTTTTTCAATTTTAAAAAACAAAACAATAAAAATCTTGGATGCGGAGCCAAATCTTTGTTAGCTTTAGATCCCACTTAACCCCGGATTTAAATTGAGTTTTTTAAACTAGAAACTTAATGCATGGTCTAGAAGGCAGTCAAAGATTAACTCCATTTTTGAACCCTAAACCTAATCTTGAGGATCCCATCCCACATATCCATTTCATAAGAGATTTGCAAATCTCTCATCTGAAGAACAAAGTAGGCTTTTAAGAATCCCTTTATCTTCATTAGAAGAGAATAGAAAGAAGTGTCAGTGGTCCCAATAGAAACCCCAATTGAATTGCTAATTAATATGGATACAAGCAACTTGTCAAGACTAGGCATATCAAAAGCCCACTATTCTCCACCCCTTGCCTGCTCAAACTCATTGGATATGTGCATTTTTGCTCGATGCCACCTTTTCTCTTTTTCTCTCTCCCTTTTCTTTTCTTTCTTTTTTTTTTTCCCTTCTGAAATTAAAGAAGATTTATGATTTCTATAAACAATCATTCCTTCATATCGCTTTCAGCCATTGAGAGGTTTGAGACCATCCAGTTGTATCCATCTAAGACCATTAAGAAGAAAATGAAACATTCTGCCATGAAGACTGTATTTTGGGGCAATTATCATGATGGGAATGAAAGGGATGTTGCCAGACAAAATCTAGCCATCCATTACATTTACTTTGACCCAATTGAAGGACCCACTTATGGGAGGCCACAAGTAATATTGATCCACCTCATTACACTAAAAATAATTATCTATAATTTCTTGGTTTTTTTTTTTTTTTGGTAGAAAAGCATTCTATTAAGAAAGTAACACAAGGAATTAAACTGCTTAATTCGGAGAAAAAAAAGGGAAAAAAATAAAGACGAATACAAATAACATTCCCTGACAAACAAACAGGTGTTCTAAGAGCCCATCCACTCAACTTATAAGGGAAAAAATTGCTAGCCCTTTTTACCCAATTATAAGAGTAGGCCTAATAACATTCCCCAACAAACAAATATGGGTTGTAAGAGTACGACTAGAAGTCTCGGGTAGAAAGTTACATTTCTATTTGTTCTAGGAATATCAATATCAAATTGAAATGGAACTTTCTTGACAAATTTTTACCCTTAATAACCAAAGCAAACCCCCACCCACTTGCTAGAATCTAAATCCTCAGCTACCACATCTTGCTCGACAAATATTTGGATTCTTATACAAGTTCATTTGTTTGCTTGGCAAATGTAGGAAGTTGCTAACAGTATTTTGTCCTTCGCCTAACAACTTCATGCATTCCAAAGAGTTGAATTTAGCAGTTGTCCCGTTCATTTGTTTGTCAATTTTAGTGCCTATTTTGCACTCAGAGCTAAAAAAAAAAAAAAAATGTTTTGAAGAGCTATATAGAGTAGACATTTGCTCGTGATTGGGACCTCAAGTTCACCGTGAGTCTGCATCTCAAACGTATTCCGCTAATTTTCTACTTTTCTTTCCTTTGAATATTACTTCTTCGACGAGAACTTCTGCCGTCGTTGAATATCTAAAACCGTTAAATTTGATCAATTTTTTTTTTTTTACAAATTTAACGGTTAAAAGACTGACTCATATGTAAGTATTTTTTTTTGTTCCTATCAGAAAAATTGCCTTAAATAAATAAGCATTTGTTGCTAAAACCATTTTCGACTCTTACTCGAATATGCTTCAAGTATGGACATGGCATATCCAATGCATGCGTTTCAGCGGGTCGATAATTCAATAATAGCGATTGAGACAAAATTGCCCTTCAAACAAATTAAAAAGAAAAAAGAATAATTGCCTTGAAGGCTTATTTTTGTTTTATTTAGTTAAAGCGAAATTTTAGAAACCCCTCTGTTACTCCATAAAACTGCCACATGTTCCAGTCTTTGGCGTACGCTCTCTCTTTTCTTCTTAGTTTTATTTTATTTTTTCTCTCCCAGGCGAGCTTGCTTTTCTTAAGGGAAATAAAAACTACGCTTGTTCAATTAATATTTTAAACATTCAAAAAACGTAAAACAAAATAAAAAATTTTAAGAATATATGGAAGTTTATTTTTAAAAAGCTATTTGATTTTTTGAAAAAAAGTTTTGGTCAAGGAAACAATATTTTTCTTAAAAGTAAATATAATTAAGAAAATAAAAATTTTCCAATTAAATTCATCTAGTTAAAAATCCCTTTACCCTTTACTATTGTTTTTAAAATAAATGAAAATGATTTTAATTGAAAAAATAAGAATTTTTAAAAAATTATCTCAAAAAATGTGCAAAAATATTTTAAAAAATTCTCAAAACAATTTTTTTTAATTTTTCATCTATAAAGTGCACAAGAAATAAAATTAGAACAAGTTGTTTAAATTCAAATAATGCTTTTATAGTTTTTTTTTTTAATTTGGGATGGGGGATTCGAAATTTTCACCTTTAAATGGAGTCAAGTATAGTTTTTCGCTATGCCTACAACCACAATACTTTTATAGTTTCTATAAACAAACAAATTAATAATAAAAACAATAAAACTAAAAAAATATATTTACATAATTATCCATAAACATTTGTTTTATAGTTTGGTGAAAGGCATTCTAAGCCAAATTAACTGCGCCTCAATCAATGCCTTGAATATTGCTTCCAAGTCTTCGCTTTCCAATGAAATCTTAAAAGACCAACATACTCTGAAGATGTCCCATTCTCCAAAAACCCACGAGGACCCGACTTTAAACTAAACTTAAATAAATTGTTACATAGCCCAATATAAATTAGATTTCCTGGTCCCCCACCCCACAACAAGAGGAAAGGCACACATAAATATAAAAATAGATTATATAAATAGGCCAAAAATAAATGAAAGAGGAATACACTAACAAATTTAAACATTTTAATTGCTGTTGATTAATGTCTAAAACTAGTTAATCATTGAGAACCCATTTAGTGGACTGCAACAAAAGGTTGGGACCCAGTTGATCATTCCCCACCAAGATTTATTTTCTCTGCCGTTGATGCGTCCTGTGGAGTCCCGAATGAACGGTCAAGATTAAGGTAATAGATATTTGTGCATGTTCAATTCAAGGCGAGGGACTCAAAAGAGCATGAAGAGGCACAATTTATTTTGTCCCAAAAAGAAAAGTGAAGAAAACTAATAAAGAAGATGAATGTGTCCTAAAAAGACTGATTATGCATGGTAGAAGGTTACAAGACAACATATACAAGGAACCTCATCATTCCAACTTATCCTCTTTTGAAAAAATCAACAAAAACAATAAAAATCTAGCTAGGAAGAACAAACAGACAAAACCCACCAAATTTATATGGAATAGAGGGGAAGTAAAGGAGCAAAGTCAGTTGCTCGAGGAAGAAAAAGAGGAAAGAAGAAGCCAAAGATGGCACTCAAATCAAAAGGTGTACTCAATTCTTGAATGGAAGAATTTTTCTTGTTACAAGCAGAAGCAGAATCCCAGTTAGTCAATTCAGTCAAACACCATTTGCATTCCCCAATAACCCAACCCTCAAATTCTAAATGCCCATCCATATATTTTTAATAACTTACATTTGTCTCCCTCTCCTCTCTATATCTCTCTAACCCTACCCTTCTGTGAAATTGTGTACATGTGTGTATAAAAAATTGATGAGGGGTATTACTTTAAGGTGGTTTGGAGAAAAGAAACTCAGAAAAGCAAGAAATTGGAGGCGAGCTCATGACAAATTCATGCACTTCTTAACCCACACTAATCTCTCTCTTTTTCTCTTTTTGCTTATTTCTGGTTTTCTTTATATTTATGCTTCACCCACTTTATTTTTCTAATTTTGCTAAAAATATGTTATTATAGTAACATTAGCAACACAACAACATATAAATTTTTATAATTTTTCTTTTGCCCCTTCCTCCTTTCTGCCCATTAAACAATGAAAATGGCATATTACCAATCATCCTTTCCCCTCTGTAGGAAACACCCATCATTGCTCCCAACAATCCTTTTCAACCTTAGAAACCTGAGCTTCTAAGATATTCCCTCCCCTCTCATTCCTCTTCTTTTCATTCTTCCATTTCTTTTCCCCTTTTCTTTTCTTTTCCCCCTTTTCTCTCTTCTAATCTAACTCTTCCTCCATTCCCACCATTTAAATACCTCCCCTCCTTATAAACCTTTTCTTCCCTCGCTCCTCTTCTCACTCTCTCTCTCTCTTTTCTTC
This sequence comes from Artocarpus heterophyllus, assembly GCA_025403435.1. NCBI lineage: Eukaryota > Viridiplantae > Streptophyta > Magnoliopsida > Rosales > Moraceae > Artocarpus > Artocarpus heterophyllus. Next base: position 13,909,010 of record CM046334.1, read on the forward strand.
TCTCCTAATCTCTCTCTCTCTCTCTCTGTTTTCGTTCTTTCCTCTTCTTCTTCTTCTTCTTCTTCTTCTTTTATTTTTTAAAAATTGTTAATCATATCATTCTGATAGAAGCCCATAACAATGGATCCTTCTTCAACAAACTCCGTCAACGGCTTCTACTCGTTTCTGACCCGAGGAATCGATGATCTAGAGCGGGTTTATCTCTCAAACAATTTCATGTCAATCCAATTCCTTCAAAGAACTCTCTCTCTCCTCCGATCGTTCCACTCCCAATTGACTCTCCTCGTCCAGAAGCTCCACCTTCCCGTCGGCGACAAGTGGCTCGACGAGTACATGGACGAGAGCTCCAAGCTCTGGGAGGCCTGCCATGTCCTCAAGTCCGGAATCTCCGGAATGGAGAATTACTACTCCGCAGGCTTTAACCTCACTTCTTCTCTCGACGGCCATCGCCATCTCAGTCCTCAGCTTTCCCGTCAGGTAAACCAAACCAACAAAAAAAGGAAAAAAATGCAATCCGGATTCAATCAATCAATTGAAAGGAATGAAATTGACATTGCAATTGAGGTTGATTTGATGTTTTTCTCACTGATTTTTTGGCGCATTTTCAATCCGACGCAGGTGATCAGAGCGATATCCGGTTGCCGGAGAGAGGCGTTGGGATTGGAGGAGGAGAACAGGTCGTTAATGGAAACGAGAATCCAGCCGCTGTCGCTGAGGTTCGACGAGAAGGTGTCGATCGAGTCGAAGCTCAACGGCTTCAACGGATTCAGAGGAGTGCTCTACGCGATGAGGAACGTAAGCTCGCTTCTGCTGATGATCCTTCTGTACGGACTGGTGTATAGCTGGCCGGAATCGAGCTTTCTGAGGGGAGGATACGAGGGATGCTTGTTCTTCGGATCGGCGTTCATGATCTCGACGGGGAGGTTGCAGCAGAGAGTGGCGGCGGAGATCGGGCAGATCGGCGGCCGGCCGGGGATTCTGCTGTACGAGTTCAGGAGGTCGAAGGCCGCCATGGAAGAGCTGAGGGGAGAGCTCGAGAGGAGATCGTCCGGCGGAGGGACGGCGGATTGGGAGGCTGCGGAAGGGAGGGATCAGGGAGAGAGTCGAGAATTTGAGAGGGTGCTTCATGGTGTTGAGATCTGGGGCTGAGAATATCGTTGCTCAGCTCGACGATTTCTTCGATGAGATTGTTGAAGGTAGGAAGAAGCTCCTCGACTTTTGCAGCCATAGGTAAGGCAAACAAGAAAAAAGATGATGAAGAAAACGAAAAAGGAAAAAAGTAGGAAACAAAAAAAAAGCTCGTTTGTTAAGCAGAAATGGTTAAAAGAAAAGAAAAAAAAAAAAAGGAGGAGGAGGAGAAGAAGAAGAGAAGAAATATTTACATCAGAAGAAGTATGGGTAGTTGTCGTTGGGGGTGGGTTGGTTGTGTACACCTTTAACTCTTGTTTCTCCATCCGCGTTTCTTCTCTCTTCTTACCTTTTTTACTTTTTATTTTTTATTTTATTTTTGTCTTCTTTTTCTCTACCATTTCTTTATAGTTATGATAGTTGTAACTCTGTAGAGCTTTTCCTTAGAGGGTTAAAAAAAAAGGAGAAAAGAGGAAAAAAAGGAAAGTTTTTGGAGCAAAGAATAGGACCGTGTAGTATTAGCGTTTTATGGGTTGAATTTTGTAAAGATTTGACATTTGAGAGAGAGAGAGTCGGAGCTCTTGAAACTGCATTCTTGGAAGGCCAAGGCCAAAGCTTTTTTAGTAACGTGAAATTTCTGGTCCGAGTTGAACGATAACGTTTAAGATTGAAAAAGGTTGTTTAAGTCTGAGTGCTTGATGAATATTAAAAGAAACAACACAAAGCAAAACATAGATGGAAAGGAATGGAAGCTTCTTGCTTATTTTCACATTTTCGCATCGGGATTACATGCAAAACTCATACATGTCAATTCTTTTTTATTATTTTATTTTTCTTTGAAAAAAATATCCCATCAATTTTTCTTTTTCCTTTGTTCTTTTTTTTCCCCATAAAAATATACCCTTTAGTTGTTACAGTAAACTTCTAATCATTCAAGTTGGGAGATAATGATGAAAAGCGATGCTTAGGACTGTAGGGAGGGGGGGCACTGTGAGATTCCTGGGTAGCTTTAATTTCAAAGGCAGCTTCTTTTACTCTTGGGAAGCTTTTGTCTGATTCGATTCGCTTTAAAAGCAACTGGCTTTTGATGATGAAAGCTTCTAACCACAACCCTCTTCCTGACATGTTTCTTCTTTTTTTTCTTTTCTTTTTTGGTTGTTTTCCAGTTTCTTTCCTCTCTCTTTTTTGGGTCTTGGAGAAAAATATAATACAAAGCAGAAAATTTTGGGTCACTTTCTCCCTTGTAACCTCATGCTTTTTGTCCCTCAGCCGGAAATTCATGCTTTGCCTCCCTTGGAGGTATCCATTACCAGCGACCAACTTAATCAAATCAATAAAATATTGGGGAAAGAGAAACTACAGACAAAATTAAGGAATAAACAAATGCCATCAAAATGCCAGCACTTGCAAAGAAACACAATTAAGCTCCTTGAATCAGTGCACTCATCCAACGAAAAAAGGAAGAAAGAAAAAATATACTCTTGAACCGGCAAACCGTGGTTTACAAATAACCATAACCAGACAAAATGCTCTTTGACTCTAGAGAAGAAAGAAAAAGAGGATTTCACTTAATTTTTCCCTTCTACAATTGTAATTAAAAAATTTGAGATTTGACAAGTGTGACAGAGACACGGGATATTTCAAAGCCCACATAGAGTTTGACATCTGCTCTGCAACAATATAAAGACTCAAAGACATGGAAAAATTCCTTTTCATACCCGTGGCAGGATTAAAGCCTTGGAACTCTCTAAACCGTCAATTCCAGTCTAATGGACCCTAATCTAATATGCAACGTATTTTTTTAACTGAGTCTGAATGTATCGTTAATAACAAAATTATAACTTATATAGGTTAAATAAGATTACTCAAAACAAAATAGCATATATTTAATAGAGCACAAAACTACAAATGTAACTAGACAAATAACTTTGCATAGACCGCAAGGGGCAAAAAAAAAAAAAGGAAAGGAAAAAACAGATGTAGCTCTTTCCAAATAGAACCTTTCTAGTTCTGCCAAGGTGTCACAATCACAGGTGTATCCAGATAAACAGTATGGGCTATGGACCAACTAAACTAAAACAAATTTTTTTGTATCTCCACAAAGATGGAGTAGATGACTTCGCGTATAATTTTTACAAGTTAAACATATAGTCAGGGACAGTCTAACGTTTGATACTTGAAAAAGGTCTTCAGGATAACGAGTAAAGACTAAATTTCTACGATTCACAAGAGGTATATTGGGAAAGAAAGTTCATCGAAGGAAAATGGAAAGGTTACCATTCAAGCAATGGTAAGCCGCAGAAGCAATAAAACTGATACCACAGATCCTAGCAGGACACCTCTTTCCGCTTGTGTTCAAACATCAAATCCTGGCATAGCAAATTGGGTAGCAAATGCCTCAACTCGATTTCGAAGCTCAACGATATCTCTATTGTTCTGAAGGCCTTTGATAAAATCCTTAGCCATTTTTCCATGTTCCTTCTGCACTAAACACGTAATCTGAGCTGCTCTCACAAGAAAGTCAGCAATTGTCTCAAAATCAGCCTCCAAGCAGCCTCTTGATGTCATAGCAGGAGTACCTTCATAAGGACAAGGAAAAAAATAATAATTAAGAAACACTAGAAAAAACGTTTCTGTAAGATTGAATGAAATCAAGGATGATTAAACAACACTGGAGCATTTTGACATTCATATAAGAATTTATTGTACAACTGAATTAATTGGACTTCAATCAGTAAACGAGTGGAGAAGTATGGTTCTAATTCATGAGAAATCGGCCCGCCGGTAAAGGAATGTTAGGCACACTACATTTTGTACTGCCAATAAAAGAAAGCAAGATGATTACTCACCAATTCTTACCCCCCCTGGAGAAATTGCACCGGTGTCACCAAATATAGTACATTTATTCAGAGTGATGTGGCACATCTCACAAACCTTCTCATAGTTCTTGCCTAAAACACGTCAAATTTTGACAATAATGATCAGACCATATAAATCAAAATAATGGCAATTGTAGCCCGTTTGGTTCATGGATTTGAACAGAAAGTAAATTTGCATAGAAATTTAAATTCGTTAAATTTTTTAAAAGAAGATACTGTAGCAAAAAAGGTTTGAACAAACCTTGAAACAAACAAGGGGTTAATAAAAAAGAAAAGCAAACTTGGAAAGCATTATCTCCATACAAAAATGGCACAGGAAAAGTGATAAGAAAATAATAACTATTGCACCTGTCGGTTCATCCATCTGCAAGCGAATGGCCAAGTAGTTCACGAGAGGGACATACCTCAAACGCAAGATTTTATATGCATTTATGATGATTGCTAGTCCTCAGATCCAACGAAAGTAATGAGTTTCATATATCATCAACAAATCAACATGGTCACCCCTAGTATTTTTTTTGAACTCTAATGATTAAAGGGCAAAAATGCGGCCCCACACGCCACAACAATGGTACAAAGTAATATTTGAGTGAAAACTGGACATGAATAATGATTATACCTGCTAAACCAAGCGCAGTTAAATCCCAGAGCAACAAATGATTGTCAGTACCACCAGTCACCAATCTGCATTTTCTTCTCAACAAAGCAGATGCTAAAGCATTTGCATTTTTTCTCACTTGTTGCATGTATGCTTTGTATTCTGGAGAGGCTACTTGTTTAAAGGCTATGGCAAGAGCAGCAATGTGGTTATTATGAGGACCCCCTTGTAATGCTGGAAAAACAGCAAAGTTTATCCTCTCTTCATCAGAATGGCTATTTCCCTCTCCATTAAGCGAGCCTTGCTTTCTTGACCTAGTGCCTTTCCTATAAAAGATGATACCTCCCCTAGGACCTCGGAGACTTTTGTGCGTTGTTGACGTTACAATGTTGCAGTAATCAAATGGACTTGCACATTCCTATAATGGACAACAGCCAGCATGTTAGCAAACGACACGAGGCTATTTTCCTTCAGCATTTAAAATCTAACTGTGATCAAGGGCTTTCATACGTGTTTACAATATCTATCTCTATGTATGAACAATAAACTTATGTGCCTATAATAGTATAACATCTGATTGATGCACAATCAGCTTGAATAGCTCCACAAATTTTACCATTATACATTATTCATTGCACCTTGTGATAACTTAACATGTAAAGATGTTGTAAAACTCACAGCATTTAAACTTGAGAAACAAGGATAATCAGCTATCTGTTTGACCACAGCAGAACAATGCTAATACAAAAACATAAACGACGGTAGTTTGTTCACATTTCAGATTGGGAACTTCATTGAGCAATATCAGATTATTTACATCGCAAACTGTTACTCTAGGTAATCAACCTAATTCAACCATCTTGTTACCTCAAGATAATAAAAATTCAATATCATTGCAACCATTTTAGCACATATCATAAATATTGTGTGGGAAACCATGCCTATTTCAAGCAATATGAGGCCATTTGAAAAATAACATTTTCAGAGTCGCAAGTTTCCTAACCTTAGCTGCCACTAGACCGCTGATATGAGCCATGTCACACATCAACACTGCACCACATTTATCTGCAATGTGCCGGAACCTTGCGTAGTCCCACTCCCTTGGGTATGAACTTCCGCCGCAAATGAGTATCTTCGGACGAAAATCAAGTGCTTTCTCCTCGAGCTTATCATAATCCACATAACCTGTCTGCGGATTAACTTTATAAGGGAGACTCTCAAAGAATATGGATGCAGCCGAGACCTTCTTCCCACTCGGAGTGTAATATCCGTGACTCAAGTGACCCCCAGATGGTGAATCCAATCCCATAATCCGATCACCGGGGAGCAAAAGCCCAGTGTACACAGCGAAATTTGCAGAGGTACAAGAATAAGGCTGAACATTCACACCCCATTTCTCAGAATCAAGATCAAAAGCAGCCAAGGCACGCTCACAACAGAGCAATTCAATTTGATCGATATACTGATTACCCGTGTATAATCTCGCCCCCGGCATTCCCTCGGAGTACTTGTTGGTCAAATGGCTACCGAGAGCTTCCATAACAGCCTTACACACGAAATTCTCCGATGCTATCAACTCGATTCCTCTGAATTGTCTCTGCCTCTCCTTCTCCATAATTTCGTGAATCTCCGGGTCCGCAACCTGGAGGGACTCGTTTCCCCAGGAACGCACCGCTTTTCGCCTTGCGTCAAGTCCCGATTCGACGGCAATGCACTTCGAAGGGTTCGTAGAGAAAAACGGCGACGCTTCCCTCGGTCTCTTCAGGCACATAGGGTGCCCCAAAAGGCTGAATTTCTCATCTTCCTCTCGATCATCTCCAATCTCAACCCTAACCTTATTCTCATCCGTTTTCTCGAGCAATTGAAGCGAAACAGATGCGCTCCGCGGAAGGTTTGGGTGCGATATAGGAGCCGGCGATGATAAATGCGAGCTGAAACCTAGTGAAAGCGCCGGCTGAGCATCAGAGAAATCCATAATTCCAAGACCAAAAAAAATCCCCAAAAATAAATAAAAAAATTCAAATCGTAATCGGAGAATCCGAGACTACGGGTAAGTGAAGAAGCAACAGTAACAGCGACAACAGCGTCTGAAGCAGCTACAGCGAAAGAATCGGAGCGATGAACTGCGTTGAGCAGAGCTTGTTTCCATGAAACGTGAACAACAATCTTTGGAAACCCTAATCCCCAAAAGAGCAAAGAGATTTTCTCTCTTTTTTTTTTTGCAGGGAGAGAATTTGGAGAAGACGATATAATTTGGGCAAATTGGAGCGCTTCGCAGGTAAAATGGCAGTTATTTTGGGGGAATGAACCTGGATGGAATTCTGGCCACCTGATAACCGGGCAAAGCCGGTAGCGTTCGAATCGTTTCCGGTAAAACGCACGCGGACGAGTTTGGTAGACCAGGTTACATTTTTTTATTTTTTATTTTGCCGTGGAAGGGAAGTTATCGCCTCACGTAGACTGAATCACATCCAGGTTCAGAAGGGGACCGAGTTGTGAAAGTGTGAGCTGTAGTTTTGGCTGTATAAATTGTTTGGTCTTGGATACGCATGTTTAGAGTTTGCCGTAACTGTTTCGACTAAAACATGGTATTGACACGAACCATGACTTCTTCTTTTCAATATTTTAATGTTTATTATTGCTATAATAATCATTTATCATTCTAACGAATGAAACAAGGTTATTTGAAACTGGGCTGGAGGCCCAACCTAAAGTAAAACACTGGGCTGAATGCCCAACAATAAAGCCCAGATATTGACCTACGAATATTGGGCTTCGCCCAACTCGTGCGCTCAAGAGCCAAGTCCAAACCAAAACCTCATTCTGAAAAACTTTGCGCAGGTCGTCAATGGAGGTGGTGTCATCGTCTTCTTCAGAAGTTCCTCTCTCAAATTGGGATTACCTTAACCTACTCGTTCTACGACCAGCCCTCGCAATCGCCTTCGTTCTCTTCTTAATTTCTCTCAGTAAACTATTCTCTCTGATACTAAAATATATATATATTGGTTTTTTGTTTAAATTGGATTTTGATTTATCTATAATGATCGATCGTGCTTTAAATAACTAGTTTTGGACGTGAATTTAAGGATCTGGAAATTTTTTTGTTTTTAAGGTTGGTTGTTGGCGTGGAAGCTGGTGCTGGTTCACGTCCCACTGGTGCAGGAGATTTTCGGTTTAAGGAAGAAAAACGCCAAACCCAAACCCCCAACTCGTCGCCTATCTAAAATTTACAATACTCTTGATGCTCGTAATTCTGCTTCCTGAACAGGTGTTTTTATGTTTCTAATCAAATGCTAGTTAAATAAATATGACTTTTTATATACTAATTAGCTTGTTATGTTTTTTAGGATTACTAGTTTCATAACATGAAGCATTTAAGCTAGTTCAATATGTTAAGATTTAAAAAAAAAGATCTTTTTATTTCTTTAAACTATATGAAATCGTTCAAACAACATCCCTTTGCTTATAGAACAAACAAAATAATAAAGTCACGCTATTTATATTTTTATCAATACCCTTTAAGTTTTGATTTTAAGTCAACTTGTCCTGATCGGTGAGATGAACCTTTTTTGCAACACTCAAGCGGCAAAATGAACCAGAAAAGAAATTTATCCTATTTTCTATTTATTTAATTGCTTGCAATATTTCAAGATCCATTCTGAACGAATGTTTCTTACGTATGGTGTTAAAGGAAAGAAATATAACTTGGAAACTGTTTTGCTTAGAGGATGACAAAAGACTCTGGAAGGACAGAACGGGAACAACAAAGTTGATTGAATGACACATTGGAGAATTTAAGGGATTTGGTGACCAGGAGATAGTGATGGTGGTGTATATAGCACTTTGTTTATCCTCTTTTTTTTTTCCCCATTATGTCATAAGTTTATGTACATTGTCTGACAATGGTGGTAGCAAGTCTATACAACGAATACCATGATGTTGAAAAAAAATATTGGTCATGCTGCTTATTTCACTTCATCTTAAACCAGATTGAATCCTAGTTCCAACTTCTTCGTTGTGATTTCAAATTTCAAAATAATCTTGATACTTGATGAATCTCTTTTCTGTCTACTCAAATGGATTTCCTCCCGGGGTTGCGGGTGCTGGGTATTCGCCCGTCGGTTGCTGACATGTGTTTATGCCTCCAGAAATAGCCCCATTACTTTCAAAGCCACCAATTCCCTGTGGTCTGCTATGATGACAAGAATTAAAGAACAAGAAGTTGAGATGTACATGATATAGTAAGATACTACTCCGAACACACTCAGAGAGAAGAAAAGCCCCATAGGGGTGATGTGGAGGGGAAAATATTAATGCTTTGAATTTCCATTAGGAGTACAGTACACTGGTCTTGTCCTAGTCTTTGAAAAAGAATAACCATATTCGTGTGCCCTAGGTTTTTTTCCACATGGTAGTTTCAAATTGTGCTTGTATATATGCATATAATTGCATTACAAGACTCCTTTTTGATACGGGTAATTGATTCAGACTTTCAAACATCGTTATGCTACCTCAGCAGGTCTTAAGACCTTAAGTGTTTGTAATATAGTTCTTAAGAAACCCAAAATCCTCAACATGCGTTAGAATTTACATTGTATTACTCTAAAAATAATTACTCAAACGGCTAAAGGCCAAGAAGAAAACATTACCTAGGCTGGACATTGTTATGCACTTTTTGCCCCGTGTACGCATCTGAGAGGATAATAGCATGCATAAACAAACCAGAAACAAAATTATTACAAGAGTTCAAATGTACGGTGGAGAAAGTAAATTTACAAGGAGACGAGGCAGATCCAAACGAAGGTGTCTGCAACTGCGAAGAATAGGGTCCAAGACTGAAACCATGAATTATGCCGGTAGGAGCTGGCAACACACTCCCCGGTGCTGCTTGAAATGACCCCACTGAAGGAAACTACACCAAAACAAAATGTAAAAATTACAAAATTTCTTTCTTCCGTGCTTTGAATGAAACTTCTAGTTTTAGAGAAGATAATATTTTGAAATAGTACAAAAAGCAAAAATAGAATCTTGAGAAGATCAATTTTGCAGCCCAATCACATGTTGTAACCACCAATCACATGCAATTTTGACATCAATAGTAATGTTGTGCATACGGGTGTTGCTCGCACCTGACTCCGTTCGTCATTGGTATCAAATGGATTTATTGATTTTGTTGGGTTTGGAAATGCTGGAACATGCTGTAAAACAGAATGGCATATCAAACAAATGTCTACATAGAAAGTCAAAGGAGCAACAAAACATATTGAACTTGATTGTTTAGGGGGCACGACTGACCATTGCGTTGGGGTAATAGTTAAAACCCATTCCATGTGGTGGACCAGTTTGCCAGCTAGAAACTGGCGTAGCCATTGATGAGTAGCTTATAGTGAAAAGGTCCTGCAGAGAAATCAAGATATGTCACCAAAAGAAAATGTGTTTAACCTAAAAGCATGTTAGGAAGGTTCTTTACCGCAGGAAGTTCCATTCTAGTACTAGATTTAGCTTCCACCGGAAGAGGTTTGGATTCAACTCCAACCCTGGTATCCTGCACTGTTCTTGATACAGATTGCGATGATGGTTCGTCAAAAATGCTAGAAGATGCTTGTGCACTATGTGCCAATGATGAAACTGTTGACTGCAAATGTGCATGGAAGAAACAGAATTCAGTACCATTTTCCAACCATTAGTTTGAAATTTTGAAACCTTCAAAGATTTTTCATCATTTTGACATACTTTCAATAACTAGTCTTCTAGATTCATTGATAATTCAGAATTAGCGATGTCAAAAGTAAATGTGAAGAGATCCTATATCATGGGGTTCACCTCATTGTTAAGAAATTCAATTGGTAGAGCAGTCTTCTGTGACATAAAGCCGCTTCCTTGAGCAAGGGATGGAGGAGGCTGATGCTCCTCGACAATGGTGCCACTGCTGCTACTAGCTTCTAGCAGATTATCAATAGAAGGTCGTTTTGGAACATTGGCAACACTTAACTCTGGCATCTGTTGCATAGGCGCTGGAAGAGTAACACCAGCGGCAAGCATGTTGTCTCCAGGTGCCGTTGCGAGAACATCACTGCCAGGTGCTTCAGAAACTTCGTCCTCAGGAACCAACAACCCAAATAGTAAACTTTCCAAAGTGTTCACTTTTGCAGCCTGAGATGACATCTGTTGTGCTGATGATGCAGCTGACACCGAGCTGTTACTATTGTTGAATGAAGACATTTTCTGTGTTCGTGATATCGATGCAGCATCTTGGGTTTCGGTTTCTGTTTCAGTACCAAAATCAATCAAGCTTTGCAAGTTTTCTTTTTGATGTTCAACTACCTTCTGATCGATAGATTCCTGGTTACATACAAAAGAGATCTTTAAGGACAGAAAACCTCCAATAGTGCATATTGTAATAAAAACTTGTATGCCATTGGCCCTGAAATTGACAACACATATAGCATAATACAATCTGCTAAAAGCAGAATGGTCAAGCAACCAGAAATGTGTGATGGCATAAATGCTCCGTCAAAAGCCAAAGCAACGTAATATCCGGTTGTGAATACCAAAGAAGAGTTCAAGAGTAAACATGCAACGACAGTAGATATAAGGAAATTGATAATCATATAGCTGTTATTCGAGGTTATCCATGAGATAGTTTGATTACTGAGAGTTCATTTAGGGAAAAGATGGCAAGGATCTAACAGAATGTAACATTTTTAACAGGTTTGATTTGTTGTTTTTTTTGCCACCTTGCCTGACATGCACTTATACAAAGAGAATAACTAGCATGTTTGCATATGTAAATTTATACTAACAAAATAATAAAAATAATGATGCAACTTCAAGAATGGCAAATATCCAAAATAAAAATAAAATAAAATAAAAAAGGCTATGCAAGTATATTTAGCATTATGGCAACTGCTTGCCTGATTTTCTTTTGAAATTACGCCAACTTGCAGAGTAGGAACATTGTCCCCTAAAAGCTCTTGAACAGGGCGCGCAACAGGGGAGCAAGAACTATCCACGCTCTTATTAGTGTTTGGCAACCTGCTTTGTAACTTGGAACCTCCGGGTGCAAACCTGCGGTTTCCAAATCTGTCATTCCGGACACGGTCATCAACGACCTCAAAGCGGACAGGACTTTGCTTGTGACTTTCATGTCTAAAATTTTCTTTCGGGTATCGAGGACTTCTTATTTCGTCGTAGTAGTAGTTGCTATGTATCACATCATTTTTTCCACGAGGACTAAATCTTTCAGTATAATATCGTTCATACATCCTCTCATCATATGAGCTTCTAGATCCAGAACGATACCTCCTGCTTTCATTAAATTCCTCCTTCCCACCCTGAAAAACATAACGAGAACCTTCTAACTACGACTATCTCTAAATTAAGGAAATTCAAATTTGTTAACTTAGCTATTCTCGTGTAATTTTCAGATGAAGATTGAACAAGACTTCCAATAATATACGAAAGACGACACGCAAAATAGAGGTGTGAAACTCACCAATCTCAGCCTTGGTAGTTCACTACTCCTCTCGCCCGTATATTTTCTATCCACGTAGGCATGCTTGATAAATTCTCGGAGCCCATAAAGGCTACTGGAGGCACGTATTTGTTAGAAAATGTTCAACATAAACAGTCCAATTAATGCAAAAAAGATGAGAAGGCTTGTCTAAAAAACCTTGAATCAGGCAAAGCATGACGCCGAGAATCCCATGCTCTAAAATATATTTGCCTTGCTCGCTAGTGAATTTAGATTTATGGCAGTCAGCACATATGAAGTATAATTAGAATACCAAAACTGACAGGAAGAAAGCGAGAGAGGAAGAAAAATAAAGAAAAGAAAAGGAAAAGACAAGCGAAGAAAAGGGTTTCTACCTCATTTCCCCCGGCCTGAAGTGCATTAACTTCTTCCATAGAAAATTTAGACACCGAGACCGATTTTACACGGTGGCTAAACTCTCGACTGAAACATTAGAAAACCAAGTCAGTCAGAGAGCACATACAATACAAAACCGCAATGATGGGGATAAAGAAAACTATGAAGATGATACCAAGATCATCCATCGAGAGTTAGTGGAAGTAAAACCAGAATCAATACTTACTGTACGCCACTACAGTTTGTACAAACAAATGTCAAAAATGTTGTGCAAACATACTGTGGTCCCTGCAAAGAGAATATGCATTATGGTCTAAGTATTTATAACACATTCTAGTACCGCTTAACAATATACAAAAAGCACGAATATCTCCTTCACTTTGTTACATTGAAGGATTTCCATCAAAGCAAACACCATTGAAAATCAAGTCAATGATCTCCATAAAAGAGATATCTGGCGTTCGTTCTCCCTCAAGCTAAAGCTCGTTGAAAAAGGCAAAACCGTATAGACATACAATAAGAATGAAAAAGAAAAATGGTAAAAATCTCAAAACCTGAACTACTTTTAAATTCCCTCAATGCTAGATTCTCAAACTTGTTATAAAGTATGCTCAAAGAGAACAAATTGGAAGCCATTATTTCCACACATTACACAAAACTTGACCTCATTGGCATAAATCTTCCCGCAGAAATCACAGCTACAAGGAAAATCTCATACCAAACTATTGCAATTGATGCATCTGCGATTCTCGGGAAGCTTAATAAGGCCCCGAATGATCTTTTCGATTCTGTCATCTTCTTTCATCCGATTCCCCATTTTCTCGTGAAACTCGATCCTCCTCCTTCAACCGCCTACAATCGGAAACGCAATGCAACAAAATAATAATAATAATAATAATCATAATCATCTTAGAGATTAATCAAACACCAAATTTGTGTAATTTTGCTGGTCAGGTGAAACTAAATCGGAATAAAGTAAAAAATCTGTGAGGACGAACCTGATGAGAATCAGAAACGAATTCTAGAACCTGGACATTGTGTAATCGGCGATCGCGAAAGGAAAGGGAAGGAAGAAGGTAGAAAGTTGGGTGGAAATGCAGGGAATCGAATGGAAAGGGTTTAGAATGGGACATTCCGACGTGAAAATCGGAGATCATGAAACAAACACCTAGACACAGATACGGGGAGACAGATAGACAGAGAGAGAGGTCAAAGGCAAGCGAGGGAAATTTGCCGGTTATAACGGTAACAAAAGGCGGTTTTTTTCCTAATTACTCCAACAACCAAAAAAAAAAAAACTACGAAACCAAAAAAAATGGTTTTGGTTTTAGTGTTTAGTCCTGTGGTGGGAGTTTTATGAAGTTGATATTCAACAATATAAAGAGGTCTTTTTTTTTTTTTAAGAACACTATTATAACAAATCTTTTGTAAATGTTATTAATTATGATTTTTTTGTCTTGATTGCCTCAATTTTTTTTTTCTGAGAATTATTTTAATTAAATTAAAGTATTTTGTACAATAACCATTTTTATGAGCGAAGGTGAGTAAATAAGCTCGTCGTCCATAATAAGAGCATGAGAAGTCAATAAATGGGCTACTTCGTTAGTCTTCCTTAAATACCTGACTGGTCTTAGACTCTTAACCCAAAAAAAAGGGGAGAAAGAGAGAACTAAATCATCATTAATTAGAAATAAAAATAAATAAAATAAAATATAACAGTGTTTAATAAATAACATACTTTAACTAAAATAAAATTTATTTTTGTATAGAATGACATAGAAAAAATACAAAACAGTAAAGAGATAACCAAAAACAAAAAAAAAAGAATTATGGGATAAAATTAAAAATTCAAAAGTTTAAAAAGAACATATAATTGTAAAAATATTATGTATTTAAATATTTATAAAAATATATTATTTACTTACATTAAAGATTGAAACTATGTTATTTGATGTAATTTCACAAAAAACACACACACACAACAATAACAACAACTACAAGAAGCCATACACATCTAAGAATAAAACACCAAATTCGTGACAATCAAAATTAGAAATAGAATTGTCTATGCCTATGAATGCACTTGGAGGTATTATTCCACACCCTGTCCAGTGGCGTAGCCTAAACTTTTTTTTTTAGTAGGAGCGTTATATAAAAATTAGAAATAGAATGTTAATGAATGAAGATATTTAGTCTATATTTTAATGATTGTCAGTGGTATAATTATAATTTTTTATAAAATAAAGAAACAAGAATATATGTAAATTATTTTGTGAAGACACAATAATATATTTTAATTATTTTACGGAGACATAATAATATTTTTTTATTATTTTATTGAGATATGGTTATAATTTTCTTTCAAAATAAAAATATAACTAAAAATTTAAACTATAAAATACGAGTAAAACTTTAAATTATTCAAATTTTAAAAAATGAGCTGGGCACGTGTCCCAACTCATCACGATCACGACATAGCTCTGCAATTGATCTTGTACCCAATCCAAATCTAAAGCAAGAGCTTTTAACTTCATCTTCTTGAGCCAAAAAAGCACCGTCTAACTTTTCCAATAAAATTTTAAGTTCTTTTATGTTGTTTAATAGGATAAAAAAAATTAAAAGGATATATGACACTTACTAATTTAAATATTACATCATCTATTTATATTATTTGTCACTCATTTGTTTAAAGGATATGAATATAAAGTTTATGAATCACTGGAAGTACACCAATAGAAAGATTCAATTTGCTTGACAGCTTGAAGACAGACTGCATTCTTCCACCTCTTCTCTCCCCTCAACCAAACAACAAATTCGACATCTCCCTCTGTAACACCCCTATGTGGGGGTTAACAGTTTTAAATAAATAAAAATAATTTTAAATTTTATATTATTTAAATCAATTAAACAATGCCCATGGGTCTTTAAACAACAAGAAAAATAAAAATAAACGTTTTAAATACAAACCACAGTTTTTAGTGTAGCACCAAATATATATAATTACAGTCATCATCACCATAGTACAATTCCCAAATAACTTAACACAGCCATAAAAAAATAATACAACTCTTACATGTTGTAGATAAGTTGTAATTAAACAGGGTCTTCTAACACGAAAACAGCAGGATTGTTTTCGCTTATTCCTCTTCAAATATGTTGCACTGAGTTCCACCTGAGATATGAAGATATGATAGGGATGAGCATCGACATGCCCAGTAGGGAAATCATGACTCACCTTATGGTTTATCCATTACCACATTAAAAACTGCATGGTTAGTAGGTTACATCATATTCCAGATTATGAGGTTTATTATGATCACATCTTATGGATACCGTAGTTAATCATTACCAAGTGTCATAATTACACATTTATACAAATATTACCAATCATCATTGTTCCTAGGTATCCATGTTAAATTGAGTATCACTCAACTCATCGAAACCCAAATGGGCGCACTTGATCACCCCATAAACATTCCAAGGGTGTTCCGGTGAGGGGACATCAAGCCCCGAGTCCTCACCAAATCAATTCCTGTACAGTGTGTTCTAGGACTTTCAACCCAAGGAAGCGTCATCACCTTCCCCCTATTTTACCTTTTTGGGTATTCATGCCCAAGGACGTAACCGCCGCCCTCTTCATGTCTCACCATTTCTCTATATTAAATCATTATTAATAGAGTCAGTTTTCCTAACCATGCTTCTCAATTTATAACATGTGTCAATTCATTATGTTCCTCGCCGTACAATACAAGACGAGTCCATGTCATAGTTTCATATGTGATACTCATATAATATCAGTTCAACATAGATATATATATATATTGCGGCAAAACAATCAATTTTAATTCTATAAAAACCTCATAAAAATGAGTAATAGAATCCCTACCTTTCAAGCTTATCAACAATCTTTTAATCCTGGAATCAATTAACGTTAGCTCCACACATCCTTGACCCTAAGGCATGCATAAGGACAATTAAAACTAAAGCACAACGTATAATCACATTCATAAGTGAGTTATGTGTAAACCCGTCTACTAGTGCCATTAAAGTATTTTTATGCATTAAACATGGAGAAAATGCATACTAAAAACTAAGTTTAGATTAAAGAAAACCTACCTCAAAACTTCTTTGAAAAGCACCAAAGTTTGGGTTATCAATCAAGCTTGAATTAACTTTAAAACCGCCTCGATCATCGTTGGGAATTATAATTGTCTTGGCCACAAAGAGAGCTTTGTGCTCTATGTCTTTAGTTAGAAATTTGAAGTGAGAAGGGAGAGAATGAGAACTAGAGAAGAAGGTGGTGATAGTTAAATAAAAAGATATCAAAATGCTTAAGAGGAATGGGATGTTTACGGGGAAAAGTTGTAAGAAGAAACAAAAGAGTCTTAAAGGAAAATATCATCTTGTCTCCCATGAAGACTTTTAGCAAATAATGCCAACATAATTGAGGGGATAATTTGAGTGAATTATAGAAGAAGATAAGGAAATAATTAATTAGGTGGTTGAGAAAATATCTCCATGTCTTCTATGAATTGACGGAAAATAATTCAATATCCCCTTCGGATACCTTTAGCAAAATGAGAAGAAGTCTATATAATTGAGCAATAATTTAGGGAGACAAGATTGGTAGAAGTAAGTGTTGGTAAGTTTTGAATGTTTCTTAGGAAGACTTGGTAAGAAAATACTAAAATGGTATTTTTTTTTTTAAATGATCATAAACAACTTAGTAATTTTAAATAGTCACATTTTATTCATTAAATTTTACAAAATTATGCCCGTTAAAAATACGGGTGTTACAGCTCTCCCCTCCTATAAAAATTTCGTCCTCGTAATTTCGTACACTGATTACAATGTTAAAATAAATGTGGGTACTTTTCTCTCATTTCAGATTCAAGTTCCCATGTGGCTTCCTCCACATCATGGTGTTGCCACATCACTTTCACCAGAGGAATTCCACGACGACGTAATAATTTTATTTCATGATCCAGTATTTGAACTGGAATTTCTTCATAATTCGTATCTCCTTGAATTGGCACATCTGTCCACATGATCACATGTGAAGGGTCGGGTTCATACTTTCTCAACATCGATACATGAAACACATTATGTATATGAGACAATTGTGGTGGTAGGTCTAAACGGTATGCCAACGTTCCAATGCGTTCCACAATCTCAAACGGTCCTGTATACCTTGGTGCTAACTTTCCTTTAACACCAAATCGAGATACACCTCGTTTTGGTTTCACTTTTAAGAACACAAAGTCTCCGATCATGAACTCTAAAGGTCGCCTCCTCTTATCTGCATAACTCTTTTGTCGACTTTGAGCTGTCTGAAGACGTTCGCGAATAATCTGGATCTTGTCCGTTGTTTCTCTGATAAACTGAGGCCCAAGTTCAAGACGCTCTTCCTTTTCAGCCCAACACAATGGAGATCTACAAGGTCTACCATATAAGGCCTCATATGGAGCCATTCTAATACTTGCTTGGTAACTGTTGTTATATGCGAATTCAACATATGGCAGCTGTGCAGCCCAATTTGTTCCAAAGTCCAGCACACAAGCCCGAAGCATATCCTCGAGAATCTGAATGACACGTTCAGATTGTCCATCTGTTTGAGGATGAAAAGCTGTACTAAAATTCAATTGAGTTCCCAAGGCCCTCTGCAATCCTCTCCAAAATTTCGACGTGAAACGTGTATCTCTATCGGAAACTATTGACATTGGCACTCCATGCAATGTCACTACCTTTTCCACGTACAATTGACATAATTTTGAGACACTATAATTAGTTCTGATTGGGATGAAGTGGGCTGTCTTAGTTAAACGATCTACAATTACCCAAACGGCGTCATGCCCTATTTGAGTCTTAGGAAATCCAGTAACAAAGTCCATTGTCACATGATCCCACTTCCATTCTGGAATAGGTAAGCTCCTCAACTCGCCTCCAGGCTTTTGATGTTCCGCTTTAACCTGTTGGCACGTCATGCACTTAGAGACAAAGGTTGCTACATCTCGTTTCATTCCTCGCCACCAGTATTGTCGTTTTAGATCCATATACATTTTTGTGCTTCCAGGATGAATAGCAAACTTTGAACGGTGAGCCTCATCTAGCACCGCATGCCTGAGATATGGATCCTCTGGAACAACTAATCTTCCTTTGTAAAGTAAAAATCCTTCTGGCTCAATCTGCCATCCATCCAGTTGTTCTCCATTTTGTATTTGTTTCCAAACCCTACGTAATCCTTCATCGTGCCATTGTCCTTGTTTTACTTTCTGAATTAACGTAGGAGTTGCTATCACATTGAATAAGAAAGCTCTCTCGTTATCTTCATAATATTGCAAGTTGAAGTCGGCGATGGTGACTCGTCTCCAATCTTCCAATGCTAAACTGGCTATACGTCCGTTGTTCTTACGACTTAGAGCATCTGCCACGGCATTTGCTTTTCCAGGATGATATTGGATACTAAAGTCATAGTCCACCATGTACTCAGTCCATCTTCGTTGCCTTAGATTGAGATCCTTTTGAGTAAACAAATATTTCAGACTTTGATGATCTGAATATAGCTCGAACTTTGCGCCATATAGATAACATCTCCAAATTTTGAGTGCGAAAACCACAGCAGCTAACTCAAGATCATGTGTGGGGTAGTTCCTCTCATGGGGTTTCAACTGGCGTGAGGCGTAGGCAACTACTCGTCCATGCTGCATTAACACACAACCCAAACCGTTTCCTGAGGCATCAGTGTATACTGTGTAAGGCTCCTCGTTGTTAGGTATAATCAGCACAGGTGCACTAGTGAGTCTTCGTTTCAGTTCCTCAAATGCTTCTTCACATTTATCATCCCACACGAACTTGACATTCTTCCTTGTGAGTTTTGTTAATGGAGAAGCAATCTTTGAAAAATTCTCTACGAAGCGTCGATAGTATCCAGCTAGTCCGAGGAAACTTCGAATCTCTGACACGTTCTTTGGTCGTTCCCAATTTAGCACTGCTTCAATTTTGGAGGGGTCCACTGAGATGCCTTCTTCAGAGACAACGTGTCCAAGGAACTTGACCTTCGTCATCCAGAAATCACATTTTTCTCTTTTTGCATAAAGACCATGTTCTCTCAACGTTTGTAGAGCGATCCTCAAATGCTCAGCATGTTCTTCTTCGTTTTTAGAATAGATCAAGATATCATCTATGAAAACAATGATAAATTGATCTAAGTACGGTCGAAAGACACGGTTCATCAAGTCCATGAAAGCCGCTGGTGCATTAGTCAACCCGAAAGGCATGACAAGAAACTCAAAATGACCGTAGCGAGTCCGAAAAGCTGTCTTTGGAATGTCCTCTTCTCTTATCTTCAGTTGGTGATATCCGGATCGTAAGTCAATCTTTGAGAAATAGCAAGATCCTCCTAACTGATCGAACAACTCATCAATTCGGGGTAGAGGGTACTTGTTCTTGATAGTCAATCGATTAAGCTGGCGATAATCGACACAGAGCCTCAACGATCCGTCATGTTTCTTCACAAAAAGTACTGGAGCTCCCCAAGGTGATGTACTTGGTCGAATAAATCCTTTTTCCAGTAATTCGTCCAACTGCTTCCTCAATTCCACTTTCTCAGCAGGTGCCATTCGATACGGGGCAATAGAAACAGGCGCTGCTCCTTGAGTTAAGTCGATGACAAACTCAATTTCTCTATCAGGCGGAAGTCCGGGCAATTCATCTGGAAAAACATCTGAAAATTCATCCACCACAGGAGTGTGAGAGGATAGGTCACTCTTCTTTAGTTCTCCATCTGAAGCAAAGATCGTCCCAAGATTGGTGAAATTCCTTCGTCCTCCAATACAAGCCTTTAGCACCGGGGCTGGCGTCACTGTTCCTGTTTTTGCCTGAAATTCGATGACTTGTCCATTCTTGGTGAATAAAGAGACACGTTTCCTATGACAATCTACTATTGCCTGGTATTTAGTTAGCCAATCCATTCCTAATATTACATCAAACTCTGTCATAGTTATTACATATAGGTCAGCCGATAGTTTATGTTCTCCTATAACAATACACACTGATTTACAAATTATGGATACTTCAGCTATCCCGCCCATTGGTGTACTAAGGGTTAATGATGAACTACATGTCTCAGTTTCTAATTGTAGTACGGAAGCAAATAACATAGATATAAATGAATGAGTGGCACCAGTGTCAAATAATACATGAGCCCAAGAATGAGACACGTGAATCATACCGTCTACAACTGAGTGATCAGCCTGTTTTCCTTGTCCAGTTGTAGCCGTAATTGCATAAGCTTGTGCTGGTGCTTTTCCTTTATCACTTTTTCCTCGGTTTCCTTGGCTACTACTAGCCTTATTATTATTTCTCCCAGAAAAATATGGCCTTTGATTCACTGAGCCTTGTGGAGTCGGTTGGAAGTTCTGATTAGCATAAAAATTGGAACCCTGTGGCCGCTGTTGATAGTTGTACTGAGGCTGGAACCCTCGAGGTTGAGTTACTGAGACTTGGGAAGCTGGAGTGTTTTGCTGAGGCGCTCCACGATTTTGACTCCCGCCCCAAACAGTGGAGCCAAAATGACTTCCTTGTGGCCTTGGTGCAAAGGATGATTGTGTAGGGCGGTTAGGGCAATTTCTCCTCAGATGTCCCACTTGTCCACAGTTATGACAAGCATACGGTTGGAAACGACCACTGCCAGAAGATCCACCACCAATAGTCACTCCACTATGCTGAATGACTTGCCCTTGTGACTTCTCTTTCTTACTTATTTTCCTTTGACGCCCACCAGAACCCTTATACTCTCCATAGGAGTTATTTAGTTCTGTCTCTGCCCGCTGTGCCGCAGCTACAAGATCAAGAAAATCTGTTGATGGAACAGCAGCTATCATTTGTCTGATTTTCAGCCTCAGGTTATTTCTAAATTTTTCGCATCTCGCCATTGGATCTGATACAGCCCCGGGATTGTAGCGAGACAATTCTATAAATCGAGCATGGTATTCAGCAACTGTTGTATCTCCCTGCACCAGGTTTTCAAATTCTCGCATCATTGCTTGCCTATGGCTCTGAGGAATATAGGTGTTGCGAAAAATGGTTTCGAACTGCTCCCATGTAAGATTCGGCACATCATAGTCGTCTTTCTGAAGATCCCACCATTCTTCGGCTTTACCCTCAAATATATATGTTGAAAAGCTAACCCAATACTCCCGTGGAATCCTCAAGGTGTCCAACTTCTTTTTGACTGCCTTTAGCCATTGTTCTGCTATGACCGGGTTAGGTTCTCCACTAAATGTGGGTGGTTTCTGCTTCATAAACTCCTTCAACAGAGTTAGATGTCGTTGTTCGGGATCACGAACCTCCACAGGTCTTTGCACATTTTGTAATGCTTGAAGAATTTGTCCTAAATTATTTACTTCTGGTGCAGCTGGCGGGGATTGTGTTGCATGTCGTAGTTGCTCATCTTCTTGAGCTTGTTCCATCGGTTCCGGTTGCTCAACTTCTTGAGCATGTTCAACCGGTTGTGATAGCTCAGACGATTGCATTTGACGTCTTGGTGGCATAGTTTCTACTGGCTGCGAAAATTTAACTAGGATCAGTACCAAATGATGATGACATTAACACCTAACTTTAAAACCATTCCCAAAGATTAATTTTTAAGGTGGTGCTATACCCCCTAGGTTAATCGAACCTAGGCTCTGATACCAAAAATTCTGTAACACCCCTATGTGGGGGTTAACAGTTTTAAATAAATAAAAATAATTTTAAATTTTATATTATTTAAATCAATTAAACAATGCCCATGGGTCTTTAAACAACAAGAAAAATAAAAATAAACGTTTTAAATACAAACCACAGTTTTTAGTGTAGCACCAAATATATATAATTACAGTCATCATCACCATAGTACAATTCCCAAATAACTTAACACAGCCATAAAAAAAAATAATACAACTCTTACATGTTGTAGATAAGTTGTAATTAAACAGGGTCTTCTAACACGAAAACAGCAGGATTGTTTTCGCTTATTCCTCTTCAAATATGTTGCACTGAGTTCCACCTGAGATATGAAGATATGATAGGGATGAGCATCGACATGCCCAGTAGGGAAATCATGACTCACCTTATGGTTTATCCATTACCACATTAAAAACTGCATGGTTAGTAGGTTACATCATATTCCAGATTATGAGGTTTATTATGATCACATCTTATGGATACCGTAGTTAATCATTACCAAGTGTCATAATTACACATTTATACAAATATTACCAATCATCATTGTTCCTAGGTATCCATGTTAAATTGAGTATCACTCAACTCATCGAAACCCAAATGGGCGCACTTGATCACCCCATAAACATTCCAAGGGTGTTCCGGTGAGGGGACATCAAGCCCCGAGTCCTCACCAAATCAATTCCTGTACAGTGTGTTCTAGGACTTTCAACCCAAGGAAGCGTCATCACCTTCCCCCTATTTTACCTTTTTGGGTATTCATGCCCAAGGACGTAACCGCCGCCCTCTTCATGTCTCACCATTTCTCTATATTAAATCATTATTAATAGAGTCAGTTTTCCTAACCATGCTTCTCAATTTATAACATGTGTCAATTCATTATGTTCCTCGCCGTACAATACAAGACGAGTCCATGTCATAGTTTCATATGTGATACTCATATAATATCAGTTCAACATAGATATATATATATATTGCGGCAAAACAATCAATTTTAATTCTATAAAAACCTCATAAAAATGAGTAATAGAATCCCTACCTTTCAAGCTTATCAACAATCTTTTAATCCTGGAATCAATTAACGTTAGCTCCACACATCCTTGACCCTAAGGCATGCATAAGGACAATTAAAACTAAAGCACAACGTATAATCACATTCATAAGTGAGTTATGTGTAAACCCGTCTACTAGTGCCATTAAAGTATTTTTATGCATTAAACATGGAGAAAATGCATACTAAAAACTAAGTTTAGATTAAAGAAAACCTACCTCAAAACTTCTTTGAAAAGCACCAAAGTTTGGGTTATCAATCAAGCTTGAATTAACTTTAAAACCGCCTCGATCATCGTTGGGAATTATAATTGTCTTGGCCACAAAGAGAGCTTTGTGCTCTATGTCTTTAGTTAGAAATTTGAAGTGAGAAGGGAGAGAATGAGAACTAGAGAAGAAGGTGGTGATAGTTAAATAAAAAGATATCAAAATGCTTAAGAGGAATGGGATGTTTACGGGGAAAAGTTGTAAGAAGAAACAAAAGAGTCTTAAAGGAAAATATCATCTTGTCTCCCATGAAGACTTTTAGCAAATAATGCCAACATAATTGAGGGGATAATTTGAGTGAATTATAGAAGAAGATAAGGAAATAATTAATTAGGTGGTTGAGAAAATATCTCCATGTCTTCTATGAATTGACGGAAAATAATTCAATATCCCCTTCGGATACCTTTAGCAAAATGAGAAGAAGTCTATATAATTGAGCAATAATTTAGGGAGACAAGATTGGTAGAAGTAAGTGTTGGTAAGTTTTGAATGTTTCTTAGGAAGACTTGGTAAGAAAATACTAAAATGGTATTTTTTTTTTTAAATGATCATAAACAACTTAGTAATTTTAAATAGTCACATTTTATTCATTAAATTTTACAAAATTATGCCCGTTAAAAATACGGGTGTTACACCCTCTATCTATCCATCCCTCCTCCCACCCAACATTGGTGTTAAGAGTTTCGTGTCAATAGAAATTAGGTAACTTATACAGTATAGGCGTTATTAATCCATTTAAAATCGATGACATATGCTAAAATAGTAAAAATAAACAACATATTGTTAACATCTTCTGCTCTTCATTTCCTATTTTACCCTTAGTTTTCTTTCCCAAATCACCAACGTACGGATTTTCTGTCGACGGCGATCGAGAGTGGAAGCTGCGACTTCATGACGGAGATGCTTGGCTTCTTTTGTGGAGATGTGACACAGGATTGCGATGAGGCCGAGAGATCTGGCTTGGATACTAGTCGTGCGATCTACCCCACGACTAGCCGTCGAGATGGTTGTTGGCGCGGCATCTCGAGGCTTTGCGACAATCGTCGCGGTCCGATGTTGGTAGGTCTCTTTGTAGGCCTCACGACCCTTACGCTCCGGTGGAGAAAGAAAGAGAGAGGAAAGAGTGTTACGATGAGTGGAGAAAGGAACACAAAGGAGAGAGAGCGGCAACAACGAGGAGAGAGAAAAAAGAGCACCGACGAGGAGGGAAAATTTTGAAAAGAGGGCAAAAAAAAATTCTTAATTAAAGAAATTGTTTCAGTTTTTTAAAAAAAGACAAAAATAATTACAATAAGGAGAAGAAACTCAACAGAGTAAAAAAAAAAATAAAGCTGTTTTGATACCTAAAAAATATATTTTTTTACGTCAAAAAATTGTCAAAGAAAAAGTCATTTACCTAATATGACTTTTTCTTAAAATCATTTTTCAAAATGTCCCAACGAAGAGAGAAAGGATTTACCTTTTTTAGACTTATTAAAGTAAACAATATCTTTTTAAAATATTTATAGTAAATAATAAAAATTAAATAACTTAATTAAAATATTTTTTACTTATCAATTTATTATTTTTATAATTTTTTTATTATTTATTATAAATATTTTTAAAACTTGTTATTTACTTTAAAATTTTTCAAAAATCTCAACTTTCCTTTCTTGTCTCATGATTTTTATGTAAATAAGGATTTACAAATAAATGGCTTCTTTAGTAACTTTCCCTAATGGTTAGCCTATCAATTTTGATTACTTTCTTTGGGCCTATATCCCTCCACCCTAGAAAATACATGTTTAAGAAGTCCTTAATCCCTCCCATCCCAATGATTCAAGGAGCTGGCCCACAAGGTGGGTAGGGGCCCACATAAAAGGATAAACTGCTCGTATAAATCTGTTTGTCTCAATCAAACTCAAATCCCAACTTAATTTAAAAATATTAATACAGCAAGTGTTATAGATCATTGTTACCAATATTAGTAAATTCAATATATTTGACTTGCAGAATCCAACAGAATGGGACGAATAAAAGCGCTCATGTACACAACATAAACGAAATGTGAACAAGCATTAAAACGTGAAATGAGAATTCTGATCTAGGCTTGTTTTCATGTATGTTTTCCTTTAATGCTACCGTTTTAAACAGCAAAAATATAGTAATAATTCCTATTCAAGTGGTGTTGTATTATTTCCGGAATCTGATTTTTTTTTTCTCTTTTTTTTTAAATCGAACACTAGAAGAAAAAACAAAAGGCGAGGTTAAGGGGACAGAAAAAAAAAAAAAAAAAGTGAAGGAAAAAAGAAAGAAAAAAAAAATCTGTACAAAAAGAGATGGGAAGCCAAAATCCCATGCACCCCCAACCTGCAGGTCCAGCACGAATAGTTTTGCACTGAACTGAGTAGTGCTAAAAGCTGGCAAAAAAGGAAGTCATAGGAGAGAACCGGGGAGGTTGCTGCTTTTGAAGTGATCTCTTCTTCTCTTTACTGAGCATATCTCTCATGTTAGTAGAAGCTCAAAAGGCCATCATTTCTGTTGACAACGATAAAACCAGATTTTATTCTAGCAAAAACAGTGCCCGATTTTATATATTAGGGAAGCCTCTCTCTGTAGCTGCACAAAATAGGGCAGGGCTAAACAAATTGGTCGGCCACACTTACATCCATATAACCAGTCAGTCGTCACTACCATCTGAGTCGTCTTCAGGACAATCTTGGATTGCTTCGGCAGTCATAAGAGCAGCCACAGCCTTGTGAATGGCAAAATCCGCCCTGCGGACTAATCTTTGAGCTTTTTCTCTCTTGAGCTTAGCCATGTTGAGAGCATGCTGTGCAGCACTGGAAGCATCGCGCGCTCTGAACTCGTCGAGATTAGAACCATCAAACTGCTCAATGAGATGCCTCTGGGATGCCTCTGGTTGGAAATGCTGCTGACTTGGCCACTCAGAGGAGCCCATATTCCACCGATGTAACCCATTTCTGCTTCCGCTCCCTGCCATTCTGTGCCCATAAAAAGCCATCTGGGGGTCACTCGGTGAAACGATACTCCCATATTTCTTAGACTTGCTCCTTTGAAATTTATAGGAATGACTTCTGTCAAGCCCGTAATTGCTCATTGGCATGCTACGTGCATCCCGTGGCGAAAACATCCTAGGTGATGGTGTCTGAGGCAACGGCGACTCCTCTAAAGAATCATAGTTATAGCCTGGATATACGAACTTTTCATCCCCAAAAGAAAAGCCATTCAATCTTCTCCCTGAAAGAAACATTTTAAGGTTCAAAAAATATTCTAAAAGTAAAATGAAACACACTCTTTTGTTTAAAAAGAAAAATAATGATTTATACAGGATAAAGGACTTACCATAAGCATGGAAACCATCCTGATCCCCGAAGGCATTATTGTTTTGGCCCAAAACTGAGATTTTCCTGTGGGACCTCTGTTTTGACCCCTTGTTGGGAACTTCCAAACCCCGGGGTTTCATACAAAATGCAAACATGGGCGGCTTCTCAATTGGTGCAGCTTTCTCCTGGCATCCATTAGGAAGATTGGCATTGATTCTGGTCATAGCTAGCTCCCACTCTCTCACTTGTTGTTGGTACCTTTCCCACATAGGAGCCTGAATAAAACAAACAATTCGATCTACGTTATACTCAAATTTCAAAGGAATGACAGCAGAGGAAGACAATACTCTATCCAGAAATTAAATCTGCAATAAAATTTGAAAACCTGTCCATACATTATACCAAGTGGACACCAAAGTCAAAGGTGAGACCCAATATATGTGTATAAGAAGCAATCAGCATCGAGATTAATTAAATTACTATCATATCATCAGCATCAAGATTAATTAAATTATTATCATATCTAACTTGGTTTTTCAATGCCCATGCTCTTGCTGTTTAAAGAAATCCAAGAGCCAAAAAAGACTACGGATATGTTTTTCATCCTAAGTAAATATTCAAACCAATACCACCAGATAGATAATAATACAAATTGTTCTTATTGGTTGTTGTCCATATTTTTTATACAGAATCCATTCACCTAAATGATTACTTCACTTTTTGTTTCTCTTTTACAACAATCCTATGATGCTGTAAGTTTGTCAGCAATTCCTTCATGGTCCCTAAAAGTTTTAATTATGATAGACAGATTAAACAGAAAGTACCTGGAGATGTCGAAGTAAAGGCATCCCATTCTTCTGCCTTTTCTGCCTCCAATGCTCATAAATCATTTTAATTACATCCATGGGACCAACTCCAACCATGAGCTCCTCAATTTCTTCTATTGTCAACTGATCACGTTGGTGAGCATCTGCAGCCTTCTCAAACATGTCCATAGTCTTCTCAAACATTTCTTCAAATATAACACTGTCAAGCTCTGAAGAACTCCGGGCATTCCTAATCCATTGTTCATCATCACTATCCATGTCATACAAAATACGAGATGGATTCAATGCCATCTCAATATCTGTTTCAACCTGTCTGAAGTACTTAGCAGAACTGCGAATGAATGGTATTTCCATTCCATTATCGTCACCTTCCTCTACCAAACGGACACCAGGAATAGGAATGTTTTTCACAGAAGCAGCTCGAATGTTCCGATTGTAACATTCTTCATGCATCTCTTTGAAAAGAGCCCACTGGCTTCTATCTAGAAACTCCAGTGCCCAATCCTTTCCTCCCTTCCACATCATAGCATGTGTAAAACGGTTTATTGACCCAGGCTGCAAAAATTGATGTGCCTTATAGGAGTATCTTGTTACCCCTGATAGTTTCACAGCAAGCTTCCACTCGTTATGATCAGAAAGCTCCAGAACAACCTGTGCTCCGCATTCTCTCCATCCTCTGTCAGCGGCAGTAATCAAAATATTTACATCACAAGATAACAATTCCAAGTTCCTTTCAGGGCCTCTGGAAACATCCGATGACCTCTTTTCACTAGCCTTCCTGATTCGTTTAGTAGGAAGCCCTTTGTGTATACTTTTTTGCTTTGGGCTGCAATCAAAGCCTCCAAACGGCAACAAATACGAGACCTGAGTTCGTGGCTTCTTAGGTCCGTTGCCAAAACCATTATAAACAAGGTCGGCCTTCCCATCTGACCAACCATGTGAGGGGTGTCCAAAGGATGAACTGTGCTTATATCGATGCCCCGTGCTTCTAGGAGCAGTGGGGTTGGAACTAGAAAAGATGCCACCATTTGTATTCCAAGAAAGATCAGTAGCCTGCCGAGCACCATGTAACTCCCCATCAACAGACTTCTCCAACTGGTTAAATGGTGGGATTTCAACACTCAGACCATTCACAAAAGACTGAGAACCACTCTCAGACTTATCTCCGTCAACGAAAGTCCTTGATGATAAAGCACGTTGATCTGATTCTGAATGGTGGCCGTGCCATGCCTGCAACTGTATAGTAGCCTCAGTTCTTATTTTTTGACGAACCGGGGAATTGGCGGAAGTTTGAGCAACATTAGCATCACCGTTGTGGTAAGGCTGGGAAGGTTTTATCTGATCCCTGTCACAGTGAACTGAAAGACCATTGCTTGGCTCTGGTCTAGCAGAGGAGAAAGGTCCATCAGAAGCAACTTCACCTGAAAGAGACTTCATATTCTCCTCGAGACTGTTTTCCAAGCCCCTATTAGATTTTTCCTCCATATTACAGTTGTCATCTTGAGTCAAACTGCCAGAGTTCTCTGGATGCTCCACTGAATCATGCTTCCGAAAGCTAATATGAGCCAGAGAGTCCATAAGCATCTTGAGATGCAAACAAAGAAAGAAAGTAGGTGCAGCAGTAAAAGAAAGAGCAAGTGGAGGAAGTGTTTTGTACATTTCATCAGAATAAGGAGGACGGCTGATGTCCATAAAAGCAGATTCACTGGAAACACCCATGAAATTAAATCCCTGCCTGCACGTCTTCCGTGTGCCCTGATTGGTCAGAAAATTTACAGAAGTTAACATCACTCATGACAGAATTCATGACAACAGAATAAGGGGACACATTAAATAAATAGTACTCTCCTTATTTGATTATTTATAGCATTTAACGCACCAATGTACAGAATACAAGTGTATGTGTGCGTGTGCGTATAGGGGACGTCAATGTCTAACCAAGCCAAAATCATATGAAAAATACAAAGTATATGTATTTGAAATTACTAGGACGTATAGATCACCAAAGTTTATGCAAATGAAATAAATAAATAAATACCTTGATGAAGGACCGCTGTCTGCAAACTGATCTAGGAGGTGAATGGATCTTTTTATTCTGAAGCATCTGAATATTATCATAAGTGCATTCACCCAGAGGTAGTTGCTTGGTTACTAAACAATGCCTCCCGAGTTTCCAATCCAGGTACATCCACTTCGAATTCTCCACTGTAGAGAAGTTGTAAAATGCAAATTCGAGATGCTTTCTATAATGTTGAAAACATGTCAACTTAAACCTGATTGAGGTTACTGGCAGTGGCGTATCAACAAACTTCACACGCTCATTAGGTTGATGAAATGTCGTTACTACCAGAAAAACATAGGCCAGAGCCCGATTCAAGCAGCCTTCAAACAAGAAAAACCTTAATCCAACTACATTATCGACAAAGAGCATTTCCAGAAGAACCTGTGGCCATCTGATCATCACTGCACCATAATGAAGCAGCATTGCAGCACGACTCAACCCAAGGTTCTCCACTCTAAATGAGTCATACAGACCTGAAAGAACTGGAACGTCCATATCAAACTTAAACTTCCCTGACTCTAACCCTGGAAGTGTCAATTTCAGCAAACCTGCATCATCAACACACCACAAAAGTCCACCTGGGTCCAACCTTCCCAAAAGCACATCCCACTTTTCCACATCCTTGGTATCATCAACAGCAGCAGCTGAGGTAACGGGGTCAAGTGCGCTTCTACACACATAATTTTCCTCACATCTACGAGACAAATCTAGGCCAGTTTTGCGGAACCGCCTCCTAAAATAAACAATAGGCTTTTTGCCACCTTCAGGGCAGCTGATGCTTTCTGAGGTAGAATCCTCCTTCATTGCATCATTAGCAAACCTGCCTGTCAACTTAGAATTTCTGGATGTTTTTCTTTTATCCCTTCTCAGTGAACTACTTTCAAAACACCTGTGGGAATTAACTGCATTCTTGGAGAATGGTGGCAGCACATACTTCATTGATGAATCAGATGTTTTCTGTTTTTTCAGAGCACGGAAAGGAGATTTGACTCGGCGGCTAGATCGAGCCAACCAAGAAATTATAGGCTCTGAGTCCATATAGTTGCTGCCTATGCAGCTGTCATCTTGAGTTGAAAAATCTCCTTTTTTCTTCTCTTTTTTGGGCTTTGAGCTACTTTTTCTCTGATCAGAACTTTTACCTTGAACCCTTGATTTTCTGCGCTCCGCTTTACCAGGAACTTCACTAGGAAATAGGAGGAGTTTGAATCTCTCGTTTTGAAGGTCAATCCACTCCTCATCACGGTCATCATATTTAACATGATGAAGTTTTCTTTCACTGTCATAATCATTCACAAGACCATAATACCAACTCTGGTCCAAAGGCCAAAAGACCTTTATTCTGCGGTTCAACACCCAATCAGCGTCCAAGTCCCTGAAGAAAACTTCATAAAAATGTCGTCTCTTCCTTGCATGTCCTTTCTCTTTGTGCTGTTTCCTTGGCCTCAATACTCTGCCAGCAGCATCAATTGATGGAGACTCGGAGCCTGATGGAGACTTTGATCTACGACTAACAAAATCACGACCAGAAGTCAAAAGAAATGACAAGCTATCCACAGTCGCAAATGCAGAAGTCTTGTTGTTTGATGAGAAACCAGTACAGTTTGGATCAAACCGTGATGAAAGCATCATTGCTGCATTCTCTTCGAGATTCTCCTCATCATCTTCCTGTGAGTCATTGCACATCGTGGCAGAATTATCAGCCAAGGGCTCTGCTTCTTTCACAGCAACCTTACTGTCTGGTGCCAAATTTTTAGTTTTACTCCGTTTCCTCCGTGACTTCTTAAACGACGAATCACCATTGCTTACAACCAAATGATTAACTCGCCCACGTTCTTCCTCTGCATTCCTAGCTGAGTTTGACTCACTATTACTGTTTCCCTTGAAATCATCAAAACCTTTTCTTATCTTAACCTTCACGGACTCAACCTGACTTCCAGAGTCATCCCTGCTTAATTTACTTACCTGATCAACAAGGTCCAGTTTACCACAAGACTGGTCATGCCGCTTCGACACCTGGCCACCTTCACCTTTTTTTCGCCCCACAAAGCCCCGTTTGCGCCTGGGGATTTGAATGACACCATCATTCAAACTCAGGGATGAAATGCTCTTAAACCAAATACCGCTGTTCAATTTCTGATTAGCCTCCAACTTCAAGTCCTTGGAGTCATGCAAACCAGAACTCAACCCACCATTAAAAACTCTATCTACATTCTTCTTGCTATTACTGCTACTATTCTTCAAACTACTAAGAGACACCTCTTTTATACTCTTTTTCTTCTTCTTCTCTCGGTTCTCATCACCATCATCTGCGCTAGACTTTCTCTTTAATTTCTTATTATTTTGGACGTCTTTTGTGACTCCATGCTCGTACAAACTCTTAAGATCCAAAGATCTCGATTTCCTGGGAACTTCCGCGCCATCTGAGGGTTCTATTCTATTTTCCATCAACAGCCTCTCAATACAAAATCCAAAATTGGAAACAAGCAATTTTCACATTCCATCGTACATACCCTCTACGCAATATTCAGATCTGAAAAACCGAATTCAGACTACAAATCACAAAAATGGAAAATACAAAACAATCCGAACCAAAAAGAGCAAGGGATCACGCCCTTTTGCCAATTCATTCAAATCAGTCCCCAATAAATTCGAAGAAATCAACATAAAATCATTGAAATCGAAGCTAATCGTATACGCACCTCGACCGAAATGCCGGAGCCCATTGTCTGCCCCAACCAATCGTGAAGATCACACGCGAGAAGCATGAATTAGGGTTTGAATCCGGGCCTCCTGATTTGATGAAACCCTAATTTGATTTTTCCAATTTCGAATTTGATTTTCGACAATTTCGATTTCTATTCCACCTTCTTCTCCTTCTTCTTCTTCTTTTTTTTTTTTTTTTTTTTACCGCGAGAGACGGAGAGAGCTAGGGTTTCGTTTCATTCGACGAGCGACAAGGGTTTGGATCGAAAATACCAAAAAATCGGAAAATAATAGAAAATAAGTAAATCCAGAAAATAAAACGAGTTTACGAAAATAGTGATATTACACGTGGCATCATGTGAGCCGTTGGATTGAGAAGCTTGAGGTGGAAGTTTTATTCCGGTGATTCGATCTCCGTAACAAGTAGTTGGGAGATCAACAGTTCCACTGCGAACGAACAGGACGCGGACGATCGTCGTCTCTAGGACACGTGGACGGATGAGATCAGGAGCGTATTTTGGGGGATACGTAAGACTTAATGAACCTAAATTTCTTTTGTGCTAATTAATTTGACATAATTTTAGTTTGAATTTGGGATTTGTTTTTTTAAAAAAAAAAAAAAGATTTTTACTCTATTTTTTCCGTTTAAGAGTTAGAAACTCGGCTTAATTGACTACGAAATAACAGAAATGCCACGGCTTGTCCTTTGATTTTATACCCCGCCAGAAAAATATGGTCAAAAGAGCTAGTCTCTCGAGTGTGTGAAAAACCAAAAACTCGCTTTCTTGGATCAAAACGTGGCACGTTTCTGGAATATAAATAGTAACGTTTCGTTGATTTTGGAAGGAGTCCAAATGACACGCTAGACCGAAACAAAACCAAAATAAATAAATACCCTAAAAAAAAGAAACAAAACAAAATAAAAGGAAATAAAAATATATTCGGCAATAAATTTTGAAAAAAAAAAAAGCAAAGGAGTTTTTCCTTTTTTTATTTATTAATTTATCTAGTTTGTAGTTTGTTAAGCAATTTACGAGGAGTGGCCTGGGGTGGCCTGGGGTCTTTGTCTCGAGAAGTTTATCTACCCCTTGTCTCGCCCTCTTGGCATTTATAGGGATTTACGACCTGACTTATCGGATTTGGGACACCAAGTTGTTTCTCAGAAATGGACCAAGATCCGTTCATTCCTGATCTTGAATCTTTATTGAAAGTTTAGAAACTCATGTTTTCAGAAAGAAAGTATATTGCATATGTTTTTACAAGAAGAAAGCTTGTCAAAGCTCGATGCCTCCCTTGGTGAGAGGGGTTACATATTTATATCTAGGAGAGCCTAGTGCTCTAAGCAGAAAAGAAGAGACCACGTGGTGGTCCTGATTACAGAGGTTGGAATATAGCTAGAGTACAGCTCACTTAAGATAAGGTTACACACGAAAGTAAAAGAAAGGACATGTGGTGGTCCTAGCACACTTATTTTACAAAGTAATGGTAAAGGGATGACTCTCTAGTCAGTGTCACAACCGTCATCACAGTTGTCATCCTGCCAGGAGTTGTTTCGGGCTTCACGTAGTGCTTCGTCGACTTCATCTTCATCCATAGGTGGACACGCGTCATAGCAGGACCACAAAAGCTTTTGTGAAGAGGAGTGAGTAGAATGTAGAGTGTCAAACAGATAAGAGTCACTCATGTAGGGATCCTGCGAATCTTGGAAGGCTGGATTATTGTAATAAAGTACTCATTCCGTGTCAGTGGGGGTGTAAAGCCTCTTGGTGCTGCTGAGCTGTGTGGGGTCTTCTTTATCAGTGGTGGTACCAGCGAATATTTTTAAGGCCTTTTCAATTTTTTCACTGTAAATGGGGGAAAACTTTTCCCACGGGGCATCTTCGTCTGGTGTGGGCCAAAGGGAATCAGGAATTGTCTGGTTTTTTTCAAATAAAATTTTTTGAATTTCCCTTTGTGTCTTGTCTGGTCCTGAGAGGGGTTCTTCCTTTGCACTGAAAACTTCAATGGACGGATTAGTGGTGATGGTTCCGTCAGGATTGAGTTTGGCAGAGAGGGTGATGAACAGGATGACATAGCAGTGGAGGGGAATGATTGCTTGGGGATCCTTTGGTTTGTATGGATACAAAAATGCTTGTCGGGGTCCCTTAAGCTTTTCCCACTCTGAGGTGAGGAGTTGATCCCAATACTCCAGAGGAGCAAACCATTGTAGGACTTGGGCCTGAGTTTGGTATGCTTGTTCAAAATCGTCTTTGTCCTGGTAGGCGCGAATTGTTGTTCGGAGTCCAATGGCTTGGACTTCAATGGCAATGGTGTAGACGCTGGTCAGGTACCAAAAAAGATGTGCCAGTGGTCGTGGCATGTATAGAGCGTCTTTGAAAGGGATAACCTTGGAAAATGGAAAATCTGGGTGTAGGCCAAGGTCAGGGTAGATGGTCGGGCCATATCTTTTAATAAGTTGGTTTTGCATGAATATGGCTCGTTTGGTGGCTTTCTCTTTGGTATTTTTGCCTTGTAAAATAACATGGGCATCTCTGGGAAAAAACTGTTGTGGATGAGAAGAGGAATCCATAGTAAAGATGTATGGAATGTGGATGAGATTTGCTGAGTTCTGGGAATGACCTTTTATAGGTGGTCGAGAGAGGTAGTCAGGGATGATATTGTCTTTTCCTTTTATATGCTTAATGTCGAAGGAAAATTGATCAAACCACATAGCTAACCTGATTAGTTGGGCATTAATGGTTTTGTTGGTCTTGATCTTGATCATTCCTGCTGCAACTGCTGAGTCAGTTTCGACCAGAAAGTGGTGGCCAATGAGGTGGAACTCAAATTTCGAGATTCCATGTTTGACTGCGAGTAGCTCCTTGAAAGTAGAGTGATAGTGCTGCTGCGAATCTTTAAAAGATCCGCTTTTATATCCGCATATCCTTCTTGCTTTATTCGTGTCTTCTTCAAGGAGAATGGCCCCCCAGTGAGTGTTACTGGCATCTGTCTGCACGATCCTTTTTCCATCGGATGGGATAGACAATGGTGGTAGGGTATGCATTATCTGTTTAAGATTCTTGACAGCTGTAGTGTGCCCATTATCCCATGGTGGAGCATCTTTCCTCAAAAGGTGTGTGAGAGGACTGGTCAATTTTGATATATTCGGCACGAAGTCTCGAAGATAATTGATAATTCCCAAAAACTGTTGGATTTGGACCTTTGAGAAGTCCTTGTCAGGGAATTTGAGTAGCTCTTGGACTATGTGAGGTTGGGCCTGATAAGTCCATTCGCAAAGGGTCATGCCAAGAAAATCTATTTTGGGTTGCCCAATAATCATTTTCTTTTCAGAGAGCATGATACTGTGGGCTTCAGTGATCTGAATGAACTGGGCCAGTAAGTCCAAATGGGTTTTTTGATCAGGGGAAAATAGGAGTATGTCGTCTATGTATATTAGGGCATGAGGGAGAATTGGGCCATAAATGCGGGTCACGGTTTTTTGGAAGAGGGATGGGGCGGTCTTAAGCCCAAAGGAAAGAACGGTCCATTGGAAATGGTGGTTCAGGATAGAAAAAGCTGTTTTGGGCCGGTCTTCTGGCTTTATTCCAAGTTGCCAAAAACCTGCTTTTAGGTCAAACTTTGAGAATATTCTGGCATTGGTAAGGTTTGAGAACAAAGTATTTCGGTTGGGAAGAGGAAATTTGTCATCTGCCAAAAATTGGTTTAATGGCTTGTAGTTGATGACTAATCTCTGCTTTCCTCTGACTTGTTCTGCCCGATTGTTGACGTAAAAGGCATGACATGCCCAAGGAGACGACGTTGCTTCAATTAGGCCTTGTTGTTGAAGCTCTTGACATTCTTGAATCGCCATTTGTTGATGTTGTGGATTCATTCCTGGATGACTTGCCTTAGTTGGATTGATATCTTCATTTTTCTTGAAGGGAAGAGAAACAAAGAATTCACTTCGGGTCCACAAAGGATGAGGACATTTGGCAAGGAACTCTGTGTGAGAGGTTGCACAAGAGTGTTGAATTAGGCGATCCCTAATTGATTGGAATGGATCTATGGTGAACTGGAAAAAGTTTGGGATTGATTCCCAACTTCTGAAGTGAGCCTTGTAGGCGAGGCCTGTAGGTAGGATTCTTAATCCTTGCATCTTTGTATAGACATCGAAGCCTATGATGAGATCTTTCCCGGGGAGTTTAGATCCAATGACTTGGTGTCGTGTGGAGCATCCTGGGAAGAATTCAAGTGTTATAGGCTTGCTGATTAGGTCTGTTTTGAAAACAGCACTATTAGCAGCATGGAAGAATTGTTGTTTCTGCCGCCAATATTCTGTTGGAAGAATGTCAGGGTTCATCATTGAATAGGAGGTGCCAGTGTCGAAGAAGGCAGCAACTTGGATTGGGCGTGCATACTTGGAGGGGAAAATCCTCATGGGAACTATTGGGATAGGTTGAGCTATGTTGGCCGATCCTATCTGATAGTTGAGGGATGATTCTTCGAGTTGTTCAAAGGCGCAAATTGAATCTGCTGCTGGTTCATCATCAAGAGAAAAGACAGATTCAATGTCATTGTCAGAAAGAGAGAGTCCAGTGATGTCTTCAATGTGAGTGATGAGCTTGGCGGTTTTGCCATGGGGACATTCTTTAGCAAAGTGACCCTTTTTTCCACATTTGTAGCATTTATCAGTCGATTTTCCGATGTGTCGTTTCTTGCGGAGGAATTTGACAAATCGTTTCTTTCTTCGTCGGAAAAGAGGTCTAGAATCTTTGGAAAAGATTTTCCTTCGATAGGCCTTGTAAGATTTCCGAGGATGACAAGAGCATGTCTGATCTTCTGGACATTTGATCTGTAAGTCTTTTTTGTTGCAGACTCGATCAAGGTGCTTTGATTGTTTTAGATATTCCTGGAGGAATTTGTTCTGTGAGCACATCTTATCCAGGGCACGAATTGTCAGCTGGTAAAGTTCTCCGAGAGTGGTATTTTGGAGGGTTTTTTCGGATTGAGCAAGGAGACGAGTTGTTTCTTCTCCAAGCGGCTCGGGAATGGAGGAGAGATATGCTTGCTTCAGATTAGGGTCATTGATGCCACCGATTTGGTAGAATCGTTGGGACATCCTTTTGAAGTGTTTTTCCAAATCTTTTTTATCCATGGAACAACATTTCATCTTGAAGAATTCAGCACGTAAATTTTCTGTTGTCTGAGTGTCTTGTCCACAGAATTCGTTGTAGACGATGGAGAGTGCTTCTTCAATGTTTTCCAGTTGGAGGAATTGGAGCTGGCGATAATCTCCTAGACTTTTCCACCATTCTTGGAGTATGCCTGTGAATCGAGAGGCAAATCCGAGGAGGACAGTCTTGGTTTCCATTCGTGGCTTTTGTGTTTCGATTAAAAGCCATGCTTTGAATTCCTGGAACCTAGTATGCCATTGATGAGGAGGAATGTCATCAAGGGTGAAAGTGTGGAACTTTGAGGATTTTGCATCGTGATTATCTTGACGGGCGTCTTCTTGTTCCTCGACTTGATAGTCCTGAGAGGTTTCAGGTTGTTCCTCTTTGGTGCCTTGGGCCATTAAGTGTAAGGGACCATCATCATCAGTAAGGGATTCTTCAGATGAAAATTCTTCGAAGGTGGAAGAATTTGAAGAGCTTGATTCATCTTCAGAGGAATCTGTTGAGTCTGAATCAGGAGAGTGATCGAGAGATGAGGAGGATGTTTGTGGCTGTTGGCGTAAGGCATGAGACAATGGATTCTTTGGTCGTTGTGCCATCAACTGTTGGGTAGGAGGTTGTGGCAAATCTGTCATCTTGGCTTTGGCTTAGTTTGTTTAGACTAAATAGAAATAAATAATTTTTATATTCATGCTTCAAAAATGTATACTTTGATTTACAAAAACATGCAGCTAAAAAAAAATTATGAATTTTAAAATGAATTTCGTGGTTTTCTATGAGAAAATGAATTATGTTTCTTGTGTTTTGAAATAATGTAATAAATAACATATGTTTCTAAATCCAAATACCGTATCCCCTCAAAATATCTATACACAATAAAAAAAGAAAGTGAAAATCTAAATATGGTATCTTTTTCAACTAGCAATAAAAAAAAATGGTATCTTTTCCTGTTATATTATCTAAAAAAGGTATCAAACGATATCCCTACGAGTTAATTTTTTAAAACATTAGCACTGTTGTTGCTTCGCTGTTAAGCAACTAAGCTTTAACGTATTATTTTGCAATTATCATCTCATTATTTTTCTCTTTCCCTAACTTTTGATCTCCCTCTCCTTTTTTTTTCCCGTACCCACACACCCACGTCCACACCCTGACCTTGTTTTTAAGAGGTTGGAAACGTTTGGCTAGTGGTAGGAATCATTTTATTTTACCATATAAAAGTTTTACATTGCAATAATTTTTTTTTTTTACTATAACATGTGAGAGTTTTACACTTTTTATAACTTAGTTTGTGGTGTAAACCACCCTTAGCTAAACACCTCTTCGTCGTTACTTGCTATAATTAATAATAATAATAGAGGAAAAGGAAAATGAAAATATCTATTATTATATATCGGAGGATGAATGTTTCATCTTTGTCCTTTTTATTTTTTTATTTTCCCTCCTTGTTTTCTTTTATTCCCTCTATCTTTTGTTCCCCTTTTATTTTTATTTGCATCTTTAGTTTATTTTTATTCCTTCTCACATTTGTGCTTTGTTTTTGTTTTCCTTTGAATATATTATATATTTTCAAATTCAATCTATCAAATTGTTTTTTAATGCATATTATCAAAATACTTTCTTTTTCTAATTTATCTTTATTGTGTGTTTTTTAATATCCTCTAAAATATTATTTTATTAGACGTGACCTCCAAGTATCTTTTTTGTTTCTTTTTATTTCAGCTTTTTTTGTCTTTGTCGTCTTGATTTTCAAGTATTTCTATGTTTATGTATTTTTTTTCCTGATGTCTCTTCCAACTACTAAGTCCTTCAAATGTCACTCCTTTAATTTTTCTTATTAAAATATCTCTCACATATTATGTGTGGCATTCTCAATTATTGTTTCCTTATGGTACATCCTGATTAATTTTTATATGATTAGAAAATATTTATGGCTTATCTGGTTACACTTACCCACTCTTTTCCCACACATAATGTACATTCCAATCCATTTGATTTTTTGTTTAGTTTTTGAATTTTTTTTTTCAAATGAACCTTATTAAACGTTTTTCCTAATCTTCTCTTGTTAAATAAATTTTCTTAAATGTGCGATTATTAAATTTTTTTTACTGTAGTTAATGTTTTTTATAAGTATGGCCTTTATGAATGGTTTTCCCTTATTGTCCCTCCAAATTATTTATTCCCATATGTGCCTTTATCTAAATATTTTCGCCATGCAAACCGTCTCAAATAGTTTACAATATAATCTTCATCACTAATTTTTTCCCTTTAAAATGTACTCTGTTGTTATTAAGGAAATTACTGTAAACATGCCAATTATTAAAACCATTAGAAATATTTACCATTAGAAATGAATAACACATGAATGTTGGGGTCTAATTTGGAAGGCCTTTAACTGTTGGGCTAAAGATGAGAAGAATCATGAGATCAAAACAGTCAGTAACGAGTTTGGCACATGTAGTCAATCAACAAGCATGTAGAGTTGATTGTTTGCCGTGTGGCAAAAACCAAAAATGAAGCTAGTTGACGAACACATGAGGGACGAAGCCATCAACAAAAGTATTTGACCTAGATCGAGTCGATGTAGTTGCTTAGCTCGAGTTCTGAAGAGAAGGCTAGTCAGTATAAGGAACGAAACCACAATGAAACTGTTGTCGAGCCATGTTAATGAAACAAAAATTACGAAGTATGTCAACATAATGACCAACTGAAGCATGACACAAACACACTACATTGTTACTGTTCAAACCCATTATGCGATGTGTAGAGGATTTAGTAGGTCAATAGCAAGCCCTTGTCTTTATAAATAGGTCTAGATACCTCTGAATGAGGGGTTATAAACTTTGGGGACACACAAACGGTACTCTGATCATGTTCGAACGTACACTCCTCTTTACATTCATATTTTGCAAAAAAAGGAAACAATTTTGTACTTCGTAATCCAATTTCAGTTAGTAAAAGGCTTCTCAACAAGAGATATAGCTCAAACTATTGAGTAAATCACTAAATTTGTGGTCTAATCTTTATTTTTATCGCTTTTAAATTAAACTCATGATTTATGTTTATGCTAATACCCTTGGTGTTCTTATATGGCATTTTGATGAACCGCTTGGAATTTCTTATATGGCATTTTAATGAACCACTTGGAATTTAAATTTTAGTGTAAAAATTATAGTATGTGAGAATTTTACATTGTTACAATATTTTTTTTATCGTAACTACTAAGAGCTTTTACACTGTAGTTGGTAGGAATTAATTGGTTTTAACCGACTTGTCAAATGCCCTTTTATGCTACAAGTTCATAATTGAATTAGTACAAGCATGTATAATTTTCTCAGACCCAATTTCTAATGCTGCTAGGTTTTAATTACGATGATCAAAGGACCAACTAATCTATAGCTTGCATGCTATTTATTTTTATTTTTTGTCGTAGATACGTTTACAATGTATAGAGTTTAAATTAATAGGCCATATTTAGTTTTAATATTTGTTTTTACAGTTTTACCATGTATTTAGATTTCATTTTTTTTTTGTTTTGCAATATTTTTTATGATTTTTTTAAATCTCTTTCTGTCTCTACCCTCTATGCCGCTTGACCCTTCCATTTTTCTTACGATTCTCTCTCTCCTCTTTCACCATGGTGACTCGAAACAATCACCGAGGCTTTCATCATCGAAGCCAATCTCCTAGTCCTATTCTTTGTTTCTTTCTCTCTCATCCTTTTGCAAGATAACTCTCAATCATTGTCATTGTTTTCGTGAGAGACCTCCACAGTCGAAGTGGATCTCCTGGCTCAATTCATCCTTGTGTTACCATGATTTCTCGGTTGAATGTCTTTGTTGTCATGATTTCTGCGATTGTGATTCTCCAATTGAATTGTCTTCTTTGGTGGTGGCAGTAAAGACAACAGAGCTCCCAATTTGTTAAGATTATACAGTGAAAAGCGTTTTTAGAGAGAGGGAAAGAGAGATGATTAGGTAGTTTGACTACTAGGTCTTTTGATTTTGGGTAATTTGGTCATCAAATTTATTTGGTAAGTGAAGGTTTACACTAAAATGCCCAATGAATTGGTATTCTTGAATTTTGGCATATGAATTCATATTCCTCTAATAATTTGGACTTCATCCTATTTTTCTCATTTTTAGCCCTCTATTTTTATAAAGGTAAATTGATCATTTGGTCTTCAACTTTTCACAAAAGTGGGATTTTAGTCTTCAACCCTTTTTTTGACCAAACCAACCCAATCTTTCATTTAAGTTGTTGAGGGACCAATTTAATTATCAAACCATTAAATGTTCCTGGATATCATTTTTAATTAAAATTATTAAATTAGCCTTCAGATATTAATACATTAAAAATTAAAGGGCAAGTCACATTCATTGATTCAAAAACACTAAATCACAACCATTGGTTTGATTTTTACCCAAAAAAAATAAAATCAACAACAAAAAAGAAAAAAAAACCATGTCATTTTCAACCTCCTCATCAGCATCCATCCACCATGGAAGCCAAGCATAGCCAAACTACCATTGATCAACCCCCGTTGCAGCCCCCTCTCTATCGCACCTAGCCCCGTCGCAGCCCCCTCCCCTTTGCGACCCATAGCGAAACGTAAACCATCACGAAAAGTGACCCACAGTCAAGATTGCGGCCTTGTCGTTGCATTACTTCGACGACGGAGACCACCCCAAGGGCG
Organism: Artocarpus heterophyllus; assembly: GCA_025403435.1. NCBI lineage: Eukaryota > Viridiplantae > Streptophyta > Magnoliopsida > Rosales > Moraceae > Artocarpus > Artocarpus heterophyllus. Next base: position 13,951,292 of record CM046334.1, read on the forward strand.
GCCCTTGTCGTGAACCTAGGCGTCATCAGGGGCTACTCCAACAGAAGGGACGGGGTGAGAAGGAGAGAGGCCGACGAGCTTCTTGACTTCGACGAAGTGAGTTTTTTTTAGTTTTGTCTTTATGTTGTTTTTTTTTTAATTTTTGTATCAATATTATTTATTATTTTTACTGTTTTAATTTTTATTTTTTAAAAGGCTATCAAATATTTTACTAAAATACCCTTACTATAGACATCGTATGCTGCTCACATAACACAATAGTTAACAGAGGTTAGTTAAATTGGTTACTCAGTAACTTAAATGAAAGGTTGGGGTCGGTTTGGCAAAAAAAAATTTTGAAAACCAAAATCCCACTTTCCTGAAAGGTTGGGAACCAATTGAGCAGTTTACTTTTTATAAAACTAAACCATCATGAGAATAACAACTAAATAAACTAAATTTTAGATTTTTTACCACTTTTAAAAAGGGTTAATTACAAAACTATGTATTTTAGTTTTCATTATTTTCAACTTTACTCTCTATTTTTCGAAACCACAAAGATAACTTTTAAATTTAAAAAGCTAGTTTCAATTTTATCCCTTATAGATTTTACGGACTTAAAAAGAGTAAAGGAAAAGGACAAAGATGTCCTTAATTAAAATTAATTTATTTCTAAAACATATTTTTTTCTTGAGAAAAAAATTTGAAAGATATTTTATATATAAACATAAAACTCAAGATCTTTTTTCTCTTGATATCTGATATTTTGTCCTAATGCTTTTCATGATTTTTAAATCTATAAATATTGTCATAAACTATATTTAATTTATATACTTATCACTTTTCTAAAAAATAAGTTTTATATTTTTTTTGGCTTTGGAAAGATATTTTTAGATTGAAAGTACAACATCGATATTTCATCTAACAAAATTGATAGTATCTAGCTAATATTGTTTTGAGACATCTTTGTGGTTTCCAGTAAACACAGAGACAAATTAAAAAATAATGAAAACTAGGAGATATATTTATATAATTAACCCTTTCCAAAAATTAACTTTCGATTTTTTTTGGCTCTGGAAAGATATTGTTAGATTGAAAGTGCAAGATCGTTATTTTATGTAACAAAGATTGAGGGTATCTAGCTGATATTGTTTTGAATAGTTATCTAGCTAGTTGATATTCTTTTAAATAATAGTGCTCTCAAAGATAATTTATCAAACATGGTGGCATCAAAATGAAAAAAAAAAAGTGTAAAAGCACAGGTGCAAAAATGATATCTAACCCTTGTTTTAAGAGCAGGTCTATGGTGGGGTGTCTTTTTTTCTCCATCGATGGAGAAAGATCTAAACAGTTAAAATAAGATCTCATCAAAGCTATTAGGTAGTTTTATGTAGTCCCATCCACACTAAATTATCACTTAAATACACTAAAAATAATTAAAAAACCTATTATGTTAAAAAAACTATAAATTCAACAAAAATTAAGATTAAATTAAAAATTTCTAAGAAAACTAAATAAAAAACATATCAATAATTCAAAAAATCACAAAAAAATCATGATAAATTTTAAATTACAACATTCAATAGCACAATCAATACAAATTAATGCCTAATTAATTTTCAAACATAAATTAAGTTTCAAATTACATTCAATAACATAATTAATACATAATCAATTTCCAAACACAAATTAAGTTTCAAATTACGAAATCCAATAATACAATTAATATCCAATTAATTTTCAAACATAAATTAACTTCACATTACAAAAATAAAAAAATAAAATTACGATTCAATCAAAACCCAGATTTCGACCGCTCATTAAAAAAACCTAGATTCCGATTTCGATGTCGAGATGATTATCGTCTTCGTCATCGGACTCTGCCGCTTCTGAAGTACTCCGATCAAGAGTTTGTTTCTTCTTTCTCCTCATCCTCCGACCGCCACCAGCACGATGATCTCCCTCGCCATTCGCTCATATCGTTATCTCTCCACCGTAACCCAATGACGAAGACGACGACGACAAGAAGCCAACCTCCACATTCCGATCTTTCTCCACCGCAACCCAATGACGAAGACGACGAGGATGAGAAGCCAACTGCCAAATTCTGGTCTCTCTCCATGGCAACCTAATGATTCCAATGCTGAATGAGGAATGAATCCAAAAGGAAAAAAGAAGAAAAATCTTGGCTAAGTTAAGATGAAGAATCGGATTGGTTTTGATCTTCGATTCAGAAAATGGCCTTCACGATGGATATGGTAGATCGTCAGTGAATATAGTAGAACCGTTGAAGAAGGAAAAAGAAAAAGGAAGAAGAAAGTTTTTTTTTTTCTTCATACGTGTTATTTTATTTTATTATTTTTTTATTTTTAAGAATAAATATTATAATGGGATATACCATCATATGTAATAGGTCCTATTTTAGTTTGATGTTATCTACTATAAATTCAAATATAAGAGTTGTATCTTATCATAGGATCATTCCCTATCAGTGGAGAAATTTTGTGCCATCACCATAGCATTTAAGCTATATTTATAGTAGATAGAGAAGGACTTCCCTCGCAATATGGTTTGGACATACAAGCAAATACCCGCTTCACCTCTTCATATTTTCAAGAATTCATGCAATTGTTTTTGAACCGTCATTCTGCCATAGAGGTAGTTTCCGACGTGCATGGACAACTGTTGTTTAGCACGTCATTGTTTCAGGAAGAATCGTGTAATAGAATATCTGTGCAAAGAGTTAGCAAGTGGGGATGTAGCTCAAATGGTAGAGCGCTCGCTTTGCATGCGAGAGGCACGGGGTTCGATCCCCCGCATCTCCAATTTGCAGACATAGTTGTTGTTATCGTTCGGCTATTTTTCTTTTTTGAGAACTGATTATTGAGACAAAAGTTACAAATAAATGTCTACTAGACAATTTCATATTAATTCCTCAATTTTTCTTTATTGTTTTGTTTTTTCATATTAACACGTGTTCTGTGGCTTTGGATGGGAGTTCTTTGGGCCTATTAGCAAAAACCCCGCAATAGGACCGTGGAAGCGTAGCACAATCCGCATTCCATCCAGCTCCCCAATATCCCGTGCCACAGAGATCTTCGTTTCCCACACTTTCCCAATTTCTATTAGATCCAGTCTCTGCACCAGAATTTCTCCACAGTTACACCCCCAATCCCCTTCACACCTTCGCGATCTCGAGTCTCCAAATCAGATTTTGGGCGTTGCTTCCACACTTTTTCCGTTTTCGCGGCGGTTTTGTCTGTTTATCTTGAAGAAAATCTCGAATTCGCGGTTCTAGCGTTTCGGATCTCGCTCTCTTGCAGGTAATTTGGTTATTTTGTGGCAAATTTATGAAATGTTAATTTTGGGAAGGGGACTTGATTAATGGTTTGATTGTGGAATCTGAATCGAATTTTGCATCCGAACATGTCTTAACAGTTTTGCGCTTTGATTCAAGTATTGATTGATATGCATTGTGGGCGAATTTATTTTTTCTTGAATGGATTGTGATTCTGAGGGTTCTCTGCGATTTCAGGGGGTTATGGTATTGTAGAATCTGAATTCGGAGGCTAGGGTTTGGAAAATGCATATGAAAACCTCGCAATCGTCGTTTAGGGATCGGACGCAGGAGTTTCAGAGTGTAGCGGAGAGGCTAAAGAAGTCATTCTCGTCTGCTCCGGGTGCGAATGGGCCGAGTAGTCGGTCAAAATCGGAGGAAAAGCGATCTGCCATTGCAATCCAGTCCGAGTTTAATAAGCGAGCTTCCAAGATTGGGTATGGAATACATCAGACGTCGCAGAAGCTTGCAAAGTTGGCAAAGTGTAAGAAATTGTACCGACGTTATTGTAATTTCTTTCTTGATGGCTAGAATTATGTGACACAAATTGACTTAACGATCTCGTTTAAGGGTGGAAACGATGTACTTTTGCTGTGTTGGTAGTGGCTAATGTATTATGATCTGGAGTATCTTCAGGATTAAGCTATAAAGAACAAGTAGGCCCGTTAGTTTCGATGATATATTTGTATATTCTATATGTAAGGAGATTGTGGAATGGTTTTTCATAAACTTTATTGAGTTACTAATTACTATAAGCAGATTTCTATGCTGTCGATAATGTTGAGGTGGTCCGTCTCGTCACTGTTGTAAGCATTATTGAAAACATCATAGCGATGTGTTGCTTTTTTTGGTTTTTTCTTTGTCTGTTATTTATCTTCTTTGGTTTTTGTTTTCTGTTGTAGTGGCAAAGAGGACTTCAGTTTTTGATGACCCCACAATGGAAATCCAGGAACTAACAGCAGTAATCAAGCAGGACATTACTGCATTAAATTCTGCAGTTGTAGACCTTCAGCTCCTTTGCAATTCAAGAAATGATAGTGGTAACATCTCGAGCGACACAACAAGTCATTCGACCACAGTTGTAGATGACCTGAAGAATCGTCTAATGAGCACCACAAAAGAGTTCAAAGAAGTTCTTACTATGCGTACAGAGGTAAGGCCAACTGTTGATTTTATCCTTGCTTGTCCAATGAGGCTTGTTGTCTGAGTGGGAAAGTGTTCCATCATCATTGCTTTTATATATGGATTTATTTTACAACCGAGGTTAAAGGTACTGTGTTATTTTTGTGTAGAATTTGAAGGTTCATGAAAATAGAAGACAATTGTTTTCTTCTACCGGATCAAAGGATTCTGCAAATCCTTTTGTTCGTCAGCGTCCACTAGCTTCTAGGTCAGCTGCTAGTACTTCAAATGCCCCTCCTCCTCCATGGGCTAATGGGTCATCATCTTCGTCGCAGTTTTCTTCTGGGTAAGACTTGTCTGGATTGTGCTGAATTTATGTTGCACCACTTCTACAAGTTTACCTTTTACATAGTGGTATTCGTTTGTTTATGTATCATTCATTTAGAGATAACATTTAGTGTTTGTAATTGTACATTACTCTAGCTATTGTTTGTGATTTCTATAGGTTAGAAATTTGTCCTCTTATCTTGTATAGTGCTCTTGAAAGGCATCTAGACTTTTTATTATTGAAAAAAAGAAGCATTCTAAACTTTTTATCATTGCTAGTTGGTTCCATGATGGCTGTAGCCTTGCAGTCTTACCAACCGATGTCACTTGGCCTTGGTGATTTGATTAACGTGTAAACCATTGTGTCTATCTTTGTTGGAACCTTTTCATGGTTTCTAAACTTGCAGGCAGCAGGCGGATGGCGAGAGTCAGCCATTGTTGCAGCAGTCGCAGCACCATCAACAACAACAGCTTGTTCCATTGCAAGATACTTACATGCAGAGCCGAGCTGAAGCATTACAAAATGTAGAGTCTACCATCCATGAGCTGAGTAGTATCTTCAACCAGCTAGCAACTCTGGTTTCCCAGCAAGGAGAGATAGCCATCAGGTTTGTATTTGTTTTAGCATATTAACTAAATCTACAGATGAAGCTGACACACTAGATATAATTATTGCTTTTTTTATTTTTTTTAATTTCCAGGATTTACGTACTTATGCATGATTCTGTTATATCTTTAGATTAACAAACTGAATAAACTTGGGCGGGTTTGTGAAGCTTTGTTCATTGGTCTTTGAATGATGAACTGCTATAGTTTATGCTGACTAATTTGTTCTCTCGGATTATATGGACAGTGTATGAAGCTAGCACTTGGTTTGCTCGTTTTTAAATTAGCTGGTGGAGTGATAGCTTATTATCATTATTATCAAAGATAGCTTATCATCAGAGAATTATTGCATGGAACCGCTAGTTTTTCATTTCTGTTTTATTTGCTACCCTGCTTTTTTCTCTTTATTGTTCCCGCCCAATATTCTGATTCTCTAACATGTTGTTGCTGAGTAAGACGGAAGTTTGGTCATTGTATGATCTGTATGTTGTAGCAAGTTAAATAACCATGTTGCTTCTTGTTCCTGTGAATTACTGCCTTGCGTGGTGTGATCAATCAGAAAGTTAAGTTCTAAATCAATTTAAGTGTTGGTATGCAACTCTTACCCATATTTGATGCTATCATTGCCTATGGCTGATGCAAATCTTTTCTTTTCAGGATTGATGAGAACATGGATGACACATTGACCAATGTAGAGGGGGCACAAGGAGCACTGCTCAAGTATTTGAATAGCATATCCTCAAATAGGTGGCTGATGATCAAGATATTCTTTGTATTAATTTTTTTCCTCATGGTTTTCCTTTTTTTTGTGGCATAATCGTTTGGAAGACAGTATTGGAAAGAAAGAAAATTACTGTTCTTTTTTCCATTGTGACAAAAGCTATTTCTGCTTTTTCTTCTCCCTCCCTTTTGCTTATTTTAAACTCATGCGGACAGAAAAGATGAGTACCGGTCTACTTAATGTGATATATGTCGGATACATGTAAGTGTAAAAGTCACTGAGAACAATGTCATTTGCAAAAACTTGTCGTTTATCAGCTTTTTTGCAAGCTGTTTTGTGTATCAGCCTCCAAAAGTATAGAGTGAGCATTTATCTAGAGTGCTTTGGTTTAGAGGCAGGATTCTGAAATAGACTTGCTGTATTTCTGGACTAGTCAGGTTTTCAAGTACATCAATTATTTGTTGCTCGAAACGGCGCAATTTGTATTAATTGTATTGTACTTCGAATGCGATCTGCACTTTGTACCCAACCGAATCAGAAAGTGAGCCTAGCATCACGAGGTAATGAACTAGATGACCTTTTATGGTTGCTTTTGACTAGAACATGAAGGATATGACAAAATGGAGGAAAACAAAGAAATATTTTCTTCAAAGGAAAAAAAAATGTATAACCAATCCACTTGCAAATGGTTTCCCTGTTGCCTTCGTGATTTGTTGGCTGACAAAATTTATATACAAAGAAAATCAGCATTTTTTTTTTGGATGATAGCAAAAAAGGTTGGGGATGATGTTTTCTTTTGCTTGAAAAAGATTGTTAGAAAAATTAACTTGACGCGTTCTTGCAAATTTTATTGACGGTAAAACGGTCTTTTTCTTCCCTAAAAACTGTCATTTCTTGTGACTTTTGTGTTTTTTTTTTTTTTAGACTTGTGTATTTATTTATTTATTGACTTTCGATGAAAAGGGTTAGCTAAATTTTCCTTCAAAAGAAAGAGATTTTTGAAATTTGGGGTCCCGCTTTTGAACCCTGTATCTTAAAATGAAATTACATGTTGCTTTACAGCTAAGTTATGACTACAACCATTTAAACTATACCGTGAATAAAGGGATAGCGATATCACATCCTAAAGAAAATAACGTTTCAAAAAGTAGTTATGTTAAATGTAAAATATTCTAGATGCAGAATATCTAGATCATCAATCAACCATTTATTTAGGTTTTGTATGTTATTTATTTACACAAGCACAGTTGCACTTTGGCTCAATTACGTGATTATCACACTAGAATTTTAGAAGTCATTTGTTTATGGGCGCTTATATTGACATTTTCTATTTTACTTTTTACATACCTTTTTCTTCAACCACCTCTCTTTTTATTTTTCACCCTTCTTAAAATACCAAAAAAGTCTTTACAATTATATAGCATCATTTGTTTCTTTTTTCAGTTTATATACTAAGCAATAGTTTTTCCTTAATATATTTTTTTCCTTTTTAATAAACCAAACTTTGGACTCCAGAAAACAATAATCGATAATAAAGCTGTAAAGGTTTATATATAAATCGAACAAATTGTATTTTCTTTAAATAAAAACAAGAAGAGAAACGTAGTTTATTTTTTCCCTTTTTTAATTTTATATTCTTTATATCAAATGAAAGTTTGGTTTCTTTTACTGAAGTACACAATATGTAATTATTTATGAATCAAACAATTTACAATAATATATACAGTTATAATTAGTATATATGAAACAATAATAAGAATAAAAAATTTTGAAAAAAATAAACCACATATATTTTTTTTAATAGGAGACTCTTTCATGTTAAAATTCATCTTTATTCTTTTGAAAAAAAAACTAATTTTTTTAAAAAGGAATATATATTTTTTAAGATAAGGTGTATAATGAGTATTTTTCTTGAACATTTTTGTACTTGAGAGTAATTTATTAACAAGTTCTACAGTAATAAATAAATCTTATTAAATAGGAGCGTGTGAAAAATAGAATGAGGAATGCCACCATTTGTTTATTATGTTGTCAAAAATATTGTTAAAAAATCAAAATTTAAGGAATAATTTGTAAAAAAAATTAGAAATCAAAAAATGAACTAATTTTTATTGACTTAAAGACATGTTTAACACACTATGTTATTTTATATTAGATAAAAAATATAATATAATATAATATAATATGTTAAACAAACTTTAAGGTTATCGTGGAAAACACCAAAAAAAAAAAAATACACAAAGACAAGCGGCTTAACTTTAGAACAATGCGAAAGTTGGAGGACCATTTGGTAAAAAGCCCAATTATAAGACCTACTCTATCGGGTTCATCCGTTATGGTATCTTCTATTAATTTTTCCCTGTCCCTTTCCAAGTCTCGCATCTGACCTCACGTATAGACACACACCCATTATATATATGTATCCTTCTCCACCAAGTCTCAATCCAATCTAAGCCGTGAAAATTCATCATCTGGTCCCCCTCACACTGGCAACCCTCGACCTCGTATTTGCCTCCTTCACGAACCTCTGCAAATCGAAATTTCCCGCCGTTAAACCTTCGAAGTCTCAGAATTCCTGGACTTCCGCGAAAAACAAAACCCGTGTATCTGAAACATTGTTGTTTGTTGTTACTTCCATTGCAATTTTTCTTTTATTTATTTTGGGATTAAGATTATCTCGGTCTTCTTCCAACGAAACCCTAAATCGAGTTTCAGAGCCCCAATCGGGAAAAGGAAAAAAAATTCTATACCTTTTCGCTAAAATTTTGAGCAATTTCGCTGATTCTCCGATAATTTCACGATTTTCCTTTTTTCTAATTTTCTGGCGCTGAGAAGCTTGGGCTGATCTGGAAATCGGAAGAGACAGAGAGAGATGTTGGGTGGAGGAAGGAGAGACGACGGGTCGTTGGTGTTGAACAACACGAACGTGTTCGCGGCGCTCGATTCTTTGAGGAGGAAGAAGAAGTCTGACAAGGACCGCAAGAGCAAATCATCCTCCAAGGCCGCCCAGTCCGCCGCCTCCGCCTCCGAGCCCCAGGAGCCTGAGCCCCAGGTTTTCTGGACTCCTGCTCCTTTGAATGCCAAGTCTTGGGCCGACGTCGACGACGACGATGACGACGACTATTACGCCACCACCGCCCCGCCTCAGCCCGTATGGGGATCGACCGAGCCAGAGCAGCCTAAGGAGACTCCCACCAATGTAGAGGTTGGAAAGTTTATTTATCTATTTTTTTCTCTCGGCTTTTGCTTTAGAAAGTAATTTTTGTTATTTAGCGTTGTTCCGTTAATATTTGTCTATTGTATAACTTGTGAGTGAGATTATTTTGTGATTTTTATATAGTGCTAGTGTTTATATTGATTGAGGTTCATGTCGTTGGCTATATGTCATGATACTCGAGAATGGGGCTCCAAATTTTTCGTAGGTGTTGAGGATGAAAAATTCTTGTTTAGATTATGGTGCTAGTAGGTGGTGGATTGCAACAGAAGTTATATTATTTTATGGTAGTTGAGAATTTGCCTGGCTGAGCAAGGTTTATTTAGCTGTACTATACTTGGATCGGTTATTTTTCCTGCGTAGTGAATTGTATAGTGTTTATATTTTATGGTAACACATACATGGAGAAGAACTTTTTTCCAGCCAAGTGGATTTTTTTGTTTGGAAGGTTCTGGCATCGATGCATCTGTTTTGTACTCCATGTTATCTAAAACAGTATAGGCCATTACTTCCTATTTCTATGGCCGTGTTTCTTACTTTTCTTTATTTTATTTTTTGTTTTTTTTGCTTGCAAACTTTTGTTTCGTTTATGATAGGAGACTGCATAATATAAAATCGTGTGGATTATCGATTTTATGTTGCTCATGCAACTTGAATAAAGCGGCTGGAAGTAATTGGATAAGTTTGATTATAGGATACTGATAGTGAAGAAGATATTCTTGACGAGGGTGATGGTGATGATGACGTGGAAGAAGAACATGATCATGGAGCAGAGGTTCCGCTGCACCCTGAGCTGGTGGTGAAGAAATCTCCGGAGGTTCCTGTTGCCCCTAAGGAGGCAGAGAGGCAGCTTTCGAAGAAGGAAAGAAAAAAGAAGGAACTTGCAGAACTTGATGCCCTTTTGGCGGATTTTGGTGTAACGCCGAAAGAGCGTGATGGTCAAGATGAGTCATCTGGTAATTGGGACAATAATTTTGTTTAGAATATTGTTATGATTCTTCTAAATTTTCTTCCCAGTTGAGTTTTTTTGCCTTCTTTTGTGATAGTAGTACCTTTCCGAATCTTTTGAACTTGTCTGAGCTGAGTCTTAAGTGACGAAGCCAACAGGACGTTTATGCCAATCTATATGCGTTGTTTGGTAAGAATAATTGTAAATAAATCAAAATTGATTTTAATAAAATTGAGAAGTGTAGGTATCACAGGATTAGATAAGGGTATTTATTGGTAAATGTCTTGATTTCTTCAAATATATGATTTTGTCTGACCAAGGATCTTGGCTAATTTGCATTTGCAGAAGCTGCAAAAGATAAGGGTGCAGAGCCTAATGGTGATGGAGAAAAGAAGGATAATGCCACCACGGAGTCTAAAGGCGCCAAGAAGAAGAAAAAGAAGGATAAATTCACTAAAGAGGCGAAGGAATCAGAGGATCAGCCAACCAACTCAGAGGTTGGCAATGGCCTAACAGACAAGGCAGCCGCTGGAACTCAACAGACAGAGGAGGACGTATCTGCTGTTGATGTTAAGGAGCGGCTAAAGAAGATGGCGTCAATGAAGAAGAAGAAGTCAAGTAAAGAGCTAGATGCTGCTGCAAAAGCTGCTGCTCAAGAGGCCGCGGCAAGGAGCGCAAGGCTTGCTGCAGCTAAGAAGAAAGAGAAGGGCCATTACAACCAGCAACCGGTGCGGTAGAGACTCAGTTTTGTTCAACACATATAGGAGCATGTGTCTCATGTTGTCATTGACCAAAGTATGTGTGAAATAAATGGTGAGCTCTTGGTCTCTCTGTCTCTTTTTTTTTTTTTTTTAATTAGTGGAAGTTGGTATTAACTGTATCGCAATGAACTATATAGGAAGTTTCGTGTTCGTTTTTGGGATCTTATTTTTTGTTCTGCTGTCATGGGCACATGTCATGGAAATTTTTGTCAGTTTGGAAATTTTACTCAATGGAGAATTTTTCCGTGGAAAGTAGTTCAACTTGATCGGATCTGTGAAATGTACTTCTTTTTCTTTCATGTGTTAAAAAGTTGGGCATGTCGAGTGTGGGCGATTTGGCAGCATGGGAATGTTCGCTTTTTGTTTGGCTCGTCAGTTTTTTGTGCAGAGAAATACTTTTTAAGGTTTTTCATGCTATTTGAGTGGTACTTGTCTATTTACGCATTCATTCGCTTCTCCTTAAACGGGAAAGCCTAAAACCTCTTCGGCGTTCTTTAGAAACGGTTGGCTAGTGTAGCATAAAGCACGTGACATGACATTATCTGAGTTGAAGCTGACAAAATCTTTATCTGCCTCCCTGAATGAACGTTCCCGCGTATCTGCAATTTTTTATCGTGCGGACCAAATTTGGGGTTTGTTTGGCAATGGCGTTAGAAATTATTAACGTTTGTTTGATACCTGAGTTTGGAATCACGTGGTTTAGAATTTTATGGTTTGAATTATGAGTTTTAACCTCTATTCGATATGAAAGAAAATTGGATGGAAGGAAAATGGTGGATGGATTTTGGGATGAAAATTGATAGATGAGGGTGTATGGTAGGAGGAAAGTTTGGATAGAAAGAAAAATGGGATGAAAAAACTACCAAGTAAGTTCTATTATATTTTCTCCTCTCAAAATTGGACGAATTATTAAATAAAAAAAATTGCCAGTTACATAAATGAGACAGAATTATAAAATTATCCATAAAAAGCTTATTTTTTACAATTTCTATTGTTAAAGATTGATAAAGGTATGTAGTCTAAATTTATTTAAATTATTGTTAATTTGGGGTTGAATCTCTCTCTTGTTAATTTTATGTTTTGTTGTCTTCATGAATTAAGAAGAATGTTGAATTTTTCTTTCTTTTTTTTTTTTGTGAAAATTGAAAGTGAAGAATTATATTGGTTGTGTTAAGTAAAAAAGTAATTATATTGATTATAATTTTTCCATCCTTTAGGCTTTACTTTCAATACCAAACACATAGAGGTAAATTCATTTTCTTTCCTCCCTATCATATCAAATAACTAAAAAGAAAACTAAAATGCTTTCTTTTCTTTTAGTTTTTCATCCTTTATAATTTTCCTTTCCTTCTTGTTTTCTTTCCTGCCTACCAAACGCAAGGTTAAACTGTGTAGTTTAAATGGTTGTTTTGATTGGCATTTGAAATGTTACAGTTTAAAAGGAACATAAAACATCACGTCAAGTTTAAAATGAAAATTGGTATTTGAAAAACTATTTATGAAAGAAAACAAGAATGAGAATGGTTTAATCTATAGAAAATAATTCAAACCGTGTGAACTTGAGAATAAGAGGTAAAGTTTGAATTTTAGGTGTTTTAATCAGTTTAAAACCTTCTCTATAGTTTGAATTGGTTTAAGTTATTATTCTAACAAATTTAATATCAACTATAAAGTTTCAACTATGTTGCTAAACACATTATTAGCAAGCTTTTATTGATGGGTGGCTTTAGCCTTTTCCGTTTGCCGGCTAAAAGTAATCAAGAGACTCAAAAACTTGTTGATAATAGAAAGCATCGTGTATATAAGTTATAATTACAAACCAAGGTTTAAAAAGAAAAAGAGAAAACAAAATAAAATTTTTAGCATTTATATTTATTAAAAATTGAAATTGTGAATTGTTTATTATATATAAAATTTAAAAACAATAAGGGTCCATTTAGTAAATAGATTCGAATTAGTAATTTGATTTGAATTAGTGTGGTTTGAATTAGAAATTGAGTTAGTGGTTTGAATTGTTATCTGAGTTGACGTTTAGATTTGCATTTAAGGTTTAATCCGAGTATGGAACAAAATTAGAATTTGTGTTTGGAGAGATAGTGAAAATAGTTTTTGATTTATCAACAAATCTAATAAAATCTTAATGTTGATGATCCTAAAAAATATGCCATATGGATCTTAATTTATTATTCTCTTCGCTATGAACACAATGAAAAAAGAATAATCTCAATTTGATAACAAAAGAATAAGTTATGATTTTTTCTCTCAAATACAAGAGAGAGAATTTTAGCTTTTATTGTAGCAGAGATGTCCGAGTATCAAAAGTTTAAGGGGAGTCAAGACTCTAAAAACTTAGATTCTTGATACTCAAAATATGTGGATTTTTGGGGAAATAAACACGTATCCAAAGAATTCTTAATACTCAAATCCAAACTTAAGCCCAAAGAATCCAAAGAGGTCTCGAAACAAACAGACCCTAATATTGTCAATTAAAATATGCGGAGTGTTAAAGTCATTGGCTTGATAAGAGCATATAAATAAATTCAATATTTTATTCCAGTTGATTGGAAATAATTAAAAAAAATAGAAGATTGACATTTTATTTTTTTCTCTCTTATCGTGTAGTCTCATTAATAGCTCATTTAGCAAAGTTGGTTCTAACCAACTTTTTAGTTAGAAATAGTTTAAAGCTTCACATGTTACAATAAAAAAGGAAAAAAGTTGTTACAATGCAAAGCTTTCACATGCAACAATATTTACAGTTCTAACCACCATACCAAACACCCTATAAATCATCATTCTTAATTTTGTCCAAATACTTGAAAGATAAAGGGAAAGGGAAATATATTAGTAACTACTAAAGTATCAAAGCTAGCAAAAAAAAAAAAAAAAAAAATCAACACATGTTCAAAATGTGGAATAAAATAAATATACAAAAACATGGTTGCTATGGTGGAGTGCACCCACTCGTGAGGATTGTTGAGGGTGAGCTCGGCGCCACTGCCGAGGAGACAAACTTTGGTGGTAGGCTAAATAGCTCGGCAGAGCCTTTAGGGAGCAAACTACCGACCTCAACGGCGACACGTACTTCGTCCGAGGTGCTTCTCAGGGCCCCCGAAGGCTGCGCCCCCGCAAGCTACCACCTTAGACTACGCACTCGAGTCAAACTAATTTCACTCACAGGCAAATTGCTACTCGCCACTACAGGCTGACAAATGGCAAATAACTCACCATTCGATGAGTGCTAATCCATCAACGGGGGAACGTGACACTTGTCACCTATTGCCTGACATGCCTTGATGTGACACCCGAGTCATAGGCAAAACCCACTTGACACCTGATCCAAGTAGCAACTTATAAATAAGACGCATTTATTGCATTCTAGAGAGAGAGACTCCTTCCCACCTAACAAGCTCCCGACCTCTGCCGAGCAATCCCTGCCTTGAGCTTTGGAGAGCCATTGTCTTTTGATTGACTCCTTATTCTCACCTCTGAAGCGCCCCTCCACTTGTCGTAGGTACGCCGTGCCGAGTAGAGGCAAGCCGGGGAAGAGTTAGACCGTGCACAGCCGCACGTGGTGTTGATCCGACACCAAATCACAGTAAGCATCAACAAGGATATTGACCACAACTTTACGATTTAAATCATATGACACTTATGAAGCAAATGTGAATCGGTTTTGTACGGTGGTGAGGAAACAAGTCAAAGTGAGGATGTTGATTAGGTTCATCAGTTGAACCATTGTCATCGCGTGCCTAGCAAGGCTGTTGTTGTGCTTTCAACCTTGAGGCAACACGAATGACATCGAGAACCTGTTGCGGAGTTGTTTTGGTCTCTTTACTTGGAATTTCAGGTGCGCGTTGATTGTCGAAGTTGTTAGCCATCAGTAGTTGAACTAGAAGATCTCTGCGTTGGCGATATGAAGGCCCTACTGTGGGCGTCAAACTGTAGACGTTGGATCTACAATCAATTATAAAATGTGTTAATCGAGATTAATACCTTATTTTAAATGGATTTGAGCTATCAAAACACCGTTATTTGGATCTATTTAGCTTTAAAGCAAACTTGTCAAACTAATTGCAGAAAACAATCAACAAATTGGAACCGAATGAAATAAAATAATTCTGAAGAAATAAAAGATACCACACGAGCATATTTATAGTAGTTCACCCTATAAAGAGAGCTGCGTCAACTGTTCTTCACTATGTTTGAATTCAAGAAGATACAGATTACAAATACGAGAGTAAGGAGAAAATTTGATATGGTATGTTGTACTTTTCTTGCGTACAATTGAAGACTATGTCTCCGTATATAGAGGATGAAGAACAGTCATGGCCTCCAACCGACTGATAGAGGAGATTGATTATGTTAGAGGTAACTGTAATAGTAGCCGCGTGTTGATCTGTGATAAGTCTCAGGAATCGTGCTCTCCCCACGTCTTAGTTCGTGGATGGACATGCTTATAACTGTCAGTTCATGCAAATCGATTCCATCGAATGAACAGTTGGAAAACAAACCTGGGCACAAACCTTCAATAGCGGAATGTTATCCAAATAATACATATCGATTTCATATGGGATTGAACTGATCGATTCCACCGAAGCCTTAGTTTAGCTTATACTTATGTACTTCTCACATCGAATAGATGAGTTGCTCGGTTCTGTTCGACTCACTCTAATTACAACAATGAACCGCCATTTTGAGCCTTTAGGCAATTTAGGTCTGACCAAATTGTACCCCAACAGAACCTTCCTCCAAAGCCGTTGATCGACGAAGTCCTAGTTAACTGACATCAATGAAATTAGGGTTAGGGAGAAATTTGCGATTTTCTTTAGTCCTAGGGGATGTTTTTACTTGTATATGTATAAAGTAGTAATTTGGTAAATTAATTTACCATTCTCAGTAAATCAATTAGTAAATATATCATATAATTAAGTTTATTTAGTAATTTATTTGGTATAAAGATGATTTACAAATAGTTGCCGAGTAAATAAAATAACAAATACATGATTTACTAATATTTTATTAAATTTTAAAAGAAAAATAATATGTAAATATCATGACTTACCATTTCTTTTTGCATTTATCAGAATCTAAAAGAAAAACAAACTTTAAACCCTAAAGTTGAAAAATATACAAATTAACTCTCAGGCAAAAAAATCCTAACCCTAATATCCTCCGCTATTACCACGACAAACACGCCAATCGTTGACCTTTGGGCAAGTTTCACGAGTGCAAAGCTTGGTTAGGATGTACCCAAAAAAAAAAAAAAAAAACTCAAAGACGCTGAAAATGACTGGATCGTTAAGACTATATCATTTTTTAAATGGTATGGTTTGGTTCCAAAATATTTAACTGGGGTTTGGACTAGACCGGATCGTTTGACTATAAATAAAAATATATGAATGCATATATTAATTCTACCTCTCAATCCTTATTTAGTGTTTGGAGTTTGGATGATTGCATTATTATATTTAGATTTTGAAATTTTGATGACTTGCATTATTATTTTTAGAGTCTGGAGTTTGGAGGATTGTATCATTTATAACTTTGTTTTGGATTTTTTTATGTTATCTTTTTATTAATTGTGGCTTGTTATTTTTGTTTTGTCTCTTTCATAATGTTGTTTTTAGTTTCTTGGATATTTAGAGTTTTGAAAGTATAAAATCTAGTGTAAAAAATAACAAAAATTTCTTAACAAAATCCCAAACTATGGTTCAAATCGGACCTAACCGTTCTAAAACAGTTCAGTCTGGTTCAGTCCTAATACATTAAACGGTTCAGTCTAGTTCTGATTTTTTCCAAACTACCAAAATAGTCTAATCCCAAAAACATGGTGGCTTTGGGACTAAACTGGGCTGCGCACAACCTTAAGCTTGGTAGCGAGCCTCGACAACGTTGTCTGTGGGAGAGTTCTGAATTTTAAAACTATTGTTTTGAAAGCTAAAAAACTTTTTATTAGTTTTTAAAAACAAACATTTTCTCCATAATCTCTTAATAATTATTTTTTTAGAACATTATTAAAATATTTGACATAATGATAAAAATCATTTGTTAAAATTATTTTTATTATAATATGTAAAAATTTTACATTGTAATAATTTTTTTATTTTAATATAATATATAATTTTTTTATTATTTATAAAGAGGATAGTAATCTAACTATTTTATGCCAAACACCTTCTACATCTTTACATATAGAAAAGGCACTCCACAATCATCACCAGATTCAGATTTCATGCTTTGCACGTCTGGACCCCAGCCAAAAGCGTTAAAAAAAATCCAGAACTGGGGAAAAGAATATTTATTTATTTACTTTTTGCCCCAAAAAAAAAAAGAAAAATAAATGGAGTTCGGATGATTGATTGACCCACACCACAATATTCTAAAATCATGTCCAATAAGGTTATAATCGTCATTTCGCATTTACAGATGGCGGCTTCATCAAGAAACCATATTTTCCCCACACTTTCCCACCCTCACAACTCAGAGGAAGAAAAAAGAAAAAGAAAAAGAAAAAGAAAAAACTGACATACCGGCGAGAAAATTTCTGGCGAGGCAAAGAACTTTCTCACTAAACCCGATAACACCAAAAAGAATCGAGAAAGAAACACAAGAAGAGAAAAAACCCAATACAGAGTATCGATCTTCCTTCATTCGAAATTTCAATCTCAGCTCGAGAAAAATGCTTGTTTCGATTTCTCCAGGTTGTATTTTCTTACCAAGATTTCCGCCTCAAATCCTTTTCTCTCGATGTTTATTTATTTGTCTGTTTGTTTGGTTGGTGCACAAAATGAAAGTGTTCGTTAGAAGGTCAATTTTTATTTTTTTGCTCTCACGATTCGCAGTAGTTCTTTCCACTACTGTTGTCCTCTCTCTCTCTCTAATTATATTTTCTAGGGAAAAATTTTGAGTTTGGTTTTCGCGGAAAATCGAGTGAAGCAAAGTAGTCGTGAATCTCGATTGATTTAGGGCTGGTTTTAGTTTTGGTTTTTCTTTTTGGCTCAAAAGGGGAAAAGGAAAAGAAAGGTTTCTCACTCTTCGAGAAAACAAATTCCGCTGTAAATGACAAAATTTCGCCGTATATGTTCCATTTTCAGTTGCCTTAGGCATTTGTTACTATGGCCAAAGAGCTAGGGCTTTTGAATTTTCTTTTTTCGGACGTTATGCATTCTTGGAGCAAGAATAAATATTGAAAAAAAAATTTCCATTTCCTTTTCCGGTAAACAATCTTCAGTTGCTGAGCTGAAATTATTTATGGAATAATAATAAAATTCTTTTTAATTCAACTTTTTACACTCTTGATTTTGCTTGTTCAATTTAGTACACAGTTACTAAGCTTATTATTTTTTCCCCGTCTTATATTGATTTGGTGTCCATAGTTTATTGAACCTCATGTTGCTGCCTGTATAGGATTGGAGTGGCTGTTCTTTTCGTATTAGTGTAATTTGCTAGGGGACTGGGAGCACCCAGCTTCTTCGTCCCCGACACATGGGTCGAAATTGACTGTTTTGTTATATAAGGGAAGACCATGAGCGGAAAACTCCATTGCCCTTTTCTTGGGGTTCCACTTCATGCGTCTTCTTCAAATGGTAGAAAGGTGGGAAAATTTATTTACTTGGATGGAGGGCAGCGGGGCAAAAGGCGTTCTCGCAGGTGCCTATGTGCAAATCAGAATCCTTGGATAACTCAAGTGGTTAGATTTTCGCATTTCTGTGGACAAAATGTGGAAATATTGAAGAGCAATTTGGGGTCTAGATATGGAATGAAGGTTGAAGAACGTCTTTCTCGAAGCAAGGCTTTGGCAAGCTCTTTGGCTCCTCTGTGGAAGGAGGGGTTGTTTCTTATTAGATGCTCTGTTTTTGTAGCTGTAATTTCTGGGGTGTGCTTGTTAGTGTGGTATGGGCGGACAAAAGCCAAAGGGTATGTTGAAGCCAGGCTTTTGCCGTCTGTTTGTTCTTCACTCAGTGAGTATATAGAGCGTGAGCTTGATTTTGGTAAGGTTCGTAGGATTTCCCCTTTAAGCATTACGTTGGAGTCTTGTTCAGTAGGGCCTCATAATGAGGAATTTTCTTGTGGTGAGGTGCCCACTATGAAAATTCGTCTCCATCCTTTTGCAAGTTTGAGGAGGGGAAAGATCGTGGTTGATGCTGTTGTGTCTCATCCAACTTTATTGGTCGCACAGAAGGAGGATTATAGTTGGCTAGGGATACCTTCATCTGGGGATGTCATTCAGAAACATTTATCAACTGAAGAAGGAATTGATTATCGTACAAAAACTAGAAGGAGTGCTAGAGAGGAAGCAGTTGCTCGTTGGGAAAGAGAAAGGGATGAATCAGCAAGGAACGCTGCAGAAATGGGATTTATTGTTTCTGACAAGGGTTCTAGTCTATCCGGAGATGATTTTTCAAAAGAAGGCAGCAGTCATTTAGCAGAATTTACAAGATCGGACTCTTTTTTATGCACGGACGAGAGGATTCACTTGAGAGATCACCAGTGCCGGGACACAGGGGTGGATTATGATACTAAGCATGCGGATTTAGAGAAATCATTTGGTGTGAAAGTTCCTGGTTCGGGGCTTAAATTCTGGTCCAGAGTGATACAGGGGCCAAAAAAACACAAATTCAAAAGGAATGCTAATGGAAATGATGTCTCAGCATCTGGAGTTACTGCCAAAAGAAGAATTCTTGGGCGCAGTGCAATAGCAGCTGCTGCATATTTTCGAGGACTATCAATTAGAAAATCTAGCGGGCCTTCAGCCTTGTCAGGAGGTTACGATGTTAGTAATCTTGATACCCTTTTGGTGGAAAATGAGGTTGTTACTACTGCTGACACATCTAGCTCAAGCGATGTAGGAGCAAATGCCAATTATTGTGGTAAAAGTGAGGATGGAGGAGGTGATACTCTCATCAATGGGCATACAACTGATGAGATACCAAAGAGCCAGGAAGGTCATGCAGCAGGAAATCCAACCTCTGAACAGCTCGACCATTTGCATCATTTAAAATGGCCAGTTTCAATCTGGCCACTGAGAATTGATTCAAGTTTATCCTCTTTTTCTAGAAATCTGAGGGATCAGTTGTATTGCTTTTTCTTCGTGCCCATTCAAAAGCTGATATCACATACAAGTCCCAAGGTGGACGATATTGTTTCAGAACTTTCTTATAGGGAAAATGTAGTGCAAGAAGATGGTGTTGGAAAGACATTTCCAGTAATGCTTGATTCTGTCCATTTCAAAGGCGGAACGCTAATGCTACTTGCATATGGTGACAGGGAACCAAGGTGCGAGGCACTCTGTTACGTTTACTAGTAATTCCTTACTGATATTATGGTGTTTTTAACAGTTTAAATTCTATCTAAGCTTTTTATTGAACTTAAGACAGTTTTTTTTTTTAAGCCAAATTATATGAAGTATCTCCTTATGCTGTTGCCTCTAGTTGTTAGATTTGTGCCTTTGATACTTTCTACCACTGATGTGAAAAAAAATGCTGCTAAGAATAGCACGGGAAAAAGGCGCAAGAAAGATTTGATGGACAGAGATTGGGTATTTGATTGATATATTAGCAGAAAGCCAGAGGGCATTGTGACAGAAATCTCTATTTCCGTCTATTTTCCTAATTGTGATTGTGAAAGAATCTAATCTTCATGTATGTCTAGGGAGATGGAGAACGTCAATGGACACGTGAAGTTTCAAAATCACTATGGCCGGGTTCATGTACAACTGAGTGGCAACTGTAAGACGTGGAGGTCAGATTTGACGTCTGAGGATGGCGGCTGGCTGTCTACAGATGTTTTTGTTGACATTGTGGAACAGAAGTGGCACGCCAACTTGAAAATTGCCAATTTATTTGCTCCGGTAAGGTATACTGCATGTTGAATATGATGCATTAATTATTATTATTATTATTATTTGCAGAGGAAAGAATATGATACATTATTGAGACTGTCGAAACTTCTATTTGCATTTTAGGTTCTTAAAATATTTATGTGCTTTTTTTTTTCTAATGCAGCTTTTTGAAAGGATTTTACAAATTCCTCTCGAGTGGTCTAAAGGCAGAGCCACAGGCGAGGTGCTTCTGGTGCTTTTATTTCAGTTTTACATCTTTTCTTTTACTTCTAATTGCCAAAATTTGTTTGAATGTATCTGAAACAATAAACGAGCCCAGATTGTTGGCTGTTATTTTTTTATGATGCTGGCTAACATCCATTTCATCTTTAGCATCATGAAACCATTTTGTTGGAGGATGGAAGGGCGGTTCGTTTTGTGTTCTCATCTTTATTATGTCTTTTTCGTTTTGCAGTAGCCATGTCACAATTCTTTTTTGTTATTTGTTTTATTATTAGACAGTAGAAAATCAAGTCTAGTTTTGGCTGTTTTTCGGTGGCATTAGTTATTGGAATTCCTTGTCAAATTTGAGATATTTGAAATATCCTCTTCTTGCAGGTTCATATGTGCATGTCTACCGGGGAAACATTTCCAAATTTTCATGGGCAGCTTGATGTTACAGGGTTGGCTTTTCACATATATGATGCTCCATCTTGGTTTTCTGTACGTTCTACTTTCATTTGTTTGATGATGGAGGAAATAATTGAGGTCCATATTTTACAGATACCTAAACCAATTGCCGGATTTAGGCATTTCTATGTTTGTTATGTAGTAACGTGTGATTTACTTACACAGGCTCATAGCACAGCCACATCATATTACATGTGTATACACATGTTTATGAGTGCCCACACGTGCACGCGTATAAAAATTCATGCTTTTTTGGGACAATTACTCTCTACCTTAAGATTGTAAAGTTGATATCAGCTTACATGTTGGAAGTCATTGCTTCATGATTATCATTTTATTATTATGAATGATCACTGAGTTTTTTTATTGTGCATGCCAAATGTACAGGATATTTCAGCAAGTTTATGCTTTCGTGGTCAACAAATTTTCTTACATAATGCACATGGATGTTTTGGTGATGTTCCTTTAGAGGCTTCTGGAGATTTTGGAATTCATCCCGATGAAGGAGAGTTTCATGTTATGTGTCAGGTATCTCCTCTCTATGCTTGTAGTTTGTACTTGCTGATCTTACAAGGTCAAAACGTGGAAGCTACAGATTATTTAACTATTTGTTTGAGTTTATGTTATTGTCTTTCTTGCATCCTGATTGAATCACAATTGTCAGTCATTGCATAGAAGTTCTAAGGGCCTTTTTTTTTTAATCACTTGAGACATCTGTTTTAGTTTAAATAAAAGTAGTGTCTGCCAGCTTTGAATTATTCGTCATTGTATTATAATTGATTCAAGTTATCTTTTAATCTTTAAATTAGGTTGCATGCTTTCATATCAATTAAACTAGTAGCATAAAAACAAAACAATAGAAGCTAGTTTTGTGTTCTGTCTTGGTCATTTAGTTCATTATCAGAGAATGTAATTCCTAGCAACAAGAGAATTACAACTGATATGTCCTCAGTTTATCCTACAATTCCTGATTGGTTTAGATTTATTTGCAATAGGTACAGGAGGATTTTCCCATGGTTGGCCTCTTTTATTGAAGTTATGATACTAAGCTTGGATTGAAATCTTGGGGTGGCTTATTGTTATTTTCCTCTCGTGTTTTTAGTGCTCCAGTCAACTCATAAATTCATAATCTTTAAATAAAAATGTCATTCACAGGTTCCTTGTGTTGAAGTAAATTCTCTGATGAATACTTTCAAGATGAGACCTCTCTTGTTTCCGGTACGTGCATCTTGAGCTTTTTGATCTGTGTGTTTCTTCTTCCTAGGCAATGAAAATTACTTCTACGGTTGCTATTTTCATTTTCACTCATAAATAGACATTTTCTCAGAGGAAGGTACATAATCAAGGAGTTAGTACTGATGCAAGTTCATCCTTACTTATTCTAGCATTATTGGTCACCATTTTCTTTATTGGTTGCAGCTGGCTGGTTCAGTGACTGCTGTTTTTAATTGTCAAGGACCACTGGATGCTCCTATATTTGTCGGAAGTGGAATGGTTTCTAGAAAAATGTCTTATTTAGCTTCTGATTTTCCTCCATCCGCTGCTTCAGAAGCTGTTTTGAAAAGTAAGGAGGCTGGTGCCATTGCTGCATTTGATCGTGTTCCATTTTCATATTTATCAGCCAACTTCACCTTCAATACTGACAATTGTGTAAGTTTCGGCATGGGCAATTAATTAAATGGTCAGTCGTCACTTTTTATGTGCAGAGGTTATATTCTTGTAATCTACTGTGTTATAGGTTGCCGACTTATATGGAATTCGAGCGAGCCTTGTGGATGGTGGTGAAATCCGAGGTGCAGGAAATGCATGGATTTGCCCGGAGGTATAAATGCTTCTACGAGACAGGCTGTCTTTCTCATTCTTAATCTGGATGAATGTTCTGTTATTATTTTTCTTCTTTCTGCTAAGAGGTGTATCTCTTTACATGTGCACATCGTAATTGCTTGCTGTTGTTTGCTTAATCAACTCATGGGAAGTGAGGTTGCTTCTTCTCAATATTTTGAATGCTCTTTTGCTGGTTTACTTCTTAGAGAACTTTCCTCATCTTTCTTGATACGTTACATACACTATGGTTGTACTTTCCTTAAGTTGCAGTCCTACGTGCATGGGCTGGAAACTTTTTGGTCTTAAGCCTAAGTGCGGTTTTCTGACTAGCTGTTAGAAATGGAACAATACTTTCTTTCTTTCTTTCATTCGTTCATTTTTTAATCTTTGGAACTTCTGCCTATCCTTGTTTTTCAAGATTAATCTTGGTGTAGAGTTTTTGACTTTTACAGGGTGAGGAGGATGACAGGGCAATGGATGTGAACTTCTCTGGCAGCTTGTGCTTTGACAAAATAGTGGATCGATATATGCCTGGTTATCTGCAATTAGTTCCATACAAATTAGGGGATTTAAATGGAGAAACAAAACTGTCTGGTTCCTTATTGAAACCGTAAGAGTCTTCACTTCATGCTTACAAACGATTTTTGGTGCTGCTCAGTTTCTTTAATTTTTATCTACTTATGCTAACGGTTATTCAGGAAAAAAAAAAAGAAAGAAAGAGGAAGATGTCTTGAAAAATCTCGACAGTGCATTACTGTACTCTGTTATGGATGTTCCATAGTCACCAATTTTGCTGATGTCGCGTTCTTTCTGTATAGGAAGTTTGATATTAAATGGATTGCACCAAAGGCTGAAGGGTCATTTAGTGATGCTCGAGGAGACATCATAATCTCACATGATTCAATTGTTGTTATTTCCTCATCTGTTGCTTTTGAGTTAAACACAAAGGTTCACACATCTTATCAAGATGAATACTGGCTAAACAGAAAGACTTATGGTGCAAAGAGTGCCGTGCCATTTATTGTTGAGGGAATCGAGATGGATTTGCGGATGCGTGGTTTCGAAGTCTTTAGCTTGGTCTCTTCTTATCCTTTTGATTCTCCAAAGCCCATCCATTTGAAAGCTACGGGGAGGATCAAGTTTATGGGCAAGGTCTTGAAACCGAGCAGTATAACTAATGAGCAAGATTTAAGTCTCGGGATTAGCAAGCAACAAGTGAAAATAACAGACAAAGGAGGAAACTGTCTTGCTGGTGAAGTTCTGATTATGGGCCTCAAATTGAATCAGTTGATGTTGGGACCTCAATTGGCTGGACAGCTGAGCATTTCAAGTGATTGTTTCAAGGTAATATAAAGGAGATCTCAACTCATGGTATGCGCTAATACGACCAAAATCTATAGAATAAGTTAAATGTTTTGCTCAAGGTTAAGTTGATTTGCTTGACTGGTTAAAGCAAGTTAAGAAGATTACAAAAGCAAAGACGCACAAAAAAGGGGCATTAAACTAAAGTTGGAAATTTGTTGGGTTCAAGTTACTAAGTATTTGAGTACTCTCTTTGGTGCTTCGGGCAGGCACCAAAAAAAAAAAAAAATATATATATTTGATGTTAAAGATTCAGTATGAAAACAAACTTGTCAGATCAGTAGAATATTGCCATATGAGTGCATGTGGGGGGGTTCAATTAGACACATTGTTTATGGAAAAGTGAATTTGTCACGTTCTTTGAAATGCTCAGGGAATTAGAAAAGTTTTGAATGACTGAAATGCTTGAGATGAATATTGTTTAGCATAGGACAGGTTTTATGGATCATCTGAATAGCTAAGGAAATTAGTCAGATATTAGCAACTGTAGACCTATCACTGTTGCATAATAGTGTTGAAAAATACGTAGAAACAACATTGAGAAGAAAGAGACCTTTTCTATTCTGTACTCAATAATTTTACATGGCTATGGTCAGAATATATACAAAGGAAATTGCCCTGGGTAAACTAAGAAACTAGCTAAAAAAGGAAGAAAACTAAATGCTGTGATCCTTGACTTTCTCCTAATCACATCCCTATTTTCTAGTACACAATTACAGCAGATTTCTAGTAATCAATTACAGTAATCAATTACACAAATCAAGGTATACTATAATAAACCCGTATCTCTCAACACTCCCCCTCAAGCTGGTGAATATAAATCTTTTATTCCCAGCTTGTCAACAATTCCTTGAAAGGTTCCACTGTCAAGTGCCTTTGTTAGAGCATCTGCTAATTGACCGCCAGTGGGAATGTATGGAGTACAAATCAGTCCGCTTTCCAGTTTTTCCTTGATGAAGTGTCTGTCCACCTCAATGTGTTTAGTCCGGTCTTGTTGTACCGGATTATGTGCAATGCTAATGGCTGCCTTATTGTCGCAATAGAGTTTCATTGGCCCGCTCCACTCAACCTTTAGGTCGTTCAGTACAATTTTTACCCACAATAATTCACAGATTTCTTGAGCCCTTGCTCTAAACTCAGCTTCTGCACTTGATCGGGCTACAACGCTTTGTTTCTTGCTTCGCCATGTTATCAAATTTCCTCCAAGGAAGGTACAATAGCCTGTAGTAGACCTTCGATCTACGGGAGATCCTGCGTAATCTGCATCTGTGTAGACTTCAAGAGAAAGTTTGGAGTTTCTTTTAAACATTATTCCTCTTCTAGGGTAGGTTTTTAAGTATCGAAGCACCCTATAGACAGCTTGAAGATGAGCCTCCTTGGGAGCATGCATGAATTGACTAACAACACTCACAGAGTAGGCTATGTCTGGCCGTGTATGAGAAAGGTAGATAAGCTTCCCAACCAACCTCTGGTACATTTCTCTGTCTACAGCTCGATCTTCAACAGCTTCTCCGAGTCTATGGTTTTGTTCAATGGGTGTTGCAATTGGTTTACTTGCTAACATTCCTGTTTCCTTTAGAAGATCAATAACATATTTTTGTTGTGAAATAAAGATTCCTTGTCTGGAATGTGCTACTTCAATCCCAAGAAAGTACTTTAATCTTCCCAGATCTTTTATCTCAAACTCCTTGACCAAGCATTGTCTTAGAGCTTGTTTTTCTTTTTCATCACTTCCTGTCACAATTATGTCGTCTACATACACTATCAAGACCGTGACTCCCCCTGCGATCGAGTGCTTGATGAAGAGTGTGTGATCTCCTTGACTCTGCTTGTATCCCATAGTTAGCATTACCTCCGTGAATCTTCCAAACCATGCACGAGGAGACTGTTTCAAGCCATACAAAGCCTTTCTTAATCGACATACTTTATTCCCTTCAATTCCCCCAAATCCTGGTGGGATGCTCATATAAATTTCTTCTTTGAGATTTCCATGAAGGAAGGCATTCTTCACATCATACTGGTGTAAATCCCAATTAAAACTGGCAGCAAGAGACAACAGTATCCTTACAGTGTTCATTTTTGCAACTGGTGCGAATGTTTCTTGATAGTCGACCCCATAAGTCTGAGTGTATCCCTTAGCCACTAGCCTTGCTTTGTGTCGCTCTAGTGATCCATCAGCCTTAAACTTCAGGGAAAAAACCCATTTACATCCTACTGTTTTCTTTCCTTCTGGTAGATCGGATACCTCCCATGTCTTATTCTTTTCCAATGCAGCCATCTCATCCATCATAGCTTTTCTCCATTCCTCTTTGGATAATGCCTCAGATAAAGTGCTTGGAATCGAAATTTCATTTAGACTTGTGAGGAAACTTTTATGGGTTGGTGAGAAGTTCTTCAAGGTTACAAAATGGGACAAAGGATACAAAGGTCGCTTGGTACACTCACGAGTTCCTTTTCTCATAGCTATGGGTATGTCTAGGTCTGTGATCTGAGTTTCAGGAAGTTGACAATCAGCACTTAAGGTGGGGTTAGATACTGTTACCTCATTCTCAGGATTTGAATTGGTGGCTTGGATTTGCTTTGGATCCGGAGATGGAGCTTCCTTTCTCGAGTACACCTGTTCAAATCTGAAATGATCAAAGACTTTATTATCCCTTATTGGAGACTTGTGTAGACTAGGACTTGGTGGAACAGAAGATTTGGACTCAGATTCGGATGGAACAGAGGGTGTTGGAATAGTGGACTCAGAATCAGTATTCGTGTCTTGATTTGGTGACTTGGGTGTGGGAGAAGGAGGTAGATCGAGCAAGAAAAAATCCTTATCTTCCATGATAGTTGTCTCCCCCTGAAGGTAAGGTTTGGTGAAATATGGTTTTGCTTCCACAAATGTGACATCAGCCGAGACATATAGTTTTCTAGTTAGTGGATGGTAGCATTTGTAACCCTTTTGAGTGGATGAGTACCCGACAAACACACATTTAAGGGCTCTAGGATCCAATTTTCCCCGGTTATGATTATGGATATGAACAAACGCGGTACACCCAAATACTCGAGGAGTAAGATTGCTTGTGACTCTAAGGTTGGGATAAAACTTGGAGAGGGCTTCCATTGGGCTTTTTGAATCTAAGACTCGTGAAGGAATCCTGTTTATGATGTAAGCTGATGTAAGCACTGCTTCCCCCTAATAATGTTTTGGTACATTGCGATAAAATAAAAAAGCTCGTGTACTTTCTAGAAGGTGACGGTTTTTTCTTTCAGCTACCCCATTTTGTTGTGGAGTAGTGATACAGGATGATTCATGAATAATTCCTTCCTTTTGAAAGTAAGGAGATAGGACTTGGTTAAAATAATCCCGAGCATTGTCAGTCCGAACCCTTTTTATCTTTGTACCAAACTGATTTTGGACCATCGTATGGAAATTGGGAAAAACATGGCTTACTTCATTTTTATTTTTCAGCAAGAATATCCAAGTAACCCTAGTGCAATCATCAATGAAAGAAACAAACCAACGAGAACCAGAAATGTTTGGAACTGTTGAGGGTCCCCATATGTCACTGTGAATTAAATAAAAAGGAGAGAGTTTTTTTATTGCTAATGGGAAAAGAAACCCGAGTGTGTTTTGCATACTCACAAATATCACAGTGAAATTCTTTAATGTCTAATCCCTTAAACAAAGAAGGAAACATAATTTTTAAGATTGCAAACGAAGGATGTCCAAGGCGGTAGTGATGTAACCAAATGGTATCTTTATTGGAAGAAGAGAGAAATGACATGGATAAATTTGTTTTGATCATATTCGATTGTGTGGATGTCTCGAGATAGTACAGCCCGTCCTTTTCCTTAGCAAGTCCAATCCTCCTCCTCGAACCCTGTTCTTGAAATTCACAGTAAGAGGGATAAAACGTAACATGACAATGTAAGTCCTTCGTAAGCCTTTGAATGGACACGAGGTTCGTGGATAATTTTGGAACATGTAAAACATTTTTAAGAACAAGATTTGGCGTAATAAGGACATTTCCTACTCCTGCTACTGTGGTTGTAGTTCCATCAGCAACAAAGATCTTCCTATTACTTGGACATGGGGTATAGGTAATGAATTGTTTTGATGTGTGGGTCATATGATCTGTGGCTCCTGAGTCTAAAATCCATGAATCCACAAGCACTTTATCGAAAACATTTAATCCAAGAGAAAAAAGAGTTTCACCTGAAAGGGCTAAAGAGCAAGAACCAGATGAGGGCTTCTCAAGTGAACCCAGTAATCTTCTTAGCTTTTCAATTTCTTCATCTTTGAATCCTCCGGGTCCTTGTGTTTGATCTTGTGCTACTTGTGAAACCATGTGGGCTTGACCTTGTTGTCGTTGCTGTGGTCCTCCTTTATTTCCCCACTCTCGGCTAGCTGGCTTCCCATGTAATTTCCAGCAGCGTTCTTTTGTATGGCGCGATTTTTTGCAATAAGTACACCAGAGCTCATCACGGTTTATCCCCTTGGCTACTTCTGCCTTTCCAAGTTCGGCATCTGGTGTCCTTTCCAAGATGAGACTTCGCTGTTAATTTCCAGCTGCTACAAGTGCCGAGGCATCAGTCAATTTGGGTTCAAGCATAACTCCCCTTCGACTCTCTTCAGCTCGAATCAAGGAGATTGTTTCATTAAGGGATGGAACCTCTGTTCTCCCTAGAATTTGAACTCGAACTTGGTCAAAATCAGGATTTAAACCTGCAAGAAAGTCATAAACTCGATCTCTTTCAATAAAATTTTTCATTACAGCCGCACATTCAGTGCATTTAGGTCAATTACTTGGTAATAATCAAGTTCCTGCCACAAATTTTGCAGTAAATTAGCATATTCGGTCACTGATTTACTCCCTTGTTTGGTTGCTCCCGTCTTGGTCTTGATTTCGTATATAAGTGCAGCATCATGGACTTTGGAATACGTCTGGTTTAGGGTATCCCAGATTGCCTTTGCAGATGGCAAGAACATACATGTGTCGCTGATTTCGGGCGTCATGGAATTCCACAGCCAAGACATAATCATCGAGTCTTCCTCATCCCACACTTCGAAGCTTGCCTCTCCTTCCTTTGGTCCAGTCCGCAGCAAGTGCTTCAATTTCCCTTTCCCTTTCCCTTTTAGAAAAGTCCGAACCAACTGAGACCACTTCAAGTAATTTCTACCGTTGAGTCGGTAGGCTGATTGAATATTCTGTAACTTGCCTATTGTGCGTGGGACCTGCTCTTCCTCCACTGGCTGAGAGTTTTGGATAGCAGGGCTGGGTGATGTTATTTCTGACATCCTTGAAGAACCGGTTATCAAGACCAAATAAAAACAGGAAAAAAAAAATTGTAATGCAGGCACGTTGCAGTACAGTAGAGGGTAAGGGAAGACAAATGATGGACGATTATGGCAATGAAGGCCAAAAAATAGTAGCGGAAATGAAGGCTGAGAAGATTACTCTGTAGCACAGCGAAAAAATGAAAGAAAAAAAAGGTAAAGAACTCTGCTGTGGTTTCAGAAAAACAGAGGAAAAAACGTGGTAAAGGTTGGAAAAAATACTCTGTTCTAGTTTCAGAAAACAGAGTAAAACAGGGCATAAAAAACAGCCATAAAAGCTGGAATTTTCAGGTCCAAAAAAGAACCTACAGCTCTGATGCCATGTTGAAAAATACGTAGAAACAACATTGAGAAGAAAGAGACCTTTTCTATTCTGTACTCAATAATTTTACATGGCTATGGTCAGAATATATACAAAGGAAATTGCCTTGGGTAAACTAAGAAACTAGCTAAAAAGGAAGAAAACAAAATGCTGTGATCCTTGACTTTCTCCTAATCACATCCCTATTTTCTAGTACACAATTACAGCAGATTTCTAGTAATCAATTACAGTAATCAATTACACAAATCAAGGTATACTATAATAAACCTGTATCTCTCAACAAATAGCGTATTACTCTGTATGCTATTTTGATTACTGGGCCTTTCTGAAACCCTGTTTCCATTAACGCAGCTGGATGCCTCAGGTAGGCCAGATGAAAGCCTCACAGTGGAGTTTGTAGGGCCATTGAATCCTAACAGTGAAGAGAATTCACAAAATGGAAAACTGTTGTCTTTTTCCCTTCAGAAGGGGCAACTGAAAGCTAATATTTGTTTCCAGCCCTTTCATTCTGCTAACTTGGAGGTACCTGAACTTAATTTATTATTTATTTTTGTTTTAAAAAAAGGAAGAGAAAAACACATGCAAAGCTTGTTCTGTGCTTGTATTTTCTGGTTGCAGGTGCGCCATTTGCCGCTTGATGAATTGGAGTTGGCTTCACTCCGGGGGACACTACAACGGGTAAGCCAGATTTGATGCTGCTTGATTTACTTGTTTTCTGGATTCCATTTCTCCCCCATTGTTGATGGTCTCCTTAGCACATTTTAGATTGTTATAGGATGGTTAAAACAATGGATTAAACGCTGGCAGAAACTTTCCGAACTGGGAGTTCTAAATTCACCCTTTGTGGCAGTCACACAATTTGGTGAATTCTTCTAAAGTTACTAGAACTGGAAGAATGCAATAATAGATTGTTACAAGACACTAACCTTTACAATGGTATGGAAGGCCTTTTTGTTTGAGTGGGAAGGCCATTTTAAGCTTCCAGATTTGCACCAAAATCTGTGCTGCTTGCTCCTATGTACTTCCCAGAGAGAAATATCACTGGTTTTGTTCTACTGGTAGTTTTCTGATTTTGCACCAATCTTTTCCCAAGCCTTCAGCTAATAATGTCAATATATGTTGGCAGGTTTTTTTTTTATTATTTTTTTATTTTTTTTAATCTATGATAGGGTAGAAGTCCATTTTATAAACTCTGTTTTCGAACCTTGTGATCACTTCCTGTGGTAATTGTTGGTTCTCATTTCAGTTTGAACCTTAAATTAGTTGGTTGTCCGCTTTCAGGCAGAAATCCAGCTTAATCTTCAGAAAAGAAGAGGTCATGGAGTGTTATCTGTTCTTCGGCCAAAATTCAGTGGTGTGCTAGGTGAAGCCCTAGATGTGGCTGCTAGATGGAGCGGTGATGTTGTGAGTATCCTTACCATATCTTTATGGGTTTAAACTGGCTGGAATTCCTTTGTGGAACGATCATCTCTCTTCTACGAATGCTATCCTCTTAAAGTTGATGCCGTTGCTATAATTTTGTTTTTGATAATTTCATATATGTTGTTTGTTGGGCTCATTTGACATTCTTAATGACGTCTAAAATTGTAATTATTATTTTTTTAATTTTTCAATTTGTTTAGATTACTGTTGAGAGAACTGTTTTGGAGCAAAGCAATAGCAAGTATGAGCTTCATGGAGAATACGTGTTGCCTGGCACCCGAGACCGAAATCTTACTGGAGGGGAGAGTGGTGGCTTGATTAAAAGGGCAATGGCTGGGCATCTAGGTAGTGTCATATCTTCCATGGGGAGGTGGCGAATGAGACTTGAAGTTTCCCGAGCAGAAGTTGCTGAGATGCTTCCCCTTGCAAGACTTATTTCTCGAAGTACAGATCCTGCAGTCCATACGAGATCAAAGGTTGTATTCCACGTGAATGTGTAAGGAATGAGTGTGCATTATAATAATCATGTGATATCTTTGAAGATTTAAGTGCTTGAAGCTGAATCGAATTATTTAAGAATCTGGAGATAGAAATTGCAGATTCTGACCCTGAATATTTACATTAAACCACAACATCGGAGGATTTTCTCATTTTTTTACTTGCCTCTTCAATGTTTTTCTACTGGAGTTGAATTTATTTCATAGTAATACACTATATTTTGAGAAAAGGTTTCTTTCTTTTATTTTTTAATTGGAAGAAAAGGATGCTGGAATGAATACTTATTTTGCTTCATTCATGAGTGTCATTTGTTCAACTTTTGAAAAAAAAAAATGTACCACTGGAGTTGAATTTATTTCAAAGTAATAAACCCACACTAAATTTTGAGAAAAGGTCTTTTTTTTTTTTTATTATTGGAAGAAAAGGATGTCAGACGGGATTTCAACCTCTATAGATAGAAGAGAACTCCACGAACAGTGAAAACTGTATATAAAGTTGTGTTCTCTGAACACTAAGATTTATTACTCGATTATGTATATGACTAGTTACAGAATGTGAAGTTGAGTCGTATGTCATAGGCATATCATATAACTTTGTTGATGGCACGTGGTTACTTTATTCGAGTGGTAATTGTCTGCATTTTCAGCTTCTTACAAAACATTTGAATATCCTTTGATGGCTATGTAAAATTTTGCTTTTATAAATGTAATCTTCTAACCATGCATGTTTCGTTTTCATTTTTCTGCAGGACTTATTTATTCAAAGTTTGCAATCACTGGGGTTGAACACTGAAAGTTGTAAAGAACTGCTTGAGGTAGTTTGTTGACGATGCACTATATCTTCATCTCTTGTTTGAACCGTGTTCACTTGATGCCTTTCAACCAGTCCCTGTTTCATAGTAGTGTTCAGAAAATTTTTTCCCCTTTTTTGGAAGAAAGTAGGCTGCAAAGCTTGCAGTCTTTATTTTGATGAAAGGAAAAACACAAGAAGTGGTGTGTGAAAGATGGCACATAGATGGTAACACAGTGGCTATTAAGCTGTAGTCAATCCGTTGCCGTTGCGCCTTAGCACATCTGTTTTCTTGCTCGTTGGCAGCACACTCCTATTCTATCAACAAAGCTTATTGAAATCGAAGCCCTTCTTCCTATGGTTAGTTAGGCAGACGCCTTCCTATCTTTGCTAAAGCTGAAAGAACTTGAATGGTAGACCTTCGAAAATCAAAGAATTTTTGTATTAGTGCGGTTGATGAACTATGGCTATTGCAGAAAGGCTCGCTCAAGTTGAGAGGAAATACAATATGTAGGGAACAATCTGTGCGAATGCCGGAGACTCTTAACAGCCTTTTTTTTGGAGACACCTGCGCCATTGGCCTTACCCGGATCTAAGTTGTTGATCCACTTTCTCTAACGGTGAGGAGTTGGCACATTTCCAATGCTCATAGTGGAGTGCTCATTGTAGAGAAAGACTGGGCCACGGGAAAATTTTCAGGGGAGGTCCGTGGGGGGGTTCTTATCCCTAAAGACTGACAAAGAGTGTTAGGATAGTAAAGGTGATGGATGACTAGGAAGTAACTTTCTGTGAGAGTATTTTATCACATAACGTGGATGCACTTTCTGTATTTTACATTGTTTTCTTAATTTGGAAGGTCATTTTATGTTTGTAAGTCATTTTCTACACGCCAAAAATGATAAAACACCAAACACTACAAAATGATTGTGTGAAAACAAATGTTATTGGACACAAATTAAAATTTTCATTTCCTTTATTGGCTATGAGATTTCTGCATTTAATCATTTGGCGACCAGTTCCTTTGTTTTTGTTTTTGTTTTTGTATTGTTGTATTTTTTTGTTTGTTTGTTTGTTTTTTTCCCCTAAAAATTTTGGTTGTAACTGATCTGTGATATTAGGTTATACATGGCCTTTACATATCATCAAATGAGGTAATTCTGGAAGATCTAAGTCTTCCAGGTTTGGATGAACTTAAAGGTCGCTGGCGTGGTTCTCTTGAAGCAAGTGGTGGCGGCAACGGAGATACAATGGTGTGTACCTTTCAATCTTTTAGAGGGCACTAATTTAGATGTTTTTATATCTAAATATGCATTTGTAAATTTTAACATAGCAAGAAGATAAATTTTTCCTTGAAGGATCTGGCACTTGAAAAGTTTTATATTGAGGTTCTGGTGTGCATTTCTCACTTTACAAATGGTTGACTACAATGAATTTTACTCGTTTTCTGTTATTGTCAGTTGAAGGGAAATTTGATTTCTTATTTTATTGGCTAATACCCTTTTTTGGCTGGTCTTGGCAATCATGCTCTGGTATTTTGAAGCTTAGGTACTATCATTTCCCTTTGATATCTGGGAAGAATTGTCTATATGTTACTGCTAATTTTGTTTATCGGTCTTTGGTCGAAAGCTATTGTCTTCCTATTATTGGATTTGTTATTGCTTGTTTTTCAGGCAAACTTCGACTTTCAAGGTAATGATTGGGAGTGGGGAACATACAAAACTCAGCGTGTTCTTGCAGTTGGTGCTTACAGCAACGATGATGGTCTGCACCTGGAGAAAATTTTTATTCAGAAGGATGATGCCACTATCCATGGAGATGGGACTTTGTTGGGGCCTAAGAATAATCTTCATTTTGCTGTTCTAAATTTTCCTGTTAGTCTGGTCCCGACTCTATTTCAGGTTGTTGAATCTTCAGCTAATGATGTCGTTCAATCGTTGAGGCAATTTTTAGCACCAATTAAGGGTATATTGCACATGGAAGGTGATCTCAGAGGGACTCTTGCAAAACCAGAATGTGATGTGCAAGTAAGGCTCCTGGATGGTGCCATTGGGGGTATTGATCTCGGAAGAGCTGAAATTGTTGCCTCTCTATCTTCGTCCAGTCGTTTATTGTTTAGCGCAAAATTTGAACCAATTTTCCAGAATGGTCACGTCCATGTCCAAGGAAGTATTCCTGTTACTTTTGTCCAAAATAGCATGTTAGAGGAAGATGTAGAAAAAGATATACGTCAAGTAACTTGGGAGCGTGGTTGGGTGAAAGAAAGAGACAAGGGTTTCAGTGATGCCAGCGAAAAGAAACTTTCCAGAGAGAGAAATGAAGAGGATTGGGGTACTCAACTAGCTGAAAGCCTCAAAGGCTTAAACTGGAATATACTAGATGTAGGAGAAGTTAGAGTGGATGCTGATATTAAAGATGGAGGCATGATGTTGCTAACGGCTTTATCTCCGCATGCCAACTGGCTTCATGGAAATGCTGATATTATGCTACAGGTACGTCAAGAAGCTTATTTATGGGCGGCTAATTTTATATTTTAAGCATTCTCTCTGTCTCTGTGTGTGTGTGTGTGTGTGTGTTTTTAAATATTAGTTTTGTGTTTCAATAAGAAGCAATTAGATTAGAATTTACTTTCTTTGACTTGTGAGGTTTTTCAAATATGTAGGTGAGAGGGACTGTCGAACAACCAGTGCTCGATGGGTTTGCATCATTCTACAGGGCATCTATCTCTTCACCAGTACTCTGGAAGCCACTAACAAACTTTGGTGGCACAGTTCATATAAAGTCAAATAGGTTATGCATCAGTTCGTTGGAAAGTAGGGTTAGCAGAAGGGGTAAGCTGTTCATAAAAGGGAACCTGCCTCTAAGGACAAGTGAAGCAGCCCTTGGTGATAAGATAGACTTAAAATGTGAAGTTCTTGAAGTGCGTGCAAAGAATATTCTAAGGTTCCTACCATGTCTTGGCCTTTGTTTTTTCAATGGATGTCTTTCCTTGAATGCATAACAAACTCCTATGTTGGTATCGGCTTTACATTTTGTGTCTTCTAAATTTCTTGTGATTGACTTTCCGTTGGCTTCTTTGTTATGAACACCTTGTGTGTTTTTTCAGACTGGAAGTGCATTTATTTTATTTGGTTTACTGTATGTGGATCTTTTATAGCTGGTGTAGCTGCTTTTTCTTACATTATGCTTATCAGAGAAGGCTAATGGTGTTCTAAAATCAGTGCCCAGGTCGACTCCCAGATGCAGATAACAGGTTCCCTATTGCAACCAAATATTTCTGGAAATATTAAACTGAGCCGTGGAGAAGCATATCTACCACATGATAAGGGTATTGGAGCTGCTCCTAATAGATTGGTATCGAACCAGTCTAGGCTTCCAAGTGGCAGTGTTAACAGGGCAGTTGCTTCGAGGTATCTTTCACGGTTTTTCAGTTCACAAACTGCTGCTTCAAGGACCCAGTTCCCTCAACCCTCAGGTAAGAAGGCATCAATGCTTTGACAGTTTGTGTGCAATAATGTTTTACTGTTGCTAAACACTATAAAGTGCTGCCGTTTCACCTGTTTAATTTTTCACACGGGCAGTTGAGTCATCTGAAGTTGAAAAGGAAATGGAGCAAGTGGATTTCAAACCAAATGTAGACGTTCGGCTCAGTGACTTAAAGCTTATTCTAGGCCCTGAATTGAGGATAGTTTATCCTTTGATTCTTAATTTTGGTGTTAGTGGAGAACTTGAATTGAATGGTCTAGCTCATCCAAAATGGATTGAACCTAAAGGCATCTTGACTTTTGAGAATGGTGATGTAAATCTTGTCGCTACTCAGGCGAGTCTACTTTTCTTGAGCTCATTTATTCTTTTCCTGTTTAGAGTTGAAAGGTTTCCAGTGCAGATCTAGTTCTACCTTGTTTTGTCTTTTTATTGGCTGGATTTTGTTTCATGTTGAGCTAAAATTTATGTGACGAATTCAGGTCAGACTTAAGCAAGAGCATCTGAATATTGCAAAATTTGAGCCCGAGAACGGACTAGATCCGATGCTAGATTTAGTTTTGGTAGGATCTGAGTGGCAATTCAGGATTCAAAGTCGGGCCAGCAATTGGCAGGACAAACTGGTCGTGACTTCTACGCGGTCCGTCGAGCAGGATGCCCTTTCACCCGTAGAGGTAACATCTGTCTTCAATCGAATTTCAACTTCCATCTTTCAGGAAACGATCAATCCAACTGGAATCAGAGGCAGAAAGCTTTGTCTTACGGGATAGGATTAAATATATTTATATATAAATCAATCCAACTGGAATCAGAAACTCAAAACACACACACACACACACATATTTCTATATATATGTATGTATGTATATATATTTATTTGAAAGAAATCAATGCAGAGGCTTAAGCCACGGATTCATCGGAGCCCATGCATCAAAGGCGTAACCCTCTTTTAAGCAAAGCATTTTGCCTTCAATCTACAATTTGACACCTCAAGTGATTTTCAAAACAATGTTTCAGTACAATGCGGAACTCTAGATTTGATGCACATATTTTTGTTTTTCTAGTGTGCTTAAAAGTTTCTTCTGATCTTTAGAACCAAAGAGAATGTGCTGTTGCAAAGATGAATCTTTGCTCCTATTTTGTTTTTATGTGTGTGTAGTACGGATGGAGTTGCAAATTGATAAGAAAATCTTTTTTTCCCCCTTGTTTGCATAGGCTGCTAGAGTTTTTGAGAGTCAATTGGCAGAGTCCATCTTGGAAGGCAATGGTCAGCTTGCATTCCAAAAGCTTGCAACTACAACACTTGAAAAACTCATGCCAAGAATTGAAGGAAAGGGAGAGTTTGGTCAGGCCAGGTGGAGGCTAGTTTATGCACCACAGATTCCTAGTTTGCTTTCTAATGATGGTGCAGTTGATCCTCTTAAATCTATTGCCAGTAGTATCTCATTTGGTACAGAAGTTGAGGTGCAGCTTGGAAAACGTCTTCAGGTTATTTTACTGAAAAACCTTCATCTTTGCTTTCAATTATTCATTTCTCAAAATTGATTTTTAAGCTTCTTTAATGGAAGTGACTTAAACCAAGTTATGGGACCATAAGGTACTATAAGTAACGACATGCATGATTCCTTTCGAAAAAGTAGATGGTGGGGACATTATATGGCACAATACAAATTATCAAAAGTGGAATGTTGTTAAATAGAAGAAAAGAGAGAAAGAACTAAGCACTTCCGAAATGTTTTTCCCCCTTTCTGAATTGAGGAGCACTTGTTTTATGTTTCATTTCATTTGTCGCAGGCCTCCATTGTTAGGCAGATGAAGGACTCGGAAATGGCGATGCAATGGACCTTGATCTATCAGCTTACAAGCCGCTTGCGCATACTACTACAGTCTGCCCCATCAAAAAGGCTCCTTTTTGAATATTCTGCTTCATCACAGGATTGATTTGTTGGGCTGTTTGCGCAGCTTTTCGTTGGTGATCCACACTAGTGCTCATGGCGATGTAAATGCAATTCCTTTCCAGAATTGACTTTCTTTTTTAGTGTTTTGAGATAGAAACACCTTATTCCTAGTCCCCATGATAAGAAAATTCAATTAGAATTATAACACTGATAATGTAGTTATAGATCTTTATTCTTTGCTCAGAGTTGAATGAGCTTGTTTGTATGTCCAGCATATTTGAAGTTGTACATAGTCCAATATCAATGAAAGAATAGTTACCGTATAATATTTCCAGCTAATAAAAATGTTGCTATTAAGTACCTTCTAACCAAAAGTTAATGTCTTTGTTCGCTATTTATGTTGGATTAATTTGGTAAGTTCAGGATCGACCTACTGATTTGCTTAAATTATAACCTCCTGCGTTCAGCATAATGGTCGAAACTGATTACAAATTGAGATATACCACCATAACCCTTTAGGCCACCCGAACAAAGTATCCAAAAATCATAGTTCCCATTAATATTACTATTTCTGAATAAACTTTCAAGTAAAAGGCTTAAGTAATGACAAGATTTTGATAAACTATCAATACTATTTTTGTGTGAATATTTTTATTATTATGTACTCATTCTACAAATGTTACCACAATTCATATAATTTAAACTCATTTTTGTTAATTAACACGAGGCAAGCTATAATAAATAACCCTTTTAATTGAAATCAAGTTTTGAAAATATTCATAGACGAGTGAGGGCAATCTAATTGGTTGTAAGTCCTTCCATTCGTTGAGGGTTCGAGTCAAGGTAATGGTATTTCCCTCTCTTTGTATAAAAAAAAATAAATAAATTGCTGGTTTTTATTTGTATAACCACAATAGCTTCATCTTCTTTCCGATTCTCTTCTTCTTTTGTAGTATAGCAGACTCTCTCTGGGGTTGAGTTAAAATCAATGCCAATTAGTTGTAGCATGAAAAAGCTATTTTACCATCGGTAAAAGAGAATTGAGTTGGATCTTTGCTAGGTGAGATACTAAATGGAACTTAAATATTTAACTCGTTACAACATACGAAAAAAATTTCCTCAAAATCCTTACTTTGTAGCTGGGAATTAGGGGGGCAAACGAAAAAAATAAAAAAAAAAAAAAAAAAGAAGCAAAGAAAGCAAAAACAAAACGAAAAAAAAAAAAAGAATTCACCAAAATCTCCAGGGATCCTTGTATGGAGGAACATATTCTTCCGTTGGAGGGAGAAGGCGAAAAGAAGCTACCGTTTTTTCGAGCACAGGTCCCATCTGCACCACAAAAATATATCAATGCAAAAAGGCTAGCAAAATATATCTGATTTGAACTAAATATTGCTCAAAATAAGAGCAGAGACCGAGAGAGGGAGAGAGTTTTACTGTGCTCCATTGCTTGTTGAGGGTTGAAGCATTCCGTGTGTATAAATAACCTGCAACGCAGTGAGGTTTCTTTAGAATGAAATTTTGAGAAAGGAATTAGTATAACCAAATGTAGATTTTGTACATTCACAACAAGCACTCCAGATATGAGAGCCCTACCATCTCGTTCAGCCGTTGAAGAAACATAATGCCGGAAAATGTTTGATTCTTGAGCCTGCATAGCATAATTGTAAGCAAGAGACCAGAAAACCATGTAATGAATGAATGGTATCTTTCCATTGAATTTACTGCAAGAGGAACGATAGACTTGCAGTTTTTGTAGGCGACTTGCGAACAAGATACTCGTAATACCAGTACGGTTCACCATCGATCTGAACAAGAAATTGAGTAAAACTCCTACACAGAAATATACTACATACATAACCAAAACCACATTATTTTGTACTCATCAAGTAGTGTTTCAAAAGGAGTACTTCATTAGAATGTGTATCAAGAACTGAACTTTAGCTCATGCGCTGACTTGACTCGCTACAAAAAAACTGTGGCACATCAGTTTCAACTAAAATTGACTTTTAACCAAATTAAAGGACATATATGATGGATTTCTATTCTCTGTAGAACTCGAGCTAAATTGTAAAGAACATGGAATTTTAACAATTGAATATGTTGCCCAAACAGCGACTCAACTTTCATGAAATACACAAGCGAAACATTACCAGAGCAGCCTTGGCAGACAAAGCAGAGTCGGCAACATCTTTTGCAGTCCATGTGCTCGTGTGCGGATTTCAGAAACCTTGAATTTGGGGGGCCTATCTGAATTAAAAGAAAGGGAAATCATAAACTGCCGCAGAAAACAACCAAAGGGGAATCGCCCTAGCAAGTACATTGTTTCATCAGAAGCTACCGTTATGGAGATGATCAGATTATCGATGATGTCAACATGCTCAGACACAATGTGCAGGCGTGCATCGGCTGCATCAGGTGTGAAACAGTATGGGTGATTATCATGGATAGAATCAGCGTGTTCTTTAGCATTATCAGAAACATATTCGGAAATGGTACTTCCGAGTATTTTCAAGAAAATTTTGGAATATTTGAAAATGAACTTATGAGATAGCCGTGCAGCCGATGAATATCGTTCTGGTTTTCTGGATTCCACCCTTCAAACGGATGGAAAAAAAAAGAGTCAGTGATCCTGTAACTTAAGATGGGGCGATTAAAGTAATGAAAAAAGTATTTTACTTTAGGCACAAATATAAAATAGTTCACGAGAAATCCCTTCAGTAGATTTAGAATCATGGACTGTAGAAAATATGATTTATCATTTGGCACCTCATTGACGTAGCCAAAAATCAACAATGATACCTTGAAACAAAGCTGAGTTAAAGTCATGAGGTTTAAACTGGCAATAGTGGAAGATATTTTCCCAAGCTTCTCCAATTTTATTTGTAGAATAATTTCCTATTCGCCTACTTAATGCTTGTACGTAACCATATTATATAAACTTGCAGAGATGCATACCATTTGAAGAGGAACTTCTTGGATAGCAACTCTAACGGATAGA
This sequence comes from Artocarpus heterophyllus, assembly GCA_025403435.1. Lineage (NCBI taxonomy): Eukaryota > Viridiplantae > Streptophyta > Magnoliopsida > Rosales > Moraceae > Artocarpus > Artocarpus heterophyllus. The sequence continues at coordinate 13,992,743 of CM046334.1, forward strand.
GATAAGAATAAGCATTTATTTCATCTACCAACGAAGCCATCTTCAAATCCTCCTCTGCAAAAGACCCCTGCATTTCAATTGCACATAATTATGTAATGACTATAATTTATTTTCATTGGTAGAAAAATGGGTATTTGTGTAGCAAAATATGAAGAAGTGAAATTGAAATGTACAATTTTTTTTTTTTGGAATATTCTAGATATAATTAAATTACATAGCGATTATTATAATGATTTTTAAGTTCTATGCTACAAAATTAGGACAGTAATTATTACAATGACTTGAATTTATGTTACTTATAAAATATTTTAAATCTTTTTGTCAAGTAAGATTATGCTTTTCAAAAATTAAATAAAAAACATTAGTTAACCTGACACATCAATATTAAATAATGTTCGAAATTAAAGACCTTAATTAACCATTTTTTACCATTAACTCAAGCTGCCAAGTATTAGGCCACAACACAAGAGTTTTATATATTAAATTGAAGAACACCCATTTTTCAAGAGGCTATGTGAGAGAGAGAGAGAGAGAGAGAGATTACCTGACGAGGGGAAGAGTGATAGCAGAGAAGAAGAAAGGCCAAAGAGAAGGAAATCCCGTCTCCAAAAGAGACGTCGTGAAGTGGGTTCTGAAGCAGCACTTGAGTAAATTTGTGAAGCGCCATTTAATCCACAATTCTTGTTGTGATGCATCGTAATCCCACTCTGGTTTCTAAGCTCGGACGAAGAAGAAGAAATATTTCAGACATGGAATTCAGAAACCTAAATTCGTGTTTTAGAGAGAGATAGAGAGAGAAAGAGGGATGGCAAAAGAAGAAGAAGAAGAAGATGACAATACCTGAAGAAGAAGAGTTTTTGAGGAAAGGGATGATGAGTACTGGGTGTGAAGAGAGAGAGGGAAGGAGAGAGAACAACCATTTTTTTTCTTATGTTTTTGGTAATCAATTAGTCCTTCTCTCTCTTCCTCTTTGCCTTTCTCAGACTGCTAAGTGCTACCTCATCCACTACGCTCTGTAAATTTTTTTTTTTTTTTTTTTTGGCAATCAGTTCTGGACTTGTATGGGAGAGACAAGGGAAGGAGATACATATGAGCTTGGTTTCTCTGCGAATTGCATGATTTCTTTTCCGAGAACTGACCAACAGAATTCTGCCACCTTTGCATGTAAAAAGCCAACATCCCAAGTTCGTTGCTTTTTTTTGGTTCCTGCCCTTCTTTCGTTGTGTTATTTTATTTTTATTTTTTTTAAGGTTGAGTTCGTTACAAAATAGGGTGAATTTGACCGATACTTGTACCGATATACTATTTAAACTTTAAAACGTATGCATTATACCCTTAAAAGTATAATATTCCTTCAAATTTATTTCTTAAATTTTTAAAATCGACCCTATTTGATGTTATTTTAAGAGTTTTTAAAAATATTTTTACATATTTTTTAAAACAAAAATTTCAAAAAAACTTTCAGTACAATTCTACAAAAATTCTCATTTTCAAAAATAAAACCATTTTTATCTATTTTGAAAATACTACCATGGATAAAATTGTTAAATTTTCATTTGATTTAATATTAGATATGATACTTAAGGTAATATGAATGCTCTTTTCACTTTAAAGAAACTAGTTGGACACCGAATTCTCGTATAAGATGGAGGAAATGTGAAGAACTTCTATAATTCAAGTTGGTTCTTTAAAGATTTTGAATAGACCGATGAATTTATTCTTTTAACGAGGGTAATAAGTATAATTTTGTTTAAAAAAATGTTTTAAAGTTCAAAGAGTGAATATAGAGAAGTATTATAATTCAGGGGTATACATGTGTATCTTAAAGTTTGAAGAGCATTTTGACACAAGTGATATAATTCAAGGGAATTCATAAAATTTGTCCTAAACAATAAAACTACATAAAAGTTTTATCTTTCAAAAAAAGAAAAGAAAAACCATTAATGGAACTTAAGCAATTTTTATCATAAAGAATGCAATTTTGCTCCATGGATAAAACATAGGTGTTTTAGCTGTTGGTTTAACTTTTTAACGGTTTGATTTGTGACTGAAAGCAGTTTTATATTGTGCACTATGAATTTTTAATCTAAAATCTTAATTTATCAGCTTAAACACCATGCTCCACCAGTAAAGCAAAATTACCTTCTTCACCGTGAGAATTCCCATCATTTAAACTTATACCAACAATGATTTAAATACTGATTCGTAATCTAATCAGCAATTTGACATTTAGAAATACGTATTAATAGTAGATGTCTCTACTTAACCCCTTTTCTTTGTTTATGATTTTCGAGCTACTGAAAAGAAACAAAGACCAACCAAGTAAACCCTGTACTCGAAAACAAGTCAAGACTTAAAACTTTGCATCTTGGCTTAAACGGGAGTTGTGTGTTTTCTTCGGGTGTTCTAATGATGTTTGTACTTTGGAGTTGTTCTAGACTTGAAGCATGTCCTATAATTTATTAGGAAACTTTCATGGTCCAGGAAGAATAAAGTCCGATGATTTGTGCGTTTGGCGTTAAAACTTGCAAACTTAAAGCGTTGATCGTATATGTTACAATGCACTCTCAAAGTTTAAAGAGAATACGATAATTTGCACATTTAAGTATTATTCTTTCAATTTTAAGCGTTCAAATTGTAATATTTTCAAATAGAAACTTATTTTAGGAAAAACAAAAAAACAAAAAAAAGAGCAAAAAAACAAAAACAAAAACAAAAAAACGACAACATAGTGCGAAAGGTCAGCTTGCAAAAGTGAAAAGAGGAGACATTGGCCATATCAGATAACTACCTCTTTGAAATTTAAATAACGTTATTGCAAATTTCACCCAAAAAAAATTCTCTACAATAAGCAAACATATTCCTTTCTAAATGCAGGGCCTAAAATGCTAAATACAACACTAATATCTGATTTGTCATGGGTACACGACTAGACATGTTTACAATGCAGAAAAGAGATTAAAACCCTCTACTTTTGGGAACGTTTTGTTGCCATGACACGCCTGGTTGACCACCCGCCCCATGGCCAGGCGCCCCATAAAATTTTCCTACATCTACGCTACTCAGCCGTAGGCCGGCTGCCTGAGCCGAAGGAACCCACCAAGTTCCCTGCTGATGCTGCTGCTGCCGCCATAAAGCCAGATTTTCTGGACGTAGCGGTGGCACCATTGCCTGATGTGCTTGCTGCTGAGACATTAAATTTGGATGGTTTGCAAGGTGAGGTCGTAGCGTCTGTTGCTGAAAATTATGTGCTTGCTGCAGCGGCGCTTGCGGCTGCCATTCTGGGATATCGTCGTCGTCGTCATTCCAGGGCTGAACTGCAACCCCACCAAGTCGTTTGTCCTTCCAGTTTCCTGGAAACGCAGAAGTGTTGTTTTGTCCATATTTATGAATAAGCTCTCTCACTTGCTCAACAGGACGAGATGTTTGAGGCGTGCAAAATGGGGCCACTCCTGGGCCACTAGTGTGTTTTAGCGAAGAAAAATGTGACACTGCTGGATTTGAACCGCCAGAAAAATTAAATTCAGGAAGGTCATCTTCATCCCGGGCAGCCGGAGGGCCAAACCCAGGAGGAATATCATCCCCATCATCATCATCATCAAGTGAAGGTCTAGAGTTCGCAGGAGGTAGGCCCTGTGGCGGGACCGACTTAGGTGCAAAATTGGAATTCAAAGGTGAATCCTGTTGTCTCCTAGATGTGAAATGTTGCTTTTTCGATGCGTGTTTGTGGTGAGATGATGATGATTTTGGCGATATGGAACTTAATTTTCTCCATACAATAACACCAATTAGACCATTATCAATTTCGTTTAGTGCCTCAATGTGTTCTTTCTGGATGATCTTGCCGAGCATTTCAAGTGTCTTATTATGTGGGGGGCAAAAATAAAGTTCAACACCGGAAGTGGGCTCGGCAAAACCCACTCTCTCATCCAGAACATACGAATCCGCCACCTGCAGGCCAATACATTTTCCAAGCATGAACAATGAATTTGCATGAAAGATGGAGAAGCAAAAACTGGGGATTTTATAATGTTAGTCTTACCTCTTGAAGAGCTGCTCGCTCGTTTTCAGAGGACTCCTTGAGAACGAAATGCACGACCTGCAAAAATTGAGTTTTCATCAGTTAGAACAAGCACAAAATCGACAATAAAATCTATCCTTTTTTTTTAAAAAAAAATTTTGTTTTATTTTTTTGTCGAGAATAACAAATTGCTTGTATTTTTACACCGACAATGGTCTCAGCCAAAGTAAAATTTTTGTCTGTCTAATTCTCATTCCATACATTACGCTTCAATTATATTCTCTATTCACTTCCAATAAGTTTTTTCTCTTTTTTTTCCCAAAATAAAAAGGGCATTTTAAATAAAGGAATTTTGATGTGATTTCTTTAATGTTCTGGTTCAGGTCTTCAGAAATCTTGTAGTTGCACGAAAATAAACCAGCGAAAACGTTTTTTCCCATAACATCCAAAGGAAAAAATTATATTCCAGTTTGAGATAGGAATATTAATACATAAGTCCCAGATATAGCCAGATTGAATGTAAATGAATTTTAATCTTGGGAAACGGGAATATAACACTGTACGGAGACGAGGTGTCAAAGGATTTACAGCCAAAAGTTAGAACCCAAGTTTCTTTCTTTGTTAACTTGTTTATATCATTATTGCCAAAGGTAGTGGACGTCCAATCAGACACGATCCGAAATGGATCCCTTTCCCCAACGGCAGACCACCACATAGAGTGACAAAGCAAAGCCCAGTTGCTGAACATCAAAACTGAGAAAGAAGGCTCTTTGATTCTAGAGGAGAAAATGATAAAACAACAGGATCCAGGTTTTATTGTACAATAAAAAGAAACTTGCAGTACCATGACAGCACGGCTACGGGATAAGGGAAGCTCTTGCAGAAACTTCTCAAATGCTTCGAGTCTGACTCTTCCCTTGATTTCAATAAAACCAGGCCACTCATTGGCAGAGGTTTTTTCACCACTGCAACAACAAAATAAGATCAGCAAGAGATATAAGGAATTCTCATTCACACAGAGTCAATTTTTTTTCCCTTGAACAAGTTAACAATTATTTTTGATAAAGCACTTCCAGGAGAATTCCTGTTTGGAAAATCAATAAAACTACAGTTCCCTTAAGTTTACTATATTTAATAAATTCTGGTAATTTTTATTTATTATCTGAAGATACTTTAGACTCTCGAGATATGTAACATTCTTGAATACACATGTATTCAAGAGCCAACATAAGGACGCAGGTGCAGAAAGGTGACTATAAGAATCAACTTTCCACCTCTGAAGCAAGTTTCAAGGATCACAAAAGAGAAAGTTACCTATAAAGACCACGCTAAAACATCGACATTGAAAATCTAACAACCATATGCACATTTTTTAAGAAAAAGCAGCGTAAATCAGAAGAAGTCTACTTTTTGGAACATAAATCCAAAAACAATCAATTCATAGCAGGGAAACAATAAAAAACACGCTATGACATCAATGTTCAATTAGAAAAGAAAACGTACCTTTTAAAGATGCAAACAAAATCAGCAGTGCTTGAGATATTTAACTGAAGCGAGCCTCCCCACACACGTTCACCCTTGGGTGTGCCAGATAGAGCTAGCGTTGTTTCTGTTTTCAGAGGGCTGACACTCGGTTGCACATCAACAATATTATCTCTGGCTTTCGCATCAGCAGAACCATCATCCAATTTTGAATCAACAGGACTGTCTTCAGGCTTCACATCAGCATCAATTTTTGTGTGAGTCACATCAACGCTGTCCCGTTTTCCAGAGGAGGCATCAACTACATCTTTTGAAGTTGGATCTAAAGATTTCCCAGAGCCAACCTCGGAGTCATCCTTGTCTGAGACAGGTGTCATTCTCTCAGAGTCCAAGGGTAAATTCTCAAACGGTGGCTCCGAATTAAGTGATTCCATGAATTCATCCAGGGAGACTATTGGAGGAAGAAATTCCACATCCTTCAATATTTCATCGACCATGAGCCCATGCATTAAGTCCGTCTCTTCATTTCGATAAATAGTAAGGGTGCATGAAGCATTACGGCCTTCTAATTTACTATTTTCACCCTGAGCATATACTTTGTCTTTCTTCACAACAGGTTTTGAATTAGGGCCTTCGATCTCCTTACTTTTTGGCTGACTCTGAGCAAGCGAACCTGACCCACCAGAAATATCCACCGGAATGCTATCATCTTGTTCAACCTCAACTTGAAACTCACCCTTATGCGTTTTTTTCACTAAACGTCTAATATCAACATCTGAATCTTGCAAAACTACCATCTGGGCAAGCTCTTCTGCCTTCGCCATCCGCCACTGAGAAAGCTCCTTGGAAGCAAGCTCTTCTGCAGTCATGGAACAAAGCCGCTCAGGTGCAATTTCCCCTGCCATAACCCGCTCTCTCAACTCTGGATTATTGCGATCTTTTAAGTTGAACAGAAGAGACCTCCCCTTCTCTTTGTACTTCTTATTCACGCCTCCAAACAATTTGAACAATTCTGATTCAATTTCAAACGCCAAATCTTCTGGAGATTTGTATGCTTGTTCCACCCCATCTCCACCCACTTCTTCATGACCCAACTTTGGTTCTTCAGCATTTTGAGTTTCCCTTTTCTCAGCCATATCTAAGTCCGAATCCAATACCCAAGAAAGCCCATTTCCCTGCAGGAGCTCATCTTTAACAAAAAAGTTATCGCTGAATGGCACATCTTCATAAGACAATACATTATTTAATCCGAATTCTCCACCATCACATATCGAGGACAGTGTTGAACCACGAGTTCCTGCATCACCCAATATCTTTTGAGATTCACCTTCCCCATTGTGATTTTTCTGAGCAGAAAAATTTTCGACAGAATTGCTAGATTCTTTAGCTACGCAATCAACAGCATCAGCAGCTACTGAAGCTGATCCAGCAGGTTCATTATTCCCCTTAGTTCCTGGAAAGTTTACAGCTTCACCTGGACAATTATTTCGCATATCGGATTGTTTATTTTCTTGCTGAGAAACTAAAGACAATGCAGCAGCTAACTGTTCCCTCATCTTGGACCTCACAGATTCAGATAATTCTGTTGAAACCTTAGTACGTTGTGCTCTTGCGGTCTGATTCTTTTGAGTTGGCATCCGCTGTGAACCAGATTTACTAGAAAAGGAATCTGTCTTTAACATTTTCTTATTAGGCGTTGGTGAATTTTGTGAACCTGGAGACTTTGGCATGGATTCCAGCTGCATTGTTCTCTTATTTGGTGCAGACATTTGCTGCAACCATGGCCTATGTTGCATTTGTGCTGCCCGCTTTTGTGGCATTGACAAATTTTCACGGTTATGTGAAACAGGTTCCACAGGTGTCTTGCGCTTAAATGGTGCCGGCATTTGCTCCACGTCGTTTAGCATAGATACAATCTGTCCTGTTTGACTCTGTGACATTAAGACGTGCTGTGATTGCAAACTACCATTACCCTTACCTTCAATATGCCCCATTTGCATCTCTGAGGATGGGAATCCTTGCGATAAGCGATTATCAGAGATTAGTGATGTTTGATTGTTTGATGCAGGAAACTGCTGTGATACAGCATGGCCAGATATATATCCTACTGAACCAACTACTCCTATTTGCATTTCTGTTGTTGATGTGTCCATCTTGCTAAAAATTGGTTCCAGCTGACCAATTTGCTTGCGTAGTTGGTAACTGTTGCAAGAAAAGGTTGTTCGACATGCAATACTAGTCAAACAGATACATTACTCTGCAATTAGAAGAAAAGGAAAAAAAAAAATTTCTCTTAGCATGATCCCCTCTGGAACTTTGTCCTACAAAATTCTTTATTTTCTTATAATAAAATAAAGTGAAAAACCGTAGAATAGAACACACAAGCAGTGCCAGACCCACATGTCAAGTCTTGCTATTTTGATTTTTAAACCTAAGTTTATCAATTTTAGTTCTACTCTAATTTTTCATAAGAAATATTATAACTACACCCCCACTCATAACTAAAATATATGACTATATCTCCATTAACAAAAGACTTGTCCCTCATGTCTATTACCTTTATTACTGTAGAGAAAATTCCCCCATGATTTTCATTAAAACACACTAAATCATTGGAAAAGATAATTATTAAACCGTATAATCTATCTTTCTCCCCTCGTAAACAGCTCATACAAATTAAAAACAGAGAAAACGGCAATTAAAGGATCATATCCACTCAAGAAAAAAAAATCTTTAACAAATCTTTAATTGCACCTCCAACAAGAACTATCGGCGCAAGTTAAAAAATTAAAAAAAGCCAGAAATCGCCGAAAAACAAAGACTTCAAATTTCATGAATAAGAATCCAAAAACCCTAGTTTCAGAAATACCACACCCGAAACAGCTCAAGGCGATTACTATATCCAATTCAGATGACAGCGAGAGACGAACGAAAACATAAACCCTAGATAACAGTAGGAAGATTCAAGAATACTTACGACCAGAATATTAGCAGAAGCTAGGGTTTCTCAACGAATAAGGTAGTCGTGAAGAGTTACCTATTCGCCGGAGCTGATCCAGGAAGAGTCGAGGAAGGCAAAGAAAGTCGGCCACAGGTACAGGCTAGGGTTTGGCTCTGAAAGCTTCGTTTGGTGTGGAGAGATGGAGAAGCCTAGAAGCCCAATCGGATGCAAGAAATGAAACAAATATTATATATACGAAGCCGTTTTCTGTTTGACATCGAGAGCTAATCACACGTGTCGCCCTTTTGCAAACTCTCTTCTTTATTTCGTCAACTTTATTTTTTAACCCAAAACCGATAAAAAAATTTTAAACCGAATTCCCAAAGTAGCCTTGTGTTGCCACGCTTTTGCCCCTTTAATTATACAAATACTCGAAATATTACTTGTGTTTATAAAATCATAATAAAAATACTCCCTAGCAATAAAGTTTTTTAAAATTTCAAGATTTCTCTTCTCCATCTATAATATTGTTTATTTTTAATGTAACTCAGCTAAAAAATAATAAAAATTTAAAATATTCAAATAAATATTTCAGCTAGCAAATACTTCATTTATTTTAAGAGTTTTTAATATTTTAAGATTGATTACATTTAGTATTTTTATTTAATAATGTTTTAAATTACATTTAATAAAGATTAAAAAGGGTAATTTTGGTTTCTTAAAAATTTAATTGTTTTAAAATATATTGAGTATGATTTTAAAACCTAAGGGTATTAGGCATTTAAAAAAAAAAAGAAAAGAAAAAGCGATACTTAAGACTTAAGGATAACATAAGGGATATTTGCGCTTTTCCCACACAAGAACCCCAAATTTCTCGTCTGCGTCAGAGAAATTATAAGTATTTTTTTAAAAATAGTACATAGTTATATATTTTATTGTGAAGAGGCATATTGATATAATTTTTTTTTAAAAAAATAAGAGTACAACTAAAAACTGTTGATCTTTTCAGAAAAACAAAAATTTACAATTTAAGTCTTATTTATTATTATGTGCCTTTGTCATTGTTCCCTATTCTATTAAAATACCATTCAAGAATTTTTTTATAGTACGCATGTTGAAAGTATGTTGTTCATGTGGTGCCTTTACGGCTTCTCGTTGTGGGAATTCAGTATACATTTTATTCCCTCGCGCATTTGTTAGAATTCACTAGTAAAATTAGTTTGTGGTCGAGGTTAAGTTTTCTTGTATTATGAGGTTATTTGAGCCAGTATGAGTCAGCGAATCTCCTTGATTTGAAATACAATTACACATAAGGTTCTTTCAATAGCTTTTTTAGAATTGATGGTGAACTCTGATTGATCAAGATCGAGAAACTTGTAGCACAACGATCACCCACAATACAATAGAGAACTGACAATAGTGAACAAGACTCACAACCAAACCCTGAGAGTGGGGGAGACGAGCTCCTTACTATATATCGAAAACAAAAACACAACATCAAGCAACACCTAGAAGGCCGAAATTATGACATTGTTTTACACAAACATTTACCACTAAATAGAAGCAAAGCCTCAACAAGAAATTTGAGCCAATCTGACGACCTTGAGCAAAGAGACTGGAAACACTATGTTGCACAAAGCCAAAGACAGGTGTCAAAGGAACACCCCTTCACCAGCATGTGAGACCCACGCGCCATCGCCACCAATTGCCAATCCAAACTTGCACGTCAACCATAGTTTTGTCGCACCAATAAAAACCCCCAAATTGCAGATCCACCCGAGGCCCCACGTGCCCCTCACCAACGAACACAACCACGACGCCATTTTCGACATTGAGCAACCATTCGTGCACACCTCCCACCGAAGCACCGTCTTGTCAAGAAGCTAGCAACGTCGAGGGTGCATAGCCACTGGAGCCGCAATCCTGGCAGCCCCTCTCCTCCATCTCGCCAAAGATCCACCTCCCCAGCCACGAGGTCGAACCCCTCTCTAGAGGGCCCAAAGCTCCATTTTCTAGGGACTGGAGTCCACAACCAAATAAATTACATATGATTTGTTTTGCTCCTTCATTAAGGATATGTTCCATATCACAACACAAACATTGATTCTATGTAGGAATAACTTTGAAAATGTGTAATTTGTTACAAATAAATCTTTTTTATGTGACAACTGCCACTTTACACCTCTATTTTCAGTCTTTTGCCGATTACTAAGATGTCTCTTTGGCATTGTTTTTGGCTTTTAAGTATAATTTCAGGTCGTCCAAAAAGAAAAGACGATTTTTTCTTTTTAAGTGCTTAATGGGATATAAATAATGATAAATCTTCTAATAAGCAATAAAAATGTTAGAATAAACTTTATCCAAATTTTGCTATGAAATCCCTAAAAAATTGCTATAAGTTTTAGAGTTCCTTCGATGAGCTTTTTAGGAAAAAAAAAATTACCAACAACAACTCAAGCAATAACAGCTTTACGCAAGACAGGCTTTCCAGTACAATCTGAAGCATTTATTAACTAAAATTTAGAGTGAAAAATAAAATTAAAAAAAAAAGCAATATCGTGGAAATGGAAAGCATTTTATTAATTTTGTTGAAAAATGATGCGTTGTATGTATTATTTTAAAATTTTGAGATTTGTGGTAAATTTTATTTTATATAAAGAAAATTTTAGTTATGAACTGTGTTGGATATATTATTTTAAAAATTTGAGATTTGTGGAAAGTTTTATTTTATATAAAGAAAATTTATAGTATTGCATAACTTACATCGTAATTAAAATATGTACGAGGAAGCTTAACGATCCCAAACCGATAAAGTAGAGTTTTGGACCTGATTCCAGTCCTTTTCTAATTAGGTGACATGGTTATAGCAAAAAATATATAAACACCAAGCGAATTGTCCATTGATTGTAGGCTATATACATATATAGGAAGGGAGAGAGTGGGAATAAAGGAATAGAAGCATACATTAAAAGAAGAAGCCATCCATGAAGGCTCCAATCACCAAATCTAGGAACATCTTTATTCTTTACAATTGTGTCGTAAATACATAATTCATTTCAAATCACACCGCCAACAGAAGAGAGCTATACATTGCCCGTGACCCCACCATAGGCCAGTTCCTGCTTACCTACCTACCTATTGAGAGTAGCCAATTTAGTCGTCTGACTGAAATATGGTTGCTTTCCCTAGTAATCATTATTTTGGTGGCCGCCATATGCCCCCGAGAGCGAGCCAAGCAACGGGCTCGAGCCTACCTCGGTTTTGCAAAGAGGGCATGAAGCATTGATCTTTAACCACTTATCCACGCACTCCTTATGGAAAAAATGAGAACAAGGTAACTCCCGTAGCTCATCGTTGTTTGCATACTTTGCCAAGCAGATGCAGCAAACCTACAGAAAGTAACAAAATATATATGATGCCTTGTAAAACTAGTCTACATCGAAACTAAACTGAAAGTATCAAAAAACTAGTAGATTGTAGCCCCTTTCATTGACTATATAATTGAATCCCCTAATCAAGTTTATAAGCATATGGGGTGAACCAATACTTAGAAGAATAGCACATGATATAAGTAACTTTACCTATATTGTTGTCATACTGTAAGTGTGTCGTTAATGGAGAGTTTCCATGCATTTATTTTAACAAATTGAAAAAATCCCTATACCTATGCTTAAGTTTTGTAACATGCCAAATTCATAAGGCCCATTTGTTTTTGTTCTCAGAATTTTTGGAAATGCTTTAGTACATTTTTTGGGGCAAAATTTTAAAATACTCTCAGTACAATTCCCAAAAAATTCTTATTTTTTAAAACAAAAATATTTTCATCTATTTTAAAAAAAATACCAAACGGCCCCATAATGTCTTACCGCATCTTCCCCAGAAATTACACGCTCTTTATCAGTTCCTGCAGCAATAATTCCCCCTTCGGAGACACCATTTCTATCGTCTCCGTTTCTCTTTTTCTTCAACTTGAACTTGTATGTTGGTAAAGCATCTATTGATTCAGAAGTGGCTCCTTGGTTCTGTGCCAGATCCTCTCTAAACCCAAGCGCGGATATTATACAAGGAAGACAGCAGCATATTGTTGCACATAGAATAAAAGGCATGGCATACCCAATACAACTGAAGGTAAGAAATACTATACACAACCTGCAAAGTGGCCCCAAAAAAAAATGAAAAGGAGCCCGCAACTTCAGAAACGTTAGATGTAATGTTTCTTAGAGCAATACCTATACAAATTAGGAGCTTCATCTGCAGACGAATGTCCTCCAAAGATCCAAACGTTGCCTACCACAAACCAAATCGCAAAGAAGCAATCCAAGGCCATTTTAAAGTATTCCACAAGTGCCTTGAGTCTGATGAGAAGAAAGCAAATTACATCAGACAAGCAGCAGCGACAGCTAACATTGGTCAAGATGGATTTGATCAAAATAGCTATATGCTTCTGCAGATGCCATGAAAAGAAGCAGAAGTGGCATTGGATTTAGGGCTTTGTCAAATTGGTTTACCAAAGAAGGGAAGGAGTACAAATGCTCCCTCTCATTTGTGCCAATACCAAGACCCTTAGAGTAACACCACATGTCTAAATAGTTTAGAGTTCCTACTATCAAAAAAATAATAATAAAAAAAAGTTTAGGGTTCTGCTGCAGATTACAGATTAAGAAATTTTAATAATTTATTTAGACAACATGGACCTGCATCTTATTGAAACATAAATATATTGCAAAGACCTGATATAATTTAAAAGACTGATATATCAAAGTCACACTAGCTCTCCTTTCACCTGCAATTTCCTATAAGCGCAAATGGAAACAAAGGTGCAACAGCATAAAACCACAAGGAAAAACAATTCTACACTAAATATTTTAAATTTTCCCAGAAAATTAACTCTCTTCAAAGAGCAAACTATAGTTCAACTTTCACAGCTGAAAAGTATTGCCATAGATTGTCAAACAACCTATAACCTGGTGCTACCAACTGGAGATCTATAAGAGCAATAATTACCACACAGCAAACTCATATCAGCAAAAAGGAAAAAACATAGAAATAAGAACAGTGACCCATGCGACACTTTGTTGAAGACCAATGTGCCAGAGACAAAGGAGCAAACTCATACCTTGCATTCATTATCTCTGAGCCTTGATGTGTTCTAGGAGATGGAGCACCAGTTTGACGATCTTCTCCTTCAGCCGTCCTACCAACTGAAAGAGAAAAGGGCACTGCAGGAACATTCATCTGAGAATTCTGACGAGGTTGAGCAGAATCTTGCCCTGAAAGCTGGTTATGACGGTAACGCCAATAAAGGAGAGGAAGAGTTGCAACACATCCAGATGCATAGCCCACAACCCATGCAAATAACGGTGTTTGTGGATGCTCATGCCTTGACAAAGACAAAACAACAATAGATGCAACAATTTGACCAATCGTGAGAACTAGTTCAATAGATATCCATAATCCTGAATTCAATGGACTTCGGCGGCGGCGAGTATCCCCTCTCCTTACAAACGAGGAGTTCCTATTGTTTGATCCATTGGAGGAGGAAATTGGAGGGAGAGTCGTGGGCACTATGGCACTACTCGATGATCTCTCTAGCTGTGATGTATTTAAGACGTTTGAAGGTCTACTATATGTATGAGATGAGCTAGAAGACAACCCATCGCTACTCCCACCTATGTCAATAATGTGGTCGTTCACGTTAATACTTTCTGGCCTCTCCATTAGCAAAGGGAAAGTATCGGTTTGACTTTCAAGGTGGTGTCCCGATGCATCAACGTCCATCTAACTCCCCCAGCGCAATTTGAAATACAGAAAGCATTCATGGAACTGTAAAACAAGAATAAAGCTTTTCCTTCCCTTCTCTAAAATCTGGTAAACAACGTTTCACTCTCGTCCAAAGACTTGTTGAGTTGCACTGGTTGACATAAATTATGTAGCACCACAAGACCCGGGGAACGTTGAACAAAAATCTGTTCTGGTTAAAAGCAAAACTATCAGGATCAACATAACAAATAAGACAATGATTCAGATTGATACAATTACACATGACAAAAACAATAAAATAAACTAAATTTCAGTTGTAAACAAATATATATATATATATATATCAATTCTTCGTGGTTCAAGAATTTAAGTGCTAAACCTTTATCGAGATAGACAATTCAAAGCACTAGTATTCATTCTTTTGACCTTCCAATACAAATTCAAAAATTATTTCACCTAGAAACGTCGAATTGATGAGCTACGACAAAAACATGTTCAAATCCCACCCCCAAAAGTTCAATTTTCTCCCCATTTTCCGGATTTTCCCGGCAACCAAACGACAGATATACTCTCTACCCAGGATCTCCCCGTACAAATGAATTCCTCAATTTCACGCAATGAGCTGAGCTGTATCGACGAAATTACCAAAAACCCTAAAATTCAAGAATTTTGACTAAAAACCTTCAAGAATTATCCAGCCCTTGAAAGAACCAGCACCGTTTAATAAAAACACGCAAAATTCACCCCAAGAATCCAGCCGTTCATCGACCCCTAAACCCCAAAAATCCCTATCCAAAAAAAATTTCCATTTCACAAAGTCCATAAGATTATTTGCGTGTGCAAACAGAAATATATACCAGACAGGTTTTGATCAATCGGAAACCGCCATGGAAAGGCGAAATGGAAACACGGGAGTGATCGGAACGGCGTCGTTGCGGAACTCACTGATTCTGGTTTTGGGAAACGAAGATTGAAGATTGAACCAAGAGAAGAAGAAGAAGATGCAGAAGATGACGTCAGCTTTCTTTGATTTTGGTTTTTGCTTTTTTTTTGAAAAATTTGTATATTGGTCTTTCGCCGTATCTCCGGTTGCTTGGCCGAGTGGCCTCAGAATATACAAACGGTAATGAAGAAGGTAAAGAGGGTTCTTTCTATTTTTTATTCCTCTCCCAAAATCTTCCTGATGCCTGTTGGTCCAAGGTTCTTCCCGATGTGAAATGTCTATTTTACCCCTCACCCTCTCCTCATTCAAGTTCTCGAAGGAATAAAATATCATTCCGGATTTGTCGTCATTCTGAACTTAGTCGAACAGCAACACGTAGTAGCTGTTTAACCGCGACCAGACGTCTTTTGCCGAATGGCGTCCAAAACATGGTTTTTATTTTTTTGGAAGGGCTGTTTGGTAAATTTAGATGACTCTCTCATGGTATTACAGGGAAAGAATCGTGTTCGTTTTGGTGTGCGGATTCTAAATAGCATGTTTTAAAATTTTATGCACCCGATTGTTTCAAGGCTATAGGGGTGTTTCAAAGCAAAACTTATTGTTCAGAAAGTGTTGGCAAAGCAAACTTCTCACCCAAGTTAAAAACTTGATTTGACTACTTGAAGCAAAAAGTGGGATGATTTCATATTCATCCCCCCTAATTTGAGAGTTTTCAAACCCATATCAAGTAGTATTTCATATCAAGTAGTATTTGGGAGGCACAACCCCCTTTGCCCCCTAATTTCGGGATTTTTCAATTTGTTTACTTTTTAAAATATGCAATATATTTTGACTATCTTTTGGAAATTTTAAAAAATATATTTTTTATATATTTTTAATTACTAAAATAAACACAAAATATCCTAACACTATTTTAAATTTATTCCTCTTTTAAGCCCAAAATAAACTTGTTTTGCGTATTATTTAAACTCAATAGACTTAAATTTAGATTTAAGTATCAAGAATCCTTTGAATACCTATTTATTTCCCCTAAAATCTGAATCAAATGAGTATTAAGAATAAGTTTTCAAAGTTTTAACCCCAAAGCTCTCGATACTTGGATACCTTTGCTACAGTAAAATCTGAAATTATCTCTCCTATATTTGAAAAAAAATCATAACTTTTTCATTTGATATCCAATTGAGATGATACTTTTTTCATTGAGTTCCTAATGAAGAGAGGAATAAATTAAGATCTATATTGCATATTTTTTGGGATCATTAACATTAAGATTTTATTTGATTTGTTAATAAAGCAAAAACTTTTTTCACTGCCTCTCCAAACACAAATTTTAATTTTATTCCATACTCAGATTAAGACTTAAATACACATCCAAACATTAATTTAGATAGCAATTCAAATCACGAACTTAAATCTTAATTCATATCACATAACTCAAATCAAATCATTAATTTAAATCTATTTACCAAACAAATATATCTAAACATAAGTTCAAGATACAAGTTCAATCCATACTTTTTAAATTTTCTCCTTTTAAACTAAAAATTTCAAACTACCATTTTTTGAACTAATGAACTAAACAATCCTTATGATTTAAATTGTGAGTTTAAACTGTAGAGTTTAATGAACTGACATTTGAAGGTAAAAATTTAAAACAAAAATAAAACATCACAACAAATTTAAAACGAAAACTGATGTTTTAAAAATTATGATTTATAAAAGAAAACGAGAACGATGATGATTTTTACAGTAAAAAAAAATGTTCAAACTGTGCAAACTTAAGGGAGGACAAAGTTTAGATTTTGAGTATTTTAACCTGTTTAAAATCATATCCATAGTTTGAACAGGCCTTAATTATTGCTCCATATTTGAACTGGCCTAAACTCATGCACCAAACCACACATTATTACTACTATTTTCTAAGAATGCATTGTTTGGTATGTTTTATTTTGTTTTAATATAAAAAGAAAAAAATTAATAAAAACTAGACTAACCAAGATAATAATAATAAATGTATTATCAAGAATTATAATTATATGACCCGTGGTGGATTTGTTCGAGTAAATGGTCATTGAGGATTTGGTTTTTAAGCTTTTCAATTAGTTAGATTGGGTATCACTTCTTAGAAGAGCTCAGCTCTCACCGCTTTCTATTACTTCATTGATGCAACTCACTAAAAATGAAGTATAAAATCTATGTTATCTTTAACACCGCAACTAACTTTTTTAATAGTATTTTCTCTCATATCTTATCTAACTTGCAGTTGCAAATACGTCTCCAAACACCTTAAAAATTATACTACCATTTCACCATGAATTAAAACCTAAATTTCAAATCCTGATCATTAATTTAAATTAAATCGTTAATTTACTCATTTTAATATCTTAAAGCACTAAAAATGAGAAGAAAGAAAAAGGCCAAAATTTCCACAAAAGTCACAAATTGATGAAATTCAAGCAACAATGAAATCGATAATATGGTGAGAGGTCTACCCTGCCATAACAATCTCCATGCAAAGCAGCTCTCGTCATGCAGCGAGCGGCATAAATTACTGAAGTTTGCATAATGAGGAGAGGACAAATAGCTCTAGTTCTGGATGATGTGGAGATTAGGGTAAGCACAACAAAATCGAGGTGATTATATTCCAATTAGGAACAACTATGTTTCAAAAGAATTTTCACGAGATATATTTTTTTTAGGTGGTGTTTGGAAGGTGGTGGGAACCGTTGGTTGGAACCACTTTTACTGTAGCATGTGAGAGCTTTACACTATTTATAACTGAGTTTGGTTCCCACCACTATACCAAACAGAGGGTAAATTGTTGTTTCTTTTTTGATACATTTATAAACACCAAGTTAGCCTATACCAAACTAGCACAACGCAGTGAGCCCGTAGAAATGAATACATACTTTCGCCATTATATAGAGCATCTCATTTGTTATTTGTTTGCTAGACATTCTATTACGCTTTTTCCATCATATTTCATTTATTTGCTAGACGTTTTATCCCATTTTATCATAAGTGAGTCTTATTAACTCGTAGATTTGATGGAAGCCTTAAATAGACGTGCTAAATAAAGCCTTGGATTGTGTTTTTGTTAACAGATACAGGCTATCACACAAAAAACCATGAATACACAATAAAAATACTAAATACACCTCCAATAACATATGTCCTACAATGATACTAAAAGGTAACCCGTCGTGATAACTTTGATAAGCAATGGCAGCCGGCCTATGATTGTAGGTATCTTAACGTGATAGTCTATAGTCATGGAACAAGGACCACAAATGTCTTATCGTCATGCTCTTAAGACCCTAGTCAAAGAACATTAGTGCATTATTGTGATACTTGGAGGTAGTGTATCACTAGACTAGTAGCCGATTTAAGAATGCAATTAGAATCAAATTTTGTGGTTTTAATTAATTTTTTGTGGTGTTTAAAAGGGTGGTGAGAATCGTTAGTTTGAACCACTTTTATAGTAACATATGAGAGCTTTACACTGTAGCAATTTTTTTATTATATACTGTAGTATGTAAAAGCTTTATACAGTTTATAACTGAGTTTGTAGTGAAAATTGTAGTTCTCACCACTCAATCAAACAGCCACTTTATTATAATTTTTTCTCTTATAAAATTTGTATGAAAAGTTTACTTCACGAGAAAGAGAAGAGAAGATGCAGCAATAAAATGACTCAAGCATCGCCAATAACAACAAAGTGTACATCTATTGAATTAGGTTAAAGACATATATGGTTAGATATAGATTGTGAAAAAATAGAATGTCCTCCTATGAAAATAAATTCAATATTTTTCAAATCCAAATAATTCATTAATTGTGAAGATAATAATAATTTTATCTATGAAAGACCAACATATTTATAACAAAAGTTTCTTTTAAATGTACCTCAAAAGTCCTTTAAGACCATTAATGCTAATAATAATATTTTGCGGGTAAGTTGTTGATGTTTTAATTAATCAATCAAATTAACGACCTAACTTTGTATGGGTAATGAAAATATGGATTTTTGTTTGAATTTCATCTTCAAATGCCAGAAATCATGTTTTTTATTAACGCGCACTTTGAAATCATGTATATTGGCAATAAAGATTCAGAATTCCTATGTTTTGATCATTACTGTGTGTGTGACAATCCGTACTATGCGTCTAAGCCATCAATTAAGGAAAAATTCAAACGGTAGAAATGCTATTAAGTCACAATTAATCCACATATATTTGATTGCATGAACTTAACTCAGACGACCACATACTACAAATATGGAAACAAAGAAATGAATCTAAATATAAAATATGCCCAAAATTAGACACTAGGGCATAATGAGAATTTCAAATCATCAAAATTTAAAAAATTGATTTATTGTTATATAGTATTAGGGGTGAACGGCGGACGGTTTGATGGTTTTTGGGCGGGTGCGGTGCGGTTTTTTTGGATGGCGGGTTGGCGATTAACCGACCCGCAAACCGCCCACCACATGACGGGCGGTTTTGGTTTGGTTTTGGGTGGTTGCGGATGGGTGTGGGCGGGTTGAGGCGGTTTAGACCTATGCTATTGCCTAATGTAATTTTTTGGACCTTTTTTTTAGAAAGTGAAGAAAATTTGTAGAAAATATAAGATGATAATACATAAAGCATTCCCGACAAGTTTGATGCTTAAAGATAGTGACCATATTCAAAAGTACAAATTAAGAAACATAATCATTCACTGCAACAAGAAACATCAACTACATATAAAGTGATAAATAAAGTCAATAGTCCATAAAAATTAAAGCCTATTCACTGGGTTCGAAAATAATAGAATGCTACAAATGAAATGATGAACAAAGTCAAGTGTTCTTTTTCTTTTAGGGCTTTCTCTACTAATTTACTTGATTTGAATTTTGATCACTTCACAAAATAATAGGAGAATTTTCAATTTCTAATATGTCAAGAGGCAGCCGAGCCCATGCTTGAAGTGTTGGATTGTTCAATCATCTCTAAAATAAGAACAAAATCAAATAAATGATAAGTTTTTTTAAAAAAATATATAGGCGGGCGAGTGCGGGTTGAACCTGCCCTCAAAAACTTAAAACCAAACCCGTCCACCGAATATATTGAACCCGCCCACCAGTGGGTTGCTAACATAAACCCGCTTTTTTTGAGATGAGCGGGCGCGAGCACGGGCGGTTGGCAGGTGCGGGGCGGTTTTTGTACAGCCCTATATAGTATACAAGTAGGCAATTTTAGACTCAAGAACCTTAAAATAAACAGTTTGTGTAAATACTTCTAAATATAATTAGAATTAAGATAAAATGGGTGTGGAGGAATTAAGATAAAACCCATCCCAAAACCTTCGTCCAATCTTGGAAGAAAACGCAATTAGAGAGCCTTAGCCCAATCAACAAAAGCAGCACCCAATCAGCATACTCAGCCATTTCAATCCACCTAGTCTGCTTACTAGGATTGATCAGCCTACCTGGACAAGCCAGCTCACATGACACGGTCAACATAAGGGGCCAAAACCTGTCTTCATCCCAAAACAAGGTAAAATACGAGGCATTTTCCCCTAGGCTTGATTTTTTTATATTAAAATGTGAAAACATATGCTGCAACCTTGAAGGCCTTTCATGTAGTATGCTTGAAATCGAATTTTAGAATGGTTGAAGGCCAGAAGGAGGTGCAAGCTAAAGGCTCAACGTCTGACCTAATTTTTGAACTTTTAGAGGGAGCTTTTCCTTCCCCTGGAATTGCCATATCATGTATCCATCAGTGCATTGTCCTAAAAGGTCCCCAACCTCAAATAAAAAGGTCCTCAACCCAACCAAGAAAATCTTAAGAAAATAGAAAGGCTAACTCTTGCCAATAAGGACAGTAATCTTGAGATGGGAATAGAAATCTTACAGATTTTCATGTTTGGTATACAGTAATCTGAGTTTTAGATTTCTAGGAAACTCATTCCCATGGGATTCAGATTACCTTATTTTGAAGTAATCTGAATCCCACCCAATAAGGTGATATTCATATTCTTGGGAATCTCAAAATTATGAAAATCTCACTTTTTTTTCTTCTATAATGATGATGATAATTATATTATTATTATTATAAATTAATATTTCTATACAATATAAATATAAAAATTATATCAATATAAAATAATAATTTGATAATAATGATAATAATAACATTAACAATAATAATAAAAATATATAATATATTACATATACAATATCTAAATATAATATATATTAATACTATAATAATAAAATAAAATAATTTTGTACTATTATTATAAATTAATATTAATACATGATATAGATATAAATATTATATCAATATAAAATTATAATTTAATAATAAGAATAATAATAACATTAATAATAAAATCATAATAATATAACACCAATATAAATAGTATAATATTAATATTCATAGTAATATCTATATAAATCTATTATAATAATTATAAATATAAAATATAACTAAATATATTTAAGATTTTTTATAACAATATTTTTATTTAATGTTAATATTAATATAAATACTAATATATTATTAAGAATTATATTTTTATTATTACTTATATTCATATCAATATATTATATATTATATACAACATTTTAATATTAATGTATTGTTAAATAATAATTCTATGATTATTATAAATTAATATTTTTATATAATATAAAGAAAGTATTATATTAATATAAAATAATAATTATTTAATAATAATGATAATAATAACATTAATATTCATAATAATATTAATGTTAAATTATATATAATAGTATTTTATTATTTATGTTTATATTATTATTATTTAATATTAGTACTAATATATTATATTGATACATTTAATGTTAATACTATAAATTATTTGTCAATTATACAAGATTCCTATGTACAAACAAACTGTTGGAAACAAAGTGCGCAGCGAAATTTTTAAAAAATTTTCATCAGAGTAATTTCCAAAACACAAGTTTAACATGTTATATGTATAAATTAGGCAGGTCTTACTAACCTTTGTGTGAAGAACCTCCGCAGCCTGTGAAGAGAAGTAACGTTCCAGAAGAGCCTCAATCAATTGGTCTTCTTTGTTATTCTCTATCCACAACCGGAGTGAGTGTGGGCTCACACGTACAGCTCTTCCACCGGTGACTCTCCTTCCAACCAACAGAGAGAACCCAAAGCTAGTGCTCGTGATTTGTGAACAAAAGCTCTCAGGGAGTTTTCAGATGCTCACTAGAAGAGTATCACTCTTAATCTCTCAAATTGATCTGAGTAAATCATGAGACTCACTCCCTTTATATAGCTATTGGTCTGGGGTCAGTCCGTATCAGATTAGGTCTCAAAAACTCGAAACAGAATCAAGTTCGGATCAATATCTGATAAGATCCGCGTGAAAACGCGTAATCTTATCTCCCGCTAATCTGCAGGCCGAACATTCTGATCGGCAGGCCGACCACGTCATTCGGCAGGCTGAACTCCTGAGAAAAAATCTCCGCGAATTTTTTATTTTCCACCCGAGATTCTAAAGGATAAAGTCTCAGTTTTGATTCAAATAACCCAATAGAGAAGAAATCTGATCAAAACAAACTTTATCAAGATAATCTCTAAGAAAATAAATCAATTCACAATAATTCTACAAGTTTATCTTGATCTAATTTATCCAAAATTAAATCAACCGATAAACAGACAAGAATTATTTGATCGCAATAATTCAACAAGTTTATCTTGAACTAATTTCTTACAAAATTAATTCAACCGATAAACAGACATGAATTATTTGATTCTTACAAATTTTAAACCAATCTGATAAATCCGACATAAGTCACCAATTATTGGAAAAACACGCCGTGTCGTTACAGGATTTTGTGAGCTAGCAAAGGGGACCAAAATGGACCTATAAAGTTCAAGCTCATGATAATTATGAAACCCAATATCCCAGATATACATTTCATAATTATCAACTCCAACGCTACTCCACTAAAAGCTTGGAGCTGCACTCTCAAACTTTATAGAATTACGAAGCTCGTGTAGCTAAGTCTTCATGACATATCATAGTGTATTGCATCCCCATATGATCATCCATAATCGGCTTAAGGACAAGTTCTGTCTTACCTTCCCGATTATTTTTATCTTACGTTCCATTGTCTCACCATTAGAAAACTTACCATCCAAAGATAGTATACCATTCGGTTACACCTATGTATCCAAATAGTTGAGCGCTCCAGTTTTCCAATTACAGGACAACGCATATAAGAGGATATCATTACTCCTAAAGAGGAGCTGTGGATTCCATATCTATGAATAACAAGTCTACGCTATCAAGAGTCATGCCTCCAACATACCGGTATGCATACCACTATTGAGATGTGGGTGTCACCCTTTGGCACATCAAAAGACACAAGTCGAGATAACGGGCCTACTATTCATCTCAGGATTAAGATACAATACAAATGGCTGTCTAAAGTGAATCGATTTGCCAAGACAGAATTATTAATCCAAATCAATTCACTTTATGTCTCGATCCAACACATCGTCACCTATGTCAACGTGCCAATGTTTCTATTCACGGAGTTCAACTCCGATGGTCAAGACAAACCATCTCCCAAAAGGGATATAGACAACATAACAATCTTTACATGAATAAAGCGCCCAACTTTATTCCCTCGATTGCGGATCATATGTTTTAGACCGTCACCTTAAGAATCGTGTCTTCCGCATAATCAGTCCATCATATGCCCAATTCTTAAGGTTTAGACTGACAGTCTCAGACTACTGTTTGCTTATCATACATTCAATAAATATGAACGTAAAGAGGACAAGATTTGGTATATATAAAAGAATAAATTCTTTATTGATAAAAAATGTCTCCAAAAACGTATTACATTTTTACTCCTTAGGGCATATATGTCTAACACAAACACGTTAATGTATTATTCCTAGAAATCTAATAGAAGATTCCTATGTACAACCAAACGTGATAATCTTGGTTCTTGGGAATCATATTCCCTACAATTATTTTCCCAGGAATATGATTCCTACTGATTACTACATACCAAACGCCCGCTAAATACCTATGCACTCAGCCACACAACACACCCTACTCCACTCACAACACTCATTGAGCCACCAACTCTCCACCGTCATTTTTCCCAAGCACTCGACCACCACTTCTCCGGGATAAACCACTACCAGGAGGGAATCTTACCAAGCCGTCAACCTCACTCGAACTAGCTCAAAGCTAAACTCACCTCCTAAAGGATGTCCTACCTAACAGGACCAAAAAATTCCTTAGAAATTCTCTTACCCGATTCACTGATAAGAAAACCATCAACTCCCTCAATCATGCAACCGAACTCAACTTGAACACCCCTAACAAATAAAGCCAATATTCCTTCACAAATTTTACGCGATCCTTTCCCACATTATCGGCACGACTAAAGGTCCTCTTTTGGTCAACATCTTCAAGAAATGCCGAGCCACAATCATAATGAATCTCACCCATAGAGGTTGACCATCATCGAAGCCACTCAGGTCTAGGTCCTCACCCAATTGGGGCCACTAATCAAGGCTTAGTGAGATGCTCATTTTGACCACTCCCAATGCTGGAACCATATATTGTAGATTCATTGGTCTCTAACACCCAAAGCACTGTACCCATGCCCTGACAGGAGAGAAAATTAGGTCTCATACCATATCTTTAACACTACTAATATTTTCCACCACTTTTTTTCAAACATTTGATTCATACTATTTTTCACATACAATATATCTAAATTATCCATTCAAAAAATCTTATCATCTAGCTCTTCCTTTCTCTCCTTGTGTCCCTTTTTCTCTCCTCTCTCTCTATTCTATTTCCTAAAAATGGTATGTTTTAAGTTTTTTTCACAAAAGTGATAGGATCAAAAATTGTACTATAGAAGTAGTGTCTATCAAATTGACCCCTGATATGAAGCCAACTTGGCCTAATCAAAAGAGCCCACAAAGCTTATACCATCCATGTCCACAAATCCCTTGAGCCCATATAGAACATCAATTGAAAAGTTTATACAAGTTTCTTTCTTCTTTTTCGAGTTAAAATTGTACTTCCTAGTTTTAATTATTTTCTCAATTCATTTCTTTGTTTTTTGAAACTATAAAAATATCATTTGAATTTGAAAAAACTTATATTAACTTTATCTCTGGCATACTTTTTAGAAAGAAAAAAAATCATAGAGATAGGAAAAAAGACCAAAGTTATTTATGAAATATATTTTTCTTTATGAGAAAAAAATTTAACATTTAAAAAACCATAAAACATAAGACTTTTTTTTAAAAAAAATGTATGTTTTATTTTAGGATCTTTTATGTTTTTAGATATATAAAATATATTTTCATAACTATTTAAAGGTAATTATGTTGTTTTGCTCAATTTTTTTCTATTCATATGAAATAAAAAAATTGAAATATATTTTTTACATTCAAAAGATGTCTTTATAGTTTTTAAAAACATAAAGGCAGATTGAAGGCAAAACTAATAGATATAACTATGTAATTTTTTTTTTTTTGCCTTTTCACATGGTTGTCTCCCAAAACTTGTCTACCTTGACAAATTAATCCCTAAATTAAAAATTTTAGTAATTACCTCCTAAAATTTCAAAACTATTGCGTAGCTAGTACAGATAATAATGGGGTTAAATTTTAACCTCCAACGGTTTTATCCACACTAATCGCATGTGATCGCCCAAAAGTGGGCAAACCAAGTCATTTTCACTCGAATTAAACCTATATAAAGATTAAATCAAACTTGTAGTTGCTACCACCCTTGTAGAACCCTTGTGCAAAGTAAAGGCAAGGCTTAAACCTACCACCACCACATACACCCCCATCCCCTGCAAGCTATAACCCTCAAACCTGAATGATGTTCGCTCGCTAAGCTCATATGGCAGAGAAATGGGAGTCGCCATTACTCATGGAGTTAGAGTGGCCCCCAATCTAATCTTGTCGATCAATTTGATATCACCTTCCCCATCATGCTTATGATGGTGGTAGGAGAACACCGATAACGAAATTGAAGTGGAACAATGTTGTCATAAAATAGTAAGGGACTAGATCTTAAGCTCATGGAGATGTTGTTGGAGAACCCAAAAAGAGACCAACAAGAATTTAAGGAAGGAGAATAATGGTTCATGAAATCAAATCCTCCATTTGAAATTATTGTAAGAAGACTACGAAAATAAGTTGTTGCTACTTGAGGGTTTGGCTATATGGTTAAGAGGCGAAGTAGAAGAAGGTGTAGACAAAGTGCGAAGTAGAAGAACCTGTAGACAAAGTGTTTGATGAAAGGCCCAACTGAATTTTTGCCCTAGCCACAACAAGTGCAAGAGGCTATTTGGTTCATACATCAAACGCATTTAATCTTCTTTGCAATGCCTTGTATTAGAATGTATACCATAATCTTGAAAGTTTCTTCTGGATCTGCGCTTGCTTTCAAAACATGAAAGGTTTTATTTCAATGCTCATATAGGGTTCAATTTTACCAAAATGCCCGAGCCATTTTCGTTTAGAGGTCGCGTATAAGTCATTTGAAAAAAAAACATTTATAAATTTATTTTGTCATCGATTGGACTTGTTATTTGACAAATTTTGAATTTAATGGGATAATTGTTAAAATTTTCAATTCATCTTCTAATTTATAGGTTGTTTGGCATGATGGTTAGAATTATTGGTTAAAATAGTTTTTATTATTGCATGTAAGAGCTTTACACTATAGTAATCTTTTTTATTTTTACTGTAACATGTAAGAGCTTTATAATGTTTATAACTGATAAGTTGGTTTGGACTACCTTGCCTAACAGTGTTTAAGTGACAATACTGTTAAAAAAAACTTTTTTTGCCTCCATAAAATTTTTTTTTTCCAAATAAATACCTCAGCATTTTTTCGAAAGTTAAAAAGAAAAACACTAGCACGTTCATGTGATGTGGTTTTGTCCTAAGAAGCGCCATTGCATTTTCCGAGAGAGTGCCAAAATTTTCTCATCCGCCGAGGAAAGAAACCCAAAAGGAAAATGAAGGGGGTTTCAAGACCAAACTTCCATCTATATCACGCTCTCTTCATGAAGAAGATCGCAAAAGATTAATTAATATCAAACCTTTGAAGCAGGCCCTCACAAAATTATATTTTGTTTAGCAAAAAAGTATAAAAAAAAAAAACTCTAATCCTCTTGCAAAACTTAAGTCCTCTTTAGATCTCCTTTTAAAAGGCCCCAAAAGTTGCTTGTTTTCAGCTCCAAAATCCTCTTTTTCTCTCTCCTCTGTCTCTCTGTGTGTATGTATATATATTTCTATATAATACATCTATAGATATATTTATCTGTCTCTGCTTCTTTTTCCTGTCGAGGTGTTTATTTTTGGGAAATGTACGTTTCAGGTGTAAATTTTCCGATCAAAATCCGAAATTTTTGTCCTTCTCCATGAAAGCGAGGAGATTCAAATTTCCGAAGGTAATTAATTAAAAGCGGAGCTTTATTTTTTCCTCGTACGTCCTCAAAAAATCGGCGGAAACCGACATTGTCAGAGAGATGATTTTCATCAATATGCGATGCAATTTCCAAGCTCGCGGCGTTTCTCAGCTTCCCATTCCATGGATCTCCTGCATTGACTGACCTTGATCCGCAAGTCAACCCAGATCCCTGTCCGAGATCTAGGTTAGGGTTTTCCTGTTCCGTGATTACCCCCATTGATTTTCATGGCTTCTATCTAGGCTTATCTTTGTCCTTGATCGCTATTCATCGTCGTCGTCATCGCCATGTTCAAGCAAATTCTCAGTAAACTTCCTCGGAAGTCGTCGAAGTCCGACTCGGCCGGGAAGTCCGAGTCGCCTCGCTCGAGCACGCCGCGGTCGGGGTCGAACTCTAGAGCTGGCTCCTCGGCCTCTGGCCTCGAGAATTCTAAGTCCAATGGTGGCAACTCGGGCTGGAGCCGGTCGAATTCGGTGAAGCGCATGTCGTCGGCGGTGTTCCCGGCGAGCATGGTGGCCGGGATCGAGCCGCTAGTGCCGTTCAAGGACGTGCCGAATGCGGAGAAGATGAACCTCTTCGTCAGCAAGGTGAGCCTTTGTTGTGTGACATTTGATTTCACTGATCCGAATAAGAATACCGTAGAGAAAGACGTTAAGCGACAGACATTGCTTGAACTTGTAGACTTTGTAGCCTCTAGGTCGATGAAATTTAGCGAGCCTGCGATTTTAGCAATGTGTAGAATGTGTGCTGTTAATCTTTTTAGAGATTTTCCGCCGAGTTACCGCTCGAGTGGTGGCGGTGGCGGCGAGAATGATGATGACGAGCCAATGTTTGATCCTGCTTGGCTGCATTTGCATCTTGTGTATGAATTACTGCTTAAGTTCATTACTTCTTCCTGTCTAGATTCTAAGATAGCGAAAAAGTACATAGACCACTCGTTTATTTTGAGGCTGCTAGACTTGCTTGATTCCGAGGATCCTAGAGAAAGAGACTGTCTGAAGACCATCCTTCACAGGGCTTATGGGAAGTTCATGGTTCACAGGCCATTTATAAGGAAGTCCATAAACAATGTGTTCTATCGGTTTGTGTATGAGATCGAAAGACATAACGGGATTGCAGAGTTGTTGGAGATTTATGGCAGTATAATTAGTGGGTTTGCGTTACCTCTGAAGGAGGAGCACAAGATATTCTTGTGGAGGGTTTTGGTTCCTCTGCACAGGCCCAAGTCTTTGGGGGTTTACTTTCAGCAACTTTCATATTGCATTATGCAGTTCATAGAGAAGGAGCCAAAGTTGGCAAGCGTTGTGATACAGGGCTTGTTGACGCACTGGCCATTGACAAATAGTCAGAAAGAGGTGATGCTTCTCGGTGAGTTGGAAGAAATATTGGAAGCAGTTAACATGGTGGAATTCAAAAAGATCATGGTTCCTTTGTTTTGGCGGATAGGGTGCTGCATTAACAGTTTCCACTTCCAGGTATTTTTCCTCACATCTCTGCTTTTTCATTTTCATTTTTTTTTTTTGCCTTTTTGGGTTTAAAAGTTGCTGTAATGCTCTTCACTTGGATATTTCAATGTTGTTTCTCCATTCAGTGGAGAAGGATTTGTCTAGTTGAAACTTTAATAAGTCATGCTGCAAAAAACTTTTCTGCTTGTTAGCTGATGTGGCAGACCATTAATTATACTGATAGATTTTGCGTAGTGCTTTGAACCAGGAACTGTAGCCTATTTTGTTTATCAAGGACTATGATGGCAAAGGAAGCAGTTTTACTTTGCTCCCTCCAATTTGCTAGGCTTCTTTGGATACTTTTCTTTGTGCATAATGACGCTTAAAATGCTATGTTGGATGAATTTGCAATAATCTTAGTAATGTTGGATGAATTTGCAATAATACTGTTCTTTTGCAATAATGTTTGTATTTGTCTTGAGTAGTTTGGTTTTGCAGATTGCTTTGGGATGTTTAGGACTTGTGCTGACTTATAGGTAGGAAATAAATAGCTAATTTGGTTATTTATTTCTTTCAGGTGGCTGAAAGGGCTCTGTTCTTTTGGAATAATGACCATGTTGTCAACTTAATTGCACACAACCGTCAAGAGTTATTGCCCATCATTTTACCAGCTCTAGAGAGGAATGCCCAGAGCCACTGGAACCCAGCAGTGCTCAACTTAACTTTAAATGTCAGAAAGATATTTATCGAGATGGACGACGAGCTGTTCGCCTTTTGCCATGTACAATTTAAGGAGGAAGAAGCAAAGCTAAGCTTGGCGTCTAAGAAGCGGAAGGAAGCATGGGAGCGGCTGGAGAATGCAGCCAGTCTTCTGCCAATGGCTGGAAGCGCTGTTCTGGTCACGCCTTAGCAGCTAGCAACTCCAGTTCCCTGTTAAAACTGTAACTTTTAAACCAATGATGTCCCGAAATTTCTACTTTGGTTCCCTCTCTGGAGGGCGGTGGAAGAACTGGGTTAGAGATGTATTGAAATGGCTGTTTTGGGGTTGGCATTTGGTTTTTTTTGTTGATGGTCCTGTAACAGCCTGTTGTTGTAACTTTGTCTTGACTATATACGCTTCATTGCCGCAGAAAGGTTATGCGAAGGGCTATGCAATGACTTAACAATATTTGTGCTAAATATATATATATATATATATATATATATATATATATATATATTGGTAAGAACAAATTGTTGATTGCCTTTTGCCCCTTTTCCTCGTACAACCGGCCTGTCTATATACGTTTATGCATGGGAAATGATGAATTCTCATATTTGTGAACAAATATTTTATAGGATGTTTCTCTTGGTATTGATTTTTCAAATTTAGTGGTTGCTGATGGAATGGGGGGAGAGTATATTTGGACTCTTTTTTTCCTTCTTTTTTCTCCAATGTATCCATGCACAATATAATATATATTTGCTTTGCTAGAAAGGTCATATATTGATTGGGACAACGTCGAGCACAAGTTGGGATAGTTTCAGAATCTACGATATTAATTGACATGCTTTCATCGGACGAATGTCGAGCAAAATGGCAACAATTTCAAAAGTTGTTGTTTTTTTTTTTTAATATTTTATAGATCATGGACAAATATTATATTTTGAAATTTAAAGAATGAAGTGCTACGAGAGCTATAATTCAGAGGGAATTTTTAAAACTAATTCTTTGGTAAATGAAATAACATGGTCAACTAACATTTATTTGTTATAAAACAAATGCAAAAGAACTAAATAAAGCATAAAATAGAGACACAAAAAAAATAGAGAGAGACAGTCTTATTTTCATCATCTCATTGTGTACAAATATAAGCTTTCAAAGACCATATATAGGCCAAGAATCATAAAGTAGGAGATGCTAAAGGCCATGAGTTACAACAATAAAATACTACTAATGGAGTGTTAATTGGGATGTTATATGAAGGTTATAGAATACTAAAGACCAATGATAATCAAAAAGAGATAACGCAATTTATAAGAGTGTAAGGAATATAAACATCTACACTAAGAAACTAATTTATTCATAACACTCTTCATTGGATGTTCATCACTTAAGAATACATACCTCGTTAAAAACCTTACCAGCAAACATGCTGTGGGAAAAAAATCCTAATGAAAGAAAAAAGAGTATATTATTCTCGTAATATTTTGCTTAGAACTGCCTTGTTAAAAGCTTTGTTAACAAAACCTGATGGGACAAAACTTATGCAAAGGAAAAAGAGTATAGTAGACAATAGTCTCCCCCTCATGTCAACATGTCTTCTTTAGCAAAATCATACGCATAGATCTTTGATTCAACGCATACTAATCTTGCTCACTAATTTCTTAAATGTAGTTGTAGGAAGTATGTCCATTCAAATTTCCTAAGTTGTCATTTGAACAAATTCGATAAATGTCATCTTTCAGGAGCTCATGCATGAAAAAGAGCTGTTAGGAAATGTGTTTTATTATCTCTCCTTAACTTCAGTGATAAACGTTATATTCTCCCCATATAATGCCGTCAGACTGCCTTTGCTGAACAAAAGGTCACACGTTGCTTGGATATATTGGAGTAAAAATCTCAACAATGCACATAAGATGACTATCTCATGAATTGCCAATATTTCAACATGATTCAAAGATACAATGATAATATCATAATAGTTTGCTTTATAAATCACCAAGATACAGTAGTTCATAGACAAAGTTATGGGATTGCACAAGGAGTGATCGTGCCAAAAAGACGGTAGAAATAGTGGAAGAGGTCGAGTCAAGATCTTGCTTGGCGACAATAGACGTTGGCATATTGTCGAACCACTATAAATAAACGATTGCACTTCTCTATCCTTAAACCTTTTACTTTTAACGCATTTACATTTTAGTTTAAGTTTGTTGCAATTGCTATTTATATATTAATTGTTCTGCATAATTGTTCTAAAAAATCCAATAATTCTAAATAATTTTAAAAACTCAATTCACCCTCCTCTTGGGCTAACATTATACTTGTCTCTCTATGCATAAATCTAAACATAATATAGAAACATCTCATATCCTTCATAGCTATTATGATTATTTTTCCCTTTTCATCAATATAATGACAATACCATAGGAATGTACATCATCGATAACAAACATTTAAATCATATACTCAACAAATTAAATATCATAATCAATTTCTTATTAATTTAATAGGCTATGTAATTAAGAAATACCATTATTGCTTCAATGTATTGCAAGTATGTGATCTTTCTAAATAATTTTGGTTCACAAGTTTTTTAACTTTTTTTTTCTTGTCACCTCACTTCCAGTGGTTATACACAACTTTTTCAAACTTGAAGGACGTTTTGCATGATAATATCACTTTGCACTCGATTAAATAAACTTAAATAAAACAAAGAGAAGACAATCAACAGCTTAACTTTTTCTTTAGCTTTTTCTCCATTTGAACTTTATAAGATCACATTTATATTTTGAATATTCAATAGTTATGTCCTTCGTGAAGGGGCCGCTATGGCCTTTTCATATGCTATAATACTATTCTTATAATAAACCAATGATGACAAAATTTCTCCCTTGATTTAGGCTTGCTATTGACTTTTAGACGTACAGCCAGTTCGTAACAAAGCTGTTCTATGTCACATACTAAGTAACTAATTTTGATTATTCATGCGAGCAACATTACAAACTTTTTAATTTCTCTTATCAATACGTTTTTTTCACCTTTCAATTGTACTTTATGGCTTTCTTTGACAACGGGGGCGTCGAGAAATTTTAAAAATCTCAATAGCCTTTAGATTTGTATTTACTTGGAATATGCAAAAATAATTAGAGAAAATATATGGTCGTTTCATATTATGTTATCAATACTAAAAGGCCACGTCTAACATAACTCACCTTTTTACTATTTTATCTTAGTTGCACCAATAATTGTAATAATACACATTTATTTCATGAAATGCACAGAGACAATTAGCCAAAATTAATGGCTCTTTAGTTATCGGCTCAAAAACTAAGTGTTATTACAATTTATATTCATGTTAATATTAGTTTCAAAGATTAGAGAGCATTTCTAGCTTGTCATAAATAATATGAACATATAAAAACATATTGTGAATGAGTACAAATTAGACAAACATTAAAACAAATGATATCCTAAACCAAACAATACCATTTGATATTAATGATGGCAGAAACATTTTCGTACTAAAAAGTAATTAATAGTAATGACATGGCATGTTTATTTATACAGTTATAACATCCAAAACACATTTGTACAATAATAATAGATGAGTTGTCATTTATGATTATAGAGTACCATTAATTTTTTTTGACTCTAAAATAACTAAACAAAGAAAATGATGATTGTATTTTCATGGTCATCGAATCAAAATAAAAAGTGATTAGGAAAGTTTATAAACTAATATGGATTGCAAAAATGCAAAAATAGTAATGTAGTAGGAAAAGATTTTCATAAAAATAAGCAATAAAAGATAAGCTCTCAAACATAAGAAATATATATATATATATATATTAAACATAGCCAAACAATAGTTGTATAGATATAATATGAAAGCATGCATCAAAATCTCTACAAATACCATCCATAACAATATATGCAAGTATAAATACGTATAAATACATGTCACGTACTCAAACTAGGGTGGTGATATGACGGTTTAATTAAAATAAATAATTAAGTTTAATTATAAATACCAAAAATTTTCCTTATATTTTAAAACATTTTCAGAAAATTTAAGAATATGACAAATCAAACTCAAAAAGAAGTAATACTAATGTTTAAACATGACAAAAGGAAACTTACTGAATTAATCTCAAAATTAATTTAAAATTTAGAATTCATCAAATGCTGTCTGGGCTCTATTGAACCCTACAATGGTGCACACATGATACAAGCATAAAAAAAATACAACCAAACCACAGTCCAACAAAACATAATCAAAGAGCATGATTAAAGTCTCATTATTACATGCCTTGACAAAAATAGATAACGAAACGACTCATGGACTCTTTGAGTAAAACAACAACACTCTACTTAGCTGCGTACTACGAACCACCTAGAGGGGAATGTAAAACAGTAGAAATCATGAGTGAAAGGCTCAATAGAACTTGAATTCTAAAACATTATTTATAAAGTAAAATAAATAATTCAAATAAAATTCAAAGGAATAATAAATAATTAAATAAATTTTACGCTTACCCTTCAGGTCATGTGATTTATATCAAATCATACATTAATATCTACTATATGCAAAGCCTAATATAATCACCACTGTAGTGGCCCGAATCAGGTTTCGAGACCTATTCCCTAGGTTGCCCTCTGCGTGACGTGATCTCTGTGTGGCATCATACACTTAAAACTTGATCAATCATGGTCTTATTCGATTGGTGTTTTAGGAAATCATTTAATTTGTTTCACTCGATGACACTTATACTAGGATAATATTTATTAAAACCGCTTCATATTTTTAAAATGATTAAAAATTACAATGCGATTAATATGTAGTTCAATTCTTAAAACATTTAAGAATTTAAGAAGTGGCCAAACATTTATAAAAATCATGGCTACCAAGGGATGGGTTTTGAGTCCTACCTCAATCGCTAATACTGATTACGTCCACTCCATAAATCTTGTCTCGCTAAACGTTAGCTTTAAAGGACAGCGAGCAATCTTAGGTGTAGACTCAACTCATTAATGCCAAAACTTAGACATATTACACTAGTATGCGATTTCATGGTTTCTTAGTGTGCCTTCCCGAATTATAATTTTCATAATAATTAATCGCACTTTGAAATACATAAACAATGATTTATGATTAGTAAAACAAGTGAAAACACACTTAGAATTCAATTTGGAACAAAAAGGGTTCGAGTGGCCTGAAACTGGGATTTCTGGATCATTGCGATCGATCAAGGTACACTATCGATAGTCGACCATGCTACATTGATCGCGGTCGGTAGCAGTGTCGCAATTAGAAGTGCTCTGCTTCAAGCTCTCAAACTCGAATTGATTTTACACTTTCCAAACCAGTTTTAATGCTTCTAAAACATGTTCTAAAGGTCCACAAATATTATATGAATCATGTAATCTTATTCATATACACATTTATTCAAAAAATAAAGAAATAAATATAAAAACCATGTTCAATCCTTTCTTAACCTGATTTTGATGCTATGCTTTAGTTTGAAAAACACTTAATCACTTATTTCAAGCATGCTTTACACTTATCTAGTCTCAGATCATAACATGCATGTATTAATTCTTTACAAACATGTTCAAAACAAAGTTGTTCAAATAGAAAATAATACTCAGATATATGAACATGAATTTGAGCACAAAATCAGAGATGAAAACTTTATAATGTGAGTTTAAATAATTATAGACATTCTAACCTCGGATTAAAGGATTTGGCATAACTTTGATGGCTCCAAACCTGAGATTTGCTTTTGTTTTGGCTATGGGAATGGAAGCTTGTTTTTTGAGTTCTTGAAACAAAAATGGAAGAAAGAGATAGAGAGAGACGTGAAAGACAGAGGAAGAGAAAGTGTGGGTGATGAGTGACAGGTTCTGAGTTTAATCAGATTCTCTTATGGTGATCCAATGCAAAACCAGGCGTTGTTTAATGGTTTTGGCCTAATATGGTTTCAAGGCACCTGATCCTTTTCAAGTGAAGATAGGATTCTGAGTTCTACACGTGATCTTGGTCTCAGTATGTTGGCGAAATGTTGGGTATTTGGGCAATTGTTGTCTTTTGTTTAATAAATGAATTAAAGGAATATGTTATAATTTAATTAAAATTGATTTTGAAAATAAATGATATACCAAAATTTGTTTTAAAACAATTCAATAATTGCTAAAAATAAAATAAAGCAAACAAGATAAATAAAAATGCAAATAAATAAGATAACTAAAGAGATATCACAAAAGGGATTAATTAGAAATATCTCTTCTTTGATTATCATTGATATTTGGTATTCCATAATCTTCATATAACCTCCCAATTTACATTTCATCAGTAGTATTTAATTGTTGTAGCTCATGGCTTTTAACATCTCTCATTTTATGATTCTTGGCCTATATATGGCTTTTAAGAGCTTGTATTTATGCACAATGAGATGATAAATAATAAAATTGTCTTTCTCTTTATTTCTTTTGTGTCTCTCTATTTGATGCTTTGTTTAGTTCTTTTGCATTTATTTTATAACACTTATCAACACGAGTCTCTAACTATTTTTTTTGTTGCACAAGCATTTGAAATTCTACAATTTTTGAAAGTCATCTTGGATGTTAGTATATTATCTTTGATGTGTGTTAAGTTTTCTTCATAATATCCCAACTATGTCTTGAGGTTGAACAAGTTATACATACTTCATATGATTATTGTATCTATTATCCAATCAACTCTATATACTATTGTTTGAAGATCAAAATGTAGAATCGGATCCTACGATTTTGCGCTTGCATGTGTGTTGCAAATAAGAGGTCTTGAATTTTGGTTATTATCACTCTTTGGTTTGTATGTTGTAATGTAATATCCAATTTTAATTAATCATAATTAGTATGCAAAATTTGATAAATTAGTATACCTAATTAAAATCCATAAGAGTGTTAAAAATATGAACATCCACACTAATAAACTAATTTATTAATAACACGATTTGGACTAATTTCACTTTTGGGCCTTGAACTACATAATTGGTTATACTTGGAATTCTAAATGACATATACAAAACTGAAAATGAGGATTTTATCGGCCTAACCTAAATCAAGGATTCGAAAACCCACCTTAGAGAGCCCATCAAAAGGGAAAACCTCCAACTAGGAGAGAAAACACTCAAAGTTTATATTTAATATCTAATATTCTATTCTAACCATTACAATTTGCTTTTGAGGGTATTTATATACCTCTAATAGAGCGACAACAAAGACGTACTACAATAAACGACTAACTACATA
This sequence comes from Artocarpus heterophyllus, assembly GCA_025403435.1. Lineage (NCBI taxonomy): Eukaryota > Viridiplantae > Streptophyta > Magnoliopsida > Rosales > Moraceae > Artocarpus > Artocarpus heterophyllus. The sequence continues at coordinate 14,029,833 of CM046334.1, forward strand.
AACAATGACAAAATAATAACAAAATGACTAACTAATATAGCTCATTCTCCTACATTATTGAACTTTAAAACATAAAAAATTATTCCCATGAACTATGCAACTTGTTCCATTTTGACCGTTCTATTACTAAATCTGATAAATATTGACAGATTTTGAGCCAATAATTTCACTGTTGCCCCTTGAACTATGTAAGTTGTTCCATTTTGACTTTTGAACTTCTCCCTGAACTATAAAACTTGCCCAATTTTGACCTTTTCGTTACTATATTTGTTAAACGTTTGATGATTAAGACAAATGATCATTTTACCTTTTAGCTCTATTATATATTTGCAACATACATTTTGAAGGCAGAGCTCTAACTTTTGATTTTCCATTGTATAAGTTTCACTATTTTTTTCTTGTTCTTTTTTTCATAATATATATTTTTTATAGAAGTTTTATTATTTTTTGCTCTAAAAGTTTAATCAAATTTTCTCCATCATATAACTTGTGTTGCGTTTATTTTACTACGAATTAAAATGAAAAGAAAAAATGTGAACAAATAAAGAAAAAAACACTTGGATATATGAGTACATCTACAAAATAGTGGAAATGACACATAGAGACTATCATGTAAACTAGTTGTCATTTTTTGACTAAATTTTGGGTTGAAAATTGCGCAAATGACATAATAATAAATACTTCGCTTAATTGGACTTGATAATGATTGATAAATCTCAAAATTATTATTAATTTTTAGTCCATAAAAATGTATATTTGTCTATAAAATCCCCTATTTACAGGTTTAAGATGCATAAAATTCGATTACAAAAGATTTAATACCGACTTTCGATTTATAATTATTCAATCAATTCCATATATATGTAGCTTAATCCGTCAAATCTAATGGATTTAGTATTGAAATGATCAAAATAGGACGTGTTTCATAGTTTAGGAGTGTGATTTTTAATAATTTAAAGTTGGGGTCAAAGTAGGACAAGTTACATAATTTGTCAATATTTAACTGATTTAGTAACAGAAAGACCAAGACAGGACAAGATGAATAGTTTAAGAGTATGAATTGTTGCATTTTAAAGTGCAGGAACTAAAATTGTACAAGTTATATAATTTAAAGGCCAAAAATAAATTGGACCTATCTTTTTTTTATTTATTATATAAGATTAATCACAAAAATTCCTCTTCAACTATAGTCCTTGTAATACTATGTCCTCCAAACCTTCAAAACATAATTGTTCCTCTCTAAACTTTAAAACATAACATTTGCTCCCTTGATCTATAAAATATTAACAAGAAAACTCCTTTAATTATGATTTTGAGCATAACTGACACAATATTACACAACTAATGGGATTGTTGAAACAATAGTGAATCGTTAGCATATTAGCTTACCCTGGTGTAGTCAAATGAAAGTAAAAGAAGAAATTACTTGTTTTAATTTTCTTACAATTTTTTACTTTATATTTTCAACAATTTAAATTTTCAAATTATATCAATTTTTTGAATTCAAATTAGCTTTAAACTAGGGGAGACCAAAAAATCTGATAACCTAATTAACCCGCCCAACCCAACCCAAGATAGCCCGAATCTGATGAACCCAATAAGTAGTTTGGGTTGACCCAACCTGACCTGAGAAAATTCATTGGGTGAGTTTGGGTGGAATTTTCCTAACAGAAAGTACATGTTATGTCACACTTTTAAAAGTTGTATTTATTTATGTCATACTTAGAAAAGTTTGTGTCATACTATCATTCATATATGTTGAGTTGTGCCACAAATAAACATTTGTGGCATTTATAAAAAGTAAATCTTAAAAGATTATGTTTATGAAAATTTCGCTTTTCTCAACCCATCTTACCCGAACCCACCAAATCTATATATATATATATATATATATAAGTAATATGTATTATATATTTAGGCACTATATTGGGGTTGGAGATTGGCAATTATGCACTATGTTGGTTGATGTTTCTTAGTATTTTTGCCGTATTGGTTTTTATTATGGTCTATTTGTTAGTCTATAATTTAATGTATTTGAACTTGTATTGCGGGTCCTTTATTTTATGTTGTTTTATAACTTATTGAGACAATGTTAGAACATTATGAGACCAATATGTTATGGACTTTAATTTTTTTATATTTTGGGGTTAAATTCTTATTTTGATTTTTCTTCTATAATATTCAACATCTCTAACCCACACAAGCTTTAAATGGGAGGATTAATTTTAAACTTCAGGTTCATTGGACAAGTTCAATCTAAAATCAACCCACCCAAATTCGATTGGATGGGTTGAAAATGTCAAAACCCCAACTAACTCACCCGATGTTCACTTTTAGACATGATAGAGTTACAAAATACTCCTATATTATGTATCGAATCTTAAATATGTATCAAGTTTTATTAAAAATTATAATAAAATGAGTTTTTTTGTCAATAATTCATAACTCGAAGAACACATGTTATGTTTTAAAATTTAAAAAGAACGGCAGGCTATGGTTAATTAATCCTATTATATATCTATTTTTCAGAACAAATATAAATTGTGGGTAAATGGGTGTGTCATGAGCCCACCGTGTCAGGTAATGCTGTCGTAGTATAGCCACATCTCACTGTATGAACAATCAGGGCAAGTAATTGGTGAAGGAAACCGTGCTAACGACAACAATAATAATAAACACAGATCAGTAAATATGAACGATAAACTATTTTCAATTTTTTTTCACTATGTTAGAATTCTGGATACAAGATGATCTTTGAGAAGCTACATATCATGTGGCAAACTCAGAATTGGGCACATAAATCTTGGTTGGGACTTGGGAGCCAACACGATTCCCACGAGGTCAGGTGCTAGAAGTTTGAAAAAATTAATTATTCTGTCACGAGTCACATATGCTTAGTGGCTTAAATGTGTCATGCTCTAAAAGAATCAGGTTACAAGGGGAAGATCTGGATAATCAGGAAGCACCAGAAGCCATTGTTACAACAAGCCATAAGGGTTGAGTTAGATTGAAAAGGTCAAGTATATCCAGTCATCGGAAATCCGGTTGGCCTTTGAAGTTCCGGAGCCAGAGAGTTGTTCCAAACCACTAGTATCTCGACTCATTTCTTAAAGAATTGGCTATTCCGATCTTGGGAATAGCGATCCGACCGGTTGTGTTGAGGTGAAATTGGCCACGCACTTGAACTGCATGATAAGAGTACACATATGTCAGAAAATTATATTGCAGTGACAACAAAAGTTATCACTGCTTCAAGCAAAGTGCCATTTTCGGATAGAATTTGATTCTAAACAAACTGTTCTAATTTGGTTTCTCTGTTTTAACATAAAGAATTTTTGTCTGCATGAAGGCTACTACTCTACAATATCAAATTGCACTTGTAAGAGACAACAAGAATGTGGATAGTTAGATACCTTCTGTAGTCTATACTTTTCTCGAATCGCATTAAGGGGGCACCCACTGGTATTTAGTTGCAGATCTTCCAAAGCAAGAACTGTATTTTTCAGCTCTGACACCTTGTATCTGGTATAGTGCTCTAAAGTAGAGTTCTGAGAGTGCACGAATGTTTCAACTACTTTTTCATGAGAGGAACAGGATTCTTTTTTTTTTTTTTAATGTAAGCTATGAAAGTTGGAGGGGACAAAATTGCATACCCATGGGTAGTCTGACTGGCTGAGTGTCCATCTGGCGAGAAACACGGCAGAGGCAGCTATGAGTGAAGGTAAGAATTTTAAGAAGCTGTAATCAACAAGAGTCAACTCTGCTAAATAGTTTGCCAAAAACTCCAGTTCGATACAAGGAACCTGTATAACAGAGTAACTGATGAGCAAATTACGACTTTTGTCCTAAAAATGATATTTTAGAAATTAAACCAACTATAACAAAGACCATCTAGAATACCTCATATGAAGATTGAGCTGCTTGAATGAATCTCCTGAAAACCAAAATTAGTTTAGTTCAGTCCACACTGGATAGCGTTTTAAAACGCGATTATTGAAGTACAAGACACAGAATACATTACCTTAGAAACGTTTTTGTCGTTGGCACAGATAAATAGAAGTGCAAGAAATTCAAAACTTCACACTCCATTTTCAGCACCTGTGAGTTTTAGCAGGAACTAAGCATAACTACATGACTGACGAAAGAATGCAAACTCGAAGGTAGCTAATATGATTTAAACAGGGAATAATGAGATGTCAGCAACTTATCAAAAATTCTAGAGCATACCTCTGCTCTTGTGTAGGTATTGTCTGTAATGAAACAAAATTCTTCTGCTCGTGGTGCACAAATTTCTTCATATTTCCTACAAGGCATAACAGAGACGAAGCAAGAGTTAGACTTCCGTATTAAAATAGAAATATAGACATAGCATCTAGTGCTGAAGTTACCACCAAAAGCATTTGGAATGCTCTAATTTATATCCCAATCAGGTTTGTATAACAGAGCATATAAAGCAACGTGAGTTTCAGTTGTTGTCAACCCAAGCAGCACAACATCTAGTAGTTACGTCATGCTCCACCACTAAGCTAGTTCAGTCGACCAGATCAATGAAAATTTCTAGATTTATACAGTATCATAATTTAGAACTATTTTCTAACCTTCATTGTCATCACACTCAGCAACTCAGCGGAGTGCCATAGAAACCATCTATATCAGAGTAAAATTTTTGTGTGACAAGTCTCAGATAGATATGAGAAACAAGGGCTGTGCTAAATACAGATGATGGCTCAGACAAGTCAGACGCCAGCATCCCTTGTTGAACGTGTTCAACTAATTTCAGTAGACAATTTGATGAATTAATAAGACGTTCTATAAAGTATTTACAAGATTGCCATGCGATTATCACTGTTCATTCGTTTATCTGTGCTTCTCTCTCTTTTCCTTCCCTGGAAATCTATCTCCCCCTCCACCTTTTTCAAGAATATTACTGACCTCCATCAAATCTCCTCAATTCCTCTAACAGAACATAATACACACTTATTTTTATTCATAATGTCTCCCATGATATTTCTGCATCATCTGAAATAAGCAATTCCAAAGATGGAGAAAATAAGAGAAAGGCTAAGAAAAGCGAGGGCCAATCGCTAACCAAATCAGCAAAGAAGGTCCCCAAACTCAGAGCAGACATACTTCAGGGCTTTGCTGAGCTTCCAAGTCTTGCTTGGAGGTTATGAGCCCCCTCCAATGGCTAATCATGATCGTTCTTCATTTCCTCTGCTTGTTTGAGGGGTTTGGCTCATATACTTGTGAAACTCTTTTAGCACAAAAACCTTCGCGCGCCCCCCGCACCCCCCCCCCCCCTCCCCCCCTCTCTCCTGCTGATTGCAGGGTGCCCTTTTTTTATTATATTTAGTAGTGAAATTAAGAGGCCAGCAGCAGTGAATTGAAAAAAAAAAAAAGAATTAAAGAAAGAAAGATAAGATGTACTGGTAATCTCTTAAATACTTGCAGAAGAATGACTCGTTATTTCAATTGTAATTTTGATGAAATTGATAAGCCACGTGTCAACAAGAGATGCTGGTGTCTGACTTAACGTCTGAGCCAGCATCTATATTTACTGTTTAGCACAGCCCCAGAAACAATAATCATATTATTCCAAACACACAACAGTCTATCACAGAACTTACGAGGCAATTAGCATGCAAGTAACACCAAGAAGTTGGAGCCTTTGTTTTTCAATATGTTTGTGAGAGAGAAAGCGATCAATCAGATTCACTGTGAGGTAAAGCGTATCTGGAACCAGCTTATACTCTTGAGAAACCTGAAACATGAGATGCATATTACGGTAGGCAATACTATAGCCCTAGGAAAGAAAATGCAGCCCGCTGGGCAACATTCAATGCTTCAAGCTACATCATAGGTTGAACAGGAAACTAAAACAAGGCGCAAAAAACAAGAGCACACTTCTTGTTCTTTGAATTGAGAGAGAAAAAATACGCGGGGGGGGGGGGAGGAGAGCGGGAGGGGGGACCCTAAGTAATATATCGATTATGATTCTTTTCATGCGAGTCAAAATCTGCCCATTTAACCTTGTAGAATACCAATCGCAATATTTTTGTAGCTTCTACCTACCCATGGGCCATAAAACTTTGACAAAAGAAGACATCAGTAACCATTTCTTTTTGGTAATGGCAGCATTCTTTGCCAAAGTAATAGAAGTACTTCTGCTACAGCAAAAAAGAGAGAGAGATGATATCACGTCTTTAGCACAAGCATGCCACATTGCAGGTAAAATGGTGCTAACCTCAACAAGCCAATCAATCAAAATCGCACGCATATTTGGATTGATATCAGTCTGCAACTCTTCCACATAATCAATAGATGGTCTTCGCTCTAGCTGAGGAGGAAAAGTTTAATGTGTTAGTTGGCTTCAACAATGTTGCTTATAGACATTAAAATATATTAAAGCACCAGCTTTTTCTTTTTCTCTTTTTTTTCTTTGATATGGAAACTAGTTTCAAAATTCTTAAAAGAATTCATTTACCAAAAATAACAATAACGTCAAATAATTAGTCCCAAACAAATTTAACAGGCACTACAATAATAACGTTAGCAGCAGAACAAACCTCTGTAATGCGTATATTATCATATATATCGGGAGCATACAAGCTGCAGGCTTGGGGATCCTTCAGGTTTGAGTCAATGTCCACGACGCCTAGATCTTTTGACACTATTGATCTCTCACAAACCATATCTTCTTCTGCATAATCCAAGCAAAACTCTTGAGGAACAGTTAATTCCAAAAGCTAAACCAAAAGAAAGCCTTGCAGAAACGGACAAACACAACACACAAAAACGCAAGAACAAGCAAATAATTAAGACTTAGCTACCATTATTTCCAAAACTTAAGTTCATAGAACGAGCTTAACAACTGTTTGCCAGGATTATACAAGTGTAGAAGCAGAAGAGTGACCTTTATTTTTGGTGCTTCGAAGACCAACATGTGTTGCCTTGTCTGCTACACAATGCTGTCTAGAGTGTAAAACTTGTTCCACCAAATTAACTGGAAGAGTGAGCTCCTCTGATTCTGCCACCTTTATTTTGGACAGTTCCTCCGCTAATTTTAATTTTGCATCCTCTTGAACAGGTATAGTTCTGACAGAGACATTGGTGCCGACCTTTGCATTCTTTTTCAAAAGGTCTTTTCTTGAATTCTGTCAAGAAGAAATGCCATTAGAAACCAAGTTCAGATCAGTTAACAGCAATCTCAACATGCTGGCTTTCAGGATCATGAGTGATGCTAATATTCTAGAAAAGCCAGGTTCCAATGAACCTTTCCACAGATCAAATTTGGAAATTTAACTACGACTAAAAGTTAAGTACACACATTTACCTGAATTTTTGTTCCACCAATAATGTTGGCCTTAGAATTTTCACAGGAGATGTTGGTAACATCCTTAAGAACTGCCCGTCTCTTATGCTGAAAGCTATCAGTGGCAATTGCAGAAGCTCTATTCTCATCCAAAGCCTCTCTTTTGGATTTCACTCGAAGAACACGCTTGTGGTCTTGCAAAGGTTTTGAGGAGAGGGGCATCCCGCCAGATGTGCCCAAGGCTTTAGCCCGCGATCGTGTAACCCGGGCCAGAGGCGCTTCAAAGTTGGCAGCCTTCGTGTTTTCTTTGTTCATACTTGCACGGCCCACAGAAGAGCACTGCGTGACTTTAAATTGAAACTTTTTTCATTGGACCTGTGCTGCTAAGATCTTTTCAATGTCAAACACTAGTGAATGGGGATTGTAGCAAATAAGCAGGCAAAAACTTTATTTATATCTCACCTCATAAAAATTTAAGCCCCCTTTTATTTACCTTGTCCTCAAGGTGTTCTGATCTGTCATTGAATGATTAGAAGAACACTGAGAAGGAAATAAACTAACAGATTTTAGTCCAACCAGTTGGCTATGTTTCCCCTGGGAAGAAGTTGAAAAAAAAAAAAAAAAAATGTGTGTGTGTGTGTGTGTGTGTGTGTGTTTTCTTAACTTGAGGAAGCCCAGCTAACTAGTCATTTTAGTCTTCTTTTTTTGCTAGCAAGAAAATGAAAACAAACGTTGAATAGAACTTTTCCCTCTAGTTTCATACATTTTCTCAGCAACCAAACAGAAAATAGTCCAGCTGGAATCAAAATAAAATACATTAAAAATAAAGACATGGCTTCGGATAAAAATCACTACATTATACAAAACCAAAACCGTAACCCCTAAAATTCAACCTGTTATAGCACAGAACACCTTAAACCTCACATAAATCCAAAAGAACCAACTTTCTGAAAATTCAGGCCCCAAAATGTTAAACCAAAAAGTAGACTCGGCCATAAAACAAGCCAAGCCCAGGCGCCCGAAAACGCACTAAACTCAAAAGCAAACAAATTTAAAAATAAAAATAAATTACAGACTGTTCGAACAAATATTGTTCAAAACGAAGAGTAAAAATAAAGAAGCCTAAAAAAAATAAAGAATAGGCATTGCAGACCTACGAAGCGAAATTCCAGAACTTCCAAGTTTCCACAGCCGATCTCGAACCGGCATTGCACCGAAACGACGACGTTTAACCACTCACAATGCATACCAAAACACCAAAAAAAGGGAAAAAAGAGAGAGAGAGACAGAGAGAGAGAGAGTGCATTTCTTTGAGAAAATAGCTGAGCTTACTCTGTTTCAGGAGCTCCGCAACCTTCAAAAATGGCGGACAAGAGAGAGAAAAGAGAGAGCGCTCTGCAGAGACGAAAACAAGAAGAGAGAGAGAGAGGGGGGGGGAGAAAAGGAGAGTCTTTTTAGAGAGAGGGAGAGAGAAGAGAAAACGATGGAGGGAAAAAGGTTCGAGAAAAGGAAAGAAGAGCACGCGTGTAACGCGTTGAGTCGATATGTGTAAAAAGGGACGAGAGAGCGGGACGGGGCATACAGTTTGAATCAAACCAACTTGGCAAAAAGGTCGACCAGACAGGGGTAATTTCGTCATTTCATGTCAACAATGATTTTCTTTTTTTTTTTTTAAGATTAAGAAATTCTTTTTTTCTTTTTTGCTGCTGCTTGCGGTTCACTCTACACTCCACACACTCCCCGAGGTCAATTCTTCTTTTTTTATTACCAATCGTCGCCGATGGTTCAAGTTTTGACCTGAACCCCCCTCCGGTTAGGAGCGTCCGGTGACGCCTTGTTGTTACGGTTAAGATGGTTTGGTTGCTTTGATTAACCATTTTGAATCGTCCGATGGTTGTTGAGCGCGTTGAATTATCGTAGGCCTCCGTTTGTTTCGTGGTTTAAATCACGGTTCGAATCATTTTGCTACAGTATTTTCTCTCACAAAAATTTAAATACTATATTCAAATACTCAAACCAAACGAGCTCATAAAATAGATATTTAAGTTGTTGTGTGAGTCTAGTCCTGTGGCTTATAGGTGAATAAGTTCAAATATAATAATACATGAGGATTTTATATTATAGGTACTTTTATTTTACAATGTTAACAGTTTGAACTCATCCGTTTGAATATATGTGTCCAGTATTATTTTTCTTTAAAAAACCAAAACAAAAAAAAAAAAAAAAACAACTTCCAATGGTTTGATTTTGAAAGAACCTAACAAATGCTTGGACTTTTCTTGGAATTTTTTTTTTATGATAAGTAATGTGGCAGTTTTTTGAAATCTATATAATTTAAGATGCTTGGACCACCATCACATTTCAATAGGTTCATCTCTAGGCACAGATATACGCATTTGTTTTCTCAATGTGTTCCCCCTAATTTTCTTTACTCTTTTTGGATTATTTTTTTCTTTATTTTTATGACTTTGGTTTAAAAGTTTGCTTTGCCTCTAATTTAAGACTTCCTATTATTATTGTATAGCCCTTGGATAGTTAAGTGCGTTGAATTTTTTTTATAAGCTTAAAACCTTTCTTAACTATTATAGATGGTGCATTGTATTTTACTCCCTGTAAAATAGAATAAAAATTTTCATAACTAATTTGGCTTATTTCTAACCTAATTTTCCTTTGTTTTGGCAGTGTCCCAATCCGTTTGTTCCAAGCGAGAATATTAATTTAAAGGCCTCTTTTTTTTCTTGAGGCTTGATATTTTGTTTCCCCGACTTATTTTTATGGCTTATGTGTACAATGGCGAAGCTAGAAAAGTTTTTCAGTTGGGGCATAATGTAAAAAATTAAATGTAATGTTTTATTAAATAGAAACACATTTATATATTTTAAGTATGTAGGAGAGAGAGATTCATAATTTTTCTTGCAAAATAAGGACACAACAACGTATCTCTCAATTATTTAGTGGGGTATAATTGTATTTTTTTTTAAATAAGGATAATCTGTAATTTTTAAAACATTTTATAGGCAAAAATTCCAATGTTTAAAATTTGAGCAGGGGCACATGCCCCAACTCATTTGCATGTGGCTCCACCACAATGTGTGTGTGTATATATATATATGTATATGTACATTACATAAATCATTCATGGCCTTGACAAATTGAGTGTTCGAAACCAACGGTAAAAAGTTAAAAAAAATGGTTGTAAACGTAGTCTAACATACATAACTCCACTATAAAATACAGGTTTAAATTACCACCTTCAAAAAAAAAAGGTTAAACAAAGGAAAAAACTAAGAGTAAACCATAAATTTCTTATAAAAGAAAAGGGTAAATTACATGTGAAAGTTTTGAAATGGAAGTCAATTGTCCAATCGAGTTTCTTCTGGAGTCATTCTCAATTTCTGGTAATTTATACAATGTATAAAGTCCAAAGTCAAAAAAAAGACAAGAACCATTCAAATTGCTAACGATGGATAATATGATAAAAAAGGCAATGTAAAATGGAAGGTAAACTGCTTACTTGGAATGATTAATAGATACACTTTATAGATCCAGGCAACACCTTGCCTTTAATTCAATTTATCATTTTTTTTAATTTAGGAAACTTGTCATCATTAATGTTCCTTAAAAAAGATTTACTGTTTCCTCCAAAAAAATTTACTGTTTACGGTATAAGATACACTGGATAGAAAATTACTTTCATATGACATTATAGTCTATCTTAATTTTTAATTTATTTATATCTTCAACCCGTAATCATATATTGAAATCATTTAGGAAACAAATTTTATGTTCTACTTTAAGATGTCAAACAGGAAGCAGAAAGCTTATTTACCAAATTCCTCTTAGGATTTAGGATTTTCTTTACAAATAAATAAAGAATAAACAGAATAGAAAAGGGGAGCAAAATGAGGAGAGCCTTACAAGAATGCTACAAACTTAAGGTATGAATTGATTTATGCCATAAGAAAAAATATTTGCAAAGAATGCCACAGGTAAGTCATTACTTATATTTATAATGCCAAATGTACCATTGACATATTTTTGCAAAAAAAAAAAAAAGTCAAAAAAGGGAAAAATAAAGGGTCATTTAGTATTATTTTTAAAATAGGTGAAATGTTTTTGTTTTAAAAAATAAATTTTTTTAAGAATTATGTTGAGAATATTTTTAAAATTTTTACCTCAAAAAACATGAGAAAATATTTTCAAAAATTTTGAGAATGAAAATAAACGAGGCCCGATCAAAAATACGGAAAAACTCACTCAAGGACAAAAACAAGTCCCAAGTCTTGTTTCCCATTTGGATGATAATTCTGTTTTCATATACGTATATTATATACATATAACAAACATTTGAAACCATTTGCTTTACTGAACTACAGCCTTGGAGTTTTCCTCAAGATTGCAGCATTATTAAATACCGAAATGGGGGGAAAGGAAAAGTGACGGAGAGAGGAGAAAAAGCCCTAATAAAGATGACGATACATTAATCTTTCTATTTTGGTTTTTATTTTTTTTATATAGCATAAAATTAATTGGTTTTATAACATGTGCCATAAATCAATCCACGCATGAAATTTTTCAAAAAATATGACGCTCCTCAGCAACTGTAGGGCCCATCTTGGCAACTAACGTGACTGCCAAGAGCCCAAACAACAGATTTGATTGTGTAGAAAGTAACGACCAAGCCCATTTGGGCCCTTTTCGACGCTCCTAAAGGTGGGCCCACGATAGCCACAAACAGATCCAGATGGGGAAAGTACAAAAAAGGTCCCCGAAACTCAGGTAATGACGGCAGCGAAATTGAATGACACATTAATAATTCTGTTTAGTTGAGTGATGAGAGAATAATTATCAGTATCTTAACCTTAAATATGGTAATTAACCAATTAAATAATAAAAAAAAAGAATCTTAGGTGGGCTTGAAATAAAGATTCCTCTCGCCAAAAATAAACAAATAAATAAATACTCATCACCTACTTTACAAGAGCGAAAGACATGGTAAGACGCTCCCATCTCATCACCTTCCCACCCTGTGTTTATGTCATCATGTAATTTGCAAATCATGAAGTGTTTGTTGGTTAATTAACGTAATTTAGCATTAACTGTTTGAAAAAAGAGTTCCGATCATAAAGTTCGATCCGCGTTCTATAGTATATAAGAGTTTTATATTGTTTTTGAATAAAATCACAAAATTTAAACTACGTTTCTAAACAAGCCTATTATATCAAATACATTATCACATAAAATAAAACACATCATATAAAGGGTGCAAAAACACTTCATGGTTATAAAGTTTAATTATGGATTTTCCTAGCAGCTCATGGTTGATAGGGCTTAGGGAAAATTAAAAAACAACAATTTAAACACTTGAAAGACGTTTAGGTGATTCGTAATATAAACATGAAACAATTATACTTATTTTCAACAAGGTTGGGTTTTCTGTTTTCATTGGATGGTACTGATTCAAACAGGTTGTTCTACTCTCTAAAGCTTTGATTTACAAAATCGTAAAGTGGAATCCCAAATTTTTAGGGACAATAGCCATGGATTCCACGACAATCGAGTTAATGTGACGGCGACACTTTTTTTTTTGGAGTGGCACTTCTTGGGAGATGGAGAAACGATGTAATGGGATTCATTTCTTAACAAAATAGCTCATAAAAAATGTTTTTTTTTTTTTTTTTTCTATATCATGATGCATTTTTCTACAATATTGTCATCCACCCACCACACAGCCTCCATTTTATCCAAACATGAAGCAGTATTTTTTTTTTCTTAGCTTAATAAATTCTACCCTCTGATAAATAGAAAATTCTAAGCCGGGCCTAGGCACCTTATATACTACTCATAGCATGGTTGCTTAAGAAGTAGATGCAAAGATATTACTCAATTAATTCTTTCCTATTATTCATGCTTATATCATATGCATTGTCTTATTTAAATCTTATGGTTTAAATCCTATATGTAAATTGATTTGTTGGAGAATCTCAAATTATTGTACTGATTAGAAAACCATTGGCTCTCTCCATAAAGCCATATGAATATAATAGCTTTCAAATTTTCAAACATGGAGGATCTGAAAGCATCCCTTTTACTTTTTTTTTTTTTTTTTTTGGCGCAGAAGTAGATAGATTCAATAAATTTAAAAGCGAACCCTTTGAAATTTTGGCTTTGCATTGCTGAGGTGGCTGGCCAAGAGAACGCGCCTCTGGATGCTTGGGACACCAAAATTCAATAGATACTCAAGAAAATACGACTCGTAGTTTATTAAATAAAACGACTAAGAATCTAACACTTAGATTAACAGTGTCGCCTGGTTTTTACATTAAACGACATTAAATTTTTAATTGAAACAACATTGCCTAGACGATAATAAGATTAAATCGTCAACGACAAGGTTTAGAAGACATTGAACTACAGAACACAAAGGAGATGTCCATTTCATGGCAATAAACGTGGGCTTCTGAAAGTGAAAGAGAAAACGGATTTAAAACTAAGGGTGAAATATATACTTCTAAGCAAAAGAAAATTTTAGATGAAGTTTCAACTCGTGGCAGTAAATTTAGAAATATAAATGACGTATCGTTTATTTCCGTGTTATTTCATAGCAATAAATTCGAGCAGAGCTTCAAATGAAAAACACATGTCATTTTGAACTTAAAACGGCAATGAATATAATAACAAGAGCAAGCATCGTTTCTATTAATGCTGTTTTTTTTCTTTTGAGTAAATTAGGTGGTACACCACTTCTTAACAATCACAATCGTCTTTAATCACTTTTTTTTTCCTTTGATTCATAATACTTTTATTAGTCAAAGACTAAAATACCCTTAAATAATACTTGATTGACTTACCTTAACCCAAAATACTTATAATCAATTATGCCTTTGTAATCTTTGGCAGTGAATATTTCAAATTTACTCATTAAAGGGTAAGATAAAAACAATGCCACAGAAGTATTATTTCTCCAACAGGAGTGGTATTTTCTCTAACTGCCTTTTTCCAAAAAAAGCGACAAGTGGATTTCACTTAACAACAATAATGTTCAATTAAAAACGACAACGTTTTAAAGGAAAGGAGCAGTGAGCTAAAGTGATAGGGAACAAAAGTTTGGAAGTAAATCTCGCAAATGGTATGGTGAAGTAACTACGTGATGATCATGATATGTTACATGGAACACCAAACATGGATATTGCGTGCAAAATTATCACAAACATGAATAGGAAAAAAGGTTGGAATGCACCTTCTAGGATTCTTTCAAGTATTTAATATTCTTACCAAGATTACTTGTAGCAATCAGACTAAGTTGCGATTCCAAAGTTTCTATTATGTGGAACACAATGACACAGTATAGCTAACTCTTTTTATGTTCTGGCATGGCTTCCAATTACTTCTTCCACTGGGGTATCCTCTGAACCACAACCTGGAAGCAACACGAAGAGGGTCATTGACTTGAAACAACATATATATATATATATATATATATATATATATATGTAGAGAGAGAGAGAGAGAGAGAGAGATACAAAGGTCATGTTCTGCACAATTTGAATAGCTAAAGAATTCTTCATAATACCTTGCCAGAATTTTCTTTGTTTCCCACAATAGTTTGACAAGCAAGCCTCCATGATTCGGGTTTCTGTAGAGTTTTTACCAATAAAAATTTGTTAACATCAATTTTGGATTCAAATACTCTCTTTTTGTTCACCTAGTTGCTAGCATTTTAGCAACAATTGCAGAAAGCGATTGGCAATTGAATACTTGAGTTGGTTATGAATATATTTTGTTTAACTAAATACAAATTCACGAGTGCATTGCTCTGAATTCAATAAATAATTTGGTGCACTAGCATCATTTCTGAAAGTAATTAATGAGGAGAACATAAGCACAGTAGCATCTAAGCTGGGTATATTTTTTGAGAGAGAGTGAAGTGAAATTAAAGCTCACCTTTTTAAGATACCGCAGTTCGGTATTCGTTCTTTCATTCAAAAGATCATGCCCATCTATAATCTGGATAATATCAAGAACAAGAGAGTGCACAATCTTATGACAATTCAAACCTTCTAACTACAATTGTGTTTTTTACACCAAAAAAAAAAAAATTCTATACAACTAGCACTTGATTAAACAATAAAAATTTCAAATAACGGAATCGTAATCGTACATTAGATGACGAGCACGGCCTTCATGTAAAGGGAGTAAGTTAAAAAATAATAATAATAAAGGAACAAGTTGAGTGTTACCATTTATACATTACCTCCACTATACAAGTTCCGCAGCTTCCACCACCACCACAGTTCATTACTTTTCCCTGTATTGCAAGAGGCAAACCCTTTTAAATCAAACAACTTGTGTTCCATATTTACATGTTTTTCCTTGTGATTGCCATTTGCCACCATCAAAATTGAATATGCATGCACAAGTTCATGGACTAAAAAAAAAAGAAAAAAGAAAAACAAAGTTATCATCTCAATGAAATTTCTTGAAACTTTATTTTAATGTTGCATTGGGATCAAGATCTAGTGTATTATTCTTTTTCCTCGCATGGATGATAGCCAAGTGGCAGAAGAAGAAAATAAGCCCACACAACCATTGTTTGTTTTTAAGTTACCTTGCACTAAGGATAATGAAAACTCCATGGTGGGTTGAAAGATATACTCTGTTTCTGTTGATATTAAATTAGCAGTAGGCTGTTTGGGAGGGGTGGAGCAACATTGGGTTTGAAACGAGGGTTTTTTTTTTTTTTTTACAATTTTGTATATAAAATTTTATAAAAATCATTTTCCGTCCCTCTCTTAAAATTATATTTTACCTCCTTAAAATTATATTTTGCTCTTTTTAAATTTAATTTCGCTCATCACCTTATCAGTTCAGTTAACACCTCTGTCCTCCTCTATTAATTTTTCTAATTCCGCCCTTGCTATTTAGGGAACACAGTTTGAATCACAAAATTATGGTATACATTAATTTTTCTCTTCCAAATTTTTACCTTACGTTCTAACATTTAACGGCCTTACATTAGAGTTGAAACTTAGTCAACGCACTCTTGTTTTAATAATCAAACGCGTTAAATTTAAATAAATACATTAAAAAAATTCAACAGTTCTCTCCAAATCAATTATAAATTATAAAATACTCTAGAAAAAGTAGAATCTACTATCGAGCCACGTGGAAAGAGCTGGGGAAGTGGGAAATGTGGTGGAGACTTACATACGTGGCATAGAGCTCGATCTTGTTATCCAGCATGATGTTCCTCAGCAGCCTTCTCTCCGCTAACCGCCTTCGCCCTATCCACCGGATACGACCCGTCGTTTCCCGGCTTAGGCTGCATGTCAGACTCAACTCAAACAACCATTGCCTAGAATTAACTTTTACCAATTTCTTAACAAAAAAAGAAAACGACAATTTTTTTAATTCTTTTCTGTAATGCAAATTTTATATCTAAAAAACAAAAAAAATCTAATGTTTAGCTACTATTAGAAATTAAGTGGAAGTTTAAGGCTCGTACCCCCATGAATTCGAGCTCGATTTGGGGCGGAGAAGGAACCGCTTCTTGCGAACTGGCGGCGAAAGAGAGCGATAGTGGGCTTCTTACAGCTAGCTGGTTTGAAGTTGGTGGTGGATTTTTGCCGAATTCCTTCGCCGTCAGTGAAATCTGGTGGTCGGAGGGACATTGCCGTGGTCAATTTTATGGAAGCCATTTTTTCAAGATTTAATTGTGTGTGTGTATATATATATATATATATATAAATTTCAATGATCTTGGCTTTTTGTTTCCCTTAATCTTCTGCTCTCTTTTCTGGGTTTTCTTTCTTTCGTGGCTCTACATGCCCATATATTACCCATATACTTTGTCCAGTGCACTTTCTTACTTTTCCTTTAAAAAAAAAAAAACACACACACACAAACGACATGGAGATTTGCGACGTGTCGTTTTATAGCAATAAACTATAAAGGACATGAAGGTCTGCCACTCGATTTTTATGGGTTTAATGCATGCCACACGTCGACTGCAGTATTAAAGATCATAACTGAGTTGTTGTTAATGTCAATTTCGAAGATTAGACATCCCCGCTCGTAATATCAAAATGATATAATTTATACATTAAAATAATATACAATTATTAGGACCGATAATTTAGGTCACGATACGATGACACGACACAAACCTGACACAAAAATACGAGTTAGGGTTGGGAAAATAGGTCTTGGGTTGGAATTGGGTCGAACCCGTCTGACCCGTACAAAAAACGGGTTGGATTCGGGTCAACCTGAATCAACCGAAATAACCCGCTAAAAATGTGTCGAAATAAGGTTGACCTGAAAATTAACCTGAAAATTGTTAATCAACCCGTGTAATCCAAATTGAACTCGTGTAACCTTAATGTAATCCATATAACCTGAAATTAATTTTAATGTGTCAAATTAATCTAACATTTATTGTATATAAAACTTGACATGATTCTAATTTCTAGCATATTTGTTTTTGTTAAACTTATACAAAGTTTTGTTAACTTTTTTGATGGTTTTGTTTTGTTGGGTTATTGTTTATTTTATAGGCTTATTGTTGGGTCGATCGTGTTGTAGGTCTATTGAGTTTAGTGGGTCAGTGTGTCATATCAACATGAACATGCACAAAGTAGCATATTGGCAGGTTGTATGGGTCGGGTCGGGTCACCCTGTCTACACATCAAGTCCTGCCTGGGTTGGGGTTTTTTTGACCCGTCGGGTCACGGGTCGGGTTCAGGTTGGCGTGTTAACTGTTTATATAAGGGCTCAACCCGACCCAAATTGACAGCCTTAACCATCATATTTATAGTAATTTTATTTCTAATTTATTACACATTTAGTGCCAAAAAAAATATTCTCCATATAATCTACTTTATATTATTTTTTTTATGTTTATGCATCTTGTATTACATTATTGTATTGGTATATTTTTAATATTATGTAATTTTAATTAGTTTTGGATTAATCATTTGAAGTTTTTGCGTTTATGTAATTGACATTTCAATGGTTTATATATTAATTTTACACCATACAAATTAACCATGAAATAATACAAAAAATTGGAATGTAAAAGATTTTTTGTAGCAAAAATTAATTAATTTTGTTCAAAACTAAGAAGTTGAGATAAAAAAATAAAAAACTATAAATTTAAGTTGTAGGGTTTTTTTATAAATAAAAAACTTAAAAAATAGCCAAATGGCTATTTGATGTGCTATTATTCAATTCCTATTTTCATGTTATTTTTTTGGGGAGAATTTGACGTCAAGTTAAAAGAAAAATTCAACACCAAAGTGGTAAAATCTCCCAAAAATAACGTTGATAAGTAGTCTAAGAATTTAGAAGTGAGAACGATATGTGTTATTTTATTTCAAACGATAAGAACCACGTATTATCTTAATAAAACAACAAATTTTATTTTCATAAGTTACTTTCTATTTATAAAGGACCGCAAATCATAACAACTGAATTTTTCTCTAAAAAAACTAAAAAATATAATTTCAAGAGTAGAAAGTTTAGAGCTAAACAAAAACAATCGGCAACTCGTCTACTTGTCTGCTCTATTTTGCCTTGTCCTGCTATAGGTGGCTATGTGTCAAAACCACTTTTTAGGCGGTTGGGGGCGATTAGATTGGAGTTACATATAGATAACAACTGTTTCTTCTTAAAATAAAAACTAAAAATATAATTTTGAGTAGGCATTATGGTTGAACAAAAATATCTACAACCGGCCTACTTGTCCAACATCTGCTATGCTTTGCCTTGCCCTGCCCTGCCCTGTATAGTTGTGTACGTGTCAAAACCACTCTTGAGGTGATTGGGGCAATTTCAATCTATCACTTTTGGTGGGTAGCTATAGGCTGGAGTTATAACGGCCCTACTCGTCTAAATATCAAATATGTATATATAGTATACATAGAGAAAATTAAACAAATGACTTTTTTTTTATCACATTTTTAAATAAAAATGTCTAAACTTTTCTAAAATTAAAAAAATAACTAAACTTTTTAAAAATTAAAAAATAAGATTTTTTTAAGTATTACATCATTGATAAACATCAGTATGTGCTTCATTGATTAACATTAATGCATCACTTATTAACTATTATTTATCACAAATAAATTAGTTTATTGTTGATCTACTAATGATTTATCATCGAGAAACCAGTAAATTATTAAGTGAATTAACCATCAAGTTAATCAATGGTAAACTACAAATCAATGCATTGTTGATGTACTGCTTTATATCAATAATATATTAAATACTATAAGTACATTATTGATGTACTTTAGTATATCATTAATACACAAGAACGACCATTTTCCTAAGTTCCAAAAATTTCTATCATTTACTAAAATGAAGCTTAAAAAATGGGCCATTTTTTGATGTAACATAGCGGGGATTTTTTTTTTGTTTAAAACAAAACAAGAGGGATATTTAGAGCTACATTTTTATTTTTCTAATAAAGAGAAATATCAGAAAATAAAATACTAGTAGTTTCCAATAAGGTCTGAAACATGTGATATTACTACTACTAAAAAAATTGTAATATTAATATTAATACGATATGTTGTTTCACTTAAACACTTTAGTCTGAGAATAAATGACGTCTCGACAACAACCTTAGACGACAAAACAGTAAAGGACAATAAAGACCGAGAGCGACAGACCTATTAAATATGAATAATTATGCCATGTACACACTACTCTATAATTCTAACTTTGGAGTACCAAGCGACGTGTGGCATGTAAGTTGTTACTATTGTATTAATTGATGTTTAAATAACTGCTATATCAATTCAAATAAAAAATTATATCTATGAATAAAAAAAATAACAACTTACCGTGACCGTCACGTGAGTTGGTACTCAAAAGTGAACATTAGAATCGGCCTCGCATAGCAATACTCATTAAAGATACATATTCAGGAAGAAACGGTGTCGTTTTGGTTTAAACGAGCACAGTGGACTACAACTGATACAGTCATACGTCATTTTTTGCTCAAACAAGAAAGGAAGTTGGCGCTTCAAATCCTCCCTTCGAAGAAGAAGAGGGATAGAGAATTTTAGCGCTAAATATTACGAAACACGAAACCCTTCATCTTCTTCATCAACTCCGTTTTCCTTTTTCCGGCGAATTCTCGGCAACTTCACCGGAAAAAATATAGTTAAGTTTCTTGTATGGAAATTCTGTTTTAATTAATACATTATATATATATATATATATATAAGCTTCTTCATGTTATCACTCTATTCTCTTTCCTCCAAATGCCGTCACTTTCTCGCTCGAACCTCCCTAATCTTCAGACCAAACCCTAACCCTATCCTTCAATTTCACACCTTTCGATTCTTCTCCTCCTCCGGCCAGTCATGGCTGTCCGTACCCGGTAAGCCTCTCATCAGGTGGCCTCAAGAACCCCGTGCTCCCCAAAACCCTCAACCAAAGCCGAGCCCCAACCCTAACCCAGGAGCCGAGTTCTCGCAGGATGAATTTGCGGCAATCTCGGAGCTGCTCACAAACCCTAGCATTTCCGGCGGTTCATCTCTCCACACCGCCTTGGACCGGACCGGAATTGAGCCTACTCCGAGTCTTTTGCAAGCTGTGTTCGACCATTTTGATTCTTCCCCCAAGTTGTTGTTCTCTCTCTTTCTCTGGGCTGAGAAGCAACCTGGGTTCGGATCCTCTGCTTCGCTCTTTGGCTCCGGTGATCAACGTTCTCGCGAAATGCAGGGAGTTCGACTTGGCGTGGTCTCTGATTCTCCCTCGAATCGGCAAAGAGGAGGAACCCACATTGGTTTCGGAGGAGACCTTTGTGATCATGATCAGACGTTATGCTCGCGCAGGTACATTTCAATTGGTACTCTATCATATGGATTTTTTTTTTTTGACATGATATGTGTACTTGTATATTAGTTGGATTAGGATTAACATCGATCTTTGAATTATCATCGAATGCAAATACTTAATATACAGTAACGATAAAATAATTTAAGTTGTTCGAAATGAGTTGCATTTGATGACAGTTTCTGCAGTATTGCTATGGATTTTGGTCTCACTTGGTTTCGATTTATAATATCTATATGAATGTAGGTATGTCCCAATCTGCGGTTCGAGCATTTGAATTTGCCAGTAATTCGGCTTCAATTCTTAGTATTTCAGAAACAAGTTTGTTTGAGATTTTGTTGGATTCCCTTTGCAAGGAAGGGCATGTCAGAGCAGCTTCAGATTATTTTGATAAGAAAAGAAGCTCGAACCAAGTTGGATTCCATCAATTCGGGTTTACAATATACTTCTCAATGGGTGGTTTAGATCAAGGAAGCTCAAATGGGCAGAGCGGCTTTGGCTGGAGATGAAGCGGGATAATGTGAGACCTACTGTTGTAACATATGGTACCCTTGTGGAAGGTTATTGCCGAATGCGTCGCGCTGAAATAGCAATTGAGTTGGTTAAAGAGATGAGAATAGAAGGAATTGAGCCAAATGCAATTGTGTATAATCCAATAATTGATGCACTGGGGGAAGCCGGGAGGTTCAAGGAGGCATTAGGAATGATGGAGCGTTTTTTGGTTCTGGAATCAGGCCCTACTATCTCGACATACAATTCTCTGGTGAAGGGTTTCTGCAAGGCGGCAAACCTTGCAGGGGCTAGTAAGATCATTAAGATGATGATAGGGAGGGGTATTATTCCAACATCAACAACTTATAACTATTTCTTTAGGTACTTCTCAAAGTTTGGGAAAATTGAGGAGGGAATGAACCTCTACACCAAAATGATAGAATCTGGGCATTCTCCTGATCGGCTCACCTACCATCTTTTGTTGAAGATGCTATGCGAGGAGGGCAAACTCAACTTAGCAGTTCAAGTTGGCAAAGAAATGAGATCCAGGGGATTTGATATGGACTTGGCTACAAGCACAATGTTGATTCATTTGTTCTGCAATATGCATAGGTATGAAGAGGCTTATGCTGAGTTTGAGGATATGATAAGAAGGGGTATAGTGCCTCAATATCTTACGTACCAGAGGATGAACGATGAGTTGAAGAAACGAGGAAGGACTGAGATGGTGCAGAAACTAAGGGACCTGATGTCCTCTGTTCCTCATTCTACCGGGTTGCCAAATACTTATACCAGAGATGGAGATGCATCTCGTGACAGGAGAAATTCTATAATGCGGAAAGCTGAAGCAATGTCTGATATGTTAAAAACATGCAACGATCCAAGAGAACTCGTTAAATATGGAGGTTCAGTTGAAAAGGCTGTCTCGCTTGCAAACCGATTGATAGAGGATATTCAGAAGAAAAAGTAACAACGTACTCCTTTCTGGAGCGCCTTTGGGAAAACAAAGGGGGTTGGTGATCGAAGTAAACTTGGTCTTTGGAATGTCTATGAGAAAACCAACGTCAAAGTTAAAGGAAAGACACAAAGCTACTCTGGACTAGTATTTTGTTTACAACTTGGATAATTATATTTGACATGCTTTAATCTTGGACTGATGCAGCCACCTGATTGCAGTCTCTAACTAATGTCGTTTGTTCGATTGGAGTCGGAGGCCTCTCAGCGTGTGCTGACTGAATTCTGTTAATTCTATATTTATTCTTTCACCATATACCAAAACGATTAGTCCAAAACTGGTAGTCTGATTCTTTGCTTCTGCATTATCGAAACGGATAACATCGCCGAGTATGTAATCTGATGTTGCCTTTGCCGTTAACATGTCTGCGTGTCATGAGTCTTCTAGAGTGATAGCAGATTCTGCAATAGAAGGTCATACATCGCCGTACTTTGATTTACTTGTTATCTTCATATGTTCATTTGTATGATGTTTTGGGTGGAGAAAAGTAATTTAAATCCTCTGTCGGTTGAGGGTCTGTTTTCAAATTAAAAAGAGAGAAAAAGAACGCCATAAAATATAGTTAAATGTAAATTTCGTTCTTACATAAACGGATTGGTATTTTGTCCTCTTTTTATTAATTAGAGGCTGTTTGGCATTTATTTTAACCAACTTTTCAGTTAGAACAGTGTAAAGCTCTTACATATTATAATAAAAGCAAAAAAATTACTATAGTATAAAGCTCTCATATACTATAGTGTTTGTAATTCTAACCACAATATCAAACATTCTATGAATATTGTCCTCTTTTCTTCCTTCTTTTCGTGTCATTTCCCTTTTGTT
The DNA here is from genome assembly GCA_025403435.1 of Artocarpus heterophyllus. Lineage (NCBI taxonomy): Eukaryota > Viridiplantae > Streptophyta > Magnoliopsida > Rosales > Moraceae > Artocarpus > Artocarpus heterophyllus. The sequence continues at coordinate 14,053,322 of CM046334.1, forward strand.
TTCTCTTTTTTTGCTACAGGGTACTCTACACGATAGTGATCAAGGATGAGGCAGTCTCCTCGGAATCTGGGTACTTGCTTATCCTTACTTTTAATTCATGTTTAGGCTTTATTTCTTATTTATCTTTTTCATTTTTTGGGTAAAGGGATTATTCAATCCCCTTCTTTTCCATAGATGATGCAGCTGTATTACAGTGTTCATTCTTAAACTTCCAACCTCTCATTCTGAAAGGGCATTCAGGCCACATACACTTTATCATGACCACTCCTTCAGTAGGCACGTCTTGAGCCCTGTCATCCCATTGACCACCACTTTCCATAAAGGAAAATGGTCAGCGGCTCGGCTCGGAGTAGATTAGCAAAAAGGCCTCGGATGCAAATGCACAACTAAAATTGGATTTTCACCGAATTGGAATTGTTAACCTTTCTCATACTTTTCCTAAAGCTCATTTTACTTTACTTCATTGTACTAGACATACAATCATTATAAAGCTATGCAGATCACTGCACCATAATTGAGATGTTGCCTGATGGGCATGGGGAAGGAATCTGATCCAATCATACACTTGACAAAACTATGGCCCACATGGGCATACAAGTAGTTGAGGGGTGCAAGAAACAAAGTATTCGTACACTGAATGTTGTTTTAATTATTGGTAGGTCCTGATTGGTTGATGACTGTTTTAACAAGAATGCTTGCATTTGTAGTGTTAGATTAAGTAATATAATGACTTTAGTATACCTAAAGAGATTTGAAGCTCGAGATATGGCAGTATTTAAATTGGTGACTTTTAAAGTTGATCATTCCATGCGTAAAAGTTGCAACACGTGGAAGCTGATGGTCACATTTTGGGATTTTTTTTGGTCTTGACGTTACATTTTGGATTAAAATAATTGCCGATGATAACTGAATAGGATATGGACGTCACGCATGATAAGAAGGTGAGTCGTATCATGGAGATCTATAACAAATTAACAACACAGCCAGCAAAATATAGCAGAGGAACAGGACTGTTTGATGCTTGTATAGTGTTTTCCAGCATTTGCATTTTTCTTAGCCTATGTTTGGGAGAATGGAAAATGAACTGGAAAAAGTTGCAGATTTGATTTTGGCCAATAAAATGGAGAGCCTAGTTGTTTGGTAGAAAGGAAATTGACAAGGAAAAAAGTTGCAAGTTTACGAATATTTTTTTTAATGTTCATTTTATAAGGACTGAGTTGAAGGCAGACAACGGTATTGTTTTCGTACTATTTTCTATCTGGCATTTATTTCTTTTGGGAGGATGTACATTTTTTTCCTTTTGGGAGGATGTATCTGGCAAGTTTAGTTCAGCTATCTTCTCTCTCGCTTTCTTTTTAAATTATAAATCAGTATATTGTTTTTTTTTTTTGAGAAATGGATTTGTTTTCTCAATTGTGCCCCTCAACTTTAGGATCATTTTTATTTTGTCCTGTGAATTTGAAATTGGTTCCACTTAATTATTTATATTATAAATTGACAAGAAAGAAGGTGTTAAACAATGTCATATGATGTTTTCTGTTTGTTTTCAACAATGGATCTTGTGTTTGGAAGATGAGCTTAAATTCATGAGTTTGAACAGTCTTCAATGTAAAGTTCTCACATGCTAAAGTGTAAAGTAAAAATATGCTAGGGTGTAAAGCTCTTATATTCTACTGTGTTTGAACTTATTTTTTGGGATTAAAATGATTTGCTAAACGCCCTATAATTTTAACAAAAGAGATTAAAAAAGATTAGTTTTTTTTCGTTGTTTTAATGGAAATTCTAATGGAAGGATTCAAAACGATTTAAGCTAGTTCAAACTGGCGTTGGTGGAATAATAACTCAGGCTAGTTCAACTTATAAAGGCGGTTTTAAATCGGCCAAAATGCTTAAAATTTAAACTTTTTTTCTCTCTTAAGTTCATATGATTTAAACTATTTTTTACAATAAAAACCATTCTCATTCTCACATTTCTTTCATAAATTATAATTTTTTAAACACTAGTTTTTGTTTTAAATTTTATGTGATGTTTTATTTTCATTTTAAACTTTTACATTTCAAATGTCAGTTTAAAACCATTGTTTAAATCATACAATTTATAATCTACCTTTTAAATCATAAAGTTTTAAACCACGCTGTTATGAACCCGCGTACCAAGCAAAGAGTAATTCATATTTAAGGAGTGAAATGATTTTAAAGTTTAACGGACAAAGTGAGAATAACATTTAAGTTTAAGAATCACGTATGTAATGGCTAAAAAAAAATAAACAATTATATTTAACTTTACTATTAATAAAATAGTGTAATTCAGTTTAAAAAATATATTATTATCATATTAGAATTTTTAATTTTATAAACAATAGGGTTGTAACTGAGTGGGATGGAAATAATTTTTCAATCCAAATTGAGGTTGGGAATATGGAACCAGGGATGAGTGACATGCTGATGCGTAAAGTGTTGTGTATTTATAATTTTATTTGTTTTATAATAAATTGTATAATATTTGGTCAGATCTAAAAGGTAGTCATGCCAGATTACCGGAGAACCAAAGGCATCTTTGGGGTTGGGGGTCTACTCTGGCCTAAGGTAGGACAATGACAATCTCATGCTGCCCTGCCCTAGTCATCGGTCACTCTGTCCATTTTGATTTGGACAGCCTAAGGACTTTGTTCGATACGCACGGGGATGTTTGTCGATTCACCTAAGGTCTTGGGTGTTCATCGTTTAGCGAATTAAAAAAATAAAAGGAAATAGACATTCAGTGGTGAACTCCAAATCTCATCCCCTTCTTCAACACCTGTCTCTCATGAATCTATAACCTGTTTAGTTGGATATTTAAATCACGATTTAAATAATTTTGCTACAGTATTTTCTCTCATAAAAATTTAAATCTTCATTCAAATACTCTACTCAAACACTCGAACTAAACGAGCCCTATATGACATTCCCTCCCTCTCTCTCTCTCTCTTGTGCCCTTTTTCGATTCTTTTGCTTGTATCTTTTACGCTCCGTTTGGTAAGAAAGAAAGAAAAATAAAATAAAAGAAAAAATTATAAAGAAAAAAAAATAAAGATTTTAATTTTTTTATTTGTTTGATATATGAAGGTGAAAAGAAAATGATTTTATTTTTTTTGTTTGGTATTACAAGAAAAATCAAAAGAATAAAAAATTACTATTAAAATATTTATTATTTTGTCCAAATATTATTTAGCTATTTTTCTAATTTGACGCCTAAATTTTTTTATTGAAATTTTGATGAAAAATAAAAAAAAAATTGGTAACTTTATTTTCTTTGCATTGTTGCCAAACTTTTTCCTCACAAAATCAATCAATATTTTGAGAGATCAATTTTTGTAGGACTCACATGTCTTTCTACCATCTACTTTTCTTTTTCATTCTAATATCTTTTCTACTAAACACCCCATTGTATCAATTTTTATCCCACAATCCTTCAAATGTTTTCCTTCCCTCCACTTTTGTTCATACCAATCATAGCATTGATGTATGAAAAATTAATATAATTTTCAACAAAATCTTAACACTAAACAGTGATGATAGAAGATGAAAAGAGAAGTGTCTTCATCTTGAACGCAAATAGCATATTTGAGATTTTTTTTTTACTAGTTAAACTCACGTGGTATGCATGAGAGGAGTAATTTTGTAGATTTGTTTTTTGATGCAAAAAGAAAAAGAGTCTATTTCCCCAATTAAATTTTTTTTTTGGCTCTTTTTTCAAATTTCCACCCGCAGGGGATTTTGATAAAAGGCTTTAAGAAAAAACCTTTTTAGACAAATGGCTTGTTTTTTTTTTTGTTTTTTTTTTGAACAAAAAAACAAGCTTTTTGGACAGAAAAACTGCTTCAGTTTTTTTTTCTTTCTCTAATCATGTTGAGGTTTCTTTTCTTGCTACAACATTTTGACTATTGCATTGTTATGTCTTAAAGCTGTCTAAAATGAAAGATATTTGTTAGTTATAAATTAATTGGAAAGTAACTCAAACTTTTTCATGAGTATTGCTTTTAAAATAATAAGGATTTAAGCACTAAAAAATATCATAGGTACATAAATGGAAAAATATGTTTCAATGAGAACATGTGAGGAAAAAATTACTTATAAGAAGTGCATTAAAAAAGAAGATATTATCCTGTAGAGAATTTTCTAGCAAAATAAAAATAAAAGAACTCAAAAATTAAACATGGGCACATGTGATTGAAATTATATTAACAAGAGTGTGTTAGGGAAAAAGCACGCATCAAAATTAGGACAGAAGAATTCCCCCTTAAAAGAAAAGTAAAAAAAGTAATAAATAAAAAAAAGGGGGATGGAATGTTTCACACCTTTTTTGGACAAAATTTTTATGTAAACAAGTAGGATATATTTGAAAAAGAAAAAATTATGAACAAATAAAATAAAAAATTAATTAGGAAGTACTATTAGAAGACAGTAGAGATCAACATGTTTTTTTTAATAAGGACACATTTTGAAAAATTTATTTCAACATGAATATATTAAAGAACCGGTATTTATGTGTTAAATAATACTGACAATGTAATTATAAAAGATAATATTCAAGCAATGACATATTTAGGAAAATACTCAAGTAAGGTTACATTTGAGAATAATTAATTCAAAAGTATAATAAAAAATAGTAGTCGAGACAATCGTAATATTTTAAAATTACCTCAATATAGATTATTAGAGAAATTGTATAATGAGTGATGTATAGTTGATAATACTATAAAAACAAAGACTACAGCGTAATAAAGTCAGATTAGAAGAAAAAATATTTTATTTATCAAACATATTGCAAAATGGAAGATATAAAGATTTTAAAAGAGAAAAAATGGAAGAGGAAAAAGAAAGAAAAGTAAAAAGAAAAAAAAACTGCAAAAGAAGTAAAACAAAAACAAAAGGGAAAAAAAACTTATATATGGCAAAAGCAAAAAAAAAAAAAAAAAAAAAAAGAAGGGGGGGGGGGGGACGAAACCCTGTGAACAAAACGCCTAAGCGGTTTTTATAAATCTAAAAATAATGCATGACGTTATGTCAAATGTTATATTTAGTTGATAAACTTTTGATTTTTAAAGTGATATATAAAATATGTTAATATTGTAATGATAAAGTAAAATTTATATATCAATGGATAATAACCAAAATATCAAAATTTAATTTGCCTTATATTTGGTGTCAAATTTACCATCAAGTATAGTATATGTCAAATTTAACACAAAAAATAATATTACATTAGAAAGAAAATTTCATGTTTAAATGTTAAAATTTGCTATTGGTTGTCTAATTTGACCTGTTAATACGATATTGAATTAGATATGCTCTAACTATGAACCTTTCTTTTTATTATTTTTTTTTTCAGAAGTAACTTGCCCTTTAGACTAGGTAAATAATTCTTAACAAATATCAGAAAAAGGTAATCTAGGTGCTGATACTCTTGCTGAAGATAAGAATAGCAAAAAAATATATAAAACTTTGTAGGATAATATTGTAAATTGAGAGAGAGAGAGAGAGTATGTGTAAGAGGGACTGTACACCAAGTCCAGAATGGAAAACGATGGGATTAGCTTTGCCTTTGGTGGGGATGGTACCAATGGGAAAGGGTGGTGATGTGATGGATGCAGTCAACAAAAATGCTTCAGAGAATCTGTGCCCCATATGCTCCCCGCCCACCTCCCATTTTGTTGCTCCTCCCACATTATACCAATCAAATCCTCTTGAAACCCACAAGTGCCATTTTAGGCTTTTGTTTGGCTACTACTTGTTTTTATTTGTTTGTTTGTAATTTGTGAGTGGGGAAAGGAACCAGCAATGCCACTAACCATAAAGGTTTTAAGATTTTTATTCTTCTTTTAAAACTATATTCTAAACTTTGTATTAGGTAAACTTGTTCTATAATAATAGGCTTTTTTTGAAGTCCGAAGTCAAACTCCACATTTTTTTTAGCACTTTTTTACTAGAAACACAATCCAACTTACACAATTTGAATCTCAATCTAAATTCATTCACAATTCAGTTGTAATCCAACTAAACTCGCTCAGAATGTACTGTTTTAAACCTTCTAGGGATGAGGTAAAATTCCCTATAGATAGGTCGAGTGACTTTTCATTCATAGAAGAGAATAAAAGTGTTTGTGTCGCGTGCGTCTTTACTTTTTAAAAAATGACTTGGAAAGAGAAGGGACATCCTATTAAAGCATTTATATATTAATTACACATACATAAAAAAAGAAAGATATAAATTAAGTAGGGTATTTAACAAACCTGTTTAGACTCAGAAAACAAGTTTAGTGAGAGCTCAATACATAGCTATCTTTTGTTTTATAATATAGTTTTTAAGAGCTTTTTATTGTGGATGGTTTAAACTAGTGAGTTTGTAAAGTATTTGAGAACATATGGACCGTTTGAAGAGCAGTTCTAACTATCAGTTACAACTATGAAACAATGTAAAGTTTTCACATACAGTAAAAAGCTACAGTGTAAAGCTTTCACATGCTATAATTCTCAAACCAAAACTATTATATTTAACTGTTCTCTCAAACAATCTAATAGTTAAAACTACAAGTTATAATCAAAATACTACAATATATAAAAATTTTATATTATAATAAATTTTTATTTTATACTGTTCCATATATAAGAGTTTTACTCTTTTCACAAAAACCATTAAGTTGCCTTAACCAACGTGCCAAACCGGAAGGCCAGGTCGCAGTCCGAACATTTGGCCAATATATAAATAAATAATTCATTAATAGTTGAAACCCGTTCCTCGTATTTTTGCTGTCCCACTTCTTCCGTGTTAATTAAGTAACCACAAAAATTCACAGAAAAAGACACACACAAACCACACTTGCGAACCAAAACATATATGGAGAGAGCCAATCTCCCTCAACAAACAGACATTTTTGTGTTTTGTACACGCCCAGAGAGAAAAAGAACCCATTTTAATAAAATCATACTACAGGAACACTCTCCAAAGAACCTTTTGCTTTTTGTTACTCTCCGCTCTTTCTCTCTCCTTTCCCTGTGTTTTTCCCCCCTAAAGGGGTCCGATTCTCTCTCTCTCTCCTCTTCTTTTCTGAAAATCGAGCTCACCCCTTTTTTTTTGGCGCCCCCCCAAAGTCTTTCTTTCTCTCTCTAGAGACGCAGAGAGTAAAGAGTGAAGTAGTAGCTGAGCAGAGAGGGAAATTATTATAGGCGATGATGATGATGATGAAGAAATGGCGGTGGTGATGATAATAATAATGATTAATGGCTCAACAAAGCATGCCTAACAATGCGGACAGCAATGGCGGTGGCCAACATCAACATCAACAACAGCATCAACAGCAGCAACAACAACAGAAGCACGAGAATCAGCTTCTACTGGCGAAGCCCATTTTCCATGACTTCTTCGGCGCCAAGCCCAACGAACCACCCTCGGCGGTCGTCTTCGGCCCAAAAGCCGCCGCCGCGGAGCCCTCCCCCTCAGCCTCCGTTTCCTTTGGGGCTTCCTCCGGCGGCGGCCGTGGGCCCATCTCCACGACGTCTGATCTGGCCTGCGGTCGGTCTCTTCCCTTTTTTTGCTAAAAAAAGCTTACTCTTTTATGTCTTTCTAAAGCTTTCTTTTTTTATTACTTTTCGTTAAACGCTTTTTCTCTCTTAGATTTTTAACGTGGTAAGGTAGGGGATTCTTTTTCCTATTATTGTGGAGTGGGTGTCTTTGCTACGGATTAGTTTAAGTGAGATCAGAGTTTGGTGATCTTTGCGGCTTTTTTTTTTTTTTTTAAAGGGCTTTGTTTGCGTGTTGTATGTTTCTCTGAAGAGTTTGTTGCTTATTACTAGCAAGAAATATGCTATTTGTTGATTTCGGGTGATTATTTATTCTTGATGTCGTTACCTATTGAGGAACTAAGAAATTGAATTTCTTTCTAGAAAGAGATTGAGATTACAGTGTGAGATTGAGATATTTAACTAAAGCAGCTCATTTTAATTAGTATTTGGCTTCTATAATATCTTTGATTTGTTATTGGCATTTTTGTCTATGACCTCAACGTATAGACATGAAAGTGTTTTATAAACTTCGTATAATGTTGCTGAAATTGTAGCATATTTTGAAAGAGCTCATTTTTATTTGGGATCTTACAGAATGAGATTAAACTTTGATTATTTGTTTCATTGAAATTTATTAGAGAGACGGCGTGGAAATCATCTTGAAGGAGTTCCATTCTATGGTGCAAGGAGTGATATATCTGGGCCAGAAAAAAGTAACAAGATAGTGGGAAGTAAGAGAAGTAATTCAGACTCTACTTTTATGGGGTCATACAGAGATGGGATTCCTCAAACGGGAACGGATTCGCTTGAGGGCTCTCAGTTGATGAAGGTATAAACGATCATCCAATTATACTTTCTTTCCATTATTGTGCATTGACCCTAATATCCTCTTCCTAGATTCCAATCCTAATATCATAGTTATTTCCCAAAATGCAGTTACTGAGAAACGGATCCAGGGGAGAAAGAGTTAGAAGATCTAACGAGGAAGACGTGGTCTTTGGTTCACAGCAAATGAGGCCTTGTGCTTCTCTCATATTTCAGCCTCCCTCGTGTGTTTCCAAATTGGACCGATCTATCCCCATGAATGCAGGTCCAGCTGTACAGTACCCTCCCCATGGGGGTCATTTCGTGCCATTTGTGCCTCAAGTACCTTCTAACAGGTTTGGAGACACCAATACCGGTCCTTCAAATATCTCTCAGTCAGCTGCTGACGAGGGATCTAGAACTGGAATTAAAGGCCCAGGAATTTTGAGTTCCATCAATGCCAGCATTGGTGCTTCAGAGAGAAATGCGTCTGGGGCACCACCCAGTGCTAGCAGGCAAAAGGGTATGACGATTATTTCAGAACCAGAATCTTCAAACCCGTCAAGGTAAATCAATTCACCTAACCTGTTGTTCTCTTTGTTTTTCTTTCAAGTGAATACACTCACTGATGCTTATGTGTCTTCATTTGTTGTAGTGGCAGTCGACATGGATTTGCTGGTACTCGGCAGATGACTATATTTTATGGTGGCCAAGCTCATGTTTTTGATGACGTTCATCCAAACAAGGTTTGTTTTTTTTTTCTGTTTCTGCTAGAGTAGGGACAGTTTGGTTTGAGAATGTTTTCTTCAAGCAGCTTTTCAGCTGAGAAGTGTATTTCATGGTTAGTGACAAAATGATTTAGAAGTAAATATTAGAGAAGAATGCGACTGATAATTTGATATCAATTGGGCTAATTTGTACCATGGTTATATGTACTTTATCTATTCCAAAATTATGGATCAACACATTTAAATCATTTAAAACTCAAAGGATTTTTCTCCCTTTATTTTGAACGTCAAGGAGACCACCATAAAAACTTTATCTCAATTGCGTGTGTGTGTGTGTGTGTGTTTTTGTTTGTTTTTGCTTTTTGTGTGTGTGTGTGTGTGTGTGTGGCTTTATTTATTTATTTTTTATTTTTTTAAGTTTCAGAATGGAACACCTTAGTCCTGTTCATCCGTAGTCCTGACATTGTTCTAGGGCTCCATCATTCATCAGATTCGTGATTTTTTATCAACTCCCCAGTTATTTGACTGATTGTTGAGAGTTCTTTGGTGACAACTTTCTATTTACCTCTGAGGACAAGTGTTTCTGCCCTTCAAACAGGTGTTATAATCTGGATTCTGAAAACTTTTCTTTGATCAAAACAGTGTAGCGCTTTCAAAATCCTAAATCTATTATTTGAACTTGGGCACTTTTTTTGTTCTTTTTTTCTTTTTCTTTTTTTTTTTAATTTTTGGGGTGCGTTTACCAAACCATAAAGTAATGTAATGGGAAAGTTAATGGAATTGAAAAGGAATATAAAGGAATTAAAACGAGAATCTTTGATTCTCTTTCTAGTGTTTACTAGACTTGGGAATGAAATTCTTATGAAAGTAACTAAATTGTCTTTTTACATAGTTATATAATCATTTGGCTTACAACATGTGAGCTTATTAAGAGTACGAGTAAATTTGGCATTTACGCCCTTTAAGCATGGATCAATACCAAGGGGGTGCAAGGATTGTCATTCTCGTTTCTCATTCCTCAGATTGAGTGGGGCCCAGTGAGCTCTCATTATTGATTTGTTAAGTAGACACATGATTAGATGAGAAAGGAAAACCACTCCCCTTTTTCCCTTTCCCTTTCGTGTGAAGAAAACATGCTCTTAACTTTCTGTCAAGGGCCTTTCTCAATGCAGAGTCGGGGAGTTTTTCTTTGATCACTTTAAAGTGAGGAATAATCAAGAAGCAAGCAATATGAAAATTGCTTGTTTGTATCTTTTCCACACTTTGATTAGATTTACTTTGATTTATCTATGCTTACATGTCAGTTTGTCTAAACTAGACGGTACCCTTTTGTGTCACTACACGACACTTTGTGACCATGGTCCTTGATACTTTCCAGGCAGATGTTATAATGGCCTTAGCAGGATCAAATGGAGAATCTTGGTCAACAACCTTCTCGCCAAAATCATCTGTGAAGCTGGCTGGTGAAAGTCATATGCCCAGTGCGGAGGTCGAAACTGTTAATGCCAGTAACATGTCAGTTCTGCGAGAATATCGCGGGAGGTTAAGCATCCCAGGAACTTCTAGTCAAGGGGTTGGCTCAAGTGACCGAATGCGTACCCCAGCAGGTAATCCTTAAACCTAATCTTCTAGTGATGGACCGGACCATGCTTGTTTCCCTTTCAAGCGTAACGAAAAAGAAACTGATTAAGCACGCATGAACATAATTATTTATAAGATGTCAGGCATAATTGAGTGTTGGAAGCTGGTTGTAGGTGGTCATCAAGTCAGCACAGTAGCTACTTCCATGAGAAACTCGGTTCAAGCTGCTGAACCCACTTCAAAAGACAAAAGTGAGCTGTGAAATTGGGCAGAATCTCGAGTAGTATTAATTATTTAAAATCTATTAACATCCCTTTTGAGAGCAGAAAATGAGAAGGAAAAAAGAAAAGGAAAATCTTCTTGGGAATGAACTTTTATTTATTTCAAGTCTTTTCCTCTTTTTTCTTATTCCCTTTCTAATTTTATTATGTTGAAGCAGGAATAGTTGGGTTGGTTTTCTTGTTTATAGAAAACCACTAGTGCTATAGTTACAGATCCGGATCAACATGAATCATAGTTTTAGTTTTCCTCAAGGTTAATGGTTTTTCACAGCCAATCTGCATTACCTGTTTGCGCTGTTTCCAGCAACAAAAGTTGATATATTTAGGATGCAGGGTTCACTTCCAGGTGCTTCATCCTCGTTCCATAATTATTGTGTTTTCTGTTGAAATAGTTACATCTTTTTTGCGCCACAAGTGACTTGGATAAAAACTGTTTGCTGACTCTAAACAGAATTCGATTATGGTGTAACAATGCATCTGATGTAATCTTACTTAGATTGTGACGTAATGCGGTTAACAAATTTGAGCGGATCTTGATTCAAAACAGCATTTGGGAAGCCAATTGGAGCCAACAGTTTGAACATAAAACACCGTAGTAATAAATTTTTTTTTCTTGAATCAAGTTCTTAGAAGTCTGTAAAATAGGAGCAGACATTCAGCAAAAAGGATTAAATGAATAAAAACAATGAAGATAGTGTTGACAAAGGTTCCTTTTAAGCTTTGGTACAATATGAAAGAAAAAAAAAAAACCTATTGATAGGACGTAGTTTTCGAACTGTTGGATCATGATCGGTTTTGTTTAAACTGTCATCTGAAAATAAAATTGTATTTATATGTGCTCTCTGACATTTATAAATTGTATCTTTTTTTTATTCCCGATCAAAAAATTATCCTATTTAATGTCTGGTCCATAAATATGGGAGTAGAACTTGAAGGAACTAAACGGAAATTTAATCAAGAAACCACCTTTTACGAAGCATAAATTTAACAAAAAGGGTTACAAGAAGGCGGACTCAAATTTTGTGTCTAATTTTAACGTCCTAAATAGTGTTTAAAAATAATATTTAGTATACTTTTACGCGTTTTATTCAATGACATTATAATACGATTGGTTATACGTCATTTAGACAAAAGATTTCAATCCAAGAGGGCCTTTAGCTAGGCAAGAATTTGTACGCATTTCTGAACTTGACAACGTGTCAGAATCAAACATAAGCATAAGCATCAATTACACGTTTGATGGTTATGAATGCCATATTGTATCATTATCAAATATATTCATACAATAATGTCTGATCTTCAAAATATTTTGGCTTGAGGATTTTTTATTTTCGTTATTGGTCTAGAATTTGCATTTGTTGCTATGTCACTTTGGTACAGGGAAGACAGCCCAAAAACTAGACCTACTTAAAACATCTTTGGCCCGGTAACGAATCACATAGCATTTTGTTCTATCAAAAAAATTTCATAGCATTTTGTATGAACATAATTTGGATTTTGAAAATAAGACCACATTTTTTTAAATAAATCATGTTGGACTTTGTACTAAACAATAAATGCTAAACATACAATATAGAAAAAATTGATCGGCCCATGAGATTATTCTAGAGCTTTGTCGGTATGACGGTAGGTCCTTTCATTGGGTACAGTTGACCAATTGAGATATTCACCAAAAAAACAGTCGACCCATTGGGGAAAATTAGTAATATTTGCTGGAACCCATTAACAAAAGTATAGAATTGTGATCGTTGATTTATTGTAAAAGATACTCGTGATCACCAATCAGACCATTAAAGTCTTGTGCTATTATTGTAGTGACAAAAAAAGAGCCAAACCTTGAATTTGAAGAAAAATGAAAACGTGAATAACAATCCAGTTTAGGCCTGGGTTTGGCCTCGTCCTTTGAGAACTTGTGGACGGAGCTCGGAGTTTATTATGTATGACTTCTAATAAGCATAGCCTTTGTTAATATTCACCACCGAATAATAAAGGTTGTCTTACTATGTGCTATGCAACTTAAAACCCGAATTTATTATAATTAAGTTGCGAAGTTGATACTTTTGTTAATAAAACGTCAACTTTTTCATGATTTTAATTATGTATAGCTCATGTAGGGATGACAACGAAGCGGATTTAGGGTGAGATAGTCTTCTCACCAACCTACCTTTGAAAGAAAAACAAGCCCTATCCCCGCCATACCAACACACATGAATTGGTGGAAATTGGGTGGATTTCCCTATCACTATAAAATCAATTAATAAATATTTAAATAATTAACACACTTGTATAAGAGTATAAGTTGAAAATAAAAGAGTATTATATTTTTGAATTTTTATATATATATTATGTAATAGTACTCAAAATTATATAGTATAGCATATTATATATGATAAATTTAATTTAAAAAATAATATAACTAAACGGAGCTGGTAAAAAGGGAATAAGGTTAGGGATCTTTAAACCTGTTCTCGCCCCATGACTCGTGATAGGTTACACATTTAACCTGTTTATAATTGAGTTTTCTTCGTCCCGTTTTAAGACGCGTCCTTAGAGATAAATAGGTTTGTGGGTACCATTGCTAGGCTCACGTGACTAATCGATAAACGGTAATATAGGTGATGATAACAATATATTTGGGGTTCATACACAAAGGAAGAGGCAATAACGAAGGTCAGAGCAAAAAAAAACTTATAATTTTTTTAACTTCTTAAATTTAGTGTATTTTATTTAAATTTACTACACTATGCTTTATTAAGGAATATCTTTATGTGACTAAACTTGTTAAAAACTGACGCCTTAAGTATCAATCTTGTTACTCATAAAATAATAGGTCTCAGTCTGATAAGTACTGCCTATCAGATTAAGGGCTACCATTTTTATAAATTATGGGATTATAATTTTACGAGAACAAAATAAAATTTTCTTTAATAAGTGAAGGAAAGAATTTGTAAAATTTTCTTTAACAAGTTAAGGCAAGAATATTGTCTCATTTTCAATTAAAGGAACAAAATAAGACAACCATTGATCAATATTAATTAGGTGCATCGGTCGATCAAGAGAGGGACAAATAAGGCACTAATCATGATCTCCTTTTTACATGTCAGCACGCGTCATTATTTTTTCCCTTGCCTTTTATTTTATGAATATATTCGTTTTCAATTTACGTGTATCTTTCAACGATTTTCCAAAGTATTCAAACCTTTACACCCTCAATTTGTCTTATAGCACTTGGCACTGTTAAGTGTTAAGGTTACAAGGATTTAATACAATAGGCAATAAAATAAATGCAGCTAGCTTAACCCCCTCTTTTTTTTTCTCTTTCCAAATTGGACTTTTGCAATCCCCCCAATGAGCCACAAAAGTCATTTTTCATAATTTTTTTGAGTGCCAAAATTAATTGAAAGGAAAATTAAACTGGCACCTGAAGGCTGCAGAACATGATCAAGAAATTGCAACACCCAATGAAAAAAAAATCAAGAAATTGCAACACCCAATGAAAAAAAAATCAAGAAATTGCAACACCCAATGAAAAAAAAAGTATGCTTTAGAATTTTTAAAGAGTGGAATTAAGGAGTACAAGTAAAATTGTTGAATAAAATGAAAAGTTGTAAAATGTATAGTCTCCTTTGACAAATATGGGAATATTGAATTCAAGTTTTCTTAACTCATTATGTGTTGATTGACCCGAAGGAATGGCAAATTACCACAAAAAAAAAAAAAAAAAGAAATTTCAATTTGTGAAATGTGGGAAACGTTTGCAAATCTCAAATGGGTGGTCAACTAGTGTGATTCACTACACCAAAATAATAGGGCGTTGCCGAACTATAAGCTTTTCTCACTTATTAGGCCATTGTGTCGTTTGAGCTGAATTTTAACTTTCAAACTGTGCAAATTCAATCCCAATTTTGTGTTTTGTGTCCCTTGTAAATCAAGAAATTAGTCACCAAGCAAACTAATATTATTATCTTTTCCCGAAATTAAATCAATCAAATCCTACAAATTATAAAAAAAATTAAACACTGCAGCCTCTTTTTTCCCACTTCTTTTACTAATTAGTAGCTGTAGAAAGAAAGATGACCTCATCTACATTTGTCTGTATGTATCAACACATAGAATTGATCAGAATAAAATAACATAAAAAACTTACTTATTTATATTAAGCCATGAAGCCTGCTTTTTGACATAAAAGCATGTCATTATCTTTGGCCCAACTCCAGCGAGCTGATTATGTATATAATCCCCCCCTTTTTTTTTTAAGCTCCTACTTGTGGACAAGGCTTTGCCCGTTTTCTACAGAAGTTGAGAAATAATAATAAAAAAAAAGAATATTGAAAAAATAACAAAAAGCCCCTCCCTATCATGGAACCAAGAAATTTTTTTTTATCTTTATTTTTCAAAAAAATTTTAAAGTCTTTGAGATGCCACAACTTTTTTCTCTGGACTGTTTTGTTCTTTCTTTTGTCCTCATTCCAACCATATGCGCCATAATCCTTCCAAAACCGCAAGCAGACACTACTCAGTCCAACAGCCACCCTTTCCCAAATTTAAGATTTTAACCCAATCCCTTTGAATCATTCTTGAATAATTTTTTCCCTAATTATATTTTTATTTTTTACTAAATCCCATTATTACTTGTGTACTCCTATAAATGACAATAAACAACAACACCACACAACACTCATCTTTTTGCCCATATCACTATTTTTCCCCTTGTTTTTTGTTTCCTCTCAAAAAAAAAAAGGAGCTGGCAACCACAATGGCTACTCTTTCTGAGGCCTACAGAGACAATCCTCTCCTTCCCCACCACATCATCCCTCTGGACTTCCGCTCGGCCCGGTCGGTGCCGGAGTCCCACGTCTGGTCTCAGCCCGATGGCTTCTCCTCCAGCGAGTTTTCCGGCGAATGGCTTTCCCTCCCGGTGGTTGACCTAATGGATCCGGAGGCGCCGGAGCTCATGGGCCTGGCCTGCCAATCGTGGGGCGCGTTCCAATTGACTGGCCATGGCATTCCAGTGAAGCTCGTGGAGGAGGCGGAGGCGGAGGCCCGGAGATTGTTCGGGCTTCCGACGGAGCAGAAACTGAAGGCCCTGCGGTCCCCGGGAGGCGCCACTGGATACGGTGCTGCTCGGATATCGCCCTTCTTTCAGAAGTACATGTGGCATGAAGGGTTCACCATCATGGGGTCTCCGGAAGATCACGCTAGGGAACTTTGGCCCCATGGCTATCAACGGTTTTGGTAAGTAACCCTCCATGCAACTCCATGCACGTAGGCATAATTAATAATAACTAAGTTAACAACAATATTATGGATTTCGCTAACTTGTGTTTAATTTATTATTTTTAAGTATATATAGATGATAAATCATTGCATGCCTAGTTGGGGGATTTTGTTGGCATATTTATTCTTTTATTAATTTTTATTCCATAATTTTTTCATCAAAGTGATAAGATCAAACTAAGCATGCGCATATATACTCATCAATCTAATCCAGTTTTTGACTTCTCTCACCTGCCCATATGATAAGGATGCATCTCTTTTCGGAAGACGTAATATATTACTTACCCCTTACGTGTTTAACAAACAAATATATGTAATTTACTACGATGGTTTATTATTTCAGTAAAATATGTTGAAATTTCAGTATCATGCTAAACGCTAAATAGCATGAAAGCATAAAAAAAATACAAATACAACAACCATGCAATTATGCATAATCAATAATTTGGAATATTTTTAGCCGTATAAGAGATATATATATGTATATAGCTAGCATATTTTTTCTTTATCTTCTGATCATTCTCCATATTTTCATGATAAATTGGAAATTCATACATGGTTTAATTTCATTCTACTGACCATGATCACTGCAGCGAAGTGATGGAAAATTATCAGGAAGAAATGAAGACCCTAGCCGAGCATCTACTACGAACCATGCTTAAGTCTTTAAACATTGATCATCATCACGAACAACAAGTACTCAACTGGCTTGCAAACACCTCATCATCATCATCTTCAACATCAACGTCCCCCAAGGACCAGCACATGACCAGCCCCTGCACCGCCCTGCAGCTGAACTCCTACCCGTCCTGCCCCGACCCTAACCGCGCCATGGGGCTGGCCCCTCACACCGACACCTTCCTCCTCACCATCCTCCACCAGACCCAATCCGACGTCGGATTGCAAATCCGCAAGGAGTTAGGCCGCGGAAGCAGTGCCGCGGTTGACGACGATCAATCCGCCGCGGTGTGGGTCCCGGTGAGTCCCGTGCCGGGGGCGCTGGTGGTGAACGTGGGAGACCTTCTCCACATCATGTCCAACGGGCGGTTCCTGAGCGTGGTGCACCGGGCGGTGGTCAACCAGACCAGGCAACGCTTTTCGTTCGCCTATTTCTATGGCCCACCAACGGATTTCACTGTCTCCCCAGTTTTGTCGCGTAATCATAATATGATCATCGACAAGTCTGGTCATCATTTGATGATTAGTAGTAGTGGTTCTCGTAGTACTAGTACAGCAAGTGGGCAACGTACAGATGATCAGGAAGTACGAGTTCCGGTGTATCGTTCGATCACGGTTAAAGAGTACGTTGGTATCAAGGCCAAGAATCTCGACAAAGCTCTCGCTTTGATTCGCATTCATAACTCCCTAATGTTGTCTCTTAGTTAGCTAGTTTTTAATTTGATTTTGACCAGTCAGGGATTATATATTGATTATAATACGTACGTATTGTTTGTCTTGTATAATATGTACTAAATTAATCGTTTAATCTCATCGATCATAATATGCGTGGGCCTTGGAAATTTTTGTTGTAGATTGTTGATTGGCTAACGTCTTGTAAGCTAGCTGGCTTGGCTAGCTATAGTTATTAGCTTTTGATTGGATTTGCCACGGGGAATTATTTTCAATTTCTTTGTTTTGTTATTGTTTTTTCTTTTTTTGCTATTATTATTATTAACAAAAAGTCTGAGAAGAGGGTGACTTGTTGTTGATATTACTCTCTTTGGCGTTATCAAAGCGGCTATCTTAGTTGATGATACGAATATGGGCCTTAACCGCTAGCGGTCAGGATATGGGAGTCCCAGATACATTGAACAAGAAACAAATTTCCACATTTAAGATCTTTTTAAAGACCACCCAATACTATCTTTTTTTGAAAGGGAAAGTTGGATTGATAATCAGAGAACTACAAACACTAACGCAGATACAAATGGCCCTAAAATACAAGAATTCTTGAACTCAAACATTAACCAGTACCATCAATAAGTTTGAATGAAACGTTTAAGGTGTCGTAGCACATGTCAAATTTTGAAATTGAAAATTATATAGACATGCCAATTATCGAGCAGCAAATGGATTTTTTTAACAAAACCATTACAATTGGTTCAAAAAATTTGTCGATTGAGATCAAGAAATCAAGGGTGTCAACAAAACCACCTAATACTATTAAAGTAATTCTTTATTGAATAATGTTATATAAAGATGTCGGTGGTGCTGAACGCCACATACTAATAAAAGGTGGGCGCTATAGCATGAAATATACAAACATGACCTATCTTTTCTTAGTTATGGTGTTTACTATCAGTGGTGTCCCTAAATATTTTTCTTTTTTACTGCTAGGCAGCAAGTTTTTAATTTTCTTTTAGCTAGGTAGCGATCGCATGTAGGAGAAAGAACCGCGGTTTTATGTCAAAATATAAGATCATATATTACACATGAATCATTCATCCATATATATATATATATATATATATATCAGACAAGATTTGGCATGGTGATTACTATTCTGGAAGGTAGGTTCCAAGAGATCAGTGATGTTTTCTTGTTCCAATCAAATTTGCGACGGTGAATATGTAAAATTTGTAACACGATATTTTCATCTATATATGACCGCTAATTTAGTTTCTTATTACATTTTGTTTGGAATATCACGTGTGTATTACATTATGGATGCTTTAAATTAAAGTAGAAGCCATATTGGTAGGGACAAAGCGCACGTTCTCAATTCTCATGTATAAGCTACAACGTTAAATAAAGGCAAAAAATGAAATCAATTGTTATGTTTTTCTGTCGGGTTTTGTCAATAACGAAAGACATAAATATATTAATTTGCACGAGGCATGATTGTAGTCTATATAGTCTAAAACCCCTTCTACTTTCAAATGTATGGGAAAGGAAATGGATCGAAAGGTGAAGAAGAAGTTTATCGCTACAACGATCACGTTTCAATTTCTTTCATTTAGCAAAACGACAATTACTCAAGCACGTACATGTGTATTAAATACTTAAAAAAAATAGACGTTGAAACTATATAAACTAAAAAAAAGTATTAAATATTATATACGTAAGAGCTTTACGCTATAATTGCTAGCTTTACATTATATAGAATTCGAACATGTGCGTCAAACACCACCACATTATGAATTATAAATATCTTTATCTCTATCAACATATTAAGAGCACCCCCCCAACCCAAAAGGAAAAAAAAAAAAAAAAAGACGAATAATTTGTTCCATGCTAGAGTTTGCTTGTAGCAAACTTAATCATAGTGTAATAAAAAGATATTGATTGCAAAGAGCGACAAAAGTACAAGCAATCTCTGATATTATTAAACTTTACACATGTACCAGTGAGTTATGACCCCGACTAAAATTTCTCACCTTATGGAACCCAAGTCAACCACGCAGTGTTAATCAACCGTACATAGAACAAAAACATGCTCTAATCAATTTGTTTTTTTTTTTTTGGGACAAAAGAATATCTAGCGTGCCCTATCCTTTTTCAACATTAATTTTATTTTTCATGATTTTTTTTCTTCATTTAATTATATCTTATTTTTGCCCATAACAATAACGTACGTTGTGGCTATGGTACTCATCGTTTTCCGATTTATATACAAGCATGAAGCAGGCCTTATTTCACTTTGATAAGTTTGTAGCGTTGCGATATTGCTCAATCATGGTACGCACCTCACGAATCTTACAGTATATAACTCTTGCATTAAGTCCTTCGATATGTTTCAAGGGAAAGAGAATCTCACACATGAAACCCCTTGTCCATACTTCGATCATTATTAGATTTGTGGATTCATGACACATAATTTTGTACACTGTGGTACGTGACAAAAAGTTTTTACCAAAGAGAATATTTTGAAGATTGAATTTGGTTTTTTTTTTAAATATATATATTTTTCAAATAAGCGTGGCATTGTTGATTTCGCCAACGCAATAGTCCATAACAAGATAACTATAATCCAACGAAATATAATTTATAATCCAAAATGATAAGCACCACTAGAGACAAAAACATGTGTTTTTTAATTAAACAAATAATTTATTAGTTGCGAGATAACCATTGCTAGTGAAGTGATCCTAAAAGCGTTATTTTTCGGTCCCAGTTTGATAAAAGCTACTTGTCGTACTTGATCAATAAACAAAAAAGGACAAACTGTGCCCAGAATTTGATGCACAAAAGTTTGCCCATACATGGGCCACAGCTCAGAGTTCTCCACTGCCTAATCCCATGACCTACCTTCATTGTCCATAACGTCAAAGGTGGTGCTCAAAGACTGAAACAGTTAGAAAAGGGTACAAATAATTTGTATTAGCAATTTCCGGGATGAAACCGACAAAGTAACCTGCGATAGGTATCTGTTTTGCACGAAAAAAAAAAGATCTTGAACAGGTCTAATAGTTTAAAAACGTGTACTACAATGGCAAAAGAGTTCCTGTTAATTTGTACCGTTTACTTTGGCCTTTTTCGCTAGTTTGTGTTTCTCCACCTTTAATTAGACAATAAACTCCAGGGTACAAGGTACAACACTAGAGTACCTGCCCATAAAAGTGATAATTGCCAACAAAGAATGCTATCAACGAAAAAGAATCCCTCCACAACAGTGGTCACCGGTCAAGTCTAAATAGTCAGTGGCTGAAAGAAGTGATAAATACGAGAGAAAACTGCTTCACCCAATTAATGAATAGAGAGGGCTGAGTTTAGTTAGTTAGGTGTGTACTTTGGAAAAAGATACGTGTGTGGTCCAACAAGTGCTTGGCTTTGGATAGTTTTTTTCAAAATTTTTTTCTTGATTGGAAGATTTTCTTCCTCTCAAAAACTATAAATTTTGTGTGCCTAATATGCAAAAGAAGCTGAGTCCTAATGAATAAGTGGAGCAGGGCAGGCTGAGAGGTTGTATGTATGGTCATGTGCGGACAAAACATGTCATTGTTGCTCAAAATTGTTTTGCAATGAAAAAGGCTGAGAACAGATCCTGTTTGATATCTCAGACAAATTACATCAATCTACTGTTTGCTCCTAACATGAAGTATGAGAGATGCTCCAAGGAATAAGACAATCATCAGTATCGAAACAGACAAAAACAAAGTTTTGCTTGATTAAGTTTTTTTGCCTTTTAATATTCAATTCTGCATATGCTCTGTGTGTGTGTGATTATCGACAAATAATGGATGCAACTTTCACAAACGACAAACTAATAAGCAAGAAGCTGTTCATTATGAATATTATATTAAAAGACACGAGAATCATTTTTGCTCTAATGCATGATTATTTTCAATTTGTAACCCTCTCTCTGTCCATCTATTGGTTGATCACAAAGAAAGCAAATCTGTTAGTGCTCCCACGAGGATGTTGTGCACTAACATGGACTTTTTGGCAGAGACGTTTCTAAACAGAAGCTAAGCTCCGGAGTCTTTCATTCTTTGCACATGCCTCCTGGACATTCAAAGATTCGATCCGATAATTAGAGATTTGGTAATGTCGAAAACAAATCTTCCACAAATTACTTCGTCTCATTCTGCTTAGTAGTTTGTAGTGACTGATAATGACATCTTATATTTTAAGATTAGGTGCTTGCTTACGATAAGTTAAAATGAGGGCCACACCTTAGCAGAAGAAACTTTCTGCTCAAATATCCTTTCAAAAAGAAAAGGAAAGGAAAGAAAAAGAAACATTCTGCACAATAAACGACAAATATATTCACAGTAGACCACAGAACATCCTAAAGATTGGAATTGGATAGAAATAAAGATGGAATTGGATAGAAATATTTTTACTTTTGACAAAATGGTATTTAATTTAATAGACAACAAGATTTAGACCTGATTCTGTTTCTTTTCCAGTAATTCTAGAAAGTGCTATTTTGATTTGTATTAGAGAAGGTACTGCAGAATATCCACAACATTATACCACTTGCTGCTTATCATTAAAAAATTTTGCAAGAACTGTGGAAGACTAAGGACGATCAACGGACCCAGTAAAATGTGGAAAAACTAGGGTTTGGTTCTCTAACATCAATAGGAGCATGCAAATATAGAAGAAAATTCTACTAAAGTAAAAGAAAAAGGCATAATTATTGAGCCTAACGGGTAGTCTTAATCATACAACTTCAATCAGTATTCAGTACTCAGTAGAGTTTTCAAGATTAAAGTGCACACCTGAAAAGCTTTCAACAGAGAGTACCAATGTCTTTGTGCTGCAATTGCTGCAGTAGTACCTTTCTTTCAGAGCATCGCGTATCTTTTCTTGTTCCTCGAGTCCAAGTTGCACCTTTTCAAGTTTCTACGAAATACATGCAGCAGTAAGACCATCAGATGCACTTGCACTTCCATACAAAAAGTGGGCCAGACAAGTTGCACATGAGTTGGTGCCAGAAAAATAATTGAACTATTTTTGGTCTGATTGATTAAACACAAGTACACTTCAAATTGTTACCTCCACTTTCATATTATTTTCATCATCGTCAAGTAGTAATATACAAATGTATAACTCAAACATATTTTATGGGTGTCATTAATATCAAACTCGTCGTGTTTGATGTAAAACCAGAGAGATTTCTTACATCTTTAGATGATGCTAAGTGAAACATTTGCAACTTTCTATGAGAAAAGCTGACAAATACCTGTTGACTGCCCTTCACAATTCCCTCCATGGAATCAATGAGTTTCAGTACGACCAGCAGTGCTTGTAATGGCATTTTGAAACTGAACGACATCAGAAAGAGTGCATCCATGAAGGTAAGAATTTGATCACAGACAAGAGAACTATCAAACTATCAGAAAGTTTAGTAGAAAATCACTCACAACGGTTAGAGCCCCAGACAAAACGAATTAGCAAATCTCTATCGTTGATAGCAATACATAGCCAACTATTTCTATATAACAATGAAGGGCCACCGACTTAGCCCCGAATCCACTTTTAATCACATAAATTGTTTAAAGGGGGGAAAAATCCATACTGAGGTTATTGCATTTAACGTCATAATGAATGCTACTCTGACACCAGATGTTGATATTAGAAGTACTTCAGCTTTATGTAGGCTACAAAATAGTAACTTCTTTTCTATTTTTAGATATGAACTTTCTTCTTGAGTTTTCCAAGTAGGAACAGGTTTCGAAAATTGAAGAAAAACTCCTGCATTAACAAGTTTTGAAAGGAATAATTCTGGCTCTCTTAACTTTTCTGAACCATAAATCCCCAGAAAGAGGTAAAAGTAAAAATTAGAAAGGCATTCATACATGCACCCCACAGAAGACTTGCATACATTAAGAGAAAAAGCAAAGAAAACAGAGAAATACCAAGGAAAAGGACGAAGAAGAAAAGACAAAGACTCAAGGCCTGAAAATTTAACACCTGTTACAACAAGTTCTCATACAGAATTACAAAGGAATATTGCGATGAGACACTGACACGGGACAACCTTGCATTATCCATACCTGTGAACCTATCGAATTCAGCAAGGATGTTTCCTTTAGCATCAACTCCTTTATCTCCAAGAGTGCATTGTAGGTATCGTAGTGCTTTTGAGTTTGTTGATGTTTCCCCTGAATACGACCATATAATTCTGACAACCTCCGTTCATATCTGCCGAGAGACGGGGGCATTCCTAATTCTGAAAAGATTATAAATTGAAAATAGAGAAAGGAGCAAATAATAACATACTGGATAAGTTCTGATTGGGATGGCACGTCATCAAGCTGGCGTCTTACTGCTAGTATCGCCCTTAGTGTTGCTGCAAGTTCCTGCCAGAAGAATACATAGTGTTAATATTTGAATTATAGATTAAAGTAAACATCCAACTGCCTCTATATTTTAATATTGAAACTTAATAGTAGAGTCTAGCACGCAAAAGCGATGCTACTAAATCTTCAAGAACTATAGGAAATTGAGAATTATTACCTTCCTAACTGAATTCAATTCTTCTGCTGATTCACTTAACAAGCGATTCAATCCATCTGAGAGACTCTCACTATCACAACCGCTTGCTATTTTCTCCTTCAAGTAAATAACTTCAGCTTCCAACTGAGAACGTTTCGCACCAGAATAAGATTGGAACTCATACTCTTTCCTTTCCAGGTCCTGCCAAAAAAAAAAAAAAAAAATCCAACGATTGAAGTCATCCACAGATCAGTCTCCTGCTTCAATTAACAATGCAACATTAAGTTAAATAAGGAAACGTAATAGGCTACTCAATATCACAAGTGTACAACATCAACAACACTCAATTTGAGTGCGCATTAAAAAAGGAAATCTAAGATATCAACACTCATTCATGTAACTGCATTTGGTCCAACACAATTAAGCATATGGGAAATTCCTTACACCAATATAATCTCTCATTCTTTCAACACAGTTCAAGAACTTTCTAATTCCTCTTAACATACTAAAATCTTGCAACTATGAGAAGATAACATAAAATTGTATCAAATCAGAAGCATAACGAAGAAGATTTAAAAAAATAAAAAAGCCTACCTTCAGTGATTGCATAAGTGATACTAACATTTGCACTTTAGTCTCAGCACCTTCCATGGAAATTCGCTCTCGCAGCTGCTGCAATTCGTTCATAACACCATCCTTCCTCTGATTCCGCCACCAAAAAAAAAAAAAAAAACGGAGTTTTCAACAAAGACGAATGTCACAGTGAGCTTAAAAAAGAAAGTAGCAGAGCAAAACCTCATCTTTGCGATCTCGAACACGATCAATTAGCCATTGCACAACAGGAAATATTCTCTCGCAATCAAGGTTACGAATTTGGGAGGCTTCAAGAGAGTGCGGGCATTTCATCGACCTCAGAGCCTCTTCGATTTTCTTCCTACCATTGTTGCACAGACATACGCAATCATTGGAAACGACGATCGTTGGATAGACACACTAGGAGAGAGAATAGAGAGAGAAAGAGAAACGGATTACGTACGTTTTGTCCTCATCTGTTGGGGTTTTGCCGGAAATGACAAAGTCAATTTCGGGATTGGCAGGGTTGAGAGCCGCGACGCACCAAACGAGGCCTCCGGCGAGTCTGTCCGATGGTGTTTTATCCGGTTTGAGGGAGTCGGAGTAACCGGCCGATGAGAGCAGATCGAGAATCGGCTGAAGATGATTCGGTGACTCGGGCTTAGTCGGCAGCTCGGCCTCGGCCATGTCGTTTCTGAGTTTTCCTTCTGGTTAGGGATTAGGTTTTGCGAAGAAGGCGACGTATTGGGCCAGGACCATTGGGCTTAATGTCGGGTTGGTTGAGATCAAACGACACAAATAACACAAGTGGATAATGCCAAATTATTGTTATGAAATTAAAATATAACACAATACTTAAAATATCTTAAAAATATCTTTAATGATATAGTAATTATCTTAATGATATTACATATTGTACTATATAATTAAATATAAATAAATTTAATGATATCATGATGAGACATTTATAAAATTTTTACAAATTAGAGTCATATTTTAATTCAATAAACATAATTGGGCCAATTGTCTCATTAATCCCAAATAAGTGTGACAAATGTTTTACAATGCCAAGAATCTTAGCATAGCTTTTTAATTACGTGCTCTTGTATTTTTATGAAATTCATATATAAAACCATCTGCAATGTAAGGAATAAAAACAATATATGAACTATTTTATACTAATAGGTAATGGGTAATATTATTTTAAATGTTACATTCATATTTGTCATGAGCTTTGGAAATAATAAAACTAAACTATTAATTTTAAAATGATTTAAAAATGTCAATATGATAATGCTTAAACAAAAAATTAAATGCATGCAATCAGATACCAAAATTTAGTATCAAACATAGTCTACGTCAAATTTAACACAAAACACAATATTAAGTTTGAAAATGGTTTTGCTACTCAAATGTTAAGATTTAGTATCTACACACCGATTCGACAATGCATTAGTGTTGCGCCGATGTGAGAAAGTGAGGCTATAAAATGTTTAAGAAATGACATACATCTTCATGTCCTCCCCTATAATAAAGGTGCATTCCTTTGGATTGTCCAATATCTAATTACAAGGAGAGTTTAAGAAAATACCATTTCTGTGGAACATATATATATATATACATATGTCACTTCTATGGAAAACTTGTAACATACTATTTCGAAAGGACAAGAATACAAATACGTATCTTAAATTTTTCATCTAATTTTATCTCTCTCTCTCTCTCGTCTCCTACCATTTCTCTACATTGTCAATTCTTAGATCTGGCATTGATCTCTACCTTCATTAATCTTTGTTTATACATACATACATACATACATATATATATATATATAGAGAGAGAGAGAGAGAGAGAGACAGAGACAGAGAGAGAGGCACTCTTATTGTTATCGTCTATGGATTCAGTTTGAACGAATGTCTTAACAATTGAAATTGAAAGCGCGAGATCCTATGTTCAAGAAATTAGGAGAAGATGAGAACTTAGGATAGCATGAACGTGAAAAAAACACAGGATAAAAGTTTGTGGTATTTGTATTTTAGAGATCATATGCTAGACAATATTATTTCTCTTGCTGAGTTTAGCAATCACAAGCCAATGCTCGAGAGTTGAGGGAGCAGATTGTGGCTCAAGCTTCTTGCTTCAACCTGTTCATTCGTGAGGATAGAAAAGTGAGTTTGAAGAATAATATTGTGACAATTCAAATGTTTACTTAACTTCGTCATGAAACTTGCGAGAATTACAATTGTTTTAATTGTAACGTTGCATATAATTAAACTATGAGTTATATTCTTTAAGATATGGGACATTGACGAAGTCACATTAATGTGAGGTGGGCACTCAAATTTTAGAAATTTTATTTTTGTTCTTGAAAAATCTTTAAAACTTTATTAATTAAAAATAAGAGAAATCATAATAGTTCTTCACTCAATAATTAAACCCCGTTTTTAGTTTGATGGTTTGAATTGTGTTAAGTTTAACTTTTTGATTTGAACATATTAATCTGAATTGTATTGTTTAACAGTAATCCGAATTAGCTTTTGGATGTACTGGTTAAAATGTTCATTTAAACAAGAAATCTAATTCAAATTTGTGTTTAGATGAGTACTGATTACTCTAGTTTCAAGTATGAAAAAATTAGTAATTAAAAAATAAACATGAAATAAGTAAAAAGTAGTTGTTTAATTGAAAAATAATATGAAATAAATAGTGTTAATTATAAATACAAATATATATGAGTGAAATAACTGTTTAATATTGGTTTAACATGTTGAAATGAAAGGAGGGTATAAATTCTAAGTTAGGCAGATTAGTTTAGTTTGAATTGTCACTTTAGTTCGAATTAAATGTTTTACCAAACACTAATTCAAACTGTGATAACCATTCGGATTGAACTAAATGGGATAAACCAGTGAAACAAACATGCTCTAAATATACAATTGTATCCTCATTTAACAAAAAGTATATTTTTTTCATAGTACTTTGGTACAAAAAAAAATAAAATCTAGCTATAGTTCTTTAAGCAAATCATATATTAATCACATTACGATTATGATGCAATAAAAAGTACAGAAGTTGGTAGTTAGGAAAGCCTGCAACCGTTGCGGCCTTTGAAGCGGGACAAGCCAATAATGAATTAGTGGAGTTATTAGTCTTGTCGTTTATCATGAGAAGGAAGTAAATCAATTAAAGAGAGAAAATGATGCAAACGATAAAGAATGTATTAGAGGTCTTGCTATAAATGAGATTTTTCACGGTACCGTCTGTACGGCCATTCGGCATGATGTCCAAAATCTTCAAAGGACATAAATACGTGACGTGATTGGCGCTTATTTCTTACATGGGATGTCGTTTTAGAATTGGTAAGGCCTTTAATGCCTTTCACAAGCCTTCTTTTAGCTCAGAAACTTGTCAAACGCGTTTGGACCCCACCTTTTGTGTGCTAAATATTGGTGAGAGTTGCTAATTAAACCCTGTTTGGGAATCGGGATTGCAGTTAGTTTTGCCTTGTAAGAGTGTTTGGCTATTGATGGTGTGAACCACAAACTTAATTATGAACAATATAAAGCTCTCATATGCTACAGTAAAAAGAAAAAAATATTGATACAGTGTAGAGCTCTCACATGTTACAATAAAAACGGTTTCCATCAATAGTTCCCACCGCTAACCAAACACCCTAAAAAGAATTGTGAAAGAACCCCCATGCATGATAAAATGTAGAAATGAAACACATAACATCATAATTATTGGATTTTATTTTAATGTTATTCTCTCAATATATACCATGAACTTATAAATTTATAACAAGTCATCCCGTTAATAATGATATAGTTTTTTAGTTAAAATTGATATATAATTTTTACATAAATCACTGATTAAGAGCATGAAAGACCTTAATTAACGACCTATGCAAAAACATTGATTTTAGATACATAAATTATTTACTTTTTTTTTAATAATATTGCTATGTTATACTGATAGCATGTAAAAAATTGCCTAAATGTATATGGAATTCTAATGATGGAGAATGTAATTTTATTCTACAAGTAGCGCAAAGTGTTTTAGTCGTTAGATTAGGATTTCAACAGTCTGATCTAGGATTGTTCACTTTAAAAATTTATAGCGCGTGATACAGAATTGCTTTCAGTCTCAAGTTAGTTGGTTAAAAAGTTAATCCGATGGGTCAAATACTCATGCTTCACTGGTGAAGTAAAATTGTCCTCTCTAGCATAACACCTAAATTTATATTTTTGAAACTTTCAGTAAAACTTTTAGAGTGTTTGGAAATATAGTTAAAACTACAAATTAAAATCAAAGTACTATCGTATATCATGCGAGAGTTTTAATTAAACTAAAAATGAAACTTTTTTAAAGAACAACATTTTTTACCATATGATACTTCTGAAAAGCTAGCAAAAGGGTTAGCTTTTAATTCTCTAGAGCACCACTGCAGTGCTCACTTATAAAGCTGCAAAAAATAACTAATTGGCCCTTGTTTTCTGTCATATTTTTAGTTAAAAAGTTAAAGGGCTCCCAATAACAGGAAAAGAGAGGGAGAGAGAGAGAGAGAGAAGAGAATGAGGAGTGTTGGTCAGCATGTATATGTAATATCAGCAGCTAATTAGTATAACTTTCAGCCAAAAAAGCAAAAGAGCCTTGGAATTGCAAAGAAGAGTAAAATGGAGTTTGGAGTGACTCATTTGTTTAGATGATCAACAATGCGCAGAAACAACACTTTCAGTTCAGACCCCCTTATCATCATCATCATCATGAACAACAACAAAGAAGTCTACCCATTTCTTTTCCTTAAAGCCTGTAGCCAAAGCACAAAGCTTTTTTTTATTATTATTTTTAATTTTTTTATACAATAAAGCGCAATGCAAGTTGTGCCTCATGTATTGTTACTTTCGTATGCATAATATTTTTCTCTTTAATTTTTTTTGGTCCACAAATCTAATTAATTTATGATCTATATAGGTGCAGATATATATTTTTTCCAAGATACATATTTGAGATAAGTATAGTATACTACAAAGAGATCAAGCAAAAATATTTGTGTATATAATATATAGTAAAACAAATCATCGCAATGCATGCACATGTTGTAGAGCACATATCACAACCACATATGATGATCATGATCAAGATCATATGCCGGCATAGACTTCGAGTGCATCATCACTAATGTTGGAGACGAAGTAGGAGAAATAGTCTGAGAATTTGAAAGGACGGTAAAGTAGAGGGTGTTCCTTGTCGATCAATTCTTGTGGCACTTCAATTGTTACTTCCTCCTTTGGCACTAAAAATAGCCCACAAGTATACCTCTCTTTATCCCCTTTCATCATCACCCTGTGCGTTGCTGCATGAAGTCTCCCGTTGCTCCATGCCTATATATATACACACACACACACACACAAATATACATGGATAAATAGATACTAGTATCCCATTAAAAAACCAATTAGTATACTTTATTCTAATTAAATTGACAAGACTATAAGTAATTAATTAATTATATAACAATTCATTCCAATTAGTAAACCAATTAGTACTATATAATCGACGACTAATTCTTTACAGTTTCAATTTGGGCAAATTATTTCATGAATTCAACAAAGTATCCCATAGTGACACCAAATGGATGATTACTGCAGAAATTAAGGTATTTTTTTTAAATTCAGAAAATAATTTCCAGAACTATACAACTTGTCAATTTAATATAATTAGAGAATTAATCTAATACGAGCGGTGTTACTTACTTACCTTAAGTGCATCACCAACAAAGACTACAAAAGATGCCTCAGGGATTTTAACCTGGAGCCAAGTGCCTTGTTTGGTGAGAAGCTCAAGACCTTGCACTTCGTCCTGGCATAGGATGGTGAGGGCACACTTGTCGGTGTGAGCCACGAGGCCGAGTTGGGCTGAGTCGCCGGAGGCCGGTCCAACTCGGTACTTCATCAGACGCAAAACACTGTTCATGCTCTCCACGTGGAAATCATAGTGCTTTTCCATGCCCAAGCTCTCCAATATCATTCTCAAAATTATGAAACATAGTTCCAACATCTTCTTTCCCATGTCGCTCACACTCTTACTAGTGAGTAAAATAAGTAATAAAAAAGTTATTTTTTTCCATATCATAATAAATATCAATGTGACATTTTCACATTGTGACCTATATAAAAAAAAATCAAGCATTTTTTCATATAATAATAAATATCAATGTGACATTACGACATTGTCACCTATATAAAAAAAATCAATGTATTTTTTCCATATCATAATTAATATCAATGTCACATTATGACATTGTGACCTATATATATATATATATATAAAAAATCAATGTCACATTTTCATGTAATTGTGTTTTTCAAGCAGGAACGTGTATCATGCAAAACACGCATATATGTGATTAAATAATGAATATCTATGACGTTTCTTTGACGACCTTTGAGATTGTGTCGTTTGAATTTGTTGACCGTTGATCTACAAAACGCCAAGGAAAAATTATAGCGTTCGGTTTGTATGTGAAACCGTTGCGTTTTGAGAAGATTGTTTATTAATTTCTGAACCGTTACGTTTTGAGAAGATTGTTTATTAATTTCTGAGTATGAACTATAAAGTTTGATAAATTAGGCGGGCACATTGAATGAGGCTTTGGCGGGTAGTGAGGTTGTTTGGTGGCAGCCATTATATCAGTCTAAATAAAGATTTTTTTTTTTCTATATGTCATAAAAGAGCAAAATGGTGTCGCTTTTGATATAGTTCTTTCGCTCATATTGTGACGAAATAATATATATACATATATAGATATATATATTCATATAAAATGTCGTAGTGACGGTGATTTGGTAGACATTAATTGTTCCAGCTAATTTTTCCTTTAATTTTTTGGAGAATATATATATATCATCTTGAAATTATGGAAAAATAGACTAAAAGTTTCTCTTCAAGATCCATTTTTTGCTAATCAATATTAAACAGATTACAAACTCAGAATATGATCATGATAAATAATTCGTTGACAAAGCCGAAAAATTAATTTCTGCTTTACTTTTTTCAAAAAAAAATTATGCTTTATTAAAAGTATATCATATTTGTTAATTTGTGAAACTCATTTCAGTTAGATCAGGGCACTTTCAGGAAAAGGAAAAAGGTAGCTGTAAACACAAAAACAAAAAGTTTATGAGCCAAGGAGACAATTCATATTACCTCCCAAGAAGCAATGAAAAGATATAGTAATTAAACATAGTTTAAAAAAGAGAATGATTTACTTAAAGATATGAGCTATCTAGGTGAGTCATAAGATACCAATTTAGGACCAAGATAGAAACTTGCCTTTCCTATAAGCATGAGAGTAAGTTAGGTTAGTCACCTAGTCATGAAATCCAATTGCTAAAATATTGTTAATAATGCTCATTAAAAAAATAAGTTTGATAATGGGAAAAAAAAAAAGGGAGAGTGGAGAAACTCACCAGAAGGCCTTGTTTCCTTGGGGCCACATGAGGTTAGTGAAGGCCTGAACGGAGTCGAAGCTAGAGCCGTTGTCGATGCCGAAGCTTTCGCTTAGCGGGATGACGGGGCAGTTGCCGGCGTAGCTCCGGTAAGGCTTGGAGCTGGTGTGCTTCTGCTTGGTCTCTTCAGGGAGATCAAACAACGCCTTTGATGCCATGAACATTTGTTCACGTAAACTCATGATCATGGGGATTTCCTCACACTTCAAGATAAAACAACCGTAATTCTCACAAGCCTCTCTCATTTTTCCACTCATTTTTTTCCACTCCTCATGATTAGTACTACCACTCCCTTCCTCCAATACGCCCCCAATCTCCTTTGGAAAATGGAGGATTGGGATTTGAGCCTCATGATGAATATCCTTGTGAATATCCTTACTTCCCATCTCCATAGTTAAAATATTGAGAGAGAGAGAGAGAGTGCTTTTTTCTTTTTTCTTTTTTTAATTGGTTGATATTCTCTTTCTCTCTCTAAAAAAAGTTGAACTGTCGAAGGGAAGGTCATTCAATTTATAGGACCATTTGCTTAGGCTTGGCTTGCCAGAGGGATTTCTTTTATTTATTTATTTATTTATATTGCCAACAAAGCCCCAAAACCCGGCTTGCTTGGCATCTGTACCCTGTGCTTGTATATGTCATGTAGACGTGTCACAAACTCATCAACGGTTTTGATTTACTTTAATTAGAAGTCTCCTTTTTCCCAAAATTCACTAGTAAATGAATTTTGAGTTCAGCAATAATAAAGATGAAACAAAAAAAAGGATAAAAAAAAGCAAACCAAATGAACTATGTGGCACTTTGTAGTTGAAATATTAGCAAGTCTGACAAGCGTTTTAATTTAAAGCATTAATATTATATGTTCAAAAGAATATGACGGCCATCACATTTAACCACTCTACTTGGTGGATTTGCTTTTGAATGATGACAAAGAAATGTGTGGTGGCCAAATTAATTGCTCGAGTTATGGCTGTCATTTATGGATATCTGATAGGATTGTCTCAAAACTTTCATTTATCATTCAATGCATTTTAATTTTTTTTGACAAAAATTTGTATACATGGAAACATGCTTTCTAGTTTGAAGCCTTCTCAGCAGAAAGCTAAATGATCAATTCTATTGTAATTAATTTTTCTTAGGATTCCTTGAAGACTTGAAACTTAATGAAGGGGACATCAGACTAGGGATTTTAAATATCCTTCAAGGAGTACATGATACAGTTAGCCATTATGATAATAATTAATATCCATGTACTGTAGTTTATATAGCGAAGGGGTGTGGACCAACCTTGGGTAGATCTACAATATTAACCTTTTGTGGGTACGTAGTTTTGTTTGAGTTTTTGTCAATTATTTCTATGATTCGACAAGGACAATATTAGTGTCCTATAATAATGCTAATGTAAAAGGCATTAAAAATAATGAAAGGCAATTTCTCTTAAAAGATACTCGATGATGGTATCTATTTTTCAGCCACAAAAAAATAATTTTAATTAGATTTAACGGTTTCAAAACATGCATTACCAATTAAGATTTTTAAAGAAAAAATCTCTATAATGAAAATTATTAGTTGTTTATTTTAATGAAGATTGAAATCATAAGATGGGTGATCATGAGATTAACCAACCGACAACACAAAATACCAATTAGCTGGTAGAATATTAATTTTAGATTTATTCAAAAGTTATATTTTCAGTTTTTGATATCATAAAATACATACATTCATATTAGATTTAAGAAAAATTATAAAAAAATAGATTTTTTTTAAAATTATTAGTAGAAAATATCAAGTATAATTTAAGATGTTAGTAAATATCATTTATTATTCAGTTGGTCAAATTAGATACTAATGCAGGCTAAAATACCTTTAATTTGATCTAGGTTTTTTCCCTCTTTCTCTCTCCTCCTCTCTTCTCCACTCTCACTCTCACTCTGGCTCCCTCTCTCCTCCCTTCACTCGTTTCTCTCTTTCCCCTCTCTCCTCCGTTCTTCTCTCTCCTCTCTCTTTCTTCTATTCTAGAGCAAACCAGCAGCGGCGAGCCATGCAAATCTCCGTCGTCATCCTTCGTTCAATCTCCTGGCATTGCTCGTCCCCATAGTCGCTTACCTCATCGTTGCAAACAACGAGATCTCCATCGTTGTCACTTGCTGATCTGTGCTCGCCTGACCTCGTCGATCTGCGCTCGCTGGCCCGACTCCATCGTGAGTTTCAACGCGACGTCGTTGGAGAACCTCAGCACCGCCGAAGACGATCGCGATCTGCACATTATGGAGACGATCTCAAGCTGTGCACGGCAGAGGGGAGAGAGAGGCTTGTGGTTGCTCGTCGTTGTTGGCAAGAGAGAGGAGAGAGGAAGGAAAAATATGAAATATGATATTGCGATATTTTATCTTTTTATAATATTTGATTTACATGAAATCTAACATTTACTAAACATTTTCTTTATACATGATATTAATTTTAATTGGCACTCTAAAATCTGACATATTTTTCATTGTCTTTAATTTAATACATAAATTTATACCTTTTCATTATTAACTTTTAATTTTGATTTATATTGCCTAAAATACTCTTACATAGAAAATAAAAAAAACTTTAATTTAATAGTATTAATCTCAAAATGTCCAAAATACCTTTAAAAAAATCTTTTCTTTTCTTTTTGTTTTAATTTTTGAAAGATTTAGTTTTTTTTTCTCTTTTTCTTAAGCATATAATATGATATTTTAAAGATTAAAATCGAGAGCTGACTTAATTAAGGTAGCAATGTATTAAATCTCGTTTAAATGTGCATAGTTGATACAACAAAAAACTAAAAAATATAACTTTTGAATAAATCTAAGACATAATAAAAAGATATATATTCCTTAGTTTAAGTTGGATACTATTACCCTTATATACATGCACATATATATATATATGTGTGTGGATACATTTAAAATTTCTTTATTTATCGAAACTTTTCTAATTGAAATAAATTTTAAAATAGATAAAACATGTGTTTGTTTTATAAGTTTGAATTAAAAGGACAATCACATTAAGTTCATTGTAGGGCTTGACGCATACGTGGACTTTGACGATAAGCTATGTTGAGTTGCTTGTTGGGATGACAACTGGCTGAGTGGAGGAGGGTGGATCTAGGCATTGGAAGTAGGGTGGTGGAGATGGTGATTGTGTGTGGGGAATGGCAAAGGAGGGCGGGGCAACAAGCTTGAAGATTAGTTGAAGAGCTAGAGGAGGGTGGTAGATCTACGCGAACGAGTGGCAAACAAAGTCGATGAGCTGCCACTGATAGGTGCTAGAGGGAGTAGATATCGTCAGAGTAGAGGATGGTGGCAGCTTTATCTGAGAAAGGAATGACAATGAAACCAGAAGAAAAATCATTTTCCTTTTATAGGTTAAAATCTTTTTATTTATAAAACTAAGTCTTATTTTAGTATGTAATATTATTTTTAGATTGAGTCTCATTATATTGTCAATAGGAGAATTATAATCCCATAAGCTTAAACATAATGGCTCAACTAAAATGACAAAGAAATCATTCCAAAATGCCTGTTTGGATTTGCTTAAAAAAATTGTGTGCGTGTGTGTTTTTTCTCCCTTTTAATTTGGTCTAAAATTACTATTAAAATCGTTAGAATAGGCACACATAATGAGCTTTTGACTTACATAAATTTTTTTAACCAGCCAACTGGTCAAGACTTATGAAAAAAAAATATTGTGAAAAGCAAAATGAAAATTTTTTATTATTATTATTTTTCACTTTTTATTTATGAAAATCAAGTAAAAAATGTCATACATAGCCTTTAATTATATTAACATTTATAACAATAAAAAGTTTGATTTATTTAACCGAACCGGTTTAAAGTTCTTTTTTATACGAACCGTTTTTAACAATAATCAAAAACCTCAACTTATTTCTTTTTCAAATACTTGAAAAATACAAAAGCTATCCTAAACGAACCTTTCAAATAGCTATTCCCTTGTCTTAAAAAAGCCAAAAAGCCAACCAAACATTAGAACTTTATCCCCACTAAACATGCCCTTAAATGATTAGGTTGGTATTATGAATAGTATTTGAATATGATTTGAAGAGACTTATGCTTGGCTAGAGAATTAGTAGTAGTACAGTTGGCGTAAAAATCCTGATAATAACCGCAAAAATTGGGATGGGACACCCACCAAGAATTCGAATGGATAGGTCAGCAACGTCACATGTACTAGTTACAACTTGTGAAACATGAGTCACTCCCTTGAGCCTTGGTACTTAAAAGGGAGTCACTCTCTTGAGGCTACTTCGAAAATTAATTGGTGCTGATCGAGTTGGTCCAACCACCATGTCTTTAAACTTGGCTCACATGTATGGGTGTTCCAGTATTAACGCAGCAAACTTACTTTATATATTGTACCATGCATATATATAGGTTTAGGTGGATATGGCCCAGTATTGATAAGATGCAAGTCCTATATACACATACACACACTTAAGAAAGTTACGAATATGTATATATAGATTAATATTGAAAGGCATTATCCTCTATAACTTTGGAACTTAATAAAAATATTTAAAACCTTTTTTGGGGTGTCTGACAATTTTATTTTAAAGCATTGGTGTAAACTATTTTGGTTCAAAATAGTATAGCATATAAGAATTTTAAATTGTAGATTATTTTCCTTTCATATTGTTTAAGTTCAAATCATTGATTTGAATCTAACCCCCTACTTATATCCCATATTTTAGGTTTGTTCAAACATTGTAGTCTCATCGAATGTATACAGTCTGATTAAATTTAATACATAAATTTATACATCTTTCTGATCAACCTTTAGTTTTGACCTAATAAATTACCCAAAATACCCTTAAATAGAAAAATAAGAAACTTTAAAAACTTAAAAAAAAGGCTTTAACCTCAAAAATATTTAGAATACCCTTAAATGTATTTTTGTTTTCTTTTTGTTTGTTTAAGTTTTAGGTTTTTCCCCCTTTTATTTAAGGATAATTTAATAATTTTAAATGTCAAGTCCAATTATTGACCAAAATAAAATGTAGATTTATGTATTAAAACTAACTTGAAAGTATCCCCTTTGATGTTCCACTTATTATGTATCCTTATCTTTGTTTCTTACCATTTCACTCGCAACGGTTTTCATTCTTACAATATTTTATGGTCTATGTATTTGTCTAATGATTGTAATACATATAGGAAGATTATTTACTATGTTTTCATAAATGAAAATAAAAAGTGCATGTAAGTAAAATCATGCAATAGCTGTACCTTATAGGGTACCATCTTGAATTTGTCTCTTCTGAACCAAGATTTGTTCTTGATCTAGTTATATGTCAACCAAATCAAATTCTAGGATTGTTTACTAAAAGGGTGAGAAAGACTAAGGGCAGATCATGATGACCTTATGGTTTTTCTTTCTTTGACGTCCTGATTTGTATGTGCAAGTTGGGTTCTTCTGTATCTTTCTTGCTATTGCTCTTTAGCTAGTGAGGTATGGGTTATGGGGTTCCTTTAAAAGGGGTCCATTACAATAGCTCAAAACTTATAGATACGTATATCTGCTCTGTGCTTGATTGGCCCTTGAAAAAGATAAAAGTAAAACATCAATGAACAAGATGCAAAACGTGGAATAAAGAATTGCATTTTGTTGGCAAAGTTTTTCCATGCATGATCTATTGTACAGGTTGGCATATATCTTTTTCTTGTCCTTTTTATAGACCCCGTATATATCCAATATCTCAATTTAAAACCAGCGAAAAATTATATAAAAGAAACTCTCTAGTGAAAAGCTAGCTTGGAGCTACCAATAAAAGAATGGATTAATTGCATAATTATATAAAATAAATTGTATCGTTAGATCTTAAACTATTTATTTATTTATTTATTTTTGCATATTGCACTTCAATTAATTTTGATAAAATGCATCTTAAATTTTAAAGTCATTAGCAATAAGGTCTAATAGCTAATAAGCATTAAAAGATATGGATGGTTTTAGTCGCAAGATGAACACGTGAGTTTTTTTTAACGGTAGAACTCTTCATTTTAAGAGAAATATTGAAGCATAACACGTTAAAAAAAAGTACTGAATGAAAATTAAAGCTGTTAGACGTCCATTGCCAATAAATTCAAAGTTCATGGTGTATTTTGTCAAGATTGAAAATTAAGGGTATATCATGTAAAAAGCGAATAGTTCTTAATACAACAATACAATTTACTCAATTGTACCTCCTAGTTTTAATTCTCAATCCATCTTTTTGTTTAAAAAAACTACAAAGTATCCTTGGAATTATAAAAATTTATTTCATTTTCATCCTTATGAACTTAGGGGAAACAAGGTGATTACCCTTAAACAGTTTATAAAAAGTATTTAGTAGATTTAAAAACATGAAAAGCCCTAAAACAAAACACCAAATTTCACAAAAAAAATCTTGAGCTTTATGTTTTTCTAAAATGTTAAAAAAAAATTCAAAATTTTTCTCAGAAAAAAATATATTCCAAAATAAATTCGATCTAACAAAGGGTATCCTTGTCTTTTTTTCTCTCTCTCTTGTTCTTTTTGTCAACAAAGTTTGCGATAGGTAAAATTGAAATAATTTTTTCAAATTCAAAAGATATCTTTATAATT
This sequence comes from Artocarpus heterophyllus, assembly GCA_025403435.1. Classification (NCBI taxonomy): domain Eukaryota; kingdom Viridiplantae; phylum Streptophyta; class Magnoliopsida; order Rosales; family Moraceae; genus Artocarpus; species Artocarpus heterophyllus. Next base: position 14,092,132 of record CM046334.1, read on the forward strand.
TTTAAAGACAAAAGAATAAATTAAGAAATAATTAAATTAAAAATATAATTATGTAATTTTGTAACTAACCCAAGAGAATACAAGTTTAAGACCATTTCTAATGCAAATGGCAAAACCAATAACAATGTTATATTTGTTATTAAAAGGTGTAACATAACATATTTAATATGTTATTTTATTTTGTGCTTAAATATATAATGGTATTTAAAATATTAAATTGTCTTATGTCTTAATAATTAAATTTTAAAGCTTATAAAAGTAAATTTTTAATATTAAAATAATTAATAATAAAAATATTGTAAATAGTTTTAAAAAAAAGTGAATTCACTAACCAATAATATCATATATATTATTGACATCTTAATTTAATATTACAATAATAGATCGGAGATACTTTACGAAGCCAAAGATACCATAGGATGATTGACTACTACTGCGCGTCTGATGGGGATCGATGCCACTCACCTCTCCATACAGTTTATAACTCGTGACTTGTTGTCATGTCAAATAGTGGTAGTGTTGAACTCCTTGGCATCAGGTGATATCCAAGTAAGAAAGAAGAAAAGAAAAGAAAAGGAAGAGAAAAGAAAAATCAACTTAAGAGCATCTTCTCTTGGAGTTCTTCCCTTCCGCAATTGGTTTTCTTGTTTTTGGAGGAAAAATGATAAGTAACTCCATTCTTATAAAAAGCCATTTTGAGTCTTATGAGTATTTTTTATATCCTATCCTTTTTTTTTTTTTAAATGTGGAAGTTATCCTTCCAATTGATGAAGTTATTCTCTTTTTGCTGTTTAATCATCAAAAGTTTGATACATAAGCAATTTTATTTAACTTTATAGAGTTACAATCTTATTATAGATAAAACTAATAAAACAGTAAAATCTAGTTTAAAAAATATACTATATATTAAATTATAACATACAGTTTTATAAGTAACGAAATTATAACCCAGATAAAAAAAAAAGAATTTTCTTGACACATTCTATCCATAGTACTTTATGTGGACCTAGCTACAGTCACTTGACAGCTAGTGAAGCCTAAATTGGTAGAAGTTGAAAAGAAATCCATTATATGATACAAATTATTTTGTTTTTTATTGAAACACTAGAAGGGATTATATTAGGCTTCATTTGACAATTGAGTTAGAATTAATAAGTTTTAATTGCTACATGTAAAGTTTTTATACTTTATTGTGTGTAAAATAAATATTTGCTACAAGGTTTTAATTAATAATTTAATTTGTAATTCCTAACCATGCTCTCAAATACTTTCTTAGTAACAGTGTTTAATGTTTATAATTAGTACCAATCGTCACTACATTGAGAGTTCATTGACGCAGCATCGCCATTTTTTTTTCTGCCCCTTACTCCAGCTCAGCAAGCTATAAGATGACATTTTCTTTGTTCTTTTTTTTTTTAATGGAGATTGAGTTCCAAATTAAAAATATATATAAGCACTTAAAGCTCACAATGTTTATAGTGACTCAACCCTGTCTACAAACCAGAACCACCCGTAGGTCATATTGAAACGCTCAAAGGGGTAATACGTATACCGAGTTTCAACATAAAGAAAACAAAGAGGCACACAACTAATCAAGCACTGAAATGACTCTTTCAAACACACTACTATAGAAAACTCTAATTGACCAAGATCGAGAAACTAACAGCATAGAGGTCTGTCACAACATTGTAACTCATGGACCGGACAAAAAACTCTACATTAGAAAGTGGAGAAACGATTCGTTATTGCACGAACAACCCAATACAACACAGAAAACAAACTACTAAACGGCAAAAAATCACTGGGTTTATTTGACAAACATCAAATATAAAACAAATGACTACTGCATAGTGCTTAATTTTGTTTGCTAAAATATATGACTTTAGTACATTAAAAAATTAATTAATCCATTGTAGTGCTTAATTTTATACCTTTGGATGATGCTTTGGTAAATATGGATGATTTAGATTAAAAATCGATTTTGTAGTAGAGAATGGCAACTGCATAGTGCCCGCTTACACTTTTGCAACATTAGCGAAATGCCGGAAACAAATGCTGTACTTGATAGTAACGGGAAGAAAATTATGGGATACTGTTGTTTACATTTGTTTATGTTGAGGACGGAGCCAGAAAAATTAGTGAGGGGACAGCAAAAGTGTGACTAAACTAATGAGATGAGGGGACGAAATTGATTTAAGGAGAGGAAATACAGTTTTAGAAAGGTGAAATATAATTTTAAAAGAGAAAAAATATAATTTTTATAGAATTTCATATACAAAATTATAAGAAAAAAAAAATTTATCGTCTATTGCTTTGTGTTCTTTTGAACGTTGTTTCTAACTCATGTCCTTTTCTGGTGTAATTGTTATTTTCTTATTATAGATGTCGTTCCGAGACGCTCCCTCTTTTCCTGTAACAGCAGTTCTTTAATGCTGTGTTCTTAGTTCTCTGCTATGTCTCTCATGCTTGTCATTGAGGAAGTCGTCTTTCTTCTTTTATTTTCTCATAAAATTTTGACGATGTCGTTTTACACATATAATTCTTTTTAAAGGTTGACTTTGTTTTCTTTACAATTGATGACGTAAAAACCCTTTAATTTCTTTTTCAGACACTTCAAAACGTTTCTTCTTAATTTTTTTTTAGCAAAAAACTATAGGTTCTCATATATTTCACGCATGTACTGGAAGATAAATGTTGTCGGTTACCTATAAATGTCGTTTTTAAGGGTTGTTTTTAACAATAGATGTCGTTTTATTGGGCATATTATCCTGTTTTCCCTAAATGTCGTTTATTATCGTACGTTGGAATTTCTTTTTCAGAAACTTCAAAACGTCTCTTCTTAATTTTTTTTTTTTTTTTTTAGCAAAAATTAAAGGTTCTTATTTTTTCCATACACATACTGGAAGGTGAAGGTAAGGACAGAGTACAATTTATCATAACGGAATAAGAAAAGAAGGAAAAATGTTGGATTGTCACGCACTAGGTACGGGGTGACGTGACAGTTGATTTAATTTAATTAAATAAAAATTTAGTTAAAAACATGAGTTTAAGGGTTAAATTAAATGTTAAAGTATGAAAGATTTAAAAATCATTTTTGTAAAAGAATTCATAATCATTAAACAGATAAAATCATTGAGTAAATCATTAAGCAAGAAATAAAATAATAAATACAACGAGTATGGGTCTGATTGACCCACAACTTATGCACACACATTGTACTGATAATATAATAATATAACCACAGTCCAAGCATAAAAAAAGTTAAAACATTAGATGCCTTGTTCAATTATTACAAATAATCTACTAGCCCTTCTACTGCTCATGAGTTCTGTCCGTTGAGTCCTCTCTCAACCTAAGAGGAAATTCACCTAGAGGGAGAAGTTTGAAAACAACTAAAATGTGAGCGAAAGGCTCAGTAGGACTATATTTTAAGAAATCATTTAATTTAAAAAGAAATATCGTTATCCAAGAGATTGTTTAAAAGAAAACTTGAATAAATAAATTTAAGTAAAACCGTTCTTACCCAAAACAGTTTATTTGGTCGACTAGAAATCTCATCATTTTCTTTTCCTAGGCAAACCATGTGAATATCACCACCGTAGTGGCCCAGTTGGGTTTCGGGATCTGCCCCCAAGGTCGATTGCTATACGACCCGATCTCTGATATGGCATCATGCCATTATGTTCATTTTCATCATTATTCAAAACCCATTTACCGAGTATTATCATTTACATTCATTATGGAGTTCATTATAAAATTCATCTCAATCCACGGTTCATAAAACAACCGATAAAATTCCTTTTTTATTCATCCTTGAAAACATTTTGATAAAAATCCTTTTCAAGGCTAAATCATTTAAAATTAGGCTACCAAAGAAGGGGTAGAAATCCTACCTTGATACTCATGTCGGTACCCTACACCGTAATCTCGGTCCGTTATACGTTAGCTCTACGGAACCACGAATGATCCTAGATACAAACTAAGTCGATCAATATCTAGTTTGAGACATTCTATGTTACTAAACTATTTCATGATGTCCTAGTGTGCCATTTGTATCCTTAAAATCATTTTATAAAGTTGAAATTTCAATCGAGGTTCAAAACAGTGAAAACGGATGAAAATCACAAAATTTGTCCTAGTTCGGTTGGCCTGTCGGTCCCCTGGTTCGGCCAGCCGAACTGCACAGTTCGGCCTACTGGAGGACAAGTTCGGTCAGTCGAACATCCTCCTGGTCCCGCCTGCCGGACGGATGAATCCGGCCTGCCGAGCACGAAGTTCGGCCTACCAAACTGAAAAATTTTCAGAAATCTCAGGCACGGGTTTTGGGTCTCCCAAAACTCAAATCTTTGTTTTAACCTGTTTTTCTCAAATCCCAAGCATAGAAAATGATCATAGATGATAGAAAAACATAATAGAACACTTTTGAACTCATTTAAACAAGATTTGAACACAAAATTCCAAAAATTTGAAAATAAAAAAAATAAGAAAAAATAAAAAATCTTGAATCTAATCCATTTTTCTTCAAACAAAGCATAGATCCTAGTTGTTCTAAGTTCCTTTAACTCAAATCAAGGGTTTTCTAAACTCAAACAAACTTAGATTTCAAAAATTCATGAAAAATTGAAAATTTAAAAAAGTTTAAAAATTTCAAAACTAACCTCAAATCCAAGCCTCAAATCACGTTTTTAGTTGTCAAATCATGTTCCCGAGCTTCCTTCTTGCAAACCCGAAGCTTGCTTTCAAATTTTCTTTTGAAATTTTGAGGAAAAATTGAGAGAGAAAGAGGGAGACCGAGAGAGAGAGTGAGCGTGAGAGGGAGAGTGAGAGATTTAAATAGAGAGAAATAATAGACGATTTTACTGTACAAAAACTATGTGTCGCCTACGGTTTTGTAAAACTGAATGCATTTGACATTTTACAAATTTTTGTGTCCTAAAGATTCAAAATGACATTTAAAATAATTAAAAATAATTAGAAGTCATTAAAATAACCAAAACAACTTTACACCTAAAATTTCATTAAATGATCAAATTAATTTTTAAAACATTAGTTATGACACACTAATTCATCATTTTACATTATAATAACATTAAATTAATTTCGGGGCGTTACATGGATAGCTCGACATGGTTGGGGGCCCTATCAAATCCAAACTGGTGGAGCTCACCTGTGAGAGCCATGTGATTTCCATTGGTTTGTTTCTAATAATAGGGTATTTGGGACATTGGTTCAGTCCCAAACTAATAATAATATATATAAATCTTTTACATGCTATAGCATAAAAGTTTAACATATTTCAGTATTTAAACTTATTTTTTTCAGTTCAAATCTAACAAACACCTTACAAGCCCTAATCCGATTAGGTTATATAGAACTGCCAAAAAAACACACGTAATTTAGCCAATAGCCATCAAAAGAAAAAGCGGTTGATAGATTGTTGAAATCCCAATATCTAGTACTAGGTATATGAAGTAGCTATATTCCAACATAGGCAAATAGTTGCTCTGCAGAGTCTAGGGCCCTTCCTTGATCGGAGTCGGAGAACACAAAGAAATCCATGTAGTCACATTTTATTAAAAAATAATTTAAAAAAAACCTAAAAAAATCATTTGCGTGCCAAAAAAATTTCCTGTCCTTTTTAAACATTTTGTAGAAATTTTCTTAAATATCCTAGTTTTTTTACGAATATTCACACATATTTGTAGATATTGTAGATATTTGTTGGATATCTTGAAAGAAAAATCTTTCCTCCTATATTCATGTCAAGACTTCAAAATATAGATATTGTCGTGAAAATATCAACAGTGACGTGGACATTTTCATCCTTAGATCAGGCGTTTTGGCCGGTTTTACTAAATTAGGAGCAAAATGAAATATGGTACATAGTTTGGAATATTTACGAAAACAATCCAATTTTTATTTGAGGGTGTTTTGGGTAATTGTTTGGATCAAAACTGAAGATTAATAAAAAAGTATAAATTTGTGTATTAAATCTTATCTAAAGGCATAGATTCAATAGAATCAAAAATCGACGTTATAATATTTAAATAAATCTAAAATACCCTTCAATTTTTATACAAAGAAAAGAGTAATTAGTCATCTCACGGCTAAGAAATTTTACCAATGGATCCCAACAACTAAGGTCCGCTTACACATCATTATGACGTATAATTACATACTTTAATGGCTTCGGAACACCTGGAAGCCTTAATTCAATAAACCAACATTTATTGCCTAGTGACAACCGCCACCCTGAGAAAACAAAGTTTGCTAGCAGATCCCTCAATTCGTACAGTGCACAAATCGACATTTAGAAGACCTCACTTTTGGACTACTAATCTTAACCCGACATAAATAGATGCCGCTAATAAAATGTGCAACAGTGCAATTTATGAATACCCTCGCGGTGACTAACCGCTATGAACCGTTCTAAAAGTTGGTTAGAACCATAAAATTTGACCCACGTTCTCAAATTTTCCGGTTGGACCTACCATGAGGGCACCCCACGCCACTGTAGAATGCCCGAAACAAAAACCTCAAAACAACAATACGGGGCAAACTTTGGAAGGGATAAAAGAAGAAGCGAATTCTATAATTCCAAGGCGTTACAGGCTGTCAAGTTAAAAAAAGAAAAAACAGATCGTAAGAATTACAATACAAAAAAAGAGAGACATGCAAATACAACAAGAACAAGAACGATAATATTACACGGTCAGGGTTCGGGGCTACATGGAGCTATAAAAGTTTTGATATCAAAAAAAGAAAAAGGCCAAACCGAGATAAACTGATCGAACAACCAAAGGAAAGCCCGAAACTACTACAACATCCAACCTAATCCTGTATTTCTTTGAAGCATGGTTAAACTAGGAGACCGAACCGCTTCACTTCCAGAGCTTGACATACTTGTCATGGCTAGCTGAAGCGACCAATCCCGTAAGAGGCGACACCGCCAAAGCGGCGATAAGTCCCTCGTGAGCTGATAATGTCATCGTCTTGTTCTCGCTCATGTTCCATAGCTCCAAAGACTGCACAATTTCCTCATCGTTAAGTGTCATGCCCAGAAAAGGCTTTTAACCAAGTAGAAAAGAAATATATGCACACCTGGTAACAGCCAACGACTAAGAGTGAAGGATATGTAGGATGGAAAACGCACGAATGGAATTTATTGCCACTACAGCTCAACTCATGAACACACTCGCCTTCACTTCCCGATCCAAGTGTCCAAACTCTTACGGAGTCCTCACTAACAGATGCAAGGAACTCACCAGAAGGATCCCAGCACACAGAGTGGACTGGCTTAGTGTGTCCCTGCATCACAAAACCCCATTATCCAAGGACGAACGAACATAAACAGAAAGCTACAAAGACGTCTACAGAAGCATAATAATTACAGCTTTGCGAAGCAAATTTTTTAACTGTTTCACACTTACCAAGAAAAAGATTAATGGAGGGAAAAAAATTAATAATTTTTTTAAATCTAGCATTACATCATCAGGTGACCATTTTTTATAATTCTAATTTGATGAAAAAAGGGTCAAACCTGTAATGAATGCCGACAAGCTTGTGTCTCCACATCCAGTACAGATACAATGTTCTCCGCAGCTGCAGCAAGGTATCTCCCAAGACGGGGTTGGAATCTCATTTGTGCCGTACCGCCCTAATACACATGATAACAGAACAAGTTAACCCTCACTATTACTGACGTTATCCAGAACCACCAAAGCTCTTCTCAGTTCTAGGGAGGGGACGAAAAATGAAAGGAAAAAAAAACTACAGTAGAAAGAAAAAGATACGATTGCACACTAGTATTTGTGATTCTACCTTGAACACTCTCACGTAATTGCCGTTGTTAATACTCCAGTAACGTATCTCACCATCCCCGTCACAAGAGCAAATGAGATCATCCTTATTTGGATGGAAATCTAATGACATTACAGTGGCAGAATGTCCCACAAAGTTACGAAGTGAATAACCAGGCTGCACCAAACAAAAACAAAATTGAATACTTGAACGTCTATGATATGTCACAGGGGAAACTACTTCAAGAAATAGAAGTAGAAACAAAGTATTCTATACAAAAAAGTAGTAAGCTCGAATCGAATAGTGAATCAACAAAAAAAAAAAAAGCGGCTGAACTAACATTGTCAGCATCCCAAACCCGGACAGTTTTGTCAAAAGAAGACGTGGCAAGACGAGACATGCTTGGACTGAAACGAACATCAGTTATTAGAGATGAATGTTCTTCAAGTGTAGATTTTGGCTTTAACGTATCCGTGTACCATAACATGGCCTGCATTATTCATCAATAACGAAGCATCTAATCAGACTAAAAAATTCTACCGACAAGCACAGGAGTCCAAATATATTAGAGATTAATTGACTCACTTTTTTATCATGCCCCCCGCTAGCAAGCAGTTTTCCGTCAGAAGAGAAGTGGCAACAAATGACTTTGCTTAGTGCTTGCTCTAACAGAATTTACTTCTGTGAATGTGAACCCTGTAAGAAAAATGCACAACTCTGGCCATTAGACTACCAGCTATTTTACTTTCATAGCAAGTAAATTGAAAGGGAGTGCAAGCAAAAAAGCATTACACGTTGCCAGGAGAAAAAAAAAAAAATCAGCTAAAATAACCATGACTGCACCTTTGCTGACATCCATGCAACGACCCACGGCATCTCTGGGGTCCGTATCATCATGGGATAAAAAAGACTCAACATTATCTTCAAGAGAACCATCCTCTACGAAGCGGTCCATATCAGCCTGCAATTCAAGATCTTTATCATCCCACTGCCAAAATGGAATCCCAATGAGAATACGTGCAAGGAATAGTCAATTCCTTTTTCCAATCACGAGGATGCAAAAACAACACTCACCAACTGATTTGATGGTGATGTAAGAGTACCAGCGCCATCAGAGCCAAACATCATTAAGGGCTTCGAAGAGCTACCGCTATGGGTCAAGGCAGGCATTGAGATGACATCTCCAGGTGTGTGGGTTGAGGGCGTTGAGGGAGCCGAACTTGGGGAAGGTCCAGCTGTATTTGCTGTTCCTGAGCTATTGGCAGGACCCGAAGAAGACACTGGCTGCTTCCTCTTTCTGGTAGTCTGGTTTTTTGAACCCTTAAAACATATTGATGATATCCATGTTAGGGATCTTATGATACAGACATCATTTATTACCATTTAAACTACTACCAATTTACTTTTAAGCTAGTGGCTCTTTTTGAAGATTTAAGGAAATTGTTATTTAAACAAACTTGAAAGAAAATACATGAAGCAGTCAAAAATACTAGGATAAACATGCATAAGAGGGAACTAAAAGAGAGCTGACCTGATCATTTCCTCGAAAGGAGTTTGACATGCTACCATCCATGGTGACACCGCCAGCGCCCCCCATTTTATCCTGCGGATGAGGATTGTGATTTGAACTTTGTGAGTGCTGATTTGAAAGAGCGTGCTGCTGAAGCTGCTGCTGCTGCTGCTGTGGAGTATTGCCCTGCTGCTGTTGTTGCTGCTGTTGTTGTTGCTGCTGTTGCTGTAGTTGAGCCATTTTTAACTGCAAACAGAAACTCTCAGAAGTTAAAAACCTTGATGAAAACAATACACCTAGAAGAGCAAGAAAGGGTAAGCAACAGCACCACCTTAATCAACACATCCGTGTCCCCACGAGGCAGAACAGGACCGCCGGCTTGAAGTGGTGATCCAACATTGGGAACCACATCGCCAACAGAGTTGGCAAGACCATCCTTTACAAGACCCATGCTTCGGTTATTTAAAAGCATTCTAAGTCTTCTACCGTCATCACCGGCAGATGGTGAGGACAGATTTTGCTGTGCAAGCATAAGTTGCTGGTGTTGTGGTGTCAACATTTGAAGCTGATGAAAGGGTTGGTGAGCCTGCATGAACGGTTTTTGTTGCTGAAGAAGCCCGGAGCGAAGTTGATCCAGACCCTTATAAAGAAGCAACCAAATTACACACCAAAACTCTCTCATTTTAATGATTGTGATGGAACAGTAAAGAGACTATAAAACTAAATGAACTTACAGTGAGAGGCCATCCTTTCAAAGTCAAATTATTTCCACCTTGATTTGACCCTGAAACAACAAGCCATAGAAGTAAGCTGCAATCATCTTTTTGCAGTATCCTTAAACTCCATACAATAAATAATTCCTAATGTTTATTTGGTATAGGTTTGCTTAAAAGAATCATCCCACGGCAGAAAAATGTGCTGAAGGAGATTCAAACGGATTGCAAAAATCAATAACTACGGAAAAGTCACTTGTAAAAAAAAAATACCAGAGATTCCTATCAATGATGCATCAGCACCCGCAGCTCGCGGATTCAACACTGGATTAATCTCAGGCTTTATATCCTGATTCAGAACAAGGGAAAGGATTAAGCAAAGGAACCCATAGATATGAGACAGTGAGGTAAAGAACCAACATACCGGCGTGGACCCTGGCATTTGTTGATTTCGTGTTTGAACTTGAGAAGACATCCCTCCAGCTGTACCATGCAACACTTGCCTGAAAATAAAATGCAACCAACAATAAATTGAATGTTGATAACATGTTAGGCATCATTTTTCTAAATTTAAGCCCAGCCACCGGCAAAATGACTAGTAATTTGAACACCACATGAATATTAAAAAGATCAAAATAGGTTTTCCGGTCCATCTTGGAAGGCTTTATCAACAACAACAACAATAATCTTTTTCACTTCATATTACAAATGTGGCAAGGAAAGGCACCCTGAAGGTTGGCCCGTTGCTGCAGCTGACTTCAATATCGAGGCATGACTTGGATCCAAAAGCTGGCCAACATTCTCACCAAATCTTTGCTGTTAAAACAAAATTATCTAACTTAAATTTTAAAATAAAATAAAAAATCCTAGCAGGTTAAAAACTTTAAAGACATGAAGCCTTTCAAAAATCACCAATTACTATACCTACCTTCATAGCTGCTTCATCCAAAGGATCCCTCTGGGGAGGCAGTTTCAATCGCTCCTCGTACATCTTTGTGGCCAAGGCATTTGCAGTTCCGGAATTTTGTCGCATGAGAGGATCGTTTCCAACAAGCCCGTTCGTGGTGCCATTCAAAAGATGGGCCCCATCTCTTCGCTGCTGTTGTGGGAGCGGCTGCTGTTGCTGCTGCTGTTGCTGTTGCTGTTGCTGCTGCTGCTGCTGCTGCTGCTGTTGCTGTTGCTGCTGCTGCTGCTGCTGCTGCTGAGCGTGTCTCTGCAACAACATCTGCTGCATCTGCATGTGCTGCTGCTGCTGCTGCTGTTGCTGTTGTTGGTGCGGTGGTTGTTGGGGTTGCTGTTGTTGTTGTTGTTGTTGCTGATGCTGCTGCTGTTGTTGCTCCCTTGCTTTAATCGACTGCGTCTGTCATTTCAAAATCTCATAAGCTTCCAATAGACAACATCTACTTCTGTTAGTTCAAAAACTATAAACTTTTAAAGGATAGTAACCTTGTGAAGCATGTTGCTTCAGTCAATCATGCATTTTGTCTATGCACGGAATAGATGTCATGTGAATCATTCATAACAAAAAGATTTGCTTCAACAGACTAACTGGTTAATGTTTTTGTACACCTTCCCATAAAGAACTCTTGAATCTTTTCATTTTTACATATAATGGAGAAAGTATAGGCATTGATTGGGAAGCTATCACACATGCCCAGATAAAGAACAAATATAGTGAAGAAACAATAGAGATCATAAGCACTTGTAATCTTTCAAAAGCTCTTTCTCAGTAGCAACTTAGGAAGCTTCCTTTATGACAGCAAAAGTCAAACAAGAAGATTTTTGAAAAATGTATTCTAGAGCCAATAATTGCATAGCTAGTACTTTTTCAAAGCAAAAGATTCGATGCAAGAATTTCTACAGTTACTTTTCATCTAAGATTTTAACCTGAGTGGGCAAGACTTCAAATACCATAGCAAGAAAAGGAAATCAAAATTACAGGAAGACTTTTGACATAAGAACTTCCATCACTGTAGGGGAAGAATGAACAATTTTGTATCTTTCATCAGTACATAAGTAACTGTCAGAAAAAGCCCGAACATTCTAAACTGCAACCTAAAGGCTTTTTAAAATAGAGAACCACGACCTTCACTGCCAAAACCATGCCATATATATAGCCTAGAGAGTGAATTCAAAATAACAATGCGACGAAAATTCTCAAACAAACCTCAATGTAAGACGCTGCAACCTCCGAATGCTTCTCATTGGTTCTCGCAATAAAAATATCCCAGAAAACCGACCACCATTCAAATAGGAAACCTCCTGGAGCATCAATAGCTGTAAACCAACGCCCAAGAAGTTAAAACCAGACAGAAAATGGCAAAACAAGTGAAGAAGAAGAAGATCTTAGAATCTTCTAGTACACTTACCTCTGATATGTTCACTAAAAAAAAACCCTTAAATATACATACCAACAGGATCCGAAGATACTTTCCCTTCAGCTTGGAAAGCTTGAGCAGAAGCTTTTAAATCCCTCTTTACTAAATAATCGTGAATATACACATCTAACCTGTTAGTTATATGATTGCAGAAGAGCAGATTCCATCAGTCACGCGTATCAAGAAAATATAAAGTTCCAATTTTTTATAGTAAATAAGAGCAAAGACAACAAATCCTTGCAAAATTACACCCAAACCTTAAAACCAAATAGAGATTATAAGATTCCTCAGAATATAAACTGGCGTCACGGGCAAAACCCAATAAGGAAATCCCATATACTCAATGCTCTAGCACTGATTGAAACAAGGTAAAATTTAAAGATAACAACTTTACCAATTCAAACGCCATAATACCACAAAAACAAAAACCCTAGGCAAACATTCAACGAAAAGTGATTAAAAAAAGAAGAAGAACTTGACCCAAAAGAAAAAACAAAGGCAAGAAGAAAAGATAACAAAACCAAGGAAAAAAAAACCAAAACGCCAGAAACCCGAATCAAGCAGAAAACAAGAAAGAAGCTGTTAAATGGGAAGCAAAGGGAAACCCACATAGGAAACTCTTCAATAGAGATAGAACAGACGAAAAAATATGGAGAAGAACTTACATTTTGTCAGCTTCCCAGTTGGTTTGAGACATGTTGTTGAGGAGAAGTTCTCACACAATAGCCAATAGTAATGTGGAATCTGAGGGCAATAACTTGTTCTCCTTCTATTCAACTCTGAATAAATAGTAGACCCATAAGAGGAAATTTGCAAACTTTTCGTCACAACACAGATAAATCCACAAGACAAAAAGGAAAATACAGTGGGAAAGGGGGAGAAAGATAATCTATTTGTGAGGAACAGAAGCTGAGCCTCTAATCTTGGCAAATGAAATGAAAATACAAAAAAACGACATATTATATATATATATATATATATATTTGTAGGTGTGTATATTCTTGCGGGTGTTGATTGAACATTACGATGAATAAAGAAAGGAAGAGATTGACAGATATACTTGCACCTCGAAAACGTTTTTCATTTTTTTTCTTCCTTTGAGCTTTGTGATATCTTGTTGTTTTTGTTCTTAGTAACAAAAAAAAAATGATTTTTTTTTTTTTTCTGATAGAGTGTTGGTGGATTGAGTTGCTGCTGCAGATATTACAATTGCTTTGAGGGATGAATTTACCTAATCAGCCCTCAAAGCCCGTCAAATTTGCAGTCTCAGGAGGTTAAAGGGGAGCGCTTTTTGGCTGAATTACTGAAATGCACTAAAATTTTTGGCGTATTTACCACTTAGATGTACGGATTGGTCCGTGTAATTGTTGCAAAAAAAGGGACTTATTGGTAGTTTAGTTATATTTTAGCTTCCAATGCCTTTTCAATGTGGCCCTTGTTTTTGTTTATATTTATGAATCAACCACTCTGTTTTTATTATTTGGATGTTTCTCGTGCATTCTAGATTCTCTTTGCGTAAACCTCTTGCCTCCTTTGGCATAAGAGCACTAATCATCTTTTAATAGGCAAACCTTGATTAAACTCGTGCGAAATGACCCTTTTAACCCTAAAAGTTAAAAAACATTACGAGGCTGAGAAATCTTTAGTTATATCCAAAGGTTTTTTTTTTTTTTTTTTTTTTCTAAATGTTGTGTGTATGCAAAGGTTTCTCACTTTTTTCTCCTCTCTTTTTTTTTTTTTTTTGGTTGTTGTTGTTGTTTTTTTCTTTTTGACTGCATCTTTGAACCACACATCTAAAGGTAAATATATGTCGAAGTATATATGCAATATATTGTTGTTGTTCATAATAAAGAAAAAAAAAAAGATGAACATATGCCTTGCCTTTAATTGTTAAAAATATTAGATTTTAGCTTTTCAATTATTCGAACAGAATGAAGCATTTCATATATCATTTTTTGTTATCCAAAAGTGGTATTATTTTATAGTTTTGTTTGACGTGGATGGATACTTTCCCCTTGTAATATTAAAAACATGAAGCTTCTCTTCCATTTAACATATACAAGCTTACAAGTAAGGCAACATAACCTTAGCAAGCTCCCCTAGCAATATGCATGAGAGAATATATGGTTTTTGTATTTTATCAATACATAGATATATTGAAACCTATATATATATATATATATATCTATGTATTTAATTTTTAAATATTGAACTCAATTAGGTCACGTAATTCTATCGACTTTTTTTAATCATTTTATTGTTTTAAACGACGTTGGATTCTACAAGTGACATGCAATATCAATAAGTTCTTCCTTCTTATTTATTAAAAATATTAAAAGTTTAGGTTTTAGTTCAAAATTTAAAGCAAAGAAGTCAATGGAACTTAAGATTTTGTAAGAAAAATCATGGAGGACAAACAAAAGGGGGTCAACTCGTTTTCATGAATTGTTTACTTTTTTTTTTTTTGGGTCAGTGTTATTTATTTGACCAGACCAATTTAACATGTTGGCGTTCAAATTAGGACCACTGATGAAAAACATCATCCGTTTTTCCTTTTCAGCTTTGCCAGAGTTAAATAATAAAGTCTTATAAATTCAGATGTTAACAAAAAGATTACATCATGATTTGGGGAATTTAAATTACTGCGAACATTAGCCACGGACGTATTTGTAATTGGGAAATTCGCTTTTTGCCGCTTGCACCAAGTTAGGACACTTGTCTAAGAGGAAAAAAAAGAGAATGAAATATTTAAGGATGGACAATTATGACAAGTTTAATGCAACCATTGTTAAAAAGTTATGTTGCATAATACCTCCAACGACGACAGATTGAGGAACCATAAATAGAGAGAGGGGAGAGAGAGAAAGAAAGAGAAAAGAGAAATAGAAAAATAGAAAAAAATAATAATAAGAGAAAAAGAACATCAATTATGCTTTTGGAGTATTTTGGGGATTTTGACAGCTTTTAAAATATTGATTCACCCTTAAGCTGCTATTTATTTCATGAAAAATCTTTTGCATTTTGTGGAGTTATAAATCCATTTGCTGTGGGTCTTAGTCTAGTATATAGTGTATTTTTAAATTAAGTCCTATAAAACAGTTATTAGTGGGGTTATAACCTCATGGGATTAAATATAATTGATAAAAAAGTTTGTAAAACTTGTAATATTATTTACAAGCTACCTTTTAAAATATGTTATTTCCTACCATTTCTTTATATAAACCTATACATCCTATGGTAAGTTTGTGTCTAAAGTTTCCATGCTTAAAAAAATTAGTACATCACAAAGATCAACATTATTTGCTCATGATACTTTACTAGTGCCTAAGTTTATAGGGTGTCGATATGATGATAGGAAACCATTGGTTAGAACTGTTTTTACTGTAACATGTGAGAGCTTTACACTATAGAAACTTTTTCTTTTTACTGTAGCATGTAAGAGTCCTTATACTGTTCATAACAGAGATAATAGTCTAGACTGTCTTATGCCAAACTCCCTATTATTTGAGTTTGTTTGTTGTAATATTTTATAATGCTTACAATTTAGTTTATTATAAAAAAACTTACATTCGACTTAGCTTGTAATATGTTAGATTTTATTAAATTATGATATGTTCTATTATCTTAATTTTAAATTATAGCTTTTTTAATAAATTTCAAGACGTCATATGTGAATTTGTGGAATCCAATCCGCAAAATCTATAGTTTTTGGATTGAATTAAGGGTGTTTACAGACTGGTTTTGGATTAAGAATCCAATATGTACAAATTTGAGTACAGATTGACTTTTAATCTATGTAATTCGATCTGTGAACACTCTTAGCTAATATATAACCATAATCGGGTTTGCACCTGATCATGGTCTGAGCCATATCTTGATAGGATCCCTGACCTCAAAGTCAGACCACACCCCACATTGATGCCAACCCAATCTTGCCCATCACTGATTATGACTTCATTCTCAATATGAAGATCAACATCAATCTCAACCTACACCCAAACTCTAGTCCCACCACATAATCTTGACCAAATTTGGGTTAGATCCCAAGTCCAACCCCATTAATGGCACCACCACTATTGTTGCCTGACACCTCGACGCCCATTTTATTTCAAAACCCTTGGCTCCAATCATGATCCCATCTACAAACCTAACACTAGACATAGCTTGAACCCCAACACTAGCCCTAATCCTAGCTTGGACTTTGACTTCCACCTTAACACTAGATCTCGACTCTCATCCCAACACTTGATTCGACACATGACCCCATCTTAAACCTAACACTTGGCCCTGACGCTAGACTCACCCTGTACCATGTCTCCAATTATGGCGTAGGGCATGCCCCCTTGGTATTGACCAAACCCCATTCGACTATAAACTCCAATTCTCATCTCCAATAAATGCGCATATGTGTACTTATGGTATGTATATATTGAAATTAAAAGGTTTGTTACATTTATTAATGTCGTAGTGTGCAATGAAATTAAAACGTTTGTTATATTTATTAATTTTGTGTTGTAAACTAAATTCTACGATGTAGTCTAATACACATATATGTGTTCCATTAATTTTCAAGTTAGTGTTAGATAATATGATGTATGAACAACTTCTAATCCAATATCATTTTTAATTAGTACAGTACGGTGAAAGTATGCCATACTAAAAAGGTACCCGTATGTTATGTAGTACTTGCTTTTCATCTTAAAAAGAGCTCATTTTTTATTGTCTTAGAAAAACTCATTTATAGAGAATTGGTATTGAAATATATAATCTATGTCGAAAAATTTCCTGATTTACATATGTAAGCGGTACGAGTTAATAATCAGGCTTTAACTCTCAAGGGGTTATTTATACGAATATTATTCTATAGTATTGGTTTTCAATTTTATCTTTCCTATGAGAAAATTATAAATATACCACTTTTAAAAAATATAAAAACAAAATTGACTTAAAGTTTTTTCGATTAAGGTGACATTTTGACTTTAAAAAATGGTATGAATAAAAAAAAAATGTAACACAACAATGATGGTAAAAAAAGTGAAATACCAACTAATTAAAGGTAGTGAGCCTAAGATACATTGTTTTGAGAAAACTATACGTTATGCTACAATTTCAAAAGTTGAGTTTATTTATACCATATTTAAAAAATTTATTCATATTATATGTTAAGTTATACTACAAATAAACATATGTAACATTGAAAATTGCAACATTTATAAAAAAATTAAACGTAAAAGATGTCATATGTGAAAAGTGCCCTCTGTTTTGCTGAATTGGGCAAAAAGTGGAGATTGGGCCACTTCATTTCACAAGGACGATGGGCGTCCAGATGTTTGAGACTTTAATGGACCTATTGCACCATGTGGATCAGTGGTACCGAGTTGGGTAAAGCTATACGATCCAAAATGAAGCTTTGGGCTTGTACTTGTCCGTCTACTCTGATTTCCTCACCGTTAATGGTTCAAAGTTCTGGTCGAGTAAAACTGGAGTTAATAACCACGTCACAGCTTGTGCCAGTGTTTTGAGGTCGAAAATGGTAAGTAGTCATTAATCACCGATAAATTTTCAACTGATTAAGAATTACCGCATAAAATTGGACAAGTGGCATTTTGCTATATCAATTTATGATTTATATTTTTAAGCAACAATGCTGAACTTTTGATAACATCGTCCCAACTATAGAATTCAAACTATTATAGTGTAAAGCTTTCACATATTAAGATTTTAACTGCGTTACCAAACACACTCATACAATAGTTTCTTATCAAATGCAATATATCTGTTCGGCAGCTCATAAGTGAACAAATGAAAGAAATACATGTATTCTTTGCAATAGAATGCCTGTCTCAGTCGACTCTTCTTATTTCAGCTAAAAATAGTTAATTCCCTTTTCGCCGTGAACTTCTTTTAGTTGCATGGGCGTTGGGCATAATACATAACAACAAGCGAGTCGTCAAAATGTCAAAACAATTAGCACTGAAATTTATTAAAAATCTAATATGGTTTTTACAATAGATGACTCTGTTTTTTTTTTTTTTTTGGCAGAATAGAAATGACGTTGACATATAAATGTTAGTCATTACATGGCATCTAGAGCTTGCGCTACATTTACATGAATACATGCATGCTCCCGCCTGACATATAGGCCCAATATAACACATACACATATGTGTATATGTTTTTTTTATATGTATATACGAGGAAAACAGTATCAAAAAAACCATTGATGATTCATGCTTGCAAACATTGATAATAAAAACCCCTTTTTCTTTAAAAAAAATATATATATACATACATATAATGGCAAAGGCGAAGACTTGAGTCCGACGGTCGTACCGTCCGACACATGTAACATATTTTTGTTAAATACGTTTGATCGGTGAGTTGGATATGGAGCAGCACTCCGTGCTTGTTACCTGTCAATTTCCGTTTACAAAAAGAAAATTAACAGATAAGACAAAAAAGTTGAAGAAATGGAAGTAAAAAAACAAAAACGATATTGGAACTCAGTATAGATACAGAAAAAGGGTGAGGACATCGGGATCTGAATAGTAGTTGTAACGAGGAAGAAGTCAAGAAAAAAAAAAAAAAAAGGATCGGAGGGGCCATTTATTCGAGAGGTCCCTATTTATATTCTCTTCCTACAAGGCAACAACGTCGTTTCCTTCTACCCTCCCATCCTGCATGTATCTATATATGTCAGGTTAAGCGAGGAATAGCTGCTACAAAAGCAACGCAACATACCCACACTGAGATAGAGTGGGCCCAAACTAATTAATTGCTTGCTTGTTTGATAAGGAGTGGTCTTAACTATTATTTCAGTTATAAACAATGTAAAGCTTTCATATATTATAGTAAAAAGAAAAAAGTTGTTAGTGTAAAGCTCACACATGTTATAATAAAAACAGTTCTAACCACCATACGAAATACCTTAGGGCTCATTTGTTTCGAGAACTCTTTGGATTCTTTGGACTCAAATTTGGATTTGAGTATTAAGAAGCCTTTATAGACGTGTTTGTTTTCCCTTAAAATTCAAATCCTTTGAGTATTAAGAATCTAAATTTTTAGAGTTCTAACTCCCTCTAAAATACTTTTTGATACTCGGATATCTCTGTATAGTAAAAACTAAAATTTCCTCTCTTATGTTTGAAAAAGAAAATCATAACTTTTTCATTTGTTATCCAATTAAGATAATTCTTTTTTCATTGTGTTCTTAGTGAAAAGAGGAATAATTTAAGACCCATGTTTTATATTTTTTAGGATTATTAATATTAAGATTTTATTAGATTTTTTATAAATCAAAAACTATTTTCATTACCTCTCCAAACACAAATTCTAATTTTATTATGTATTTAGATTAAAACTTAAATGCATATCCAAACGCTTAATTCGAATAACAATGTAAATTACCAACTCAAATCTTAATTCAAATCAAATTACTAATTCGAATTCATATACTAAACGGACCCTGTAAGACAACCCCTCTCCTAGGGACCCTTTTTTTTATAATTATAAATTCCCTTTTCTTCTTTGATTCCTAACTTCCTTTTATATATATATATATATAGATAGATAGATATAAAAGTATAAAGTATGTAATATATATCATCATCATATTCGTCTTTATCGTCGTCGGTTGTCGTT
This sequence comes from Artocarpus heterophyllus, assembly GCA_025403435.1. Lineage (NCBI taxonomy): Eukaryota > Viridiplantae > Streptophyta > Magnoliopsida > Rosales > Moraceae > Artocarpus > Artocarpus heterophyllus. The sequence continues at coordinate 14,112,174 of CM046334.1, forward strand.
TCATCACTACCCAAAATCAAGAACAGAAACAAATTAGGATGGAAGAGTTGTGACAGTTAGAAACGATCCATCGAATGGCTTGTCGTGGTATTAGTATGAGTTATATATATATTTCAAATCTATATGTGCGTGTGTGTGTGTATATATATATATTTATTGCATGCGGGAGATGGGGACACGAGGGGCAATAAGAAAAAACAAGGCAATAGCGATGGGATATACATTGGCCTGCATGCAAAACCCTCAGTGCTTGATCAGTACAATTGCATGCCATGTCATGCCAACCTGTACTGTCATAGGTACGCCTTCTCTGCCATCCAAACTGATTCATCATCTGATCATCCATCAGGAGTACACGTACACGTACACGCACACACAATCATCTTTACAAATATATATACATATATATATATATGTATGTGTCACATTACTTCGAGCGTGACCTTGTACGCGCCAACTGGCCTGTGGTTAGCGAGATTCTTCCTTCTGATTGTTGCTATTATTGATTTCTCCTTTGTCTTTTTTTTTTTTGTGGGTTTAATAATTTAAATTGTCGTTTCTTTTGGCTGTGAGAATCGTGCGACGATACCCAGTTTATGATAGGAACGATATTGTATCGTGCGTACTGACTGTTCTGTAGTAGGTCAAACGTGGAAAGGTTTTGATTACGAGAGCCAAATAGTTCGCATGTGTATGTTCGTGCGGATAAGCTCTCTTTGACTATTCTTGTTCAAGAACCACTTTTGTATTCAACCGTTTTGGAAATTTGTTTTTGTATAAATATGTATATTGATTGGTTAGCAATATTCATATATTTAGCTGCTAGAGTTTATTCAGTCTTGGACATTCATATGTTTTGTAGAAGACTAATTTGATTTAATTGTTGAAATTATAAACAATGTAAAATTTTTAGATTTACAATGAAAAGTTATAGTGTAAAGCTCTTATATGTTATAGTTCTCAAACTTAAATTGATAATTTAAACTATTTTTTCAAATACCTTATTAAGTTACTTATAGGGTGAACATAGTTGGAATTATAAAATATATAAGGTATTTGAAAAGTGTGATTTGAATCAGTTTTGATTAAAAAATATTATAGTATATGAGAGATTTTATAATGTAGCAACTAAAAGTTTTGATTGAAACTAAGATTATTAAACACACTAGAAAAGATGTTGTAACTTAAAAATTGTAGTATATGAGAGTTTTACACTGTAGTAAACTTTTGTTTTTTTACTGTAGTATATGAGTATTTTACACTATAATAATTAAAATTTTTGTGTTAAAACAAAGTTCTCAAACAAAGCCCAGTAGTTCTTAGCTAACTTTTGTTACAATATTTTTCCACCTACAACTTTAAATAAAAAGTTGATTAGAAGTACTTTAATTTTATAGCTCCAATTGAGTTTGCAAAATACCCTATTCATTGTAGTAACACATGAATTTATAGAAAATAATTCTATAGTAGTGCAAAATGTCATAGTTAACAAATGAAATATAATGCATGTTTGCGACCGTAAGTCATACCAGAAAAGATGCAGTAGTGCTAGTAAGTATATGCCCTAACTTACTGCAAGTTCTGATTATATATATTTTTAAATTAATAAAAAAATCACATAAATACCGTTTATTTTTCTGTGCTCTTGAAGGGCCAAAAAAAGAGCACCAATAACAATAAGAAAATTGAGAATATAATCAAATAAAATAAAAAAAGAAAGAATATATATTGATCTCGTAATTTACACCAACATTAATTATAAGATGTATATTTAAACGAGTGTAATAAATGGTGGAAAAACGTGTATTCTACACATGGTTTAGAGAGAGAGAGAGAGAGAGAGAGTGAGTGGGGAGGATAGCAAGGATGACATCATGCAAAGAGTAGAAGCCAAATGAATCTAATCAACATTCAAGACCAAGACAGAGAGAAATACATTAATACTATGTAAGAGAGAAAGGCTCTTCAATGAATTGCCATGCAAATCGGGCCTCTCACTCTCTCTCTCTCTCTCTCTCTCTGTCTGAAAACTGGTTCAGTAAGAGAGTCAGAAGAATGACGTAAGTGGGCATGCACCGTAAGGCGTGCTTGGAAGCGTGTGAAGAGGATTTCGAATTCAATGCCAAAAAAAAACCATTTTTTAACTCTGTCCCGCAAACCCACTTGGACTTTTTCATTTTTACCCCTCCTTCCCACCCATCGCTCCATGTTGTCTTATATATGGCGGCAGAGAGAGCTATACATATAAAGAGAGAGAGAGAGAGAGAGAGAGAGAGAGCATGGCATATTACATCACACATGAATGGGCATGTATGTATATACGTACATACATATATACACACACAGAGATATAGATGATCAGTGAGAGAAGCTTGCATCAGCATCAACAGAAGCGCAGAGTTAGAGAGAGAAGTAATTGTGTGTATGATAGAGAGAGAGATCGAAGCAGAGTTGTCAATCGGTTTCTGAGAGCTTCGTACAAGCGTCTACATGGAAGAGAGTGGTCAGAGCCCCATCATTATCTCAATTATCAGTGTCCTCATCATCGTCACTATGAGAGAGAGAGAGAGGGGGAGTGTACTCTTTGAGTTTGATCTCTACGTACGCTCTACCCCGTACACTCCTCTTTCAGTTGTATATCCAAGGCCTGACGTTATTAGTTTATTAAGTTCTAAAGTTGCTTCCAAAAATATTTTGGATCCTCTTTTCAGAAAAGCTTTTAGCTCTTTTAGAAACTGTATGTCGTAATTTTAATGACGCGAGAATGTGAATTTTGTTTCATGAGTGATTTAATAGTTTAGAGTAATTTTTTAATAGTTTAATTTATGATTAAAAATAATTTTATATTATATATTATAAATTTTTAATATATACAACCGTAAATTAGATCTTTAATATTAAGCAGTTATAACAAGATAACGACAATATTTTTTAGGTTATTTTTATAAAATGACATACACATTTAAAACTATTAGATCCAATAAAAATAAAAAATTTTATATTACACCAAACTGATTTGTATGTTACTATTATATAAGTCTACTGATTTGTATGTTACTATTATATAAGACTATTTTGCTAAGACATCAATGTACAATTATTTCAATTATGTAAGCAAACAGTATGTCTTGCTGTCGTCGCCATCATCATTTATAAGTGATGTAATGTGATTTTTTTTAGCTATGACAAAGAACAGTGTTACAAACAGGCTGCCGATCATTTATTGACACATAATATGTTTGGCCTTTTCATCTTGTGAAACTGGTAACAGGCAGCTCTCACGTGAGTGATGATCATCATACAATCTGCCACGTTATATATTTGATTCACTTTCCATAAACAAGACAACTTCATGCTATGCTTTGTTTGACAACAACATTCTAATTACATAATTTTAATTATTTATATATAAAACAAAATAAAATATAACATAAAGTTTTTATGTGTTATAATAAATTTATTATAATTTTTTATGCTAATTGCATTTTCAAATGCACTTTTATACATCTATCTCGTTAATACATCTATATGTTGGTATTCTTAACATGATTAATAAATCCGTTAGAAGCCAATATATTATATAATTGAGAAAAAAAAAGTACGTTTAAATGGTTATCGTCCAATTAGAAGCTAGACTCTACAGTTATTTCGTAAAAAACAAAACTTTCATAATTGTCGGTTAAAATTGTGACTTTTACCTTTTCCTCCAATATCAAAGATTGCACACCACATTTGAAAAACTAGTTCTGGGAAAAACCTTCTGATAAATTGTATACCATAAAGTACAGATCTTTATTAGCTTTAATTTAGCATGTGTACATGTTTTATTTCTCACATGTTTTTTTTTTCCCTTTTTCATTATCAAGCCAAATACAGCATGATTGAGCCAGGTGTATAAAAATATTCAATATATAGGCCCTCCCGAAGGAAACAAAATACATGATATAAACAATTTAATTTGTTAAATATCATTCACAATATATATAGATATATAATCATTAAAATTTGGCCATTATTTTGTAATTCTCGTTTGACGTCGTTTCGTGATGTTGTTTTGATGGAAAGTTGCCAGCACAGTTAGCAAGAAAGTAGAAAGGTTGTGTGTTTCAAGCCTTCTTTAAATGACCAAACTGTAAAGACACACAGGTGGAACACTTTTCTTACGTATGAAATCTCATAACGAGTAGAACATCCAAATTATCATAGAAATATAAAAAAAAAAAGAAAAAAAGAAAAAAGCCAGAGGTAATTGTTGTCTCAATAAATGATTGCCCTGTTCTTTTAAAGCTATGGGGAGGAAAACCAAAGAAAATGAAGAAAATTTTGAATAAAAAAGGTTAAAAAAGAATTAAGATCTTAAGTTATTTCTATTTCCAAAATTCTCTTTATACAAAGCTAGCTAGGAAACACCAACAAGCTCCACCATATTGAGGAGAAAAACAACTTGCAAAATTGTTATACATAATATTTACAGAAATTTCACTTTAAAAAGGGGAAAAAAGTGAAAATTTGAAGTACAATTCTTGCTTAAACATGATAATGTTATTCCCTCTCTCGTTTTTTTTCTTTTTTCTTTTTCTAGACTTAGCCAGTTATGATTTTTTGAGTAGAATAAGATGGGAATTACAAGAGCTCTTGCATGATTCCTTGTTTGTCCTCCACTGGTCAGCAATGTCTTTGGCAATTTTAACGGCGTCAGAGGCCGTTCCAAGGAGGCCTCTTCTTGTGAAGCCAACCGTGTAAAGTCCATTCTCTCCCTTCCAACCGTTAGGAAACGGCGTTCTCGGCATTCCGTCTTTCGTGAAAAAATCACAATCCTGCAGGCACAAACGAAGAAATCGAAATCAAAATCCTGCAGGCATAATTTTTGCTTTTTATTTTTATCATTTTAAGAAATAAAATGCTCGAGAAAATCATAAAAAGTGAGTCTTATTTGTGAACTTTATGCTAGAGAATTCACTTTTTATTAGTATAGCATTGTTCTTAAAAAAAGAAAGAAAAAAAAGGCAAAACAAGACACTTTCTAATAATGCAACGATTTTTTTTTTCTTTTACACAGATGAAAAAAAAAAAAAGGCCTCAAAGGAGGGTATATTCAAAAGGTAGAAGAGCTCAAACAAATCCCAAGTGATTTTATTCTTATTTGCATGGAGAAAAAAATAATGGATTTGTAGTTTTGTGGCCTGTATGTGCATGCTTCCAAGGAGAGAAAGCGATAGGTGATTCATAATAAGATAGAACTAAAAACTAAAAGAAATGGCAGCTTGGTATATTTTTTTCTCTTATTTATTTATGAATACTATTATTAATATCAATGTTATTTACCTTGAGCCAGGTGGGAACGTTGCTTTTGTAACCTGTTGCTAAAACTATGGAATCAAACTCCTTTTCTTGTCCATCCATAAACCTCGCTCCATTCCTCGTTATCTCTTTGACACCTTCCATCACCTGAAAAACAACATTGCCACTTAAAAATAATACAAAAACAAAAAAAAAAATACAGTACAGTAGAAAAATTGGTCAATTTATATTTACCTTAATTTTTCCGGATCTTATTTGGGATAAGGCTCCAACGTCAAGAACCGGAGTTTTTCCGGTGGCATTTTTGAGCTCAATCGGGCCGGTTTTCGGTCGCTTAAGGCCTAATTGGTCAGTATTGCCTAACATGAAGCTGGCTGCAAGTAGAAGGATCTTGTCAACTAGTTTTAATGGTATCCACTTGCCAAGTGCCATTGCAATTCCAAACGTTGAGAAGCCTAATATCTCTCTAGGTAGAACATGGACCTAATCACCAAATAATCAAACCTTAATCAAAATAATAAAAGAAAGTGCCCATAAAAAATTGGTTCTTTTGGTTCGTAATTTCTAATAGGAAATTTAAAATTCAAATTTTGTGAAAGATAATAGTCTGTACCGTATTTCTAACGACCATGTGAGGAATGGCATTGTGTCTACAAAGGTCCAAGCTAACTTCCATTCCGGAATTCCCACACCCAACGACCAGAACCCTCTGGTTTCTGAACTCACAACCGGACTTATATCCACTGGTGTGGACAACCCTCCCCTGAAACCTCTCAATCCCGAGAATCTCCGGCACGACTGGCTCGGCATTCTCTCCCGTGGCGACGATCAGCCACCGCGAAATGTACTCGAATTCGTCTGTCCGAACGGTCCAACACCCGGAAATGGAATCATACTCCGCTGTCTGGACATTCTGGTTGAAGCGGGGCTTGATGTTGAAGTGGGAGGCGTAGGATTCCATGTAGGATATGAACTGGTGTTTGGTCGGGTACTTGGGGAAGTCGTCGGGGAAGCCGAGGAAAGGGAGCTCGCAGAAGTGCTTGGGGAGGTGGAGTTTGAGGCGGTCGTAGGTTCGGTGTTGCCATAGAGAGGCTATGCAATCGCTTTTCTCGAGGATAAGAAAAGGAATGTTGTGTTTGGAAAGGCAAGCGGAGACGGCTAAGCCTGATGGGCCAGCGCCTACTAGGATTGGCCCTTGGACCCAAACTGTAGCAGTAGCGCTGCATGGTCTTGGTTTTGGTTTTTGTTGTTGATCTTCGTTTTTACAAGAACTCATGTTGGGAAATGAAGATGTGACTTAAAGAAAAGTGGGAAAGAACGCGAAAGATAATCAAGAACGAAAGAATCTAACTTTTTTCTTTTTGTTTTTGGTTTACCACTCTGTTTCTGAAAAGACTCTGTAAAAGTTTCTTCTGCTTTTTTGAAAATCAAGAGAGAAGAGGCTTTCAAGATGACGAAGAAAAAGAGTCAACACTCAATGGAATACATAGTAGAGAGAGGGGGGTGGTTTTTAATGCTTGGAGCAAGGAAGAGAAGGGGCGAAAACAGAGAGGTTTTTATTGCGAGAAGTGAGACGCGGAGAGAGAAATTTAAGACGATTTCACACCAACAGAGATGAATGAGATAGTGAATTTACGACGGAAAGAGAAAAGAGAAAGCTCAAAAAGCTTTCGAGAGGTTTAAATGGAGGCGTGAAGGTTAAGGAAAAAATTTGGTTTCTCTTTGTCAAGGCCCTTTTCTCCCCAAGGCTCTTCCCTGCATGGCAGGGGCTTTATTAGTATTTAGTATTAGCAGTTGATGTAGAAGAAGAAGTTCGCAAATGGGCAAAAAAGGCTAAGGATATAAAGAGAATGATGACGTGTCACCTGTCCCCACCACCCTCCAAGATCATATATATTTAAATAACATATAATAATATAAATATTCTCTTTCTCTCTCTTTCTCTATCTCCCTCTAGTCCCTCTATTACTTGCAAAACAGCCAGCCATCGGACCGTGGAACGAAAATACCAATTCATTCGCCTGTCTGCGCTGCAAACTTTGAAGGAAAACTACAAAGAGAAGAACAGAGAAAATCTTTCCGTGAAAACAATGGCACATATCATCATATATATATATATATATGTATATATGTATTTCAATAATGTATATTTATGAGGTTGAGACTGAGAGTGACTTTCCATTTCTAATATTGTTTATTAATTTTGTGACAAAATCTCTAAACATCAACAATATGTACATCAACTTATGCACACACACACACAAGCATATATATATATATATATATATGACACGCTCTAAGATAGTAACGAGATTAAATAAAAGGGACAAAAAGAACAATAGTGTGTTTCAATAATGCATATCTTTGAGGTTGAGACTGAAAGAGACTTCCATGTCTAATATTGTTAATTAATTTAGTGACAAAATCTCTAAGCATCGACAATATATATATATATATATATATATATATATATATATATATATAGATGACACGCTCTAAGATAGTAACAAGATTAAAACAAGGGACAAAAAGAACAATAGTATTCAATAATGCATATTTATGAGGTTGAGACTGAAAGAGACTTCCATTTCTAATATTGTTAATTAATTTAGTGACAAAATCTCTAAACATCGACAATATATATATATATATATATATATATATAGATGACACGCTCTAAGATAGTAACAAGATTAAAAAAAGGGGCAAAAAGAACAATAGTATTCAATAATGCATATTTATGAGGTTCAGACTGAGAGAGTCATATCTAACATTGTTGATTACTTTGGTGACAAAATCTCTAAACTCCAACAATATATATATATATATATATATAACACTCTAACCCTTGTTTGACATTGTGGTGGGAACCACGGTTTTCACCACAAACTCAGTTATAAACAATGTAAAGCTCTCACATGCTACAGTAACAATTTAAAAAATTACTACAGTGTAAAGCTTTCACATGCTACAATAAAAGTGGTTCCCACCACTGGTTCCCACCACCTTCCAAACACCCCTTAAGATAGTAACAAAATTAAAAAAAGGGGCAAAAGAGCGATAGTGTGCTGATGTATAGTAAATACATTGAGGCGCGTGGTGTCATTCTTGGCTGACAAAGATGGTTTGCCGGAGGGGGACGTGGTACGTTCTCTGCCACCGTGGATGCCAGTGAGAAACTGTTGCTTGTCAATAGCCGTCCGATCATGTATTAAACATGCCACGTCGCGATCACTCGTGCCATTACAGGCCGGCGTATGAGACGACCGTTGAAAAACATCCGCTTCATGAAAGAGCTTTCACTCTTGAATGAATATAATCAAAAAGTCTAATTTGTGTTAAGCGACATAATCTAAGTCCGATGTCTTGGTCCTTTGCTTCTTAAAGATATAATTAAATCATATCAAAGAAACAATAATGACACTGACCAAGTAAATAAACTATTACAAGATTTTTCTGAAATGAACAAGGTTTTCTTTAAAACAGACAAATTAATTTTGGTTTTAAAAGTATTGATGGATAAAAGAATTGATAACTTCATTCCATGTTAGAGTGCCTATTCATTTCTCTAATAGTAGGTTTTGCTATTGAGATTTCTAGAGTGTTTGGTATATTAGTTTCAACTAGCTTTTGTCTTAAGCGTTGTAACGTGTAAAAATTTTACAATATTTTTAGTTTAAATCAATTGCTAAACACCCTTTCATTTCACCTCTCAGAAAGAGAAAACAATTCAAAAATAAATACTACACTAATAAAATACATAGGGGGCCTAACATCTGTTCCAATATTTTTTAATTTTGTAGCTATCAACAGACATACTTTATATCTCAAGTTTGATCTGTTTGTTGTAATCCCAGCATATAATAAAAAGCTTTAAAAGAAAATCTCCTCCATACTCTCCCAACTCATGAACCCCGACATGCATCGTTATAAGATATAAACCCAAGTGTTAAGCCTACAACATTATTTGCTTACGTATTATCTTTTTTTTTTATGACTTTTTCTCTTCCTTTTGTTAATTGGTAAGTGAGGGATGATAATTAGAACATATCCGATGTGATGTTAAATTAATGTGTAAAGTCGAATTTTTTCATTTCAATGTAAAGAACACTATGTCAATTTCACAGTGCCATTTTTTATGGTAAATTTGTCATGTAGTAAATTTGGTGTCAAATTTTTCATCAAATATAACATACTGGTAAATTTAGCAGTTGATTTTCATTGTTCTTATATTTCTTTTAATCATTATAATATTGTTGCTTTCAGATTATTTTAATATTAAAAGTTTCTTTTAAAAATTTCAATGCTTAATAATTATGACAAAATATAAATACAATATTTGAAATAGTAGTATGTATTAGAGAAAAATGGAAAATAGTATAGCAAATGTGCTATTTTCATATTGTTTAGTGTCATATATAGTATTTGACATTAACATTTACATTAGTGATGACGTTAGCCCTCTATGTCCAATTCTAGACTAGGAGATGGCACAATTTTCTCTAACAGATAAGTGTAGGTGAAAAATTAAATTCTTAAACTGACATGATAATACCACACACATATTTGTTAAGCATTATTGTTTCTGCTCGAAAGTCCTGGTCATATATATGATCTTCAAATTAAAGTAGAAGTTATTGGCGCGTTGCTGTTAGCGCTACTTATAAAGGATAACCTAAAATATACATGGTCGAATTTTCCAAAATAGCTAAGCAAAAAAAAAAAAAAAAAATTTCCAACGATCATGAGAAAAAAGTTTACGTATATTGTGTTTCATCGTGTATTGAGTTTCATTAGTGCTCTGTCTATTTTAATTGTGAAAACCTTGTAATATTAAAAAAAAAAAAAAAAGAGGAATGAGAGAGAGAGGGGGGGAGAGAGGGAGAGAGAGCGAGACGCTCGATTTTGTTGTAGGAAAACGCACATTTCATATGCATTTATTTTGCATTTTGTACTCTTTGTTACCTTTATAAGTTATATGTATAAATTGCAAACATAAATTTGATGACCGTCGACACCTACAATTTTCCGCGTTGTTTGGGATTGTCCAAATCTTAGGAGACAACAAAGAGACAAGAAGATTAACAAAAAAAAAAAAAAAGAGGAGCTAAAGGATATGATCCCAAACAATCTAATTGGAAGGTGACGTGATTATGTTTAATGATATATTTTAAAGTTAAATCCAGAGAGAATAATCTAAGTTATATAGAGAGATCAGAGAAAATCTATGGCCATAATCTTGATGGACTATATACTTAGTGGGTTTCCATTTCAGTTGTTGTATAGAATAATTAACGATCATATTGTTTATGTTTCTGTCCATAACACCTTCTGATATTTTGAGATCACTAGTTTGTTCAAACTACGGGTTTTTTTTTTCTTTTTTCTTTTTTTGCCCCTGTTGATATGTGTGTGTCTATATATCTATATATATATATATACACACATCTGTATGTAAATATATGACGGATGCCTCTCTCTCTCTCTCTCTCGTTAAAGAAGACAGTAAATTTTAAGTATTTCAAGCAATAAAAAATTACCGCAGAGGCTCAAGGTTCTTTTACTATTTTATAGCTTATTTGTCAGTAAAATATTTCAAATGATCAGAAAAATTAGCTAAGGAACATTTGTTTTTTCCCCTTATGAGTACTTTTGACAACGGCCAGAGCTAGATAGTGGCCCAGCAATTGGTTACAATATATCAGGGAAAAGGAAATTAAACGTATAACTTAATTTTACTAATCATGTTAAAATATAATAAAACGTTGACGATATTTCATAAATAACAAAAGTTACTTCCATTATAAATGTGTACTTGTTTTGGAGGAATAATCAGAGTGTAATTTTGTGTTAGGAAACGTAAAAATCACTATAAAAATTATGTTATGAAATTATTTTATTCATGAAATATTTTTAAAAATTGCTGTGTTTCAATTCCACAATTTTTACAAGAAAAAACATGCTTCATTTGTCTCAACATGTAGCGGATGGAGATGTATTTGTGATAAGGACAACTGAATATCATTAGTCGTTAATCATATTCTTGATTTGTGAACGTGCGATGATGTTCGAATGTGTAGTATATGTCAACATGGTACACAATGCACAAAATAACGTCGGGCAAGTAAAGCAAAACACGGAACAGACCAAAGGTCGAGACTGACGATAAGAGAGTTGAAACACGTATAGAACGACTGACAAGAAGATCGAAGATCGAGACACGTGTGTAAAATAAATGAGTCAATAGGTCCATTAGGCATTGTTAAAAACTCAATCGGAAGCTGTGGCTGTAATGACTCTTACCTGTACTTAGTATGACCCTTTGTAGTGTTGTTTTTAGGCTTCAACTTAAAACGTAAGGTGATGTCATTATTTACAAATTATTACTTATGATCATTTTCAAGGGATATAAGACCGTACAACCTATTTTTTTTTGGCCCTTTTCTTTTCAAAAAAATTATGGTTATCACACTAAGTATTGATGTTTTAATTATATGAAAATGAAGAAAAACAAAAAGGATTTTTCGTTCTAGATTTTGCTAGCCATCACATAATAGATCTTTGCATCGAATATTGACTCGTGATAGCAATTGCAAACAGACGCCTAAAGCTAAAACGTCTATAGCTAGCTACTGAAATGAAACGAATATAGAGGTCCCAATATTTCCAGTTTCATGAGTCATGTAGCAGAGACTGGAGAGTTTGTTGTTAAGCCCCACATGAGCACACTGGAGACTCGGTCATTGACGCAAACAAATGCTAAACACGCCAATGATAGGGTCCCCACAAATTAGCACCTTTCTCTCTCTCTCCCTCTTTCTCTCTCATAATGCACAGAAACTAGCTAGGGTTTGGCAGGTAAAATGCCGAAATGTCCCATATTGAGATCATTGAGACTTCAATGTTTTGAAGAGGGGATATTTAGGGGCCAGACCCCATCGTCTCAGCCCTGATCTCCTGCTTGACAAATACATGTCACTCGTGAAATTTTATCCGAAAGAGACTACTATTAATACTTGTCTCTAATTACAAATTTGTGAATAGTTCAAGACAACAATAATGGATGGTAATTCAAAACCGATGAGCTCCTGGCAACACGTTTCTTCACGAATTTTGTTTCTGTATGGAGTATTGTAGCCGCTTTGAAATTTATTCCGGTTATAAAAAAAGTGAAAAATATTGAACACTCTTATATAATTTTATAGATAGTTGGAATTTTCAACTCACTAAACAATAGATATCGGTTTAATAAGTACAATCTACTAAATTAAGGTTTATTATTTTGTTGGTGGCAAAGTTTTAACTTCAGAAAAAAGTATTTTTCAAAAATATATATACTACTGAATTTTATCTCTTTTACCCTATTACTAGTCTTATTATGCGTTTGCTTCATGAGCATTTAAACCATAATTCAAATTACGTGTTTTTATGGTTTTTTCTCTTATACAAACTTAAATTTAAACTAAAAATTTATGTTTAACCTTTTAACCTATAACACGTTAGTACTAAACCTTAGAAGTTATAATTATGATAGTGAGAAAATTCAAATAGTTTCTTCATTACTTAAATTTAAATTACAAATTTATGTTTAACCTTTTAACCTATAACACATTAGTACTAAACCTTAGAAGTTATAATTATGATAATGAGAATATTCAAATAGTTTCTTCATTAGCTTTCTTTTTCCATCTTCATTATGTGATGAAGACGAGTTATATAATATCCATTAAAAAATAAAAAAGAGTTGTATAATGCATGTTCTAATGCAAATTAAAATACGTTTGCAAAATCTGTTGTAGATATATATGTGTGTGTGTGTGTGTGTGTGTTTATGTGCATATTGGGCAAAGATTTGTGTACATCATATACTACTTGGTTACACTTCCTTTTTGTGACCAGGAGACCATGACGTCATCTTAATCGTTACTCCCAATTACAAGTATACGCCCATCATGTCCATTATTCATTTCTCCATCGTATGTCCGTATCTTTATCTGTCTCAAGGCTCAAATTCCAATAATAGCATCACAAGAAATACTTGATTCGAATTGTAATAGGGTGTCTAAGTGTGCTTTAAATTATTGGTAAACAGTGAACGACGTGGAACTTTTATTTTATAGTTTATTTATTTATTTTGACAATGTAGCATTGAAAGTTTTATATTATAATAACTAAAAGTTTTAAGTAAAACAAAAATTACCAAATGCATGATAAATTAATTAAAGCAAGCAATTAAAATATTATGTCAGAAATGATACAGTGAAAAAAAAAATATTGATGTGACTTGTTTGAAGGTATTAATAGAACTAAAAATTTTAGTTAAAACCGAAATTATCAAAGGCACGATAAATTAATTAAAGCAAGCAATTAAAATATCATGTCAAAAATGATACAGTGAAAATTTTTTATTGATGTGACATGTTTGAGGGCATAGAAAGAAATATGAAAAAAAAAACGACACGTGAGCTTAGAAATATAATAAATAGCTTATATAGTGTGTAATAAAATCAGTTTCAACCAAAATTTTTGGTTAGTACAGAGTAAATTTCTCACATGTTACAATGGCCAAGTAAGCTACGATGTAAAATACTCACATGCTATAATTTTTAGTTCAAAAGTCTCAATTCTAACAACACTTCCTTAACACCATATTAAAAAAAGCCATTGCCCTTTCCAAAAAAAAATATTTAAAGAAAAACAACAACAAATCTAAGGTTGTTGATTTTATTTTTTTAATCAATAAACACAATTTTTTAAATATTAAATTATTTATAATTAAGTATTATTTTTATATTTGCCCTCAAACTATGTCACTTTGCCCCTTAACTTTAAAAAGGTACAACTTAATCCCCTCAAACTTTATTCTGTTAGCAAGTATTCCCCTTCACTCCAACTCCGTTAGTTTTTGGACTTTTTTGTAAAATATTTTTATATTTCCTCCCAAACTACGTTACTTATGTTATTTTACCCCCGACTTTCAAAATGTGTTACTATATCCTTTTTATTAGCGAATAACCTCCTTCCATCTAATTATGTTCAGCCAATAAATTGATTTGTTTTTCTTCTAACTTTACAAGACTCCTATGTCAAAGCAATCCATATATCTACAACTTACATATGAATATTTTTTACAATATGCCATCCAAATACAAATACAAAGAAAATTCATGAGGGGGTTTCCCAATAAGAAATTATAATAATGTGTTCTTTTTTTAAGGAGAAAAATAAAAACATATCTTTAATGTTAGGATTAATTACAAAAATTCTCCTTGAATTATAGCCCTTGTAATGTCCCTCCTAAAGTATGACCTACTAACAAAAATGGTCCTTTTGCTGGAATTTTAATGGCAAATTAACAAATGATTATAAAGTTAGGTGTATTTTAGTAGTTTTGGTTATAAAAAATAACTATAAGAATTAAAACTATAATAAAAATAGCATTTATTAATGATTAAAAAAATCAACTAAAACCATTATATCATTGAATCATTCTTTTTGATATACTAAAATTTTCTTTAAAATTTTATTAAGTTTTTTCACATGAAAAAAGTATTTTAGAATTTTAAAAGTTATATATATTACTGAAATGAAAAAGAATATAACACAAATATATTCAATATAACAAAAATATATAACACAAATTTTTCAAAGAGAAAACTTTGATAGTATTAATAAAATTTCTTTCATATTTTTGAAGTTTTCATTGATATTTATATCTTTTTACAATTGCAAAACACTTTTTATGAAAAAAATTAATAATTTTTTTAAAAAAATTTTTGTATATCAAAAAAAGAAGGATCAAGATAATAATATGTTTTTAGTTTTTTTTTTTGTTTTTAATCATTAATAAAGACTATTTTTATTATAATTTTAATTTTTTTTAGTTATTTTTATAACTAGGATCATCAAAATACCTCTAATTATAACATTATTTGTCAATATGCCGTTAAAATTCTATTTTTGTTAACAGTTCATACATCAAGGGATGGATCTTACATTTTGAAGTTCAAGGGTAAAGTGCTACAAAGGCTATAATTTAGGGGGAATTTTTGTAATTAAACCTTAATGTTAAAATACTTTGAAAGTGACAAGTTGTAACAATTGAAAGAAAAGTTAATGTATCAATCACCAAGAATCAATTGTCCAATTTGTCATGTGCTAATTTTCATGACATATTTGTCATCAAGTTTAGAATATAGCAAATTTTGGTATAAAAAATAGCACTATATTAGTGGAGTATTTTTAACACTCAAATGCTAAAATTTAGTTTAGACATATCAATATGACGTTGGATTAGAGATGCTCTTATGGTGGGACATGCATTTAGGCCCTACTGGAAAGTCTTGTTTTTTTAACGTTGGACTAACTTTTCAACGGTTTAATTTGCGACTGTCCATATAAATAATTTACCATGCACAACATACTGCCTTTTCCAGTTATATATCAAACCTTAAAAAACTAATCTAATAGTTAAAATAAGATGCTTTGGTAAACAAACTCCAACTTATTTGTTCCAATTGATACAATATGTAAACTCTTACATGCTATAGTGTAAAACAAAAGTATGGTACAATATAAAACTCTCATAGGTTATCAGGACAAAATCACATAGGTCGAGGGTGGACAATCACCTCTTAAACTTTGTTTTCTTATAATGTATATAAAATTTATAAAAATGTATTTCCCCCCATAAAATTACATTTTTGCCCTCTAAAATTGTATTTTATCCCTTCTAAAATCATTTTCGTCTATCACTTTATTGGTTCAGTCATATATCTGCCCCCTTCACTAGTTTTATGGCTCTATCCTTGATATTACTATGGGTCCGTTTGGTAGTGTTTTTAAAATATGTGAGATGGTTGTGTTTTGAAAATGAGAATTTTTAAGAAATTGTATTGAGTGTTTTTGAAATTTTTGTCTCAAAAAGAAGGCAAAAAAATTTCCAAAAACTCCTAAAATAAAACCAAATGGAGCCATAGTATTTTAATTCCAACATGTTTCTAAAACACTCTAAACATGTTTTTTTTTTTTTTTTGTAGTTAAAAAGGGGTCAGGTAGTCCCCATCCTAACCTCATATAGGGTCAAGGATAAGTGGTGCTCCCCAGCGCCACAGAAGGAATAGTCGGAACCTTATACTGGTTTCTTCGATTCATTAGCTCAGGCCTACACCCGCTTGCACCTTTAACCCAATGCATCTATAGCTATTGCTGGAGCGGGGGTGTTGAGCTACTATAGTGCAAATTTGTATCTCTTTAGTTAATAAGATCCAAAAGGTTTATTGATCCCAGGGTGTGCAGATCCATATTAATAGACATATAGAAATTATTGTGTGTCTGAGGAATTCCAAGAATTTTTGTTATACATTCGTTGTAACCTTCAACTCTCTTTTCTAGATACATTGATATTGAATCAATTGAATGCACTTCTAATACTTGTTCTACTTTTGAAAGACCCTACGTTATATCATTAGATCTTGATTTTTCATATATAAATGTAACTAATATACCTCCTTCGGAGGTTGTCAAGATTTAAATCCTTGACAAATAAAGCAGAGAAGCCTAAGAAAATCTTTCAAACTAGACCACAACCTTCGGTAAACCTGACTTATTGATCAAGTGAACTAGCTACTTTTTTCGTTCAATAGGAATTTTGTAACATTTCGTATAATGTGTAGGCTCACAGTCAAGTATGTGTCATGGTTCGTCGACCCAAACAATGAGGTAAATGACGTTAAATGATGTCACTTGACTTATGATCACCGTTACCTTCTATTTCTCCACTGTGATCCCTCTTCAGCCAATCAAAATTCTAGATTTTGCAAAACTTTGGTCCCACTGATTGAATCACCAAAAGGACTCAACACATCAAAAAATTGATCCTCGCCAGTAATGCAAGCCTAGAAATCAGGCTTAGGGCTAAGGACTGAAGTGATCTGGAGATTTGTATGAGGATCGGTGCACTTTGATTTGATAGCGCTAGGGCCATAATCGTCATTGAGGTTCCAAACCATGTGTCACTCATCTGATCCGTTAATTCCCTATTTTGGAAATATATTTGACTGCAATTTTATGCTTCAATCTAGATCTTTGTTGTGGAAAACAGACATGGGTGATTCTGGACCGTCCGATTGTTCTTAAAAGGTGTATCACATAGTTGCCACAATGTGAATCTAATGGCTGGAGTTGAACGAAAATGTACGACATTTGACCTCTTTTATGCTGACATGGTTGATTTGGATTTTGTTAATTAATATAAAATAAAATATATGTTTTTTACTAAGATTTCCTGATCTTAAGAAGTGATGATGTCACCAAGAATATTTTTTTTGGTATAAGATGCCAACGGTCCATTGGGCCCAACTAATCCGGAGTTGAGTTGGGTTGGACCTATATGAGAAAGCTCTCCCAACGCTTGCCTTTGTATACACAAGGCTTGAACCAAGAATACTTTTAATTGACTGTTCCTGACCTCTTGAAACGTCTATCTTGTGTAATTTGAATTGCATTCTTTTATAGGAAGGTTTTAATTTTTTAAGTCTTTCTATTTTTTTTTTTTTATCAATCTAATTAATATAAGCAAATACAGCTGAAATGTTTCTATTTTGTCTCAAAAGTTTGTTTTATTTGGGCACGTCATCTTAATCTTGAGACTTGAAGTCTAATCTTAATGGA
The DNA here is from genome assembly GCA_025403435.1 of Artocarpus heterophyllus. Classification (NCBI taxonomy): domain Eukaryota; kingdom Viridiplantae; phylum Streptophyta; class Magnoliopsida; order Rosales; family Moraceae; genus Artocarpus; species Artocarpus heterophyllus. Next base: position 14,130,147 of record CM046334.1, read on the forward strand.
CAAAAAAGGGTAAGGCGCACCATTTGCTTAATTTAGAAGAACTTTCTGTTTTGGAGAAAAGTATATATGTAATTGAATAAACGACACTTAATTAGGTACTTCTCTTTCAATAAATTGATTTTGTGCCAATTTTAAGCATAGGGGACAAAAATGAGTAGTAGTCAATTCCAATTCCAATTCCAATAAAGTAAAAGAAATAGAAGAAGAACAGGAATCTAAACAGCTAAAAGCAAAAGAAGAAGAGTGTTTTGAAATCTTGAAAGGTCAAAGAAAAGGAAGAGGGTCACGTAAGCCAAAAGGTAATATAGAAACCCCGACATCTGATCAAGGCTGTCGTTTTTGGGATGGAAAATATCAGTTTGAAGTGAAAAAGACAGAATCCCAACTCATTAATGTAGATGAATCATGATAAGCTAAGGTGTACCAATAGAAAAAGAAATATTAACCAAATATATGAATATGTATCATTAGCAAAAGTACATAAATATGCATATTAGAAAATAAAAATTAATATGATGTTTGGCAAATGAGCTTGAACTTAAACACTATAACATATGAGAGTCTCATATTATAGCATAATTTTTTATTTAAATCATAGCATATAAGAGCGTTATATTGTTCACAATTTAAAACCATGAGTTCAAACTCAATTACCAAATGCAAGATAAGAAATATCTTCCAAAGAATATATGAACTCTTATAATTAGTGGCTGAGCTAGATGAGGCCGAGAGGGAGCTGCGGCCTGAACTCACTTTTCAAAAATTTAAATTTGACCTTTTGAGCTAGGTAACTTTTTTATTATGCCTTCACCGAGATTTAATATTTTCATAACCACCCTCATTGACTTTTAGAGCATCTCCAATAAAATGCTATAATGGTGTGCTAATATGAAATTTTGACATTTGAGTATAAATTACTTTCCAATGTAATGTCATTTTTTATGCCAAAGTTATCATATGTTAAATTTGGTAGCTTTTTATATTCTTAAAATACAAGGGGTGTGTGTGTGTAACCCTTTGGTAAGATATCTTTATCATTAGTACATGTTTTTAAATACTAGACATGACTAAAATCATATCAAAATAAGAAAGATATGCGAAACAAATATTTTTTATATAAAAATCAATTTCATAAGAAAGCCCTACCAGTAGGGTATCCTTTTTATATAAAACTATTGTGATATAAGATTTGTGCTATTTATTCTTAAGAAAGAATAGTGTATACTGCTTCCACTGAAGTAAAAGGCTGGCTCCGCCACTATTATAATATTATCTACTATTGCCAACTCTTAGCATAGTACAGAGTTAGAGAAACTTTAAATTGGAAAATACAATTTGCAAATCCATAATCCATGGCTCTGGAGTTTTATATATATTTGATTCGATTACTAACATATTGCTATAATATTGGACTTAGAGAGGACGAAAATATTGGATGTCTAAGTTTATATATAGCACTGACTAATTGTTTGCTGTCTGAAAAATAGGCGAATATATGCTCTCACGTGGGATATTAATAATTAGTAAACTTCCATGCAATTTCAGCCAATAGAAATACCAGTTTATCATGCGTAAAAATTATATATGGTTAATCTCAGAAATGTTTCTAGCATCAAACTAAGTTTCACTTTCACCTTAACATTTAAAACGTTTTAAAATTGATCGAAATCTAAAGTTAGTCAATTTTGTCAGTTGATTATTAAAAACATGACATAAAACAACACCTTAGAATGCATGGTGAACAATTAGATTATTGAACTGGTCTTGTAAATTTTTTTGAGTCCGATCAGACGTTATAACATACATAGGGAGAACCTTATTAATACCCGCACCGGACGAGACATGTATACCAACACCAAAACACGATCATCATATACATCACTTTTTCAACATGTACTCCCCTTTCGAAAGTCGTGAAAATGTCTATTTTATCCTTATTTAAATGGCACATAGGTGGGCCCATATTATTTATTTTGTCAAAATTTAAATTAACAGGAAATGAAATGACTAATTTTATCACACTTTATCAAATTCAAGAAAGCAGAAAGAAAGTAATCAAGAAGTAATCAAGAGAGAGAAGTGAGGTGAACGTGACAAATGAAAAATGAATTCTATTCATCAAAATTGTTGTTACACAGCTCCCTGCCTTATATACATTGAGGCTAGTTAACTAACCAAAGATAAGTTAACTGATTACTAACTAACCAACTGAACCGACTTTAATTAACTGGTATTCTAATCATTAACTAACTAGTAACCATCTGTTAACCATGTGTAACCAATTTGGTAGCTACTATCTATTGTAACACTCCCCCTCAAGATGGACTGTAAATATTTTTAACAGCTATCTTGGATAACAATGGAAACAGTGAGGATGAAGGCAAGGCTTTGGTGAAGACATCTACCAGTTGATGTTGCGATTTGATAGGCATGAGACGAATAACACCATTATTGACTTTGTCACAGATAAAATGGCAGTCAATTTTAATATGTTTAGTGCATTCATGGAATATGGGATTAGAGGCAATATAAATGGCTGCTAAATTATCACAAAAGAGAAGAGCTAGAGTAGATGTATCCATTTGAAAATATGTGAGAAGCTATTTGAGCCAAACAATTTCATTGGCAGTAAAAGCTAATGCTCTATATTCTGCCTCAGCAGAAGATCTAATATGAAGGAGGCTTAGTTGGCCTAGAAGATCGTCTGGGAGGAGGATCAGTGGAATTTATGACATTGGGATGGTCAATGAGAGGTAATTCATCATTGGGAGTTTGTGAGGGAATGTCACATACTGATATTGGCAACATTAGATCAGGGAAGGGATTTGTCAAGGAGTCAACATATGTGATAGAATGAAAAGGGAAGACTTCTTCATGAAAAATAACATCTCGAGAGGCAAAGATCTGTTTGGTCTGGATATCAAGTAGTTTACATCCTTTAATGCTAGGAGGATAACCAAGAAAAATGCAAGCACGAGCTCGAGGTTGGAATTTTGTGCGATGGGTTGAGAGAGTGGAGGCAAAGGCAAGACATCCAAACACCTTAAAAAAAGAGTAATCTGCCTTTCAGTTATATAGAACTTCATATGGTGTTTTGTTGTGAAGCAGTGGTGATGGCGTTCTATTGATGAGAAATGTAGCAATAAGAATACACTCATTCCAAAATTGAATAGGAACTTGTGATTGAAAATAAAGTGCACAAGCAACATTAAGTAAGTGTTGATGTTTTCTCTCAACCATAGAGTTTTGTTGAGGAGTGTCAATGCAAGCAAATTGGTGTAACACACCTTTTTCAACAAACAATTCTCAATAAAGGCTAGTTCTCGAGCATTGTCAAACCGAAATCTTTTAATCTTGCTCTTGAATTGGGTTTCAATCATATTAAAGAATTGAGTGCAATCATCAACCAAGGTCAAGAAATACTTGCGACCTGTGTGAGCAGTGATGTGATAGGGGCCCCATATGTCGCAATGTATCAAGTCAAATGGAAATTGAGACATGTGATTATTGGATACAAAAGATAGTCTTCTTTGTTTTGCAAGAGGACAAATGTAGCAAGGATCATTGATGGTGAAACTAGGAGTATCATAATATAATTGACTTCTTAAAATTCTAATCTTTTAGGAGATGGATGACCAAGTCTGCTGTGCCAAATTGAGCTGATACAACATTAACATTGCCATCGATGATGACATAAAGACTGCTTGAGGGAGACTGTTGTTGACATCAAGAACATACAAGCCTTTAAACTTTTCACCCCTGTCAATTATCTTCATAGTGTTGACTTCCTGGATCATGAATGATCAGGAAAGAATACAATGGTAAGCTATGAATCTGCTATAAGAGAATTGACTGAGATCAAGTTAAACATAAATTGAGGAAGAAACAAATTATCTTTGAGAATGATCCTTGAGTTTATGGCAACATCTCCAATAAGACCAACATGAATTGTACTGTGATCAAGCAAGGTAAAAGTGCAATTTTTAATGGATCTCAGATTAGTAAAATCATTAGCATTGCACAAATGTGTTTAGAAGCTCCTGAGTCAACTATCCAATAACTTTTGGATGAAAGCATGGGATTGCAGTATATGGAAAGATACATACTTGCAGTATGAGAAAAATTACGCATATCTTGTTGATCATTAGTTGTAATAGTAGAAATCAGATAACTAGAGAGCATAGACATTAATTGTTGGCACTGACTGCTGTTGAGATTTTGAAAGAAATCCCCAGCCTTTGCCATTTTGTCCTCACAGTTGACCAGATTTGTATATGCATGTTGGCCAGTTACAGAATTAGTAGGTTGATTGAAATTCTTCTGGTGTGGCTTAAAACCAGGCAGATAACCATGGATCTTATAGCATCTGTCCATGGTATGGCCATGAAATTGCAATGAGTGCAAGAAGGTCTCTTATTCTTCTATGTTTGATATCCTCCACTATTTGAACAACCAGCATTATTGAATTGCTTTGGGATGTCACTCTTACTAACAAAGGCTGCATTATTGTTAACAGGATTAGCATCTACATTACTATAGACTCTAATTTGCCTCTGCCTTTCTTCTTGAGAGATTAAGGAAAAGACCTTGTTGATAGGGGGAAGGGGGTCCCTTGGCAGTAATTGACCTATAATCTAAGCAAAGGACTCATTTAAACCCATAAGAAAGGTCATGATATACTCCATTTGATAGTATGAATTCAAGGCTTTGACTCCTCCACAAGTGCATTGACCATAGTTGCAAACATGTCTAAATTGCTAAAATTCCTCTCATAATGTTTTCAGTTTTGTGAAATACACACTCACTAAGTTTTGGTTGTGATTATTATTTTTAATTCCCATTTCAACTGAAAAATTCTAGGGCCATTACTTTGTCGAAACCTATCTTTGAGATCTAACCAAATCTCATAAGCAGATTCAGAGAATATAATGCTTGCAGAGATTTCCTTCGACACTGAATTCAAGATTCAAGAAACCACCACATTATTGTTTTTGATCCAAGAATTGAGAAGGTTAGAGTCAGTACCTTCATGCTTCTTGATAGAACCATCAATGAAGCCGAGTTTATTCTTCACTGATATGGCAATCTGCATTGCATAGCTCCAAGAAGCATAATTGTCTCCTGTTATTGGCTTCGAGACAAGCACAAGACCAGGAGAATCAGAGTCATGAAAAAAATATGGACTTAAAGGATCATCAATGGCGGATTTGCCATTCAATCCACTTGACTCACCAGAACTCTAAGACACCATGCATGAATCTTAAGGAAATTCAAGAAGTTAACTCCAGACGCAGAAAGACTTGAATAAGATTAAATCAGGAAGACTAAAGTCAAGTGAACTTGATCGAGTTGTCTGGATCCAGATGAACAGCAGCGAAGATTCTCTCTGATACCATATCAAATTCAAGAAAGCAGAAAGATAGTAATCAAGAAGTAATTGAGAGAGAGAGAAATGAGATGAATGTGACATATGGAAAATAAATTCTATTCATCAGAATTGTTGTTACAAACCTCTCCCTGCCTTGTATGCATTGAGTCTAGTTAACTGAACAAAGATAAGTTAATTGATTACTAACTAACTGACTTAACCAACTTTAACTAACTGATATTCTAATCATTAACTAACTAGGAACCATTTGTTAACCATGTGTAACCAATTTGGTAAGTACCATCTATTGTAAAACACTTAGATAGATTAGAATCAATTTTGAAACATTAGAAAGTGAGATTTTGTGCAAAGCTCGGTCTAAATATTAAATTATTTTTTTATGTCACACGTAGATATTCACTATTTCAACTGCTCAATCACATGTGGGACAAGGGGACTCCGAGTAGAGTAATTATCCTCTCGATCATGTGTATTAAAATTCTTATAGTATATGTATTTAACTTTATGCGTGTATTTCTTACTTTTGTTCTTTGAAAAATTATAGCTGCAGATCACCCATAAATTCAATTCTTCGTACACAGTTACAGCCAAAGGCTCAATGCTGATAATCATATTGTTATGGCATTCACTTTTGGAAATCACTTGCACACGTTATGCTGTCCTACGTACGTACACGTACGGCTTCATAAGGGAAACCACATATGTTTGATCTCAATCGTATAGTATAAATATAGATATATAGATATATATGTTCAAGGAAAAGATATATCCAAATTCGTGATTGCCGAATCTCTGCATGCATGTATGCTTCGTTTGCGTGCCTATATAAATATGTTTGTAATTCGTGTAATGTCAGATAATTTATTGGTAAGGCATATAAATATAGCTAAGCCATATCGATGAAAGTACTACTAAATCATACAGACCATCATTATATGTTTGCGTCATTGCACTGTACTATCATGCGTCATCAGCTTCTAATAATTGCATAAATGAAATCAATGAGAATGAGAAAGTAGAGTCTTAAAAATATCAGACGTACGTATGTACGTACTCAATTTTCCTAGCACACACCGAAGTAGGTTAACTTTGCATTAACTTAATTAGGGTATTCATCCGATCTCATTAGCACTTTTTAGCTTAAACTAATCTGATTCGTACATATGCAGATTGATAAATTTGCAGTCAATCCACTCTGCATTTTACACATGCTTATTCGATCCAATCATATAAGCGCGAATCAAATCGGTTATTTATTCTAATAGGTTCTTTAGGCTTCTAAAATTAAGTTCATGGATTGTTTTAATTCGATCCAATCATATAAGTGTGAATCAAATCGGTTATTTTAATAGGTTCTTTAGGCTTCCAAAATTAAGTTTATGGATTGTTTTTTCTAATGACTTTGTTTTAACATATGAAGCTAGACAACAAAATTAAAACTCATAAATTTATAAGTCATAAACTAGTCTCGTAATCATTGTAATCATTTCACATAAATTAAGAAGTAATATCTCATGCATACTTCAACATATAAATCTAATACATATTTAGAGCTAAACCCTAAACCATTTAAAAATATAAAATATAAAATATATATTTTTTATTTTCTTAGTATACACATAATATAAAGTGCGATGAGTTACTTTTCTTTTTTATTTTTTTCCTCAATCCATGACCAATCCACTCATGTATAAATTTGAGAAAATGACAACCAATATTCCAATCTGTAGTTAATTGGTTACCTACATTTTATGGGTTGGTTTGGAATCGATTTAATCAGTTTAAATAGGTATTTTCAACCTTAAACAATGTTATTTTTATAGGCCGTTTGAGAACACAGTTCAAACTAAGAATTTAAATCAAAATTGGTTTGAAATTCAAATTTTATAAAAGAAAATGCTATAACGACATTAGTTTAAACTAAAATTTTGTAGTTTAAACTAAAACTTTATAGTTTAAACTATATTATTTTCAAGCCACCTAATAGTTTTACACAAGTTGCATGTGAATGGCGCTCTCAAAAATTGTTGAATTATTAACTCATCAAACAAAAAAGCTATGTCGGCTTAGTAATTTATCTCAAACAAAAGGTTGTCGTTACTGTCCTTGTCCAAAGAGGTTCATTAGAAGAGAAGATTAAATGGGATAGATGATCAGTACGTGGAATATGGATAAAGAGCCAAAAGGACCAAATAATTAAAAAAAGAAGATGATCAAGTACCGTGCCTAAAATTGTTTTTCTATATATAGAACGAAATATAGCTTATGTAGCTTCGTACATGCAGACGCACGTAGCTTTTGAATAGAACCTTTCAGAAGCACCACGTTTAAAATTCATGATGTAGGCATGTATCAAACTTTTCTATTTCTACGTGCCATATGATTACAGTGTGTTCTTTGTCTTTCCAGCAATTATAAAATTATATTTTTGTACATATTATATTAGTACATCTGATTCAGATTCCTTTGTGTTGAAAAAAGGTCATTGGATTAGAGTATACAACTTTAATTTATCACTCAAAGAAGAAGAAATTCACTCAAAATTGAAAAACTAATTTTTCTAGAAAATTCACAAATCCTCATTCTTCACTCAAGAGAATACACCTCTTTTAAAGAAGGACTAAGACTGGCTTTTATTGCTCATTAGAGAGCTTGCTACCTGATGATGAATAAGACTTACAAGGAGGGGGTATATATAGCATCATACACACAATAATAGCCACACATTATGCTAGATACATTAATTACACTTATCATAATTCAATTACTCCACACCACACACGTATCATTTACACGTAACCCTCTAATACTCAAATCAATTAAACAATTCATGAATCATGTTCCTGAAGCTTTCATGGAGCTGGGCTTCATTGGGCTTCTCAATTCAAAAGTTTAGGCTGTTGTTGCATACTAGGGCACCTATCAAGTAGCAGCCTCTTCCTATCTCCTCTAGTATACATTCTTTTGGTACTAATTTTAATATGAAAGTCCATAATTTCAGTAGTACTACTATCTTATTTGACAATTGATGAATTTTAGAGCGTTTTACAGTGCAATTTATATCATATCATTGTAGTTCTAACTAATCTGGCTATAATATTTTCTCTCGTAATGTTTGATTCACAGAATATTGTCAAACGTCCTATTAAATTTGTTGCTACATGACTGCACTAGTGGTAGCAATTAATATATGCTATATCATGGTGGTGACGGCATGTAGTAAGAAAATGACCTGCCAGGACTCCCTCTTTTATTACCTAGAAATTGATTACATATGAGATTGCAATTACATACGTCTCTCAATGGGACTTCCAAATATGGCTTGGCCGCAAATTGCATTGACATAGGTTCTATGAATACTAATAAATGAAAACATGAGTCAAGTTTTCTAATCGTTCTATCTCTGATCTTAATATATTACTCTTAAGGCGTGAAGCGGGAGTGTGAGGATACCATTGATCACCTTTTATGATTAGACCAAAAAAAAAAAAGTACATCTTGCACATATAGGCCGGCTCAAGATAGAGGGAGGGCTTAGGCGAATTTTTTGTTAGGCCTTTAGGATTAAAAAGTGTAAATTTTATTTTCTTAATACGAGTTAATGAGAGTGAGATTGAAAAAATAAAATAGAAATAATTGCTAATATGACCCAATTAAATTGACTTCAAATGGGAAATATCCAATTATTATATTTAATTTTGACAAACAAGGAAACTTCCAAAAGAATAAGTTAAGTTCTGATTATCATGGTTAACATATTTAAAAATGACTAACATTTTTTAAACAAAATTGGGGTTTCTACAGACATGCATATGGAAGATTGGTAGCCCTTATGCAGGGTGAGGCCTAAAGGTGTATCTGTAGCCTTACCCTTCAGCCGGCATTGATAACGAGTACTAGACATCATGGCCCCCTCACGTAAATAGGCCTTTTTTTTTTTTTTTTTTTTTTCTGTTTACTAGATCAATTAGAGTAAGTTTTGGTTTAGTGATCTTAATTATAATTAATCAACTAATTAAACTGAATTGCCAAATCCCACTCCTAGTGAGTTATCTGCTGCAGAAAGGATAGAGGATAAATATTAGATCCGAAATAATCACATTAACTCGTTAAGGAAAACAAAAATTTTTCTAAAGTGATAAATACGGAGTGTTGTGTGGTTCTCAATTTGAGTCGAGCTTAGTTTGGGGGCAGTGGTTTTAGAGAAAGAGATAATTAGGATTTATGCTCCATTTAACTCACTTTTTAGTTTTGTTTCATTCTCTTAGAATTGTCCTTTTTAATATTTAATAATTAAAGACCAAAAATAGGGCAAAAATCTTATAATATTTGCAAAAAGGCATAAATCTTTATGTTCTCTTGAAGCATAATTTCCTCTCACAAAATCGTACGAGCAATTTGATAGCGATATATACTCTCTCTCATGTAGTTCGTCTATTGGGCCCATGAATGACACAATCTTCTTTTCAACCCAAGTATTTAAAAACTGATTTGCATTAAAATCTCCCACAGATCCAAATAAATCTTTCAAGGTCCAGCCCATAAGTTGAACACTCCTCAGTCGACTTAGCTCTCCACAGAGGCAGCAATATTAAACACCTTATGGCATCTCGAGAAATTGTCATAAATGCCGTTTTTAAGATTTACCTTTAATAAATAATACACATACTTATTTATGATAAAACTTAAAATATAATATAAATGATAGTATGTCATAAATTTTTTTAATTATGACATGAATAAACACAATTTTTTAAAGTATGACATAATATGTAATTTTCTCTAACATCTTCAATAGAATGCAAAATTGATATGTCAATAACAAATTTTACATTTGAATGTAAAAGAATACTTTTTAATACAATATCATTTTTAATGTTAAATCTGTTATATGCTAACCTTGATGGCGACTTTGCTACCAAGTTTAAAATCTAGCAAATATGATATTTAATTTTTATTGGTTAATAGATTGACTTTTTTATTTTAATAATTACAACATAATTACTAGTTAATTATCTTAATATTAAAATGTTATTTTTACAAGTTTCAAGGTTTAATAATCAAGACAAAAGACGAATATGGTATTTCAAATAGCATTATGTATTGAAGTACAAAATAAAATAACACATCAAATATGGTCATGTCATACAGTTTTAAACTTAAATGTGTTAATCTCAACTCGAGTAATCATACGAGAAATTCAGATGTAAACAGGGGCACGTTTCATGTGAAAAATATTTTAAGAGAACGATCAAGAAAAGCAAAAGTTAGTTATAAAATTCCCATTTCTAATTTTAGTAAGCACTAAAATTGAGAAATGAATTGTTTCTTGTTTAATCGTTAAATAAACGCTGTCTTTTTATTCTTATTCTTTCTAGTGATTTATATTTTTTTTACTCTATTTTTCTTTGTAATTACGTTACTTTTACTCTAATTAATTTTTTTTGTTACATTACTTTTATATTAGACACCTTTATGGTTTGTTAGTTTTGTGCTATGTTCATATAAACGCATTCACTGCACGGTTGTGAAAAGCCCAAAATTTTTTAGTTATTTACCTGTTCAAAGGCTGCCCCACTAACAAAATCTTCAGTTGGAGGCCCCATGACTAACGCGTGGTTCTCCATATGCACTAAAAGAAAAAAACAAATACAATTACAATAAGGGTCCCTTTGGTAAATAAACTTGAATTAATGATTTGATTTATATTAGTGTGATTTGAATTAAGATTTGAGTTAGTGATTTGAATTGTTATCTGAATTGACGTTTAAATGTCCATTTAAATTTTAATCTGAGTATGAAATAAAATTGAAATTTGTGTTTAGAGAGGTGGTGAAAATAATTTTTTTATTTATCAACAAATCTAATAAAATCTTAATGTTAATGATCCTAAAAAATAAACAATATGGCTCTTAATTTATCCCTCTCTTCATTAGGAACACAATGAAAAAAGAACTATCTTATTTGGATATCAAATAAAAAGTTATGATTTTTTTGCTCAAATATAGGAGAGATAATTCAACTTTTAATATGATAAATATATTCAAGTATCAAAAATTTAAAGATTAGAACTATAAAATACTCAAATAATTTAAATTTTGAGAGAAACAAACTTATATTTAAAGAATTTTTAATACTTAAATTAAAATTTAAGTCTATTAAATGTAAAAGATACATAAAATACACAGGCCTTTAGGCTTTTGGACAATAACAAGTGTTCTTTCCAATAAAGGCTTTGGACTTAATGGTAAGATCCATTCACTTTCTATAAAGTTGATTCTGTTTCGGAGAACTGTACCTTGTAGCATGAAAAAATACTCTTTTCTTCAAAACCATTTAATCTATGATAAAAACTTAGTGTCTGTTTGTTAAAAAAATTCAAATTAGTGATTTAATTTAAGTTAGTGTGATTTGAATTAAGATTTAAGTTAGTGATTGGAATTATTAAAAGTTTGAGAGGGATGAGAACTCTGAAAACTAATACTCAAATGATTCAAATTTTGAGGGAAACAAACGCGTATTTAAAGGATTATTGATACTGAAATTCAAATTTGAGTCATTGAGTTCAAATAATGCATGAAACAAATATACCCTTATTTTCATCTCAATTAAGTTGAAACATTATTACTCACAAAACAATAAAACCTAGTTTAATTTATAATGTATTTTTTAGACTAAAATTTAATTTTGGGTGAATAGCAGAGTTTCAAACCCATGAGGTTAATTAGAATTGCTCATCTATATTTGATTTTGTCAATCTTATATATTTTTTTTATCTTAACATAATTTTGATCATGTTTAATTTTCCAAATTATACACTACCCACAAGGGTCTCTATCACCAGATCATGCTTTGAGGATTTTCTGTCAAGAAACCGTAATTTTTCTAACAGAGGAAATTGTGTGTTTTTACATAACTAGTTCTGATAGAAATGATGTTAAAATATTTAAAAAATATATTTAAAGCCCCAAAAAAATATATTTAAAGCCAATTTTGCATAACAAGAGAACTATTATTTTGTCTGATTAAAAAATATATAGATAATTTAGTATAAGGAGGAACTACAATAAAACCTTTTTCTGTTCTCAATAAATGACCACTAGTTCTGTATCCAAGGGTGCAAATTAAACAAGCTCATTACAATTTTGGTTAGCTCAAACACACCAAATTAAATTTAAAAAAAAAACTAAAAGCTGAATAAAAAAAAGTCTGAACTAAAAAAAAAAAAAACCTTCAGTGCTGTCTACTGCTTTGCCCGTTTGCTGCTGCTGGGGGGAGTCGCCGTGCTCCAAGAACGGAAAATTTTCCGATCTAGATGAATCACCCTTGTTCGCAACGCGGTGGGTCGTGACCCATCAGTTTCGTGGGTAGATTCTGTCATCGTCGCGGCTGGGGCCCCTCGGCGTAACGATCTGTCACACACATCTCGGAGGTCGTGGGTCGCAAGGGGGTGGGGTCAAATCGCCAGCTCAGTCGCTACCACCATGGTCGAGATTTCGTCGAGGGCGGTTTCTGTCACAATTGCGAGCTCACAAGTTCGCCTCAGGGTCGAAGTATTACTCACCGTCGCTGTCCTCGACTGCCTCGTGATTAATTCGCGACGAAAAGGCTCGCAGGGGTTGCGGAGGCCGTTCCTCAGGTGCGCCGTCTTCTTCCTCGTTGGTTTCCTGCTCAGGATGATGCGTTCGATCACTCCGACGACGAGATTCGCGCGCATGACTTCTTGTTCGATATCAAGTCGCTGCACATCAATGCGCGGTTCAACAAGGACGGCATAGAGATCGCCGCTGCGAAGAAGGAGGAGTTGGTGACCGCCACCTCTTAGCGGGACCAGGACTGCGTGGGTAGGAAGAATGTTTCTCAGTTTTTTTAAGTAATTTCATTAATTTTAGTTTATTTTTGTTTAATTTTAATTTTTGTTCTTATTGTGTAACGAAGAGCCTATATAATTATATAGAGTTGAAGTTTAAAACTATTAGATTAAATCCAACGGTGAAGCTTTTGAAAACAAAGGGTATTCTTAGCTTTCAATTCCAGCGCATCAGCTTTTTGTCATTGTTTACATTGAAAAAGACCCTTTTTGGGTCTATTCCTGAGCAGTGAGTACTTATAGGATTTCTGGGGGTGAAAAAAAAGAGGACGAAAATAGCAAAATAGAGTCCCAAAATATTGTACTACACGTACTATAAACTGCCTTTCGAAATAACGCCAACATGTACTACACAGATTCAACTTTCCCAAGCAACATAATTCCCAAACTGCCCAACCGGTCGATACCCAAAGGAAAAGGAGGAATGATATTTCTCAAAATATCTAAATTTATCCAACACACAAAAATTGAATCAATAACTTTCGGCGTAATAATGATTTCTTAATGATCTTCATAAATTCAGTATCCCCAGCTAGACATGATTTTTGACAAATTAATAAGTGACTACATATAAAGAAACTAAGCCTTTCGAAAAAATAATTCAAATCAATAAACCTAGTCGAAATGTTTTAACACACTGCTCGTATTATTGCTTTTATCTTCGAAGCAAAGGTTTGAACCATGCACGTTCCACACGTGCTATTAATTGATCACATAGAGAAACAGTCTCCTGATGTCCTAACAACGTCGAATTTGAGCGGCGGCGCTCGGGTGTTGTGACCGACGAATTCCCATCGGCGCCGGGCGGAGGGCCTAGGAAGGTTCTCTGGCACGATGGACTCGAGGGGGTTGAGGTGCCAGGGAGGGCACATTCTTGTGTCGCTCCACTTGGCCACTTTGACTGCGGCCTTGTGATTGGGTTTTTGTAAAGAGTGCGGAGCTTCTTTGGCAATGGCTGCATATTGGCCGCTCATCATCATCACTGAACCAACCATTTCCAATCCGATTATCACGCTTGCCACTCGCACCACAGATGGGAATCTCCTCCCTACTCCCTCCTCCCCATTTTTGCTGCTATTTATATATCATATTACACATTGATATAATTAGTATTGATCATGTAACATCTAATTAAAAGAAATTAAACGCTTGTATTTATATACATATATAGAAATAAGTATGTGTACCATGGAAGTTGAGAAGAAGCCTTTGGAGAGAAAGAAGTGCTTGAAGAGCTGGCAGAAGAGGGCGTTGGAGGAGGTAGATTCAAGAAACAACTCGTTCTAATCGCCATCTCTCTCTCTCTCTCTTGATTTTTTTTTTTGGTTTAATTTTTTAAATCAAACGACGAGTAAGAAAAAGCCTTTAATTGTGTTATATGTGTAGTACATATATTTATAATATATATAAGGAGTTGACGTGTAGTACTAATAGAGTGTTTAGAAAGGTGATGGGAACCAATAGTGGGAACCACTTTTACGGTAGCATGTGAGAGTTTTACACTGTAGCATATTTTTTTTTTATTGTTACTGTAGCATGTGAGAGCTTTATTATACTGTTCAAAACTGAGATTATGGTAGAAACTGAGTGGTTTTCACTACTACCAAACACCTCCTAAATAAAAAGGAATCCTTCAACAAAAAAAGACAGTACCAAAAACGTGGTAGGGCAAGGGTTGGGTAAATTGGTCAGTTCCACGGTGGCTGAGAAAGAAGGGAGAACTGAGAAAAAAATAAGACGAGTAATTTTGTTGAACTCGTATAGTTATAATTTTATTATTAATAAAATAATAAAATTTAATTTAAAAATATATATTATATATTAATTAAGGCCTATAATTTTTATGAATGGTAGAGTTTTGATTCTATAAAAATTAAAAAAGGTTTTTCTCAAAGGAGAGGCTTTTCTTTTTTTTTTAGGCCTATAATTTTTATAAGTAGTGAAATTTTGGCCTTATGTAGATGAAAAAAGGGTTTTTCTCAATGGAGTGAGACTTTTTGTTTTTTATTTTTTATTTTTTGGAGTGATTAGAAGAAAGAGGTTTTTTTAACCACGAGGACCGCACCTAACCAAAGACGGATGGTAGTAGGTTGCTTGCCGTTTTGCACTTGTACTGTTGGTCTTGGCTACGCGTGTTGGGAAAAGTCTCTCGCTTGAAGATACTCCCAATGGAAATGTGTCCTTCTCAAACGCACCCTTCCAAAATTGAAAACCCTCGTCTCATTTGCTTCCAAGTTTTACTCTCCTACTTGTTCCTAATATAGTCCCTTCAATCAAGCAACGTATCCCGCTTTTTTTTTTGTGATTTTGACATTGATATTGATGGTCTTAAAAAGGGAAATTGACGTTTATTTAGTTAACCATGTCGACTAATTCGTTAATCAGTTTAACTTGATATAAACCAAGACAAGTGAGAAAACGACATTACGTTGAAAAGGCTAATTTTCAATCAAATTATAAACAAGAACAATTTCGGGGGTTGAAAAAAGTTCGACGACAATAGTAAATTAGTAATACTGTATATATTCGTAGAAGAGAGACCATTCCCGCAGCGACATAAAACGGACAAGTTGAAATACTAATCTAACGTGTCGTTGGAACGACAATAATTATGAAAACCACGTTGAAAATGAAAGGCGACATTAACCATGCAAAACGGCATCAACAGAAGAATGACTACACGTGAAAACGACACCAGTTATTGCAAGAACACAAAGAACAACTCTAGATGTGGAAAAGGACATCGGGCTAAAAAAACGACTAGAGCTGGGGACAACAGGGAGAAGGTTGAACCAAATAACCTAAAATCGACTCTAACCATGAAAACGACATCAATATACAGCAACGACGTTAAAAAAAGTTGGAACTACAGCAATAAAAAGTGACACGAAATCCACACCTAAACCACAAAAACAAATGACATTGCGTGAATAAACGACAAATAAGTAATATCAATACGTTAGAACATCGATGGAGGAAGAAAAATTTATGAACGGGGGAGCGTATATTAACATTATCAAGAAAAATTAAATAAAGGAGATACAAAATTTTAGGAATGGTGGGATATTATTTCAAAGAAGATGAAATACAATTTTAAAGAAATAAAATATAATTTTTATAAAATTTTATATTCAACATTAAAAAAAAGAAAAAGTTCATAGGTGACGGTTGTCCACCCTTGTCCGCATGTAGTTTTGCCTCTGTGTTGGAAAACAATGAAGTAAAAAAAAGACCAAAGTCAATTCGATGGACAACATAACCTTAAAAGCCACGTTTAACAAGTTGCATCTTACATGAAAGATAAGAAAAAACACGACACAGCATGGAAAACGAAATGAATATGAAAACGATGACTTTTCAAAACAGCTTTAACATAACATATGAAAAACAATAGGCAATGTCTTTTGGGATCATACCAATGTGCAACACCTAAGAGTGGGGTCAAGTGGAGGTGCACAACTCTGGTTGGATGGACAAAAAAAGTCTAGTTTAGGCCTTTTTCACTCGTCGATGGTCCTTAGGATTGCCAATATGCTGAAGGGGATGGGGGCATGAGGTACACCACCTGATCCCCATTTTTTCGAGCAAAAAAAAAAAAAAAAGAAATGGCCAAATGACACAATATGAATACAACATAGTCTGAAAAATAAATCATTAGTTAGAGCTGTTGGAAACAAAGTGCGCAGTGAAATTTTAAAAATTTTCATCAGAGTATTTTCCAAAATACAAGTTTGACATGTTATATGTATAAATTAAACAGATCTTACTAACCTCAGTATGCCGAAGAACCTCCGCGACCTGTGTAGAGAAGTAACGTTCTAGAAGAGCCTCAACCAACTGGTCTTCTTTGCTATTCTCTATCCACAACCAGAGTGAGTGTGGGCTCACACGTACAGCTCTTCCACCAGTGACTCTCCTTCCAACCAATAGAGAAAACCCAAAGCTAGTGTTCGTGATTTGTGAACAAAAGCTCTCAGGGAGTTTTTCAGATGCTCACTAGAAGAGTATCACTCTTAATCTCTCAAATTGATCTTAGTAAATCATTAGACTCACTCTCTTTTTATACCTATTGGTCCTAGGGTCAGTCCATATCAGATTTGGTCTCAAAAAATAGAAACAGAATCAAGTTCGGATCAATATCTGATAAGATACGCGTGAAAAATGCGTAATCTTATGTGCGCTGATAGGCAGGCTGAACTGTCTGATAGGCAGGCCGAACACGTCATCCGGCAGGCCGAACTGCAGAAAAAAAATCTCCGCGAATCTTTTATTTTCCACCCGAGATTCTAAAGGATAAAGTCTCAGTTTTGATTCAAATAGCCCAATAGAAAAGATATCTGATCAAAACAAACTTTATCAAGATAATCTCTAAGAAAATAAATCAATTCACAATAATTCTACAAGTTTATCTTGTTCTAATTGTCCAAAATTAAAACAACCGATAAACAGACAAGAATTACCCAAACGCAATAATTCAACAAGTTCATCTTGAACTAATTTTCTTACATAATTAATTCAACCGATAAACAGACATGAATTATTTGATTCTTACAAATTTTAAACCAATCTGATAAATCTGACATAAGTCACCAATTATTGGAAAAGCACGCCGTGTCGTTACAGGATTTTGTGAGCTAGCAAAGGGGACCAAAATGGACCTATAAAGTTCAAGCTCATGATAATTATGAAACCCAATATCCCAGATATACATTTCACAATTATCAACTCCAACGCTACTCCACTAAAAGCTTGGAGCTGCACTCTCGAACTTTATAGAATTACGAAGCGCGTGTAGCTAAGTCTCCATGACATATCATAGTGTATCGTATCCCCATATGATCATCCATAATCGGCTTAAGGACAAGTTCTGTCTTACCTTCCCGATTATTTTTTTTATATTACGTTCCATTGTCTCACCATTAGAAAACTTACCATCCAAAGATAGTATACCATTCGGTTACACCTATCTATCCAAATGGTTGAGCGCTCCAGTTTTCCAATTACAGGACAATGCATATAAGAGGATATCATTACTCCTAAAGAGGAGCTATGGATTCCATATCTATGAATAACAAGACTACGCTATCAAGAGTCATGCCTCCAACGTACCGGCATGCATGCCACTATAGAGATGTGGGAGTCACCCATTGGTACATCAAAAGACACAAGTCGAGACAACGGGCCCATTATTCATCTCAGGATTAAGATACAATACAAATGATTGTCTAAAGTGAATCGATTTGCCAAGACAGAATTATTAATCCAAATCAATTCACTTTATGTCCCGATCCAACACATCGTCACCTTTGACAACGTGCCAATGTTTCTATTCATGGAGTCCAACTCCGATGGTCAAGACAAACCATCTCCCAAAAGGGATATAGACAACATAACAATCTTTACATGAATAAAGCGCTCAACTTTATTCCCTCGATTGCGGATCATATGTTTTAGACCGTCACCTTAAGAATCGTGTCTACCGCATAATCATCCCATCATATGCCCAATTCTTAAGGTTTAGACTGACAGTCTCAGACTATTGTTTGCTTATCATACATTCAACAAATATGAACGTAAAGAGGACAATATTTGGTATATATAAATGAATAAATTCTTTATTGATAAAAATGTCTCCAAAAACGTATTACATTTTTACTCCTTAGAGCATACATGTCTAACAATCTCCCACTTGCACTAAGTGAGTAAATACTGCAAATTTCACATCCCCATAGCTTCCACATGCCTCTCGAAGACTCTCCCAGTAAGTGTCTTCGTGAATGGATCAGCTAAATTGTCCTCTGACGAGATCTTGCACACCGTGACATGCCCGCTCTCAACGAAGTCTTTTATCACATGATACTTTCGATCAATATGCTTACTCTTCTTGTGAAATCTTGGTTCCTTAGCATTAGCTACTGCCGCACTGTAATCACAGTACAGCGATACCGCTTTATCCATACCAGGAACTACCTTAAGATCCCCAAGGAACTTGCGGAGCCACACTGCTTCTTTCGAAGCATCACTAGCCGCCACATACTCGGCCTCCATCGTTGAATCCGAAGTGCAATCTTGCTTCGCACTTCTCCAACTGATGGCACTGCCACCTAGAGTAAACACAAACCCCGAAGTCGATTTCCTAGAATTCAGGCAGGATTGAAAATCGGAATCAGTGTATCCTAGAGGAGTTAAATTCTCACCCGAATACACAAGCATATACCCTCGAGTCCTTCTCAGGTACTTGAAAATATGCTTTACCGCAACCCAATGGTTCGGTCCTGGATCCGCCTGAAATCGACTCACTATCCCGACTGCATAGCTAATATCCGGTCGAGTGCAAAGCATGGCATACATGAGACTACCCACTGCCGAAGCATAAGGCATCTTCTTCATGTATTCTCTTTCTTCATAAGACTTTGGAGAGTCTTTCTTAGAAAGAGTAATTCCAGACCTAGATGGTTGCCCACCTTTCTTGGAATCATGCATTGCAAACCTCCTGAGAATTTTATCTATGTAGCCGGCCTGTGATAAAGCTATCATTTTGTTCTTCCTATCCCGAAATATCTGGATACCGAGAACAAAATTAGCCTCACCTAAGTCCTTCATGTCAAACTGCTTGGTCAACCATAATTTGACCGATGACAACGCCCCAACGTCATTGCCAATTAGCAGAATGTCATCTACATAGAGTAGTAGAAAAACCACCTTCCCATCCTTTATGTGTTTGTAAACACATGGTTCATCCACATTTTGTGAGAACCCATAAGTCTTGATCACTTGATCAAATCTTATGTTCCAAGAACGGGATGCCTGCTTAAGTCCATAAATTGACTTTAGCAGCTTACAAACCTTACCCTCTTGACCCGCGACCTTGAACCCGTCTGGTTGTTTCATATAAATGGACTCATCAAGATAGCCATTCAGAAAAGCCGTCTTGACATCCATCTGCCAAATCTCGTAGTCGAGAGCGGCAGCTATGGACAAGAGAATCCGGATGGACTTAAGCATGGCTACAGACGAAAAGGTTTCCTCATAATCGATTCCTTCCTTTTGCGTGTAACCCTTAGCTACCAGTCTAGCCTTAAAGGTTTCGACCTTTCCATCCACTCCTCTTTTCCTCTTGTAGATCCACTTACACCCTATAGGTTTTACCCCTTCGGGAAGATCCACAAGCTCCCAGACCCGATTAGTCTCCATAGACTTCATCTCTATGTTCATGGCCTCTGTCCAGAGTCTTGAATCAACATCCTCCATGGCTTCTGCGTAAGTATAAGGATCCCTGTCATGTTCATCTGGTTCAACCAAAAAGACTTCCCCATTGAACATATACCTCTCAGGTTGACGCCCGATCCTCCCACTACGCCGAAGCCCCTGAGGTTGTTGTTCAGGTTTGTTTGGTTTTTCTACACAGATTGGAATGGTTTCATTCGGAACCTCCGGAGTAAACAGATCACCCCTCAACTCCTCAAGCACCACTTTGCTTCGAGGTTTAAAGTCGTTCATGTAACTCTCCTCAAGGAAAGTTGCATTAGTTGAAACCACGACTTTATTTTCCTTTAGGTTATAAAAATAACCCCCTTTAGTCCCTTTTGGATATCCTACAAACACGCAAACTTCTGAACGTGCTTCCAACTTATTCGGATCCTTAAATAGGACATGAGCTGGACATCCCCATATGCGAATATGGTTTAAGGATGTCTTCCGTCTTGTCCACAACTCGTGAGGAGTTTTAGGGACCGATTTTGAAGGCACATTGTTCAAAAGATAACATGCGGTTTGTAGTACATATCCCCAAAAGGATAAAGGCAATGATGAATAACTCATCATGGACCGAATCATGTCCAACAAAGTCCTATTCCTTCTCTCCGCTACGCCATTCTGCTGCGGAGTGCCCAGCGCAGTCAAATGGGATAAAATCCCATTCTCTAACAAGTGTCCAAAGAACTCTTCAGAAAGGTATTCCCCACATCGATCCGATCGAAGTGCCTTTATGGGTTTACCCAATTGCTTTTCCACTTCAGCCCAAAACTCCCTGAACTTATCATAAGTTTCGCTTTTGTGGTGCATTAGGTACACATACCCATATCTTGAGTAATCGTCAATGAAAGTGACGAAGTACTCATACCCTCCTCGTGCCCGGATGTTCATCGGTCCGCAAACATCACTATGCACAAGTTCTAGAACCCCTTCGGCCCTATTGCCCTTAGACCCGTATGGTCTTTTGGTCATTTTACCCTCCAAACAAGACTCACATTAGGGTATAGATTCCACCTTTAAGTGACTTAAAGGTCCACCCTTTACCAACCTTTGAATCCTATTCAGGTTAATATGGCCAAGGCGCAAATGCCAAAGATAAGTCTTATTAGAGTGAGAAGTCTTAAGTCTTTTTGAGTCATTATCATTTATCTCAGCATTAAGCAATAAGTCCATCTTAGGTTTGATAAAATATAGATTATTTTGCATCCATCTAGAACAGATAAAAGATTTGTTTTTACGAATCACCACTTTTTCATTAAAAGATACCACGTAGGAGTCTTTAAATAAAGAAGATACAGAAATTAAATTCCTTTTAAATTTAGGAACATAAAAACAATCTCGCAAAATTAAATTCCTATAATTATCAAAGTAAAGATGGACATCTCCCACTGCTTCCGCTGAGACCAAGGATCCATCGCCCATCCGAAGCGTTAAGTCTTCACGAAGTAGACTTCTCGTTTCTTTGAATCCCTGCAGAGAAACACAAACATGATTAGTTGCACCGGAATCTATGACCCAAATGTCACTGGATTCCTCAACCAAACAAGTTTCTAAATATAGAAGATCACACCTACCTCCCTTGGAAAGGAAGTCCTTGCAATGCTTCTTTATATGTCCGACCTTACCACAGAAGAAGCACTTAAGCTTCTTTGGGTTCTTCTTCTTCTTTTTCTTGCTCTTGGTTGCAGCAGGAATAGAAGACTTGCCACTCTTGGCCTGTTGCTTCTTTCCATTCCCAGAGTTAGGATTGGAACCAGAAGCAGCTACCATATTGGCCTCACCACCAGCAGGAGACTCCCTGATCAGCAGTTCAAACTCCTGTAACTGTTTCATCAGTTCTGTCAAGGTCATATCCCGTCTATTGCTTAGATTAAAAGTAGCTCTAAACGGAATAAATTCCTTAGACAGAGTCTCAAAGACCATAGTCATCTGAGTTTCAGCATCGATGTCGGCTCCATTGGTTTGTGCCTCAGCGAGGTAACCCATGACCAACATCATGTGCTCCTTTACAGATGTCCCCGGTCTCTGTCTACAGTTTAAGAGTTTCTGAAGCGCCCCTTGCCGCTTTGTTATGGCCTGGCCTCCAAACATGTCCTCAAGATTATCCAAGATCTGCTTCGCAGTCTCATAATCCTGATGTTGAGCCTGTAGCACGTTGTTCATGCTAGCCATAACATAGCAGCGGGCCTGATCATTAGCATCTTTCCAGCGGTCGTACGCTTGGAATTGCTCATTACTTGAGTCTCCCGTAGGCTCGGGAGGACAAGGAGTTGTCAGAACATATTTTAGTTTCTCAAAGGAAAGGACGATGTCTAGGTTCCGTTTCCAATCATTATAATTCTCACCGGTTAATTGGTTTTTGTCAAGTATCGATGATAAAGCGTTTTTAGACATTTTCAGTCTATAATAAAGAATTATATACCAAACATAAGCAAACATATATAATAATTTAGTAAGATAACACAATCATGTAAAATCATACAAATGTGTTTATGTGTCAAAACCTTGAAAAAATATCACAACCTTACAACGATAATTCCCAACTCAGAATTCAACAAGCTCCTAGGGGAGTCATGCCAAATTCAATCAGGAACACGGATCCCCTCCTGATTAATATATGCCATCCAGGACCCGTATGATCCAGCATATATTAATAATTGTTTCTTTGGCCATTAATTTTATTAACAGAGCTCTTAGGGGAGGTTAATAATAAAATTAACGTGAGTGTATAACCACCGTTTCAATATTTTATCCATGATTTATAATCACCACCTAGGGGTGTGCAACCATAAATCATACTAAAATAACTTATCCTTTCAGAGATCCAATCTGGTACATGATAGAAATCCCTTCCTAGGGGTCAGGACAATCATGTTCTTCTTATGGACCAACGATGGAGGCCTTAGGTTCTCTCTTCGAAAACCTTCTCCCACTCAATCTTTTGAAGTCAAGGTTTTATTTTAAAATTATGCATGAACAATTTTAATATGAGCGGCACTCCCTATTCTATATGGCATGTTATCAATATACATGGTAAATCATATTATAATGTAGACAAGCAAAGCAATCAAGCAAAGCTACAAGCAAAATAATAATAATAACCGTAATATTATGGTTCCACCCTAGAGAATAGAAAAACTAAGATTACAAGAGAATAATCGAGACATTTATCGATTCTTCATCCTTGATTCCTCAAGCTGTATCCTTCTTCATGTAATATCCATCTTTAAGTCCTCAATCCCGTATGAATCGAACACTTCATATTTCCGGTCATATCCAAATTTAATGTTTCTCAGAATCATCCCAAAAATAAAATTAAAACTGCACCAAAAATTACACCTTTTCTGGACATTTGGTAGCTCTAGGTCGGTAGTCCGATCTGGGTGATCGGTCTGCCAATCATGGTGGTTCGGCCTGCCGAACATGAAGGTTCGGCCTGCCGGCAGAGCACCAAAATTTCTGCCCCACTGTCGGCTTGCCGGACCCTACGTCCGGCCTGCCGATTTGTGACCTTCGACCTGCCGAACTGTGAGGTCCGGCATGCCGACCGAGCAGAAAAAACCTTAATCCAGAAAATACAATTTTAATGCAATTAATCAATTTTATTTTCAACAATTCAAAAACATAAAATTAGAGACTCAGGAAATACCTGGAGACGCCATCATCAATCTTTAAGATTCGACTTCTCGTTCCGTCTTCTCCGAATAATTATTTAATTACATAATTCTTACAAATTAAAAATTAAATAACAATTCCTAGACGGAGATGATAGTCCGCCATCTAATTACATTAAAAACCTAGATACACATTCTAACCTCTAAGGAACCATAACCGATATTAATTAATTAATAAATAATTAAACAACAATTTAATCAACCATAATTAATTAATAAACATTCACCATATAATCCATGATAACATATATATTATATAGAAACCTAGAGTGCCATCTCTCTATAAAATTTAATTCAAGCATTGGAGAGATCAAGATCACAAAATTTATGCATATAACATGATCATAAACTTGCAAATTTATGTAAAAACCTCGTCTCTGATACCAATTGTTGGAAACAAAGTGCGCAGTGGAATTTTAAAAATTTTCATCAGAGTATTTTCCAAAATACAAGTTTGACATGTTATATGTATAAATTAAACAGATCTTACTAACCTCAGTATACCGAAGAACCTCCGCGACCTGTGTAGAGAAGTAACGTTCCAGAAGAGCCTCAACCAACTGGTCTTCTTTGCTATTCTCTATCCACAACCGGAGTGAGTGTGGGCTCACACGTACAGCTCTTCCACCAGTGACTCTCCTTCCAACAAATAGAGAAAACCCAAAGCTAGTGTTCGTGATTTGTGAACAAAAGCTCTCAGGGAGTTTTTCAGATGCTCACTAGAAGAGTATCACTCTTAATCTCTCAAATTGATCTTAGTAAATCATTAGACACACTCTCTTTTTATACCTATTGGTCCTAGGGTCAGTCCATATCAGATTAGGTCTCAAAAAATCGAAACAGAATCAAGTTCGGATCAATATCTGATAAGATACGCGTGAAAAATGCGTAATCTTATGTGCGCTGATAGGCAGGCTGAACTGTCTGATAGGCAGGCCGAACTGGCTAGTTCGGCAGGCCAAACACGTCATCCGGCAAGCCGAACTGCCGAGAAAAAATCTCTGCAAATCTTTTATTTCTACCCGAGATTCTAAAGGATAAAGTCTCAGTTTTGATTCAAATAGCCCAATAGAAAAGATATCTGATCAAAACAAACTTTATCAAGATAATCTCTAAGAAAATAAATCAATTCACAATAATTCTACAAGTTTATCTTGTTCTAATTGTCCAAAATTAAAACAACCGATAAACAGACAAGAATTACCCAAACGCAATAATTCAACAAGTTCATCTTGAACTAATTTTCTTATATAATTAATTCAACCGATAAACAGACATGAATTATTTGATTCTTACAAATTTTAAACCAATCTGATAAATCTGACATAAGTCATCAATTATTGGAAAAGCACGCCGTGTCGTTACAGGATTTTGTGAGCTAGCAAAGGGGACCAAAATGGACCTATAAAGTTCAAGCTCATTTTAATTATGAAACCCAATATCCCAGATATACATTTCACAATTATCAACTCCAACGCTACTCCACTAAAAGCTTGGAGCTGCACTCTCGAACTTTATAGAATTACGAAGCTCGTGTAGCTAAGTCTCCATGACATATCATAGTGTATCGTATCCCCATATGATCATCCATAATCGGCTTAAGGACAAGTTCTGTCTTACCTTCCCGATTATGTTTTTTATCTTACGTTCCATTGTCTCACCATTAGAAAACTTACCATTCAAAGATAGTATACCATTCGGTTACACCTATCTATCCAAATGGTTGAGCGCTCCAGTTTTTCAATTACAGGACAACGCATATAAGAGGATATCATTACTCCTAAAGAGGAGCTATGGATTTCATATCTATGAATAACAAGTTTACGCTACCAAGAGTCATGCCTCCAACGTACCGGCATGCATGCCACTATAGAGATGTGGGAGTCACCCATTGGTACATCAAAAGACACAAGTCGAGACAACGGGCCCATTATTCATCTCAGGATTAAGATACAATAAAAATGATTGTCTAAAGTGAATCGATTTGCCAAGACAGAATTATTAATCTAAATCAATTCACTTTATGTCCCGATTCAACACATCGTCACCTTTGACAGCGTGCCAATGTTTCTATTCATGAAGTCCAACTCCGATGGTCAAGACAAACCATCTCCCAAAAGGGATATAGACAACATAACAATCTTTACATGAATAAAGCGCCCAACTTTATTCCCTTGATTGCGGATCATATGTTTTAGACCGTCACCTTAAGAATCGTGTCTTCCGCATAATCAGTCCATCATATGCCCAATTCTTAAGGTTCAGACTGACAGTCTCAGACTACCGTTTGCTTATCATACACTCAACAAATATGAACGTAAAAAGGACAATATTTGGTATATATAAATGAATAAATTCTTTATTGATAAAAATGTCTCCAAAAACGTATTACATTTTTACTCCTTAGAGCATACATGTCCAACAAGAGCAACAACGGCCAAAAAATGACACTCCTTGTAGAAACGATGCTAATAAAAAGCACTCTAAACTTTATTTCATCAAAATAAACACAAAAAACATTGGCCATACAAAAAGAGATCAATTGGAAAAAAATTATTCAAATAGTTGAAAATGACATAACCCTAAAAGAGACCTTAACAAGTTAAGAAAAAATAAAAATAAAAATAAAAACTTGGAGAAATGAAATTGAAGTAAAAGCAATAAAGAATGCTAAAAACACTATCTTTTTCACTCTTTTTTACACTTTTTGCATTCAGAGTCTGACAATGGAATCCACTAACATGACATATTATTATTTAAATAGAAAAGGAGATAATGGATTCCACGTGTCAAACAGTGAATATAGAGAATGTAAAAAAGAGTGAGAAAGAGAATGCTGCTAGCACTCCTCAAGCAATAAAATTTGAAAATGGCATCAACGATGTAAACTTCAAAAATGCTTTGAAACGATATAACATGACAAAAAAGACAACGACTTTAAAAGTTAGAATGACGACAATTGTTATTTATCCTTACAATCTCAATTAGCGACATTATAATAATAAAAAGTAATACCCTAAAAATTAAAAAAGAAAAAAAAGGACAACTATAATGAGAATATTCAAAAAGTTCTCATCCATAAGACTTTTTTTTTAGCCTTTTGACGAAAAATCAATCGTTCAAAATTACATTTCCACATAAATAAAAATAGATTAGACACAACTGCATTTGTTCATAATTTTTTTAATGTAACAAATATAAAAAAAAACCTCATAAAAAGGAAAAAAAAAACAGTGAGACAGGCACCGGAGCGCCAACCCCAGCGCCATGATTCAGACTCTGTTGTAGCTCTTATACCCCTGATGAAATCCATCAACAACCTTGCGACCTGCTCACAATGGGAACCAACGTGACCTCCGCGTTGGATCGTATTCGTAGTGATAAGATTTGTCGCAAATCCCACACTCGACGAACTACCTTATCTCCACCATGGGTTGTGAGGGGGTGGGGTTACAACCCACAGACGTGGAGGGGGCAGAGGCGTTGTGCCCTTTATGCTTAGGTTGTGACTTCATAGAATTGCAACTCACAAGTCGTGAAGAATCATCGTCTATGAGTCACGATCTCCAAGACCTCTAAATCAAGATTGACGAAATCACAATTGTCAATAAAATCACAACCGAAGTGGTCAAAACCTTTGCGGTGGTTGCTGCCGCCGTCTCGGTCACAACCCAACACATTCTACCATCGTGATTGACCACTTTGCCTGTGACAATAAAGCTTATGCCTGAGATAGGCTTTTTATTTTTTTAACTCTTAAGGTTTGATGAATGTCGGTTGTGTGTGAGAGTTTATTCAATCTACTGGTCAATATAGATGCCTTATTGATGAGAACTTTTAGAGCATCTCATTTTAGAATTTCTTAATTTTCCAAAAGGAAAATATAAAAGAAAGAATACTTTTTTCTTTCGAAAAAGAATTCCCATATTACATTTAAATAAGAATTTTCAAAGCAAAAAGAACTTGTGATAATTTACAAAAGTAATGGACTTCAATCAAAATTTGTTTGGCACAAACATTATCATCCAAGTATATATTTGTTATATCCTATTAAAAAAATTTAATTCTTCAATTTCAAAAAAGAAATTCAAAAAATAGAAAAGTGAAAAAGAACTAAAAGGCTCTCTACTAGTGTTTTCTCTTATCTGATTCCTTTGGTGCACTGTCTCTATGTGAAGACTCGAAGGGCTGGAGTTCGCCACTGGTATTGGGTTGGTCCCTAGACTCCTAGCCCTATGGGAGGTTTACAGATTGCACAACATCCTTTTCTTCGGCTATTTCAAAATTGACGTTGGGTGTTATGAGACACGTTTGGGCCTGAGGTCGTGATTTCAGGCATGTAGAAGGTGGTAGTTTCGGGCTACGTGTGCATTGTTAACCCCAAGTCTGGAGTGGCGATGGGTAGATTTGGTTATTGGACGAACAAGAAGGATATTCTTTTATTGGCTAGAGCCTGATGGGGGCTCGATGGGCTCTATTTTCTAGGAGAGCTTCGTCTCTATTAAATGCCAGACCATTGGGAGGGGGGGGGGGGGGGGGGGGCGGCGGCACTCTTTCTGGTTGGCAGCTGCAAGCAATGGTAGATGGCAGGATTTGGTCCTCTCGTGTTGGCGATTTGGCTTTTCCTTGGCGTTCCTTCGATTCTTGGATTTCGCTGTGATTTTCCTCCTCTCTTGGAGCTGCCATCGGGTAGTCAATGGGAAGTGCGTTGTTGTTATTGGCTCTATAATCTTTTGTTTTAGGTTTGTTTTTGTCAAATAACGGCGTTGACATTTCTGCCAAGTCTGTTTCTGTTTTGTTTTTCCATTGTAATAACAGAGGTGGTTTTCTGGCCTTTCAGTATGGGGTTTGGCTTTAATGTCTTTAGTCTCGCAACCTCGGTTGATCGGAGTTATGCACTGCCTATAACGGCATGTGTGGAAGAGCCTTTTTTATGCTCAATTATTGGTGTACTTTTTCAGTTTTCTCTTGTTGAATTCAGTATACGTAGTACCCTTAAGCGTTCTTAGTTGAATTTGTTGGTGGTTTCAGTCTATAATTAGGGTTGTGTCACTAGATGTATTAGGGTATTTTGCGTCTGAAATAGTATTTGTTCTTCTTTAATTTGAAATCTAATTTCTATAAAAAAAAATAAAAAAATATGAATATGAAAAGAATATATGAAGATACCAAATCCACATAGCACCTTCAAAATTTCCGTGACATTCATTGGGTTCCAATTCATTGAAGTTTCCAATAACGTTAATGTAGGAGTGGAGTTGACGTGGCTGCATTTGAGATTGCCACACTTCTCAAAAAAGCATTACTTTTA
Source organism: Artocarpus heterophyllus (assembly GCA_025403435.1). Lineage (NCBI taxonomy): Eukaryota > Viridiplantae > Streptophyta > Magnoliopsida > Rosales > Moraceae > Artocarpus > Artocarpus heterophyllus. The sequence goes on from CM046334.1 coordinate 14,159,645, forward strand.
CTCAAAGTAAAAGCAGGAAAAAAAATAATCTAAAAGTTATAACTTTTAATTTTTTAAAATAACTTAAAAATGTATTGATTTTTATGTAAAGTATTTTTAAATATATTACTAAATATTACAAACACATTGGCTTTTATCAAAATACTTTTGAAAAAATCAAAAGCAATATCAAACGCACCTGTAGTAATTGCAACCAGTTGCCTTGTTCAAGAAGAAACAAATACTTGGTCGTTAGTCTATTAGCAAAAAAAAAAAAAAAAAAAAAAAGTTGGTCAAATTTTTCTAGAAGCAAACATCATAATTTAAGGTCGTTTACCAAAAACACGCACCACCCCCATACTTTGAGGCCACGTTTGGTGACACAAAATGAACTGAAATATAAATATAAAATAGATATGTAATTAAATTAAGAATACGATAATTTTTTTTTTCAATTCTAATATTGAATCAACATTGGAAATTGGAATTCACATCAAATTTATTTATTATGTTTGATTAGTTATTAGAATAAAATGAAATCAGCTCTTCTGATTGCAGCCTGCAAGCATACTTAAAGGAGATAACTTAATTCCACTGTAAAATATAGAGTTCTAATCCCTCACTTCCAATTTGAAAAAATAATCGGTAATGGTAATGTTAGCACAATGAGCAAGGTTACTTAAAGTAAATATTGAGATATTAGGATGCCTAATTTAAGATACATTTTAATTAATATTAGTCTTAAAAACTAATGACTATTAAGGATGGTAACATGGTGGGACGAGGGTGGAAAATGACCTCTCATCCCCATCCCGCTACCCAACTTGCTTGTGCATTTAAGGTGTTTCTTTAGTGTTTTTTGTTTGTTGAATTGTTTCTTAGTTTTATTTTTATTTATTTATTTATTTTTTTTTTGTATTGGTGTTACGGGATTCTTTATATTAGTTCGTTAGATGTATCTATAAATTGTAAATGATTTGTTAAAGAACCATATGTGTACTTGATATTTATAGGTGTTGAGTATTGAAGCCAAAAACTCACTGTTTCCTTTTAAATAGGTAGAATCGATCTTTTTTGGTTATGTGAATTTAGGTTGAGGTCTAGATTACCTTTTTATATGGTATTTAAACCCAATTCCACCTTATACTAAAGTATAAATCTTTCATGCATAATCAAACATAAAGTAAACATTTTTTAGAAATTATGATACACAACAATTCCATGAAAATTTAAGGGTGTTAATTTGGTAGAGTGGTTCAAACCAAACAAGCTATTTTTTGTTCAAAATATAACAGTATGTGAAAACTTTACACTATAACTGTTAAGAGTTTTATACCATGAACAAGTTCGAGCTAGTAAGTTTAAATCATTTTACCAAACGCCTTATAAATCCTAAAAAAAAATAATTTTTACAGGCAAGATTGGGTACTTGTTAATCTGAATTATAATGATGCCTCGAAATGCAAATTCAGATCTACAAAGTACTTAAAGAAAAGTCAAAAGATAACGTTTTTATTGATTATAAAAAAAAAAAAAGGCAACCCTATAACGTTAATAATAATTCTTTAAATTAAAAAAAATAAATCATAATTTACGCATCTATTCAGTCTTTACGATTACGAAACACGTTCAAATATTCTTCTAAAAAACACGTTTAAATATTGTTCATATTTTGTCATAAAAATCTAGTTTAGTCGGTAAAGCAAGATTTCGTGACGATATCAAAAGTCAAAAAAACAAGACGCAACAACTCTAACATATGGGCATTCAAAAAATAAAACAAAAAAACCAAAAACAGGCAAAACGAGATGCACGATATTAATAAAATAACCACTAGACGACGTCGTTGCAAGGGCCCCAGGGGCCCACCACCTTAAAAACCGACTTTTTGAATCAAAACCGTTGATGTTTTGGGATTTTTAGTATTGTTTTTAAAATAAATAAAAATATTTTTATTTTAAAAAATAATTTTTTAAAAAAATTTATGTTAAAAATATTTTTAAAATTCTTACTTTAAAAAAGTAAGAAATATTTTTAAAAATTTTAAGAATGAAAACGGAAGGGCTTTATTTTTGTTTTTGTTTTTGTTTTTTTTTTAGGTTTGTTAAATTTTGCCGAAGAAACCGACCACTTGAGCTCAGCATTCAAGCAAAACCCAATGCCCCTCGTGTAGATCGGCCACAACCTGAAGAAAGAATCTCTCTCTAAAAGGTCACAAATAGGTCAGTCATCTTTCTCATTTCTCTTACTTCTCAAATCCGTAATTTCTCTCTCTCTCTCTCTCTCTGCGTTCCCACATTCAAAATCAGACCTTTTTTTGGTCTTGTTTTGTTTGGTCAAAGCAAAGCCCTCCAACAATTACAAGCAAAGCTCCATTATCGATGCTCAAAGCTTGACTCTTTTTTGTTCCCGGCCAAGTTAACTCACTCACGACTCATTGACTCGTTCCCTGTTCATTTCTCCCGAGTTTTGTTCCCTCCGAACCCTAATAAAATTATCTCCTTTCTTCGTTTTTCTATTTTCCAGTGCAGTGACGCAGGCGAATTTACCCAAAGAACATTTCTTTGTTGAGCGGTTCTACTTTCTTGATTGACTTTCAACTGAGCGAACTCGCAAGTCAAACCCTGGAAGAAAAGAAAAATCGACCGGAGAGTTTTTGGGATTCGGAGGATGTGATGGTTGAGAACAATGGAGGAAACTAAAGAAAGTGGTGCTGTGGAAAATGGGAGCTCCAGCGATGGAGTTGGTCGCCCGCCCAACCCTCTCGCCGCCGCCGACGCCATCGCGTTGGCTCCGAAGAAGTCGCTCGTTCGACACCCGTCTCTCGTAAGTTTATTATCTATCTGTTTTCGGTTATTTTTGGGTTTGTTGACTTCTAACTGTTTTCTCATTTTCGGATCTTTTTTTTTTTTTTTGCGTGAATTGAAATTGTTAAGAGTTGTAATACGTGGAAAGAACAGTAGTTTTACCCTATAGCCATTGCAATTTCCAAGTCTATTAGACTGTAATGTGTGAAATAACAGCACTTGCATATGGGAGAATTAGAAGATAGGATTTTTTCTCTTGTCAAGACCGCTCGATGTAGGACAAGCAATAGTCAATGCACAATAGTTTACTATTCCAGATTTCCTATTTTGGAGTTTCCTGATTTATGATTTCTTTGTTTCCTATTTAGTATTTTCTATGTAATTTGTTAAGTTTCCTGTTTCTAAGGCTAAGCCAAGTTCTCTATATTGAGAAGTTATCTGATTAACAATAATATTATCACAGTGTTTTATACAATTTCTTCAAGTGTTTTTTTTTCTTTTATTGTTCCGCTGCATCAAAGACTCTTTTAAGAACTATTCAACCTTGAGTATGTTACATGTGTATGTATATACGCGTCGAGAGAGTGGGCTGTAACATGGTTTAAAGAGGAGTTCGAGGCATACGCCTCGAGATACGCCTCAGTTTGAGGCGCTCAATCAACGCTTTAAGGCTTAAGCCTTGAATGGCTTGAACGAGGCTTATGCTTTTTTTCATTGAGGCGTGCGCCTTGAGGTGTTTTCGCCTCAAGGCTTATGAGATGTGAGCCTTAGATTGAAGGCTATTTTGAGCCCGTTTTTAACCCAATCTTTTTTTCCCTTTTAAAGAAAGTCAACCCAATACCAAAATTGGGCTTTAATCTGATCAAAATATGCAAATAGATTTTCAAACCCTAAGTTTACCATCTTGTTCATCATCTGCCTCCTTCTTCATCATCTGCCCCCTTCATCATCATCGACGCTCACTTCATCTTCAACCCCTGTAACTTTCAAGCCCATTACCCTATGAGCAGCGACTAGAGCGACAACCCACCGGCAACAGCCACCTCCAGATTTTGACTTTCTCAGCCCTCACTCCTTAGGGGTTTTTTTTTTTTTTTTTTCCTTCATTTATTTTTTACCGTAGGCTGGGTTTTTTTTTTTTTTTTTTCATTTTCCCCACTTATAGCTACTGTAGTAACGTATATTTTATAGAAGTAGGCATTATACAAAAGTTATAATGCTATATAAAATGAAAGTTATATAAAGAAAGCAGTATGTGATTTTTTATTCATTTAGATCTATAGTTGTTTCATTTTCTCAAAAAAAAAAAAAAAAAGTCATCTTGTGTGCTATGAAAGCAATGTAAGTATAACTATACAAGAAGAGCAGTAGCATATATATTATATTGTATGTGTTTTATGCACTTTCTTATTGTGTCTTATAGTTTTGTGATGAACTAAGTGTGTGTTTTATGGCATGTTTATGAATTTTATTCACCTTCTTGAATTTTTTATTTTACATTAGAGGCTTACGCCTCAATCCGCCTTGAGGCTTACGCCTCGCCTCAATTAGACAAAACGTCTCGGCTCCCGTTTTCGCCTTTTAAAACCTTGGGCTGTAATGCTTGGTATTCTCTATTTTTGTTCGGGATTGTTGAATTTAATTGATTGCTATAGGAAATGCTGTTTGTTTGTTTATTTGTTTGTTTTTATTTTGAGGTAGAAATGCTGTTTTTTGGGATAGAACATTTGTCCTAGGTTGAATTCTCTGGTTTATGTATTCTAACTTGAATCTATTTTAGCAGATGAAGACAAAAGCATCAGATATTTCTGCTGAAGCTGGACTTGGCATGGAGGATTGTCAGTCTCGGTTCTTTCCAATTGTCCGCTCTGGGGCATGGACTGATATCGGATTTCGTACAAGCATGGAAGATGTTTGTATTTGTGTTGACAATTTCTTGCAAGATTTTGGCTTGAAGGATTTTCCTGATGGGCCCAATGCATTTTATGGGGTATTTTCCCTTCCTTTAACATTGTGCTTCATTCCCTCAAAAAAAAAAAAAAGAGAGGAAAAAAAAAAAAAGAAACATTGTGACACATATCGTCTTACTCAGAGCTAAGCTTTCTTTTTCCCCATTTTTCTCGCTAAGTTTGTGGTATGCAAGTTTCCATAAAAAGTTCTGATATTCCAATGAGGACTTGTGATATATATTGGTTTGAACGCTATAGATACATTATAGACTGCAGTTTTCAATTAATATGTTATATTGTTACCGGTCCAGGTTTTTGATGGACATGGAGGAAAGCATGCTGCTGAATTTGCCTGCTTACATTTGCCGATGTTTATTTTTAAGGATGAAAACTTCCCTAGAGACATGGAGAAAGTTGTTGCTTCAGCATTTTTGCAAACTGATATTGCCTTTGCAGAAGCTTGCTCTTTGGATGCTGCCCTTGCTTCAGGCACCACTGCCTTGGCAGCTCTTGTTGTTGGAAGGTAGTTTTCTTTACCTTTGAAGTTTCAAATGTTCATACATTCTTCATACTGTATTGTATGTGTGTTGACGGATTGCATGTCAAAATATAATTTTTAATTTGTTTATGGAGGATGATGCTTTTGTTGGCAGTGAAACTTTGTTAAGATACAGTTCATGCCTGTGTTGTTAAGTTGGTTTACGAGCCTTTCTCCCCTGAAGTCTCTTCATAAATCGGTTGAGGTGTGTCAGATTAGATTGATCTTTATTTCATTCTTTATTGTGGCAGGCAGTTGCTGGTAGCAAATGCTGGAGATTGTCGAGCAGTTTTGTGTCGCCGTGGTAAAGCAATTGAAATGTCAAGGGATCACAAACCAATGTGCAGCAAAGAGAGGAAGCGCATTGAGGCATCAGGTGGATCTGTCTATGACGGGTATCTTAATGGACAGCTCAATGTGGCTCGTGCTTTAGGAGACTGGCATATGGAAGGAATGAAGAACAGGGATGGTGGACCACTGAGTGCGGAACCGGAGCTTATGACTGCAAAACTGACGGAGGAAGATGAATTTCTCATTCTTGGCTGTGATGGGATATGGGACGTGTTTAGAAGCCAAAATGCTGTTGATTTTGCTCGGCGCAGGCTTCAGGAGCACAATAACCCGGAAATGTGTAGCAAGGATTTGGTTGATGAGGCTTTGAAAAGGAAGAGTGATGATAACTTATCTGTTGTTGTCGTTTGCTTCCAAACGCAGCCTCCACCCAATTTGGTTGCTCCACGCTCGAGAGTGCACAGGAGCTTTTCAGCTGAAGGCTTGAGGGAGTTGCAAAGCTTTTTGGATAGCTTGGGAAATTAATATGGTGACGATTTTTCCCCCTTAATTGTGCCTTTTTTTTTTTTTTCTTCCAACTCAAATTTCTATCGTAGTTTGACAATTTGAGAGAGAATCTTGAGTTCCAACTGTAATATATGCGGCGGCTAATTCGGGGTACAATATTAATTGTTTTGTCATTTGCTTAATTAACCTGTTTCGACATTTGTTTAGGCAGCTTATGTTCAGAATTGTTTAATCAGATATGTTGTGATATTTTTTTTTGAAAAGGTGGTCCTCTGGTTTTGCTTGTGTGTAGACGCAGCATAAGATGCTTTTAAATCTTTTTGTTCATTTTAATCTTATTGTTCAACATAGCAATGTAAGTTATGGACTTGGAAAAGGCAACGTTTCATCCTTTAAAAACGAAAATTAACTTGCTATAATGTTTTTGTTCTTTTGGAAATACAATAAATGATCAATGAATAACTTATAATTTACTCTTGAAGAACCATTGTATGTCATAAATTAACACAATTCTTTTGTAGCTCTTTGCTTTACGCTGTACATGTCAATCCTCTTGTTATTGTTTTAATAGGAGTGGCATTTTGCGTCGTGGTCGGGTTGAATGTTAATTTTTACATAAATTAACGCGACACTTTCTTAACCCGTGACATGAACGGGTTGAGAAATCTTAACACTAATACGACTCGTTTTGATACCGGTTAATATGAACATGACTTATACTAGTCTGTTTTTTATGCAACATATAAAACGTCAATAATCCGCAATCTGCTAATGACTTGTAACCTGTCAATGACCTATAGTAACCTGCACTGACCTGTGACGCTTTTAGTTTTGAATTTACATTAATATAACATTAAAAAAAACATAAAATAAATTTCCTTAAAATCAAATGAGTTTCATACTACAACAAACAAAAAATTATAATAAAAAAGTTTCAAGTGATCAAGCTAAGATTATCCTCTTATTGCTTAAGAGTTAAAATCAATTTAGCTTGAAACTTAGTTTGAAATTAAGTGAGCTTGAGTTTTGTTTTATGGGAATATTTAATAATAGGAAAAAAATATTTTAAGAAATATGTGAATAATTAATCACAGGTGTCATTTTAATGTCATGCAAGTTGACTCAAACATGATCCGTTTTTGGACGAGTCAGATTCGAGTTGACACTAAAATGACCCATGGTTAATTTTTTGATCTTAACTTGGAAAAAACGTGTCATATTATGGTGTCATAACCTATATTACCGGCCTTAGTTATTTATATGAGGACGTAGCTTCGATATTATGTTTGGTAAAAAAGATAAAAAATAGAACGAAAATAGGACTAAAATTATGTTTGATAGGAAGAATGAAAAATATAACGAAAATAGAACTAAAATACCAAGGCGAAGGAAGCAAAACGGTAGAAAGGAGATTTTCTTTCATGTTGTTTGACTGAAGAGAAAGAAAAGTGAAAAAAATAAAATGTTCAGTCTACTTTACTTTACAATAACATCCTGGTCAAAATAGTCTTTTACATCACATTTGTTCGTGAATTCACACCCCCAGCACACCCTCCCCCACCCCAACACCACTTTCCAAAGCAGGATTGGAAAACCATGGGGCCCATGAATTTACAACTTATCTTCTCATATTCCTCCCTACCAAACTATTTAAGATTCTCTTTTCTTCTCCAAAATCTCTCTAATTTTTTTTCTGCTCCTGTATCATAGGCTAAAACTACATGTTCAGATGATGCTATCGCGGAGGTTGATTCTTTAAAAAAAATGAAAAGAAAAGAAAAAAAAAGAAAAAAAAGAAAAGAACTCTTTGAAGAGGACCAAATCTGTATAAATAAACAAGTTCTTATTTCTTTCTCAGATTTTAGTGCATTTGAATAACAGCGTCAAGTGCCACTTTTCAAATCGTTGGCAAATCAACCCCACTTCAAAGCCTATATATATATATATATAAACACTATTTTATTTGGAAGTTCAATGTCTTAATTGAATAGGCAAAAATGAATCCAAAAACCATAGAAATCCCAACAATCACAACTGCAACAACTCCCAGAAAGTCGTGTCTGAACCCAAAGTAACTCCTAACAAACTCTTCCACTGTCTCACCCGTCTCTAGTGTCTCCTTCACGTCTCCAAACTGCGACGCAACTAATCCGTTCAAGGTCCAGGCCACAGGGCAAACCCAATAGAACCATCTCCACCATATTGGAATTCTCTGTCACACACAAATGCGGTCCTCAGTTACTACTTAACGCATGTCACTGCACAGAGGAATTTTAATGCACAAAAAAGTAGGCACGCAAACCCAAGGTTAGACTTACTGTTAAAGGGACGACAAATCCCGAGAAGAGATTCCAAAGTGCGTAAAAGGTGGAGGAAGAGATGGCAGCGACATGGTGGTTGGGGCTAAGGGCCATTGTCATCATCCCATAGAATGTGTGGTATAAGTTGGTGAAATACGTGAAGAAGATGAACCATAAGAACTTGGCAACTGTCCACTCAAAACCCATCATGGCATATACCAGAACCCCATATATCAAACTCTGAATCAAAATGTAAGGAAGCTCAATTGCCATCTGCAACACAATAACACCATGTGTTTGTGAGTTGTCATTGCCACTGGTTTTTAACTAGTAACAGAAGCAAACGTGCACGGTATTTTTTGTTGGATAAAATATCTGTGTTGGTTTTTTTCTGTGGTACCAAAAAAGTAAACTACCTGTGCAAATGCGTAGGGCAGAGCAGAATACATGCCAGCTGCTCTCTCTCTGTAGAAGACGGTTCTCTCAATGCCCACAACTGGCTGAATGGAGGCGCCATTTTTCACTCCAATGAAGATGACGGAAGCGTACATGGAACCCACTGCGTTGAAGAGATCTTGTCGCGTTCTCCTGCGGTTTCAAAAGAGTTCGGAACATGTAATAAGTGATTTCAGAAAATTGTATTTAGGTAATCTCTATAGCTCCTGCATGTTTCTGAATTTCTGATTACATTACAAAGAAAGTACTCACACATGCTAGAAAACAAAAATTGGACGACTAAGAAATAGTCTCGTGTAGTCATTTAAGAAAAAAAAGGTAATATTCACCGGAAGTAAGATACTGCTACTTTTCATAAACATGTGTTCTAACATTTACCTTTTGGAGCCAAGATCCCAAAATATCATTCCAAACAGTAGTGCGATGGCAGCTGTGAACAAGAGTTTGACAGCACTATATGGCGGGTTTCGCCAATACGACCAGTGTTGTTTCCACAAGCAAGCCATGCATTGCGTGAAGAAAGGCTGCGAGTACTTGGTTGGGAAGTACAAATCCTTAGAGCCTGGTGGAGGTGTACTAAGTTCCTTGATCAGTGCTTTGTTCCTCCTAAATCATTTCAACATTCTCACTTATGAGTTAATGTATACAAAAAATTGTCACCAAAACCAGTGAAAACTTTGGCATTTCCAAGATTTTTTCTTTGTTTATTCAGATCTTGTAACCTTGACAAAGGAGTTTGAGAACACTTACTTATAGAGTTCTGAGTTCTTGTAAATGTCGGTGAAATGAACCCCAAGAGCTGCTTCTTGTGCTGGTGAAGTTATCTCCAACATCCAAGTTGCAGGGTTATAACCCTCCCTAATCTTAGGAACTCCCTTGATTGCCTTGATGAAGGAAACATGTATACTTCATTTATGTTAGTTTCTAAACAAAACATTGGGGAAATAGCACTTAATCTCGTTTATCAAGAATGATTCTGACCTCAAAATAATTGATGAGATTGGAGGAATGGAGACCTAATGGACCAGCATATATTTGCTCACCTCCCAATTTTAGAAGAAGAAGCTGCAATGCAAAACAAAACAATACATTAAAAAAATTGCATTAATACTCAAGTTTGAAAGTAGTACATTTCTTATAAAACTAGGCTAGTATGGGAGTCCTCTAACCTCATCAAAAGCATCAAATATGTCTATGCTTGGCTGGTGGATGGTGCAGACTACAGTCCGTCCGGTATCCACTGTGTTCCTCACTGTCCTCATTACTATTGCAGCGGCCCTGGCATCAAGACCAGAGGTGGGTTCATCCATAAATATTATGGACGGATTTGCAACGAGCTCAACCGCAATAGTCAGCCTTTTTCGCTGCTCCGTTGAAAGCCCATCAATGCCGGCTAATCCAACAATTGCTCCCCTCAATGAGGTCAGCTCCACAAGCTCCATCACTTCTTCAATGAACATCTGCAACATTCCATTTTTCACTTCTCTTTAGCCACGCATAGTTTGCTCCAAAGTGAAGAAAAAAGGGAGGAAAAGAAAAAAAGAGGAAGAGAGAAAAGGTTATGACAGCATGCCTTTCTGGTTGAAGGGTCGACCTCGAGGGGTAATCTAAGCCATGCAGAGTAAAGCAAAGATTCATAAACTGTAACATGGGGAGAATGGATATCTGTTTGCTCACAATATCCAGATATGCGAGCAAATGTTTCTTGCTTTTTTGGGTACCCAGATATCATGATGCTTCCTTCAATATATCCTCCTGTTTTCCTTCCAGCCAACACATCCATCAACGTTGTCTTCCCAGCGCCGGTAACACCCATCAGAGCTGTTAGAACTCCTGGCCTAAAGCTGCCGCTCAGGCCCTTCAAAAGTTCGAGCCGAACTTCAGTGATTCCATGAGCTTTCATTGCCTAAAAACAAAGATCAGAGAGAAATTGAAGTGAACATGGTAACCATGTACGGGTTCCAGACAACATGTGCAAGAATCAAGTTTAAATCAAGAAATTTGCTTCTTTTTTTTTTTTAACTAAAAAGAATGCATAATTTTCTTGACAAGAGCTCTTTAAGTTGCTTATAGTCATTTTATGATTATAAAGATTAGAGAATAATGTTTCTATATGGAACTTAAAAAAAAGAAAGAAAAAAGAAAAAAGGTTACCTGTGGCATGTCTACAGCATATCTGATTTCGTCAAAAGAGATGGAAAGGGGTTGAAAAGGGAGAACCATTCCGCGCGATCTTTTGTTAGAGCCATGCCCAGCTCTGTCCAATACTCTTGCAGACGATGAACTAACTGGTGCAATGGTTTGATCTTCATTGCTGCTTTTAGCTGCATTCTTACAATAGTAAGTACTCAAAATGTTATGTTCTAACATGAGAAAAGAAGGCATAAACACATGTAAAATTGGGAATTGAGTGGCCACCAAAAGAGTTGTTTGCTCTCGAAGATAACTCAATGGAGGCTCCTCCAGTTCTGTTGACATTTCTCTCTGCCATGCTCTCTTCTGATAGCACTGCCTGTGGCTTGCTAATTGCTGCAACAAATTGTTCTACTATTAGAACAAGTTCTCCTGAGATTTAAGGCTTATATCATTTTTCAAAAAAAAAAAAAGGATATTTGACACATTTTCCCCGAAATTTTTCATAATTATATGTTATCCATAAGATTTTGATCTGGACAAATTGCCCCCGAATTCAATAACGTTCAAGGAAGTGCCCATAAAAAAATGACAAACATTAAAATTTTGACAGAACTGTCCTCGTACACGTGAGGAAAATAAAATTTTTCATTATGATCGAAGCACATCATGTTACGTGTATGAGAACATTTTCTTACAGATTTGAATCTTATTCATCAATTTGAAAGCACTATGCAATATTTTATTAAATTAAGAAGTTATTTTTCACAATTAAAATGTTCAAGGGACAATTTACTAATTCAGTCAAAGTTCAAGGCCACAACGCGGAAACCACGAAGAACATTATTATACTTACGGTCAAGATATTTTAGTGCCAAAGTCACGAGAAAATTGTATAGAAAGATGTATCCAATCAAAGCTGCTACTCCAATCCAATACCAATTTGCTTCAGGGAAAAAACCACGAGACTTCAATACCAAAACTCCCAATGGTTCTGTAGAATTAGGTGGAACCTAAAACATAAAACAAAAGAGAAATGTTTCACATAGTTACTTCCATAGCTCAACATTTGCTGCTAAAATCTCAAGAAGGACGATGATTACATGTCTCCAACTCTTCCCAAGAAATTCATTCACGGCTATAGCATTTTGTCCGTACATCAATGGCGAGACCCAATAACCCCACAACCACCACTTTGGTATATCCTCTGAAAAGCATCAGAATATATCATGCAATTAAATCCACATTTAAACAAATAAAAGTGTGAAATATCTCACGTTGAATTTCATAGTTGACATATGAATATGTAATCTTCTAACCAGGAGAATCCTACATAGCACAATGGTAATAAGGGCGCTAATAAAAAGCAGGTCCTAAAGTATGAAGCTCACAAGTAAGGCCTACTTTTTATTAATTACGGTGCTTCAAAAAACAAGGGGAAAATAAAACTTAAGAGTTAAAAATTTTACCTCGAGACAAGACAAATCCACCTAAAACCATAACTACAAGCAGAACAAACGACCCAAATGTGTTGGCCACAATAATGTTCCTTCCTAAGGAAGAAATCAACCGGAATAAACCAGATGCCATCTGGTTAATGCATAGTATGATCAAGAACTGCTTGAAGAGCCTGCAAGTTTAAGAGCTTCCGTCAAATCTTTAACCAAAAGGAATGCAAGCAAAACTTTCAAGGGAAGAGTTTCAATTCTAAAGTTTGAATTACACCTTGTAGCATACAAGAGTTTTAAACTGTAACATATTTTTACCATACATTATAGCATGCGAAAACTTTACGCTGTTTGTGGATTGAATTCTGGAGTTCAAACCACTGTCCCAAACACCCTAAAAGTAACTTAAATTTCTCTCTTTGTTTCACCTTTCAACACTGGGATCAAAGCCAATAACAAAATAAGTCATGAACACCCAAATGGCAGCTTCCACAGTGGATATTGGGATCTTGAGGATCCATGTGGAAAGAGAATATGCCCACGAAGGGTAGAAGAGAAGGTCTCTTTGCTTGTAATAGATGGGAAGTTTCATTACGGCCAAATTGATTTCTGATACTCCGTTGAACATTGCAACAATGACAGCAAAGAAGAGGGCACCCATGTAAACTACACCGTCCACAACCGTATCATGATTCATCTTTGTCCTTAGAAAAATTGTCATTGTTGTAGAAGCTAGAAGAATAAGCTGAAAAATGGAAGAATTGAGAGGATTAATGGTCCAACACATGATGATAAGTTTGGAGAGTTCAATTAATCACAGAAATTTAAACTTAGCACTCCAGCCCAGATAGAGTTTACTAATTATTCCAAAAACTTAAGCTATTAGGAAGATAAGCCAACAATAGTTTTGTGGGAGAGCATACAGATTTATACACTTTCTTAAATACTAAAATATAACCACTGTTACTTTCTCTCTCTATATATTAATTTAAGAAGTCAGGTAAGGGGCTCATATTCCCTTTTTTTTTTTTAACATTATTGAGGTCTTAAATGATTATCAAACAAGGAGTAATAGTTGAGAACTACCCACCAGGAATGATTTGAAAATGTAGGCAAATGAGTTCCTCTTCATAAGCAATAACTCTCTAGATAAACAAGCTCTAAATAACTCCTTGGTTGAACCAAATTTCCTAGTTGTTAATGCAGCTGGGTGGCTTTTGGATTTGTCAAATGGAGTTGCAAGCTCGTCTCCGAGCTCTCGACCAATGTGAAAAATTTGAAATGATTCTGCAAATTCATTGACAGGAACAAAGCTATAAGGCTCATCTTTACGTGCCCAATACTGCTCTTGATCTTTCCTTGACGTCACCTACAATGGGAGAAACTTTTATGCACCTTCATGTTTAAATATAGAAATTTGCAACAATGACAATCCGAAAGCATAGTCATTTTGCAAATAAAAATTTTAAAAAATTATGTTACAAATAAATGTTTCACTTGAAGTCATTTAGCAAAAATTCTCAGTTAAACAAATGCTAGAAAAGTAGATTTAGGAACAAGATTTTACTTCTTGTAGGAAGTCAGCAGTTGCTTTCCTCTCAGGACATTTGAATCCCATGAACTCAAAGAATTCAAGCACATTTTCGCGCGGCCCCTGGTACACAATTTGTCCTTCTGATAGAAGAATTATGTCGTCAAACAGTTCATAGGTTTCAGGGGCTGGCTGGAGGAGGGAGATAACTGCAGTTCCCTTTAGGATATGAATGGATTGCCTTACGTAGTTTACAATCTGGAAAGTTGTTGAACTGTCCAAACCGGTTGATATTTCGTCCATAAACAAAGCTCTTGCAGGTCCAACAAGCATCTCCCCTGTGATATAAAGGATCAAAAACCACAAAAAAGATTAAAATCCAAAATCATATTTTAGAAATTCAGAGATTTTTGGGGATTCAAGAGTAGCAAACAGAAGATAAAGTGGTATTATTCTATGGTTTTTTTCTATGTCTTACCTGTTGTGACACGCTTTCTTTCCCCACCAGAAATACCTCTAACCAATGCATCTCCAACCATCGTATCAGCACAATTTTCAAGTCCCAAAATCTGTAGTTTTTGAAAACATTACACAGAATTTACGTGGATGAGTTCATTTCTTGGTCATATGAGCGATGTTTTTACCTTGATGATATAATCAGTTACTATACTGATCTCTTGCCCCTCTAATGATGCTGCCTGTATAGAAAAATATAGGAAAATTTCAAAAAGAGAAAATTGACACGTGGGAAATCTTGGTCACTTTCTACCTCTCAACTGGTTTCTTTCTTCTTTTTTTTTTTTTTAACTGTAATAACAAAAAAGTCACGTGTGTTGTATCCAAATATTATGTTACACTTTATGTTTTCAGGAATGCTGCGCATCTTCCTTCCATTTTATGAACTGTTAAAAACTATCCTCTGCTTTTAAAATCATGTTAAAAACCTCCCCTTTGGGAGAATAACAAATCATGTTGAGATAACATTAAGGGATAAGTGCAACAATGATGAAAATGTAAGGTGAAACATAACATTCCAACAAAATGCGGAGGGAGTCTTCAACTATGTCACCTTCATGAAGATATCAAGGTCAGGATCTGGTTTGATATTTGCGGCCTTCTCCCTTCGGGACAACTCTGCCAACATCTCTGCAAATTGTTTCACATTTCGAAGGAAACAAAAGAATAAGTCCCCTTTACAGAACCTAAGAAATAAATAAATGAATGAATAAATGTATCAAATTCATGGAGCTTTTGGACTGACCATAATGGGGCCCAACTCCTTGACATCTTGCTGAGAAAGCCAGTGTTTCTCTAACAGTCATTTCTCCTATGTGAAGATCATATTGACTTACATAAGCTGATGTCTTTTGTGGAACAAACTTGTCCATTCCATGTCCATTGTATGTAACTCTCCCACCAAACTTGAGTTTGATCAGCCGTCGAATTCATGCCACAAATTGTTATGAAATCCCAGAATGTTAAAAAAAAAAAAAAAAGGAAATTTTTACGGTAAGAATTGTACTTTTTCACTGTCGGTGGAAACTCTTGTTCAGCTGTTAGATTAATTTTTCAAGGGTTTGAACTATGAGTGTCTATGTTAAAAATTTTCAATACACGACATTGAACTGCTATGCTTTAGACCTTTGAAAATTAAACTGACAGCTAAAACCAATAGTTCTTTAATGAAAAGGATAATTTCTACTGTAAAAGTTCTCAAACAAATATGCACAAAATTCGGTCACCTACTTTCAAATCTCTATCAAGTCTTCCAGCCAAAGCCTTTAGTAAGGTGGTCTTCCCAGAGCTTGGGGGGCCTAAAAGTAATGTAAGTCTGCAAGACTTGCCCAAAGAGAGAAATTAACATGCTTCTGGGCCACAATTAATATTTCACAGATACTAAATAAAAGTTCACCTTTGAGGTCTGATGATACCACTAACATCTTGAAGGATCTGTAGTGGGACCTTTCTACTTGGAAGAATATGAAGCCAATTTAAGATTCCCTAGTTAGAAAGAAAGAAAAGAAAAGAAAGAAAGAAAGAGAAATAAGTAAGAAATATACAGACAAACAAACATTGTAGAACTAAATATATATATATATATATATATATATTAAGATGAATTACCTCAAATATATTGACTAAGAAGTTTAATATAGTTGGCAAAGCTCTGCTTCCAACATAAACTTTTGCCTCCACATCCAAATGCTCAAGACGAACTTCAATTGTTGGGATGTCAAGTCCAACCCTTTGTTTTTTTGTGAGTTCAAATTTGGCAAAAAATTTAGCAAGACCATCACAAATAACATTACAAAAGCCATATATATATATATATAAATATTCTTTAAGCACTTCTGACTTATAAAAACAGAAAAACTAACCTGTCAATGCGGTCCTTGAGCTTGAGCAAGAACTTCTCATTATCTTTCTCTGCAGTTTTGACCAATCTCTCAAGAAGAGTCTTTCTCTCTAACAAACCAAGGTTTTGGACATCAATCTCTTCAACTTGACCCTCTGAATCAACGAGTAAACCTCTTCTTATACGCAAATATGTGGGCAATCTTTCTATTCCAGCCCATTTCAGAGCTTCTTTATTCTCTTCTTCTTTCCGACGAGCCATTGAGATAGTTATTTTCGTTCCTTTAACTATTGACGACTATAATTGAACTAACTTATAATAGTACTGGACTACCATTATTCCTCTCACAACTAAGCTTTTTTTTTTTTTTAATCCCTGCCAACCAGGTCTAAACTCGAATCTCGACATAATAAACAATTCATTATTACTTAAAAAAATTACTTAAAAAGTTACGTAATCTTATTTAACTCTATTAAATTATAATTATAACTCAATTATCAATAAAATAATAAAATTTAATCTTAAAAATATATTATATTATTAAATTAAAGCTCATAATTTAATTTTATGAATCGTAAGTTTTTAACCCAGATAAATCAAAAGAATTTTCTCACTATGTCATTGCTTTCATGGAAAGGAAGACCATGACGCATTACTTTGGACAATAAAAAACAAAAAACAAAAGACAAAAGAAGAACCCTTGCAAATTACACACTCTGTCATAACTCTCTCTGTGGGTCCATTCCATCAAAAAACGTTACTATCATTAATAGATTTCTTGGCGGGCGAGGATTTGTTCGTTTTCATTTTTGTTTTTCTTGGGAGCTGTGCTTCACTGTCTGGTCTAAAAGGAATCTTGGATTGTTTATTGGGGGTGGGGTGAAAAAATGTTTGGTAGGACTCGTTTTATGGTCCTCGTCATCAGTCGTGCTCGAACTGATGATTTCGATGCAAAACAAAATGCATAAAAAGGCCTTAATCGCCAATGATGTGTTCCTTTTGCAAGGAACATTCATGGTACTTCAAAAAAAAAAAAAGAAAAAAAAAGGTGGAAATATGTTAGACTTGGAACGGACTGGTCATGAATGGACACCTTTCTATGCTCAACACCAAGATTTAACGAGTCTACCTTGTAATTTAATGAGATATTTAAAAAGTGTAGTTAAAATTATAGTTATAATTTAAAATATTTTAATATGACAGCTTTATATTGTAATAATTTTTTTTGTTATAGCGTATAAAAGCTTTACACTATTTAGTAACTACAACAATAGTTCTAATCACAATTGTCAAAAACTTTATAATTCTACAAAACATCATGTTTCTTTATATATTTAGATCACTTATTTAATTTTCTTGTATTAAATAATGTCTAACTAAATCATGTTTGATCCTATCATGAAACATAAAGCACCAGAGATAATTATATAGACAAAAATCACAAGTATTTTTGTCTATATATGTGTATAAATAGTGCTAACCCAATCACCCTCTCCTTTAATAATAAAAAGAACAAGAAGAAAGGCCCACAAAACTTTTTCCTTTTCATAAAAAGAAAAAAGAAAAAGCAAAATAAATAAACAATATCATGGTTACCAAGAATCACATAATTAGCCCAACTTTCTTTCCATAGAAAAACCTTGTAACTTCAACTTTCCGTGAATCGTTTCACCATCTTTCAACGCTAACAGTCTCTTTTGCACCCGGAGTCTAAGACAATGGTTTGCACGCTAGATTTCCATTCAATTACAAAACTTTATATTGGGCCCCACCTATATATATATATATATATATATATATAGACATGCGTGGGGATAGGTTTGCCATATAAATACACCAAAGTAATCGTATTAATTCACGTGCTTAAATACCCCTAATACATTGAAGATATATATAGCAAAACGTGGATTGAAATTTGTATTGAAAATGAAAAAGTCCTGTGTTGACCAAAGGAATGCTTGATTAACAAGGTTTTGAAGAGTAAGAGTGAGTGTACATGACTAAATTATTGCTGTTGCTTGCTTAGAAACTCAGCTTCCACCAAATTTGGTTGTTCCTTTGCTTAAGAGTGCAGAGTTACAAATAATGGCAAGGAAATTGCCCCACTCAATACTGCTCATTTTGTATTTTTCTTTTCTCTTGTCTAACTCAAATTTGGATTCTAGTTTGACAAAATCGAGAGAGAACAGGACATATTAGTTAACATGTTTTTGTCATTTGTTTAGGTAGTACAGTTCTGTCCGGGATTTATTTTATCATAAATTTTATGATTTTTTTTCTCTTTTGAAAAGATAACGTTCTAGTTTGTTCTACTGTTGAGTGTTTACGTCGAGGAATGTATAGTCAGTTACGAAGATAGGGTGTTTGTGTTATTGTTCAAGTTTAAATGTAAAATAAATATTATGACGAGCACATAGTTTTGTATGGTAAATTTATAAAGGCTTGTAGGACTTTATAGAGCGTTATCTTTTGGAGGCGTTAATGACATGTGCTCCTCCTAGTGCTCACTTTAAGCTCATGCACGTGCGTAGCGTGGACAGTGAGGCTATAGAGGCACTTTTGGCTCTTATTGGGTGCACTTGGCACCTATAAAAATAATATTTTATTTTATTTAATGAAATTCAAATTAATATTTTATTTTATTTAGAATTTACTCAATTAATTTAAAATATTTCAAATTTGTTTTAAGGAAGATATTCTTTTTTGAAAATTACACAAAAAAAAGTTAGCGTGAGAATAAATTTTTTAAGATAATTTCCTAATCACAAATGTTGCTAACACGTTTTGATGTTAGCTTCTACTACGCTATTTTGGTTCGAATGGAAACAAAATCTATTCCATCAACATAATGTCCATTTTCGATATTTGCCCCATCAGAACTCCACTTCAATTAGACGATTTTCACAAATAGTCAAGGATCCTACCTTGTATACAACATTCATATATATAATATATTGAAATTACAGCAAATACAATGACTAAAACCTGTCCTTTTTTTTTTTTGTATTTGCAATTTACATGTATAGCCATTCTTTTAGAAGTAAGATGTATCATCATTCTCTTCTTTTACTTTTTATCTTTTTTTTTTTAAGTTAAAGGCCTTGATCGTGAAAGCAAAGGCGAATCCAAAGAGCACCGAAATCCCAACAAGCACAATTGCAACAACACCCACAACTTCACTTTCGAAACCAAAATAACTCCTCACAAAATGTTCCACAGTTTCCCCCGTTTGAAACGTTTCTTTTGGGTCTTCAAATTGGGATGCAACCAATCCGTACAAGGTCCAAGATGTGGGCAGGCCCAAAAGTATCATCTCCACCACAAGGGCATTCTCTGTCATATAACACCAAATTTTTTAGTATCTTACAAAAATCTGAGATTATTTATCTTTTTTACTAAGAATCTAAAACTAACATGTTATTAGTTCTTGAAGTGTTGCATCAATGTTGTTAGTCCCTTTTTGACTTGTTATATTGAATGTTGTTAGTTCTGAGGTAGTTATTGATAGATGTTTAAAAAATTGTCATGCTAATTATTATTAAAAACTTACATTTATTAATGAAAATATAACAATTTACTTGAAAAATTGATTCATATCTCATGAGACTACAGCCATACTCGAGGCTAGGGCCGTTCTTTGTAGTCTTATGGGGACAGATAGAATTGCTCGTTCACGTGCCATGTGAGTTAGTATCAAAAAATTAGAATAAAAATTGGAATTCTTAGCACTAGTCTTTTCTTTTACATTTTTAACAAGAACAGACTAAAAGAAAGCATTTGTGAAATTTTTAGGCACCAGAGTAAAATTAATCCTTGTACAAGATGACTAGCTCACCTTCAAATCTAAAGGAAAAATATGATATGTACGAGATTAAGGACTAATGTAATTAAATTTTTATAGTTTAGGAAGGGACTAATCAAAGAACCAGTTCCAAGATTCAAGTAGAATGGTGAAATGATAAATGGACAAGCAGATAGAAACTGACTGTTCTGGGAATGATGAAACCGGAGAAAAGGTTCCAAGTGGAGTAGAAAGCAGAGGAGACCATGGCGGCAATGTGGTGGTTAGGTGTAATGTCCACGGTCATCATCCCATAGAAAGTGAAGTATAGGAAGGTGAAGGACATGAAAAAGATGTACCAGAAAAACTTGCCAATTGTCCTGTCAAATCCAATCATGGCATATACTATGAATCCATATATAATATTCTGGACAAATATGTATGGTAGCTCTATGACAACCTGCCAAACCATTCAATTTCATGAGATAAATTTCCCACAATCCATATATTAGTATGTTGGATGCAACGTAGGGTAAAAAATATACAATTAAAAAATAAATAAAAAACACATGAAATAAAGAGCGGGCCTCATATGTAGTATGAAATTGACTATGATTTTAACTTGTCAGATTTTATTGCGTGTTATTTGATTATGATATGATTTTGATATGACAACACATGTGGTAAAATCTTAGATAGTGTCATCAAATTACACAAATGGGTCTACTAATAGGTCTGAAAAATTGTTAGGTGAAGATTGTGACTGGATTTGAAGTAGAACTAACATTTGTTGAACTTCCTTTGGGAGAGTTATGTTTGAAAAGAAGTAAATTTCAGGTCAGACAAAAGACCATACACTAAATCGTAAAAGATTATAATAGAAAAGGTAATGTGTTTGAAAAGAAAAATAAACGAAAAAGAATATAAATTATTGATTCTCCTTTTAGTATATATTTATTTATTGGAAAATAGAATAAGTAGTAGTACCATTTTTTTTTTTTTTTTAGTGTTTCCTTTCCCTTTCAAGTGAAGAAAACACGCTCCAAGCATGGACATTGCATGAATTGTTTCATGTCCTGGACCGTCGTTGCATTTGAACCTTTTGGTGCCAAGATCCCAGAAGATAGTCCCGAACATAAGAGCTAAGAAGGTTGTGAAAAAGAGCCTAACCGCAGTGTACGGCGGGTTTCGCCAATGTGACATGCGTTGTTTCCATAGGCAAGCCATGCACTGCGTGAAGAAAGACTGCGAGCGTTCGGTAGGGAAGTACAAGTCTTTTGAGCCTGGTGGAGGGGTGCTTATTCCTTGATCAACTCCTTATTTCTCCTGAACAACCATTGGATGTAATATGTACATCATTAGTTGCTTCCATGAACTTTTTTCTATTAATAAATTTTCTTGTCAACTTCTAAAGATAAAGGATATCTGTATGACCTATATAATTCTAAGTTTTGGTATACTTCAGCGAAGTTGACAGCTAGCTTCTTCTTGCCCTGCTGAAGTAACCTCCAACATCCATGTCGCGGGGTTGTAGCCGTCCTTGATTTTCGGACCTCCCTCAATGTCCTTAGATCAAACAGGAAAGCTCCATAATTAAGTTGGCAATTCAACAATATATTACAAGCCAACATTTGTTGTATTCATGCATGACATGTTTCATCAGCCTAACCTGAAAGTACTTGATCAATTGTGAAGAATGACGGCCTAAGGCCTGATGGACCCACATATATTTCTTCCCCTCCTCCTTCGGAAGAAGCAGCTGCAACGTCCAATGTGCAACAGTTTCTTTTTTTAACGGTTTCAAAAGAAAAAGAATTGAAACCAATTTAATTTGTTGCATTATTGGCCTCATATTTATGTTCATTAAAACCAGCTTGGTAACTACAATTCTAAGGTAGTATAAGAATCCTTGATGGAAGGATTTTTGTATTACAGCCGAGAACAACATTTTTCTTTACGTTCATTGTGTATTGAACGAAAACTTGGGTCCCCAAGTCCAAAAATTCTCTAAAGAATGAACACAATCAATTGAGTTTTTTGGAGGACTTGGAAGAGCTCCCAAGTGAGGCAGCAACACCACACTCGTGGAACACCGGAGAGACAGTGCAATGGCAGGAGGTAAACCAAATTTTTTACACTTCCGTTTTACTTCTTCATATGCATACAGTTTATACCATGTCAGAATTCGTTTTAAGCTTTTTTATTTGGCATCAGAGCCGAAGTCACTATGGCTTGCGTGCGAACTGTGTTAAGCTTTGATTGAAAAAATCCGTGTTCCACAGTCACTGGAAGAATTTTTTTTTTTTTTAATTTTAACATCTTTTAATTGAAAATGAGATTAGAAATCTTTTAGACACTTGATTTCTATGAATTCTGCGATTTGAAACATCAAAATTGGTGTACGGATGGGAGAATTACAACCAGGTCTCCAACCGGGTTGAAACCAAGTCGTTCGGGTGAAGAAGACCCGGATTCAGAGGTTGAAGACGAGAAAAAATGACATGTCGTTTGGCTTGGGTCAGCCAATAATGACATATCATTTCAGGCAAAGAAGGGCGTTTCTTTCCAGCAAGAAACGACATGTCGTTTCGCCTTTGGACAGCCAAAACGACATGTCGTTTGGATTGTCAACGGGCTGAGTTTTGGTTATGGAACGACGTGTCGTTTACGGTTTTTGGGGGGGGGGGGGGGGGGGGCACATTTAGCCTCCATGAAACGACGCCGTTCTTAAAAAAAATAAATAAATAAAAAATAAACCCAAAAATTAATTTTTTTTTTCAAAATTTCATAAAATGATATTTTTAAGGAAAATTTCATAAAATTTTCAGATTTTATATTTTTATGAGATTTTCATAATATCCACAATTTTGGTATTTTTTCATGAAATTTTTCATATTATGGAATAAATTATGAAAAATTCATAATTTTAAATATTCATAATTTTTGGTATTTGTTATGAATATTATACAGTATTTGTGTGGATATAATTTTGTAAATTTTTGTGCATATAGTGTTCATTATGTATAATTTGTGATTTAAAATTATGCATGCAATATTAAGTTAAGTAATTTAGTACATTTAATTTTGTGCAATAATGTGCTAAATTATATTTTTGAATGTATAATTTTAATCTATACATAATGAAAATTAGTACATAAATTATGGTTCTTTGTTCATATTTATTTGTTGCCTAAAGTAAATGCAATTTATTTTATGAGAAAAAAATTAAGAATAAATGTCTTGTGATATATGTATTTAATTTTTGAATAATTAAAGAGTAGCCACAACATCTTTGATTATGCAAAAAAATTATATTAGATGTTTAAATCACATATGGTAAAAAGACATTAAATTGTGATTAATCATATGTAATATGATAAATTTTATCCCACAGAAATTTTTATTATATTTAATATGATTAGTTAGAATGATGTATCAAATTATCTTTCTTAATTTACCCACAAGAATTAAGAAAATGGAATATAATTTGATAGTGTCATTATAAGGATATATGAATATGTTTGAGTTAAAAATTTAGCCCACATGCAATTTTTATGTCATTTGATTCATATTTTAATGCATGATTTACATTGGTAAACATGTCATAAAGTATTATAGCCTCAATTTAGTAACATAAGCATGTATGTTTTATTATGCAGCTATGCAAACTGTAAGCTATTCTGATTTCCAATGTGACATTCCTGAACTTAAGGGAGATAACTATAAGGTGTGGAAGAAGAGAATTCTTCTTCATTTAAGTGTCATGGACATTGACTTTGCTATCTGTAAGGATGAACCACCTGCCATTACGGAGACCAGCCAGCCGGATGACGTTGATCGTTATGAAAAATAGGAGCGATCTAATCGTCTATGCGTTATATTCATCAAGACCAAGATCTCAGCTGGCATACGTGGTTCATTGGAGCAATATGACAATGTGCGAGCTTTGATGAAGGCAATTGATGAGCAGTTTGCTACATCAGACAAAGCTTTGGCTAGCATCTTGATAATGAAATTTTCATCCATAAAGCTTACTAGAATTCATGGTGTGCGTGAGCACATCATGCAAATGAGGGATATAGCGGCTCAGCTGAAGACACTTGAGGTTGAGATGTCTGAAACCTTCCTTGTGCATTACATCCTCAACACTCTCTCACATCAATATGGACCTTTCAAGATATCCTACAACACACATAAGGATAAGTGGTCCATCAATGAATTGATGACCATGTGTGTTCAGGAAGAAGGAAGGCTTGTTATGGAAGCGGGAGATAGTGTGCATCTAGCAACTCAAAGGAAGAATAAGGGCCAAGCCAAAAATAAGGGAAAAGGCAAACTGCCTGCTCAAGCTGATATTAAGAAGGAATCCAGGTGCTTCTTTTACAAATAGAAGGGGCACATAAAGAAAGATTGTCCAAAATATCAGAGATGGCTTGACAAAAAAGGTACTCAATTCTCACTTGTTTGTTATGAATCTAATATGGTTGATGTTGAGCATAACACATGGTGGATTGGTTCTAGTTCTTCAATCCATGTCACTAATTCCTTGCAGGGATTGCAAGGCCTAAGGAAGCCAGTGGGAAGTGAGCAGTGCATCTATTCAGGCAACAAGATGCGCTCATATGTTGAGGCAGTCGGAACATCCAATTTAGTTTTAAGTAGTGGTTTTATTTTAAAATTGGAAAAGACATTTTATATTCCTAGTTTTTATAGGAATTTAATTTCAGTTTCAAGGCTTGTATCGTTGGGATTTTCCTTTAATTTTTCAGACACTATATTTAGTTTGTTTTATAGATCTAAACTTATTGGAAATGGTATGTTGTCGAATGGTCTTTTTAAAATAAATTTACAAGATAAAGCTTCTTATACTTCTATGCATGTTCATGATAATAGTGGCATTAAGAGATGTGTTATGAATGAAGATTCCTCTATGTTGTGGCACCGTAGATTGGGTCATATCTCTATTGAAAGAATAAAGAGACTAGTGAATGATGAGGTACTTAGTACTCTAGATTTTATTGACTTTGACAATTGTGCAGACTGCATAAAGGGAAAGCAGACCAATATGTCAAAGAAAGGTGCCAAGAGGAGTTCAGACTTATTAGAGATCATACATACAGACATTTGTAGTCCAAACATAGATGCATATGGTCAAAAGTATTTCATTACTTTTATTGATGATTACTCACGATATATGTATTTCTACTTGCTTCATAATAAGAATGAAGCTATAGATGCCTTTAAGGTGTTTAAGGCAGAAGTAAAGAAACAATGTGGTAAGCAAATAAAGATAGTGAGATCTGATAGAGGTGATGAATACTATGGTAGATACACCGAAGATGGACAAGCACCTGGTCCATTTGTAAAGTTTCTTCAAGAACATGGGATAGTTGCCCAATATACTATGCCCGGTTTTCCAGATCAAAATAGTGTGGTAGAAAGAAGAAACCGAACATTGTTGGATATGGTGCGGAGCATGCTTAGCAGCTCCAAGCTTCCTAGGTCTTTGTGAACTGAAGCTCTCAAAATGACTGTGTATATATTAAACTGAGTTCCAACTAAGGCTGTCTCAAAGACACCGTTCGAGTTATGGAAAGGTTGGAAACTGAGTTTGTGACATATACGCGTTTGGGGATGCTCGTCCGAAGTGAGAGTCTATAATCCACAAGAAAAGAAACTAGACCCAAGGACCATAAGTGGGTATTTCGTTGGATATGCTGAACGTTCTAAGGGATACAGATTTTATTGTCCATCACATACCACTAGGTTTGTGGAATCAAGGAATGCACAATTTCTTGAGAATGACTTGATCAGTGGGAGCAATCGATCCTGAAACACCGTTCCAGAGAAAGCTCATACAAATGCTCAAGCTTCCACTTCATATGATAGAGTGATTGTTATACTCGACACACCTACAGTTTAAACGCGTGTTGAACAATAGCCAGTCATTCAAGTTCCACAGACTGCTGATCAAGAAGCAGTAGATCCAGTTGAACAATAGATACAAGAACCGGTTAAACAGCCAGTTGATCAACATGCTCCTCAAGAGAATGTTGAACTAGCATTAAGGAGATCTACTAGAGTAAGGTGATCAGCCATTCCTAGTGACTATATTGTGTATCTACAAGAGTCTGACTACAACATAGGAGCCGAAAATGATCCAGAAACGTTTTCACAAGCCATGAGTTGTAAGGAATCTAACTTGTGGTATGGTGCCATGAAAGAAGAGATGAACTCTATGTCATCTAATGGAGTCTGGGATCTTGTCAAGTTGCCTGATGGTGTAAAAGCCATTGGATACAAATGGGTCTTCAAGACAAAGAAAGACTCATTAGGCAACATTGAGAGACATAAGGCAAGACTTGTTGCTAAAGGATTCACTCAAAGGGAGGGTATAGATTACACTGAGACTTTTTTTCCTGTATCTAAAAAGGACTCCCTTCGTGTGATCATGGCGTTAGTGGCTCATTTTGATTTTGAGTTACATCATATGGATGCGAAAACGACATTCCTCAATGGTGATCTAGAGGAAAAGGCTTACATGAAACAACCTGAAGGATTCTCCTCTAGTGATTGTGAGCAGTTGGTGTGTAAACTCAAGAAATCCATATATGGTTTGAAACAGGCTTCCCATCAATGGTATTTGAAATTCCACGATGTTATCACTTCATTTGGTTTTGAAGAGAACATCATGGATCAATGTATATACTAGAAGGTCAATGGGAGCAAGATTTGTTTCCTTGTTTTGTATGTGGATGATATCCTTCTTGCAACCAATGACAAGGGGTTTCTATATGAGGTGAAACAATTCCTTTCTAAGAACTTTGATATGAAGGATATGGGTGAGGCATCTTATGTCATTGGCATAAAGATCCATAGGGATAGATCTCGATGCATTTTGGGACTATCTCAGGAAATCTATATCAATAAAGTCTTAGACAGATTCAGCTGAAAGATTGTTCACCAAGTGTAGCACCCATTGTAAAGGGTGTAAGTTCAATCTGAACTAATGCCCAAGGAATGCTTTCGAGAAAATTCAAATGAGCAACATTCCTTATGCTTCAGTTGTCGGAAGCATTATGTATGCTCAGGTCTGCACAAGACCTGACATTGCATTTGTTGTGAAAATGTTGGGAAGATATCATAGTAACCCAGGCATTAACCTAGGCATTGACCACTAGAGGGCTGCAAAGAAGGTGATGAGGTACCTTCAAGGCACAAAGGATTACATGCTTACGTATAGGCGAACTGACATTCTAGAGGTGATTGGCTACTCCGATTCAGACTTTGCTGGCTGTGTTGATTCAAAAAAATCAACTTCAGGTTATATTTTCATGCTAGCCGAAGGAGCTGTATCTTGGAGTAGTGGAAAGCAAACGTTGGTTGCTACTTCCACAATGGAGGTAGAGTTCGTTTCTTGTTTTGAGGCTACTTCGCATAGTGTATGGTTGAAGAGTTTTATGTCAGGCCTTAGAATTGTAGATTTTGTGTCTAGGCCATTAAGGATATATTGTGACAATTCAGCTGTTGTCTTTATGGCTAAGAATAATAAGAGTGGTAGTCGAAGTAAACATATCGACATTAAGTACTTAGCCACAAGGGAACGAATTAAGGTAAATAAAATGGTCATTGAGCATATAAGCACTGAATTGATGATCGCAGATCCTCTGACAAAAGGAATGCCACTGAAGTCATTTAAGGATCATGTAGTTCAGATGGGACTTGGTTCCATAATGTAAATTTGTTTGTACATACAATTTACAGTCTTAATGAAACTCTTATTCAGTTGTGATGTTTTCTCATATTTGATTTGCGCATAAAGTTATTAGAGAAAAATTCACATTTGGTTGGACCAAGAATAAACATTAGGTTATTTCATAAAGTTAAGTTACCATATAGGGTATAAAGTCTGAAAAATAATACATAGTAATACATAGAAGATAATACTCACAATTTAGAGAAATTATCGCCATGATTCATGTATTTGTTTCTTGAAAGTTTAGGTTTAATGAATATAAGGATAAATATGAAGACCAAGTGGGAGAATGTAACAGTTTCTTTTTTTAACGGTTTCAAAAGAAAAAGAATTGAAACCAATTTAATTTGTTGCATTATTGGCCTCATATTTATATCCATTAAAACCAGCTTGGTAACTTCAATTCTAAGGTAGTATAAGAATCCTTAATGGAAGGATTTCTATATTATAGCCAACAACATTTTTCTTTACGTTCATTGTGTATTGAACGGAAACTTGGGTCCCCAAGTCCAAAAATTCTCTAAAGAACTAACACCATCAATTGAGTCTTTTGGAGGACTTGGAATAGCTCCCAAGTGAGGCAGCCACACCACACTCGTGGAACATTGGAGAGACAGTGCAATGGCGGGAGGTAAACCAAATTTTCACGCTTCTGTTTTACTTCTTGATATACATACAGTTTATAGTATGTCAGAATTCGTTTTAAGCTTTTTTACAATGTTGAAACTCTTAGTCCTTTGTGAATTTGGTTTTTCTGAACCAATTCAAATTGGGAAAAATTCTAAAGCTTAAAAATAATTAGATTGTTTGGTTACCTCATCAAAACCATCAATTATATCCATGCTGGGTTGGTGAATAGTGCAGACGACGGTTCTTCCTGTGTCGACAGTATTTCTCACAGTCCTCATCACAATGGCGGCTGCTCTGGCATCAAGGCCAGATGTTGGCTCTTCCATGAATATAATAGATGGTTTAGCAACGAGCTTGACTGCAATTGTTAACCTCTTGTGCTGCTCAGTTGAGAGACCATTCACGCCGGGCAATCCAACAAGCGCTTCCCTTATCACGGTCTGCTCCACAAGCTCCATGACTTCCTCAATGAACATCTTTAGAGACCACATTAAGCAGATTTTAAGGTTCAGGCAAATTAAACAACTTGATAAGCCTACATATGATTATCAGGCCACTAATGCCACACATCCCACCTCTCGTTCCTACTTCTGGTACCGACTGACATGGCAAGTCAGTTATCAGTAATGACCAGGCACTTGACATATCGATATTAAAATATATTTGTTGCTATTCCTATGAGGCTTCAAAGTACTTTTCTGGTTGTGGAATCAACATCCGCTGGTAAACGCAGCCACGTAGAATAAACCAAGGACTCATAGGCTGTGACATGAGGAGAGTGGATATCAGTTTGCTCACAGTATCCCACAATCCAAGCAAATGTTACTTGCTTTTTAGGGTAGCCTGATATGATGATGCTTCCTTCAATGTATCCACCAGTTTTCCTTCCAGCCAAAACATCCTTTAGAGTAGTCTTCCCAGCATCACTAACACCTATTAGAGCCGTTAGTACTCCTGGCCTAACGGCTCTCCAAGACCATCCTTTAGAAATGCTAAAAAAATACCTATCAATTCTGCTCTTGAGTTTCATCAAGAACTTCTCATTGTCTTTTTCGGCGATCTTGACAAGCCTCTCCAAGACATTCCTTCCCTGAAGGAGGTCTAGATTTTTAGTGTCAATCTCTCCGACTTTGCCGGGTGAGAATTCCTCGCCTGACGAGCAGGTAGGTGGGAAGCTTCTCGATGGCAGCCCACTTGAGAGACTCATCGTCGTCGACGTCTTCGCGTCAAGACGACCTTGAGAACACGTCCATGGCGGTGTTTCTCCAGATGTTGGAGCATGTCAGACGTGAACTGCCCACCCTGTATATGTCTCCACTCTCCATGATCTTTTTAAGTAGTACTATTATAGTACTCACTCACAAAATTCTGCTTTTCAATGCCAATGGAACAGGATCGCAAGGAATTCTATGCGAGATGACTGAGATTATGGACCTTTTTTTTTCTTTTTTAAAGCACCACTAATGTCGTTTTCTTGATCATTCTGTGGAAGGAACAATGGTGATCGGAATAATTCAGAGTTGGGTATGAGATGTGGCTGTTTATACATATGTGTGTACAAACATATATAAAATATATATATATGCATGAAATGTGGCTGTTTTCTATGAAATATATTTTTCATCACAAAAAGTAAGCACAGATATGGCTGTTTTCTCGCTGAATAACAAAAGCATTTGTTAAGAAAATGTGTTCAACCTTATTCGAGCTTTTCTTTCCCTCCATCTGGTATGAGTAATAGGGCCTTAACGGTTGAACTTTTAAGGAATATGAAATAGGAACTAAAATAACAATGCGATATATATATATATATTTGGAACATACATCTAGCCTTAATCTCAACTATTGAATGAGGCTTTGAGGCTTAAAAGTGATCTTATTCTTGTTAAAAATTTGTCAGCTTTTATCAACTTTTAACAACTCAAATGTTTCTTTTCTTCCCTCATCAATCATCATCTAATAGTTGAAAAATGACATATATGTACAACTTAGAATTAATTGTAGTTCTTCCCTTTACTTGATATATAAATAAATAAAAATAAATATATATATATATATATCTTAAACACGAAAAAAGTCTCAAATCTAACATTCTGCACCAATTCAACATAAGTAATATTATTGGTACGACATAGTAACATTGTGAGTATGTTCCTGTAATATTTAAGTTGCTTCAGTGTAATACAATTATTACCGGTCCCAAACTACATGTATTAGGTATGCAGAAACTTTCTCTGCTTACTTTTTGTGATAAAAAAAATTTTGCTATAAAATATGCATCACACGCGCCCCCTGGTATGAGTTCAAACTTCAAAGACTACTTTTGTCAGTTTTTTTTTTTTTTTTTACTTTTTGTAATAGATAAGTTTTAACCCTAGTCACATGCCGAACCGCTTGAGCTAGCCAAAAGCGGTACTTTTGCCAGTGTTCCTCAAATAAGCATACACCCTCTAGAAGTTCAAACCAAGCTACAAAATACAACATTGCAAAAAGGTTTTTCTTGGAAGATTTGAAATTTATACTATAACTTCAATAAAATTTTACAAACTTTATTCTGGCAGTTCTATGGCTTGATAGAATATTTAAATTTCATTTTGGTCATATTGAACACTCTAGAAAAATATGATTCTAAAATAGAGTTACGAAATCTACTCTCACGTGTGAGAGAGGAAAAAACGTCTCCTGGGGTTTTAGGAGTGAATCTATTATTGTTATATATTAAAAATTACTAACTAGATTTTTTCATCAGCTAATTATTACACTTAGCTTTTAAGTGGCATGGGATAATCACGTGTATAGCATTTATAACTTAACAACGATAGCCATGAAATGTCTCTTTTGTGGATCAAACAGTTCGTTTTTCTCCCATTTAATTATTGTTAAACACAAAATCCAAGTAATAATAAATAATAATAATAATAATAAATAACAATAAAAAATCAACTGCTAGTATAGACTATTGATCAATTCCTCTATTGAATTTATGGCATAAGTACTTTGCAATCAAACCCAACAAGATCCAAGTAATTTAAAACCTGGTAAAAGTCCAAAGTTTATTGGTTGCAGAGTTAGTTTTTGTTAAATCCCATCAAAATAGTTGGAGAGAAACTTAAAAGAAGATCATCTTCACAAAGCTTGACCACTTCATCATGTGGAAGCGTAACCATCACCACCCTGCTCAGTAGGCCTTCTCCCGGCGGGCCTGGGAAGATCAACACCTGTCCCAGTCCGACCACTGGCTCAACATAATAAGACAAACGGATTGGTCTAACCCCGCCAAACATGGCCGAATACGGGTCCGCGGGCCCTAAGCTAGAGCAAACGAGATCGCAACCGTTCATCATCGGTAGAGCTTCGTCATCCTTTTGTTGAAGCCACTCGATCAAATCCATGATGCCCTCGTTGTCCATCTTTGCCACCACTTCTGCTACGGTATTAGCAGCATCCGACAAGTCGTTTTGGCGGAAACCCTTTGCATGGACACGGTTGTAAACCACGCAATTCCCAAAGAAGCGTTTATCCACGCCTAGAACAGTCCTCATGTCCAAACAGACGGACATGTCCACAAGCCCATTTGTTAATCCTTTCGCTTTGCTGATGCATACCCAAAATAGCCCAGCTAGGGCCTCAAAAGGACATGGGCCGGTTTTATTAATTTCTTCATTTTTTTGGGCCGAAGCCATGCAGGCCCGAACGGCGTGGTCAGTAAATGCAAGAGACACTGTTGTGTCCTTTGTTCGTACTGTAGGAATAATAGCCTTGGATTTCTCAATCGTACATTTGTAGTGGTTGATCAAGGAAGTGTAAGGAGTGTGATTTGGCTTCTTGTTCCCCGGCTTTCTTGGTGGCAAAGGGTTGAAATATGAAGCCAACATTTTGCCGTAGAAGGTTGTTTGTGCCCATGAGTTGATGAACATGGTTGCACAAGTGATGTCACTAACCAAATGTATGCAACTTAGGCCAAGGGCGAATCCACCATCCTCAAATTCAGTTACCTTCGTAGGAGTAAAAAGAAAGAAAGATTTAAATCATAATTTAAAAGTATGCAATCTCAACACTTGATGGTTATCAAGCTGTTTGAGAACGTAGTTTAAATCAAACTTGGTTTAAAATTTAAATTTATAAAGAAAACGTTAATAACAAAAGCTATAACTATATAGCTTGAGCTACGTTTTTAAATGTCTTATTAGTTTATAGGTCAATTTTTTTTTCAACTACCAAAGTTTTCATCACATATGCTTTGCTCCACCAGACATATCTAGCATGACATAAAGTGTAATGATCATCTCTAATATTGAGGATTATAGTTGGAATACTTGTAAAAATAGAATGGTTATACCTGAACATAAAAGGTCGACCAAAAATATGGCTTGTGGTACATTTCCTCCCAATGAACAAGCGTAAGCTCCTTGTCTCTATCTGCGCATTTCAACCAATCCTCCACGCTGCCTTTTGCTCTTGCTTCAACCATTCGCACTCCGGCGTCGTTACACTTTATCGTCCATCGCCCTTTGTCATTCCTCAACAACCTTCCAGTCATAGCCGGAAAATGTGTAAGCATTTCCGCTAGAGACTCTCCAAGTGTACGAGTCACTTGACCAGGTTCCAACATGCCTTCAATTGGTGGGTAATAGAAGACCATCCTCAGGTGGTTTTTCTCCATGACTTGGTCTAAAACAGACAGTGGGAAGTATTTTCCGGGAAGGACAGGCTTTGTGCTTACCACGGTTCGTTTGCAAATAAAAGTGACTTCTTGGGCCATTTTGGGAAAATTAGACAACTATTGGGAGTTGTTTAGCTTTACTGAGGGCTGTTTTTGTTTGTTTGGGTTGGTTTTCATGGGGACCTTATAAGCGAAAGGTGTGGACTGCGTGTGAAGGGTTGGCAATTACGGGTACCAAAAGAAACCAACCTTTGTAATTTATGGAAAATGCAGTTCTCATGAGCTTGAGATATGTGACCGTTTAAATAGTTTTTTGGGGCAAAGACAGCAATTTTTCTATATTTCTAAATAAAGTTTGGTGAAGATATTCTTTGTGTGATCCATGACTACCTAATAAGTGCCGTTTAATTAGTGACCTCTATTGAAAAGGAAAAATCTGAATTTAATGAAAGAGTGCCGCAATTTTATATTTGCAAAAAGTGTGTTGTGGAATTGGGATCAAGAAAGCATTAAACATGTATTTTTTGTTCTAGTTTAGGGGATAAAACGATAGTGTACTTTCTAATATAAAGGAGTGTTGAACGCTGCAGGCAGAGGAAACAACAATGCAAAAGTTTTACCCGAAATCATAAGAAATGTTATTTTTTTTTAAACTAATTGTAGTAAATTTTTCTTTTACCCATTTTCACCTTAAACAGTTTTAACAATCAAGGGGTGCTAATATAATTAAAGTTTAGTTAAGTGAGTGCCACTCTAACATTATAGCTTCTACACTCGTTTTTGTAAGTGAATGACGGTAAACTTGGCAGAATTGAGAAAATCGTTAAAATAGTAGGTTTAAAAAATATTTATACTAAATTTCATATTTACAATGTAAACAACTTATTACTATATAAATAAGAAATATTTATATTGTAAACGAAAAGATAAATATATTATTTGCATCATAAATCTATTTATTATGAATAAAAATTATTTACTTTATAAACAAAAAAGGGTATAATAAATTATTTACATCATAAATTTTACATTTACTATAAATAATTTCAAAACTTAACGTTTACTATAAATATAAGGGCTATTTGCAATGAAAGCTGAAAAAAGAAAGTTATTAGCATGATTAGTCATCGAATTATATACATAGTAGCATTTTGGTCCTTAAATTTCTAATTTTGCATATTACTTTAAAATTTTCTCTTTTTTAGGTATTTTATGGTATGATTAATATATACAATTTAATAAAGATGATCGTGCTCTTATCATAGGATAAAATAAAATTTACAAAAGGGATAATCTTGCTTTTTACTTTAGAAGAATATCAGTTGCCTTGTTTCGACTCATAAACCTCTAACTAATGGGTTTCATCAGGTGAGGGGTACGTGATTCAGTTTTAAAACTCATCTAAAACAAACTACCCAAAAGTAAGTTCACTAAAAAAATCCCTCCTTAATAAATCATGTGTGCCTCAAGTGATAAAATCTATCAAATTTTAACGTTTCTATCATAGAGATACAATTAGCATATCATTTAGAAAACTTAAGGTCTATATTAAAAGTTCAAGGACCAAAATAAGACAACTACTATTTCTCAAGAAACCCTTGACAAAAATAATTTAATTATATGTTAAATATTTTATTCACTACAATTAACACCATTGAATGTACGATTTTCATTTGATAAGGTTGTAATTATTTATATTAATTTTGATGTAACTATTTATGTAAAGTTTCAGAAAATGTACAATAATTTTAGAACCAAAGACTATAATAATCAAAAATAAAAAAATCATAGATTTTAGATTTATAAATTAAAATTAAAAATAAGAAAACTAAATTGTTATAATCCAATTTAAAAGAGAGAGAAGTTACATGTTATGCCATAGTTTTAGAATATTTTTTTAAGGCTGCAAAAAGAAAAAAAAGAATAAAAAAAAGCAATGCCATAACTGCTATAATTTTTTTCTTTTGACATTCCTAAACTCTCTCTCCCCTGAAAATCCATGCACTCCGACGGGACCCTATAGCCTCGAACCTCAATCTCGCATCTGAATCGCGTAGAGTGGCGCAAGCCGGAGCTTCTCCTCCTCCGTTAATAACCATCATAATTGTTGGCGGAAGTGCCGAAAAACATGTGTTTCTTCTAATTGTAATTTTTCCACAGTTCAAGCTCCGATTGATGTGATTTTAGTTTATGTAAACTCAAATCGAAGAGGCGAAAAAAGTCTGATCATTTCCTTGGGACAAATTCCCACTAGAGCATTGCCATCCAGAGTCGTCATTATGCCTACCGTCGGCGGCCATCAAGACTGCTACTACCGATGACACTGAGTGACACTGCTACCACTGTTCAACTCAGGAGAAGTTGAAGATCAAATCCCCCACTTCAATTATGGTCAAAAGCCGATGATAGTCAGAAACACAAAGCACCACCATCCACCATTGGAAGGAAAGTGAACCTGTCAAATTCAACGTTATGGACTGCAATTGAGGTAGCTGAAAGGTGCAGAGGACGACAGGGAGTGTTTTCCCAATTTCACCACCTTATAATACTGCTAATAGACAAAAAATCAAAGCGGTTGTCGAGCTTCACTGATGACGGGAGAGATTCACCATTCTAGACGATGTTGTTGAGCACAGCCACTAACTGTAGACTTAGAGGAGACTAGAGATTAAAACCCCTTGATTAATTTCAAGGTTTCGATTTCAGAAAAGGAAAAACATCGTCTCCAGAGTTTTGAGAATATTTGAGCCCAAGTCGGGTATCTACGTTCGAAATTTTCAAAATTGACACCATATTTAGACTCAATAGGGATGATTTAGGGGGTGAAGCCTATCTCGAGGTCCAATTCCACATACAATGAGTCACCACTACACCGTCATTGCCATTGAAGACGAGCTGGTGCCAACGAGGAGAAAAAGAGAGGAGAAAAAAAAAAGATAGGAAAAATATCCCAAAAAGACACACAACATGTCTTAGAGGGATGCGAAAAATGTTTCAGTAGAATGTGTATCAGAATGATATGAACAATGTTCCAGAAGGACACATGACATATCCCACAAGAACATGAACCAAGTTTATGCATAAGAATTTTTTTATATTTTATGGCATAAATAAAAAATCCGTCTGAAAAAGTAGCATTTATGTGTAATACTATAAAAAAAAAAGGCTATTAACACTAATAACCCTTAAACTTTAGGGTCTCTCTCACTTTGCCTTCTAAATTTTAAAAGTTACCACTTTACACCTTGAACT
This sequence comes from Artocarpus heterophyllus, assembly GCA_025403435.1. Classification (NCBI taxonomy): domain Eukaryota; kingdom Viridiplantae; phylum Streptophyta; class Magnoliopsida; order Rosales; family Moraceae; genus Artocarpus; species Artocarpus heterophyllus. The sequence continues at coordinate 14,196,022 of CM046334.1, forward strand.
TTTAAAACTCTTGACTTTACCTCTGAATTTTAAAAATCTCCATTTTGCTCTTGAACTTTCAAAGCACCTCATTTTATCTGCTATTTATAAAATTTGTCATTCAAATGGACGGAATTAAGCTCATGTGATTCCTATATAAATCACCTTTAAGGGCAAAAATAAGATATTATTACTCTCTGGTTTTGTTGTTTACATTCTCATTTAACTTTTTTTTTTATCTTCTCTTATTTAAAGAAATGTCTATATGCATATTTTCTTCTCGATATTGTTTGCTAATATCTCCTCTTCTTTAATATGCGTAACTCATTTTTTTTAGTATTCAGATGTCAGTAAATAATATTGACTTATTAAATGAGTTGCGCATTAAAAATAAGAAGAAACATGCAAGAAAACCCTTCTTAAATGAGAGTTCAAATAATAATAAAAAAAACAAAGACATCAAGTGAGAGTATAAATGTGAAAAAAATTTAAAAATGATAAAATCTTATTTTTACTTTTATAAGTGATTTATGTGCGGATTACGTGAACTTAATTCCGTTTATTAGAACGAAATATCAAAAATTTGGAAGACAAAGTGAGGGGATTTAAAAGTTTAAGAGTAAAATGATGATTTTTAACATTAAAAGAACAAAATGAAAAGTTTTAAAAATTTAAAAGATAAAGTTGTGATTTTTAAAATTTAAAGGGCAAAGGAAGAACAATCCTAAAATCTTAGGTTATTAGTGTTAATAATAATAATAATAATAATAAATTGGCTGAGAGGAAGAGGTCCTAGAGGGAGAGGGAAGCAGGTGTTGTGAGTCTCGTGGCTTGTTGTGAGGTACACTTATGTCGTTTGGTCTCACGTGCCCCATTTACCGTCGTTATTTGGGTGTACTCGGGTTCTCTTGACCGGTGGTACCCAAAAAAAAAAAAAAATCGCCCTTCGTTACTATCACTCTGTCTATCTCTCTCCTCTTTCCGTTTATCAGATCGATCAATCAAGAAGCCATTAACAGCCTACAAACGAAACAACAAACTCAGAATCAATCAAAACCACCAGATCAAGCTTTCTGAATCCTGAATCCAAAGCGTAACTAACCATGTCTGGCTCGGCAGCCGTGGGCGATACGACCTGGTCCGGCGCCCTCGTCAAGATCTCGCCTTACACCTTCTCCGCCATTGGCATCGCCATCGCCATCGGCGTCTCCGTCCTCGGAGCCGCTTGGTAACCCCCTCGCCGATTATTTTTTATTTCATTGTATTATTTTCATTCTCTCTTTTGGTGTTTCGATTTGTGTGAAATTTGTGTGGTCGTTGGTGAAATTCGTAGGGGGATTTACATTACCGGAAGCAGCTTGATCGGTGCCGCCATTAAAGCTCCCCGTATCACGTCCAAGAATCTGATTAGGTAATTTATGAGCCCTAATTTGTATTTCCTGAGGGCTCGGAAGCTTGGATTTACTTATTCAATTGAGGGTTTGTTCAATTGTTTTATGTTGCTCTCTCTTTTGGATTTGGGGTTTTAGAACTTTTTTGTTGTTGCTGTTGGTTTTTTTTTTTTATGTGTGATAAGATCGGATCATTTGAACGAGAAATTAAAATTTTTATTGCTGAATTGTGCTTTTTTTGGACGAATGTGAGCTTATAACTTGAAAGTATATAGAACCCACATTTGAGATTGATTTGGTTTGTAATGAATCTTGCTTATGTTGTTTTGCCATTTGGTTGTGTCGTTCGGTTTTCCTTACTTTTATTAACGCATCTATTTATTTCTTTCTAGTTGTAAGAGACAAAGAATTCCATACTTAGAACAACACTATGAATGTCCATTTCGAAGGGGTGCCATGCCTAAATCTGGTCGGCTTGAAGCTTAGATAGAACTTACCCATTACCATATACAAACCATTACTTTGTCCCAGTTGAAAACATTGGACAAGACAGAAAGAAAGGTCGAAGCATTATCATTAATAATAAGAACAACTCAATGCCATGCCTATATCTGTTCGGATTGAAGCTTAGATAGAATTGACCTGTAACTATTTCCAGAGCATCACTTTGTTCCAGCTGAAAAGAGAGGACAACTTTTTAAAGTTTTTCTGGCATCCATTGCGATGAAATGCAAGGCCTGTCTTGTTTTCTTTCTTTAAGCTGACATGCCCTTTGAATTGATGCTTTTAGATGAAAGGCTTCAAAATTTTCATTGGGAAGTTCCTTGGACCAAAAGCTTGAATTGAAATTGTTTTGGTCGTTTGATTAAAATTTTTAGTGACAATATTCTAGTATTCTAGGATTTAACGTGATCACATACTTGTCTGCTCATGCAGTGTTATTTTCTGTGAGGCCGTTGCTATATACGGTGTCATTGTGGCAATCATCCTACAAACCAAATTAGAGAGCGTTCCATCCTCGCAGATATATGCACCAGAGTCTCTTAGAGCAGGATATGCAATCTTTGCCTCTGGGATTATTGTTGGCTTTGCAAACTTAGTCTGCGGGTTTGTCACTTTTCTTTTCTGATATATTTACATTGGCTGAACAAAAACCATCAGCATGCGCTTTTTCCCCCCTTGTTCTAACCATGGTTCTTTTTTTGGGCAAAAGATTGTGTGTAGGTATAATTGGAAGCAGCTGTGCTTTGTCTGATGCCCAAAACTCCTCACTCTTTGTGAAGATTCTTGTGATTGAAATTTTTGGAAGTGCGCTCGGTCTGTTTGGAGTGATTGTAGGAATTATCATGTCGGCGCAAGCAACATGGCCAGCAAAGGCGTGATTCACTTGTTCAGTTTATTCTATTTGGTTTTCATGAGTTGTTACATACAATGACCTCTGGATCTTGTTCTATATTATTAGTAGGGCATGTTTCCTAGCAAAAAAGTCCTTCCTTTTGTATTGAGGTTGTAATTTTTCTAAAGGATGGAATCTGTGGACAATGGAGCATTCGATGGTTCTTGTTGGAATGATGAAATTTACAATAATGGTGTGATGCCATTTTGTGTTACTTGAAATATTTTCGCTTATATGCACTAACAAAATTTTACCCAATCTCCTTATTCTTCAAAGTTATATCTTGATTCATATTGAAAATGGATGCGATGATGTTAGAGAATAGTTGTTCCTTGCAGTGCTAATTGATAAGTGTTTGTTGTGCCTCACGTCCTTTGGTTGATTTCTTACTTGTGCAATTAATAAAGGTGTTCTTGGTCAAACCAAAAGGAGACAAGGAAGTAACGTTTCTTTTATTTCCTTTGAGCTATGGATTTATTAGGTTATACACTATGGATCAATTGAATGTTCTAAAAGCTTTTTTCTTGTAATAATTCCAAACACGCAAGACTAGAAAAACACAACTTGCTTTGATCACAGAGAACAGGCTTCACCAGCTAAGCAATCGAGCAAGCGTAACGTGAAGCAACAAGCAAAGGAACATCAGCAAAGTAAGGCATGTTTTTCTGTTTCAGCTCCTCACAATCCTCAGGGTTTGCAGTCTTCGGATCAAATGCCTCACGGTTGTCCAAGACCAAACCTTGTTTTAGACAACCCATTCGCCTAGAATGCAGGACTTGCTTAGCAACCACTGGTAAACGAATGGACTGATATTCCTCCATAGCTGATTCCAACTTTTCTCTTCCCCACTTGTCAATGCAGGCCCCTAAAACTGCAGCGTCAAACAGTGACATGTTTGTGCTTCTGACTCCATGAGGAGTTGTGGGGTGAGCAGCGTCTCCAACCAACACAACATTGTCCCAAAACAGTTGTTCTAGAGGATCGCTGTCGTATATCACATTTATGAAAGGCTCTTTTGTTTCCTTAATTAATCTCACAAATGCAGGACCCCAGATCTTCTCTGCCTCTTTGTGCATCTTCTGAATCATGTCATCGCTTACTTTCATGGTCACCGAGTTTCCCTGCTACGTGTTTTTCAAAACGATTGTCAGCTTCAAAGTACTTTTTTTTTAAAAATCATATCCAGTAGATGCATGAGATCACCTTTAGTTCGGGCTCAGGTTGATTTATGTACCAAATCCAATTGAGTTTTTCCCGTGGCAGTTCATATAAACCTACGTGAGTAGCTGAACCCAAGTCGAAGTACAGGCATCTCCCAAGATCAGGATAGGCCTTTCGTATGCTTGTGATGATTTCCGAATTTTCATTTTCTGAAAAATCAAGAACCCCTCTCCATGCACAATAGCCTGCATATCTACAAAGAAACAGACAGATTACAAAATGCATAATCCACACTTTTCCAAAGAACAACGCCATGGAATTTGGTTTAAAACATTTTGCTATAAGATCATCGTGCTAAATGTCATTACATTATAATTTTTTATAACCAAAACTTATGAACTGACCTAAGTTTGAGGTGGGGGAGAAAACTCCTACGAATTGAAGATAGACACCCATCAGCTGCAACAAGCAAATCCCCAACTATCTCAACAGTGTCTTCAGTTTGAAGCACTTTGGCCCTAACTTTGACTGATTTCTTGTCACTGGAGACAGAGAAAGAGCTGAAAAGGTGACCCCAAAGGAATATTTCTGGTGGAAGCGCATTGTAGAGAAGACCGTGGAGGTCGGCCCAATACGCCGCTCTGAAATTGAACTCCTCATCTCTCGTCAGTGTCCAAGTCACCTTCTTCTCACCATCCATTGCTTGGTTCTACATAGAAACAGCCAACGAGAGAGAACCCATCAAGCTAAAGTTAAAATTCAACAAGAAGAAAATAAAGCCAAACGTGAGCTTTGACCTGATCAATTTTGAGAGGTAAAGAGGTGTTGAGGAAAAGTTGGTGTGATTTGATCCATGTGTCAATGAGGGTCCGAGCCAGAGGGTCGAGGGCCAGGCCAGCCCCGGTGGGGCTTCCTGTCGGGGGTGCGCAGGATTTCTCGAGCACAGCCACATCCCAACCTGCTAAAATGAGCGCGTGTGCGCAGGATATTCCCGCTATGCTTCCTCCTACAATTACTGCCTTTGGCCTCTTCTTCTCGTTCATCTTTTCTCAAGCTATTGTTGTTGTTGTTTTTGCTGCTGCTGTTGATGTTGTTGCTTTATTGGGTTCGAGCTTTGGAATTATAACGGGATTTAGAAGAAATTTGATGGCAACTAGAAGACAAGAAGAGTGATTAATGAACACAAAAGGTGCGAACACCACATTAGATGTTAGCCAGAATTTCATAGCTAAAGAACGAAAATTAAAGGGAAAATGGAGATATTTCTTTAAAAATAAAAGTACGGTGTTATGTCTCTTTTAGGCATGAGGGCTCACTTCAAACAAAACATGTGAATCAGTTTCTTTCTCTATGTTTCTATCATTGTAAGCTTAGAATCATTTATGATTTGACATTTGGTTAAACAAATATCACATAATATTAGATCTATTAAACTATCACAAAAAAGGGGCCACCCATAAGGATTTAAGGGATCTTTATTCGAGAGAAAATATTGGAGGCAAAGTCAATAAAAACAATAATTTGAGCCTTTAAGAATGTACGGAAATGTTTGGTTAAGGATAGTATGAACTACAAACTCAGTTATAAATAATATAAAACTCTAGCATGTTATAGTAAAAAAGAAAAAAAGTTACTACAATGTAAAGCTCTCATATGCTACAGTAAAAACGATTTCCACCAATAGTTCTCACCACTAGCCAAACATTCTATAAATTTTATGTCACTTTAATGAGAAGCATTCCTCCAAATTTTCCTTCAAAAAAAGATAAAAATATTCTCTTAACTTATTTTTTAGTTTTGTGAATGTTATGCCTTTCCTTGGTGAAAACTTAATAGTATTTACCACCTCCCTTAATAAATTCAGTAAATTCCTCTATATTTCTCAAAGAATTTAAGTGGAAATTGTAGTAAATGCTAATGATTGTAACAAATGATATATTTTATATTAATTGAAGTAAATAAAATATATTGTAATCTATTAAGGGAAAAAATTTTAAAAATTCAACAAATAACATTTGTTAGAAATATACGGGAAAAAAATAGAGCGAAACAGTGTTGGGAAAGATATGCAAGAGCATTTTAGAAGTTTATTTTATTCCATTTTATTTGCATAAAAAAAACCTATTAATTTTAAGTGTAAATTGTTTAGTTGGTCTCTTAACTATTTAAAAAGCTACTTGTAAGCTTTTTTTTTTTTTTTTTTTTTAGCTTAACCGACCTGAAAATCTCAGAATGGGTACAAAAAGACTAAGACACCTAACGTCCGTTAATTTTCTCCCATTTTTCGGTCACGTGTCGTGCACATAAACATCATTTACTTTGAAAAGACTAAAATATCCCCCATTAAATCTATTACTATTCAAGAAAAAATAAATAACAAATAACCAAAAAAAGCACTCGTCTTCCCCAACTCAGGGAGCAACCACCGTCGGCTGTCCCAATTCAACCCTATTGATCCATGAAAATTCAATCTAAAGTTCAATTATGAAGCTCATGATCTATGAAGAGCATGTAGAAGAAGACCACCACCATAAGAATCTGTAGTAGCCTGAGTTGAATCGGAGACATCAGCGAGTCGAATTTACCTTGTTTCATTTTTCTCCTCTCTCTACAATGTTGCTCTAAAAATCCAGCTTTGGAAACCCAGTACTTTGCTTCAGCTTCAGTGAATCCCTACTGTTCTCAAAATCCTAACCCGAGATTGGAAGCAAAAATGGTGAAGAAGAGAGCTTAAACATGTGATTGAATTCGAAGAGCAAACTCAATTTAGCCCCGGAAATCTGGCCTGGGTGCGACAGGAAGGATGCTGGGGGCTCAGACGGCGATAGGGAGATTGGGTTCGCGGCGGACAAGGTTTTTTCATGGCTAGGAGCTCGAACTCGCGGCACGAGGCTCGAGAGAAGGTTGTTTAGTGACTGGAAGCTCAAACTCGCGGCGGCCTCAACTCGAACACGTGGCAGAGAGGGTAGGTTCGCAACGGTCGCCTTGGCTTGAACTCGTGCAAGACTCTATCGCAGCCTCATCGTCACCGTCTTTAAGCTTCGTGCTCACAGTCGAGAGGTAATAGATGCGTTATTGTTTCCTTCGTGATTCAGATCAATGGTGGATTTTTTTTCCTGCGTGATTTTCAAATTGTGGTGCTGATTGTTTGGTCTGTTTTGGTTTTTTATATTTTTCAGATATGGGATGGTAGTTTTTAGATGAAAATGAGAGGGTTTTGCTTTCAGAGTCTGTATTGTTTTATAGTTGAATTGGGATTATTTACCCTTTAGTTTATATGTTTTGTATTTGTGATTTTGGTGTTCTAGTGATCGATTCAATCTGATTAATTGGGCGGTGGAATATGAGAAGAAGAAGAAGAACAACAACAACAACAAGAGTGGGGATCGGTTGGTGGTGGAATCTGGGCGTCGGTGGTGGGGGGGGGGGGGCGACGGGGTGGGACCATGGTTGGGTTAGTCGGCGCCGGAGGGGATGAGAGGGGGTGGGTTTCTCGAGTATGGGTTTTTTTTTCTTTGTTTTTGTTTTTTTATTTGATTTTTATTTTTTATTTTGTTTTTTTTACGTTTTATAATTTTTAGATTTATTTAGTTTTTTTTATTCAAAATGTAATAAACAATTATTATTTTATTAAAACAAAAATTAGTCACATGCATGCAGTGCACATCGTCGCTAAATTGATGGTCATCAGGTCAATTAGTCCCTTTACACCGGTTTTGGGATTTTAAGGTTAGTTGAGTTAAAAAAAAAAAGGAGAGCCAACGGATAACCATTTAAATAGTTTAAGAATAATTCGAGCAATTTATTCTAATTTTTATAAAAATTATCTATTAATCTTGAGTATTTCTACACTAAGAGCTATCCTTTTTGGTTTTGGAACGGTTATGTTTAATTATATGATTAGATTTTTAACAGTTTAATTTATAAGTGTTTATGTTAAAAATTTATCGTGTATGACATAAAATTGTTTCTTTTTATAAATTTAATTGTCAAGAAAAATAAACAAATAATTGAAACAACAATTTCGACAAGTAGTCTAAAAGGACATCCTTATAGACCTTAGGAAAATCTCCATTTCTTTTTTTTTATTATTTAAATTTAAATTTCTTTAATTAAGAAATTATAGTAAATAACATTGTTTGAAACTTAAAAAAGTAAATAGTATATTTTATAATACTTAAAGTAAATAGCGTATTTATAATGTAAACAATTTATTTATCTCTATATTTACAACATAAATAACCTATATTTACTGTGTAAATAATCTTTATTTAAGTCTAACTTTTGATCTCATCAAAATTATGTGGGATGATAAGAGAAACTTACAATATAAATAACTTTTGTTTAAGACATAAATATACTATTTACTTCGAGGGTTGATAAGACAAATGGTTTAATTATGTTTATTGAATTAAAATATGACTTCGGTTTGTGAATATGCTGTATATGCTCAAAATGTTATCATCGAAATAATTACTATATAACGCAGGATAGTTTTAAAATAGTCTTAATATTGTGTTGAATTTTAATTTCATAACAATAATTTAGTTATGTATTGTAACCTTTTCTTACTTTATTATTTTAAAACATGTTATTTACTTAAAAAAAATTAAAAATATTCTTTTTGAGAAATTGTAGTAAATAACACTTTTGTAAAATTAATTGTTGTAAAGAGCAAGTTTTGAAAAAATTTATAGTAAATAGCTAATTTTTATGGGAATAATTTATTTACACCATTTATTTATAGTGAAAATATTCTTATACATATTTAATAGGTTTAAGGTGCAAATAATTATTTATCCCTTTGTCTATAGTATGAATAATTCTTATTTACATGGTAAATAAGTTATTTATATTGCTATTTACTACATATATTTTTAAAACATGTTATTTACTTCAAAAGTTACAAAAATCTACTATTTTTCTTATTCTTTCATTTTTTTAGTGAAATAGATGGTATACCTTTTTTTAAACTTAGAGGTGGGGGTATTTGGACTCTACATTTTTGAGTAAAGTCAGGTATAGTTTTATTACTAGGCTATGCTTGCAATCACTGGTATACCATTTTTTACTACCCCTATTCTGTTTTATCACTTTCTTCTCTTCCTTTAATCTATACAACTTCTCATAACTAAAAAGGCTAAAGTACTCTTAGATAACACATATTTGTCCAACTTAAACCCAAAATCCTTGAAACAATAGTATCTTTATATTCATGGGATATAATATATTTTAAATTTTCTCATAGATATTGTAAATTTGAAAAACGGTATCATAGAAGTAGTATTTCTCAAATTGATCCTTTATTTGCGAGAAAATTATGTATGCTACAACAATTTTTGATCTCAAATTTGTTTGACGTCACAAAAACTGAAACTTAAAAAACAACTGCCACAAAACTGAAACTTTAAAAAAGCATTGCCACTCAAGAAATAAAAATGTTTATATTATGTTTTTCTTATACAAATGCTATTTTGTATCTCTCTCCTTGCGCGTTTTCTATATCAATTCTGTCTCTCTCTGTATCTTGCTCACCCAAGCCAAATAATCCTCTCTCTTGGTCTCTCCCCTTTTCCCTCCCGATCATGTTGCTCCGGTCGTCGGTGGCACTTGTCTACGATCCTTGCTCCCACGAATGCAGCAATTGAAGGCGCGATAAAAGTGGCTCAAGGAAAGCTCTGGCGAGATTGAAGTTCTCTAACATGGCTTGAGGAAAGCTTCGACGAGATGTACTATTATCAGACTATGGATCTATGGTAGATCTAGAGGTTGCCTTTTAGATTGTGATGAATCTTGACGATGATCGAATATAGTCGAACTTCTATGTTCGAAGTTCATCTCACTTAACCACTCAACTTTCACGATGTTGAAGAGACCTTTCTTCCTCTCCGTTCACATGGATGTCGATGGATTTCCACAAATGTTGTTTAGATCAATACTAACTCAGCTAAGATTGAAGATTCGGTTTGACACCGTCATTTCGTTCTCCTTTACCGCCTTTAGGATCACTAGAGGAGAGAAGGGGAGAGAGAAAAGAAGAAAGAGAAAGATTCATTAATGAGTGTTTGCCGTGGAAGATAGGATCTTGGTCGTGATGCATGATTCTCTCTCTCCTATGTCCAATTGTTGTTGGAGTTCGTTGTGAGATTGTTGTTGTTGTTGTTGTTGTTTTTGCTTTGTTATTTTTTTTACTACTGGCGATGTTGTTTGTGCCCGAGACCAGACGATACCAGTGAAGAGAGAGCGAGAAATAGAGGAAAAAGAAAAAGAGACAAAAAAAGTCCTGCTAGGACATTTTCTAAGTCCCACTGAGACATGTGCCGGAGAGACATCAAAAAATATCTCAAAGCAACATGTGATATATCTAAGAAGGACATAAACTAAGTTTATGGTACAAGGGCTTTTAACAGTTGGTACCATAAATAGAGTTGAGTTTAAAAAGTTGCATTTTATGTGAATCACTCTTTTTTTAACCACTCCCCAAAATAGGCCGAGCTTTGAGTGACGCCCAATTCACCGACCCAAGCCCAAAAGAAATCCACAACTTCGTTTCGCAGACTTTCCGTCGAACAATGCTCGTCGTATAAATTTCACAGATTCACTACTTTCCATAACATTCGATGCCCCTCTCCCTCTCTCTCTCTCTGCGAAACCCTCTGAATCTATTGCACTTTCTCTCTCTATCTCTATCTGTCTGTGTCTCCAATGGGGGCTGGGCGCGAAGTTCAAATCTCGCTGGACGGAGTGAGAGACAAGAACCTCATGCAGCTTAAGAAGCTCAACACCGCCCTCTTCCCCGTCCGCTACAACGACAAGTACTACGCTGATGCCCTCGCCTCGTCCGAATTCACCAAGCTAGGTTCGCATTTCATTTTCCCCCGTCAATTTTGACCAATGCTTATCTTGGTCTGTTTCGTTGCGTGTCTATGGCTTCGTCTGATGATTTTTAGCCTCGTTTTGAGGGTTTGTATTGTTCATTTTGGATGTTGGAATTCTATGTCTGCTATTTTTGTTTGATTTTGCTTACATGATTCTTTAGGAGATCTCTTTTTAAACAATGTTGGTTAATTCTATAGTGAAAAATACGAAGTGGGTATTGAAGATTTTCTAGTATTGGAGGATGATTTTTAAGAGTGAGGTTATAGTAAGTTGGAAACTCGTTTTCTCCAATCAAAACAGTACATAATATTCGTTTTGTTTTGATACGTTACATTGCTGGTGGTATATCTTTTTGGGTCTAAATCGGTGTCTTATTCCTCCCTATTAATATTCTCAAGGTTACAAAATTAGTTATCTGTTTCTTTTTAGAAGATTCGTTGGACTATAGGCTTGGAGAATTCAAGTGGACTGAAGATTCTACCCTGTCTATTTGAACTTTTTCTGGAATACTCTTTTGGGATATCTATATATTCCTATTCCTCAATGAGTTTTTGGTCCTTTATTCAAGTGGGTAGCATTTAGAAATGGGTATTCATATTTCATACCTGAGGTGCGAAAAGTATCTTGTAGTTGCTGTATCTTCAGGAAAGAATTTTCTCTTTATTTTAAAACCTTGCACCTTTATGTGTTTTTTTAATTTGAATAACCAAATTCCAGTTCGAATAGTTTGTGTTTCTAATAGCTATGTTCTCATTTGTTAGTAACCTCTTTTTCTCATTTCAGCGTACTATAGCGATATATGTGTCGGTGCAATAGCATGCCGGCTTGAGAAGAAGGAAGGTGGTTCTGTCCGTGTTTACATAATGACATTGGGAGTTTTAGCACCATATCGCGGGCTAGGCATTGGTAAGAAAACAACTTATCAATTTTCCCAAGTCATTTTTATTATTTGTTTTGTTTGAGAAACCCCAAAATCATATATTGGTTACTAAGAATCAATGCATGAGCCCTCTCAAGTTAGCTTAGCTTCATAGGCTTTATAAGACTTGGCCTGTTGAAGATCATGAAATCAGTTTAATTTTCCCCCAATAATGCAAGTTTTCCTTATCCAAATTCTGTGATTTTCTCAGGTACGACGCTGTTGAGCCATGTTCTTGATCTCTCTTCCAAGCAAAACATTTCTGAAGTTTACTTGCATGTGCAGACAAATAATGAAGATGCCATAAAATTCTATAAGAAATTTGGGTTCGAGATCACAGAAACAATTCAGAACTATTATACGAACATTACCCCTCCGGACTGTTATGTTCTTACCAAAAATATCACTCAAACCCAAAACAAGAAATAATCTATTTCCCGGAGGGGTTACTTCTTGTTGCATTGTCTCCTTAACTTCGTACTTCCTGAGATATACTGGAGTTGTAGTAGCAAATTTTGAGGTTACAAACATGTGAATTGCATCTATTGATAGGCTGAGTTATGATTATTAAACAGGTCATCTGAATTTTTCTTGATCAGATTAGTCTTCTTTTCTACTTTTTTCTCAGTCTCTATTTTATTGAGACCAAATATTGTTCTCTGTATTTCTTCAAGTAAACAGGCATTTTGTGATACGTTTGATAGGGTGTCTGGAATTGTATTGGATCCTAAATGACCGCCTACTGAATACAATGGTCCAATGTATCTTTGTCGGTTAAGCTACAAATGTTTGACACGGCTTACCTTCATACTGCCACGGCTTTTTTCATCGATGGTATAAAACCAGATCTCTTTTATTCATTGCTTCTTTGCCTTCTGATGGAATAACACACTGATCAAGATACAATTTTAAAGCTCTAGCCAAAACAGGAAAAGCGACGCAAATTTACAAAACATCGTGGAATAGTTCAGGTGTGCACGCGAGAGCAAAGAAAGCGTAGCTACCAATTGTGTATTGTGTAGAATTGAATATATAAGTTAATGAGAATTTACAAAGTTTTACCCTATAGATAGAGGAGCCACTATAACAACTTATTAACTATGTACAACTTCCATATTTGACACTGTTGGCTGTTGGAGAACAATTTCATACACGAAAAAAAAAAAACCAAGTCATATCATTATCATATAGCTTTGCATGGACTGTTCAATAGGCCAACCACCAGCAAAAGCGTCTCCGTCGGCCAATAACCATCCCATGAACCACCGACCCTCTACAGGTAACAGAAAACAGAGGATTCACCTCCTCCGTTTCCGCGCACCCCTCCACCGCCACCGCTGCCATGTCTTCTCGTCCTCCTGTATTTCACCTCTCTCTCTTTCTATATATATATCTCCATATTCTAATTGGTTTATCTCTCTCTTCTCAAATTTGACTTTTTTTTTCTTGAATATCATTCTAATTGGAAAAATCTTTCTTATAGTATCGAGGCGGTCGGAACCACCCCCGGAGAAGCTTCTCCGACCGGTCCTACACCGGCGCCAGAAGCCACAACGCCTCCGGCGGTGGCGACTCGCCGTTTCGGCCCGTCGGCTAGGCGCTCGGCCATGGGGAGAGCGGAAGTTTCGGGAACAACTCCGGATTTCATCGCTCTTCTCCAATGCCGGAACGGCCTCCGCAGTTTAATCAGAACCCGCGCTTTAGGCCGCCACCGCCACATTTTCATCAGAACCAGCAGTTCCGACCATGGCGGCCGCAATTCCGTCGTCCTCTGCCGTTTGAACAGAACGAACCGCAGAGGCCTTCGCAGCAATCTCGTCCGCGGCCTCCGGATTATCAAAATTGGGAGTATGCTCAATCGGCACTGCCCTCTACTGGTGGTAATTGCTCTGCTTTGTTGTGCTTGTCGAGTTTCCAGTGGTAACCCGGAATTTTTTTTATTTTTTATTTTTTATTTTTTATTTTTATTTTTCAGAGCGGTTTACGATTCTTTCATATAATTTAATTGCCGACTACGTTGCTCTGGGTTATCGTCATCGAATGGAGCTTTTCAGTCACATTCCTCGTCATATGTTGGACTGGCAATGGAGGAAGAGCAAGATCATGTTTGAGCTCGGATTGTGGTCCACCGACATAATGTGCTTTCAGGTTCACATACAGTCTTAATGAAAGCTTTGTTGAATCATTCTGTGTAGTCTCCAAGACAATGCCATTTAGTACAAGTGCAAAACTTCGATATTGTTTTTTCTGATAGTTTATAGATGTGTAGTGCCGAGTGCGAGGTGATTTTTGTTTCGTGTACCATTTGTTAAGGGAAAACTACACTCGAGTGTGATATGCAGCGTTAGTGTCTATACCTTCATTCAAAAATTATGTGGAAACCACTCGGACATGGTTATTATTTGTGGTATTTGTGCTGAGTTATGTGGATCCTAATCATCATATGGAGTTAGTAAGCCGATCGACCTTTTAGGTATTCTATCTACTTTTGTATTGGTTTCCCCTAATTCTTGTGATACATATATAAGGGACTTTTAGGGCAATCATCATCTGTAGAGAGAAATACAAAGAGGTTAAGAGAGTCATTTTGACTCTGAGAAGGATTGTATTGTGCACTTCTTTATAGGATTATTAATTGCAGCGGCTGAAAGTGGATGCGGGTTTCACATTGAGAGAGTGAAGTACTATAATAGTGTGTCTACTCTGAAAATTTCATCATCTTTTCATTTTTGTTGTTCTCAGATAGTAGGCATTAGGGATTCAAATGTCTAACAACTTGTCTGGAAATGTTATGATGACTCGTTGATGCTTACTCATTTAGAAATATCTTCTACTCAAAATGGAATGTGCGTGCAATATTCTTTTTGATCTTTCTACATAGGGTTGGGCATAACTTTTTGTGCTATTTCTTATTTTTATGTTGTTGTGGAAATATTTTTTTCGTTACTTCTCCTCTTGCAAAATAAATGGATAGTTTTGCAGAAGCATTTCGTGTTCAATATATGTGGCTTGTTTGGGACGGTTTTTCGTTGCATTTCAAAATTTTCTGTATATTCTCTCCTGGCTTCTGATGGTTTATTTGTTTTTTCATTTATCTTTTCAGGGGCTTGATAGATTTCAGGACTTGGAGGAGCAGTTACAACTTCGGGGATACAACGGCATTTGGAAGGTGTGCATAGAACTATTTCTGGTTTTTTAATGTTATGCCATATGGGTCCAAGTCGCATATCTCATCAAAACATACCTCTTTGATCTGTACAATACATTGAGCATGACAATCGTGCATGTACCCCTATTATGATTTTATATGACTTTGGTATTTTTTAGCTTAACTAGGTTGGTGGCATTGTAGTTCCTTTCTTTTGTGAGGGAATTTTTTACCTTAAAAAAATGTAATAAATATGTATTGTGTGATAACATAATTCTGACAATGTTTTGGTTATTGTATACTATATAGAGACAGACTGGAAATCCTCTTGATGGTTGTGCAATATTTTGGCGTGCATCAAGGTAAATTACATATAGAACTTTTCACATGCTCTTGATTTTGGAACGTGGTGAGTTGTATTATAGTGGTAGTTATCACCAAAGGGAGAAACTTATTTTCTGGAAAAGTGATTAGTTGATGTTCACATTTATTTTCCCTCAAGCAAATATCAAAAGATAGCAATCAAGGACATCCACTTCATTATTGCAGCTATACAAGTTTTCATATTTTTTGCTTAGTTGATGTTAAATATAACAGATCTCTCTTAGAACAAAATAGTTAAGTTAGAAATTTGAACTGTAGCATCCTGGCACAAAACATGGCTGCATTGCGTTTAGGACAAGTGATTAGTGATAATGGAATATATCATATCGTTATTTGATAAGAGATAACTGAAACTCAAGCATTAGAATTCCAGAAATGCGGCAAAAGGAAGGAAAATCCATGGACCGACCCCATCGTCTCCACCCTATAGGAACTACGAGATCACCCCAAGGACGCCTTTGGCATCCAGCGGTCACGCCCTATACGTCTTGTTCCCTTGAATTAGATTGAGAGTTGAGGATTTCAGATAGAAAATTGTTTTGTTGCTTAGGTTATGACCATTTGATTATCATTATTCTAGATTCAAGTTGCTCCATGAAGAATCAATTGAGTTCAATAAGTTTGGACTTCGGGATAATGTTTGCTTAGATTTGTGTACTGGAGGTACATCAGATGTAAAGTATTATCTTAAAAGTTTCCACCTCTGTTTTTTTATGATTTTAAAGCATTATTTTCCCTTCTGGGCGTTTGACAGTTGTTGAATCAAAATTATGATGAGAATGCTGCAGTTTTAGCAACAAGGTATGTAGTACTCTCCATATAACTTGCTTTGGTGCATATATTTATTTCATAACTTCAGTTTGAGATTGTTGTAACTTGAATCCGGGTTATTCTAATTACTCAAAATTTTAAGTGAACTTTCCTCTCACATTCTGTCGCTCCCAAGGAATGGAAGAACGGGAAAAGTAAAATAAAGTCTCACACTGTCGTAACTAGAACCAATAGAGATAATGCACATTATGAATGGTCCTTTTTTTAACTTGGCCATTTGAAGAAACTATGGAGGATAATGAATGATAAGAATGCTGTGGAATAGTTATATAGCTGGTTGAGATGTCATTAGAGATATCCATTCACACGGCATGATTTGAAAGATGGTTCTCTGCTCTGTTTTGTGTGTATTATTTTCCGTATTGTCCTTTTATACGTTTATGTTTATGCAACTTATTCTGTATTTATGCTCAAATAAATTAGGGAAAAAGGGTAATATTCTGCATTTGCAGCTCAACAGGTTCTAATAAAGTTGTGGTTTGTAACATTCATGTGCTTTACAACCCTGGAAGAGGAGATATAAAGCTTGGACAGGTATTTTTTTATTAGAGGTTTCTTTTACACATGCTCTTGCTCTTATATTAAATGTTGATAATTAGACATACTTTTTCCCCCTGACTTGGGGTCGATATTTGCGGCTAATTAGTGTTAGATGTCAATTATATTTTTTTCCCTGAAGCAATTTAAGTTCAACTTATATATAGTTCTCTAATCTTGCAGTTTCTTTCTGCTGATAATGACATTGCTTAACGTTTCTGACGACATATTTAGACTGCTTCTATGCAAGCCTGATGATTATATATGCATGCTCACTGTTTATGGCATTTTTTTTAACGTTGAACAGTCATCATGTGTAGTGTTGTTGGTTTACTTTGAGTATGTGAGCATATTCTGTCACCTGCTCCATTAATATTGCTATTTAGTTGTGCACATCGCCATCAGAACAACTACTCTCCATATTAAACTCATTGCCCAGAACTCTCACAGTCTCACATGCACGTATGCTATGTCCTCGCATAAATAATTTTCAGTTCTCCAAGATTAGTTTCTCAGGTACGATTGGGGAATCATATTTGTGGACTCTGTATGTGCCCATGAGCACTTACTGAGTGCTTATTTTTTTAGGCTTTTGGACTGTTTCTTGTTCTGCTCAAATTGTCTCTCAAAAATTGTGCAGCAGAACTCTGGACTGTGTGTGTTTTTTTGATACTGCATACTGCATATTGTCTCTTATATATTGGTTGGGTCTTTATGAGACATGCAGTACGTTCCCCAGCTTGATTCTGGCTTCTATGTTCATGTAAAACCTTTTTCATTGCAATTTGACCTGATAACTTGAGCAAATAGTATATAGAATCCATCTTAAACTTCTAGAACTGCTGAACTTCAATTTTTATTATTATTATTATTTTTTTTTTATTCTTTAATCACCATATATGTGCATATCTTCAAACAGATCAGGACCCTCCTTGCTAGGGCACATTCTGTTTCAAAGATGTGGAATGATGCTCCAGTTGTCCTTTGTAGGGATTTCAATTGTGTCCCAAAGGTTTCCACTTTGACTCGCACTCACTTGAGCTGTTCTTTGGGGGTGTAATGTTCTCGTTTCATGGCATGTTTCTTTCTAATGCTACTTTTATGCCAGTGTTGACAGTTTCGTTTCTTTTTTCCCCCCTCTTTCCCTGTGCCAGAGTGCACTATACAACTATATTTCGCAACAGAAGGAAAACTTATGTCTACTTCCACGTGTGAAGATCAAACAGTTTTTGAATCATAAACTAAATCATTATCATTCTTTGCAATTAGATTTTTCTGGCCTTCATAGAGATAAGCTGTCAGGAAAAGCTTCTGCTGAAATTGGTGCTAAAAGGACGTATAATCCTATTCCTGGGTAGGTTTTGTACGAGTCAAATACTGAATATTAATCTTGTGACTACAGTTGGATTTTGGAGATAAGCTCTGAATTCTGAGATGAAAGCTTGTCAAACAATTGCAGCATAAAGTCGGGTGATAATTTAACTCTAGCTCAAACGGTGTTACAACACAGAGAAGATGGCATCAAGCAGAAGGAATCATCCCTTCGACACAGAGAAGCCATATAATGTAGATAGCCATCTAGAAAATGTTCCCTCCGTGGAAAGCTTCTCCCAGCCTCAATCTGGCAGTGCTCTTAATGCTTCTGATACGTCAAGCACAGGCGTTAAATGTGCAAAGGATGGTGATGAAGTGAAAGAAGAAACTGAAGAGATTTCTGGAAATGACCCTAGCGATAGAAATAGATCAACTTGCTGTGTTGAAGGTGCTGAATAGAAGCAAAGACATAAGTACGCCTGAAGGCGAAGGTAGCACTTCCACTGGTCATTTTGATGGTGAAACAGTATTGTCTCATCCCAAAGAGGTTCGTTCTGATGCAACAGAGATGGGCAGAGAAGAAAAAATCAATAATTCAAATCTCAGATTTACTAGGAACCCTGATAAAAAAATTCATTTGGATGAGGAAAGCATGGACTGCTCCTCCGAGCAAATTTCCAGTGACGAGCAAGCTGCCTTCTTAGGCCCAAGTCAAGCTCACTGGTCATCCGCATCTATTAGCATTGAAGTGCAAGAGAAATTTGACCATTTATTTTTTAGTGACGTAGATAAAGCAGTAGCTGAAGAAGGAAACGTAGTAGAAGATAGCACTACCTTTTTATCTGCGTTACACGACATTGAAGATGTTTCTCCTTGTGACCCTGATCAATTGCCACCATCAGGTTCAGTGAAATCTGATCCGTCGAAGCGTCTTGCTTCTGCTCTCCTCAACCTATTACCACAATCTCCAAATTTGGATCCAGAGCCTCTTGTTTTGGGGAAAAGCTTTTATGGCCCATCATCGTGGTCTCCAGAACACATCGAAATTGCAACGGGCAATGCAAACTGTACTTCTTTAGAACATCCTCTGAAGCTTAGAAGCACATATACCAAAGTTGAGGTAAATCATTTCAGCAATTTTTCAGGGCATAGATTAGAGATTTACCATATTTCGTTAGTTAGAAAAATAAAAGAACCACTTTTGCATCGTTGCAGGATAAGTTGGTCATTAGAGACTCAAATGGAGAGCCTCTTCTAACTAGTTATAATAGGTGCTGGGGACAGTTGATTACATTTGGTAACTGCTCGATGATATGCTTTTTCTGGTCTGCTTTTCTGTCAAATTCTGGATATTATATTTTTCTGAATTCATGCATCGTCAAAGGAGAACAGAAACACATCTAATGAAGCATTGCACGTTCTTGATTGTATCCAGGCGTTCTGAAGGTTTGCAGACTGTCAGGGTGCTTGCTCCAACACCAAAGCATGTCATGCAAACAACTTCTGGATTCCCAACAAAAGTATAACCTTTACTTTTAGAATACTACAATAACAAAAGAAAAACGTGAGTTCTTTTCAATGTATTGAGACCCGGGTTCGAGTCCCATGGACACAATTGAAAAATAATAATAACAATGATGAAAAAAGGTAAGGTCCACAAATATTGATGAACTGTGGAAAATTAACCATGATTGAAAAAAATACTCAAAACGTGACTTCTTCTTGTCTCACGATTGATTTACTAAATGCTAAACTTTTTAAAATATGTATGCTTGTTCCTTTTCCAATAACCTTTAATTAATGGAATAATGACAAAAATTTCCCTAGAGTAATTGAAACACGATAATCTGTCCTTTGTTTTTAGAAATGTTTAGATTTTCCTTCTGTTTTTTAATCGGACAAAATTAACCACGTGACCGACTAGAAAAATGCAATTAGAAATGGTGCTTCTATAAGAGAGGTCTTAAAGACAGTAGTTTGGATTTTTAATTTTTTTGACATTTGAGAATAATTAATTTTGATTTTTTTTGGGAAGTCGTATTCTTGATGATACCCAAGAGTCTTGACAAAGTTGTTCTTAAAATCAAGCAAGCAAAGTTTCTTTTATATATGGCACTAAAAGTTTTTTCTCGCACTTATAGGTCACTTGACAAAGTTGGTTAGGATCAATTTTTTGGTTGGAGAATAATGTAAAGATCTCACATGTTATAGTAAAAGGTAAAAAGTTGCTATAGTGTTTTGAATGAAAAAGTTGATTCTAACCAACTTTGTTAAAGTTTTATTTAATTAAAGTCGACATTAGAGTTGAATTGTGTGATTAAAAAACTCAAAAGATAATCTCAATATTTTTGAAACCCTCAAATGTGTGAATTAGTTTGCTAGAGAAGCTTTTCGAGCCTTGTAATATAACTGAAATGACTGTACTAAAGTATCGAACACAATTTACACATGATAAATTGTTGAATTTTGATCGAACATACAAATTAGTTTCTTAGAAGAATAGCTTTGCAAGCCTTATTGTTTAACCAACAGAACCGTACTAAAGTTCTAAAAACAGGGTAATCTCAAGCTTTTAAAAAATGATAACTTGTTGAATTTTATCAAGCGTAAGAATTAGTTTGCTCAGAGAATAACTTTTCAAGCCTCATATTTTAGGTTCATCTCCGGTGTGAATAGATAAGGCACGTTTTCAAACTATTAAATTGGATCAAAATTTTATTTTTATTTAAATATAAAAGCCAAAAAATAAATACCTATTGATTATTTATTCTTTAGCACCCATAGAGAATCTCCTATACTACAACCGACAGATCTGTACCGAAGTACCAAACGCATGGGTAATCTCAATATTTTAAAAAATAAATGATAAATTGTTGAATAATTTGATCATACAAATGAATTAGTTTGCCAGAAACATAGCTTTTCGAGCCTTGCACTTGAACTGACCGAACTGTCTATTTCAATCAAACTACAGCAAAATACTTCAGTACAGCTCCTAATCCTGTCTCATCCATTGCTTTGCAGAAATGGGGTAGCGATCATATCGCGTTGGCTTCTGAATTGGCGTTTGTGAAAAGATGGAGACTAAGCATAATTCTGCTCACCAGCTGAACTTTTTTCATGTTTCGACATTTCCAAAGAGGAATTTTTGCTCTCATTCTAAGAATGTCTACAAGTTATCTTCCCACAGTTCGAGGTCATTCGCAGTCATTTAGCCAGTTCCTTCTGTAGGTATCTCGCTACTCATTCTGTACTGTTCTTTAGAGTTCACAATTTCAGTAGTATTATTATCTCATGTAATCTTTCGATATTGACGTGGAGGAATATATTCGTTAGTTCCAATGTTACATAGTTACCGGATTTTCTAGTATCATACTTCTTGTCACGTAATTTCACAGGCGGATTTTCTAGTATCTATTGGGTACAATTTGATTAGACTTAAATTATCCACAAGCTCAGACAGCCAATATAGTGATTCAGGTCGAATAGATTCAGTTGAGTCAATCCCAATATAGTGATTCGGGTCGAATAGATTCAGTTGAGTCAATCGACATGGGAAGTACAAGACATGGGAAGTACGAATCGAATTTATTTCATTCGATCGGCACGATCTTGCTTGTGTACATATTGAATCGATCGTTGAAGGTAAATCAGACTTCTCTTTTAAGTGTCCGACCGGATCGATCGTCATGAGTTGACAGTTATTAGCATGAACTAGTGGTTAGTTACACAGTTGATCAAGAACCGGAACGTGGAGAAAGCACGATTCTTATAGCAGATTACAAGTCGCCACGTGTCTCACTATAGCGGTTACCTACAACACACCGCTCCACTTCGTCAGACGGTTGGATGTGGCATCTCATCCTTGCTCTATATAAAGGGATAACTTCCTTGTGGTGGGGGATAGAAAAATGCATACAGAAACTCAACTAAAATCATTTCTCATCCTTTGTCTTGTAATTTGTACTCAAAATTCATATTCTAGTGAAGAATAGTGGACGTAGCTCTTTTAATAAAATGAACCACCATAAAACATTCTTATTTTTATAGTATTTTTTTATTCTGTTTATTGCGCTTTAATCTTGCACATTTACTTAAGAGCTAATAGGTCTAATTAATGGTGATTTGAGGGCCCAAATTCTTTAAACAAAGTTCTAACGATCCAAATCAATATTTTCATACTTGATTGTAGATCCACCGTCTACAATATCCTACCTCTTGTCACTTATTTCATAGGCCTGTAATTTTTTTAGAAGAGAATAACAATCGTTGCACTTGCAGGTAATTTCTTTCCCCCTAATCCATGGAAAAATGATCCTCTATGAATGCCCACCCATTTAGCGAGTTTTCAATTAAATCTCACTTTTTTGACATATCGAACTGAGGATGCGATTTTTTCTTAAATTAAAAACAGATTTTTTTGGTAAAAATTGAAAAAATAAATAGATATTTATTTTTCAACCATTATATTTAAAAAAAAAAAAAAGATTTTGACTAATGAAATGGTCAAAAATTAAGCGGAAGAAAAATAGTAAAAAAATTTAGCTTCTCGAACAAATGTGCGTCATCAAAGAGAACCTTTTTCTAAGCTAAGCGAGAAGACATCGATTCGAAATGTTCTTGTTTGCTTTCTCTGACGAAGTGTGGGCCATGCAGGTATCTGTGGAGAGTACACAAGCGCAGTCATGTCATTAGAATCCTGCTGGGGCCACTTTGCTTTGTATTGATGGGTCCCCCTCTTCCTCCAGTGTGTGGCATTAAAAAAAAAAGGTCCGTCATAATTGTCCTGTTAAATTATATGTTCGATCAATGAAGGATGAATCTTCTGCATTAGTACGCATAACCAACAATAATCATCTTTACTCATCAGCCATTTGTCCCCCTTACAAATTTCTTTCTTCTAATCATGGAGGGTTTGTATCTATGACTTCCGGCATATCATACGCCGGAGATGGAAAAGTATATGACTCGCTTCACAGCCAAAAAAGAAAAAGGGGATTTTTCGGTGGGAGCCTCGATGGATGTTTTTGTTTGGTTCCCAATCCTACCAGAGAAATTGCAAAAGAAAAAAGGAAAAAATAAGATGCCATGATTCGTTTCTTACCTACCCATTATGAACTTTTTGACATACCATTGAGTTAATTTTTTGACATGAGACATGCAGTTAAAAATGAAGAATTTAAACTTCTAGGGTTGGTTTGGTTTGTTGGTTTGAGATGTGGTGGTTTAAATTTTTTTTGTTTGAATGAAAAGTTTGAAAAGTGTAGTTTGAACTTATATTCTAAGCTAACATTTGGATAAAGTTCATTTCAGGTTTGAAAATTGAATAAAGTTTGAAATTGTGTTTAAATATCTATTAAGAAAATAAAATTTTGAATGTAGTAAGAAAAATGAGTTCAAAACTGAACCCAAAACACAGTTCAAATGAGTTTAAAAACCTTTTGAATATGAAATTTAGTCCTTTTTGAGTTCAATACAAGTCTTTTGAGGGTTGAAAACATGCCTCAATTTTTTCTTCCAAACACCTCCTCAAACGAAAAAAGAAGGAGAGATTTAGGCCATTATTAATTGCAAATAAAAATAACAGACCAAAATGTAATAGTGTTTAGTAAATATTTCACTTCTAAAATAATGTAGAAAGAAACACAAAGCAACAGGGAGAGAACAAAAAACAAAATGAAAAGAAAAAGAAGAAAAAGAAGACGAGGGTGAAAAATTAAAATTCAAGTGTTTAAAAAGAACACGTGATTTTAAAAATGTTATGTACTTAAATATTTTTAAAAGTATGTTATTTACTTATATTAAGAATTAAAAAGGTACTATTTGATGCAAATTTTCAATGAAAAATTGAGAGTTTGAAAACAATGAACCATTGAAACTAACGGGTATTCAAAGTAGGTTGAATATAGCTTATTAAGGGCATTTGGGAGCCTTTGGTTTGAACTAATTATTTTGAATTAATTGATTAAAAATATTATAGCATATAAAAGCTTTATAACGTAACATTTTTATTTTTAACACTATAACATATAGGAGTTTTATAATATAACAACCAAAACTTTTAGTAAGGATAATTTTGTCTATGTATGTCTAAGTACCTAGCCTGGAGAATATGTGGTAAAGAGCACATTTTATGAACTGCCGGTAGTGTTCAATCCAACGGTAGAGAAGAGAGATCTAGAGAGTTGAATGGTTAAGGGAACTAGGTCTTTAATAAGTGTAGTTGGAACGGTTGCATGTGATCTCTTTCTTTTTCCTTTTTAAAATCAGTTTAAAGCTGCAGTGTACAGTAAAAGAAGATAAAACTGTTAACCAAATAAGCAAGGAAGTGGGGTAAATTAATGGGATTTAAGCCTGGCCGGTTTAAGAGCTGTCTTAAAGTAAATGACCACATTTCTCCTAAATTAGTCAAATAACCCTAAAAAAAATAGTTAAATAGCTGATTACAAGTTATTTATTATTATTATTATTTTGAAATTTGAGTGGAGCGATTACAAGTTATTAAGAGGTTTCTCATACTGGTGTCGGACGCTCACCATTCGATAAGGCTATCCAACACCGATGATGCGTCCTTCAGTCGTGGACCAACCTGGCTAAAACAAGACAACAAAAATCAAGCATTAACAAGGCAAAAAGGAAGAGGACTGAAAATAAATTTGTTTCGTTTTGTTTACGAGGCGGGTCTCTAGAGGAAGAGGACGGTTCACAGGGGCTTTTTTTATTTGTTTTTAAGACGGACACAATCTTTCACCCTCTGTAGCCGTATGTACATGGGCATCTGTGCATCTGTGCATCTTTGCAAACATGGTCGTTGGATTCAATCGAGGTGGCCCAAAACAGCACTACCAGCAGTGTACCAGAGACGCAGGTTACCACAGATTCTCCCTTCTTTTTTTTTATATTGAAAGCACTTTTTAAATCAATGCATTCATAAATATAAATATTGAGAAATGTGACAAAGAACGAAATTCTCAGTCGAGGTACCATTAACCATCCCATCACTATTAATAAAGCAACCTGTTTGTTGAAAGAAATAAGCAAGTTGAATTATCAGGAAAGTGGGGAGTGTTCTTCGAACAATGGAAACAAAGAAAGCAAGCTGCCATGCTTGGCAACACTTCAACGTTTATGCTGTTCTGCGTGTATTACATGGGAGAGTTTTAGGCTATAATATTATTATATTATTTATGGTTAAAAGTTTTATGGTAAAAACTATTTTTTTTACATACCTTTTTTATTTATTGAAATCTACTTTAATTTCTCAAAAGAAATGATAAAAATTGGTGCATATTTTCTTAACAAACATCTGGACATTTATATTCCATCCACTTGTTTTATTTTTATAAATGGAAAAATTGGAGCACGGCCAAGCAACTGAGTAAAAATTACATCAGGCAACAGGTTTTTTTTTTTTTAATGGCAGGACTGAAATTTAGCAAAATTTTCAGAATATGTGACAATCGTCAATCCCTTGATGCAAGAAGGCCAAGACAAGGTAAGCTAAGAAAGGACTGCAGTCTCACATCTTTTAGAGAAGGTTATAAGCGATATTTTAAAATAAAGATGACATCTTCTAATAGTATCATGCAATCGTGTAGATTTAAGCTCAAAGCAGAATCACAATGAATGTTTTTTTATATTTGATAGAGTAGTTGAAACTAAAAATATGGTTTTAAAACTGTAGCATATGAGAGCTTTAGGTTATAGAATTTACTTTGTAACCGTTGAAAACTTTGCACTCTTTATTGATAGGAACAGGCAGCCAAACAGGCTATAAAACGAATTAGGAAGGGTGGATTGGTGCCCACCATGTGAACAATGTTTGTTGCTTTTGGCCTGCTTAAAGCAAGGCCTTCCATGTGCTGGCAGTCCAATTTGGTGTTTCTTGTGGGACGCTGACTTGTCAATGCTGGGAATGGGAAGCCCCTCTTCCCTTTACTTGTAGCTGCATCAGAATCATTAGAGTGGACCAGCTCGCTAAACAACATATGCATGTCTGCTACAATCAAACCTGTTTCAAAATTGTTTCTCCCCTCTCTTTGCCCGTCTCTCTCTATGCTATATATATATATATATATATGTATTATATATATAGTGACTATTATTAGTGTGTTGGGCACAGTTCACGCGAGTTTTTGTCGGATTTGTCAACACAGGTCAGTTTTGTTCATCTGGGCCCTTCTCAAACTCACCTTAAAATACACTATTGCAATGCTTATTCAATTCCTTTTTTTTTTTTTTGTTACTATTGATTTGTAAAAGAAACGCCTGTGAATACTTTTTATGGATAGATGTCATAGAAAGTTTGTGTTGCCCGGTTGTTTTACTTTTTACTAATGATGGGTCATTCGTTTTGCAGGAGTGTGTTAGGTCTTCGGTTTGCATTTTCTGTTTCTTCGCTCGTGGGAAACTGATCTTATTTGACTCCCATTTTTTTTCACCAAACTTCATTTTTCCCGAGGCAAAAACTTCCCATTTTTTTGCTAAAACCAAACCACAATGGAGTGACTTTATCAAACACCCACATAACAGATTCATATTTCTGATGCCAAATTTCATTTAAAAGCTGTGTTTTTTTTAAGAGAATTTGATCTCTTTTGACACAACCCATCTTCCCAAATTCCATTAGAAATGTCGGACTCCAATGCCAAGAAGCGTCTAATCTCTCTATCTTCATCATCAGGAAAGCTTCATCCTGATTACCAGCAATCAGTGAAGTTGAAATACGTTAAGCTTGGCTACCATTACCTCATTACTCATGGAATGTACTTTTTCCTTGCGCCTCTTCTCATCGGATTCATTGCTCAACTCTCTGCATTATCACTCGAAGATCTCCAAAACCTCTGGGACCATCTTAGATACAACCTCATCTCCGTTGTCCTCTGCTCAATGCTTTTAGTCTTCCTGTCCACCCTTTACTTCCTCACCCGCCCCCGCCCTGTTTACCTCGTTAATTTCGCATGTTACAAGCCTGAGGATGCCAGGAAATGCACGAGGCAAATGTTCATGGAGCGTTCTCGTTTGACAGGGACATTCACCGAGGAAAACGTGGAATTTCAGCGCAAGATTCTCGAGAGGTCGGGGCTAGGGGAGTCCACGTATCTCCCTGAGGCCGTCCTTAGAGTTCCTCCGAGCCCGTGCCTGGCGGAGGCCAGGAAAGAAGCCGAGATGGTGATGTTCGGTGCCCTTGATGAGCTATTCGAGAAGACTCGTGTGAAACCGAAAGACATCGGGATTTTGATTGTGAACTGTAGCTTGTTTAACCCAACACCTTCATTGTCTGCCATGGTTATCAATCATTTCAAGCTTAGAGGGAATGTGATTAGTTATAATCTAGGTGGGATGGGGTGTAGTGCCGGTTTGATCTCCATTGACCTTGCCAAAGACCTTCTTCAAGTCCACCCCAATTCCTATGCTTTGGTCATCAGCATGGAGAACATCACTTTGAATTGGTACTTGGGCAATGACAGATCAATGCTTGTCTCGAATTGCTTGTTTAGAATGGGAGGTGCCGCTATTCTGCTCTCCAACAAGTGGTCTGATAAAAGGCGATCCAAGCACCAATTAGTCCACACCGTCCGAACACACAAGGGCGCCGACGACAAGTGCTACTCTTGCGTTATGCAAAGAGAGGACGGCGACAGGAAGATCGGAGTTTCTTTGTCTAAAGATCTCATGGCTGTCGCCGGGGATGCATTAAAGACCAACATCACAACTCTAGGCCCTCTGGTGCTGCCAATGTCTGAGCAGTTGCTCTTCTTCGTCACGATCATCGCGAAGAGGCTGTTCAAGATGAAGTTGAAGCCTTACATCCCAGATTTCAAGATGGCTTTCGATCATTTCTGTATCCACGCTGGGGGAAGGGCGGTGTTGGATGAATTGCAGAAGAACCTGCAGCTTTTGGATTGGCATATGGAGCCTTCGAGGATGACACTTCACAGGTTTGGAAACACTTCTAGCAGTTCTCTATGGTATGAATTGGCCTATACAGAAGCAAAGGGAAGGATAAGGAAGGGTGACAGGACATGGCAGATTGCATTTGGTGCTGGATTCAAGTGCAACAGCGCCGTTTGGAAGGCTCTGAGGGCCGTGAATCCGGTCGAGGAGAGAAATCCATGGATGGACGAGATCCACTTGTTCCCAGTTGAGGTTCCAAAGATTTCGGCACTGAAAGGTTAAGAAGAAAGAGCAGTTTCTCTTTTAGTCCTTGTGTTCAAAGGTAGGAGTTATGTACTTTGTCTTCTGTTCATCTTCTTCTTTTTTCTTTTTTTTTTTTGGTCTGCTATTGGACTTGTTCTAGTTTGTGGGAAAATCTTCTGTTTCCTTTTTGTGGAGCTTTAGCGTATGGGGTCATACGATGTTCCTTTTTAAGAGTTTCAAGGCATTTACCTGGGATAACATAATTGAAGAAAGGAGATTCAACTCTTGTAAATCTCATTTTCTTCTTGGATTCAGCAAAATGGAAGTCAATTGATCATTTTCATATGCTAATGAAGCATAAACATGAACAGCTGGTTTCATTTAGTCCAATTCTCTTGTATTTCTTGTGGCTTCTCCTACTCTTTAAGCTTTACGCTTATCTTTTTTTTCCCTTTATTTGGTAGGGAACTTTTTTTTTTAATCTCTTTTGGGCAAATTCTTTTGACTTTCGAAAGGATAAAAGCCCTAATTTTAATTGTTAGGATTGTCTCTAAAGATCTCCTTAAATTATGGCACTAATGTTATTTTTTATCAAATTTCAAAAATAATATTAAATTTCAAAAAGTTTTAGTGAGTTTTCCTTAACTTTGAAACGTCTGTCAAAATGCTCATTCAGTCACAATTCCATCAATTTTTGTTAATAATACTTAGTTTACAATAATTAAGATTTCTACTTTAAGTTTACATCCTAATATTATAAATTTAATATCACATCTCAAAAAATAATATAGTTGTGAAGGAAGAGGGATCTTTCGCAAATGTCTCAAATTTCCAAGAGAGTGAATGGTATATTTTGAAGCTTGCAGGGGCAAAGTGATGTAATCTAGAGGACAATTTTAAAAATAATCCTTATAGCATAAGGCTATTAGCGTAAAATCACTTGTAAATTATTGAAAAAATTTAATCATAGTTATATCGAAGTGATGGAGATGAATAACTAGTTAGTTTTCATAAACTAATTGACATATTATAAACCCCGATACTAGTATCAAAAGAGCATAACTAATATGGGCATCTAGGAGCCGAGCTCCACCCTCTTTCATGGGGTGGGTCCCACCAAATTTCATGAAGTTGTGAAGACCACCGAGGGCACAAAGCTCAAGTTCCTCGATGCCCTTAAGCATTTTTCATTTTTGGCATTGTTGAGGGTAAGCTCGGCGCTTCTGCCAAGAACACTAACTTTGGTGGTTGGCTAATAAGCTCGGCAGAACCACCAGAAAGCTTGCTGTCGGCCCCCGATGCTTTATACTTCTTCCCGAGGTGCCTTTCAGGCATCCAAGGCTGCGCCCTAAGAAGACTGCCACATCGGAATGTACAGTAGCTCGGATCGGACCAACATTACTCGCAGGCAGGCTGCTACTTGCCATTATAGGCCAACACAAGGCAGATACTTTGCCGTCCGATAGAGTCCAATCCATTGGACGATGGACGCGACACTTGTTATCTACTGCTTGACACACCTCGATGTGACACCCGAGTTGTGGGCAAAACCCACCTTACACCCGATCCAAGTGGTGGCCTATAAATAGGATGCATTTATAGCATTCTAGAGAGAGACTTCTTCTACACACCTAACTAGCTACCGACCTCTACCGAGCAATACCTGCCTCGAGCATCGGAGAGCCCTTGTCTATTGACTAACTCTACTATCTTCTCCGAAGCGTCCCTCCTCTTGCAGGTGTGCATTTCCGGGAAGAGGCGAGTCCAAGGAGAGGTCAGACAGTGCACAACCGCATGTGGGTGTTGATCCGACGTCGGACCTCGGTAAGCATCAACATTTTGGCACTAGAAGGAGGGAACCTACGCCTTCATCTAAAATTCAGCTACATTATCTCTAACACCCGAAATGACGACTCGAGGCAACGCCAGAGACAAGACAGCCCGACAGGAGGGGTTGGGCAACGCGAGAAATAGGCAACCAAACATAGGCCAGCCTAGAGGCCATCCCCGGACCGCGAGGTCCCGGTCCGGGGGGCAAGGGAGCACAGCCAGGGCTGAGCCAGTAGATGCCCCGGCCATCCAAGATCCGATCCGGGAACTTAAAGACGCAGCACGGATCCTGACTCAACAACTCGCGCAGCAGGCTCAGCGTCAAGCTGCACCAGCTCTGCCGCCCTCGGCCCAAGTTGACCAAGCTAGAGGTCGGGTAGAGCGAAGTGCGGCCGACCTCGAAGAAGCCCAATCTGAGCAGTCTGCAGGATCCTCCCTAGGAGTCTCAGCTAATAATAGGTTGGTTCAGGAACGCCGTCTTGGACGCCAAGCGGCTCATGTTCCATCACCACAAGGTTCCCGAGCCTCGGTATTTGACCGGCTCGGGTCTCAAGGAGCAAACAGGAACCGCCAACCTGGAGCTGGAGGCCGTGTTGAGCTCGGAGTACCCTACAGGGTCGAACTGCCCGAAGACACCAATTGCCGCCAGTTTCAGGCGCTGCAGCGCCAAATCGACGAGATCCAAAACTGCAGATTTGGCCTAGATGAGACAGGAGCTCAGGACCCACCTTTCCCGGATAACATAATGCGGGCGCCTATGCCGCCGAAGTTCAAGGTGCCACAAATTAAGTCCTATGATGGGACCACGGATGCTGATGAATATGTCGAACTCTTCCAGGGGCACATGCTATTACAGAACGCCAGCGACGCGACGATGTGTAAAGCCTTTTCACTCACTCTTACAGGCCCTGCCCGACAGTGGTTTCGGCGACTTGAGCCCGGTCAATTTCTTCTATTCGGCAGTTGGCCGACGCCTTCTCCTCAGCATTTTCCATGACCAAAACGCGGAGGAAAGAAATAACATACATGTATGCTGTTAAGCAGGGGGAGGGCAGCGTCAGGGATTATATTAATCGGTTTACCCGGGCAGCTCTTGAGGTCAAGAAAGTCGAAGATGAGACCCTCAAACACATTTTTGTCGGGGGTCTTCAAGACAAAAAGCTGACCTGGTTCCTGGCCTTTGAGCAGCTTAGCACGTTTTTTCAAATGCTCGGGTATGCTCAGAGACACGCAGACGCCGCCGAGTACATGAAAAGCCACCGGAAAGAGGCTGACCTGAGCGGGATAAAGAAAGATAAGAAGCATAAGAAGACGCAGGAGCAGAGCAGCGCCGAGCATAGTAAGAAGCAGAAGAAAGAGAAATCTGAGAAGCCAAAGGGGCCGACCAGTAAGTTTCAAAGCTACACACTATTGGTGGCGACCATCGACGAGGTGCTCGTCCAGGTTAGTGGCAAAAATTTGCTAACACCACCACCCAAGCTCCGAGGGAGCAAGGTGAAGCGAAATCAGTCAAAGTTTTACGAGTTCCATAAGGATGTGGTGCACAATACTCAGGAATGCATCCAGTTGAAGGACCAGATTGAAAGACTGGTCCGAGAAGGTCATTTACAAGAATTTGTGGAGCAGGTTATAACACCGAGGTCCACCACGAGAAGGAACAATTCATTGGGCTGAGACGTACAGAACCGACCTAGGACCGACGGTGGGAATGCCTCGGATCCCCCGAATATTGTTCACACGATATTCGACGGGCCTGTTACCGGGGACACGTCGAGTGGGCGGCGATCTTACGTCAGAGAAGCTCGACGGATCGAGCGGGGTGAATTCATAAACATGTCCGAGCACATCAACAAGATATGCCGTCAAGAAGACACCCCGATCACATTCACCGAGGAGGAAGCAGATCGACTGATGCACCCCCACAACGATGCCCTGGTATGCGAACTGCCCATCGCCAACAATGTAGTACGGTGTGTTTTAATCGACAACGGCAGTTCAGCCGACATCCTCTTCAAACAGGCTTTTGACAGACTAAAGATAAGCGACGCCCCCTTAGTCCCAGTCCGGACCCCGCTTTATGGCTTCGTGGGGGAATGCGTCCGAGCAACCGAGAAGGTCAGTTTGCCAGTGACTTTTGGGGAAGGAGCCGCTAGGATCACTCGGGTAGTTGACTTTTTAGTTGTCGACAAACCCTCCCAGTACAATATCATCATCGACCGGCCAACGCTGAACGGCTTGAAGGCCATTGTGTCAACATACCATCTGGCCATGAAATTCCCTGCCGACGGCGGTGTTGGAGTGATACACTCATCCTAGGTAGACTCCCGGACTTGTTACGCTAGTGCTGTACGAGCAGCCTCAGCCCTGCACAATGGCGTCCTGGCCGTCTACTCGATAGACGAGACCGATCTCCCTGCCGACCTGGCGCCGAAGATGTTGGCAGACCTGGACCCCAGGTTACCCGAGGAAGAGGTAAGAGCCACCCCGGTCGAATACCTAGTGCCGTTCTCCCTAGACCCTGAAAGGCCTGAACGCACAGTCCAACTCGGATCACAGCTGCGACCTGAGATCCGGGCTGACCTGGAAAGGCTTCTTTCTGAGTATCGTGATGTTTTCGCGTGGTCCCATGAGGACATGCCCGGTATTGACCTGAGCATTATTAGCCATCAGCTTAACGTCCAACCTGGCCACAGGCCAATGATACAAAAGTGAAGGGCCTTTAACCCGGAGAGGTACGCTGCAATCAACGACGAAGTCCAGAAACTCCTCAAGGCTAGGTTCATCAGAGAAGTAAAATACCCAGAATGGTTAGCAAACGTCGTCCTTTGTCAAAAAGGCGAAAGGCAAGTGGCGGGTCTGCATTAACTATACCGATCTCAACAAGGTCTGCCCGAAAGATTGCTTTCCACTTCCTCGGATAGATCAGCTCGTCGACGCCACTGCCCGCCACGAGCTTCTAAGCTTTATGGATGCGTACTCCGGATACAATCAGATAAGGATGGCCGAGGAAGACCAAGTCAAAATTGCCTTTGTTACTGACCAGGGCTTATACTACTACGTTGTGATGCCTTTCGGCCTGAAGAACGTCGAAGCTACTTACCAGCGCCTCGTCAACAAGATGTTTGCTCGGTTGATCGGGAAAACTATGGAGGTCTACGTGGACGACATGCTAGTAAAATCTATCCAAGCAAAAGACCACATGGCCGACATCCGAGCTAGCTTCAACATTCTCCGAGAATATGGGATGAAACTAACCCGACGAAATACACTTTCGGCGTCAGCTTGGGCAAATTCCTCGAGTTTTTGGCCAATCAACGGGGAATCGAGGTCAACCCGACGAAAGCCCAAGCAATTATCGACATGCATTCTCCTCGGACAGCAAAGGACGTACAACGGCTCACTGGCATGGTGACAGCCCTATCAAGGTTTGTCTCCCGGGCTACCGACAAGTGCCACCTTTTTTCAAGGCACTTAAGGGGAGGTTTGAGTGGAGCAAGGAGTGTGAAAAAGCTTTTCAAAGCTTGAAAACTTATTTGGCTACACCCCCGCTCCTGTCCAAATCTCTACCCGGCGAAGCTTTAATCGCCTATTTAGCCGTGTCAGAGAAAGCTGTCAACTCAGTCTTGGTACGAGACGATGACAGGAATCCAAAGACCCATTTATTATACCAGCCACGCATTTCAAGGCGTCAAGGAGCGATACCCACCACTGGAGAAGCTGGCTTTCGCCTCAATAACATCGGTCCAGAAGTTGCGGCCATATTACCAAGGCCATACCATCAATGTCCCGACCAAGTTTCCTCTTCGGCAGGTTTTTCAGAGTCTGGAGATATCAGGCAGAATGGTCAAGTGATCGGTTGAACTCGGCCAATACGACGTGCATTTCGTGCCGAGGACGACCATAAAAGCTCAAGTCCTAGCGAATTTTATTGCCGAATTCATGGATGCCGGTAAGGCGACTCCATAAGTTGAGAAGTCACCCATTGAAGAGCCCGATACACCTGACTACAGTGAGGGCAACCTTTCCCCAGAGCCGGACTGGGAACTGCACGTCGATGGCTCTACCTGCGTCGACGGATCGGGGGCCGGATTGATTTTAACAAGCCCGGACGGGAATAAGGTCATCTATGCCCTCCGGTTCGACTTCAAGGCCTCTGACAATGAGGCAGAATATGAAGCCCTACTGGCTGGACTTTGAATCTCCCGAGATCTCGGGGTCAGCCGCATCACCATCTACAGTGACTCGATGCTGGTGGTACAACAGGTCACTGGAGGATTTCAGGCCCGAGCGGATTCCATGGCGGCATATTTGAAAGAGGCGAAACAACTGCTCGGGCAATTTAAATCCTATTCTTTCAAGCAGATCCCCCGGTCAAAAAACATGGAAGCCGATGTCCTCGCCCGACTAGCCTCTGGCTTGGGCGGAAGTGAATTAACGTCGGTCCCCATCGAAAGACTGTCCGAGCTGAGGATCGTTAAAGAAGTCATAAGCATAGCCGAAGAGCCGAGAAGCACCTGGATGGACCCGATCATCCGATACCTGACCACAGCCGAGTTGCCCGATGATCGAGAGGAAGCACGTCCAATATGTAATGGCTCGGCCCGGTATTCGATGATCGACGAAAAGTTATACCGGCGAGGCTACACTACACCTTGCTTGAGATGCTTGGATCCTAAGGAGGCCGAATATCTGATGAGCAAGGTCCACGAGGGCCTATGCGGCAATCATTTCGGAGGACATTTTTTGGCCCAAAAGTGCCTCCGACAGGGATACTACTGGCCCACCATGAAGCAGGACTACGGGAACTTTGCTCAGAAATGCCTCAAGTGCCAGCAATTTGCTAAAATTCTCGGCTCCCACGCCGAGCCTCTCAATCTGGTGACATCGGCATGGCCATTCGTAAAGTGGGCCATCGACTTGATTAGACCTCTCCCGCCGGCCCGATCGCAATTCAGATACTGCATTGTGGCCATAGACTATCTTACAAAGTGGATCGAAGTCAAGTGCACCAACTTCGTGTGGAAAAATATCATTGGCCAGTTTGGGATCCCGCACACCATTGTGACCGATAATGCCAAACAGTTTGAATCATCGGGTCTACGTCGTCTATGCGAGAAGCTCGGCATTAAGAAGGTATTCTCCTCCCCGAGCTATCCGCAGAGTAACGGCCAGGTTGAGGCCGTGAACAAGGCAATCAAAGACAACCTGAAGAAAGAACTTTAGGGGCTTAAGGGTGCGTGGATTGACGAACTCCCTCAGATACTCTGGGCATACCGAACAACTTCCCGAAACAGCTATAGGCGAGACACCGTTCTCCCTCGTTTACGGGGCAGAGGCTGTCATTTCGATCGAAGTAGGATTACCGAGCTTTAGAGTTGAACAATACCAGGAAACCTTGAACGCGGAGCTGATGATGACCGAGCTCGACCTTCTCGAAGAAAAAAGAAACCGAGTAGCGATTCGTAACGCAGCTCGGAACCAGGTGGTAGCTCGGTATTACAACAAAAGCGTTCAGCCCAGAAGCTTTAAGGTTGGCGACCTGGTACCGAAGAAGGTCACGGTTCAACAACCCGGCCTCGGGTCATTTGGTCCAAAGTGGGAAGGTCCGTTTAGAGTCGAAGACATTGTACGACTAGGCACGTACAGATTAACCGACATGGAAGGGAATCAGCTCGGACATCCATGGAATGCCAAGCTCCTAAAGAAATTTTTTTGTTAAAATTCAGTGCCAGAAACTTCTTTTTGACCTCTGGCTGGAATTCTTTTGTAACTAGACCTACTAAATAGGGCTAGAAAAATCCATATACATATCACATTAATGGAGTACAACTTTCATATACCATTCCACCTGAGTAATGTGTTTAAAGGAAAAGTAAATCCAAAATGCCACAACTCTAGCTCGGAGGAGAAGACAATAACTACCACCAGGGGAGAGTCATCCTTATTAAACTGGGCTGGGGGGCTGGTCGGTATACCGACCATACGTCTGTCGCCGTACAGAAAACCCTTTAAGTTGCTTGGCACAGTGCTATGCCAGACGAGTCCTACACTTGTAAAGCTTCTTTAAAACTCAAGCAAGTCTAGGGGGGCAATAGGGTAAGGGTAGTCATGCGCCATCTATGCTCTACCCGAACGAGATTAGAAACCTAAACCTGCTCGGATTAATTAACTAAGCAGAGAATGATAACTACTCGAGTAAGTGTTGCTTGGACAACTCAACAACCGAGCCAAGATTAGAACCTACTCGTTTGGATTAACTGAGCGGGCAAGGCAAACTCGAGCCAACTCTATGGCTATCGAGACAGCTGGTTCCCAGCCTGGGATCCTCCCCGAGGAGCATCTAACTTAGGATAATAATGGTTACTTGACACTAGATGACAGTAACCGGATGTCCGAGGAATTCCTTGCATCGAGGTGCACCTAAAGCTAAGACTGTTAACCTGATGACACTCGCACTTGGAAAATAATGTGGAAAGTAAGGCAGAACAAAACTACATACAACAATCTGAGAAGAGAAAAATGGAAGTCTTTATTCATCAGGGAGGTACAAGTAAACCGGGCACCTCCCGAGCCCAGATAAAATAAAAAAAAAGAAAGGAAAAAATACAAAGATGTCAATCGGCCTAGGTCTCACCCCTAGCCGCGTCCTCGCCTCCTACGGTGCTCTACCCATCCCCGTCTAGCACGACGACCTCGTCCTCTTCACCCCGTTGTTGCTCGGCATCGTCTTGGTCGGGCTCAACGATAACCGACCAGTCGAATCCCGCTGCCTCGGGATGCTTCTCAATCAGGTGCTTGCGGAGGTCTGTCATGCCGTAATAGTAGAGATCGACATACTCTGGGGATGTTTTGAATTTTTCCACCGCACTGGCCAGGCGACCCGGGAGCTCGGCCACGAGGTGCTGGTGCTCCGCCTGTAGGGTCGTCAGCTGCCCCTCAAGCCATGCAGCCCTATCCGTCGCCTCCCTGAGCTGCCTCAATGTCTCCTCGGCCTCAGCCTTAGCCTTCCGGGCTTCCTCCTGGGCTCGTGAGAAGGACTCCTTGGCTTGATCTAGCTCAATGTTCTTGTCATTGAGCTTCTTGTCAGAATCCAGCTTCCTGAGGAAGGTCTTCTTGTGCATCTCCTTCTCCTTGTGGATCTCCCTCATCCCGGTGGAGTGCACCATGTGCAGATCGGTGCTCACCTGCAAGGTAAAAGGTGTCAGTCCTCGGCAACATGATAAAAGGAGAATCTAAACTATCGTTTAGCTCGGATACTTACAGAGGCAGCGGCTTGGAAGGCCGTGTTGCAGAGACTCTGGAAGTCCTCCCCCCGGATGTTCATGAAGAAGTCATCCTGAGAAACCGCATCTCCGAGGCGCTTGAGAACGACGCCACGGTAGTTTGGCGCCTTCTCTGCAAGTCCTCGGACGAGCCTCTGGCATCCTCGTCTGCTGGGTGACCTCTGACGAGGCCCTGGTCGGCTGTGGCGAGACATGGACTGATGTGGAGACCTGCCCGGTGCGGGTTGGAAGCTCGGGCCTTGGTGTCCGTTTACGCTTTCTCCCGGTGTCAACGGCCTTGCCCTTCTGCTTCCTCAAGCTTACCATCTGGGCGCGTCTATCAGCGTGGGAGGTTGGTGCCGTCATTTCTGCACAAGGAAATGCAAAGTCAAAGCGAGGTCGGGAAAAGTAAAAGAGGACATTAAAAATAAAATCCAGGGCTGACCTCCGATCCGGAGCTGGCGAGACGGGTATAGGAACCTAATTACGTCCTTGAGGTCCTCGTCGGCTACGGGTGGCCCCGCATCGAAGGAGCCACTGGACGAGTCCTCGAAACTGGACGAAGAAGGCTCCCTCGTCGGCCACCCGGACCGGGAAGTGCTTGGCCCCGGAACGTCCGCGGCACTCGGACGAGCAATTGTGACCTGCCCGGCCCCCCGGGCAGGACGGACAGCTTGGGGAAGACTGCTGGACTCCCCGAACCAGCCGTAACCGGATAAGGTGTCCTTCCTGAGAAGGAAAGACTGTCGTCTGGTCGACTCTGGCTTCTCGAACAGCTCATCAACCGCCCTGATGACGCGGCTCGGGGCCCAGGGACGCTTGGTCCAAACATGTCCCTGCTCGAACGACCTCGGCACTTGCTGATTCTCAGGGACGGCCTCACCGGCTTGGGCTAGAAAGTTTCCCCCGACGTAGAACCCTCGTACTTCCATAATTTGTCAGAGTTAGGGTTGCCTAGGATAAAATCCTTTTGGAGGCCGGTGACGTAGTACCAACCGGACTGCCGAGGAAGCTTTTTCATCTTGAATGCTTGCTTGAAGGCCTCCAGCGGCATCTCGGTGTTCCGGTGGTACTTCCATAGAATGTACATCCCGATCAGCGACCTATAGCTGTTTGGGTTCAGTTGGGCCGGGCACACGTTGAAGTCGATAAGTGTCCGATGGAGAAAGGGGTGCAACGGCAGACGCAGCCCAGCCCTGAAGAACTCAGCGTAAAGCGTGATGTATCCCTCCGGTGCGTCTAAAGGTGAATCTCCCTCACCAAGAACAATGAGAATCACGTCGTCCGGGATGCCATACTCGGCGCGTAGGTTCTCTAGTCGTAACTCCGTGATGTCGCATATGTAGCCCATCGTTGAGGTTTGCCCAGGCCGGGTTACCTGATAAGCCGTCACTCCTCGAACGCAGGTGACCTGGACCTCCTGCTCCATGTGCTGCTGCTCTGCCTTTGCCTCTGCCTCTACCTCTGCCTCTGCCTCCTCGGCTGCATGCTCCTCGTCGGAGACGTCAACCGTGATCACCCTTGCGACTTGGACTGGGGCCCCAACATTCCGACCAGAAGTTTAAGCGCGGGTCTGAAGCTCGGCCCTCTCCCTTGGAAGAACTCGGGACGAGCCCGCTGTAGCCGCCCCGACATAAGGGTCTTGCTCCTTGGACGGCCTAATGAGCCTTCTTCCGTCCAGCATGTTTAAAAATTCCTGATCATGTACCGTCTGGGAGTCGACCCTTAGGATTTACTCCAGCCGGCCGGCCCCGTCCCGTCTCGGGGACGCTACCTTGGCGTCGGACTGGGTGGTAGAGGAACTACTACTCTCCGCGCTACTCTCCGACCAGGAGACCTCTACATTCTGGGAATCAGACAGATCACTCATTTTCACTCAAGGGGAAGTTACCTGCTAGGGTTCTCGGTAGCTCGAGAGATACAATCCTCGGCTATATAACTTGAGCTCGGCAGCTAAAACTCTTCGGGTGTAAAATTTCTGAAAATGAAGTGCAAATGATAGAGAGGATGGCCATATTTATAGCCATTTCAGGCGGGAAACTCGAGCGCGAAAAACCAGGACGCGCGATCATTACGCTTGTCAGGCGGCGCAGACGGCCACAATACGACACGCGTCCCCCGTCTGATCCGCGCGTCTTTTCGCATCACCCCCGTTCGAAGTGTCGCTTGGCCTTCCTCCTTTGAGCCGACCTCACCCACTCGGCATAGTCCACCCGGCCAGACACCGACCAGGTGAACTGGGGGGCTAATGTTGAGGGTAAGCTCGGCGCTTCCGCCGAGGACACTAACTTCGGTGGTCGGCTAATAAGCTCGGCAGAACCACCGAAAAGCTTGTTGTCGGCCCCCGATGCTTTATACTTCTTTCCGAGGTGCCTCTCAGGCATCCAAGGCTGCGCCCTAAGAAGGCTGCCACCTCGGAATGTACAGTAGCTCGGGTCGGACCAACATTACTCGCAGGCAGGCTGCTACTCGCCATTATTGGCCAACACAAGGCAGATACTTTGCCGTCCGATAGTGTAACACCCCTATGTGGGGGTTAACAGTTTTAAATAAATAAAAATAATTTTAAATTTTATATTATTTAAATCAATTAAACAATGCCCATGGGTCTTTAAACAACAAGAAAAATAAAAATAAATGTTTTAAATACAAACCACAGTTTTTAGTGTAGCACCAAATATATATAATTACAGTCATCATCACCATAGTACAATTCCCAAATAACTTAACACAGCCATAAAAAAAATAATACAACTCTTACATGTTGTAGATAAGTTGTAATTAAACAGGGTCTTCTAACACGAAAACAGCAAGATTGTTTTCGCTTATTCCTCTTCAAATATGTTGCACTGAGTTCCACCTGAGATATGAAGATATGATAGGGATGAGCATCGACATGCCCAGTAGGGAAATCATGACTCACCTTATGGTTTATCCATTACCACATTAAAAACTGCATGGTTAGTAGGTTACATCATATTCCAGATTATGAGGTTTATTATGATCACATCTTATGGATACCGTAGTTAATCATTACCAAGTGTCATAATTACACATTTATACAAATATTACCAATCATCATTGTTCCTAGGTATCCATGTTAAATTGAGTATCACTCAACTCATCGAAACCCAAATGGGCGCACTTGATCACCCTATAAACATTCCAAGGGTGTTCCGGTGAGGGGACATCAAGCCCCGAGTCCTCACCAAATCAATTCCTGTACAGTGTGTTCTGGGACTTTCAACCCAAGGAAGCGTCATCACCTTCCCCCTATTTTACCTTTTTGGGTATTCATGCCCAAGGACGTAACCGCCGCCCTCTTCATGTCTCACCATTTCTCTATATTAAATCATTATTAATAGAGTCAGTTTTCCTAACCATGCTTCTCAATTTATAACATGTGTCAATTCATTATGTTCCTCGCCGTACAATACAAGACGAGTCCATGTCATAGTTTCATATGTGATACTCATATAATATCAGTTCAACATAGATATATATATATTGCGGCAAAACAATCAATTTTAATTCTATAAAAACCTCACAAAAATGAGTAATAGAATCCCTACCTTTCAAGCTTATCAACAGTCTTTTAATCCTAGAATCAATTAACGTTAGCTCCACACATCCTTGATCCTAAGGCATGCATAAGGACAATTAAAACTAAAGCACAACGTATAATCACATTCATAAGTGAGTTATGTGTAAACCCGTCTACTAGTGCCATTAAAGTATTTTTATGCATTAAACATGGAGAAAATGCATACTAAAAACTAAGTTTAGATTAAAGAAAACCTACCTCAAAACTTCTTTGAAAAGCACCAAAGTTTAGGTTATCAATCAAGCTTGAATTAACTTTAAAACCGCCTCGATCATCGTTGGGAATTATAATTGTCTTGGCCACAAAGAGAGCTTTGTGCTCTATGTCTTTAGTTAGAAATTTGAAGTGAGAAGGGAGAGAATGAGAACTAGAGAAGAAGGTGGTGATAGTTAAATAAAAAGATATCAAAATGCTTAAGAGGAATGAGATGTTTACGGGAAAAAGTTGTAAGAAGAAACAAAAGAGTCTTAAAGGAAAATATCATCTTGTCTCCCATGAAGACTTTTAGCAAATAATGCCAACATAATTGAGGGGATAATTGGAGTGAATTATAGAAGAAGATAAGGAAATAATTAATTAGGTGGTTGAGAAATATCTCCATGTCTTCTATGAATTGACGGAAAATAATTCAATGTCCCCTTCGGATACCTTTAGCAAAATGAGAAGAAGTCTATATAATTGAGCAATAATTTAGGGAGACAAGATTGGTAGAAGTAAGTTTTGAATGTTTCTTAGGAAGACTTGGTAAGAAAATACTAAAATGGTATTTTTTTTAAATGATCATAAACAACTTAGTAATTTTAAATAGTCACATTTTATTTATTAAATTTTACAAAATTATGCCCGTTAAAAATACGGGTGTTACAGATAGAGTCCAATCCATTGGACGATGGACGCGACACTTGTTACCTACTGCCTGACACACCTCGATGTGACACCCGAGTTGTGGGCAAAACCCACCTTACACCCGATCCAAGTGGTGGCCTATAAATAGGATGCATTT
This sequence comes from Artocarpus heterophyllus, assembly GCA_025403435.1. Taxonomy (NCBI): domain Eukaryota; kingdom Viridiplantae; phylum Streptophyta; class Magnoliopsida; order Rosales; family Moraceae; genus Artocarpus; species Artocarpus heterophyllus. Next base: position 14,237,800 of record CM046334.1, read on the forward strand.
ATGGCATTCTAGAGAGAGACTTCTTCTACACACCTAACTAGCTGCCGACCTCTGCCGAGCAATACCTGCCTTGAGCATCGGAGAGCCCTTGTCTATTGACTAACCCTACTATCTTCTCCGAAGCGTCCCTCCTCTTGCAGGTGTGCATTTTCGGGCAGAGGCGAGTCCAAGGAGAGGTCAGACCGTGCACAGCCGTACGTGGGTGTTGATCCGACGCCGGATCTTGGTAAGCATCAACAGGCATCAAAAACTTCTATTTTCCTTTTAAAAAAAGCATTTCAATAAAAGCCGTTTTTCACATTCCATTTCACAAGAAATTAGCAAACTAAGAGAGAATATCAGTTTGAAAGAACGGTTTTAGAACCAATATTGGTTCAAAATATTGTAATTGTTAAGAACTTTACTCTATAGTTACTTTTTATTTTATACTGTAGCTTTAAAGATCTTTATACTATGGATGGCTTACACTGTAGTTCTAAAGATCTATATACTATGGATGGTTGGAATTGTGGTTCCAACCATGGGTGCCGCTTAGTTGGACCCATGACAAGTGAGAAATTAGTTACAGGAGGACAACAACTTACGATCATGTAGAAAGAACTCAACAGAACAACATGTTTCGTTTGTTATCAAATCTTTTATTTAACAACAAAGCTTGCTCACTTTTTCCGCAAACTGAATGACAAATTAAACTACTCACAAGACTTTTGAGGATGTCTAAGAAAGCTTAACAAAGCATATTGGATAACGACAGTTGCCAACTTTTCCCGCAAACAAATTTTTACCCTCACCAATTTGCATCTGGATCATATGAAGTGATAGACATGTTCTGACTGATAAGAATAAAAACCTAATCCATTAATAGGGAAGACAGACCAATAATCAGACATTATAAGAGCTATTTCCGTTCATAATGTAGCACAATCACATCCAGCCAATTTGTTTCTAACCAATAGAAATAAGCAAGAAAATAAAACTCACTTCCATCGCAGCCCAAAAAAGGACCATCAACAATCAATAAGATATCAGTAAAATGTACACAACGATCCACTCTCTCAAGGTTAAAAATACTTAAAAAAACCATGAAGATATCACTCCTTGGAGGACTTGTTGATAAGAGACTTGTGGATGTGTGGTATCACACCACCACCGGCTATTGTTCCTTTAATAAGGGTGTCGAGTTCTTCGTCACCACGAATTGCGAGTTGCAGATGCCTGGGAGTGATACGCTTCACCTTCAAATCCTTGCTTGCGTTACCAGCCAGCTCCAAAACTTCTGCAGTCAGGTACTCCAAGATAGCAGCAGAGTATACCGCAGCCGTTGCACCAACTCTTCCATTTGCAGTGACCCTTGACTTCAGAAGACGGTGGATTCTACCGACCGGAAACTGCAGGATGGATAGATTTCAAGGATGAGATATAGATCAAAGGTAAAGAAAACCAGAGAAAATGTGATGGTTTGATAAACAGTTAAGAAACCAAAGAACCACCCATAAAACAATATTCAATTGTGTTAAATAAGATAGAAAATGACCACAACTATATGCACAAAACATAAAGCAATCTACCATGGCTTTTTGTCAGTCTAACCTAAGGGAAGGTATGTTTTGTGAGAGAGATAGAAAATACGAAGAAAAGAATGGCATATAACCTAGGTAGGGAAAACGTGGAAGAGGAACCTTCTCATTGTGTTTGGTATGGATTCCTCCCTCTAATCCCCAATATTTAGAGAGATGAAAATTGGGATTCTTTTTGAATGATTTGTAATCCTTCACCCAATTCATTCCCTCCTCCTTTCTCTCTTATCAAACAATCACGGGTCTCAAAATCCTTCCACTAAGCCCCTCACTCCTCTCCCTAGTCCCGCCCACCACTTTTCCCTCCTACCAAACAAGCTTTGAATAAAACCCAACCTGTAACTTTTTCTACAGGGAATTTAACTATTGTCAAAACTGTAATCCTCTCACGATTCCAACTTCATGCAACTTTTTTCGCTACTAGCTATCACAAGGAAGCACTATATACTGTTGACCATTGGGAAAAAAGGCAGGTTTAAAGAGCTTCACCCAGTTAAATATATCTATTGAGAGTGCTTCTTTGACAGGGCCCCAAAGAAAGATCGCAAAATGTCACACTTAGGAGCCAAAAAACAAAAAGAAGCAACTGAAATCTACATCAGCTACAGCAAGCAAGATATCCAAGAAATCCATTCATACAGATTAAGGATATATAATCAGGAATTGACTCGAATAACAGTTTCAGTATATATAGTTGAGTTCCTATGTCACATGATAAGAAATCCCTTTGATAATAAAGAGCAACGTAAGTCAAGAGTAATGAGAAAATATAAATAAAAAAAGGAAAAAAAACCTTCGAAATAAACTCTCTCTATTTCTTCACTAATTATCTACAATTCACTACAATGGGACATTCTAATGCCTACCACTATTATCATTCTCAAAATCCCAGACCACTCGAGCTCGAAAAATAACATAATGGTACCCACCAACCAAAATTTCAAGAACTTCAACGACGTTTTATCAAATTAATCAGAGACTATCAATACCGGTAATAATGTAATCCCATTACCAACACTACTTCCATTTCCTTTATAAATTTAAATTCTCCTCCCTTTCTCTAATCAAACAAGAATAATCCACAAGAAAGAGAAAACAGTGAAAAGAAAAGATTCAACCAACAGAATTCAAGAACAAACACACCAAAAACCGATAATTGAACACAAATCTAATTCACTTAAAAAAAAAAACCACATAAATCTAACATACGGAGCACACAGTCTGAAGAACGAAGCTACACACAAAACCCAAGAAACCCAAAACAAAAAAAATAAAAGAAATATAAAAGATAAATTATGGTAAATTAAAATGAACCAGAAGTGTAAAGAATTGGGAGGAGAGAGGGAGAGACCTGAAGACCAGCGCGAGAGGAACGAGAGACGGGCTTCTTCTTGTCCTTGTCCTTGTCCTTGTTGGCCGCTGGGCTTTTGCCCGTTATCAAACCTTTCGCACCTTTCCCAGACATTGAGGGGGAGAGAGAGAGAGAATGAGATGGGGGTTTAGATGGAGATGGAGATTTCAGGGGGTCGAGAACGTTCGGGGCAGAGAGGCGGGCTATTTATTTGGACACTGGATGACCAAATTACCCTTCTGAATTCAGGATTATTGCAATTAAACCATTTGGATAAGATGCGGAGCTCTTTTTCTGTTTTGTTTTTAAGCGTGGTCACGTTATGGTCAATGGCTATTTGGGAGTCACGTGGAATATTATGGACGGCTAAGATTTAGAGTTGGGACACTGGCGAGTAAAGTACATAATTTTTTGAGTTAAAAAAAAAACAACAACAAATGAGAGAAGGACGAATCACATAAGAAAACAAGAACACATACATCCAACGACAAAAAAGTGAAAACGATAGAAACTGAGAAAGGGATGAAAAACAGCAAAAACGATGAGAATGTGTAGCGACCAAAGAAGGCGATGGAACGACAACAAAGCGAATAACGGCAGACCACATAACAGGACAACATGTGAAAAACCATAACAACGTCTCTTGAACGACAAAAAGTCAAAAAGACAGAAAATGATAAAACGACAACAAAACGATAACGACAACTGATATGAGGCGGCCGAAAATTGAAATGGAACGACAATAAAGGAAAAGGCCACGGCATAAAAGATTGACGGAAAAATGTATCTAACAACAATTAAAAAAAAAAAGTGAGCAGATAAACGAAAATGACGACAAAATAAAACGTCAACAATGCCTATAAAACGATCAAAAAATGAAAAACGATTATAAAAAGGACACAAAAATAATGGATAAAATGTGAAAAATAACAAGTAAGAAAGGAAATACCCCTCAAAAAAAGTAAGAAAGGAAAGAAGAAGAAATGCGACGATAAATAAAAAGGCAAGAACACCACAAAAAACGACACCAGAGTGTGAAATGCAACAAAAAGAAAAACGACACAAAAATATCCAACGACGATAATTGAAATTAAATGAATGAAAAAACAACTACAAAAGGATAAGGAAGAACAGAAAACGACAAACGAAAAACCATGACAACAATGAGAAAAGGACAACAAAAAGAAATACCACGTAAGGTCATGATAAAACAACGAAAACATGTAGTGAAAGATATTAAAAGGGAATGACAAAGGAAGGCATGAAAAAGGAAGATGAAATGAGGAGATGAATTGTTAAGGACAAATGAGAACAAAGAAGGAAAGAAAAGAAAAGCACCAGAATAGTAAAAAAGACATTAAAATAGAAAACCGGCCGAAGATCAAAGCACGACATGCCAGCAGGACGGACAACGACTTAAAAATATTGTTGACGGCACGTTTCCTTGCGGTGGATGATTTTTTTTTTATTATTATTTTTATTTTTTTTGGTTTCGCTGGTTTTGGATATGCGGAAGTGGTGTTCCGACCTATTAGCCTGGGCCGCCGACGTTATTGTTTTGCTTGCCCGTTGTTCATATTTGGCCTTTAGATTTTTCAATAATGGCGTGATGCTTTTCCGCCCTTTTATTTGTGTTTGTTTTGCTTTGTATTTTCTCATTGTAATAACGGGGTGGTTTTCCCATTTACCAGTTAGTTTTTGTGTGTCCTTTACCGTTTGAAGCTTGTTTCTAGCGGTGTTTAATTTCTTTGTGGTCGTGGCCTTTGTGCTTTATTTTCGTGGCCCATGGTTTACATGTTATTATCATCAACTCTCAAGGGCCTTTTAACGAGTGTAATGCGGGGATAATGGGACAATTGGCCTAATTGTATTTGTTGAATTAAAATATAACTCTAATTTTTAAAAATTTTATAAATGTCTCATAATGCAATATGTCATATGTAATTATATAATACAATATGTAATATCATTAAGATAATTACTATATTATTAAGGACATTTTTAAGATATTTTAAATATTGTGTTAGATTTTAATTTCATAATAATAATTTAGACACGTATTGTAATTTTTTAGTGTAATGTGTGCTCTTTGTTTGTGAGCCAAGGTGCCCTGTTTAATCGGGCTTTCCTGTTTTATCAGGCCTCTGGCATACACTACACACTTTGACTAGTGCATGATTGAATTGCTCTAATGGTCTTAGTCTTTACTAAAGGTCATGCCTTATATTTTAAGGTCAGTCATATTTATAACTCATTTTGTTAGAATAAAACTTTGTTTACCTTAAAAAAAATTACACTTTGCATTAATCGCCCGAGTGACTGTGATTGACTTTCATTATTGTAGGATAGACGGAGGTGGCATCTAAATTAATGGCCACCATCATATATCGTCGGCGTTTCTTCAAAATTCCAGCACCCATTTCGAAGGAAAGACAAATAAAAAGTTAAATTCAGTTATAGATTTTACGATTTCTTCTTTTATCAGGTTATTTATGTCGACATATCTCCTAAATTCCTAATCTATACCACTTCTCTAGATTTACCCCATAAATTTTAGAACATGCTATTTTTTTTTAATGAAAAAGCACAGCGACGCAAAAAGAGAAGGAGCATTCACCAAAATTTTTTATATCCTTAATGAATCTATTTGAATTTGAATCCATTCTCCGCTTTTCTTTCCACTCTTTTCTTGTTGGTGAGTAACTATAGCATGAAGAGATATATATGGGATTTTACACCCAACTTATTTATTTTGAGCAATGGGCATTAACCCCGAAATATTGTCTCTAGTCTTAACCAACTTATAACTAGGCAATTTGTCTACAAAAATAACATATTTCAAAGTTAGGGAATAAGTCAAAAGAAATATTATAGGTTACGTAGAGTAATAAATACGTTTTAAAGTTAAATAGCATGTTAACATAAGTGACATAGTTGAGAGAGAATAAATGTAATTTATATTTGAGAGTGCTAATAATTAAAATAAATAACGAGTATAAAGAAAATGTTAGTACATATCATATTTAATTTTTATAAATAAAAAAATAAAAAATATACCCTTCTATACACATACGTTCTCTCTCTCGACAAAGCTTCAGTGTGACCACTCGTTTTTGGGCTCCGACGCGATGTCTCCTTGGCACTGCATCTCCTCGAAGCAATGAGATGGCTCTTCATTAGCGTTTGGGATAGCATGAGGCTACGTGATGGCATCTACACAGGCAATAGTAGGTGCCCTAGATCGACGTCTTCTCTAAGCACCTCCACTGGCAGATCCAGCTCCCCCATCACGAGAGACGACGTCGCGATTTCTTTTGCAAGCTATGGTCGCAATTTCCTTCGCGACAATGCCAGTTCATTGTTGCAAATTTCGGTCATCAGAGTTGCGTACCGGACACGAGTGAGATGATCGACGATAAATAGATCGGAGCTCCAGCGGAATGGCGTCATGGAGGAGAGAAGAGATAGAGGAGCGGGGGCGTAGAGAAAGGAGGGAAGACGAGGTGTAGCCAAGGAAAGAGAGACAGATAGGGGGAAATAACTAGATTGAGGGTATTTTAGTCTGCACAATTATTTAATTTGAATGGCTGAATTGAAATGAGACATTTGTTAATATTTAAAAATTTACATGGCATTTTCTACCAATGATTTTATAAATTCTGCCGTTTAATACAATTTTAAATTTTATCCTAAATTTAACATTTCGGATGGAACGTATATCCTAAATTTAACATTTGGGATGGAACATATGGCTATGGTTCCTTGAAGAAATTAGGCAGAGGTATATCAGTAGAGGAAGCACTGGGACTTCTCAGGATTTAATTGCAACCATGGAAAAAAATTAAGGTCATCAATGCAAAAAGGTGTCAAAGTTTAAGGACTAGTTAATGGTGTCATTCAACCTTGCTTATTTCATGTAATCATCTTCTTCATCTTAAGGGGTGTCTTTTAAATATAATAGTTAGAAGTAGATCATTTGTTTTGGTGGGGAGGCAAAAAAAGGATCATTTGTCACTATATATTAGCCAACAAACTTCAATTAACATTGTAATTAAACTCTTCTCTAGAAAAAACGTTACATTATTAAATTTTTTGCAGTTACGTGACCGCAAAATGGAATTTAATTAGGTAGTGTTGTATTCAAGATTAAGAAAATTTAATTATAAAAGGCACGTAAAGACAAACTGACTATTTGGAAGCATAAGGAACTACGAAAAAGGGAAATGATGCTTTTAAGGCCATTTTCATGTGATAGGATTAATAAGGTGTTGAGCCTGTAGGAAAAGGTCAAACGAATCTCATTAATTAACCAAGGAATTTTCTTTTGTAATTAACGGCTCTCTTTTGTAACAAAAACTGCACATCACAGAGTGATGTTTATTCTACTTACTGTTTAGAAGCATAAGAGACTACGACAAAGGGAAATGATGCTTTTAAGGTCATTTTCATGTGATAGGATTAATAAGGTGTTGAGCCTGTAGGAAAAGGTCATAAACGAATCTCATTAATTAACCGAGGAATTTTCTTTTGTACTTAACGGCTTTCTTTTGTAACCAAAACTGCACATCACAGAGTGATGTTTATTCTACTGACTATTTAGAAGCATGAGAAACTACAAAAAAGGAAAATGATGCTTTTAAGGCCATTTTCATGTGATAGGATTAATAAGGTGTTGAGCCTGTAGGAAAAGGTCATAAATGAATCTCATTAATTAACCGAGGAATTTTCTTTTGTACTTAACGGCTCTCTTTTTTAACCAAAACGGCACATCACAGAGTGATGTTTATTCGACTGACTGTTTAGAAGCATAAGAAACTACGAAAAAGGGAAATTATGCTTTTAAGGCCGTTTTCATGTGATAGGATTAATAAGGTGTTGAGCCTGTAGGAAAAAGGTCATAAACGAATCTCATTAATTAACCAAGGAATTTTCTTTTGTAATTAACGGCTCTCTTTTGTAACCAAAACTGCACATCACAGAGTGATGTTTATTCTACTGACTGTTTAGAAGCATAAGAGACTACGAAAAAGGGAAATGATGCTTTTAAGGCCATTTTCATGTGATAGGATTAATAAGGTGTTGAGCCTGTAGGAAAAGGTCATAAATGAATCTCATTAATTAACCGAGGAATTTTCTTTTGTAATTAACGGCTTTCTTTTGTAACCAAAAATACACATCACAGAGTGATGTTTATTATACTGATTGTTTAGAAGCATAAGAAACTACGAAAAAGGGAAATTATGCTTTTAAGGCCGTTTTCATGTGATAGGATTAATAAGGTGTTGAGCCTGTAGGAAAAAGGTCATAAACGAATCTCATTAATTAACCAAGGAATTTTCTTTTGTAATTAACGGCTCTCTTTTGTAACCAAAACTGCACATCAAAGAGAAACTACGAAAAAGGGAAATTATGCTTTTAAGGCCGTTTTCATGTGATAGGATTAATAAGGTGTTGAGCCTGTAGGAAAAAGGTCATAAACGAATCTCATTAATTAACCAAGGAATTTTCTTTTGTAATTAACGGCTCTCTTTTGTAACCAAAACTGCACATCACAGAGTGATGTTTATTCTACTGACTGTTTAGAAGCATAAGAGACTACGAAAAAGGAAAATGATGCTTTTAAGGCCATTTTCATGTGATAGGATTAATAAGGTGTTGAGCCTGTAGGAAAAGGTCATAAACGAATCTCATTAATTAACCGAGGAATTTTTTTTGTACTTAACGGCTCTCTTTTGTAACCAAAACTGCACATCATAGAGTGATGTTTATTCTACTGACTGTTTAGAAGCATAAGAAACTACGAAAAGGGGAAATTATGCTTTTAAGGCCGTTTTCATGTGATAGGATTAATAAGGTGTTGAGCCTGTAAGAAAAAGGTCATAAATGAATCTCATTAATTAACCAAGGAATTTTCTTTTGTACTTAACGGCTCTCTTTTGTAACCAAAATTGCACATCAAAGAGAAACTACGAAAAAGGGAAATTATGCTTTTAAGGCCATTTTCATGTGATAGGATTAATAAGGTATTGAGCCTGTAGGAAAAGGTCATAAATGAATCTCATTAATTAACCGAGGAATTTTCTTTTGTAATTAACGGCTCTCTTTTGTAACCAAAACTACACATCACAGAGTGATGTTTATTCTACCGTTTTGAACTAAAAAAAGTTTCAGTATTGGTTTTTTTTACGGTATTATAATTGCTGCAATGTTTTTAATTTGAACTAGTAGTTCAAGCTGACGATCCAGAAACCCTCCTATTTTTATTTTAATTTTTTTAACTAACTAAACAAGAAACTTTTGTTTGGACACAAACTACCGGAAAAAATTAGCTCACAATGGAATTAGACCCTAAAAGAAGAAACAAAGTGCATTGAACCCCTCAAAGAAGAATATAAAATTGAAGAGTTTGAAAGTGGACCCTACAAAATTTTGTTGGCAATGACGCAGATTACGGTATAATTTGAGTAAAACTCAATATTGAGAACGAAAGAGTTTGTTATCATCCTAGCTAGCCAGCGTTGAAATGATTAACAATTCACATGCATTAGTCTGTTTTCGGTTCTAGGCCGTCTAATTGGGTTTATCAGAAATTTGTGGCTTCAATCATGCCTTATGTTTTCAGACTTGAGAGAGCAGCAACAAAATTTGAATTATAATGTATAATGAAGTAATCGTAGCGCATTAGAACTGTAATTAATTTTTTATTGCAGCAATTTATATATAATCTTGAAGGAATTAGAAAATAGATAACAACGAGAGAGGAGAATATATAATCACACAAAAGAGCACGTTAATGGCTGGCTATTGATCAACCAAACAGCGTGACTTTTCATCCTCAAAGTTCTAGATATTGAGCTTCCCACCCATCGACATATATATATATATATATGGATAAAGCACATTAATTTATTTTGTATCCTTCATCTACTTCAAACCCTGCACATGTATAATTTCTCAATCCGCTTAGTGCCCAGAGGAGGCCGAATTTCTTGTGTAAAAATCCAGGAAATGCACAGATAGACATAAATAAGTGAAGAATTAAAGCAATATTTAGAAATATAGAGACCAGTTATATGTACCATCTAACACCACGACTGATAAAACGTGAGATTTATATAACAAACTCACATTTTGTTTATTAGCTTGTGGTGTTAGATAATACTGATGATCCCTTTTGTATATTTTCACATCGGAATACTTACTGTTGAAATTCAATGTTAACAGATGCAGCGGAAACATTGGCGATGGCGGCAAAGGCGGTGGTAGAAAGGACAATGGTGGCGCCGGCCTTGGAGGGAGAAGAAACAGAGGTGAGGGCGCGATCGACGATCCTTATCTGGATGATCTTGCCTGGAACGCAGGTTTTCGGGACGGCGGCGCTTATGCACCTCACCAAGTACTGCCTTCCACATGATGCGCCGTTGTCCCACACCCCCTCGCCAGCCGATCCGAACAAGTTGCTCGTCGGGAAGTGTGACGCATCGCTTCCATAACAGGCAGTTGCTGTATTGAAGATAATTAAATTTTTTTGCAATAAAATCACTTGGAATTCCTAGTTCATATATATATATATATATATGTATAGAAGTTGTATATATGACAAGACATGATATTTTCGTACTTACGTAAATATGGGGGTGTATAATGAGCGGCAGTGCCAACATCGGCCTTAGAAAGAGAGAGGAATTCCGCAGAGAGGAGGAGCAAGAGGCATACGGAGGATAATCTGGTACAAATAGCCATATCTCAAGAGCTAACTGCAAGAAAAGAGGTCCTAGATGAGGTGCAATATATACAATTGTAATGGATTCTTAATATATATATATATATATACACATATACACATATATATATGTGCACGTATGAATGAATCTATAAATAGTCATCTATTTTTTTTTTCATCTATCTATAATTAGTTTATGTACTCAAATTTATCCTATAAATTTTCTCCGAACAAAAATGTCTAATAAATGGTTCATATTAAATCTCGGACAAAACCTTTAAATTGGACTCATGAAAAGTCAAACATTTTTATTGGACCCCATAAAAAGGGGTAGCATTATACATCCCGGCCGGGCACTCAGTGGGGTGGGCCCCACAGTGGGACCCACCGGGTGGGGCCCACCCCACTGAGAGGGCAGGGCCACAGCCCGGTGGGAAAAAAAAAAGTTTTCCCATAAAAAGTCCTTGAACTTTGATATCTTTCTGTTAATAGTGGGACCCATCGGGTGGGGCCCACCCCACTGAGAGGGCCGGGCCACAGACCGGTGGGAAAAAAAAAGTTTTCCCATAAAAAGTGCTTGAACTTTGATATCTTTCTGTTAATAGCCTATATTTTAAAATTAGTACTGAATTTAGTTTTGAACTAACAATACAAGCCAAAATTAGTTCACTTATTAAATAAACAGTTCAAAAATGGTAAATTTAGACATTATGCCAAATTTAATACTTAAACTAAAGAAAAAGTCTCAAAAATAATTAAATAGATAGAAAATGTCAAATATGCATAGCTTAATCCTAAAATATGTTTATTTTAATGATTCTCAGTCTCAATCCCGATTTTGACTCTGATCCTGATCTCGATCTCAATCCAACTGAGCCCCACCTCAAACTTGGTCACAATATTTTGAAAACAAAAAATTTTCTGTTTAAGAAAAAATATTGTGTAAAAATTTTTGAGAAAATAATTTTTTTCAATCTAGAATAAAAATTTGAAAACAATTTAAAATTAGAAAATAAAAAGAAACAGATTACCTAACGTGTTTTCTATTTAAAAAATACCCTTTGTTATTCAAAAAATCAAAAGTAATATTTAAAAAAAGGATTTAGAATAAAGCCTATGTTGTCAATATGTAACGTTTTCCATTCATCTATCTAGTAGTGTAACTAACTTACATACATTGTTTTTAAGTTTATGTTCTAAATTTGATGCAACTTATAGTGTTTAACGTTTTCATCATTATTTAAGGGGGACAAAATTTGAGAAATTTTTTTTTTAAGCTTACAGCCTAAATATGGTCCAACTTTGGTCTGAGAAACATTTATAAAAAGAGAAGAGAGATCCCTCCCTTTCAACTGTACTCAATTTTAATAGTTTTCATTCCAAATTAACCAAAAAAAAAAAAAAAGAAAGACGATTCATAAAACACTTTTTCAATAGAGACTATTCACAAAACAAAATGACTATAAAGATCTATTCTAAAGAAAAGAAAGGATTCAGTACAATTTATTCCATATAAATTCTACCTTTTTGTGTTTTCTGACTATATTGTTTTAATTATAGCTCAATATAAACAAGGAGATGTTAAAATCAACGGTATTGTTATATTATTAACTGCCTTATTGCTATTATAGTGACCAAATTAATAGCAACAGCTGTAAGTGCATGTTACTGTGGTATTATCTCTTCTGCTATTTTCGTTACACTTGATAATTAATGAAGATTTACTCTTGTGTCATATAATGGACGATGATCTCCACATTTAATTTTTAATGGCCTCCAATATTAAGATTTATAATATAAAGTTCTTCCCTCAAAAAGTATATTTATGCTCCACGTTAATTACTTTGGTCCCATGATTAAAAAAAAAAGAAAGAAAGAAAAACACATGATTTATTTTTTTTTTTTTATGAGGGTATGATATATGTTATTAGTACAATCGAAAACAACAAAAATGGAGATCTGAGAAGAACGAAGAGCCTTTATTTGTGTTCATAGGATTAATTAATCCAATAACTGAAGCGCCGCTTCCCGCCGTCTCTCACGTGCTCCAAAATTCCTCGCCGTCCGGCCTTCACGTTGCACAGGGGAAGTCAACAAGCGGGTTAATTGGGCCGGCAGAAGATAATTGGGGCGGCAGAAGATACTCAATCGGCCGACTTTCGGCCGAATGTTTATCTGCTCGGCCTTAGAATTAGAGGAGGAATTACCACTTCTAAAAAGTAGATATTAATGGTGAGCCTTTATAAATAATACTGAACCTTATTTTTTGATGGATAAATAGTATTGAGCTTAAATTGCACCAAAAATTAATAGTGTTTGGCAATCTTGGTTTGGTTTGAACTCAAATAATGTAAAGCTCTTACATGTTATGGTGTAAAATAAAAATGAGCTATAGTGTAAAGCTCTCACATATTAAGATGTTTTGAGCCAAAATAATTCAAACCAAGTTTCAGAAGATCGGGTCAAAGGGCAAGATCAGCCGTTGGGGAAGGTGGGGAGAAACAAGAAAAATATAGCTATAGTCGAATCAGGAAGCGGCTGGGAGAGGAGGGGTGGAGGTCTTGCTCGTCGATTTTCCTATGTTAATTGGATCTGAGACTGGTGCCCATTGGATCGGCTATAGGAGGTGGAGCTCATTGAAGTTTTGGCCAAACCACAGATCACCAGAACCTGAATAGACGATGGACGCAGCCCATCTACTTGTGTCAGGATGTTATCTGTCTTTTTTAGTTTTGTTTGATGCTTGTCTGTGTTTGTTTTGAATAAAAGAGGTGGTCTCCCTGCACTTCATTTTTGTTGAAATTTGTAATAAAGGAGGTGGTCTCCCCACCTCTAGTATTGGTTTATACTTCATACCTGTTGATTAGCAACGGTGTGTGTGGTGACTAGTGGCTAGTTTTAAATCTATATGCTGGGTGGTATACGTCTTCACTAGGGTAGATTTGATTTTGGTTGATTGGAATCGTTCATTGATTGTAGTGGTCTTTTTGATAAACTGTTGATGAGCTCTATTCTAAGAGTCGAGTAGGTTATTCCCCTCTGGTTCTCGATTAGGGCTGGTAAATCATGTTACGTGCCGTGTTCGTATCAGCACGATTGCAACACGATACAACACGACACGATTATTAAACGTACCATGACGAATTGACACGATTATGACACGTTTAATAACATGATTAAAAACAAAACTTACTATTTATTTTTTTACATATAAATTTTGTAATTTTTTACTATATACATTTTAATTTTTCAAGTATCCTACAAGTCTTCTACAAATATCTTCAAAACTAATAAAATTCATAAAATAAAGCCAAAATTAAAAGGCTTTAAATATTAGTATAAAAATCTAATAATATTTAATTATTAAATATTTTAAACTCAATTTTTTCTCCAAATTGGAGAACCATTTTAAAGCCAAAAGGCTTTAATGGCAAATGGCAACGTACGGCATCAAAGCTAAAGGGAACCGAGTGCTTAAATAGGGTGGAGTTGAGAGATAATTCAGGTTTGCTTTCAATGTGGGACTTTCGAGAGGTGAAGTAAAACCATAAAAAATAAAAAAGCCTAACTTTTGATAGTAAACACTAATTTAGTGTGGTGGTGGTAAGAGTAATAACAACCCTTAGGTCCTTGCACCTGCAAAATCTAAAATTTTTTTACCCGTTTATATCATGTTATTTTGGTATCATGTCATCGTGTCGTGTCTAAAATTACCGACTTTATTCTCGATGCTGTCTTTTGTCCCTTTTATATCGTGTCGTTTTCGTATCGTGTCATTGTACCGTGTCTGAAATTACCTACTTTATTCTCGGTGCTGTCTTTTGTCCCTATGTGTAATTCGATTTTCACTGGTCGCTCCAATAGCTGTTTAGGATCATTTATGCCTATAGTGGATAGTCTTATGCAACTTTGTTTGTACTATTTTTAGTTGAATGAAGTTTCATTTTATTTAGAAAAGAAATGGTTCAAACTAATGGTTTAAATCAAAGTTACTAAACACTCTATAAGTCCTCTATTTATCTTCCTTAACTCACCCTTTCAGTTTCATTCTTTTTAGAAATTTCACTACTTGAGTTAATGTATCTATAATCTATAACAATATTATAAGTGAAAGTTTTCTTGTGATAATATTCAAAAATAATAATCAAGTTAATTATTTTGTCTTTGTGTGTGTGTGTGTGTTTTTTTTTTTTTTGCTTACTTTTCTTTTTTCTTTACTTACCCCACACACCACCAACCCCACCCCCACCCACCCCACCCCCCCGAAAATATATAGATTTACTAAAACACTCATTTCTTTTTCAATGAAAGTAGAAAAACTACTAATTTTAAATAAAATCTAAAAAATAAACATATATTCACATGGAATTCCATGTATGAAGCACGTGATTTTAACTAGTATATAAAAAGGGAGAAGTGATGGCAAAAATTTTACAATTCTTTTCTTTTTAAATAAATGTAGAAATATTTAGTCTTCTTCTATATGTCCCTCCAAAATAAACCAAAGATCTTCAAAAAGAAATGGCACTAAAAAATTTAGGAGAATGAGAGAAATATCAGATTTTTGAAACTTTTTGAAGTAAACATCAAGTTTAAAAATATTTGTAGTAAATATCAGATTTACAATATACATAATTTATTTACTATGTAAATAATAAATATTTACGCTATAAATAAAGGGGTAAATACATTATATGCACTATAAATTCATTTATTGTGTAAATAAGAATTATTTACACTATAAACAAAGAGATAAGTAAATTATTTACATCATAATTTGGTATTTACTATAAATATTTTCAAAACCTGCTATTTACTATAATTAGTTTTGAAAAAGTGACATTTTTTACAATTTTCGTATTATATTTTTTGAAAAGGAGAAAACTATATATTTTGTGTAGCTTTTATCAGTTCTCAACATCTTACAGAGCGAGCAAGAAAATAATGATAACAAAACTAACATAACAAGACTTAATTAGCCTCCAAGGAAAAATATGTCCAGAACTCAAGATAAATAATTTGTTTGGGTAGACTTCTTGACCATATCTCCATGTCTATATCTATATAGTATATACAAGGTTGTGTAATTTATTATGAACTCTATCTCTAATAATTTTCTATCTAAACTTTTAGCTAAGGTGTTTTGTCTTGTCATTAGTTTTTCTTTTTTATCCATTACATTCTTTGTTTTAAAGAAATATACCCATTATATATATATATATATATATATATATATATATATATATATATATAATATTACAAACATAGAATATTGAAGAAGTTGCAACCAACCCTTTATTTGTCCTTACAAATACATGCATAATTGCATATATTATATAAAGAAAGTGCGCACTCACAATTTACTATATTTTCAAACCTTTGATTAAATTATTTTGTCTTGTTTAAGCAAATATATATATGTGTATTATCTTGTAGTGAGTTTTTCTATAGGTCCACTACATTTTTTTTAAAATTAAGAAATACAACCCATCATATATATATATATATATATATATGTACATATATATATATTAAAACTTATTACGGAGAAAAAGTTGCAACCAAAACCTTTTTTTTTTTTGGGTATAAATATACAATACACAAAGAAACAGAGTGTAGGTTACTATTCACTATCTCACAATTAAGCATTCTTCTTCTTCTTCTTTTTTTTTTTTTTTTTGAAAATATTCATCATTCAAAGTTGGTTCAAGTGATACTGTCTTTCATTTAAGGTTTTATTACGTCCACTTTTATTTTGTTTGAAAGAAATATGGCTCATCATATATCAATATTTACTGTAATCCTCAACCAAGCCCCATCTTCTTTTCAAAAGAAAAGGAAGAAGAAAATCCACCCTATCAATATAATTTGGGATACATGATGATGTACATTCTTTTAGAATAAAAGATATATAGTGGATTTTAAGGATAAAGAAGAAGAAAATCCACTATTTCTTCTTCTTTTTCCTCAAAATATCCACTAGATATAGTGGAAAGAAGAAGAAAAAATCCGTTGTAGCTTCCTCCTCCTCCTCCTCCTCCCCGAATTCCACTATATCTTTTACTCTAAAAGAATGTATACAATCACGTGTCCCAATTTATATATTTACAAATACACAATACTAAAAAAAGTTATAACAAACACCCATTTGCACGTGTTTTCTACTAATTACATGCAACATGTTGCACATAAAGCAAAACAAAAATCAATCCAACGAAAGAAATCTAAGAGCAAAATGAAGTAAATCATGAGGAGCTATTTGTACCCGATGAAGTTTGTAGTGCGTCAGTGCTCAATAAGGAGGGATTTTGCAGGAGCTAATTGAATACCTAAAAACACTTTAGAATCATCCGCGAAAGAAAACAATGAAAATAATTACGTACTAAGTAGTAAGTAGTTGTAGAAAAGTAATTTAGAGGCGACTCCATCCAAAATGGTGTGTGTGTGTGTATATATATATATATATATAGGGTTTTCCGTAAAATATATAAATAAATAAATAAATAAAAGAAAAAGAAAGATCAACCTTCTGAAGCAACAAATTTGCAATATTATGCTTTACTTCAAGAGGCTCAAGATAGTCAAAACACATTCCTTCCAAGAAATATTGATTAAACGTTTACGAAAGCTTCGGAGTTGTACAATCAATTGAGTAAAAGAATAATCTATGTGGATTAAAGTTAAAATAGACAAAAAAGAAAGAAAACGAGTTTATGTGGTTAAATGATGGCGAAATCTCTTCTTCTTATTATTTGTTTTCAGTTTTTTGTATTATTTTTTATTTTTTTTTTATGTTTTTAAGTATTATCCCCCAGGATTCATGGTTGTAATGATCTTTGGTGTGATTGCTGAATTTTGCGCGCACACAATATCTGTGTGTGTGTGTGTGTGTGTGTAACACGTAAGCTGGCACTCTAATGTTATTGATTAATACAATAGAGACATTACTTTAAAATACAATGAAAAGCTTTTTTTTTTTTCAATTTCTGATTGGTAGATGAAAAGGACAAATAAAAATGCAAGACTTGTGCGCATTATATGCTTTTTTCTCTTAAAAAAGTAATAAAAGGCATTATAGTTGCCAACAAGGCTAGAACAAATTTGATTGTGACATCAAATGTTTCTTTGCAGGATTGATTTTGTAATGTCTGTAAATATCCATTAATCATGTACCTAGTTCAAGATGTTCCTAAATTTTAAAAATATTTCATTTTATTTTTGGAATTAGATAAAATCATTTAAAATATCTCTATACGTAACTAACGTCATGATACTGACTAAATGATGACATGACACTAACTATAATTCATAAATGTCTTCTAAATTATTAACTTTATGTCATATTGTCCTTCAAATTTAACTTTATAAGTTAATTTATCTTCTTTTTTAATAAATTAAGATATAAGTTGACATAAAATCAATAGTTCGAGATCCTTTTGTTTTTTTTTTGTAAAGTCATTTATAAAACTACATTAATTTAGAAAGTATTTAAAAAAATTTATATAGTTGAAAAATAAAATAAATCTTGAAATATTAAAAATATTGAAACTAGAAAGTTTTAAAAATAAAATAAAATTCAAAAGAAATATTGAAACCAGAGTCCGTTGTTTTTGCCAAGAAAGAGTCCATGGTTTGTAAAGCATTTATAAAACTAGCAATGGTCTCCAGTCTAATATCGACCGATCTAAAACTTGTAACTTTTTTCATTTGAAGATATAACTTTGTGCATGCATTCATGTCCTAGTGTATTTGGCATTTTCTGTTCAAATCAAAATTTTTTATTGCTACAGTGTAAAGCTTTCATATGCTATAATGTCAAGCAAAAGTATGTTACACTGTAAATATTTTTAACTAATTAGTTCTAAGGAATGATTCCAAACACCCTCGTAACTTTCAATTTTGTTCGCATGTAACACTTAACAAATATAGTCCAAAAAATATAATTCCAAATGTTACATTTCAACAAATTAAGGGTTACACAAATGCATGAACAAAATTATATGTTCAACGAAAAAAATTACATGTTCCAAATTGGTCTAGGCGCCAGGCTTAAGCTATAGTGATGCAAGAACGGCCTGGCCCGGCCTGTTCTCCTTAGGCCCACACGAGCCGCGGGCCGGGCCGGGCTAGCCCACATTAAAATTACATTGGCCCAGCCCGGCCCACGGGCCAATTTTACATGGGCCGTGCCGTGGGCCTTAAATGAGCCGGCCCATCTTAGCCCATCATGGATTTAAATGGACAAGTCTATCTAAACATGTAATTTTTAATTTTTAATTTTTAATTTTTAATTTTGTAAACAAGTTAACAAATATAAAAGTTTGAATAGTTAAGGAAAATATAAAAATGGGTATTTTATTTACGATTACCTCATTAAAAACCCAATGGTACAAAACCTTAGTAAGGAAAAAAGAGTACAATCAGGATAATTAGACATAAGATATTTACAAAATTACTAAAAACAACAAAAAAAAATAAAAAAACACAAAAAATATTATTCATTATGGGCCGGGATAGGCCAACCCATTATGGGCCTAGGCCCGGCCCGACCCATGATTTTCCATGGGCGGTGCCGGGCCGGCCCATGGGCCGACATATATTGGCCCAGCCCAGCCCACTAATATTTGTGGGCCGGGTCGTGAACAGTGTCTGGTCGTGCCGGCCTGACCCATCACTGTAGCAGGACGGGCTTGGGCCGGCCCACGGGCCCCGACCCATTGTTGCATCTCTATTAAGCTAAAAGCCTATAAAACTCTAATCTTTCTTTGTAAGCTACGCATCCAATCCTTGCTACAAATTAAAAATATGAAAAGAAAAACAATTGTTAATTATTTTATACCATAAAAAGTTTGTTATGATGGAGCTGGAGTTTGGTGCCATTTTTGGACGATTCTTTGGACTCCCAATCCCTTGAGGGTATGGCCTAAAATCATAGCGCTATTTTCTATAGGGGTGGGGATATTTGTTTAGGTTTTTTTTTTTTTTTGGTGGGGAGGGGAGGAATGTTCGTGGCTTGGTGGAGGGGGCTTCATCGCGGGTGGACTTGCTTTCTTCAATGGTTGTTGATGGCCATCAAAATGCGAAACAGGTAGATCTAGTGGAGAGGAGCCTTCTTGCTTCATGGGCTGGAAGCTTTGGTCGAGTTTGCGATGGCATTCCTTTGGCCTTGACAAAAAGATAGAGTCATGGTGGCATCGTTTTCTTAGGCTGGCGAAGGTGGGTAGTGGAGATCTTGTTGTCCATCAATTTTTTGGTAGGTTTATGGAGTCCTTGTCTTTACTCGATTGTGGCTGGCTTATCACAGATGTCTTTGTCGTCGACCGTTGGGTCTTACTTATTTGTTTTATACTTTGTGTTCATCAGATAAAATCGACGGTGTTTTCGCCATTTAGAAGTAGTTTATTTTTTGTGTTTTGTTGGTTTATCATTGTAATTGTAATTACCAAGGGAAATACATTAATAAAATCTAATATTTAATTAGATTTAATTAATAAAATTACCCTTATAAATCGTATTTTTGTAAAATTACGATAATGTATAATAAACAATATTAGTAGGAAATCTTACGATAAACTTGGTACGATATTGGACATTACTAAATACAGATTTTGTGAGTCAAATACTAAAAAATTTGTAAATAATATCCATAAAATAAATTTTATATCACAATTAATTATAGAATTGTGATATAAATAGATGGGTAATTAAGGTATAAATAAGATAGAGAGTTTACCAAAACCTTAAACTAGTGTAAAAAGAGACCGATGCAGTATAGGTATATTGCTAAGTGAAAACGTAGATATAAGAAATATTATGTTTGGCCTCCAAAAATAAACCAAAGGTAAGTAAAATATTTCCTACAGTCTAAGAATATGTTTTTGCCCTGATTTTACCACAACAGTATAAGAAAAATACTACGTGGTGAAAAATTATACCGTGTGAGATTTTGGGGGCCCACCAAGTGGACCCCCTATGAGTTCTTATTGGGCCACCACACCATGAAAGGTGACCCAACATGCCCAATTAAAAAAAATAAAGAAAAAATAAAAAGAGTGGATAAGTCTTAATCAAAAGACTTAAAAGTGACATTTTTTTTTATTTCTCTATCTCCCACATTCCGCAGTTCTAGCCCCTCCCTCTCAAAAATTTTCTCAAATCAAAATTCTCACCAAATCCTTCTCCAACCAAGTTTCAAGCTTCAAAAATAAAGGTTTTACGTATTTTTAAGGAAAAAAAAAGTTTCAAAGAAGCTTTTGGAAGGCTAAGATCATAAATTTGTTTTTGGTCCTTAAACGAGTAACAAGGAAAACCTGAAGACGGTTTTAATAGCCGCAAAAATAAGTAAGTTCCAAACCCATCTACAATATGAAAGAGTAGGTTTAAGGGTATAGCGTATTTATGTGAACATGCTTATATGTGCTATACAATTGAGAAGTGTAAATGTTTCGCATATAGTATGTACGTATATTGTCATACATGGTATGATAACCAAAATAACTGGACTGTTAAATGAAACACTAGAACTAAGAAAAGTGTCGTACTAGCTTTCGAAGTAAAGGGGAGTTTAAAGTCAAAGCTATATTATGGTCTCGATGTTACGAAGACCTATGTGCACATATGGTATGAGCATTTGAACCCTAATAAAAGAAAAGATATAACAAGAATAAGGAATGTTCATAAGAAAGTATAAATGGATCATGCATATTAGTATAAGATTCATGTGGGCTATGTTTGGACTTATTGAGCATAAGCTCACTAGTTATTTAATGCTGTAGAAATTTCCACTAGAAGGTTAGAATGAACATACTGATGAGCTGGCAGAGGAATATGAGCAACGTGTAGACCATGGTGTAGATACCGCCACAGATATGTTTCCATTGCTATGTATTTTAAGTTATTTTAGATCATGATGTATAAATGATACAGTATGGTTAAGTGAGACAAAACCTCTTTTGGACACTTTAAATAGGTATTGTTTTAAAAAGAAAGTTACTTGTGTAATTATACATATAATTATAAAAGAAATTTCAATATGTATGTGTAACATATTTATTCAAAAAAAAATTTTCAAGTTTTTATATATGCGTAAGTAAGGAAAACGTTAAACCATAACCCGTAAAAAGACGGGTTGTGACAGTAATAATAGGTGGTCTCCTCATCTTTGGTTATAGTTTGTTTGTCTCTTTCCCTTGTTATTGGTGGAAGGCGTGTCTATGTCCGACTAGACCTTAGTCTAGACTATGTCATATGTTCCCTCAGCGAGGAAGGCTCGGCTTCGATCATTGATCTTTTCCATTGATTTTAGTGGGTTTTAGAAATGAACCTTTGTCATGTTCTATTGTATGTGTCGAGCGAGCTTTTCCCTTCTTAGTCTCGATACTTGAATTTAGTCTCATACTTCATCTAGGTAAGTCCACTCAGTACTTAGGGTAAAATTCTTCTACCATGAATAGTTTTCTATATTTGTATTTGTTTTAGTTCCAAGTTTCCCATTTCAAAATTAAAAAAAAAAAAAAAATCCTTCGGAGGCCAGAAATCTGGGGCCAGCCAATGTATACCCAAAAACGATTTACCGAAATAATTTGGTATATTTTCGGATTGGATTCTCCCCGTCCGTCTGTCACCTAAGCAAAGTGTAAAGGTTCCTTCTTCCATTCCCTTTTGTCTTCTACGGAACTCTGCTCGTTCCTATTGATTCTTTTACACATAGCGGCTTTCAAGCCACTTCTTTTTCTCTCCACTCAACAACATAAGTTTGCCCTCAAACAAATTCTAGATTTGTACAAACTTAACACATAATCAGTTCGTCACCTTAAAGTAATTCTTTTTCTTCACGCGAGCTCTAAATTTGTGAAATTCTCTTGAAATTGTTCAAGTTTCTGCTTCGGCCATTTCAGGGAAAAATAATAACAATAAAAATCCTTGTTATTATTATTATTATTATTATTTTTCTCTGATGGGCACTGGTTCTGTTGGGTCCCTATTTGGCACTTTGGTCTTTTCTTCGCAAGGAAAATTCGGGGTTTTATCTCAAAATATGGAATTTTTGGTTTCCAGTTTTCCGCATCATCTGGAAATTCCAAGACGTAACTTGTGCCCAGGTTCTGCTTCCATTACTTCATCCAGGGTATGCTTTTCCCTACTCTCACATGCCGCTCAAATTTTTATTTATTTATTTATTTATTTTATTATAGTCCTATAATGCACGTAGATTTTGGGGGATAAAATTGCAATAAAAAAAAAAAAAAACTATTTTCAAAGCTTTCTGGCTGCGTTGCACACGTTCACTATTTTGATGTTTGGAGTTTCCAGACCTTATTCAAAAGAGCTCAAAATTATGGTTTGGATAATATTCCATACACTTATAGGAAAATTTATGATAGTCACTATTAGCATTACTTTGTTAAGAATTAGACGCCGTAATTCTGTATTATTGAGAGCAATAAAAATCGTAGAAGAAAAATGAAACAAACAAGAGCACACGAAATTTACAGTGTTTTATCCTCTACTTTCAGCAGCTGCACAAATTTCATTAGGACTAAGGAGGAGTTTACAAGGGATAACCACACACCTCACAACTCATCTATTTTCTCTAACCTTTCTAATAAACTTATAATCGACACCTTCTTATACATAAGGTCGATCCTCGTAATGCCTCCACAACTTGAATATTTCCCAAAACAACACAGTTATATTTATATCTGTTTTCTTCCCAATGCAGGGAGTAAGAGGTAGAATATGTTCTGCACCTGATGCTGATGAATTCTTCTCTGAGAAAGTCGCAACACCCATTCTTGATTCGGTTGAAAATCCCATCAACTTGAAGAATTTGTCTTCCAGAGTAGGTCATTTGAGGTCTTTGAAATATCTGTTTTGGCATGCTTTACTCTTAAGAGGTCACATTTTGTGGACTCACTACAGGTTGGTCTATGCAGGAACTGGAACAATTGGCTGATGAAATTCGTCGTGAGTTGTCTTATTTGATGTCCAAAAGACAGAAATCCTTCAAAGCGAGTTTGGCAGTTGTAGAGCTGACGATTGCAGTACACCATGTTTTCCATGCTCCTGCAGATAAGATATTGTGGGATGTTGGGGAACAAGTATGATCGCAACATTGCTTTCTATGCCACCTCATTCGTTATGTTGAGCTTTGTGTTTTCTCTATATTCTATTTAGATTCATTGCTTCCTTTTTTCCTGGTAGACATATGCACATAAAATTCTCACTGGAAGGCGGCCCCTCATCCACACAGTGCAGCAAAAAGACGGTCTTTCCGGTTTTACTTCACGTTCTGAAAGTGAATACGATCCATTTGGGGCAGGGCATGGGTGTAGCAGTATTTCGGCTGGGCTTGGTATAGTATCTTCCCTCCTTTCTGCTTCTTCTTGTTAGTTTCTTTCATACTTGCCTGGATTATTAACTTCCTTGCTTGAAAAAAAGCTGCATGAATGATACTATCTCAGGTATGGCAATTGCGCGGGATCTTAAGGGAAAGCGGGAACGTGTAGTTGCAGTTATTAGCAATGGGACAACTATGGCTGGTCAGGCCTACGAGGCCATGAGTAATGCTGGTTATTTGGACTCAAACATGATAGTTATTTTAAATGATAGCCGGCACTCTTTACATCCGAAAAGTGATGATGGTCCCAAGACATCTATAAGTGCCCTATCTAGCACTATAAGTAAGCTCCAATCAAGTAAGTCCTTCCGGAAGCTCAGAGAAGCTGCCAAGGTATATCCCGTTAAACAAATCTCTGGACTACTTTCCTGTATCTTAGAGAAGACAATAGGTTAGCTAGGAATGTTTAGATAACTAGATATTTGGAATATTTGGGCCTTTTCCTATGTAGTTTCAAGGCCATTGGCTAGATTTTCCCTTCAAAGATTGACGTGCTCCTTGGGGATATGTGATTTCCAAAAGGATTAAAGTCACCTAAAGTTTACTCATTTTCGAACAGTGATACCTGAGGTTTAAAATGTCCAAGACCTAGAGTTGCACTTGAGGTTTTCATACAGTGTTAGAAGTCTTTGACCGTTAAGTTTAGTGATGGAAAGGAGAGATGTGGAAGGAGTTGCAATATTAACTCCCTAAGTCAATACCCCTGACTGTAACCATCTTCTTTCCAAATTATGTTATCACCATTATCATCACCTCCTTCTGCTGAGTTTATGTCTTCTTAATATGTTTACAATGACAGAGTGATTCCTTTTCCTTTTCCACTTTTCTTCAGGGTGTCACTAAAAGATTTGGTAGGGGTATGCATGAGTGGGCAGCAAAAGTAGATGAGTACGCACGTGGTCTGATGGGTCCACTAGGATCAACTCTCTTTGAAGAACTTGGATTGTATTACATTGGTCCTGTTAACGGACATAACATTGAAGACCTAATTTGTGTTCTACAAGAAGTGGCATCTCTGGATTCAATGGGTCCTGTGTTGATTCATGTACTTACAGAGGAAAATCATGAGCCAGAAAACAATGAAAATATTGAAATAGTGAACAAACAACAGGAAGGTGTGCTTGTATCTGTATTTCGTGTTTCTGTGTTCTTGGTCTGGTGGACTGTCAAAAACTTATTCTATACAAACTGAGATACTAATTAGAGCAAAAGATGACTGCATTTATTTATTTATCGGTTTCATTTGTACTACCTTTTCTTTTTCGTCAGTTGTGAACAAATTTGAAATCAACCATATGCAAAGGAGACATTCTATCAACTTGGTCTTTATTAGCTTGAGTAGTAGTTCAGAGGTCAAGATCCTTCTGCTAACGTATAGAAGAGATGGTCCTTTGGCCTGACTATTTCTTTGATACAAAACCATAAACCATGTTGCAGTTAATTTGCTAACTGTTATCTTCTTATTTGTTGCAGGATCAGGAAATTCTAACTCGTTTACATCCGAAATTCGCTCCCGAACATATAGTGATTGCTTTGCTGAGGCTTTAGTCATGGAGGCAGAGAAGGACAGAGATATTGTGACTGTTCATGCAGGAATGCATATGGAACCATCACTTCAGCTATTCCAGGATAGATTCCCAGATAAGTTTTTTGATGTGGGCATGGCCGAGCAGCATGCCGTAACGTTTTCAGCTGGCTTGTCATGTGGAGGATTGAAGCCTTTTTGCATAATTCCTTCTGCGTTTCTACAGAGAGCTTATGATCAGGTCATCCCTCTCTCTCTCTCCCTGTGTCTGCCACGCAATTTATGTAGTTTTTTTTCTCATGAATTACATGAGTTTAGTCCTTGTATCTTGTGTAGGTGGTCCATGACGTAGATCGCCAAAAGATTCCAGTGCGCTTTGTTATAACAGGTGCAGGATTAGTAGGGTCTGATGGTCCAATGCAGTGTGGGGCTTTTGATATAACGTTCATGTCGTGCTTACCAAACATGGTCGTCATGGCACCCTCAGATGAGGATGAGCTTGCCAACATGGTGGCCACGGCGGCCTGTGTTGATGATCGTCCAATTTGCTTCCGGTATCCTAGGGGCACAATTGTTGGTATGGACTACTGTATATGCAGCGGAGTTCCCATTGAGGTACTTTCTTAGCACCCCATACTATATTTCTGATGATGTTTCTTCAAACATGTCTTGTTCTTTTGCTTAGAACTGGGTGTATCCTTTTTAGCAATAGAACTAAGGAGAAATTCCAAGTACATTTACGTATTTTAATTATGCTGAATTCTATTCTCCCTTTTTAACAATGGTTGAATATAGAAACTATTCCTTCTTTATACTCTAGTTTAACTAGTTTGTTATTTTCAACAGATTGGGAAAGGGAAGATTCTAGTGGAGGGCAAAGATGTTGCTTTGCTCGGGTATGGCTCGATGGTACAGAACTGCCTCAAGGCTCAATCCCTTCTCGAAAAGCTTGGTGTCAACATAACTGTTGCCGATGCAAGGTTCTGCAAGCCCTTGGACATCAAGCTTCTCAGGCAGCTTTGTGAAAACCATGCGTTTCTGATAACTGTTGAGGAAGGTTCTATTGGAGGTTTTGGATCTCACGTTGCACAATTCATTGCACTTGATGGCCAACTTGATGGAAGAATTAAGGTAATGCTTTTCAGCTGCCCGTAGGGTAAACAAGTTACTTCCTACCATGCTTTTGTTTTATAATGAATGCGTCATGATTCTTAAAGTGCATCTTGCTTTATGATGGTTGGTAAATATGATTAATTATATCCTTCACTTCTCTTGATAAACCTTTCAGTGGAGACCAATTGTTCTACCAGACAACTACATTGAACACGCATCGCCCACTGAACAGCTAGCGGTTGCTGGCTTGACTGGACATCACATAGCTGCAACGGCCTTAAATTTGCTCGGCCGCACTCGCGAAGCTCTCCTCTTGATGTGCTAGATTTCTACCAATGTTTCCGCGGTTTAAGTTTTGGTGTACCCTATTGAAGCCCACAGCTCAAGTCCAACCAGTCTTCAGCCATTATTTGTTGTGAATTTTTCATTCCAATTTATTTGTATATACAGCAAAGATAATTGAAACATTGCGCGAATTGATTGTATATCTAACTCATTACATGGTGAGAAATACCTGCTTATTGCATTTGCAAGCCTAGTTTTCTGCATTGTTAAGTTGGCTGTACCTAATGTATTCAAGGCTAGTTATTCTCTTATTGTTCTGCACCTTATTCTCTTATTGTTCTGCACCTTATAAAGGCTTTTTTTTTTTCAACCAAACTCCATCGAAATAACAGCTAGAGGTTAAGGACATCTTTACTTTGCATCAATGAAAAATAAAAGGTTCAGAGTAATTTTTTTCCTCTTTTAATAATATGTTTGTCTGTAAAATTAGTAACTAGAGTTTTGTAGGCGATAATCAACACAAGGGAGGAGTAAATGAAATATCAATCCTCACATATCTAAAGGTATTGATTTCCTATCGAACGGAATGAATGTCAAATATATTTAAATGTTACAAGTCAATGATTATTTGGTTATATAAAAGAATATATTAGTGATTACATTGATAAGATTACTGCTTTCTAAGTTTATAAACACCAAAAAGAGAATAAAATTCTCTCATTACTCTATAAATAAGAAAAATAAACATTAAA
The DNA here is from genome assembly GCA_025403435.1 of Artocarpus heterophyllus. NCBI lineage: Eukaryota > Viridiplantae > Streptophyta > Magnoliopsida > Rosales > Moraceae > Artocarpus > Artocarpus heterophyllus. Next base: position 14,265,525 of record CM046334.1, read on the forward strand.
AATAGGATGAATGGTTTTCACTCCTATTATTATTTTTTTATCAATTTTATCATCTTTTCTTTACAATCTTTTACGGTTTGTTAAACGCCTCCTACTTTTAATAAATAATTATGACAGTACTGCTTGCCGTATGGCTGAGAACCAATACAGCATTTGCATACTGGGCTTGCAATGGTTGTTGAACATCGTCCTCGTAATCGTGCGGCCAACAAGAAAAGCACAACAAAGGGAGACCAAATCAAATACGAGGCACCGTCAGATGGCCCAGTATGCGGGGATGGCAACGTCTAGTGCTAGATACAACGGACGGTCCCCAATCACAATATGTCATTGTCCCAAAAACGTAAGAACTACCGAAAAAGTTATTAGAAAGCGTCCCATAATATGTACTTCTGTGTGTGCGTGTGTAAAGAAGCATTCAAGAATACGTACTAAAATTTAGCTCATGTGATGTGAGTTGTAGAGCCGAACGCAATGTTGAATGACATTAAATTGTTCTATCCTACTAAAAAAAAACAAAGGTACTTCTACAGTATGGATCTGTTAGTAGAATTTTTTTTTTAATTATTAGATCCGATCAAAATTACTTTATTTTTGTACGGATTGGTGATTAAAAAATAGATTTTTATTAATAGATTTTTTTTTGTTTAATACTCAGTCGTATAAATTCAAAAAAAAAAACAATAATATTGATTGTTCTATGCTAATGGTATGATATACATTCTCATGTCACAATAGTGTCTATTGTTGTCTAACTCTTGTGGGGCCCACACAACCCTATGAGATTAAATACTTGATCATACTTTTGCCGCGTACCGTGCCTAACAATCACTCGAGTGTCTAACTATAGAGTTCAGCTTTATTATGTAAGCAATAAGCACGGACGGAGACTAAAAAGTAAGGCAGGAGGAGCGGGACGTATACTAAAATTTTATCAAATCACACTTGTAAATCAAGTGAGTCATTTCAAACATAAAATTTCACAATTTTAGGATGGAAATTTTATATGCAAAATTATAAAGAAATAAAAAAAAAATTCAATAGGACGACAGCTTGACTAGCTCCGTCCTTAGAAATAGCAACTGTTGCATTGTGGAAGCAGCCGGCCAAGCGTGATCCCCTGCTCAAAGGTCCTAGTCTGTTTGTCAGTGGGAAGGATAACAATAGTAACAAACAAAAAAAAAAAAAAAGACGAGTTAATTATCTGCTTTGCCACTGTAGAGTCCAATTGTCAAGTCAGTCACCGGCAGCAGAAACGACACTCTAGAACACGGTTTTTTTCCCCCCAAATTAATAAAGAAAATAGGTTTTATTGGCTGGCAGTCATGTTACAGCTAATAAACGCGGAAAGCCCATCAACCATGCTTTTGATCTACAGCTTGTAATTGGCTCTCTTGGGGGTCCCATGTAACGCAAATATTCATTGAATAATGTTATGCTCTTTTTAAAGACTGTCTGTTAGCTAGCTTAGCGAGCTAGTCAATTTAATTGACATAAATGCGGGTTATTCATTTCATATTTTTTGCAATGTTTTAAAATGTTCAAATGTGGGACTTAATTGTTTTTTTTTTTTAAGAAATAATTGCTTTTCAATATTAGTCCAAAAGTAAGAGAGGAATTAAAAGTTGGGTTGGGTGTCTTTTCAAATCTCCTATATAGACCGACAATGGCTTATAGGATGTTTGGTAGTATTGTTAAAATTATTAATTAGATCTATTTTTATATAACATGTTAAAATTTTATATTGTAGTTATTTTTTTATTGTTGTTATAATATATGAGAGCTTTATATTGTTTATAACTGAGAAAGCGGTCCAGACTATAACTGTCAAACACAACATTAGTTTGTTTCGCATGTCATTATTGACCCATATGGTTCATTGTTTTAAATTGTGTTAGTTTGAACAGAAAAAAGTCAAGATTATGTAGTTTAAACAGTTATTTAAACTAACGTTTAGATGTATAGTTAAAGTGTTAATTTCAACATGATATCCAATATAAATTTATGCTTGAATGAGTATTAAAAACTTTAGTTTGAAGCATGAAAAAATATTTAATTAAAAAATAAATATGAAATATGTAAAAAGAAGTTATTTAATTGAAAGTTAATGATGTTAAATTATAAATACAAATATATGGGAGTGAAATCACTATTCAATATTAGTTAGAAATATTGAAATGGAAGAGGGTTTGAACTTTAAGTTGGACAGTTCAGTCTAATTTGAATTGTCGGTTTAGTTTGAATTAAATAAATTATCAAACATTAATTCAAACTATAATTGTCAGATGAACTGACTCGAATTGGACTGAACTACTCAAACAAACAGGGTGTAAGTTGTTAACGTACAAGTTTCAGTAAAAAAAAATGTTCGTAGGTGAAAATTGCATGTTAATTGATCTTCTTGTGACAATATTTTTGCACTTGTGGAAAATTATTAAGAGGTGTGGAGCTAAATTCAATGTCATGTTTTGCAATTTTTTGTGATTTGTTGCCTATTATTTTGTAAACGTATAAATAGATAGATTGAATTTTTTTCTTCGTAGAGAGTGAAACTCAAAAAATTGAGAGAAAAACTTGAGAAAAATTCTTAAGAGTATGTGTACAATTTTCTCTCGTAAACTTCATCATCATCATAGTGAAATTACTCTGCAACGGCTGAAAGTGAACATAGCGCTCACATCGAGAGTGAACACTATAAATTTTATGTATTCTTATTATTTTTCATTCGCATACTTTTCGTTCTTGATAGAATTAGGGCTTATAATTCACGACAAAAATAATATATTAAGCTGCAAACATTTTGATTATTTTTTCTATGTAATTTCATATTTATCTAGTCGATTATCCTTATTGTGGTATTTTCTAGAAAAATATATAATCATTGAAATTTTAAGTTCTAATTCCCCACTTCTTTTAAAAATATAAAGATAATAGGAAAAATATATTTTTCACACGTAAAAAAGAACGTGCAAAACTTTTTTAATTTAAGCGCGAGAGAATTGAGCTCTTTATTTTGTTGTGAGTCACGTGTAAAAATATGGTTTGACTATTCTTGCAAGAAAGAAGAAAAGGAAAAACGATGTTGTCACTCTTGTTGAAATTTTTAGCTCAACACACGTGAAAAATAATTCTAAAAACACCCAAAAAAAGAATTTTTAAACCGGAAAAGCGCTCTGTCCCATTCCTTTTTCCTTTTTTCTTAGGAAAACCGATGCGAATGGTCTCTTCAATGTTCAAATCGTTAGATTTTTTCTTTTCCAATAAAATAATTAAATAAAAGAGATCAAATTTTATAGTAACCAATGACCATGCAAATGAATGTCTTCTCAGATAAAGTCATCGACTTCACCGAATTATGTTTTCCAATAGACCAACCCAAAAAAAAAGAAAGAATAACAGTAATAAAATAAATTAATTAATTAAAAAAGTGCATGCATTTGACAGATTATACGTACACGCGAAACAAAACAAACGAATGAACAAAAAAACAACAGACATACGCGGTCTCCGAACTTTGCCGACCACATTCTCCAATCACAAAGCAACACGTCATTGTCATTCGCGATCTCGTCCGGCCCACAGCTAGAACTTAATATTAGGCGTGCGGCACGGCCAGTTTATTTCGGAAAAAGCAAAAGAAACAGCTCGGATGTTCTTCAGTTCCGCACCTATCTCGCCCCTTTCAGGTTAGAGAGAGAATTCCTTTACTCCTGGAGAGAGAAATAACGAAGCCTAACAAATAAAAAAAAAAAAAACAAAATACAATAATAGACATAATAAGCATATTCCTAAATTATATAAAGGTGGGCTTTTTTTTTTCTTTTCTCACCGGAGAAAGACATCTCCGGCGCCGCCGCGGCCTCCCCGCCGGAACTGACGATTCCGGCAAGGGGGACATCCCACATTGCGGCTCTTCATGATTTTCCAGGCTCAAGGTGGGCCCCTTTCTTCTTCGTGTTCTTCGGATTAATCTTCATAATTATGAGCATTATATGCCCATATAAAACATTTTTGCATGCATGTGATTTTTTTCCTCTTTTTTTTTTTTTTTTTTGCCCTTTGTAAAGTTTTTTGCGTGATTGCGGTTGGTTTTTTCATTCGTCGACGTCCATAAATAAATAAATTGATAGATAAACAATGGTGCAAATCTGTGTTTCATTTTTCCCCCTTCTCAGAAACAGAGGAGTTCTTACGATTGTGATGATTTATAATGGGTTCTTTGTTCTGTACTAGCGTATAAAATTGAGTCATTTTCAAGTTCATGAAGGTACAAATATATATCTATATATATATATATATATCTACATTTTCTCCTCTTTGTTTTTTTTCCCTTTCTTTCGAGAAGGTCCAGGCTTGTTTGGCTCTGAAGAATCTGGGGAAATGAGAAGGCAAATGGGATTGGGTTTTTCTCATTTTTTTTCCTTCATTAAATGCATTATAAAGGGTCATCTTTTTCGTTGTTCCGAAACAAAGGATTTCTTTAGTGCCCATGTTTAGATTCTTAAGCAGATTCTGATACCTACATTATGTACCTAACTTATGATTTTATTTTTGTCTCTGTGGTTAGAATTACTCTTTCACCTTTTTCTTTTTACATGTATTTTCCTTACAAGGTGTTTGTGTTACTCTGTCGTTTCACATTCAATCTTGTTTTTAATGAGCTTGAAACCGACACAATGGTTTGCATGTCAATTGGTTCAATTTAACTTCGTATTAATTAGTCGGACCTCTTTCCTTGGATGCCAAACACTATGACATCTAACAGTGAAGAAAAGAGAAAGATTTGTTCTACTTTGGTCCAGATGTTTGGGACTTTGGTCCAGTTGTTTGTGCTTGTACTATATGCATAAAATATATAATCTTTAGGAATTATGGATCACATGCAGCCCATTCTTTGTCTTGTACTTCTCTTATTCTTTATTTGAAAACTGCTAAAGCCTAGAGTTTTATTTCTTTGTTTTCTTCAAAGGCTGCTTCAGAGAAAAGAATCTCATTGGGTCAGATTTTCATCGTGTTATCATGTGACTTTGCAAAAAGCATGCATGGTTTGTTTTCTAACAAAAAGTTCTTTTTGCAGCTCTTCTTCGTTATTGAGCTCAAATCACCTCTAGTGTAAGGCAACAGCAATGGGAAAGATGAGCAGACCATTCCAAGGGATAATCAAGGACGTCAAAGGAAGAGTTGCTTTCTATAAGGAAGACTGGACTTGTGCACTCTGTTCAGGCGTCGGGTAATTTGTCGAATTTGTTAACAGAAACCAAAAAAAAAAAAAAAGGACCATTTTCATGTGTGATAAATACATATATATATATTTGCCTAGATCTGATTTCACTTTGATTTTCGCTTCATGTCAGGATATTAGCTCCAACTGCCTACATTTTCTTTGCTTCTGCACTACCTGTTATTGCCTTTGGAGAGCAACTGAACAGAGACACTGGTATTATTTATTTATTTATTCTTCTATCAATTGACTAGATTTTCAACTAGTCAGAAATCAAAAACTCGGTTCTTTTCAATGAGAAGTTGATCTCAAAAAGTTGAAATGTGAACATGTGATCTGTTAAACATAAAAATTTTGACTTAAGATGAATAGCATCGCTCCGTCAAAGCTGTTATATTTTGTAGTGATGTTATAGAATAAGCATGGATTAGACTAAAATTTTAGGTTTCTCTACGTGATGATAGATGGAAGCTTGAGCACAGTGGAAACATTAGCATCCACCGCGATTTGCGGAGTTATTCACTCGATATTTGGAGGACAGCCATTGTTGATATTGGGAGTTGCTGAGCCCACAGTCATAATGTACACTTACTTGTACAACTTCAGCAAAGGAAGGCCTGAGCTTGGAAGCAGGCTGTATTTGGCTTGGGCTAGTTGGTATGGCAATCAGATCCCTTTTTTTTGTCAACTTTTCCCCTTCATTTGGAGTTTGAAATCAAAACTAAAGTTTTGTTTTGCTTATGTCAGGGTATGTGTCTGGACAGCACTACTACTGTTTCTTCTTGCAATCTTCAATGCATGTACCATTATCACCCGATTCACGAGGATTGCAGGGGAACTTTTTGGCATGCTTATTGCTGTTCTTTTTTTGCAAGAGGCTGTTAAGGTGCATAGCTCTTTAAATCTTCAGGCTTTTCCCCCCAAGAATTTAAGTTAGTGAAGTAGACATGTATTGACCCTTACAACTGTTTGAATGGTAGGGATTGATCAGTGAATTCAGCGTTCCCAAAGAGGAAGATCCAAAACTGGAACAAAATCAATTCCAGTGGCTCTTCGTCAACGGGTTGCTTGCAGTCATTTTTGCCTTTGGTCTGCTTTTCACCGCCCTCAAGAGCAGAAGAGCAAGATCATGGCGATATGGCACAGGATGTCTACGAGGTTTCATTGCAGACTATGGGGTTCCCCTTATGGTTGTGGTGTGGTCAGCATTGTCTTACAGTGTGCCCAAGAAAGTTCCAGAAGGAGTCCCGCGAAGGCTCTTTTGTCCCCTTCCTTGGGAATCTGCATCATTGTACCATTGGACAGTAATCAAGGCAATGATTTTCTGATGGCTTAAATCTAAGCTTAATATTTGTAACCTGTAAACAAGCCAACTATTTTAATTTGATGGAATTAAAAAAAAAAGGATAGTTTTATGCATATAAAATTCTGCACGCTTTTAAATTGCAGGACATGGGGAAGGTCCCAGGGTTATATATTTTTGGGGCCTTCATTCCAGCAGTGATGATAGCGGGGCTATACTTTTTTGACCACAGTGTAGCTTCACAGATGGCACAACAGAAGGAGTTTAATCTACAAAAACCATCTGCTTTCCATTATGACATCCTATTGCTTGGTATAATGGTAAGCTTTTGGAAATTGTTACCTTGTTTCTTCCTCGTAACTTTGACGTATAGCATATTTTTTGGATTCAGTTTTCTAATTTCTTTCCCTGTTATCGTTTTAGACGTTGATATGTGGGTTGCTTGGTCTTCCACCTTCAAATGGGGTTCTTCCACAGTCTCCCATGCACACTAAGAGTTTGGCTGTCCTCAAAAGGCGGGTAAGCTACGGTACCATGTGCAAAATCAACTGTTGATCCCTAAGCAAATCACAAATTGCTCAGTTTTTTACACAATAGAAATCTTGATTTTTGCAGTTGATTCGAAAGAAGATGGTAAAGAGTGCCAAAGAATGCATTAAGCAGCAAGCAAGCAACACGGAGATATATGGAAAAATGCAAGCTGTTTTCATAGAAATGGACGCATCTCCAACTGTATGCATCCAATCTAGTCTCTCTCTTTCTCTATGTGCTTTGTATTAGTTTTTTCCCAAGCATAGAAGTTTTCTTTTTTCCAGCCTAAAGAGTTGGAGGACCTGAAGGAGGCTGTAATGCAAGTTGATGATGGGGGAGATGCAAAGGGAAAATTTGACCCCGAGAAACACATTGATGCCTACTTGCCCGTCCGTGTTAACGAGCAAAGAATGACCAATCTGCTGCAGTCTTTTCTTGTGGGATTATTGATGTGCAGTGTTTCCATGATCAAAATGATACCCACCTCAGTACTTTGGGGATACTTTGCCTACATGGCCATTGACAGTCTCCCAGGGAATCAGTTCTGGGAAAGGATTTTGTTGCTATTCATCACCCCTCGTCGGCGCTACAAGTAAGTTGTCCTTACAAGAGCATAATACTTGTTTAACAATAGGCTTTGTTTCAAACAACATTACACTGAAGGCGAAGAGACTCCTTGGGGTCATCAGATTGCCAGTTTATCATGGAAAGAGGATGATTGGACTTAACTATACGTTATGTGTTGAATATAATTCTTTATGTATCTTCTCTCCATGACATCACTGTCTTGGCCAAGCAGAGTGCTCGAAGGGTCTCATGCTTCATATGTTGAATCCGTGCCGTTCAAGTACATAGCGTTTTTTACAATCTTCCAACTCGTGTACTTTTTGATCTGTTTCGGGGTGACGTGGATTCCTATAGCTGGAATATTGTTCCCATTGCCATTCTTTGTTCTTATACCCGTAAGAGAGCACCTGCTTCCCAAGCTCTTCCAGCCGAACCATCTTCAGGAACTTGATGCTACTGAATATGAGGAAATCTCCGGTGCTCCACAACGTATCCAAAGTTTCTCCGTCAAGGTACATCTCTTGGCCCTAAGCCAATGAATTTTAACATATTATTTGTTTTTCGTTTGGACAATTCTTTGGTAGGGTACAAGAAAAAAAAATATATTGTGTTCGTATTGCACAATTATGAACCATCAGATTTTCAGACTTTCGTACTTCATGATTTTAAAATGATTTGATGTAAGAATACCTACCATAGAAATTCCCTTCAAACTTTGATTATAATGACAATTGTGTTTCTATATGTTTATTTTTATGCTTCTTGGATATGTGGAAGCAGGGGAGAGAACCACCTGATTCTGGAAGCGAGGAAAGCACAGAAGATTTCTATGATGCAGAAATACTAGATGAAATCACAACGAATAGAGGCGAGTTCAAGCTTAGAACCGTAAGCTTCAATGAAGAGAGGTTCTTGCAGGTAAAACATATCAAATTCAATCTCATTGATTGTTTCTTGAAAACGTTATTAATAAAGTAACTAGTTCAAGACATGTTAATTAAAGATGTATTACAAAAAAAAAAAAAAAAACATGTTGTTCAGGTTTATCCAGAAGATGCTATCGGAAAATGATGAGACAACGCTGATTAGGATGTAGATTGAGCTCGTTGCGGAAAAAATTTGAGGATGGTTATTGTGCATGCATCTGAACCTCGAAAGAGAGCAGGGCGGTCGAAGAGTGTCGTTTTCCTTTGTGCAGGAACAGAGAAACGAGATAAAGAAGGCATACATTTGGAAAAGAGGAAGACATAGAAGACGGATGAATAAGACATTGGGGATGTGTGAAGACATTGGGGATGAATCATGAAAACTTGATATTTCATTTTTTATGCAAATTTTAAGGAAGGATGTTCTAGATTTTTTTTTTTAATTCTTTTTCTCCTAGTTGAAAGATAAGTATTTAGAATAAAATATTTTTTCTTGCCTTTTTCTTATTTCCTTCTTCTGTTTTCGGTTTTTGAATTCTATACGAGCTTGTATTGACAGTTTTGTTTGGCTTTGCTTTGGTAAAATTCATGCAGGTCGTAGGAAAAACACGTTGCTCAACCAAATTTGAACTAGTTTCTTAACATAACAATATAATTAAGAAGACGTACTTCTCCTGAATATGACGTGCTGTTTTATGCACAAAATCTCACTGTCGTATCTTAAGAGATACGACATCTCATGGTGCAAAGTTCGTAGGGTGTTTGGCAGGATAGTGAGAGCCATTAGTTAAAACTGTTTTAACTGTAGCATGTGAGAGCTCTACGCTTTAACAACTTTTTTTTTATTATAATATGTGTCAAGTTTATATGGTTTGTAATTGAGATAATAGTATGGAATGTCTTACGCCAATCATTGTTTCGATGTCGTTCGTATTTTGAACCTAAAAATGTGTTTCAATTCAACGCACGACACGTCGTAAAGTATTCATTTTTGGTCCTTCCCCAAAAACGACGAATCAATTGTTATTTAGAGCTCTTAATACCAGGGATCAAAAAAAGGACAACTCTTTCTTGTCGTCCAAGCACTAAAGTATGTGTCATTCACCGGTACAACACATGTCGCTTGAAGTTTAGAAGCTTTCATTCAATAAAACGACATGTAGTTTATTTTAAATTTTATGCGTCGTCTGAATACCACTTTTTTCCCCCATTTCAAAGAAACGAAAAGACACGTCTCTCTTCCAGATCTAGAATTATGGGTGGATCTATTGCCTCTCCCCTTTCCTCTACTTGTACTTCTTTTTTCGTTTTGAAAATTTTATTACCATTGAGTTATTCGTTAAAAAAATTAGTACTAAGAACAATATACCACCCTCTCTTTAAACTGCTCACTTCTTTTGGAATTCTTTATCACCATGGCAAATGCTTAAAATGGACACTTTCTTAACTACCACTGTTGGGGAAGTAATAAAACTTCTGAGCTTTTTTCTTTTTTGGGGTGAATTGAATTTTATATTTTTTCTTTGAATAACTTTTGAGCTCTTTGCTGCTTCTGTAAGTTGGCAAAAAGCATTTTCTGTTTGAAAGAGGGAAAAAGCTTTTTTTTTTCTTTTTTTTTTTTGCTAAATGAGAATTTTCATTCACACCAAGAGAGCCTGAGGCTTACAAAGCCAAACAGACAAAACAGAAAACAAACCGGCCAAAAGGCACGAGCACCAAAAGAACTAGAGAACACAAAAGCGAACAAGACAGCAAAGAGACGAGCAAAGGACTTGAGAAAGCTGCAGTCCTTGTGTACGTTCTTTAGTGGCCACGGACGTAGGTCTATATCACTGGAGAGACTTGACTGCTATAAGGGAGTCACTTTCACAAATAACAGCTATAGCCCCATATTGCAAGCAGCCACCAAGCCAAGACGGATGGCTAGAGCTTCTGGCCTGTAGAAATTATCCTACCATAACGGTCTCTGAAAATAAAAGCAACCAGAGAGTCATTGTTTGAAATAGCAGCATCCGAAATAATCTTCAACCATCTCGGTGGGGGCAGAAGCCAAGCTTCTTGAGTCCATTGGGACACATCTGAGCTGCTGAGAGCACACTAGTATGATTGAGCCTGGGCTGAGATCCTACGATAGATTTCCAAAGCGTTGAAAGGCTTATTAAGGTAGACTAGATCATTTCTTGATTTCCAAATTAACTCCAAAGCACTCCAAGTGAAAAAGAGGAGGTCTTCAAGAGGGGGTGGCTTGGGCTGCCAAGAAAGGAAATCCTTTAGAGTAGTGCAGCCTAGACCCTCCGTTCCAATACACCAGCTTGACATAAACTAAATTGGTTTTGTGTACCACCTGCAAAACTAAAACAAGCGAGTGGAAACTTCCTCCTCCTCGCCACACAGAGGGCACACCTCCTTTCCCATACCTCCTAACGTGTTGCAGGTAACCCCTGGACTGGAACAATATCCGTCCACCAAAGCAACTTATGTCTGTTGTGGAGCTTACTTCACCACAGCCGTTTCCAAACCCGACTAAGCATGAAACTGTCCCTACATGTCTCCCTAGTAGCAATGGCGTATGCCGTCTTCACTGTGAACCTGCCATTCTTAGAAGGCGTCCAAAGCCACATGTCTGCCATTGGCTGGAGCGGAAGTTGGATTCGAAGAATTTTCCTAGTCTCCTCCGGGCAGAAGCAGTCCTCCACTCTTCCTGCAATCCACACTGAGAACCATTAATGAAGCCTAAGACATTGTAATATCCCTAGTTTGCGAGTACATCAACTGGGGCCGAGAGTTGGCACAATTTGGGACCCACTGTTCCGACTAGATGTTAATGGAGGTCCCATTCCCCACAAACTTACAAGCGCCCTGTAGAACAATATCCCTAACCTTTAAAACGTCCGCAGACTTACATTCCGCTGTACAAAAGGATCTGCCTCTAAAGGACTTCTCTGTTACCACTTTCGACCATAAAGCTGTCCTCTCTGCAGAGAAGAGCCCAGCCCTATTTAGCCATGAAAGCCTTTGTTATTTTGTGATCTAAAACCCCTCAAGTCCTTTGGCAGTAAGGCAGAGCCGTGGTGCTTGAAAGCAGGGCTGCGGCGCTACAATTCAGCGCCGCCGCTTTTGAAAGCAGCGTCGCGGTGCTCCAATGCGGCCTGATCGTGTATTTTGTATTTTTACGCGTTTTTGAGTTATTTTGGGCTAGGGTTTGAGTCCTCATATATATAAATACATCATATTCTCTATAGTTGAAAGAAACATATTAGAGAGTCACAAAGAGTTACAAAATTTCATAGAGATCATAGTGTTGAGAGTAATACAGAGAACTCAATCTTGTGAGTTTGTGAGTGATTGAGTGAGTGAATTTCTGTATTTGAGCGGTCTAAACACCGTTGTAATTTCTATTTTGTGATTAGTGGATTGCTTCTCCTCTGTTCGTGGTTTTTTCACCCTTCATTAGGATTTTTTCACGTAAATCTTATGTGTAATTTTTTCTCTATTTCTTATTGCTTATTGCTTTAATTTCTAACAGCCTTGTTACAGACGTTGCAACCCGAGGCCAACTTCACCTTTTGGGGAACAAATAGATCTCCACCGTTTGACATTCCCCGCCAGAAGGATCGCAGCAGCCCTTCTAGCTTAGTGTAGGTTGACTTTGGAAGTATTGACGTCTGCATGCTATAAACTGGAATTGCTTGACTTACACTCTTCATCAAGACAAGCCGACCCGCCTTCGAGGGAAGCTTTTGCTTCCAACCCGGACACCCTTCCCTGCACTCTTTTCACAAGAAACGCCCAATATTTAGCACTACATCTATTTCGGACTAAAGGCAGGCCCAAATGCACCGTGTTCTCACGAACTCTTTTTGTACCAGAGGACCTCGTTTACTGCCATATCCGATTTGTGACAAAGAGTTTTGCTCAAGTACACCATTGACTTGCTCTCATTTTCTTTCTGACCAGACCAACTACAATATAGTTCAACACACTTTTTCACCTCCCTCGCCACTTTCTTTGAGGCTGCGGCAAACAAAACCAAATCGTCTGCAAACAAAGCCTCTAATAAAGAAAATCCTTGCTTTGTTCTGGCCGTCAGATATCTCCGGTGGAGCTAACATGTCAACGAAAAAAAATCTCCTCTACAGTTGTCGAAATGGCCAGGATCCGAATTGTCATAGTTGATGGAATAACAAAACGACGAACCAGAATATTACATCTGGATTAATTTTCAGGGATAAATAGAACATGAAATGATTTTGCAATAGTCGAGTGAGGAGATAGTTGAAATGGCTAGAACGAAAGCAGGGTCCAATGGGTGAGATAAGAGAAGAAATAATATGTGTGGCGTATTTACAAGAGTAAAATTGAAATATAAATAGGGTGTTTAAGGGTATGGTTTCATTATTTCAATCTTAAATAGCATAAAGCTCTCGCATGCTATTATATAAAGCAAAAATTTGTTATAGTATAAAGCTCTCACATACTACTACTGTGTATGGTTCTAATCACACCGTTTCAACTCCTCCCTAAATACTACAAAAATTTTTAAAAATATTTTTTATATTGCACCATTACATTAGTGATTGGTGAAATAATTATTGCATTTTATGCTACATAGTAATTATTAAAATGATTATATTTTTCCTATACTTTAATATGACGTGAGATTTGTAACGACGGGGAAAATCCCAAAATTAATAAATGTGATTAATTAAGGATTTTTTCAGAATTACTTGGTTAAGTACTTGAAAATATTATGATAATACATTAAAATAATTAAAAATAATTATTTTTAATGTGTTAAACTAAAAGTTTATGATTCATTAATTTCATGTACGAGCCATAGTGGTGACAATTATAAAAATCTCAACTTAAAATATTTAAGTTGAGATTATGTGATAAAAGTAGAATTTCTTAACTTGGTATGATTAAGTGAAAATTCTTATATGATATCAGTTCAATAAGAGATTAAAGCTTATGAAATTACTTTTAACAGAGCAAGAATTTTATAGTTTTAAAGAGTATAGTTATATGTCCAGTAGTTTTAAGTTTTTGGATCAAAATTTGATCAATCCAACACGGCACAGAATTAGATTGTGTAAACCACAAAATTGTCTATAAATACATGAGAGTGCAGCAAAAGGGAAGGAAAAAAATCCCAAAAAGAAAAAATCAGATTTTCTCTCTCTCTACACTTTCTCTCTCCTCAAATTCCAATCAAGATTTCGACGTTTGTTTTTGACACCTCCTGCACCAATGGAAACCTCTCGTCGAGCTAGTTCCAACAAGATGCCGTGCCTGCCACAAAACTACCAGAGGAAACCACATGCGACAATCAAAGTGGCGGAGAAACCCATTTTTTTCGACAAGATATCTTCGCTGTCTGGCTTTCGATCGACGTGATTCTTGCTCCTACATGACCACAACGATGAAAGGAACAAGACCTCCATGGTTGCACCTCAGCAGTCGCCAAAGAACTCCACCCATCTACCACCATTGCTGCCGCCATTCCACCATCAATTTCGCCAACTCCAATGACGGTGATCGACACCTCTTGGCCCAAAAGGTTCAGAGGGTGATGTCAAGTTAATCCGTCTCGTAATTTTGCCAAACCATCGCTGCTGGATGGAGATTGGTGAACACCCATCGTAGCCATTACGTGGAACGTCAATCGTGGCGATTTCGACCATGTTGTCTCAAATTGGTTGAGGCAAAATAATAAAAAATTAACGAGGAAGCTATCCATATCATAAATTGCACGCCACGATCGCCACTAAGGGGAGATCGACGCTACCACCATGGAGCCCGTTGACTTCACAACTCCGGCCACCATTGAGGTCAATTGACCTTACCACTATGCTTGGAGGATCAAGGAGAATAAAACTCCTCAATCAATTTCACCGGAGGAGGCCACGTCGCTAGAGTTCCATGAACGCCGACGCCGCCGCCGTCGCCGCCAATGGTTGCAATTTCTTCAAATCTGATGGTTTCAACTCAAATTGAAGGGGGGAAAATGCTCAAAAATGGGTGTGTAACAAGAGCCCTTAAGCAATTTTGGCCCACAACCGCTAGAGAATGAAGATCAAAGCTCCTCCATTTCTACCGACGACAGACTTCACGATTTAGGTAGTTAGAGGTGGAATTAGGTGAAATTGACACTATCATTAAACTCAGAAGGATCAATTTAGGGGGATACGTTTGAGCTCGGCCACCAACAGAGTCCAGTCGACATCGATCAACGCCGGTCATTGTTGGTCAATGGCCGGTCAACGGCCAGTCAATGATGACCACGAGTTTTTGTGATCCAGACCTCTGATTGAGGATCCGAGACTGCCTTCCAACTCTTTTCAACGCTTTAAACGCAATGGTGCCCTCTGTTTGAGCTAATTCTACTCCAATGCAAACCATTTGATACTTAGATGCACGTAGATCGAGGCAACTTAAAATGTAGTAAGAGAGTCCAAAATGACGTTTCCAGCAATGTATGATCTCCAGGAAACATTCCTAGCCATTCATAGTTGCTTGAAGAGCATTATAAAGGATGCTTTGTAGACTGTAGATATAGCGAGATACAATTAGACCCGCTCAGCTCTTAGTCCAAGTAAGTAAGAATCTCGCCTACAATATGAACGGTCTTTAAATAAAATTATTCATAATATTTTCATAAAAATTTATGAAAATACATGATCAGTGAATTGTCACACTGTGTATATTACGATGTGCTGTTATGTAATGATAGTTTGAATTATTATGTTATGATATACCATGTCATGTGTTGGTATGATCATGTTAAGTGATGAACGCAATATTGATTTACAATGTATTTGCAATAATTATGTTTAAACTATGTTTGCATTTTGTTAATACGTAAAGTTTTACAACTTAAGTTATAAGATTTATGCTACATTTGTTATGCAATAAGTTTCAAAATACAAGTTATGATTTGCAAATGAGTTTGCATATGATGTGATAGCAATTGATATGATCACTAAAGTTAAAAAAAAAAAAGTAAAATAAAGATAAAAAGAAAGTGTCGCATCAGCCTCCTTAATGTGAGGTTCACAAGCAAAGTAAAAGTTATGACCGCTTTGATTTGAGGTACATAAATAAAGTGAAAGTATGATCTCAGTGTTCGATGGTCTAAAGTCCTCCACAAGAGAAGCATCATGTTTATGATCTCATGATTAATGATGCTGGTACGAACACTAAAGTTTAAAAGATAAAGAAAGTTAAGTAACAAGATAAATTATAGTTTAAATAATTAAGCATAAAACAAGTTGATAAGCCAGCATAAAATGTTCATGCATATTTTTATTAAAATAATTTTTAATTATGTTTTGCAAGACTGACTTCCTTCTTGCTGAGCGAAAACTCATTTAAGTATCTTCATGCTGTAGGTAAGAAAACCTGTCAACGACATCGATGAGCAGTGGTGCGCGGCGGACGAATAGTAAAGATGGGTATGGACATCGCTCACACAATTTGTAATATTTCTGCAGTATTAGTTTACGAATTTATACATGTTTCAATTTTATGTTAAATTAAGAAATGAATTTTATGAATATGTTTTTACGAAGTTATTATTATGAAAGTTTAAATGTTTAAGCTTTGAGAAATTATTATGTTGGATTTAAGGAAGTTTTAAAGAGCATTTAGTATGATTTTATTTCATCATTTAATTTAAAATTCTTTTTGAAATAGTTTTATTTAAATTAAGAAATGTTTTAAAAGTAATAGTTTTTAAACCATTATCCTTTTGTTTAAAGGAAAAGTTTCAAGAAAATTGTTATCATTATGTTAGACGTAATAATTATTATTATGTTATTATCATGTTTGTAAAATTAATTATTATGTTAGATTCCTAGAATTAACCAGCTGTTTGGCTAAGTGGTCAATTATGAACAGTATAAAGCTCTCACATACTACAATAACAATTAAAAAATTTGCTACAATGTAAAGCTCTCACATGCTACAGTAAAAGTGGTTCTAACCAACGGTTCTCATCGCCCTTCCAAATACCACATAAGTTTTGGGAAATGGTTACCATTTCCTTTTAGGTTTTATGTTAAGGATTCTATAACAAGAGTTCATTTGAGAGAAAAAAAAAAGAGTTATTTCAAAATTTCAGTACTTTATGATTAAATGTTTAAGTTTACAGTTATGTTAAGTAACAGCCACGTACGTAGGGTCATTACAAGATTATACTATATTTTAAATCTTCCTATTGCTTACAAATCAACATTTCTCTATAAGTGGAAATGGCACCCAAAAAAAAAATAAAAATTGTGTTATCCGTATAATACTTTATTTTGAGTGCTATTTTAAAAACTCAACACCCCCAAAAAAATGTCTTTTTTTCTGGCTTTTGGAAAAAAAAAAAAAAAAAAAAAAAAAAAAGCAATTTACGCTGCATCATATTTTATGAAAAAAATATTAGATGCATGGTACGTATTCTTAAGCATTTCATCAAAGCTTTTGGTAATTTCTTTATTATTTTGTCAGCTCGCAGACTGCCTAATAACCTCAATTGATAGAATCTCAAGTTCTTTTGTTTTACAAGTGTTAGGTTATGTTAAAAAAGAAGAAAACTCGAAACACTCTTGAGTGAATGTTGGTACAAATATATTGTTGCACATGATCATCGTATACATTGTACGTTATAATCCTGTACAAAATAGAATCAAAAGCCAAACGTTGGTGATTCTCCCCTAAACAATATTGTTGCCGTCCATACCATCAGTAACAAGAACAAGATGGTCGCCATCTCTAACAAGTTCAATATCATCGATTTCGGCTCCTTCTTTAGTCAAGACTTTGGAGGCACACAATCCAAATTTTTTGGCACCAATATCAAGTAGCTCAGAGAGTGATTCCGGCAAAGGAACAAGCTTTGCACCAACTTCACCTCTCTCTGGGAAGCTAACTACTACTCTTGATGGATAGTGATTCGTCGTCCGGCTGCCGGAGAAATTGCCTCTTCCTCCAATTAGCTCTCTCTCTTCTGCATGATTTTCATTAAGCACGGTGTCAATGTAAGTCTGACAATAGTGATTTTAAGTGATCAACATTTTAACACATTGCCAGGTTGATTATGCAAAAATGTGCGTAACTAAAGAGTTGATATGTGAATGAACAATAGTAAAAGACGTAATTTGTGATGAACAGTACTCACTAACAAGGAGACGGGTGGGTCCACTCTCTACTAATCATACATTTTTCTACGTGAATTCGTGATTGATTAAAAATCGTAACGATGATCACAAATAGGATACATAGCATTGCTCGTGTTGTGAAAAATCCGCTTACCAATATTTGCAGCAGACATCATCCCGAAAAGTGAATTGCTGTAGTTGCAAGCCTTTCTTCTGGTGCTCTTACTAACAGAGCCATCCTGCGAAAACGAAGACATGGCGGAGTCGCTCTTGAACTTTGGGAGCTTCGGGCTGATCCTTTGATCCTTCTGGACGGGAACAAAAGGCGGCGTTTTGGTATCTGGGAAACTCAGGAAGAGTTCTTTTATCTCTTCATGGCCCTGATGATCCGCCAAGTCCCTAGGGGTCCATCCATGGATGTCTGGTCTATCAACGTCAGCTCCTTGCTCCAACAGGAACCTGACCATTTCTTCGTTTCCTTCAGACACCGCGGCATGAAGTGCCGTGGTGCCATCATTCTTGGGCATCGTCACGTCGTAGCCATAGCTGGCAATGTCCTTGAGCAATTCTAGGTTGTTTTGCTCGACTAAAGTGCAGGCAAAATGGCCTGATTCCGAACTAGTTATCTCTGCACCATTATCTAAGAGAAGTTTGATAATGGATTCATGCTTTCCTAGTATTGCTTCCCCCAGGGGAACGTTTCCTGCTAAATCTGTGCATGGAAACTACGTTAAATAAAAAGAAATTTCTGCTCGTGGAAAATACAACAAAGAGATGGACTCAGATAGTTGAGAACAAAAGTTAATGACAAAATATATTAAGTAGGGTTAATCTTATAAATGGTCCCTAAATTTTATCCTGAATCACACTTTTATAACTATTAAAAAACGTCTCAAATTTTGACCTTGATCTATTAATTTGTTTCAACTTTAGCCATTTTTAAGCGGTTAGATTTTAGAAAGAGGATGAAATATGCATGTAATATTGGCAGAAAATACTACTCTACTGACAAAGCACCAAATATGGACGTGTTGCTGATAGAAAATAAGACACTGACAACTGAACATCATTCATATTTAGCCTTATTTTTTACCTCTAATTAACAGCAGGTCTAAAACTGAAACAACCTGATAAATTGGGATTAAGCTTGTGACTTTTTAAAAGTTAAAGACTAAAGTGGAAATAGAGGTAAGACTTAGAAGATCATTTATAAGATCAATCCTATTAAGTGATACAAGGAAAACAATACCGTACCTTTGATATTAGGATTCCCTCCATACTGTAGAAGCAGAGCTACACAAGTCTCGTCTCCATTAGCCACTGCAATATGCTGTGCAATGAAAAGAAAGGCAAAGCCATGGGGAAGAAGACTTAGTTGCCAAAAAAAAAAAAAGGAAAAAAATGCTTGATTGAGCATCTACCATTGCCGTCCGTCCGTTGACATCCGTTTCATTTGGATCAGAACCGCGGTTGAGCAACCGATACAACAACGAATCGTCACCTCTCGTTGCAGCAAAACATAAACTAAGAGGCAAATCCATTCTTCCACGAGCCAACATTTTCTCTATGTCCGTCAGAATTTCCTCCATCAGTGGATCCTTCACTTCTTTCAAATGCTGCATTGAGAAATTCACAGAAGATTGTTTGCATTTTTCACAGGAGAAATTCACAGAAAAATATGAATGAGAACGGTCATATTTTTCACCTTAAAAGGATACAAAAGTTGGTCGGTGTCGAAAAATTGTTGATTACCTGAAGAAGATTGTTCATGATAATTGTCCCATCTCCAACATTGGCCTGAACTGTATTTAGAAACGCCGTGCGGTTGAGTCTCAGAAGCTGACTCAACCGTTTGGTCCGAACCGTAAATGGCTGCGGCCTGTAGCAGAGCACGCCTATCTCTCCAACGACTTCCCCCGTCTTCGCCTCCCCAACAACCTGAAGAAGACATCCAATTGGAACCACATTGTTCATTACAAGTTCAATAAGAAAACAAAAACTGAACACATCAAGATGTCTAATATGATTCCACTTGCCTGTTCTATTCCATTCCCTAATCTGATAAGATCCTGCGAAGTAATTGTAAGCACGAAAGCTATGATTAGTCCCACTTTAAAACATAAACTAAGAAAAGATAATATAGTGTTTCTAAGAGCGCAATAAGAAAACTAGAACAACTTCAGCATGAGAGTTACATCAACTTACCACTATAGAATATCACTTTAAAAGGAGAAATAAGTATAAGGTACAATCTACTCTTGAAATGTCAATCTTTCTTAGTCTCTCTCTCTCTTTTTCTCTCTTAACTAACAACGTTTGCTTTACAAATCCCTTATATATGACGAGAATTAGGTCGAACCACGCTCGTTAGAAAAAGTGTACAACGGTAAAAGTTTTAGGGGAAACTAGGATGTGACATGGGGTTTATGGCTCTTACCACTGCACCAGTAACCAATATATACATCTCTGTTGGTGCCTCGTTCTGCAAAATTACCTCCTCTTTGGGAGGAATGTACTCCGCTCTCATCTCCGAGACCTTCAAAATCGAAAACAAAAAAGTGTGAGTTTTTTCACCAAGGCAATAACATGTGTAAAGAAATTTCAAGCCATTGTACATATTATAAGTTACCAGTTGGAAAAGCAAGTCGTTTGATACTCCACGGAACAAGTAGACATTGTCAACAAGTGAGTAGAAGAGAAAGTGAGAGATGCTAGATCGAATGGCTTTAGGGAGGGCATCAAGAGTCTCTTGCTGTTGCAACCCTTCCGAATCGGTTCTGTATTTTAAGCACAAATGAGCAAGCATCTGCTCTTGTAAGCGTTCCGGTAGTTGGTTCCTTTGACCAAAACCTGTGGCTGCTCGGATAGTGTCTCTCTGTAGTTCCACAAACAAGCCCAAGAAAAATATTATAAATCTCATTATGCATCATTTTATATGCCTAAATTATAAATTTTGTAACACAGACAATCCAAACATAAAAGCTATGTTCATGAACAAAAAATGGGCAAGGATTAGTAGAGAAAATATTTGCTTACAAATTGCCTTGTACGAGCAGTTCCATGGACGACCAAGTTGGTCATATTTCCAATCAGGTAGGCTTGCAGGCCAAGAATGAAGAGCATGTAGAAGATGTCGAATAGCATTTCCCCCGAATTTACTGGATGGAGATCACCATAGCCTATGCTTGTGAGTGTGACTATGGACCAGTACATTGAGGTCACATACCGAACCCACAAACTCTGCTCGCGGAAGTTCTCCATGGATGTTCCAATCCATGTCCTTGCTGGATCGTGATAATGCGCTGCAAAAAAATAAAAGATGCAGCCGGCAAAATGAACTGTAAAGAGAGTGACCTACAAGCATAGGAAAAAATTATTAAAAAACGATGATTACAGGAGAACATTATGAGACTGTGAAGTATTTGTCCAAGAACTCACAGAAATAAGCTTCGAGTATCGAACCCAAAAGTAGCTATACCTCCTGTCCTTTTCCAATCTGCAAAAACAAGATTTAAAGAGAATTGTGAATTCGTTTATGACATACAAAACAACATCAAGGTCGATAATTAGGCTCCACAACTTTCAAATCAAATGAAAGCACAAATGAAAGGAAGACTCTAGAAAGTTTGTACCTGGCAAACATGGCACTGACTCTTCGGAGGCGCCAAAGACGGAGCATGTTGAAGTATCCATAAGTTCTGAGATCAGGAGGCAATATGGCCCTGGCAACTTCTGAGGGGATTGTGGAGACAACGTCGAGGACCAACCAGGTCCTGGCATACCTTTTTGCAATTCGCTGTGGATTGTCAACTAGGAGATAAGTGGTCTTGTCTAGGTACGCGACGAAAAACGTCAGGACGATGTCGATGGCAAAAAATGCGTTCACAACATTGTCAATCACACCCAAAGCTCCTCTTGACCTGTCTAGGAACCCAAATTCAAAGGGGGACGCCCAAGCCGTGTAGTAAACTAGCAGTACCAAAAATGCCTGCCAAGTTCTGCAACCCCAAAAAAATTACATTAATTCAGTTCAACAAAATACTGGTGAGAATTTTTCCTGCATGGTCGTCTAGCAAGGGACTTGTGTTGTGTGATGTGCCTTCTCCGAATGTTTCAAAAAAATAATAACCCGAATTAGCCAACTATTGTCCAAGAGGACATTAGATTGTCAAAATTAAAATGGAAGTTATTCGTTACGTGAAGCATTGTGTTAGACACAAACGAAAACAACGCATTGTTGATTTTGCACCTTTTTACGTAGAATTTCTATCAAAATAAAATAATGTGCTTGGTTAATAACAATACATAAGATCGTGACACAGAAGAGAGGAACCTGTAACGGGGATTAAATGGTGAGATGATGAAACGGCAGAGCTTTCCCCGGGGATTGAGGCGGGCGGTTGCGCCGAGCGGAGGAAGGATTCCGGTGAGGCTGTACTGGCTTCCTTCGTCTCTATGTGATTGCTCCATTTTCTGATCTCTCTCAGTTTCTTTTAGGATTCTTATATGATGCATCATCGACATTACACAAAAAAAAAAAAACGAACTACCTTAATAATTAATTTCCCTGACTCTGTTTCTCTCTGCTTTCCTCTGTTTCTTTTAGATCGAATGCTCGATAGAATCTCTCTTTAAAACCCTTTTCTGCTTTACAGAAGCCACCATTGTCGGTGAAGCCAAAGATTGAAAATCAAATGAAGGGAATTTTGCCTCCCTCGCTTGATCTTCAGCTTGTATATCTGGGATTCTCATTCTGTCTTCCAAATAGACTCGCTCTGTTTTTCTTTGTCGCTCCATCCCATGTGGAGCTTTTGTTGCGCCACGTTATCTGATTGTTTTCATTTTATGCGTCCATTCCGGGTTTTCAGTCCTTTTTGTTTATTTTTGGCTCCTCAAGTATACGTTCTAAAACTATTAAATCTAGATAAAATTATTTTTTTTATAAATTAAAAATTAAAAAATAAATAATTATCATTAATGTGGCATTGATTCATTGTTTTAGATCAATTTAAACCATAAATGTGATTTAAATTTATGTTTATAGAGTAATAATTTATGTCAATTCAAACCATTTTAAACCTACTAAAATGTCTATAATTATTTTTCGAACACTAATTATTGGTTTAAATTTGATGTGATGTTTTATTCTCGTTTTAAACATTATATTCTAAATATCAATTTAAAACCATTATTTAAACCCGACAATGTAAACTCATAATTTAAATCATAAATCACTGAGCAATATCACGTTAAACTCATGAACCAAATAAACCCCTAGCATCTTTTTCAGTTCCCACGGTAGGATTGCCTTGTGGAAAAAAGAAAAAGAAACTGCTGGCACTCCGCCCCCAAATATGGGCATTGTTTTTTGAAAATACCGAAATTGGGTAATTTTGGTACGACCATTTTATGCTTGTTTTCGTTCGTTAATTCGTAATAAAGAGTCATATATACCAGAGCAATATAGACCATAGTCGTGTTCCAGCTTTGAGGATCCTTTCTAAGGAAAAATAATTGTGTCGCGTAAACCTTTTCCACTGATTTTTTTCCCGGTAATTATTACCTTTTTGAAGATTTGAGTGATGGTACCCATTATACTTTTTTTTCCCTTAGAAAACAATTTTTTTTTTTTTTTTTTGAGACTTGTACACGAATAAAAGAGGCATCTGGTACAGTAAAAAGGGGTCGTGGTCGTGTTGTACAAATATTGGTTTGGGCCTTGGATGATGATTAAGAGATAAGAAATATTTGAACTATTAAAGATTTTTTTGTTGGAGTAAAATGCGCTATTGTGCCTGAAACTATTTGTTTTTAGTATAATACATATCAAACTTTTAAACTTAAAAAATTACATTTTAAATTTTAAAATTATTGACCAATAAAATCTAATAATTATTTTTAATTTTTGTATGGTATTATTTTTTACATGTTAAACTTTAATTTTTTTTTCTTAAATTGACAAACTCTACATTTAACAAAACTCATTTACGAATCTCGTGATCAAAATCGTCCATATCTTTTAACTTACGTTAACTATTGAACCTTACTTGCTAATAATTTCAAAATTTATGGTATATTTTGTTAAAATTAAAAGTTAATGATGCATTATGCAAAAGCTAATAGCTTAGGAAAAACAGTGCAACTAAATTCTTCTGTTGTTGTTTCAATGGACAATAAAATAAGATTTTAAAAAAATAAAAAGACAACTCAAATATTGATGGTGTAGATCATTTTCTCGATTGTATAAAATATGATAAATTATTTGCACAAAAATGGTATTATCACAATTTAAAAGCAAAAGAAAAAAACTAATGTTTTGAACCGCATTAAAATTTGATTTGATTAAAAGAAATAAAAAATATATATATGAACTGTTAGAAATTTTTTGTTGTTTCAATTGACAAAAAAGAAAAGGCAACTCAATTCTTAATGACGTTGATCAATTTTCGGATTGTATAATAAGAAAACTTATTTTGTACAAAAATGGTATTATCATTTAAAAGGGAAAGAAAAAACTAAGGTTTTGAACCGCGTTAAAATATGATTTGATTTGATTTGATTTGATTTGATTTGATTTTCACAGTTAAGGTATTATCTGTAATTGGTCGATGTCAAAAAAATGCCTCGCTTTCGTCGGATGTTAACTTATATTAAGGAAAAAGAAATAAATAATAAACCCTCAATAGCACGTGCTCTTAATGTTAGAAAGAAAAATATTTTTATTTTCTTCTTATAATAGATAGAGTCCAATTATAAAACGCATGATTAATGTTTCACATGTAAACCATATAAAATCAATTCAAGCATGCTATAAACTGTATGCATACCAAGAATTAAAAACGAAAAACGGAAGCATGGAAAAAATGTGTACCTCCAGCGATTGCCTCCTCTGTATAACTGTAATTGTGGTTGCCTTCTTGGTGCTTCCAAGCCCTCTCAAAAACTCAATTGATGGTGTTGGTTTTTGAAAAGAGTTTTCTGGACTTGGGGACCAAGTTTTCTTTTTACAGAAAATAAGAACGTGATTTTTCTGTTCTGATAAAAATATAAATCTATATATTCCTCCCATCAAGGAAACCATATATATATAGTAACAAAAAATTTCAGTTACCAAAATTGGTTTAATGGGAATAAATATGAGGCCATTTATGAATAACCGTTACACAATTAAATTGGTTTCAATTTTTGAAACCGTTACAATTAAATTAAAAGAAATAACGGTTACATTCTCCCACTTGGTCTCCATATTTATCCTTATATTGATTAAACCTAAACTTTAAGGAAACAAATACATGAATCATGGCGATACTTCCTCTAAATTGTGAGTATTATCTTTCATGTATTACAATGTATTATTTCTCAGACTTTATTCCTTATATGGTAACTTAACTTTATGAATAAACCCAATGTTTATTCTTGGTCCTACTATATGTGAATTTTCTCCAATAACTTAATGCGCTAAACAAATATGAGAAAATATCACAACTGAATAAGAGTTTCATTAAAACTGTAAATTGTATGTACAAACAAATTTACATTATGGAACCAAGTCCCATCTGTACAACATGTTCCTTAAATGACTTCGGTGGCATTCATTTTGTCAAAGGATCTGCGATCATCAATTCAGTGCTTATATGCTCAATGACCACTTTATTTTCCTTAGTGCGTTCCCTTATGGCTAAGTACTTAATGTCGATATGTTTACTTCGACTGCCACTCTTATTATTCTTAGCCATAAAGACAGCAGCTGAATTGTCACAATATATCCTTAATGGCCTAGACGCAGAATTTACAATTCTAAGGCCTGACATGTAACTCTTCAACCATACACCATGCGAAGTAGCCTCAAAACAAGAAACGAACTCTGCCTCCATCGTGGAAGTAGCAACCAACGTTTGCTTTCCACTCCTCCAAGATACAGCTCATCCGGCTAGCATAAAAATATAACCTGAAGTTGATTTTCTCGAATCAACACAGCCAGCAAAATCTGAATCGGAGTAGCCAATCACCTCTAGAATGTCAGTTCGTCTATACATAAGCATGTAATCCTTTGTACCTTGAAGGTACCTCATCACTTTCTTTGCAGCCCTCTAGTGGTCAATGCTTGGGTTACTCTGATATCTTCCCAACATTCCCACAGCAAATGCAATGTCAGGTCTTGTGCAGACCTGAGCATACATAAGACTTCCGACAGCTGAAGCATAAGGAATGTTGCTCATTTGAACTTTCTCGAAATCATTCTTTGGACATTGGTTCAAACTGAACTTTTCACCCTTCACAATGGGTGCTACACTTGGTGAACAATCTTTCATCCGAAATCTGTCTAAGACTTTATTGATATAGGTTTCCTGCGATAGTCCCAAAATGCATCGAGATCTATCCCTATGGATCTTTATGCCAATGACATAAGATGCCTCACCCATATCCTTCATATCAAATTTCTTAGAAAGGAATTGTTTCACCTCATATAGAAACCCCTTATCATTGGTTGCAAGAAGGATATCATCCACATACAAAACAAGGAAACAAATCTTGCTCCCACTAACCTTCTGGTATATACATTGATCCATGATGTTCTCTTCAAAACCAAATGAAGTGATGACATCGTGGAATTTCAAATACCATTGACGGGAAGCCTATTTCAAACCATATATGGATTTCTTGAGTTTGCACACCAATTGCTCACCATCACTAGAGGAGAATCCTTCAGGTTGTTTCATATAAACCTCTTCCTCTAGATCACCATTGAAGAATGTCGTTTTCACATCCATCTGATGTAACTCAAAATCAAAATGAGCTACTAATGCCATGATCACACGAAGGGAGTCCTTTTTAGATACAGGAGAAAAAGTCTCAGTGTAATCTATACCTTCCCTTTGAGTGAATCCTTTAGCAACAAGTCTTGCCTTATGTCTCTCAATGTTGCCTAATGAGTCTTTCTTTGTCTTGAAGACCCATTTGCATCCAATGGCTTTTACACCATCAGGCAACTTGACAAGATCCCAGACTCCATTAGATGACATAGAGTTCATCTCTTCTTTCATGGCATCATACCACAAGTTAGATTCCTTACAACTCATGGCTTGTGAAAACGTTTCTGGATCATTTTCGGCTCCTATATTGTAGTCAGACTCTTGTAGATACACAATATAGTCACTAGGAATGGCTGATCGCCTTACTCTAGTAGATCTCCTTAATGCTGGTTCAACATTCTCTTGAGGAGCATGTTGATCAGCTAACTGTTCAACTGGATCTACTACTTCTTGATCAGCAATCTGTGGAACTTGAATGACTGGCTGTTGTTCAACACGCGTTTGAACTGTAGGCGTGTCACGTATAACAATCACTCTATCATATGAAGTGGAAGCTTGAGCATCTGTATGATCTTTCTCTGGAACGGTGTTCCAGGATCGATCGCTCCCACTGATCAAGTCATTCTTAAGAAATTTCGCATTCCTTGATTCCACAAACCTAGTGGTATGTGATGGACAATAAAATCTGTATCCCTTAGACCGTTCAGCATATCCAACGAAATACCCACTAATGGTCCTTGGGTCTAGCTTCTTTTCTTGTGGATTATAGACTCTTACTTCAGACGGGCATCCCCAAACGCGTATATGTCGCAAACTCGGTTTCCAACCTTTCCATAACTCGAACGGTGTCTTTGAGACAGCCTTGGTTGGAACTCGGTATAATATATACACAGCCGTCTTGAGAGCTTCAGTCCACAAAGACCTAGGAAGCTTGGAGCTGCTAAGCATGCTCCGCACCATATCCAACAATGTTCGGTTTCTTCTTTCTGCCACACCATTTTGATCTGGAGAACCGGGCATAGTATATTGGGCAACTATCCCATGTTCTTGAAGAAACTTCGCAAATGGACCAGGCGCTTGTCCATCTTCGGTGTATCTACTATAGTATTCACCACCTCTATCAGATCTCACTATCTTTATTTGCTTACCACATTGTTTCTCTACTTCTACCTTAAACACCTTAAAGGCATCTATAGCTTCATTTTTGTTATGAAGCAAGTAGAGATACATATATCGTGAGTAATCATCGATAAAAGTAATGAAATACTTTTGACCATACGCGTCTATGTCTGGACTACAAATATCTGTATGTATGATCTCTAATATGTCTGAACTCCTCTTGGCACCTTTCTTTGACATATTGGTCTGCTTTCCCTTTATGCAGTCCACACAAGTGTCAAAATCAGTGAAATCTAGAGTACTAAGTACCCCATCATTCACTAGTCTCTTTATTCTCTCAATAGAGATATGACATAATCTACGGTGCCACAACATAGAGGAATCTTCATTCATAACACATCTCTTAATGCCAGCATTATCTTGAACATGCATAGAAGTATAAGAAGTTTTATCTTGTAAATTAATTTTGAAAAGACCATTTGACAATATACCATTTCCAATAAGTTCAGATCTATAAAACAAACTGAATATAGTGTCTGAAAAATTAAAGGAAAATCCCAATGGTACAAGCCTTGAAACTGAAATTAAATTCCTAGAAAAACTAGGAATATAAAATGTCTTTTCTAATTTTAAAAAAAAAACCACTAGATAAAATTAAATTGCATGTTCCGACAGCCTCTACATGTGAGCGCATCTTGTTGCCTGTATAGATGCACTGCTCACTTCCCACTGGCTTCCTTAGGCCTTGCAATCCCTGCAAGGAATTAGTGACATGGATTGAAGAACCAGAATCAATCCACCATATGTTATGTTCAACGTCAACCATATTAGATTCATAACAGACAAGTGAGAATTGAGTACCTTTTTTGTCAAGTCATCTCTGATATTTAGGACAATCCTTCTTTATGTGCCCCTTCTTTTTACAAAAGAAGCACCTGGATTCCTTCTTAATATCAGCCTGAGCAGACAGTTTGCCTTTTTCCTTATTATTGGCTTGGCCCTTGTTCTTCCTTTGAGTTGCCAGATGCACACTCTCTCCCGCTTCCATAGCAAGCCTTCCTTCTTCCTGGACACACATGGTCATCAATTCATTGATGGACCACTTATCCTTATGTGTGTTGTAGGATATCTTAAAAGGTCCATATTGATATGGAAGAGTGTTGAGGATGTAGTGCACAAGGAAGGTTTCAGACATCTCAACCTCAAGTGTCTTCAGCTGAGCCGCTATATCCCTCATTTGCATGATGTGCTCACGCACACCATGAATTCCAGTGAGCTTCATGGATGAAAATTTCATTATAAGAGTGCTAGCCAAGGCTTTGTCGGATGTAGCAAACTGCTCATCAATTGCCTTCATCAGAGCTCGCACGTTGTCATATTGCTCCAATGAACCACGTATGCCAGCCGAGATTTTCGTCTTAATGAACATTATGCAGAGGCGATTAGATCGCTTCCACTTTTCATAACAGTCCACGTCATCTGGCTGGCTGGTCTCCATAATGGCAGGTGGTTCATCCTTACGGATAGCCAGGTCAATGTCCATGATTCCTAAATGAAGAAGGATTCTCTCCTTCCACACTTTATAGTTGTCTCCCTTAAGTTCGGGAATGTCACACTGGAAATCAGAGTAACTCACAGTTTGCATAGCTGCATAATAAAACATACATGCTTATGTTACCAAATTGAGGCTACAATACTTTATGACATGTTTACTAATGTAAATCATGCATTAAAATATGAATCAAATGACATAAAAATTGCCTGTGGGCTAAATTTTTAACTCAAACAGATTCATATATCCTTATGATGACGCTATTAAAATTATATGCCCTTTTCTTAATTCCTGTGGGTAAATTAAGAAAGATAATTTGATACATCATCCTAACCAATCATATTAAATATAATAAAAATTCCTGTGGGATAAAATTTATCATATTACATATGATTAATCACAATTTAATGTCTTTTTACCATATGTGATTTAAACATCTTTCATAATTTTTGCATAATTAAAGATGCTGTGGCTACTCTTTAATTATTCAAAAATTAAGTACATATATCACAAGACATTTATTCTTAAATTTTTGCTCATAAAATAAATTGCGATTACCTTAAGCAATAAATAAATATGAACAAAGAACCATAATTTATGTACTAATTTCATTATGTATATATTAAAATTATACATTCAAAAATATAATTTAGCACATTATTGCACAAAATTAAATGTACTAAATTATTTAACTTAATATTGGATGCATAATTTTAAATCACAAATTATACATAATGAATACTATATGCACATAAATTTACAAAATTATATCCACACAATTACTGTATAATATTCATAACAAATACCAAAAAATTATGAATATTCAAAATTATGAATTTTTCATAAATCATTCCATAATATGAAAAAATTCATAAAAATATTAAAATTGTGGATATTATAAAAATTTCATAAAAATTATAAAAACTGAAAATTTTATGAAATTTACCCCAAAACCATCATTTTATTAAATATGGAAAAAATCAAAAATTATTTTTTTTTTTTTAATTTTTGGGTTTTTTTTTTTTAATTTCCTGCTCAGCCAAAACGGCGTCGTTTGGAGAAACCCCGGCGTAAACGACACGTCGTTTACAAGAGAGGCAGCCTGTCAACATACAAAACGACATGTCGTTTTGGTCATTAATGTCCAAACGACTTGTCGTTTTTTAACCGTGAAACGAGCTCTGAGTGCCCAAAACGACATGTCGTTTTTGACTGACCCAAGCCAAACGACATGTCGTTTTTATCGTCTGCAACCACGAATCCGGGTCTTCTTCACCCGAACGACCCGGTTTTGACCCGTTTCAGACCCGGCTGTAATTCTACCATCCGGACACCAATTTTGACGTTTCAAATTGCAGAATTCATAGAAATCTAATGTCTAAATGATTTCTAATCTTAGTTTCAATTAAGAAACGCTAAAAATCAAAACCCAAAAATCAAAAAAATTTTCCACCCGTGCGTCCAAAACACAGGAAATTTTTCAGTTTTTCATGCAAGGCAGAGGTCGTTTTACGGCTCTGATGCCAAATGTAAAACATATAAAATCAATTCAAGCATGCTATAAACTGTATGCATACCAAGAATTGAAAACGAAAAACGGAAGCGTGGAAAAAATATGTACCTCCAGCCATTGCCTCTTCTGTATAACTGTAATTGTGGTTGCCTTCTTGGTGCTTCTAAGCCCTCTCAAAAACTCAATTAATTGTGTTGATTTTTGAAAAGAGTTTTCTGAACTTGGGGACCAAGTTTTCTTTTTACAGAAAATAAGAACGTGATTTTTCTGTTCTGATAAAAATATATATCTATATCTATTCCTTCCATCAAGGAAACCATATATATATAGTAACAGAAAATTTCAGTTACCAAAATTGGTTTAATGGGAATAAATATGAGGCCATTTATGAATAACCGTTACACAATTAAATTGGTTTCAATTTTTGAAACCGTTACAATTAAATTAAAAGAAATAACGGTTACATCACAAAATCTCTCTCTCAATCTAGATAAAACTACAATTTAGATTCAAACTAGCTAACAACACATTTTTTCGAATTTTTTTCTTCGATACACGTGGGGATTGAACTCACAACATTTTCAAAGTCCAAACTCTCACTCAAACTTGTATGCCACTAGACCAAATATTCATTAGAATTTGAATTTAGAGGTTCGCAGCAATGTTATTATTATTATTATTATTTTGGTCGAGAATGAATATAAAAACTCGATGTTTGGACTTAACCTGACTCAAACCAAATAGCGATATAGATTCCGGAAAACAAAAGTAATTAGTTGGAAAATAATGTGAGGTCATTTGAAAAGCAAATTAGCATCATGTATAATATATATTTAAAAATTAATTACAAAATTGTTAATTTTTATATGTATTTATAATTACTTTTTTTTTTCTAAAACCAATGCCAGGCAAACATAGAATTAATGATTAGTAAAATGACATTTAACTGTAAGTGCTAAGTGCTGTATCCACTTAATATATTTTAATACAATATAAAATAGAAGTGGACATAACAAACAGTTAAACATTGGCCCATGATATACACTTGGTTTTGGCCGGATACACTTTTAGCAGAATACCATGTGATAGGCATAGTATATACAGAATGTGTTTTAGGTCCTTGGGACTACTCTTATCTCTTCTCTAGTTTACATAATCAATTCTTGAGATAAAAAAGTGCTAGAAGCATCCAAACTAGGAAGGGCTCAGCAAGCTCCCAAGCCAGTGGAACACAAGGAGCAACCCGACTAGGCAGGACCCGTGCTATAATAAAGCTTCTTTTACAGATTACGACATCAATAGCCAAAGATATGTTCCGATCACACGTTTCTATTTTTGATGTATTTGGTTTGTGCATATTTAGATCAAATATTAAGTCTAACATTAAATGGTAAAAAACGATATTAAAAATTTGAAGTTTAGAATAAAAATTATGAAATCAATTTAGAGTAGCGCCTCTGTCGAGGAATCTGTTCCTAGTGGTCGGCAAATAAGCTCAGCAGAATTTGTTGGGTGCGCAATCTCGAACCCCTTCAAACTCGGCTCATTTATCTGAGGTGCTCTTTAGGGCCCTTGAGGCCGCAACATTAACAATCGCCTCCTCAGGTTAGACACCAGCTCAGATCAGATTGTTATAACCTACAAACAAGCTGTCACTCACCACAATGAGCCAACATGTGGCTATCTTCCCACTGCCGGATGGAGACTAATCCACCGACGGAGACCATGACACTTGTCTCCTGCCATCTGACAAACTTTGATGTGACACACGAGTTATAGGTAAAACACACATAACACCCGGTTCGAGTAGCAACCTATAAATAAAGCGCAATTACTGCAGCTTAGGCAAGCGTGCTCATTCCCAACTAACTAGTTCCCATTTTCTACCAAACAACTTGCCTTGAGTGTCGAAGAGCCCTTGTCCCATACCCTACTGGTGTCCCCTTTTTACCTCCAAAACGTCCATCCTCTTGTTGCAGGTACATCCAAGCAGGTAGAGGCGAGCAGGGAATATCCGTCCAACCACCATACGTAGCCGCACATGTTGTTGATTCGCTGCCGCTCACTAGTATGCACCAACAATTGTGTTAAATGGAACACTCTCACTTTTTTATATAAATTTAATAAATTTAATATTGACGTTTGTGTTGAAAACTATTGGAATTTAAAAACAAGTAACACTTTCCAATTTATTAAAATGGATAAATCAAATTCTCAAAATTTTAAAAATATATAAATCAATTATTTTCCAAAATTGAAATATAGGATGTTAAATAAAAAAAAAAATCAGGAACAAACCAACAAGGTGATTAGAGCTGTCCTTGTATTGGGGTCTGAAATGAGATCAGTTTAGTGGAAGCTTTAAATTCAATCTCCCACGTATTGTGTTTCACGTTTGCACCGGCTGAAAAGCCAGAAATCAGACTCATCGTCAGTTATTCAATTTTCAGTACATGCACTAATATGCTAATCGTTTGTTCATCAATCCTGAATGGCCCAGGATTCAAAGTAATGAACATTGCCCTTTATTAAATTCTGATAATATATTAGCCCAATTCTGCAGTGTCAGTATGCAATCTAAAAGTTCCAACAAAAAATATCGTAACAATTCAAATTTTGCATCAAAAAATATAGTAACAAAATTAGTTTAAATTGAAATAAGTTGGACCTAATTATGAGTTCAAACGGACTATCAAATACTTGGTAATCTATTTCGCTATGTTCAAAGGCAATAGAATGATAGAAACAATAAAAATGAAATAAAATAATTAAAGTGGGGTTGCTGGTAAAACCATTGTGATTATTTTGTATTGATATGATTATTCGTATATCTTGTTTTCCGCAACAATTTGCACACAGAAATTATTCTCTCTGCAAGTGTAAAAGTTGGTTTGAACCAAAGATCATTTTAACTTGATTGGCATCTCTAATTCCAAGTAGCTAAGTTTACCTTTAATCCTCATCATGTTGTTCCCTCTTTATTACTTATCCTTTTTTTTTTCCCCTTTGTTGAAGAACTTAACGTGAATTGGTTTTAAGCAAAACACTAATGTTTGGTGGACAGCATTTATTGTATTAAATTGTATTAACACTATGTTTAGTCAAGCCATTATATTGTATAAGCTAGTATGAAATTAGAGATACAATAATGGGCCGGGGCCATGGCAGGCCCAGGCCCATCCTAATACAGTTACGGGCCAGACCGTTACGGGTCCTCATTGTTCAAGGTATGGCCTAGCCCATAAATATTAATGGGCCGGGCTGGGTCAACATGTATCGGCCCATGGTCTGACCTAACATGGCCTATGAAAAATCATAGGCCAGACTGGGATTGGGGTCGAGCCAAGTTGGGCAGGCACATCTAGGCCCATAATGGGCCAGCCCATCCCAACCCGTCTAAGGCACATATAGGGCCACAATAAGCTAGCCCACCGAAGGCCTGTCCAATTTCATTTGAATATATATATATATATATATATATATATATATATATTATTTTTCCATGTTCATTTACAGGTGAGCATGGCTGAATATGGCCTTCTCTAGCAAAAGGCCTTACACATTCATGGTTGATGATTTTAAAAATTTAGATATTTCTGATACTCCCACTGATTCTCTCACTGAGAGTAATACATTGTAATTATGAACAATATTTATTTTTTATGTTTTTTAGCAATTTCGTAAACATCTTATCCTGATTATACTCTTTTTTTTTTACCAAGATTTTGTCGCATTGGGTTTTCCTTGGACAAGTTTTTAATGACGCAATCGTAAATAAAATATCTTTTTTCATATTTCTATTGACTATTTAAACTTTTATATTTGTTAACTTGTTTAAAAAGTTAAAAATCAAAAATCAAAAATTGCATGCTTTGATGAGCTGGCCTATCTAAACCTATGATGGGCCAAGATAGGTCTACCTATTTTAACTCATAGATGGGCTTGAATGGGCCAGCCCATTCAAGGCCCATGGCAAGGCATGGCTTGGCCCACATAAAATTAGCCAATGGTGTAGTCTGAGCTGAGTTAATTCTTATATGGGCCGACCTGGGTTGGCCCGGCCCACAATATTAGTACGCTGGGCTAGTCTGTCCCGTGTGAGCCTAAGGAGAACAAGTCGGGCCGGCTCGTTCTTGCTTCTCTATGGTAAATTTGTACAACTCATGCTACATTACTTAACGCCATTCGTTTTGCTACACATTATATAGTATTGTATTATTTTTTTCCTTTTTAATCTCTTTTTTTTCTTTTGGCCTTTGTCACCTTATATCCCTCTAAGTTGAGATTGAGGACTCAAAGAGGGTCCATTTTGAGTAGGGTTAGGGGCCGAGTTTAGGTTGGGTCATGGTCAATTTTGGGCCAAGCTAGCCCGAGATAGTCACAAAGGGGAACGGAATTTGGTGGCACCAGGCCTAAGTAATTTTCTTCAAGAAACACTATATATCCACTAAGTACCATATAATGTTATAAGTACCAAACATTGCATTAAATTATTGATATTTTTAATATTTAACAGTACCAAATGTTATATTATAATATGACAATACAATACAATATAATACATTCGTTTTTGTTTTTTTTTTGTAAGGAATGTAATATATCTTCCACAATAGAATACCGTAGAAGCAAACATATGAATGATTAGAGATAGCTAAAGCTAGTACAGATATCATCTCAAATAGCTGAAGTTATAATAGTAAATAAAACACAAGTAAATGAATTCACTTATATTTAACTCATTCAGAAGTTTCCAAATTTTTTTTTTCAATATTTTTTTAAGGATAAGCAATTTCTCAAATTGGACAAAGAAACCTTGAATATTGATCTTGTCACCCCATCATGGACCACCTATGATACTTGTTTCCTTCGCTTTTTAAATTTGAAACATCTTACTTTTATCTTTTTCTCACCTTTAGGGGTATTAAGGGGAACTGGTGAAGACCTGTACAAGAGGATTTTTTGGTTGAAAGGCCATGATACTGAAACCCCACATCCTTTTTTTCTTTTCCTTGTTTTATTTTTATTTTTTTCTCTTGAAGCCCTTTTTCTCGTATATATGAATGTTACTACAACTACCATAGAACGTACAATTATATTATATAGATCAACAATCTTGGATGGGAACCAATTGAAGGTTGCCTCCATAAGTAACTGGGAGCTGGCTATCATCAATTTCATTTAGCAGAGTGGATTTCACTTTTTCGTTCTCCACAAACATTATCTGTCAAGATGAATGCATGAAAAAAAAAAAAGTTGCGTAAAGTTTGGATGATCATGACATTCATATTAATTTTGTGCTTTTTTTTTTTTTTTGGTTTCTTAAGAGCTTAGTTTTCATAGTATTGCCAACATTTATAATCATTATTTAAGGAAAATGTTTCAGTAACTTTTTTCGTCTATTAATTACCTTCTTTTTGGTATTGTTGTCGATAAGGGGGTAAATAATCTTCCAAGCAGCCATGAATATGTAAGGCGCGTGCACTATAAATACCTTGCCAAGTCTTTCTGGGTAGCAATCCTGTCCCAAAAGG
Organism: Artocarpus heterophyllus; assembly: GCA_025403435.1. Lineage (NCBI taxonomy): Eukaryota > Viridiplantae > Streptophyta > Magnoliopsida > Rosales > Moraceae > Artocarpus > Artocarpus heterophyllus. Next base: position 14,301,747 of record CM046334.1, read on the forward strand.
TAAAAATTAATAATAATAGTAAAGAAAGAGAGAAAAAATCCAAAAAATACCCGAGTTTTAACTAAATACCACGTTGGTTTCGATAATCCGAAAAGTAACCCTAGTGTTTTTAAACTATCTCATAATTATTCCCTAGTAGAATGCTTAGTATGGACATACAGGAAATTATACGTTTGCCTATACAAAGATGTAAGCATACATTTCTATTGTATTTGTCAATTTGAATTATAATGATCAAAGAACTAGGTAAATATAAATTAGCAGCTAAAACATACTGTTAATCATCAAGTGCAGTTGAAGAACAAACCTGCAAAATTGATAAAGCTGATAGGTAACCGCGAATGTCACTATTAGAAAATCCATATCCTTGAAGATCGCCAATGGCAACAAACTTTTCCTGGCCTCTTGGCATTCTGAGAATCATCAGAATATTATATACATAACTAACATTTCTAAAAGAAAATTCGATTCGGGTTTAATCAGAAAAGGCTAAACACTTACCAACTTGATGCTTCTAATTAAAAACATTCCCCTCATTATTTCCAACTTAAAAAAAAGGTGAATGTGGAGGCGATAGAAAATTACCAATATGATTCTCATGAATAATGCAATTTTAAGTTCAAAAGAAACTGGAGACTCATTTTGCATTGAAAAGGAAATTATTGGTGGAGATTCTTTCCTGTATTATGTAGGGCATGGTATTATAATAATGTGAGGGCAAAATGGTCTTTTAATAACTTAATTACAGCCTAATTCATAAGAGCAATAACATTGAAATTAAAGGTTTAAATGTCAAGGATGCGAGTGCAGCTACTTAAAATATAGAGGTTTTTTTTGGGGGGTAAATATAGAGTAACTTATACTAAAACTTGAAACTATAAAGTACAGGTGGATAACTTTGAGAAAATTGTTGCCTGATTAAAGGCTGGCTCTACGGTCTCCTAAGTAGGAAGATAAGACCGTAAACAAGGCCATGTGGTCATGAAAACGTCGCAAAACAAAAGTCTCACATAAACTGTAAGAAGCAAATAATTAGCAAGTATATATAATATGGGTCTCTAGTTCGACATCATACCAATCCAACATTTGTAACTTTTTCGTTCACGAATTCATGCATTCATGTAGTATTTAATTTGTTCACATGTAACACTTAATAAATATAGTCCAACATATGTAATATTATAAGTTATATTTTAACAAATTGAGTGTTATATATGAACAAAATTACATTCATCAATGACAAAGTTACAAATGTCAAACTAGTCAGGGTGTTGATTTGAGCCAAAACCTCTCATATATATATAAATATATATATATATATATATATATATATTAAGCACTCTAGTTCAACATCCTATTGTACGATTATTAGAGTAAATTTTACGTAAAAAATAGTATCAACATGTTGCTTGTAAGTTACTCCAACAACTTAACAAAGCTAAGGACCCATCACGGAAAAAAAATGATAACAAGGAAATCTTTAAAAAAAAAAAAAAGAAAAAAAAACCCAACAAAATAAACATCAACATTAGGGTGAGTTACCTGGCACATATTTTGTCGAGACAGTAGACTACGAAACCTGCAAGAATTAGTAAGAACACGTCAAATGTTATCCAGTACTGCATGATCATCACAAGCACATGATCTTCCAAATCAAAATCCAAAAGTTGGATAATAAATTATTACATGAAAATCATAAATATACTTTACGTGCGAATTAAAAATGATGATAAACAGGGGTGACAGTTCGTTTTCATGTTTATACAAATTTGACAAACACAATTAACCTTGACATGACACATGGCATGTTTAATAAACTTATCAGAGACCTAAACACAAACATAAAACAAGTTGTAATATAATACGACACGACACATGAACAAGGTTAATAATTGAGTTGCAACAGGCTGACATGAAAAATGGTTCATTTATTACTCAATTAACTCAATTAGTCAAGCTTAATATTTTTTACAAAAAAAAATATAAAATTTATAGTTAAATGAAGCATATGATTTATGTAACTAACAAGGACACCTTCCAAATCTCTATAACAAACAAAAAAAAATTTATTTAATCACACGAAATATATATGCATGCATATGTTAAAGTTTTTTATGCAACTCATACGTATTATCCGTGTTAATTTTGAGTTAAGCATGTTCATTTGAAATGCATCTATTTATTATATGTATTATGCATTTCAACTGGGAATTGACACAAATATTAAACGATCACTCAAATCTATTTATTTCGTGTCGTTTTTGAGTCTTACCGTCTTATCGTGTAAGAATTTTTCAATCCTAATTAGACTTGGATATTGAGATATTGAATCTAAAGTAAAGTTTTCCCTTCAACTTGGTGTTTTTTCCTCTTAAAGAACCCTAAAGTGTAAAGCTTACAATGCTACAATATAAAGTAAAAATATGTTGTACTATAAAATTTATACATGTTACAGTATGCATGCAGTTCAAACTCTTGAGTTAAAACCCTTCTCCTAAACATCCTATATAAGTCCCACCCTCCGTTCTGAGTAGACCCCTAAATTCTACCTTGCCAATTCCGCTACGTAAGAACTTAATTAAGAGTAAGGCATACGTACGCTTAAATTCGTCAAGCTTGGCCTGCCGATGCCTGGCACCAAAGAACACTGCAATGGGACGTCCTTTCTTGTCCTGGCCTTGCATGAAGAACTTGTTCTGCGCCATTTCATTGGGGACTTCCGAGGGAGAAATGGAGCCATTGGGCACAAATGATCTCCTCCACCTTAAGTACTTGAGCAACATGTTTGAAGCCTTCTCAATATCTAGATTCCGTGCCCGTAGAAATCTCCGCACCGTTAAATCATCTATTTCCTGATAATATAACATAATAAAACACAAATGGGCACTTAAAAATCACTAATTTCGTTTCACAATATGTAATTAGAATCTTAAATTATTTCATCATGAGAAGTGAGTGAACATAATTACGAAATGTGGGAAAAAAATTTCAAGTAACAGAAAGGACAAGAACATATGATAATGATAAAAAAAATAAAAAAAACTATAAAAAAAGAGACTTGGGATCTGGGAAAATGGAGAAATTAATGATAAGAAATAGAAACCTGGAAAGAAGGGTCTTCTCTTTGGACTAGAGCCCTCGTACTGTCGACTTTGCTTTTCTCAGTTTCATCTAAAATTTCTGAACTCAACACCATATTAGTATTCTTCATCTTCTTCTGTTCCAGATCCTCTGTTTTTACCACTCTAATTTCCTGATTATTTAACTCCACTTTTTCACTTTCCACGACCTTCTTATTAGTTTCCATTATTTTTCCTCAAAAGCCCTTTTCTTCAATAAATGCTTAATTGCCTCCTTAGTACTCTCTCAGCCCTCGGGGACTAGCCGACAAGTACTGCAACAGAATTCCCAAAAAAAGGAAGAGAGAAAAAGAAAATAAAATAAAAAAAAAAAGAAAAAACAAAGAAAACGAAGTTGAGCCTGAATTAAATTTAGTTTGGCTGTGCCCACCTACTGAAATCCAACCCAATTGGACACGTACGATTTCTGTTTTTTTCCCTTTTTTTATGTACTTCTTTTATCTCTCTTGATGATTTTTTCTACATCCCAGCAAGCAAAAATCTGAATGGGAGGCTAATTTTTTAAAAGCCTGGGATGAGAGGAAGACAAGTCTAGCTTCTAGAAAATGTTTCCGTTTTTTGACCAAAACTCACCCAACTGAAACTCGCCCCGTCTAATACGTCGGTAGAATTGACTTCCCACAAGTCATGAAGTGGACCCAAAAGCTGATTTATAATTTTTTATTTTTTGGTGTTTGACGAATGATAAAAACCGTTTTTATTATAAGATATAAAAAGTCTATATTATAGTAATTTTTTTTATTATAATATGTGAGAATTTTATACTGTTTATAATTAAATTTATGATGTAAACTACCCTTAACCAACCAACCACCCTCTTAATTCATTTTTGTTTGGAGTAATTTATCATTACCAATCACTATGACAGATAAATTTGAAAACTGATCATAATTAATTAAAATGTTGTCATAATATGACCTTTCATTTATTTTATTTGTTAATTTGTCTAGGTCTGGTCCATTTTTAACGGCCAACGGTTGGCTTTTTTGTGTCCTTCAAGCACTTATATACCTAAGTCTACATCTGTTGTTATATATTTTTTTTTGTCATTTTGGTTATCTTATATATTATTTATTTAACACGTTATTTAAATTAAACATATTAAAAATAAATAGGACTTAAAATTAAAAGTAACTAAGTAATTTATTTATGTATCAAAATTTAATTAGAGAACAGTCACAAAATAAAAAATAAGACAACAGATCTTGCATTCATATACCCAGAATAAATCGTATTTGCGTTGTATTAAATACGTGTTTTTATTTCCAACACGATTCATACCCCACACACACCTTACAAACAAATAATTATACAACTTTTTAATATATGCAAATCAATAATGATACAAAACAATGATATATGGCTCCATCTATAAGATTTAGAACATTTACAAAGCTTGTTTTCCAGATTTTTTGGGAGTAGAAAAAGGGGTATATCAGAACTATAGAGTAATATTTTCTGTTACATCTTAGTTTATATTTAATATTTCAAAATAATATCTTTCACTTTCAAAAGAAAAAAAATAATTAATTCCTATATGGTATCCAGCACATGATGTCTCTTGTAATTAGATAATGTATATTGGCCAAAAGAGCACGGCGAAATATATGGATTATATATGTTTTAGTAAGTACTCATAGAAGATATTTTGTCATTTTCTGGTTAAAAAAATAGAAAACTATACAAGACATGATTAACTTGTAGCTTAAATGAAAGTCAAACATAACCTTTATTGTGATTCTTTTATTGATTTATGCGATAATAAATATTCTTTATCATATGGCTGATGGAAAACTTTAAAATATTGTTGGTTGTCACTAGCGTCTGCACATGAATCCCGTATTATTTGCGCAACGATTTGCGGGAAGCAATTAATTGCACATGAACCAAAGTTGGTTTAAACTGTATTGGAATCTCTAGAGTGGAGAAGGTACCCCGCACCACGCAACTTATGGTTTGCGGGGCTGGTGCTTGGGTGAGCTAGTGTGGTTTGGGGCAGGTTGGTCCAAGCTTGCCCTCCACTGCCTCATGGATATCCCTGTTTTAGAATCTATCACTAATTATTTATTAATTTGTGGTTTGTTTTGTATCATTTTTGTTTTTTATTTTTTAAATAAAAAACAAAAATATTTTTTAATTTTTTAAACAAAAAACATGTTTGGTACCATTTATTTGTTTTTTGTTTTTAAAAAAAAGAAACAAAAAATCCATTTAGTAATGATAATTCTGATACATATTTTTTTAAACAAGAACAAAAATATCAGAGACTCAAGGTCATGATCAAGGTCGAAGTCGAGTTTCAAGACCAAGGTCAGAGTCGGATTGGGGTTGGGCTCTACGAACGGGATCAGGGTCAAGTTTCAAGATCTTGGTTGGGATCTAGGGCCGGAGTCAGGACCGGGTTTGGCTTCCTTGACTAGGGGTCGGGATCCAGGTCTGAGGTGGAGGCCGGGATTAGGGTCTGAGACTAGGGTCAGGGTTAGGTTTGGGGATCAAGGTCAGGATCTAGGAGGGTTTCAAAACTAGGTTCTGGATCCGGGATCGAGGTCAGGGTCGGGTTTCAAGACTAGGAACATAGTTGAGGTCACTTTCTAAGACCAAAATTGGGATCTGAAATATGGGGCTAGGTTTAGGTTTCAAGACCAGGATCAGTGTCGAGATCCAAACCTGGGACCGAGCTTGAGGTCGAGCTTTGTTACTATTTCAGGATCAGGCTCCAAGACTGAGGTCGAGGTTGTGATCAAGGACCAACGTCAGGTTTTAAGAATAGGGTCAGGATCCATGTTGAGCTCAGACCCCATTTTTAGAGTCTAACATCGACCTTAGTCCTAGAGTCTGACTCGTTCTCAAAATCTGACCCCAAACCTTAAACTCGACCCCAGTCCCAGTCCCAGTCCTGGGTCCCAATCTTGGTCCTAGAATCTACTCTTGACTCCAGCGCTAATCTTTAAACATGACCATGACTTCGGTCCCAGATCCTAACTCGGTCCCAAAACCCAACCTCGAACCCATTTTGAATCCCGATCTCGGTCTCAGATCCCAACCCCGACCTTAACCTAGGTCTTAGATTTCGATCCCGACCTTGGTTTTGGATCTTAACTTGGTCTTGAAAACTGACCCTAGATGCCGACCCTAGTCCCAGAGCCCGACCTCGAACCCGAATCCTGACCCTAGTCCTAAATCTTGACACTGATCCCAACCTCGGTCTTGAAACCTGGCTCTGGCCCCATACTAGAACCCGACCATGGTCTCAAAACCTGACATTGACCCTGACCCTAGCCCCAAAACTTGACCCCGACCTTGGTCCTGAATCCCCACTTCGGTCTTAAAACTTGACCCTGACCCTAGCCCTAAATCCTGACCTTGAACCCGAATTTTGGCCATGATCTCGACCACAGTCTTGGATCCTGACCCTGACCTTGGTCTTAAAATCGAAACCCGACCCGGACCTTGACCCTAGTCTTGGAACCTGACCTACCTCGATCTTGGATCCCAACCATGACCCCAAACCCACCCCTACCCCAGTCCTGGATCCTAACCTCAACACTTACCCTCGGCCTCGGTCATAAAACCTAACCCTGGCCCTGACTTCGTATCCCAACCTTGACCCTAGTCTTAAAGCTCAACGCCACTTTGGTCCCTAAACCTGACCCCGACATTGATCCCGAAAACTAACCTAGACACCGACTTTGGCCTTGGATCCTAACCTCGATCCTCGAACCCAACATCGACACTAGTCTTGAATCTTGATTCTGACCCCTACCTTAGTTTTGGAACTTGACCCGAATTTTGACTCTGATTCTAACCTGAATCATGGATCCCAACCCTATCCCCATCCTGAAATTTGACCCCATCCCTAACACTAACCCTGGTCCCAGAACCCAACTATGACTTAGTCCCAAACCTTAGCCCCAAACCTGAAACTCGACCCTAATTTTGGTCTTGATGTGACGCCCTACCTTTTTGAGCCGTCACTTAACTTTTTTAAATATCATTTCTTAAACATTAATCATACCTACTTAATAAGAAAAATACTGAATAATTTTTTTTACTTATTTTCCTTTCCTTTTAACATACTTTGAAAATAACTTAAAAGCAGTTACAACTTCTATTGCAACTTGAGTTGAGACATTGCTCAACACTTGACTTTTAAACAATTTCAAATCGTTTCGTAAAACTTAATAAGAAACATTTCTTAAAACTTTGATTTTCTTAAAACTTTAAAAACACTATATCCAATAGTAGGAAAACATTTTCATTGGACAGCAGAAACATACTGTAGTTGTATCCATACCCAAATCTTTGCATGTGTCCTCTGTAGCACCAAGCTCTTCAAACAGGTCTTACTGGTCACCCATAAGACTACTTCCAGCATGAAGAAACTTTTAATAAGCTTTCACTTAGTAAGTTCAAATGTAATCTCACAAATCATTAAAACACGCTTTATAAACTTTTCTCATAAAAACCTTTCTCTTAAAATGTTTTTCATAAACATTCTTCATAAAACATTTCTTAAACGTTTTTTTTAAAACGTCCTTTATAAACCTTTTCTTGTAAACATAAAAATATTTTTCATAAACATTTAACGTAAAATATTTTTCATAAAAATATAAATATTTCATAATAAAGAATACAAGCAAAATCAAAATATATGTTTCTATTTATGTTCAATTATGAACTTTCAGTTATGAGTATCCTACAAACATTCATTTCTTACTCTAACTTTATATCTTTGTTCCCTAACTTTCCTTATCTTATAAACTTTAGAATTCGTACCAACATCATTAATCATGAGATTATAAACATGATGTTTCCCTTGTAGAAGACTTGAGACCATCAAACACTGAAGTCATAGCTTTAACTTTACTTGTGTACCTTACGTCAAAGAAGTCATAACTTTAACTTTACTTTGATACCTCATAACAAGGAGGCTAGTACGACACTTACTTATCATCTTTACTTTATCTTCTTATTAATTTTAGTGAGCATAACAAATGCTAACACCTCATATGCAAGCACATTTGCAAATCATAACTTGTACTCTTTAAAACATTTTGCATTTCATATGCACTTACTTTAAGAATAATAATTGCAAACACATTGCAAACATTTACTTAATCTTTTAAACTTTATGCATATTAAATGCCATCATGCTTCAAATGTAATAGCTGCAGGTACATTTTAATCTTGATTTAAACTTTAAAACCTTTTGCATAATAAATACAAACATTCTTTAAAAACAACTTGCATAACAATTGCAAACACATTTGCAAACTTTTATATAAGCATTTGAAATTCACTTACTTCATACTGTAGGTGAGGTTTGAACTTACTTGGTCCTAGCTCTAGCATTCCCATCTCATTTCTTTTCCTTTCATTAGTCGGCTTTTGTATCCTGACCAAACGACACCTAACTTATTAGCTAACTTTTCATATTACCAATCTATTAGATTGATATATAACTTAATCATTAAATATTCATTCATTTTACATAACTTGTATACTACTAGTTTACTTTCTTTCACTTACCTTTGTAACCCACCGAAGTTACCTTTCCTTTTACTCAATTTTGTAACCCATTGGGTTATTATTCTTTTCACTTAACTCTGTAACTCATCGAATTACCTTTTTCTTTACTTAACTTTGTAACCCACTAGGTTACCTTTCTTTATACTTATCTTGAATATCCCTTATTAAATTTCTCGCCTCATGTGACGACTTCATTACTTAATGTATTATGGAACATTTTCTTTCTATGAACATTTTGCTAATTTGAAGTGCTCAACTCCGTTTTAGTCGTTTCCTCAAAAATGACAATTTTACCCCTAACAGGTTTTTCGTCCATTTCGTAACTTGTTAAACTTTTTGCTTAAATCTTCCTCTCATTTCTTACATGTTATGAAAAAATTCTCGTTAAGGGGCGTTTTCCGATATTGGGTGTTTCGGGTCCGTTTTGGCTTGTTTCATAAAATGACCATTTTGCTCTTAATGTTTTTCTTTCATTCTTTCCTTGAATAAACTTTAAATCCTTTAAAACTTAGCATCTATGATTACTCACTACCAACAGTAGTGCAGGAACCTAGTGTTCTTGGGTCTCAGTTTTCATACGATTTTACAGTTTTAGCTCGGATTACAAAAATCTTGACATTTTTGCCCTAGGGACCAAAAACGACCACTTTATATCAAAACATTCAGGTTTTTGCAAGGAATAAAACTTACAAAAGCTCTTTGGTCAAATTCAAAACATTTCATAACGTTTTCATTTCTTGAAATTTTGTGCTCAAAATTTCGTAAAATTCATAATTCTTCAATCGAGCGGAATTTTGACAAATTGTCCATGTTGTCTTAACAGTTTCGATGAGTTCTACAACTTTTATGTTTTAACTCTCCTGAATTTCCAACGTTACAGTGGACTTTTTTGACTGATTTTTAAATATGCTGAATTTTTGCAAAACTTTACAATTTAGTCCTTTTAGAATTTTACAAAAACTTTGTTCACAAAAGTTGTTTCCCTCATTGTTTTGATAGATCCTATGCCATGTTTGGAAAATAAATTGGCCTTTATGCCCTCTAAATCATCATTTCTTGAAAACTAGCTAAACTTTACAAAGTTTAACAATTTCCTATTTTTAACCATAAAACCCCTTACTTACTTACTTTCTTTCATCATCACCAACAATATAAAACATAAAACAATCATACCATAATATCCATCTTACATGCCATTGCTCATATCATACATCAACACTTGGTATGCATAATAAAACATAAACTTCCACATATAAAGTTTAGAGTTTTACCTAAACTTCACCAAGCTCTTTGATCCTCCTTTGCTAAACTCAAAACCTTGTTACCTTGTTATGTCTCCAAAAGTGCCAAAACTTGAATCAAAACCTTTGAACTTACTTTAAACATGATTTGGAGGCTCGAATTTTATTAACATTTGAGAGGGAATTGTCTTAGGAAGGGATAGTTTTTGGAGAACAAAAATGGAACATTTTTGGTTCCTTAAATAAGTGAATTAAACTTGATCTTTTTACCCATTTTGATGACTCACCACTATGAGTCAAAGTTAGCTTAACTTGGCATTGTGTAATTGGGCCACCCAAGGGGGTTTGGTGGCAAATTTTTATTTATTTTAGTGTCCCATGGTGGGTCCCACAAAGGCTTTTTATACAGTCTAAGTTTATACTGATAGTATTTTTCTTATACCGTCGATATTCATTTGCATACAATTCATGATGTCCCATAACCGTCTATACTTATTTATATTCACCACATAATGTAATCCTTATACTGCTTTAACTTTAAACAGTCTAATTTATGTACTGCTTAATCTTAAACAATCCAATTTCTATGTTGCATTACTTTTGCAGTGTAATTTTCATGTTACATAACTTTATCAGTGTACTTCATTACACTGTATTATTCTAATATTGTATAATTCTTCATATAATTATTCAGTATTTTTCTTAAACTGTATTTTTGCCTTAATATTTGTTGCAACACATTTTGCAACAATTAGGCTTTCCAGCTTGTTTTCCATATCCTTCCTTTCTCATATAAGACTATGACATGATTTTTACCCTTAAAAATTCCATTTTTGCTGTTATGGACTTTATCATAAAAATTGGATTAAACGATAATCCTTGTGACACATATTTTTACTTAACATAATCCTTAAGTTATTGCATTTTTAATGTACTGAAAATGCTCGGGTGTCACACTTGAAGCCCAACTTGAAGCCTGATATCGAAACCATACTCGAACCCCAATATAACGTGTATGGCTCATCAGCATGACCTTAATGGCAAGTATGGCTTGTTAGCCCGACCCCAATGGTGACTCTGCTTCACTAGCCCGACTCAAGTAACGTGTCTGAACTATCGTCCTAACCTTGACAACGTGTCCGGCTCGCTGGCCAAACCCCGATGACAAGTCAAGTTCACTGGCGTGATCCTAATTGCAATAAATGGCTCGACCCTCACTGTAAGTTCACTCAGCTGGTTAGACCCCATTAGTGAGTCCAACCTAGCCCCAACATGGGTGCCGCTTATTATTGCAACCTCCGTGGCGATTTTGGTATGTCAACCTGCCCCGTTGGCGATCTCGACTTGTTAGACCATCGCAAATAGTTGGCGACCTTAGTAAATCTTTGATTGACCGAAACGTAAGATTTTTGTTTAAAAAAATTTTGGAAACAATAAATTTTTTGTTTCCATAATTTAAAAAAAATGATAACAATTTAAAAAAACAAAAAAAAAAAAACAATGTTACCAAACGTATTTTCAAAAAATATTTTCAATTTTTTATTGAAAAAAACAAAAAACTTTAAATAAATGATACCAAATGGACCCATAGATCACCTTTAAATTCGGAACATTTTGCCTTCTCTCATTATTCAGTATTAAATTCCATCAATTAGGGGGAATTTATATTTTGGAATAACTTACACTCTGTTGATGAGTCCATATCCTTACTTTCATGTCCTTTTCCTTAATTATTTGTCATGTAAATATCACAATTTATCCACCTAAATAGAAACTACATACACAAAATCAAATAATTGAATGAGATTGTTAGGTTAAATAAAATGTCAAAAATTTATTAGAGAATATCTCTACTCACACTGCACCTGATTTTTGACACTCTTTTAAATCATAATTTCTTATTAAATACTCACATATAATAATAATAATAATATGACAATTATTATAGACAATTAAAAAAATCAATAATACTTCTTTGCCTCCCCTCACACCTAGATGCCATGTCCCAAAATGAGCATCCTCTATAACTAAATTCAAGTTTTCACCTTTAGCAACTGTCCCAGACAATTACATGGAGTTTTTTTTTCTTTTTTTTTTTCCCCGGTCATTTGCCATACCAAAACATTTTGCCGGAAGTTCTTTTATCTATGCAATTGCATATATATTATCTGTGTAACAATTGTTTCTTCCCTCATTTGTCTTCTTCTTCTTCTTTTTTAATTGTTTTTTTTAGTTGTTTTATTGGCAGTGAAAATTTGTCGACAAAAACTCTCACAACCTACATATTAACTTATCACGTAAAGCAAAGAAATTAATGAAGAAAATCAAATAAGACAAAGAATTTAAAATGGTTTAGCTTCAATGTAAGTGTTTATGTCCATTATTATGTTTGGGAGTATTTTCACGGTAGAATGCAAATATAGTCACCAATGCTTGATATAAGACTTGGGCATTTTTGGGAGTTTAATCTAACAAATAGCCAAACGCAACCCTTCTCCGTTTTTTTTTTTTTTTTAAATGAAATAAACTCAATCCTTATCATTGAATTGAATCACGGATTTAATTCAATTGAGAAATTTTCTTATATGAATTTGTTTAAAAATCTTGGTTAATCAACGTGCAAACCCTTCGTTGCTTTGATCCCGACGTGGCACTAGCCTACATGACCATTAGATGTAGCGGACTCGACAGTGAACCCATTATGCATTCTGGGCCGAGCCCGTGATGTGGTTAGAGCCGGTCCAAAATTTGTTCATGATTTTTTTTTTTTTTTTTACTTCAATTGCTTTTTTCACTTGTGTTGTCTTATGCTATATTTGTGTTCATTCATGCCACATTTAAAAAAAAAAATATGTAAGATTATCATTTGTATTATATGTTAAATTATATCAAAAATAAACATTTATGATATTTATAAAAATAAATAAATCTTAAAAAATGACTTCAATGAAAATTACCCTTTCTTGTATTGATTTTACATTTTTTAAAATTTTTTTGGGTCTATATTTCTTTTGTTGCTTGCTTTTTTTTCTGCAGACTTTTTTTTGGATCATGCAGACTTTTAATCTAAACTACAAATAAATTAAGCGTCTGTTAATGTCTTTGATCAATACAATAATATTATTCTCATATTACCAAATAGATTATGCTGATTAAGTAGTACTCCTTCGGTAACAAAAAAATCCTTCAAATATGGTTTTTTTTTTTTAGATACTCAAAATATGAACTGTAGATTACAAAAACAGACAATAAACCATGTGATATCGCTTGGAAAAAAACAATTATTGTATATAATCCAAGTAGCTTTGTGCATGTTTTTATCAATTTTAACATATGTAAAATGACTTGTATTCTGAATGATTTCGCTAAACTTCATACAAATGAATGTTATTTCTTTCTAAATTACTTTTTATATTTGTTCTAATAAAGTAGCATCGTGATAATTGTTCCTTAAGTTAGTAAATATATCGCCAAACTTCATGCATGAATGTTCTTTCTTTCTAAATTATTTTTTGTGTTTATCCTAATAAAGTAGCATCATGATAATTGTTCCTTAAGTTAATCTAGTAAATATAGTAATAAATATACATTCTTGGAAATGGAATGGTCAATAAACGAATAAATTTAGATATATGTTTATCTATATCTATATAAAGCGTCCTCATGCCTAAATTAGAGATAAACGGGGATTAAAAAAAAATTAATAAAAATGAAAGTCAGGTGTGTGAAAAAGATATTTAAAGTGTTTGAGTAATCGGTAAGCAGATCTTTTATTATCCGTTTGATACTTTTTTTCTTTTTTAGGTTTAATTTTGCTCGTTGACGTTGTATGCTTTTTTGATATTATCTTTAAGTTGGTTGCTCTATCTTTCAATATAGTAAAAGAAATTGTAGTAATATTCTAGTGTGTTAATTGAGATCGAGTTTAATGAGAATATTTCAACATTTTTTATTGTTAAATTTTTTAAAAAAAGAAAATTTGAAAACTCTATCAAACTTTTTAAAAATATATATCTTCATAAAATTATCATTTTTTTTCTAATTTAGAAAAAACAAGAATTTTCCACAACTTCAAAAAAATTGAGTAGAAATTATATAGTAACGTTGTGCAAAATAAATTTACAAACATACTAAATTTTGATGTAAACATGATGATTAAAAATTATATGTTATCAATAAATACATATATATTGAAAAGGCCAAAATTATTTCTTAATCATATAAAAAAAGCTACATGTATTTTTGTACATTTTTGAACTGTCATTCTTTATTATTTAGTGTTAAAAAAATTGATGCATCAATTAATATTAATGTTAGGTACACCAATTTTAATATCAAAATTTTTACCAACTCTTAAGTTGTTAATCTTTTATTTGAAGTTGTTCAAATGATTGTTACATCAATTAATAATAAGAGGTTGTATTTGCCCATAAAAACTGACAACTCTAGAATTAGTAAAAAGGGACTAGAGTTGTTGTTTTTGTCGTTATCAATCAATTAATAATAAAAGGTGGCATTGTTGATAACAAAATAACAGCACATGAGTTAATATTAAAGTTTGGGTTATAATTGATATCCTAATATTATTCATATAATTAACAACTATCCTTCAAAAGACTATCTTTGGTACAAATATTAATGTCGATGCTTATTTGGTAAAAAACATGTGAAAATAACATATTTGATATGTTATTTGATTCGTGCTATTGCACTAAATGCTATGTCTACTTTTTATTGTATTTATTAAGTTTAATTTTAAAATAATTTGAATATATATTGATAAAATTATAAAAGCAAAGAAATCATAAAAAAAAGGTCAAAATTTGGCATTGTCATCGCATCTAATATCGGTTGATTCTAACAACAAGGATAGTATTATATTGAAAAGTGATTTTATGGTTGAATGCTAAAATTTGATAATGATATACTAATTTGACAATGATATACACGTAAAGGGTTCTTTTTTAAATACTAGTCGAGCTACGTGCACTGTTCGTATCAAGTTGTAATCGAAGTTGTTATAACATGGATAAAAGCATAAAAATGAATATAAGAAAATTCTTACTTAGAGATTAAAAAAAAAAAGAATAAAGAGTTATTTGAACAAATAAAAGACATACATTTGTTTTATATTGGCCGTCAATATATCTTTTTTAGTCTAACTATATCAAGATTTATGAAATATTTTGTTAGTCAATAAATTATCTATTTTTAGACAAAATGTAGTACAACTAAAGTATGTCAGGTTAGGGTTTTGCAAAGTATAAATTGGTAAAAGAAAAAAAAATAGTTCCAAAAATATATTCTAAAAAAAGAAAAAAAATTGGATTGATGACATGATTTTAATATGTTATTTTAAATGTATAATTTTTTTAAATTTTCTTTTTCAAAATTGCTTTTAAATATTATTTTTTAAAACACTCATGTGTCATTATTCTGTTAGATTATTCTAGACGGTTTTTTAATGAAAGAGTCAAAACTGTATTTTTTTTTTCAGTTTAAAGGTAAGGGATAATAATAGACAAATGAAATCTAAGAAGATAAAAAAAATTGATGCAAAAAAAAAAAGAAAGGGACAAAATAAATATATATATATACATATACTATTTAAAAAGTTAAGAAAAAAACAAAGCACCAAAACAACGCATTTTAGTTTACTAAAAAAAGAATAGTACATTCCTTATCTACTTTTTTATTATATCTTAGAAAATAAAGAAACAAGCAAAGGGTTATACACACTGTTGAGTTAATTAGGTCCAATAACACTTCTGAAGGCTTGTTAGGCATTCATACCTCTTCCTTACGTAAGTTTGAAACATACCATTTTTGAATAACAAAAGATCGATTTTATCCTCTACAACAATAATCCACACTCTCTAAAGTCAAAATTAATTGTGTTTTATCTTCTTTTAGGGCCTATTTACTTTGTATCAAATAAAAAGGAAAGGTAACAAGTGGTTTTCTCTTTTCCTTTTAATAATATGTTCACTTATGATGGAGCTCTTTTGTTGTGGGCCTTCGCATGTGGAGGGTGCAACCTTCAAGGCTTCTTTCTATTGGCTCGGGTGCTATCTAGCAAGAGCCAAAGTGGCAGCACGGCGAGTGATGAGATCTGGTCAGGTTTGCGGCGGTCGCTTTAGTGTTGGAAATGGCCAAAATAGGTTGTTTTAGGCTTACCTTGTGGTGGCCTCAACTAGAGTTACGACTAGAACTAGGTAGCTCCAAGAACAGTCATGTCCAAGGGTGAGACTCTTGCGATTCCGGGCCTGTTGAAGCTGATAACTTTGTCAGAGAGTCCTCCGAGCGTGCATGTGGTATAGGAAAGGAGTGTGAATAGTCATGGAGGAATTTCCTATATATTTGATGGTAATGGTGTGCCCACTTGGTAAAAATGTGATGCCGTTGATGATATAGTATGGTTTGATAGTCCCATAGGTGGAGCAGTCTAATGGAGAGTGGCTATAACAGGTGGGGTAGTTTAAAGCTTAGAGAGAGGTTTTAGAGATAGAAAGAAAGGCAGCCCATTAATGGTGATCTCGATTCTTTCCATGCATGGGGTTATTTAGGTTATAGAAAGGGATAGTTTTAGGGAGATTTGATGATGTTTTCAGGTTCAAATGAGGTAAGGCATAACTTTGGACATTCTTGGAGTTTGCTGGAAAACATGAAGGCTGAAATTTTTTGATGAGTAGAGATGGTGGACTTGGGTCGTAGTGGTGTTCCTCCTGCATAATTGTGAGATAGAGAACGAGGTTCGTGAGTGTTCTTGAGATATTTTAATAGTGGTTCATGGTGATGATGTGGTGATTTGAGCTTAACAAATGTGGTGGCTACGGTGGTTATGGAGGTTTTTTGGGTGTAGAAGATAATGGAAAAGATGATGGTTTCGGAGACTATGGAAGTTTTGCTCTTGATGGCTTGGGTATAATGGGATTCATTAGCCTTCTCTCAAGGGTGTTAGAGAGGGTATTTATAGAGGAAAGTGAAGGTCTAATTCAATTGGGATCCTTCCAATTTGAGTACTTAGTTGGGGTAGTTTTAGGTCTAGTTTCGCGGGAGTAGCCATATGTGGCAACTTCCCATAGCGAGAGATTTTTTCTCTAGGTTCAAATTTAGTCTTTGAGCATGGGACTGAGCATGTCAGGAGCATTAATGGATGGTCAACCTAAGGGTGCTATTCTGGGTGGTCTACTCTATGGTATCTATGTGGTAGGAGCTTTGCCTTTTCAATT
The DNA here is from genome assembly GCA_025403435.1 of Artocarpus heterophyllus. Taxonomy (NCBI): domain Eukaryota; kingdom Viridiplantae; phylum Streptophyta; class Magnoliopsida; order Rosales; family Moraceae; genus Artocarpus; species Artocarpus heterophyllus. The sequence continues at coordinate 14,318,889 of CM046334.1, forward strand.
CGAGCAAGGCTCAAACCTTGGATTGGGTTCCCCTTTTACTCATCCTTGATTAAGGGAAATTTATCTCCAGTTGTAGGAGTCACATGACCCCATGACAAAGTTTCCATGGGTAAGATGCTAAGGCTGGCATGGCAGATGAATTACTGCATCGGTTGGCCTAGCGCTACAGGTGGCTACCACATCAGATGGATCAAAAATGGGCTTTTCTTTGTGTTGGGCTTAGGCTTCTAAGGAGGTCTTTTAGGCTATATTTTACTCTAATTTCCTCCATACCCATTTTATTCTAATTCCAATTAGATTTAAAGCTTTCAAATTACCACCTACTTGGAGGACTCCGCCTCATGACTTGGGTCCATATACTTTACCCTGGGCCATGTTATGAGACATGGGTTGGACTTATGCCTTGTAAAAAGAAAAAAACGGGGGAATCAACAACTTACAAAATTAGCGATGAAAGATTTATGGGCCTAATACAATATAGGGAATGAGAAAATAGAATATGAAAACTTGCCACTTAGTTGCCTCTATTATTGATTTCCAGTTAAAGAGGAACGAAGCTTAAATTTACTGATATATCCTTAGCTATAAGCAAAAGATTATTTAGTCAAATAAAAGGACATTTTAGAAATTATATGAGTAAGATTACTATTCCTAAGTTTAGTAACACTATAAAGGAAATTTGATTATTTTTATTATACCATCAAATAAGTAAGTAATTTCTAGAAAGGGAAAAAATGATACTCACTCCCGTTACTTTACTTTCCTTTCTAATCTCATTCTCGTTTCCTTTACATTTGTTTACGGTTTGATAAAAAAAGTCCTAAAAGTGGTATAATTTAAATCTTATAGAAATGGTGAAAATTAGGGCCGGTAATTTTGGATACGGCACGATAACATGATATGAAAATGACACGAGATAAACGGGTTTCGACCGCACGTTTATTAATTGTGCCATAAATGAGTAGGCACAAATAACACGAAAATAAGCAGGCTGGATTCGTGCTAACACGCTAAACACGCCTTAACACGTTTAATTAAATGGACCGTAAACGTGTTGACATAGCACGACACGACCCGCCCATTTATAACACATTTAAACTTAAAAATAAAAATATTTCAAATATTTATAGTAGGTTAGTATTAATTAGATATTGTGTTTTTGTTAATTTTCTTTATTGGCTTTTTTTAATTTTTTTTAATTATTTTAAATTTTTAGTTAATTAAGTCATAAACGTGTCATATGCGTGTTGTTATCGTGTCAACCCGTCACAACAGGTTTAATAATCGTGTCACATCGTGTTACGCATGCCATAGGCATATCGTGTTCGTGTTTACATTTCTGGCACGTTTATTAATCGTGTCTTGTTTGTGTTCAGGCTAAACGTGTCGTGCTGAAAACGTGCCGACACGAACACGATTTTGCCACCTCTAGTGAAAATGAAAAATAGGATCACAAAATTAGTATTTGTTATAGGAAATTTTTTATAAATAACATATTTTAAAACTTATCTTATATAAATGCTACAAATGTTTTAGTATCACATAACTTAAACAAATAATATTAATAATAGTGTGGCACAACTTTTTTCAAGTGTAGCATGAATAAAAACTATGTGTAGAATTGTGACATAACTTATTATTTTCTCTTTGTCAACCACTGATTGTTGGGCACAAGGTTGGGAACTTTACAGATATGCCACATTTTTAGAGTGTGTATTGAAATATGTCATATAGAAAAAAAAAAAACTACTTGAAAAAATACCACAAGCCACTTGTTTTTTTTTTTTAATAATTTTACTCTTATATTGATTCTTGTAAGTAAAAAGTAATTTTTTTTTTTGCAAATAATAAAGGTCAATTTACTATTTAATAAAGTAGCAGTGGGCATAAATATCTCTTAAAGTTCTGTCCAAATATGGCCAGTTTGTTGTTTGGGTCCCATTAGTTCATAAAACCCAATAAGGATACGGACCTTAAACCAATAATCAAAATAAAACCCTACAACAAGCCCATTTATCTAGTTCTCTTTCCCTTTCTTTCTTTCTTATTATTTTAAAATTTGAAAAAAATATAATAGGTGACTAAATTATTGTTATAAAATTAAAATCTAACATAATATTTAAAATACCTTAAAAATGTCTTTAATAACATATTAATTATTTTAATAATATCATATATTGTATTATATAATTACATAATAATAATTTTAATAATATTATTTAAAATATTTATAAAAATTTTACAAATTAAAATTATATTTAATCCAATAAACCTAATTAAGCCCGTATGCAGTTAACCCATATCCTCTCTGCTTTCTTTTTCCTAATTAAAACGTCATTTCATTGGTAGAATTGTTGCAGCCCCTACCCTACCCTAGCCACCATAATCTCGCTGTTTCTTCGATATAATGCAGGCAGCATTCTGATCGGACGATAATCCGACACGCACGAAAAATGTCGTCGTTTTTGCAGTCCCTTATCGATCCGAAGAAGAGCTGGCTCGCCGCCCAGCACATGAAATCCCTCTCCAGACGCCTCCGCAACTACGGTTCGCTCTCCTCAAAACCCTAATTTTCGTGTTCCTGTTTTACCGAAAAGGCTTGATTCTTTTTATGCTAATGGTTTGGGATTTCGGTGAAATAAGGGCTTCGATACGACGACCTGTACGACCCGTACTACGATCTGGACGTGAAGGAGGCTCTGAATCGGCTCCCGAGGGAGATTGTGGACGCGCGTCACCAGCGTCTCAAGCGCGCCATGGACCTCTCAATGAAGCACCAGTACCTCCCCGATGATCTTCAGGTTCTTATTTTCTCTTTTTCTATTTCTTATTATCCATTTCCTTTTTCAATTTCATCATTTCTAATTTGTGATTCGATAGTTCTTAATATTCCTTTATTTTTCTGTCTGTTTTGCGCTATAGGGGGTATTCGATGATATTATTTTTGGTGCTTAGTACGGAATAGAATCTAAATACAAACGGTGTTACAGGTTTCGATCGAAAAGATGCTTTTTTAAGCTCATTTAAGCTTTGCTAGAGTCTTGGGAGGTTTCCTATCAATAAATAGTGACTTTTTTTTTTTAATTCTTTCTGTGTTATTTGGAGTGAACCATAACTATTGCCTACCAAGTTCTATTTTTTTGTTGTACCCAATCTCGACATGTGACATTTTGTTTTATCCCATATGTTTGGCAATTACTAGCATAACTGAAATTTTGAAATTGGGAGAACATTCTATGTATGCAAGTTCACTTGGTAGTTACATTTTTTTTTTTTGCATACACCTTATTTAGAGCATTTTTTATTTTTCCGATATTGTTTTCTAGCTATGAAGATGGGGTGCAATCAGCATTAAAATTTTTTTTCTTGGTTTCATTTCTTTCGCGGGGCGGGACTAGTTGGGGTGATTGGTATGATAAAAGATAGCAGTTAGCTACCTATTGAGGGGCAGGTTCCCTCTAGAAACACAGTTCCCGTCTTTTTTGCGGATGGTATTGCGGTACCCCTTGTTTCAGTCAGAATGAGTCCCCGGGACCCCGGGACCCCGGGACATTGGCTTCTGCATTCTCAATGTTTTATTTACTTGGTTTCAGGCGATGCAAACTCCATTCAGGAATTACCTTCAAGAAATGCTGGCTTTGGTGAGTACAATGCCTATATAATAAGACAATTTTCTGTCATGCTTGCATTTTGTTATCCAAAGTTTTGATTGCAATTGCTAGTCTTTAGCCCTTGGTTTCAAACTTTGAAATCTCTAAACTATTCTTTCCCTTTCGATCCTTAATTCTCCACTTAGGTAAGCTTTGTCTATTAACCTTTTTGAATGATCTTGGAGATGTGCTGCATTTAAGTTCATTTTCGTATGAATACTTTCCTTGTATGTACAATAGAATATGCAGGCTGTAAGGTGAATTCTTTCTAGAAAACAGGAATAGGTTAGTAAAATCATTTTGCCCTTTTTTGGTCCACTGTGAAACAGCCATAGTAGTTGTTTTTATAGATTTATAATCTATCTAACGGGGGCAAAGAAAGGGGTGAAGAAAACTTATCACTTAAGTTTAGCAGAGAGAGTTTCTTCAGTTGCGGAAATGAAAAGTAGATGCTTTTCTAGGGAATAGTGACAGAGTCAACATGAGCAGGTAATTATTTTTAGGACACAATTACTTATTACTAGTGCTTGATGATCATAAAGGTGGCTTATATCATGGCCGCTCTTATCCAATGGCTATACTTTCAAATGTGGCCTTGTGGTATGCAGACAGCAACAAACTACTTTAAAGGGAAGGGAAAGTTAACTAAAGATTATTGAGTTTGTCATGGATGAGGCATTAAAAAAGACGCTGTCCTTGTACATATATTGAACTAAACATCTAGTCTTTGATACTGTTTGGTGTAATTCCTATATATTTATTAAATATATTGCTAGTTAAACTGCTACTATGGCTATCTTATTGCGAATAGAACATATGCAGCAGCCAGGAGACACAATGGATGTTGAAGTAGAACTATTATAGTTGTTTTCTGTGAATATGACATGATATTGCAGTGCTAAAAAAATGAATTTTGAAGTAAAACTATTTGTTGCATTTTGGTCGAGCAAGAAATATCTACCAAAAACTATTTGGTATGGTTGTTTCACAACTAGTAGAGCAAAATATTGCGATACAAACAATGGATGTCGATCAAAAGAGGATGTTGGGCTTGTAAGTTTGTATTGGATCTCTGCTAAAATCACCGTTACCTCTTCTCTTTTGCAGGTGAAGCGGGAGAGAGCAGAGCGTGAGGCTTTGGGAGCTTTGCCCCTCTACCAGCGCACCATTCCTTGAGCATCTTATTGCATGTTGCAACTATTGTTAACTAGAGTGGATCTCTGAACATAGTTGCAATTGCATTTCTTATAGATGTTTCAATACAAGGAGTGGAGATGGTTCCTCTTCTAGAGGTTCTTTTCGTATTACTTGTCTTTTGGCGTCTGAAAGTAATTTTCTGTATGGTTGGCAGACACCGGTTGCCCTTTGTTTTGAATAATAATAATAACGGAGGACTCAACGTTTCGGTTTATATGTCTTCCCTTAAGTAATTTGATTATTTTGCGGCTCTTTGTTTATCAACTTGGCAAAACTCGTGCTTGTTTAGTTATTGGTTTAAACTTAAGAAAGTGTATAGCGCCTGAATTCTTTAGAACTTTTTATTATAGTTGTCTAAGATTTGTATTCTATGTATTTCTTGTAATCAATCGCTTTTTAATCTGAATTTTTTTGGGCTATTTAGTTCTTGAAGATTCTATAAATTGAAGGATGCGTTTGGTACAATGATTCAAATAAAAAACTTAAAACTCAAATTGAGTCAGTTGACAGGTTAGACAATGTTCTCTCACAAAATTTAAACCAAAAAAATTGTTCTAATCATAAAGATTCAAATAAAAAGCTTAAACTCAATTTGAGTTTGTTTGACAAAAATGGTTATATAATGTATTCTCTCACATTTTTATCTTTAAAATTGTTCTCATCATTAAAAAAAAAAGAAAAAAAAAACTTTTAACAAGTCTCCCATGTAGATGTTAAGAGCCAAATTGTTGTTTGGTAAGGCTTAAATTCTGATTTAACAGAAACTAGGGCTTAAATTCAGATTTAAAAGAAACTAGGTCAACTTTTCGTGCTATTTTTTTCCTCAGAAATTTATATTAAATTGCTACGAAAGAGGCGAAGGATAAAAGTGTCCGATCGAAAGAAAATCTTTGATATACATATTTCTTTGGGCAACTCATTTGTAGTCTTGGACTTGCAAAACGTTTTATTTGATTCCCACTACTCGTAAGAACTAAGATTCTAAACCTCAAAACGAAAGTTATTTTTGTGATTCTTTTGGCGGTATTGCATCGTCGTGTGTCAACATGAAAATAAATGAAATTCCATATGTTTTTTGAATTGTTGCCTTCAGTGCAGCGGCAGAAGGTTCACAGAATTCTATCACTACTCTTCTTATTGCTTGGAAAACAAAAACGGCACAAATCTTCAATCTAGGAGTAATTTAAATCACAAAGGCGATAGACAGTAAAAAAAGGAATCATCGTCATACACAAGTCCTTAAAAGGTGAGAACTCAACGCTGATTTAACCTCGTCCTCAAGGCTGTTGCTAACATATTTCCTTGATGTGTCACAGAGGAGACAAAGTGTGGCCACATGAAGATATGGTAGCTCAAGGTCTTTCCCTGTCATATTGTGTATGTTCATCATAATTCTCATAATCTCATCCCTCCCAACACCAAACAAAACCAAATTTCACATCCAAAAATTTCTCCCCTCAATTATTCACAAAAGAGTGTACCTATCACCTTCTCCATGTGCCGACGCAACCAATATTTTCCCATGGTAACAACAGATCTGAGTCCCCATGACTTGTTGGGGACTTGTCCTTGCAAAATTTTCCCCCTTATTACACACTTTGAGAAAAAATAAATATAAATATATATATATGGGTGTGATTTTGAATGAGTACATTTCTAATAGGTATTGCTATTATTAAATATTAACTATGTGATATAAATTGATCAGTTATAATTAATTGGACAGTTGACAAAAAAATTTATGTTAATTAATGAAAATAAAAATGGCCACATTATCAATTATTATCAAAATATACTCTTATTAGATTTATAACTATTGAAAGCATAACCATTAAAAATAAGTCTATAAATAAATAAATAAATATATATATATATATATATATATATATATATATATATATACACATACACATACTTTTGTGAAACCATATATGTGGAAGAAACTTTGAAACTTTGGGAGAAGATCATAATCAAGTGTATATATATGGAAGAAACAGAAACTAGGATTCATATTGTACCCATTATTAATCATTGGTATTTGTTATCAATAAATTCTTTACTGTTACCTTATAACGAGTGGTGACAATTTGAGGTTTTAATCATCTTTTTTTTTTCACTTGAACAAATATAAAAGGGTGAATTTGTCATCTGGGATCAGATGGAGTTCTACTTGGGAGGAAAGAATTTTGACAAAAAGGATAAGAACAAGGCTGTCAGCTTCATCAATTTATAGAGTTTATGAATCGAGAGGGTTTTGGAATAAATTTGCTTAATGGGAATTCTATCTGCTGTTGGACATTCCATGTGAGACCAGGAGGCCCATGCTTTAATGGGGAGCAGTTCGCGCAATAATAAACCACCCTCCTCTTTGTCTCTTGGATTACCATCTTAGATAACTTTCTTACTCTCTCTTCACTACTGGAGGTGAGTAATATAGTATATAATCTATACTAGATTTCTATATATCTATGTATTATACATTTTAAAAGATTCCCATATTCTTCAATTTTCTTCTTTCTCTTTCTTCTTTTACATTTGCCCCTTTTTTTTTCTTTTAGGATTTAAAATTTGAATAAATTTTATAAATTCTTCCTAAATTGTGACTTGTGAAAACGCTTTCCGAGCATTGAAACATGTCTATTGTACCCGCTTGTCTATAGAACGACTCCAAATCTACTCTCGCCGTGAAAATCCGTCTAATTTTTGGAGGACTAGGCCTCTTGAGTCTTCATGTTTATATTCCACAACTGCTCTTCTTTTCCAAACTCAAGATTTGTAGGATTGGCACAATTTCTAATATGATTATAAAGGTTTCTACTTTTTTTTTTTTTTTTAATTTCAAAAACATTTGCTCTGTAAAAGTGACGAATGTCTATCTTAAAGCACATTAACATTGCTAAGTTGAGGGTGACTTTTATCAAGAGAAAAAATTAAGAGAGGCCACTATTTTTGCAACATTTTTTTAAATAAATAATTCAGCCAATATGCTAAAATGCTTTGTTAATAACCCTTTTACTTCTTTTATTTTTCAAAGAGGGTGGGAAATATACACATCCTTATAAAATCAGCCATTAGATCCAAAGGGACTCTGTGGGGCCTACTTTGATGAAAATTTGAGAGTGGAAATTGCAAGTCCTTTATGAAACAGCCCATTAAACAAGAAGTGGTCTAATCATGAACTTCTCTCCCACAAACAGCTTCATTAAATGCGAGCAACGTGGAGAGCTCAGCCACCGTCCGACTTGGCCAAACAATAGAAGCTAGAGAATTCGGGTGGCTTGTCTCTTTCCATGGAACATGCATGCGTCGGATCAGACTTAATACTCGAAGATTTCATTCATTCGAATCCCACGCCGCTTCTCAATGCATTCAGGGCATTTTGAAAATTAGCTTTACAAAAAAATTATTTTAGGTAAATAATTTTTTTTGGTAGTTTTTTAACGTAAAAAAAATATATTTTTTAAACATGAAAATTGCTTCAGTTTTTTTTCTTTTGACTTTGTTGAGGTTCCTCTTCTCGTAACAGTTATTTTCGTCTGTTTTTTGAAAAAAACTAAAACAGTTTACCTACCTAAAAAAACGTATTTTTTTATGTAAAAAAAAAAAGGTCTTATCTTTAATTAAGAATATTTTTTTACCCTTTTTTCCAATCCTTCCATGCAATGCATGGCATGGATGTTGGATTTTCTTTAGATTTGTTGTACTACTTGGTTTTTTTTTTTTTCATTTTTATTTTGCTTTTTGGATAAATAGTCTAAATGAGAGTAGGCAATCATAGAATTAATTTCCACATCGACTAAAAATGAGAGAAAAACTTGTCAAGAAGTCACAACATTAGAAGCTACTAATACAACGTTTGAGATTTTGATTCAAAATTCCGGTTCACATTGATTTTGCTTCAAAATTTATTCTTATAAAATTTAAATTGTTATAATTCAAACAGACGATATCCCTTATTAAATCATTTTTTATGATAAAATAGTACATAAGAGATGTTCAATCACCCAAAACCATTCAAGAAAACATTAAAAAAAATCCAATTTCAAAGAAATTAACATTTTATTTTCAGTAGCAGAAAAAAAAAAAAAAAACACTAATGGCATTCAAAGCCAAATACGGTTCCACATAAATTAACGATTTTCCAATGTGGCCAAACCAGACAACAGAGAAATGACGCTTGACCAACTAATTAAAGTAACCTGGAAATCTTGACGTTTTTCCCAGAAATCATGTTTGGTGAAGAAGTGAAGTTGTCTTTTATTTTAATTAGATACTTTGCAAATATGTATGTCGAAATCAGTAACATTGTCGTCAACCTCTCAACTCTATGCTGTGTATTACGTGTGTATTATTAAAAATAGTATCAAACGGACACCATATGGAAGAAAAACGCAAAGAAGAGAGAGAGAGAGAGAGAGTAAATACAGCTATGTCTTAACTAATGAATCGTTTTATCAATTATGTCCATTTCTGAACATTACACTTACAGCCATGTCTTTACTAATGAATCTCATTATCAAATTAATATATCCATTTCTGAATTTTACACTTACAAAGAGTGTACAAGTGCATGGAATTTTTATAAGTATTTTAATGGGCAAAAAAGGAAGAAAAAGAAGAGTAAAAATGAGAAGAAGAAAATGCTGAAAGTGATGGACTTTACTAAAGTCGCAAAATGAGGAAGAAGGGGGATAGTTTACATGGGATGATTTTTTATTTTTTAAATTGCATGTGGGATGAAATTAAGGTGGGCAAAATGTAGTTGGAAGCTAAGTGAGAGTCTGAAAATGGAAGGGACATGAGTGAAGCTATGTGTGTTTGGGAAGTAGTATCTGGCCCGGCTGTCTCTTTTGGCTTTAAAAAAAAAATTAACAACAACAACAACAACAACAAGAAGTACCTTTTGCCCTCTAGCAAGCATATTTCAGCTAGCTCCCAATTTGATAGGCCTAGTAGGATAATGAATAAAGACGGGTTCTTATTTTATTTATTTATTTTTCTTATTTTATTTATTTATTTTTCTTATTTTTTTTCAATATCTTTAGTCCTTGTTAGGTGTAAATAAAGATGAAAATATAAGTATAAGTGGAAATATCGATACTTTAATTTTATAAAAATTTTGAAAAAAATATTGATTTTAGAAAAATTTCTACAAAAATTACAGAAATTATGGAAATTTTATATTAAATATGTCTCTAATACTTTTAAAATACAAAAAACATTAAAAATAAACATAAATAAACATGATTTACATAATAAACTCTAAGCATATTAAATTTGTCAACACAAAAGGAATTTCTACTAGGATCAAACATGGTTGGGATTTCATCTTAATTCAAATAATATTAATACCATAACATGTAATTCAAGTAGTACTGAATATAATTATGAATATGCCACATGTAGGTTTGTTGACTTCTTTCGACTATATTTCCGCGAATAGAAACTATAAATTCTCCCAATGATTTACCTGAGATGGAGGTGGTATGCTTGGATGAAGATAATTAAAAATTCCATAATCATTATAGTTTTTAAAGTCCTGATTGTATAGATAATAAGTATGAAAAGTCTTATTTGAGGAGCTGATATAATTAGACACCAAACTTATTGGTTGTAAACTCATGGAAATATTATCTTTTTCTAATGTTGGCATTCTTAATGTGTATAAGACAAATATTTATTCATTATAAGTATAAAATACTGAAATATTATTTAAATAGAAAAAATACATTAAATTTCATAGTTTTTTACATTACCAAAATTTTGTCAAAATTTCTACAATATGTATCGAAATTTTATACAAAATACACTACATATTTTTTGATATCGATATTTATTGATATATTTAATTTTTTTTAATATTTTGCCGAAATTAATATTATAGTAAAAATACATTTCGTTTAAAAAGTCCTATTTCAGTCCTTCATTTTTACTTTGTTTTAGTTTTGATTCTTCCATTAATTAGATGTTAAATATTTAATAACATATTCTTAAAATGTGACTTTGATCTTTAATCTATTACTTTATTTTTATTTTGATAATTTCTTTTATCGGCTCCAAGTTTTGACAAATGAAATTTATACCCTAGATCTGTTAGGGTGGATTGCAGTTTGTGTGTGATTAGAGTAAGGTGAATGGTAGGTTAGTTATGTGATAATTAAGAAAAAGAAGCATTTAACTAATTTATGAAAATAATAATCATGAATTCAAAATTAATGCCCAACACAAGCTATCCATTTAGCTACTATATATGCCCTCATAAGTTGGCATGGAACTTTTGTCGTGCTGACATCTTAACACTTGACATGTATAGCAAATTGTAATCATCCTCAGAAATAAAAAATTGCAATTGGGATCTAATTATTTTTAATTTTAGAATTCACAAATTTAACATAAATAAAAAAGAACATTTTTCCGAGTACGTGAACCCAATTAACAAGAAAAACATAAATCGATATTCCACGTATATTATAGGATTTTGTTCATAGTGCATCTTGCACAATATTAAAACAAATTACATATCATAAATATCTTCCGAAATGGCTATTATGTCAAAGGATTATATAACAGACGAATTCCAATTAAGAAAGAAATAGGTTTGCATATATCCACAAGTTAACTGACTTTTTTTTTTCCCCTTTCACAAAGATATATTAGAGATTTAGAGGCTAAAAGGAGTCAAACAAAATAATGATTAGGGTCATAAACAAATTCTAACTGCATTCTTAGTTTTGGCGTACGTTACATGTTAAGCTAACATCTGAATTGAAACCCACGTTACTAAATCACAGATACAGAAGTAAGTGACAATAATACAAAATTTAAAGCCTAATATTTGGCGCAAATTTCATTATGACTGCACGTGATTTGATTAATTTTTTTTCAGGGAACGTGATTTGATTAATTAGTAGAATCTTAGGAAATCAAAACGTCTAAATCAAGACATCTAACTAACAAACTTATTTCTTTATTTAATCCATTAATTATAAGTATTATTATCAACTGCGACATCGTTTTAAGTGATTTGACCCAACAGTTTTTGGGTTCTAATGGCCTTTTAGTATCCTGAAATTAACGTTAACACTAATATAATCATGTGTGCCTTGAAGTGTTGTGAAGGTCACTTTGGTCACTTGGACAAAAACATTCCTTTTACCAGGCAAATGGAGAATAAAACATCCTATATAGTATTGACTGCTGTAACAGAATTTAAGCATGGAAATGAAATGACAACAATGCCCTCCAACGACGTCTAGAACAAGTTAAGCACAGGGTGTCGTGACCCCGCATGATATGACCCAAATCAGCTTAGGGTAGTGAAACCACGTGATATCAAGCAGCTTTTGTCTTCGACCCATAAAGAATCAAAAGAGGACAATCAAATGAATCATTTGAATTCAAATTTCAAAATTTTACTTTCTTTTTAAATTTTTTAGACTTTGATTAGTTTGCTACACTAAAATCTTCCAGATTCAAAGGGTTTAGATTTGGGTCGGTTCTCCTAAAAGACAATAGGGGTAATATGGTCATTGGAGGAACCTCATGTGTAGATTGGAATCAAAGAATTCAGAAAGTGGCACGTCTTGCTATTTCTCCTGAAATCAGAGGGCTTTGTAGTATCAGGGCATGCATATAAGGCCATCCCTCATCTCCATTCTCCTCTATGCATTCCCCCATCCCACCCTTTTCTCTTCCTAAATTTGCAGCAGAAATCACGGCAACTTTCACCATGAAACGTTTCGCCTTATTATCGGTGCTATTGTTCGCTGCTTGCCACTTCTCTTCATGTGTCGAAGACGGTAAGCCACTCATTAAATGATGAATACATATTCTTATATGGTAAACATATATGTTTGTGCATGTACACACCTTATTTGGTGTCCTAACTCAATTTTTCTCAAAAGATGGGACCAAAATCACCCTCTTAGCTTGCTGACTTTGGTTTAGAAATGAAGATTATTATTGGCAACAAAAGCTCTTTGCTCTTTGTGTCCTTGTGATGTGACCAAAAAGTTCTTGACGTTTACCTTGTTCATAGAAAGGTGATCTGTTCAGATGGGGTTTCTTCGCATAGGAGTAAAGGGTGGTCAATTCAAGTGAAGCTTCACTTCCTTCGGGTTCAGAAATTTTTTTTTTTAAAGTAGTGAACGACTTGTCGGTAAAGACATTTATGTAGAATTCGAACTTCCCAAAGGACGTGTTTGTCATTTCAACTCATCTAGTCTAGTTTAATTGGCTAAACTTGCCTGCAAAAGCAGAGTAGTAATTTAATATCAATATGCTTGTGTTTTGGTGTTACCGCCTAACTAAACCAACGGCGGAGATTCACAGTAGTAGATAATTTGGACGGTTCTGATTAGATTTTGTTTATCGGCGTGTACTTCTTGAGCTCTGCTTTGCTTACCCCTTTGCAGTTTTACAGAGTTGCACAGAAATCTCACGTGGGGTAGTAAAAAGTCACCAATAATAACAAAAGTAATAATAATAGTAACGAAAAAAACGTAGCAGGCAATTTCTCTAAATTGTAGCATCATCATGATCACATAATTAAGCTGAATTCTTCTTAAAAAAAATTTAACAAAAAAGTTGATTTTTACTCCAATATTGCAGGGCTATTAGGGAATGGGAATTTCGAGCTGGCCCCAAAGTCATCGGACATGAACGGCACGGTAGTTAAAGGGCGCTACGCGATTCCCGAATGGGAGATCTCGGGATTCGTGGAGTACATAAAGGCGGGGCAGACGCAGGGCGACATGTTGCTGGTGGTGCCGGAAGGAGCGTGCGCGGTGAGGCTGGGGAACGAGGCGTCGATCAAGCAGAGGCTGAACGTGACCAAGGGCATGTTCTACTCGCTCACGTTCTGCGCCGCCCGCACCTGCGCCCAGGAGGAGCGCCTCAACGTGTCCGTGCCGCCCGACTCCGGGCTGCTCCCCATACAGACACTCTACGGCAGCAACGGCTGGGACTGCTACTCTTGGGCATTCCTCGCCCCGCTTCCGCAGGTCGAGGTCATCATCCATAACCCCGGCGTCGAGGAGGACCCCGCTTGCGGCCCCCTTATCGACTCCATTGCCATCAAGGAACTCGTTACCCCTAAACCAACTAGCGGTAAGTTTTTCTTCCTTTTGTTAAAGATGATATTACGTAAAACCATATGTTTTATGTGTGTCTCATGGAGTTAACATGAGAATAAGTGATTAGTAAAGTGTAGTTGAGAAACTCGTTACCCTTGAACCAACAAACGGTAAGTTTTTTTTTTTTCTTCTCTAATTATGCTCACACTTGCGACTTGTGTCTCAGAGTTGATGTACTCACTGTAAATATATGATCAGTAAAAAGTAATTCAAAAACTCATTACCCCTAAACTAACTAACTAGAAGTAAATTTTTTGGCTAATTATGATCATATATAAAACTGCATGATTTTTGTGTGTTTTAGAATTGACCTGTCAATATGCTATAAGTAAAAGAGTAAATAAGGAACTCGTTACCTTAAACCAACTAGCAGTAGTTTTTCTTTCTTTCGCTAATATGGTCGTACACATGTAAAACCTATGTGATTTTTGTATGACAGAGTTTGACACTGAACATGTGCTTAGTAAAATATATATATATATATATATATATATATATATATATATACATATATTTGCTCTTGTTTAAGACGTATGTAATAATTTAATCTAGTGCTTGCATAAGACCCATGTAATCTAGTGGCTTTGTAAGTTAAGGGTCTTTTGTTTTCATTAAATACTGCTGATGTCTTCTACAGTTACATATCTGCCTAGCCACAAATTTAGGTACTTGGAGTTTCTGAGGGAAATTATGTTCAATTGGGAAGAATAGTCTATTCTTCAAAAACTAGGTAAAAAAAAGTAGAAAGGGTCTTCTCACCCCCTCCGTTTTGGACCACATCCCTTTTGTTGTGGCCTCTAAGTTTTACCATTTTTGAGGCCAGGTAGTACGGGTACTTATTTCTTTCACCAATAATGAGTGCAAATGTGTGGAAAATGGTCCCAATATGAGTACGTCGTCAATATAAATTCGCCCAAGGATTTGTTACATCTGTTATTTAATAGTGGCCTCAGAATTCAGTCTTTATAATTCCTGTCTAGTTTAGAAACTTTACTGGATATCATAGATAGATACATGAAAACGATACAAATTGATAATAATTTTCATCTCGTTCCCACTAGGTTCACCTCCATGGTTTTATGTCGGCCTATGAAAGTACCAAATTTTGGAACATGCAAAGCTGTGACTACTCTATTTCAAAATCTAATGAACCCAATAGCAAATTGCAAAAACTTAGGCCCCATTGTCCCCGACACAAATCCAATCCTTACCTCTCACCCACGTTAATAATGTAACGTGGGGCTAACCACCTGCATCATGTTTTTAAAAAAATAGCGGATTCGAACTCTATATCTTGTAAATAAAAAATTAAATGTGAAACTTATCACTGTTAAAACTAGAAACCTACAATTACATTACTCTTTTATCTATTTTCATGCCTTAAAATAATTCACAATGATTCCGACTTTTGCAGAGAACTTAATAAGGAACCCCAGCTTCGAATACGGTCCCTACGTGTTCAACGCCACGACGGGCGTCCTAATCCCTCCGAACATTGAGGACGACCACTCCCCACTCCCTTACTGGATGGTGGAGTCCCTCAAGGCTGTCAAGTACATCGACTCGGACCACTTCTCCGTCCCGCACGGCAAGCGAGCGGTCGAGCTCGTGGCAGGGAAGGAGAGCGCCATTGCACAAGTGGTCCGGACCATCATAGGGAAGACCTACAGGCTCACATTCTCTGTCGGCGACGCCAGCAACTCCTGCGAAGGCTCCATGATCATCGAGGCCTTCGCAGGCCGCAACACGGTGAAAGTCCCCTACGAGTCCAAAGGCAAAGGAGGGTTTAAGCGAGGAGTGCTCACTTTCGTGGCCACGGAGACGAAGACGAGGATCATGTTCCTCAGCACGTTTTACTCGATGAGGAGTGACGACTTCTCCTCCCTATGTGGTCCGGTTCTTGACGACGTCAAGTTGTTGAGCGTTCGCAAACCAAAGTGAAAAGATCAAACGCGCAAATCAAAGAGGTAATGAGAGATGTATTTTTTATATATGCATTATGATGTGGTGATCAATCTTAAATTTGGTTTCGGATTATATATATATATATATATATATAGATATATATATATATAATCATGGGTGGGAATATTTTTTTCTTTGTGTTTCGTAACAGAAGCAGAGGGAAAATTAATTAGTGTGAGTTTTTTTTTTTTTTGGTTTTAGAGGGAAAATATATGCTATA
This sequence comes from Artocarpus heterophyllus, assembly GCA_025403435.1. Classification (NCBI taxonomy): domain Eukaryota; kingdom Viridiplantae; phylum Streptophyta; class Magnoliopsida; order Rosales; family Moraceae; genus Artocarpus; species Artocarpus heterophyllus. Next base: position 14,335,055 of record CM046334.1, read on the forward strand.
TATTTTTTCTCCGGTGGTTTCTGTTAAATGCCATTGGAGATATTTCTAATATAAAAATTATGCCATTAAAAATGTCAAAGTTATAATCCAGCAAAAAATAAATAAATGTCAAAGTTATCAGTTTTCAATATTGTCAATGAGTCGATCACTAATGTAGAGTGCAAGTATTTTCAGTGAGCACCGTTGCAACACATTGCATCACAAGACATCAACCACTTAACGAGTCACAACTAATGACGTTAAAAAAAAAAAAAAAAAAACCCAAATTTCATTAACTTAGAACATATTTTTCCATATTGTAATTTGTTGTCTGATTTACCATATACTTATATGATACACTGAAGTATGAATAAAAGGAGAAAGATTTATAAAAACAAAATAAAAACCAGAAGTTAAGATATCAAAAGAACAATAATTAATTATACGTGGATAGTGATCTAACCATAATTAAATTTCCTTTTCCTAGGGGGAAAGAAGAATGAGTAACTTCCGTAAACCAAATTATTATTAAAATAAACGTTTTCAAGAGAACAAGAAAACAGCTAATTTTTAGAGGAAAATAGAGAAGAATAACATATTTAACGGAGGAAATAAAAATTAATAGCATAATTTTGAAGGAAGGGAATCAATTGCATATTTTAAATTTCAAATATAAAAAATTTTAGAAACACGCTTATCACTCTCCCTGTCGCCACCATGCCGTCATCTTTTTTTCCCCCATTTTTCCCTCCTCTCTTTATCTTCTCTCTCTCATTCTAATATGTCCTGACCTCTCCTCCTCCCTCTCCCCCTTTCGCTCTCTCTCTCCCATTTCCGCTCCCGTTGAAGTTGGCCATGTTTGTCATAGTTGCTTTCTCCTCTCCCCTTCTCTCTTCTTTCCTCGGATCCACCCCTATCCTTTCCTTGCACGAACACTGTTGATGCTCGTCTTTTCCATGGTTTTCGTGATAGATCTCTAAGCATTTTCTGGGACAAAGGATGACTATCTATGCTTTTGATCTCCTTTGAGCATATTACCAAATGACGACACTCTCAGTGTAGACAACAACAACACCCTTCTATTGCGGTGGAGAGGATTCTAATTTCTTGACTGTGACCCATCATTGTTGCAGGCATAATCCATAGTGGTCGCCGTTGTGAATCTTTGGTAGCGATCTCGTTAGCCGCAAAGTGAGAGAAAGAGAGAAGGGGGGAGTAAAGGAGGGGTAGGTCAAGAATTTTGAGGGGAAAAAATCCAAACTGCTATTTTTTTCATTTTCTAAAAATATACTATTATTTCTACAATTTTGTTTGCTATATTTCCATAAGTTTGTGAAATCTACTATACATTGTAATTTTTCTTTTTCGAACAATAAATTGCAAAGTTTAACTTTGTCTTTACGGAAAAGTAAGGTCATCAACTCAAACACGGGTGGTGACATGATAATTTAATTAAAATAATTAAATAGGTTTAAGCTAAACACTTTGATTATTTTATTAATGATTTAAGGAAAACATTTTAGGTAATTTTAAAAAGCGGTAAATTTTAAACCTTTGTGAAATATTTCCAACCATTAAAATTTAACAAGTAAAATTTATTAAATAACCTCAAAAAATCAATTAAAGCTCTAAAGTTCGTTGCAATCAGCCTGGGCCTCATTAGATCCTACATGGTACACACATAGTACAGGCATATAAAAATAATACAAACTATGGTCCAACAGAATACAATCAAATTACATGATTAACGTCCTATTGTTACATGCCTTGGTAATAAAACAAATAAACTAAACAACTCATGGTCTGCGTGAGAACAACAGTAACATCGTACTTGGTGGCGCACTGCGATCCACCTAGAGGGGGGATTTAAAACAAAATAGTAGAATCATGAGCAAAAGGCTTAGTAGGACTTGGGTTTCAAAATCGTTATTTACAAAATAAAATAGAAGAATTTAATGAAATTTAAGAGGAAATGATTAAACAAATTCATACTTACCTTTCACCATCCGTGATCATCAAAATCCATCATAAGTGATTAATCAAATTCATACTTACCTTTCGTCATTTGTAATTATCTTAGATCAGACATCATTATTCTTTATGTGCAAAGCCTATTAAATCACCATTGTAGTAGCCTAACTAGGTTTTGAGACCTGCCCTGAAAATTGCTCTCTACACAACCTGATCTCTATGTGTGTGACATCATGCATAAGGTTTTAGGACTTGCCCACAAGATCACTTAGTATGATCCGAACTTTGTATATGGTATCATTAACTTAATAATCATTCCAAATGGGGATTCTTAGTCTGTTTAGTGCTTAGTATCATATAATCATTCCATTCAGTTGATACTATTACCGAAATATTATTTTACTTTCACTATCATTAATTCATTATTATTTATTCATCATCATTCACTCATTATCATACACTCATTATCATTTATGACTAATATCTCTTGGAAATAAAATATGCATATATAATTCAATCCTTAAAAATACTTTTAAGAATATAAAATATAGCCAAAATGCTATTAAAATCGTGGCTATCCAAGAAAGGGGTATAGAGTCCTACCTTATTATCAAGCACCATTCACGCTTACACCGTAAACCCCACTCTGTTAAACGTTAACTCCTCGAGACAGTAAACAACCTCGAATTAGTTGATTTAAGTTGGCTTGAAGGCTTTAAAACCATGCTCTTTTGCCTCCGCTTTGCCTAAAAACGAAGCTGGAATGTTCTAAGTTCTGCCAAACATGTCTAGGAGAGGGAGAGGGAGAAGGAGAGAAGAGGAAGAGAAAGAGTGATGACTGAGTCTGGTGATCTCTACATCTTTTGGTCACTTGGTTCAAGAGGAGTGAAGTTGTTTCAAGGAAGAATCCAAGTTCAACACATTGTTTTGGTGTGGGAGGTTCAAGGATGAATTCGCATGTATGGTTTGAATGCTACTCCACGTGGGAGAATTTGAGGATGGGAGGGACAAGCTGGGAATTTGGAAAAAAGGTTGATTTTTTTTTAATAAATTTTGATTTTTAACAAATTAAATAAATTACCATAATTTGTAAGAAGTAATTTGGCAAATGGAAAAATTAAGATTGAATAACAAAATAATTAAGATGCAATTAGACAAGAAAATGTCATAAATATGATTAGTTAACATTAAATCTTAATTAAGCACACTAATTACCAATTTTAGCATACTAAATTTATTTAATTATATCTGTGCATTACAAGCAATCTTTTTGAATACCAAAAGTAGTCCATTCATGTAATTTACCAATAGAAATTTATGGTAACACCTACATTAGTTTACCATCTTGAGCCAAAATAGAAGGATGAATTTTATTATTTGTTTCCTAACTTTTCCTTTGCGAGTTAAACAACAAGTGTGCATAGGGCATGTTTACTTTCCATCAAAAGGAAAAAAAAAAATAATAAAGAGTGATTCCTTTTTCCTTTTAATAATGTGTTTACTAACAAATTAGTAACGAGAGTTTTGTATGGCCTACGTAATATAGGAAATTAAAAAAGGAAATTTTAATTCTTATATCCCCTTTTGTATTGATTCTCTATCAAAAATAATGAATGATAAAGTTACATATAGATGTCCAAATTGAAATGTTATTAGTTAATGACTATTTAGTTATGCAAAAATGATATTTTAGTAATTATATTGAGTGAGATTTTCATTTCTAAGTAAGTAAATCGTAGAAAAGGAAATGAGATTGTTTCCCATTACACTATCAACTAGATAAGTAAACACAAAAAAAGAAGAAGGAATGACACTCATTTTTTTTTGCTTTATTTTTCTTTCCAATCCCAATAGCTTTTTCATTACATTTCTTTACGGTTTGGTAAACGCGTTCTAAATGTTATCATAAGATATTGACATGAGCCATTGATGACATCCACTATACAACTTGATACTTAGAAATAACTATTGTCATACAAAAATTCGCCAACATGGAAAGCAACCAGTATCCTACCATGAACTTACAGGTATTCAATTTTGATACTAAAAATTTCGACAACTGACTGTTGCCCTACCATAATACTTAGAGGTGTCATGTTGCGAATGATAACTCTAGTTTAGAGAGTATTTGGCCACTTTTAATTAACAAATATTACTATGTTTTTGAGAAAAATTACATGAACATCCAACTTTTTCATAAAAGCATGATTTATTGATGTAGGTTGAGGGAAAGAAAGAAAACAAAACAAAAGGGAGCAAAAGCACAAGAAATCCGAGACCAACCCTGGTGGGCAGAGCTGAAGCGCCACGGCGCCAAAGAGCAGCGCCGCGGCGCCCAAGGGAAGTGCAAGAAACACTTGGCAGAAACTCAGCGCCGCGGCGCTGGGAAAGGAGCGCCACGGCGCTACGGCGGAAAAGAAGAGAAGAAAAAAAGAGAAGAAGCGCCGCAGCGCTGGAAAAGAAGGGCCGCGGCGCCAGAGTGATGCTGAACCACGATTTTTTGGACGCAAAACAGGGATTTGTTAACTTAAGAGTAGTATAAATAGAATAGTATGGGGTAGCTAGGTTATGAGTTAATTTTGGAGAGCGTTGTTTATTTTTTTAGGAGCCGTCAAGCATTCCGGAGTAAGAAGTGAGAGAATTGGTGACAGAATTTCTTGCTCTCTTAACTCTTGATGTTTGATTCAATTAAATTTTCAGATTTTATTTCTTTTTCAATTATGTTCTAATTTTCTTAGTTAGGGCTATGATGTAACCTAATCATGACGATGTGAATTTCATATTTATGCACCATAATTGATTTTATTCATGTGAGTTATGTGTTATTATGTTAATGCTTTTAAATGATTAGCTACCATTTAAATGATCTGATGTGAATGTTCAAAACTGAGAAGGGAGAATTATGCAAATGCTTCATCTAACATATAACCATGAATTAAATATGGATAAGATATACCATATTATTTGTGTGGCTTTATCTGGAAAGTTCATGAATCCTAATGCATTCTGATTTATTTAAATTCACATAGAGATATAGTGAGTTAATAAACTGAGTAGGTTTGCTATACCTAGAGATAGGATAGTAAATAATTTAGGAATTTCCGTCATCACATGTGTATTATTGATTGGGTTGCAGCGAACTTAAAATTCTAGCAACTGGTTGTAGCCAGTCACAACTCTATATTCTATTATGATACCTTACGGTTGCTAGATGAACATTGCTAATACTTTTTTTGTTTTGTTTTGTTTTGTTTTGTTTTTTTGTTGTTGTTTTTTTTTAAGCATTGTATAGTTTTTCACCTAAAAATACTAAAAAAAAAGTCACCAGAAATCCAAAAACATAACAAAATAAAGTATGTATGTATATATATAAATATATATACGCAGCCCCATTAGGGAACTTTGGATCTTCTTGGGTGAAGGCACGATTGTCACAATATCTATAACATTATCGGTGATGTTGTGCCATCATGGCAAGAACTAAAAAATCTCATCCTCTTTGAGGAAACCTCAACTAGACTATTTGGTGTAGATCTCATATCCTCGATAACCTCATCCTCTGGCATGCAAAACTCAGCCTCCTCATCATGTGATGATTCTTTGCAATCTCCTTATAGAATAAGAAGAGTAAAACTCGCCAATTCATGGCAAGGAAATTGGTGACCATGGAAACTCAATGTTCATGTGCTTACGGACTCCTTAATTTTGAGATAAAATTAGTTCGTAAATCGTGACATTAAATTAAAGCACCCTTCTAAGTTGAGAATTCGATCTATGCTTTTCAAACTTGACACATTCCCTTGTTATGCAAAAATAAAAAAAAGGGATGAATTAGAGTAATATCTAAGAATTAGTATTTGAATATTCGTGGATGCATAAGAGTTATCATCATTATCGTCATTATCATCATTATTGCTATAAAAGTGAAAAGATTTGAATTATATTACAAAGGATTAATAAGACGAATGACTTAATTATATTTTTTTAGATAAATGACCTAATTATGGTTATTGAGTTAAAATATGACTATAGTTTAGAAATATTTTACATATACTTCAAAATGATACCATTAAAATAAATTATATAATTATATAGTACAAAATGCGAGACCATTAAAATAGTTACTATATAATTGAGCACATTCTGAAGATATTTTTAAAGATATTCTTAATATCGTGTTAATTTCTATTTTATAATAATTTTAATTTTGGAAGAGTAAAAAATAATAGAATTTTGAAACTTTTTTAAGTAAATGTCAGATTTTGAAAATATTCGTAGTAAATAACATATTTACAATATAAATAACTTATTTACTATGTAAATAAAAAATATTAACATTGAAGGCAAGGGGTAAATAAATTATTTACATCATAGATTCATTTATTATGTAAATAAAAATCTTACACCGTAAATTTGACATTTACCATAAATATTTTTGAAACTTGCTATTTACTATAATTAATTTTGAAAAAAATAATACTTACTACTTTTTCTATTTTTTTCAAATTTTTAAGAATTATTTTCATAAACGTCTCTCGAAGCATGTACCTTATTTTATTGTAACCCCTGATTTTTTAAAACCAGCTAAAGTACCCCATAGTCTATAGAAAATCAAACAAAATGCCCATTTCGTCAAATTTCTACTGTTAACTTAATAGAATTAATGACTTAACATGTTTTTAAAGATTAAAAAATGTATTAAAATGCTAATTAAACATATAAACATAATTAAATATTAAAAATAAATAAAAAAAATTTTATTTTAGATTTTTTATTCTATTTTTCAGCTCCCTCCTCCTTCCTTTACTCTCTTTTTTTTTTCTTTTCTTTTTCTTTTCCCCTCTCTACTGTAAAACGGTTAATCAACCATTTTTGAAAAAAAAAAAAACCTACCCTAACAAAATAAACAGCCCTAACTCTTTAATGAGCCCCTCCGCCGTCCCCCCCACAAGTGATCTCCCTTCTTTCATCCTCACCCCACAACGGCCAGAGCCCATCGCCCTAGCAAGCCACTAGTGTGCCCTCGCATAACGCCTGCTCGTATCGCTGCTCCCCACACACCTCCAAGTAGCCTTGCCTGCTTTCTTGATTGGAGATTTAGACGCCACTGACAAAACTACGTCTGATTGGTCAAATCTCAATAGCAAGAACGATGAAGACGAGGGTGAAGAGGCCGAAGAAGAAGAATAAGAAGAAAAAGGTGGTGGTGGTAGTGAAAATGGGTCTTCGATGTAGTGATTGGCATGTAAACAAAGGTGTAGTTTTCATGGTTGATTGTAGGGAAGACGAGGAACTCAGCTTTGGGGACACTCTCAGAGGATCACCACCATTATCCAGGGCTTATATGCCACGTCAGCCTTGTGTTAAGTTTTTAAACGGAATCAGACAAAAGGGGCATTTTGATCGATTTTCTACAAATGAAAAGTGCTTTAGCCGGCTTCAAAAGACCAAGGACAAAATAGAATAAAGGCTATAGTTAGGTGAGAAATTATAAGTTGATTAGGGGTTGTTTTTAAAATAAGTAAAAATATTTTTATTTTAAAATTAAAAATTTTTTGAGAGTTATATTGAAGGTATTTTTAAAATTTTTGTTATAAAAAATATATAAAAATATTTTCAAAAATTTTGAGAACAAAAACAAATAGGGTTAATGAGACAATTGACCTAATTACGTTTATTGAATTAAATATTATTCTAATTTATAAAAATTCTACAAATATCTCATAATGATATCATTAAAATTATTTATATGTAATTATATAGTACAATATGTAATATTATTAAGATAATTACTATATCATTAAAAAAAATTTAAGATATTTTAAATATTGTGTTAGATTTTAATTTTATAACAATAATTTAGACACGTATTGTAATTTTTTTAAACAAATAAGGCTTACGAAAATAATCCAATGTTCAATTACAAAAATAGTTGGGCTTCAAAAGGGGTATAGTCCTAATTTAAGACCACTGTTCTTTGTTCAGAATAGCCTAGGCCACAAAACAGCCCGTTGAGCCCAAATAAGCCCGAAATTAAATTCACCCGTTATGACAATCTGACAAAAGGCCACGTGGAAGTGGCAAATAGAATCTGGCAGACAATCGGACGGTGGAGAGAGCTGCGTCGGTTTGAAGCGAAGTGAAATATACTAGGGTCTCTGAGCCTTCTGAAGCCGCTCCTCGTATATAAAGCCTTCACAAATTCGCAAATCGTTCCCTCTCACTCTCTCTCATTTGTTCTCTGCGCCACTCCAACGCCTTCAAGCAATTCAAATATGGTAAATCTTTCATCTCGCTTTTTCTTCCAAACCTTGCGTTTTTTTCTTTCTACGATCTTCGATCTTCGTCTTTCAAATTTGTTTGGTTGCCGAGAATCCTGATTCTTGTTTGTGCATTTCGCTTTTTTTTTTCTTTGTTTTTTGGAATAAACTTTCAGGCTTTGCCGAATCAACAGACCGTTGATTATCCAAGCTTCAAGCTTGTGATCGTCGGCGATGGTGGAACAGGTAATTTTCCTTTTCATAGGTTTTTCTTTTTTCTTCCATGATCTGTTTGTTTTAATTTGAATTTAGAATGATAAGAAGTTTTTGTTCTTTCAAGTAATTCTTACTTTTGTGTGTGTGTGTGTGTGTTTGTGTGAATGATTCACTGGTTATCCAGCTCTTCGTATGTTTGGAGTTTGTTTTGTGTTTTTATATTTATTTGCCTGTTTCTTGGTTTACATTCTTTGTTTTCTGTGCATGTGAAATAGCGTTCTTGGTTGGCTTTGATTTGTGTTGAGCGTGAAATTTTCATTGATTTGTCTCAAATCTTATATTTTAATCATATCTTTGGTCTGACCAAGTGGGCAACATATTCTTTTTTGTTCGTTTTGTATTATAAAATATCTATGGCTTTCATTTGTTGTCATGATTTTTGGTATGTTGATCTGAAATATTTTGTCCAGAGATGTGTTCGGTGATGGATTTCTGTGATATGTTATTTTGCTGTACTTTTTTTTTTGCCCCTCATTTAAAGTGTTTTGGGTGATGCAGGGAAGACAACATTTGTGAAACGTCATCTTACTGGGGAGTTTGAGAAAAAATATGAACGTGAGTATCTCGACAAGAATTTCTTCTAATTTTATACTTCTATTTTGTTTAGTACGCAAGAATATGGGTGTTGCTTTCTTTGTGTAAAGGCATATCTCCTCTTGCCTTCAGAACCAAGAAAGAGTCGCAATGACATTTTCCTTTTTTCTTTTTTCTCATTGAATTTTGGTGTATGAATCTCATTGGTGCCATGTTTATATGGACAGCGACCATTGGTGTGGAGGTTCATCCATTGGACTTTTTCACCAACTGCGGGAAAATTCGCTTCTATTGCTGGGATACAGCTGGTCAAGAGAAGTTTGGTGGTCTTAGAGATGGATACTAGTGAGTAGGCTTTATAAGGATTTTTGAAGTGACATTATTTTTCCAAATTTTTGTTTTATGAGTGGGTTTTTCTAGAAGCTAAATGTAGTAGGTTACTCCTACGTATGCATATAAAAGATCTTCTTGATTTACTGAAAGACTTGTGTTTGCTTTGCTTGTGTAACTGTGTCTGGCCAGGAATGAGCAGTTTTGTTATTTATTTGTTTTGCATTTCCTGCCTGTAAATCATCTCAGTAGCGTTTTCCGGTTTTTGATTGCGTTCTTGGTAGAGTGTTTAGCACTTATTAGTTATCATTCTAATGATTCATCTTATAGACTTAGAGCGTCTCTGCTTGCAAGACAAAGAGATGCTGATGTATATCTTGGTTCATACGTGGGTATTATAATATACATGTTGGAGATCCTTGAATGTTTTGCCATATCCGGATTAGCAGAGAACACTTGTTTATCTAACTTTATACCCTCCTTTTTTGTGTGCTCACCTTTGATACGTTTGTCTTGCAGCATTCATGGGCAATGTGCAATTATCATGTTTGATGTTACTGCACGGTTGACATATAAGAATGTTCCAACATGGCATCGTGATCTTTGCAGGTATGACAAGATACCATTCATCTTTTGTCGTTTGGTGATGGTTTTGTTTCATTGATTTTCCTTGATAAGGTAAATCTCAAAATGTTTTGGTATAACTTGCAGGGTCTGTGAAAACATTCCAATTGTTCTTTGTGGAAATAAGGTTGACGTGAAGAACAGGCAGGTTAAGGCCAAGCAGGTCACTTTCCACAGGAAGAAGAATCTCCAATACTATGAGATATCAGCAAAGAGCAATTACAACTTCGAGAAGCCTTTCCTTTACCTAGCCCGAAAACTTGCAGGGTAGAGACACTGGATTTTGACTAGTACTTATTTAGGCTGTGAAATATATTTTCATTGCGCTAAACCAGGTGCTTGTTGTTTCAGGGATCCTAATCTGCATTTTGTGGAATCACCTGCACTTGCTCCACCAGAAGTGGTACTCGACCTGGCTGAACAGCAGAAGTAAGCCTTTGAGCTCATACTTTTGTCGATTACAACCCTTCTTTTCCTCTCCTTTCCTTTTATTTTCGGCCCCGCTAATTTTATGTTGCATTTTGTGTTTGTGATCTTACAGGCATGAGGCTGAGCTTGCTCAAGCTGCTAATCAGCCCCTCCCAGATGACGATGATGATGCATTTGATTAGAGGATGGAACTACCGTTGTTGGGTTGAGAGTTTTATTATCAGGATTTGCTGTGTTAACCATTTTTTTTAGATATGGTGGTTTTGGTGTTGTTAGCGATGTATGAGTTTTCCTGGTTGTATTCAATTTGAGCATGTGGGGTTCTATCGCTTTTGATATGTAAGATTCTATGTTTAATTATCTTATATTATTTCTTGCCTTTTCCGTTGTCCACTCATGTTTGATATGGAAAATCCCTTGGTGCTTGTAATGAAAATCCCTGGATTTGGGCTTTGATTAGAATCCCTAGATTCCAATTAAAGTAAAGAAAAAATTGCTCCCAGCCTTCTTCTTCTTGTTGATGGTTGATCCCGGCTTTTACCAAGTAGAATGGGTTGGGTTTGGAGGCAATGCTTTGATTTTATGTTTTATTAAATTTAATTCTAATATTGTCTCCTTAATTTCTAATAATTGTACGAGGGCTCTTTTTCGCATTGGTCTGCAAATTAAGAAGTTTCTCCTTTTTAAAAAATTAACGTCTCTGAAGTTTATTTCCTTTTCAGAATCAAAGCTATCAAGGTTATATATTCTAGAATGTTTTACTCTTCTTTTCGAAGGTATATTCTGTCTTCTCTATTTAAGTGCAAACTGGCTACGACCAAAATTACGAGGACTGAACTGCTACAGGCCGCAATAACTTTATAGCCTCCCTAAAATAAGTAACAAATGTTGTACATGGCCTATCCACTATTGAAAAATAACCCGTGTAATATAATTTGTGGTGGACTTTTTAAATTTTAAAATAAAATCTTTATAGATAAAAAAGAGTTTATTTACTAAAAACTAATAAATAATATGTAAATTAGTATATATTAAATAAATATCGATAAATAATTTATTTTATTTGAGTCTTCATGCAGGGAAATTCAAATGTGTAAAATTTGGTCATGCAGCAGGTGTAGTTTGGTTCATAGATTTGAGGCACAATTAGAAATTTCAATTTGGGCACGTCAAATGAGTTTGGACCTCCTGGATGCTGGTGTGACCCGACGTACATGAAAACCAGACTTGAACTGGGCCTTCCCTCCTCACCTTCGAGCCAGCGAGGGTTAGTTTCTCCTTTGTAGCTCGCATGGTTAGGTTGGGTGCTCTAATACAAAGTTTTTCTTCCCATCACAAAAATTTAAATTTCTGTCTAAATTTTCAGTTCAAATCTACGAACTAAAAGACAAAGTGTAATTCTGGATTTACATTTGGAGCAAATATGGTAAATTAGGAATTTGTTGCAATTAGAATATGTACTTATAAATTCTAATAATTTATAAATTTTACTTTGTAAAAATTACACAGAATACCCTTTATAAACACTCCTTATTAACGTGGCTTATTTTTTTATTTTTCAAAACTGTCTCATTTTCTTTGTTTTCCATCCCCGTTAATTTATGAATTGACATTTTTATCCTTACTTCCCAAAACCAAATCAAAAAACAGAAAATCTCTACTCCTCAGATTAAGAAAAAATTAGACTCTCCCTTTACCATCCCTCTTTCTCTCTCTCTAACGTAATTCTTCGTTTCTTTTTTTCTCTCTCTCTCTCCTCTACACCTCATCTCTCTCTTATCTGCCTCCTTTCCTTTCTCTACTCCATCTTCTCTTCGTCATGGACGACGCCTCGTGCAGTGCCACTTCATATCAAAGCTCCACGATTTTCGCCTGGTTTTGATGGCAGACCTGGTCAACTATCTCCGTCCTCCTTGACATTATTCATGATAAAACCCATGAAAAACTCCTTCAAAACTCAAGGAATAACCCTAAAAATGCAAGGAGAAATACTTAGGTTTTACCTTCAAAATTGCAGAACCTAGCTTTGAAGTGCTTGTCCTTGCTTCTAAATGTGATTAGAGGGTGTTTATAGTGAAATATTTGGGAGAAAAAGAGAGAGGGACTGCCGGTTTCATAGAGAGCTAAAAATGGGTGTGTTTTCATGTTATATGCATCAAATGATGGAGACAAAAACTTTTCTTTATCACTTAAGCTCTTGAAAAATAAAAAATACTTATTTTGGGGACCATTTTGCAAACAAAAATTTGCTCTTCTCCACTCAATAACCTTCACTTAGGGTAAGGTGGAATTTTTTGTGCCTTTTAGGTGTCATCAAGTGAGACTCACATCAACTTTTAATATTTTAAATTTATACTGATAATATTTTTTTCTACATTGTCAGTAAACTCCCATATTATTAGTATACTTTTCTATACTGTTTTTGATGGTCCACTAGCTTCCACATCATCCACACAGTATAATTCCTATACCGCTTAGCTTTACACATTCTGATTTATATATTGCATTACTTTATGAAGTATAATTTTCATATTGTATAACTTTATGCAGTATAATTTTTTACTGCTTAACTCTATCAGTATAGTTCTTATACTGTATAACTTTATTGTTGTAATCTTTACACTATATTATTCTCATACTATATGATTTTCACACTATGTATTTCTTATATTGTATTTGTGTCTCAGAATTTGTTGCAACATATTCTGCAACAATCAATCTTTTTAGCTTACTTTCATATAATTCTTTTGTTAGGACTATAACATGATTTTTAATCTTAAAATCTCATTTTTACTTTTATGAAATTTGTCTTAAAAAAAGGATTAAAACAGTAGTCTTCGTATCGCTAAAATTGCATCTTAAATTTTTAATAAAATTTTGAGCATATAACTTGTAGAGGAAGGAAAAAAAAAAGCCAAAATAAACCAAAATAAGCATACCAAGCAATTTCCTAAAACGATCTGCTGAAAAGCAGATACAAATAAAGGAAGAAGGATCCTTTAAATTGTAAATGGTAAGTAAATAGTGAAAAAAAAAAAAAAAAGTCACCCTCCGAGGCCGAACCTTTGATCCGTGGTCAATTTTCAAAGAAATGAGATACATGTTAGCAATATGTGTTATCTCAAAGTAGAAATTTGACAAAAAAAGACCTTGTATATAGGCATTATCTTCGGATTCTGCTTTGGTGCAGATGCATCCACAGTTCCGACAAGCTAGAAATCTACATCATTGAACTCGGGAAATAATAAGATCACTTGCCGGCCATATACCGTGTTATATGTAGCAATTTGAATGCAAATATTTCCCATTCTTTGAGCCAGGTGCAAGGTGCAAAGCCCAGCATCATCTTTAGACCTTTGGAAGCAAGGCAAGCAAGCCTCCAACTTTGGCCCTGAAAACGCAGGGGACTCATCAATAACATTCTTGTAATGAACTCGCACGCTGTCCAATAATAAGAGGTCAAGCCATTTTACGTTCGCTTTGAGACAATGTTTTTTAATCAAAACAAGAAGAATTACAGTCTGTTACTCGTAAGTAAATCAACCACCATAAGAAAATTCACTAAACTGAGGTCTTAAGCAGGAAAAAAAAAAGGTGGAGAATATTTCTCATGCCAGAACAAACATAACATCTCAAACGGGCGATGTTTAACTAGCTGATACTTCATCCATTTTTATTAACTTTAGACCAAAGACTCAGCACTGAATACAGAAAAAAGAAGAATTTACGATATCCAATAAAGTATACTAGTTACAAGCCATAATAACCCTGAAAACAGCAGGAAAAGTTAAAAAAATAAAAATAAACAAGTGAAAAAAATAGAAGAATAATGGGAGATTATAACAGCACCATGATGAACCTGGAAATTATTCATTTCTCTAGAAGATATTTGATACAGTACTCCTTAATTACATACCTAATATAAACCAATGGAAATATAACAGTCGAAATAGACATAACAAAATGTACCATTTACCGTTTCTTACATGGGAAGTACATTTAAACCAAGCATTGCATGTCCTATCGGTCATAAGCTAATAAAAATGCAGGCTTTCTAGAAGAGATTAGGTTCTTTATTTCCATCAAATGTTCATCATTCGAAATATGAAGTGTGATACGAAGATTTGTTAATAATGCTTCTTGTTCCCAACTTAAGGGCCCAGAAGCATGCAGTGCCACCAAGGTACTGCGATAAGCATGCAACTCTAACCTATGAATTCTTGACGCCTCTTCCTCTAAAAGAGAAAGATGACAATTTACTTCTTCACCTCCCCAGCCACAAAAAGATTCTGCATCGCTAGAATGGGCATCTGCATCTTGACTAGAACCTGCTAAGACATTACTACAAAACTTATTCATGCCGTTACTATTGACGCTACAACTACCAACAGAGCATGCATCGGTATCAGAATCACTAAATTCGGTGCTTCTTTCAAAAAAACATGAACTAGAGCCAGTTAAATTCTCCCTCTCTATTTCCAAATGGCCATTTGTTTGTTTACTAAAGGAAGTATGCATGTCATTTTCACCCAGATTATCTCGTGGGGAAGTAACAGCATCTACCTTTTTTTGCAGGGGAGATAGAGGCCTTGAAATTACTTGATGATAATCAGTCCATTTCTGAATTGCTCTCACTTTACTAGGATGTGCTTCAACTTGAGAAGAAGCCCTCTTCAATGACTTAGCTGAAACTATACAAGAATCCTGGCCATAATTGTTGTCCTGAAGTGCTAAACCATCATTCCCAGCAGGGAGCCTTATTCTTGTACTGACTTGTGGAACCTCGCAACAATTCAAGTTGGACTTTGCAGCATCACGACTCCAACAAGCCTGTCGAAACGAAACAAATGATATTTTAGTATGAGAGCAAGGCTTGCATATGAATGACAATAGATAACTAGTCCCGATGGGTAAAACAACCACATTGTTATTGCAAAAATAAAAATAAAAACAACATCAGTAAGAGAAGTAAAAATAGAACTTATGGTTAAAAAAGTTCAACTAATGCATTCAGATGAAAGCAAAGACCATTCATGAAATCTCATGGGCCAAGTTTGCAATTACACCAATGAGTGAAAAGATGACCGACTTAAAACTTTCGGAGGGGAATTTAAGTCAAAGGGGGTGTTTGGCAGTGGTGGGAACCACTCAATTCCCACCACAATCTCAGTTATAAACAGTGTAAAGCTCTCACATGCTACAGTAACAATTAAAAAAAAAAATGCTACATTGTAAAACTCTCACATGCTACAGTAAAAGTGGTTCCCACCACCTTTCCAAACACCCTAAAAGTGTCCCAAGCAAAAGCAAGAAAGACTTCAAACATTCTCAACAGAAGTAAGCAAAACAAAAGGAAACCAGCTACAACTTTACCTTTCCAAATACGATCCATTTGTCATCTTCCCAAGTCCCACGCGGCCTGGTCTTGGATTTGTGAATCTTGAACTCTGTGAAAGATCCGAGAAGCCTGACCAAGCAAGAATCCCCATCCAAGACCGTCAAAACTATCGCTGCTTTCCAGGAACCAGCATCGAGCACCTCCACAATATCACCAGAAGCCCAATTCACCTTGCTGCCCACAGGAGGTGGGCAAGGCCTAATGGCTTCCCTTGGAACTTTGTCCATAGTTTTCCCATCTTCCATGCCTCCAATTGAGTCATACCTAACACGGAAGGTGTGTCCATTACCGGAGATGATCTCTGCACAACGCCATGCCTGTATGGCCATGTCTTTTTTGAATAGTACCTCCACTTTACTTCCTTTCTCGAGTCTCATTGTTTCTATGTTAACATATTCAAGAAAAATAGTCGAATTTAAACGAAAAGATATATAGAATGAAAATAAATGTCAATTATTTAAAATAAAAACTTGATTCCTTTGACAATCAAATTACAGCCATAACGTGCACAATCTAAAAGATAAATCAAAATCATATCTTTCTGTTCAAATATAGGCAAATTTATGAAAAATTGGATGAACAAACAAGGGTTGAGATCATGAAATCAAAAGCCCTAAAAGAGTTCAAGATGGGGCAAAAGTCACACAATCCAAAATCTAAATCAAAATTACATAGTCTCCTACAAACAACAGCAAATTAATTGAAGAATAAACGAAAAAACAAAGCGTTAAGATTCGTGCAATCAAAAGCCCTAAAAATCAAATTGGGAACAGATTTGACTGACCTTTGTGATCAAACTCACGAAATTTGACGGAACCTTTCCTTGAAATCTCTTTATGAATCTGATTCTAAACAAGAATTCGATCTTCACTTTGTTAATTTCGGAGAAAAACGAGGATCGGACTCAGGAGCTAGGGTTTGTGAGAATAGGAAGACAACAGATATAAAATATTGATGAGTTTCTTTTTCCTTTTTTATTTTTATTTATTTTATTTTATTTTATTTTTACTTCAAGTCCTTGTTCAACAAGGAAAAGGGTATGAGGTGCGTGGCACGCACTCACTCTCTCTCTCTTTGTAAGGTTTTTTTTTTTTTTCAAAGTAAAAGGATTTTTTTTTTTTTTAATGTGAAGGGAAATGCATTAAATAACAAATTTGCGCATAACTTCTTCAGGAAAAAATAAAAAATAAAAAATACGCTTAATTTTTGTTTGGTACGTAAATTTCATTAAAAAAATTAATTTATTTTTTTTTTTTCTTTTCACAAAAGAAGTTTTTGTCTTTTTTTTTTTTTATAAAAAAAAGGTATTTAGTCCTTAAAATTTGTTCTGGAATTTTAATATCTTGAACTCCGCTTTCCACATATGTTATTCGTCTTAATTAAGATAGTATTCGTGTTTGGTTTTTTGATAACTTATTTGTTTATAAAAAGGAAAATTCCAAGCCAGAAAAGCTAGCATTGTCCCAAAAAAAAAAGGCACAGTAAAATAGCTCAAAGAATCATGGTAAGTAATAACTAATAAACAAGATATGAAAATTATGTCCACAAAAATAAAATACAAAAATAGTCCAGTACAGCCAATAGCCAAATGTTTTTCACTTTTAATTGTGTTCTCGTTTAAAAGCAACGGTGGATAATATGTTAAATGGGTATTTCGAATATTTTTAAGGGTAAGTAACTCCAACTCCTATTTTTTGCATGGTTATCTTAACTTATTTCCAACTCCTATTTCAACCATTTTTACTCTCAAAATGTAATCACACACACACACACACACACACACCCACCAAGAAGAAAGTTCTCATTCTCGTGAAAAAGAAAAAATAAAAATTTCTATAATCATCAACACACACATCCACCAAGAAGAAAGTTCTCATTCTCGTGAAAAAGAAAAAATAAAAATTTCTATAATCATCAAATTACATACCATTAAAGAAGAAAAAAGGGAAAGTTGTTAGATGTTATAATAAAGAGTCAATATCATACGGATAACATCTTGTCTTTGCACTGAAAATTCGAACGCCTGTAAATGAAAAAGCTAGGAAGAATTCTTAAGGCAAGACTGTACATCTCAACCAACATTCTATCCCTTTTTTCTCCTCAATCAACCAAATTCAATATGCATCTCCATTTTGCGTGCCTTTTTGAGCAAGCAGACTGAGCAACATGGCTCGTTTTTATGTATTGCAACGGCAGAAATACATAAACCAGCTAGGGAAGTTCACTTCATGGTCAAAAGGGTAACAAGAGAAATCTACAACAAAGCCCTCAATCATCCCCAGATGGTAAGTTTTGGACGGAGAGTTTATTGTCGGATTTTCATGAAGATTCCGCGAGCTTTTAACATCAAATTATCATTAAGACTCGGTAAATAAATATTCCAGAAGAGAAGCAACCACTGCTATGCTCAAACTGTTTCCAAGCAATGCATAACTGCAACATAGAAAAATTGTAATACGAAAATATAGAATTCTTTCTACATGATAACTTGTGGGAACGGCGACATTTCTTTGTCTTCAGTTGGTGTCTTGGTGGTGACTAGAATGTTATTGTTTTTTAAAAGTTGGCAAAATCTTGCAATTTAATTCACGAAACAAGTGGCTCTTGCGTAAGAGAAATATTGGAAGTAATGCTTTTAGGATAATGCTCTACCAATAATTTGCTTGCGTCATGTAAAATAGATAATGAACATCTTCAATAATATAAGCCACCTGTATCCCATTACACTGGGACAGTCTCATCTCTTCTTATCCTCTTTACAAAATATGCAATAAATGAGTATTAAGTAATAATTTTCCAACAAATGTCTTGGAGAGATCAGCAGAGGAATTAAAACGTACGTATAACAGGAGTGCAAAGTAGTTTCATTTTTTATTTTTTTTTAATCACCAAATCCATTCTTAAGTCAATGCGAACCTTCCTAAAGTATAGTCCAATTTGCAGTGCAGAACTCTTCACATTTTACCGACATTGTATGTTGTAAAAGTTTATACAGAAGAGAGGGTAAAATAAAGATAAATAACAAGGCTGTAAAATTTGCAGAAGAGCAAGTGCAGCATCTTACCGTTGTCTAAGGCTTATGTGTTGTGGAAAGTGAAAATCTTCGGGAAAAGAATGCAAATTAGCAACCTAATTTCCCAAAAAAAAAAAAAAAAGAAGGTTCAACAAAACTTTGTTGGCAAGAAAATACAATAAAACCTTCGGAAGAGATGTGAAAGAAATCAACATACCTCCCTAGGGGTAAAGTATCTAAGACCTTGATTCTTTAACGAAGATGCTTTACCCTTTTTCTTTGGCTGCATAACCATTATCTTGTAAATGCATAATTCAATAAAAAGTATGGCAAGCTTCTTTCATCAAAGGTACATGACTACTCGTAAAAAAAAAAAAAATGACTCGCAAGCAGTCAACTGCAGAATTATTGCAGTAGAATTAGACCTTACAACAACTATCATATCATTTTTCATACCTAGGCTAAGATATTTTCAATTGTATGACTTTTAGGTCAAATCATTTTAAAAGTTCACCTACCAGTAATAGGGACATTGGACATCATTACATACTTAATCATGTTTTGTGCAAGCACCTAACAAATAGTCTTTTCAAGGAAGAAATAAGGTACCTAACAAATAGTTATAAGATCTTAAAGCAATGAAGCAAATCTGGTATAATATTTAGAGACTGCTCAAGTATCGACAGGATAATTCAACATAAATTGACAGTAATGACATCTTACCAGGATGGTTGCCAAAAGGGAGCCAGTGCCTTTCACATATCGGTAATAACTTTTTGTAAAACAACAGCATCGCTGCGAGTCAGGATAGACAATATCTAAGCAGAGTTAAGAATTTCTGAGCATATATTTCAGTCCATATAGATATAGGTAAATATGATTATTTGGTAAGAATGAATAATATAAGATCCAATATGCTACTCCATAGTGATGGGGGAAAAAAAGAAAGGATACCCATGGCACTTCCCCACCTCTCTATCAAGTTTAAAGGGACAAAATACTGTTCTAAGGAGCTATCATCATGTCCATCCCTTTCACCATCTTCCACCAAAGCTCCAAAATCGTCTGCTAGAACACTAGTGGTGTCCATAGAAGATCCTGGTTGCTGGATAGGATTCTTTAACTCAAGAAACCTCTCTATCTGCTCACAAGATTGGATCAACTTATCCAAGCTCTCTTGTGTTTGATCACGTTCACATAATACTTCTTTATCAGCATGCCCAAACAAGGGGATTGGAGAGTGAAGAAGCTGATTATTGAAAAGTGGGTTCTGGAAGTGTAAAGGTTTCCTCTTTGCCTATAAAGGTAAATAAAACAAGTTGCATAATAATCGAAAATTACTGCAAACAATAAGAGGTAATAGTTCCCAAGTTCTCCAAACGACAGGGAACTCAGAGATAGAAATCAAACCAGACAAAAATAGCGTGGCCTGGAATAAGGGACACCAAATTGTAATGGAGTCAATATAAACTCCTGAGTCACAAAATCAGCTTCTTCCAATATCTCTATCATCCTTGAATGTGTATCAGACGTCTATAGCGAGAAGAAAAAAACAACATCAAAATGCAAACCAAATAAATCTTACTAGAATCGAGCTGAATTTCCACTTAACAAACCTCAAATCCAACAACATTCTCTACAAACAACATAACCGGTGGGCGTAATAAGTCCCGTATCAATTCAAGAATATTCAGAAATGAAAATGCACGAGGATCATTGGATTGCTTTTGGAGACCTAACAAAGAAGCAACTCAACAAAATCATTATCAGTTTCCAGTATACTACAAACACGCATCCACAGAAAAGGGAATTATTTTCAACCAACACGGGAAGAATGCAACAAAGAATGCGTCACCTTGTCTAGTGTATGGTTGGCAAGGAGGAGAAAGAAGCCACGCGTGTGCCCCATAACTGTCGAGATCAGTAGCAGTCAGGCTCTGGATATTACCCTATATGCTCCACCATAAATATTTACAAACAAAGATTAATGAAAGAAGATGATGATTTAACTGTTTATTTCCCTAAATAAACTAGACGAACGACCAATTTCAAGCCCCCAAACAATAAAACTTGAAAACTGAGGCAAACATTGAGGCCAAAGACTACCTCTGATCAGAGGTGACATGGAAGCATTTAGGCACCCCCTTTTTTTCCCCTTTTATGTAGGTAAACCCAAAAAAATTAACAATGAAAGGAGAAAATCTGGAAGAAAGAAACTACCCAGATTGTATTTACTAAAGCACTAACTTATTAAGTTAAAAGCGATGGAACAAAAAGCCTTAAAAAGAACATTGTTTCATAATTAAATTTGTAAGAGACTAGTCATAAGTTTCATTTCTGATAAAGCAATAAAGAAAGAGTAAATGAAATGAAAAAAGAAAAAAACCTGATAGGGACGGTGGCCAAAGTTGAATTCGTATACATCGTTAGCCTTGTCGTTGATGTCGAAGGCTTCCACGATTTCCGCGTTCAGTCCCGCTCTCGTCAATGAATACCTCTGACAACAGCAACAAAAGAATAAAGGAAAGTGGGAAGAAGAAATTGAATCCCCAAATATCATAAGCCATCAACACAATCAGCAAACGGAGAGAGAGAGAAAGAGAGGAGAGAGAAAGTTAGGAAATTGTATGGAATACCATGCCTCCTATGCCGCTGTAGAATTCGAGAACCTTCCATGGTTCCTGTGGATGCTTCTCCGCCTCCATTTGTTAGTCGGCGACGTCGCTCTGAAACAACGCCCGCCTTTCAGTTTCCGCGTTTGAGCTTCTGAGAAAATTTGGTCCGACGCCGCCGTTTAGATGCTAATCTGCCTTTTAAAACGGCATGTCGTATACAGTTGAGGAAAAGAAATTTTGTGTAACACGACATGTCGTCCCGATGTTATCTTTCCCCTAAACAAAAGATAGAGTGATTACTCCACCCACAAGAACCAAGTCAGAATTCGAAAGTGAAACTTAAATATTATAATATAAGAAAGTATTATACTATACTATAATTTTACTAACGATTAAAACTTTAATATTAAAACATTAGCATTAAAACTTGGTTTGTAAATAGTCTCTTAACTTCGAATTTTCCTACCAAGTTCAAAAGGAAAAGACAAGAAAGAAATCTTAGTGTGCCACATGAAGACACACATGACATACATACATACAATGATAAACTTGTTGCTCTCATTCACAACCACGTGTCGTTCCACATGCAAAACTTATAAACGACATAAGCTCATCGACAACTTTCATTTTTTAAGTAGAATAATCTTATTAATCATATTAAAATATGAACAATGAAATTTAGAATACTTAACAATATTGAAATGAACTTTTATGAAGAGAATGCTCATACGCCACTTCCCCCGCCACCACTTCTTGGCCAACACTCTGCACATCGTGGCCCAAATGCTCAACTTCTTGGAACTGCCATCCCAAGTCACTGACTCCTTTGCCCAGCAAATAGCCGACCGACCACGACTTCCCCGCCTCCTTCATGTATCCGTCTATACCACTACTCCTCGCCAAGCCTTGGAGGAAGCGCTTGAGCGCGCTACGAGTGAATCGGAAGGGATTTTTTGAACTCTTCCTGCGAATACGTCGTCGAGGTGGTCGAGAATGTTGTTGAGATTTCTGGTACAGCCGTTGTCGATGCAAGTAAATTTTGTTGTATGATCTGTTTGGAAGAGTTGTCTTTGGACTCGTCGCGTGTGTTGGGTTTTGACAACAACGATGAAGATGGCTCGTTGCCAATGACAAAGTTAGGGTTTATTAGTAACGGTAAAAAAAAAAAATTATCAAGATTATACTGATACTTAGAGAACAATTAATTTAAGGAGAACTAAGTCTAATTTACACATATCTATTATATTAAAACTGAAATCACTATAACCACTATATGAAAAAAATAAAATAAAAAACTGTGTCTTTGTCATTGCTCATCGTGCTGGTTATATTTAGACAATAACCATAAGAAGGTTTTACGAAGCCGTGCTTTCACCTTTATCATAAAGAGTGTATCGTTCAGTGGCCAAGGGATAGTCACTTATGCCCGTTGTGCCGTTACGCCATGCCAACTAACTAATAGTACTTGTGATGGATTGATTATCAATTGATTTCTTGATTGAGAATTCAACACAAATTTTATTTGTTTGTTTGTTTTTCTTTTGTATGATGAGTCCCTTGAGGTTTGGGCACTACTAAATATACTTGTGATTGGTAAAGCAGCTTAAGTTTTGATGCTTTAATATATATATATATATATATTGTCAAATGCAAGTTGTACATCCCTATGGTGATTTTATGATCGAGATATAACTGTGATGAATTTATTTTGTGAGGAAGAAACTTAATCTGGCTCCGAAATTTACCATTATTCTGTTGCACAGGTCAACCACAGTAAATGAATAAAACCTCAAGAATCAACCTTCCATAAATGTCTCATTTCATTATACCCTATACATGCATCATCAAAGAGTACTTATCATATCTCATGATTATATCCTCCTATCATTTTACATCAATACATACAAGTCTGTAGTTCACAGGCCCTAAACATTAATAAGCAAGTATTCCCCCTTCAAATACAACCCAAACCTACAATGAAAATCACGAGATAACACTTAATATGTTTCCGTCGAGATTTGCTTAAAGCTATGATAAGTACATTAAAATTCTAATTACTGTAATCTAATTTAAAATTTTGGAGTTTCCCGACCTTTCAAAAGCGTCATTTCTATTATAGGGTAATTGTCAAGAAGTGTAAGTAAAACTACGTTCAAAGATCTTAAAAGATGCCCGTCTAAGTAACATTTTCACGTATTGCTTATAACCACTCATCAAAGCATTCACCATGGGAAGCTAAGATTCCTAAATGAATTAAACAAAATATCTGACATGCGGACAAAACTTGGATCCACTCTGACGCCAAGGATTATTGAAAGTAATTGAATTTGCATAACCACACTAATTTGATGTAATCATCAAATTTATATGATCTAAATTCCAATCTAATTTGATATACTAACCAAGATCACTCGTTTTATATTATTATCGTCACACCTACATCCTCAAGATGAAATAAATATCACATCACACTACTTTTTATGTTTCTTTAATATATAATGTTTTAACCTATGAACCTACATCAAAGTCCACCCTTGGTACTTCTACAAGGATGTACTAGATAGCCCCCAAAACTACACAAACAAAATCAAGTAAGCCAACTAAGTCTTTCCGTAATCAATCGTAAGTATTTTGAAAGATTCTATGATTGTCACCAATCCAAGAAGACTGAATTATTTAACCATCTAAAAGAATATCCCTTATCATACAACAACTTTTGTTATCAAAGAAACCAAGTCTTAACATGAAGATCATTGTGCATTAGTTACGTAGGATTTGACACACTCCTCCAAAATTTCCAAATAAGTATATGCCATTCAAAAATACAACTATTTAAGAGATTAACCAATTTTTTTGCATAGAGTAGTAACTCTAACCATCTACAAATCACCTCGTGGTTGACTTTAAATATGTATTGACCAAAACTTAAAGATGTGACCAGAAATCATCAAATCAAAATCAATGTATATCACATTGACATAATATCGCTACAAACCATCTAATAGATTTTGATCAAAAGAAGTTAATTTCATGCAACCCAAGCTTTAACCTCAGCCTACTATCTAAGGCCGTTTGTCTTCCCAAATTCAATAAATGATTACATTATCCTAATCATAAGTTTCCACTCTTAACTTCCCAAGATGCTTTCTAAACCGAAGGAGTGATCAAGAGTTATATTAGCAAAATTAAACCTCACAACTAAGACATTTTCAAAATCAAAATCAGTTGAAACTCATTTATTTATGATTCAATTTAACTAATATCTCCATAAACCTATAAATATTGCAATCATTATCTAACATAAAATTATGTTCATATAAAAAAAATGAGTTGAAAACCTCTTCTGGAATCCCTAAACACGTACATATTGGACAAGACGTGCAAGGTATAGTAATCCGACTAAACAAGCATAACAAACTTTATATACAAGAATTAATATAGGTCAACTTGTTCAAACCTCGAAATTTGACATCACAACATCGACACATATGTATATCCCAACATTTTAGCCAAACAAATAAATAAAAATAAATATCTTAAAACTTTTAATTCCATACCACAATGAAAACAACCTAACCAAAATAAGGGTTTTTGTCTTTATTAGACGTTTCCTGCTATACCCACAGGCCTATGAATTTTGTTTCTCTAGAACCATAAGTTCAAAGTTCCATTATCTAAACCAAAACAAATTAAACCCATCCAATTCCACCCTCGCGTAGAGGAAAAGAACATTCGCATATATACGTCAAAACCATGATAAACAAATTAGGAGTGAGTAGTTCACGTATTAGACCTTATCTAATTTTATCACAGACAAAAGAAATAAAAATAAGATCTTTGGAACATTGAACTCAAGAATACAACTATCTTGCTTCAAATCCCAAAATAATCATTCTCACGTTCAACAAAAGAGGTTTCTAAACCACCCAAGATACCGTAAGTTCATGCCAACATGATATTAAAGGATAACGATATGGTCAATTAAGAGTCCAAAAAATAAATATGTTAACAAAGTCTAGACCGCTAATCTTAATATCTAACTCTTAGATATGAACTCCTGGGTTAGACATAAAGTGCAAGCAAACTAGAACAAAGAATCAGGTAATATTAGAAAGACAATGACCATACCTCCCCTGTCCAGTAATTATGAGCCAATGGAAGGCTCAAAGGAAAACTAAACACCACGTGACAAAATGCTATGGTATTTTTTAATATCCTTTCTCATCTAGACGACGTCCTAGCAATATGTATTAAATAAGCTAAATGTGTTAGAAAACGAATATGCATGACAGTCTTAGAAATGTATTTAACAATCCAGTTGCACATGTGGCACATTCTGAGATTTTAAACCTAAACTCTGATACCCTTTTTGTCACTACCCAAAATCAAGGCTAGTGCAAATCCAATATGTTTTATGAGCGTGGTGCTCTTGTGAAAACAAATAACTTTCCAAATATGATTCGCAATTTTCCCTTCTCAATACCTGACATATAGTAATATGTCGATTTGTTATATTTAGATATAAATTTTCGTAATAATCATAAAAGAGTCCATCATGCATCACAATTTACCATACAACGTTTAGCACATTTTAATAGAGTCAAAACTTCTAAATCTCAATCCTATACTACTACAAATATGCAAAATGTTTGAGAAAAATAAAGATGCAATGATCCTTCCAAAAAGCTCCTCGTCACTCTGGCCATTCTCGATCTAACTCGTGTTGTACAGCACCTGAGGAAAAGGGTGTGGTGAGTTAAAGCCCAATAGGAACCCCGACTGCTCAGTTTAAACCAACTATTAATTATAAAAAGTTAAAGACATATTTTTATAAGTAAAAAAATACATATAAACTTTATAAATTTCCAAGAAAACATGCAAAACTTAACATTAAATAGAAAAGAATGTAAATAAATTTATAATTTCCAAGAAATCCTGCAAAAACTTAACCTTTAATTGAAAAGTACATAAATTTATAATCTTCCAAGGAAACCGCAAAATATAAAATTAAAAATTCAAACAAATACATATATAAATAAACCATCAAATTATTATCCACTTAATGCTACATAAGGTTAGAATCACGCCCCTATAATCTAACACTCATGTAACGCCCCTATATGGGGGTTAACAGTTTTTAATGAGATAAAATAAAAATAAATAATAAAAGTAAAACCTTAAAAATAAAATTTGCCCGGGACTTAAATGAAAACTCTCAACTCAAAAATAAAAATATAAACGATAAATAAACCACAGTTTTAATGTAGCACCTTAAATTTAATAATATAAACTGTTGTCATCATCATTTTAACCCTCAACACATTATAATACAGTCACAGAAAGTAACAATTGATGCTTACATTATCATGAAGAACATTCTCAACGATTGAAGCAGTCCCAATGTAATATAGTTACATCACTTCCTCAACTATATTTCTCGTAGCCACCTCACACTTAGTGAGTCCTGAAAAGATATAAACATAAGGGAATGAGCAACACTATGCTCAGTAGAGAAAGCCATTACTCACCTTTAGGTTTTTATCATTACCACATTAAAACCTGCATGGTCAGTAAGTCACATCATATTCCAGATTATGAGGTTTATTATGATCACATCTTATGGATACCGTAGTTAATCATTACCAAGTGTCATAATTACACATTTATACAAATATTAACAATCATCATTGTTCCTAGGTATCCATGTTAAATTGAGTATCACTCAACTCATCGAAACCCAAATGGGCGCACTTGATCACCCTATAAACATTCCAAGGGTGTTCCGGTGAGGGGACATCAAGCCCCGAGTCCTCACCAAATCGATTCCTGTACAGTGTGTTCTGGGACTTTCAACCCAAGGAAGCGTCATCGCCTTCCCCCTACTTTACCTTTTAGGGTATTCATGCCCAAGGACGTAACCGTCGCCCTTTTCATGTCTCACAATTTCTCTATATTAAATCATTATTAATAGAGTTAATTTTCCTAACCATGCTTCTCAATTTATAACATGTGTCAATTCATTATGTTCCTCGCCGTACAATACAAGACGAGTCCATGTCATAGTTTCATATGTGATACACATATAATATCAGTTCAACATAGATATATATATATTGCGGCAAAACAATCAATTTTAATTCTATAAAAACCTCACAAAAGATGAGTAATAGAATCCCTACCTTTCAAGCTTATCAACAGTCTCTTAATCCTGGAATCAATTAACGTTAGCTCCATACTCCCTTGATCCTAAGGCGTGCATAAGGACAATTAAAACTAAAGCACAACATACAACTACATTCATAAAATTTATTTTAATTTAATCTTAGAATTTCAAGAAATAACCACTGCCCATAGAGGTATTATAAAGTTTAACAATATAAATTTTCTGTCTAGGGCATATACACTTAGACTTCATACATATGCTCCAAAATAGCAACAAACATATACTTAGGTTTAAGAACGCAAATTTGAATAATCCTTTAGTATAAAAGAAAATTTATAAATGAAAGACTAAATTTGTTCATAAGATTCTAACCTCGGATTATGGTTAGTTGGAAGCTTGAAATGGCTTCAAAACAGGTTCCTTTACTTCGGTATGACTGAAATTCTTGCTCAAATGGAGGTGATGGTGGCTGATTTTTATGGCTGCCTTGAAGAAGTTCTCTAAGTATTTTGCTTCAGCAAAGAAATGAGAAGAAGAGTGTGGGAACCGTGGAAGAAAAAGGAAGAAAAGATGAAGTCTTTGAAAAGAAGTGATAGAAACAATTATAGAGGAGACATGTTGAAGCATGTCACGGAGGAAATAAAGAAAATGAGGGTCAAGAGTAGTTGGAAAAGATATCCTTATGTCTCATCTAAAGACTTTAACACACATAATGCCAATATGACATTTTTGAGATTTATTAGAAGTTCTAAGGCTTTTTAGTAATCATACTAAATAAATATAGGAGAATTTTAGAAAATTTAAAAATAGATAAAAATAAATATTATAAAATAAATTTAAATGAAGCAATTTTTTTTTATACATTAAAAATTAATTTAATTACCTCAATACCCGTTAGAAGAATAACGGGTGTCACAGCTCTACCCCCCTTAAAGAAATTTCGTCCTCGAAATTTCAATTCTAGCAATACTAGTAAAAATTATGATTCCACTATGATTCCAATTCTGAGTCTAAACCGTTAATGTTGTTTGTCCTCCAAATTTAAGTTATCGTATCTCCACTTATTTACTTGCATAATAAATCTTACTCCTAAATCCCTCAATGAGAGTATTTCTGACAAGTTTCAACTTATAACACCGTATAATAGTCTAAGAATCTGATCAGGCATACATATTGACCATATCATGATTCCAGTCCTTCATTGTCCATGGACTGTGATTTACAATCACATTTAAGGAGATTGCCAGAGAAATTTTATATACTTCATCTTTAGGTTCCTTTTCCTTTTTGAGTAAGGAAAAGTCAAATATATTTGATTTCATACCTCAACTAATAAACTAAAACATAATCATAAAACATATATCACAAACACTTATATTCAAAACCATACATTAAACTTATTCATAGAGATATTAAACGGAATCTCTGGTTGCAAACATACCCGACATATTTTTCATTAAACAGCTATCCTCATGACACAAACATTCAATCCAAATAATATACTCATATTTCATATGGAATATCCCCATAACTGACTTTGGTACTTCCACATAATATTAACAGAATATTACACATTACAAACATGATACGGATACGTTTCTAGAGTACAAGGCACTCCGTATACCAGCTATCCATATCATGCATGCTTAGAGGATACAAAAACATCGATAAACAAAAGATCGGACCTTAAGAAGGATGCGTTTCGAGAGCATCAAGTACTCCGTATCCAGCCATCCCTGGCATTAGGCTCAATGAATCTAAAAGATTGAACAACAACGTACCACAAGAAACACAGAATACAAGGCAAACGGTTATTCGTAACACACGAAATACGGACACACATGCCTACATGCCAAAGATAAAACAAAAAGATTACAGATGGAGATTCAAATCAATTGGCCGCTCCCGGCTTTCCCTTTCCCATTCAAGCTTGGATGTTGCAGTGTCGGATTCTGGATGTATGATTTGCATTTTATCTATCAATTCCTCAGCTGTTGAAGCAGTGACAAAGATTTGTCTCTCCGATTCTGTAGTGATGTTTTCTTCCACAGCGTAATCTAGAAATTTCAAAAGACCGTCATAAAAACCCTTTACGTTCAGCAGTCCCAAAGGTTTGGAATAAAAGCCCAACAATTGCCCACAAGCAACTATAAATATTTCCTCAAGAGTACCTAGACCACCAGGTAATGCTATAAAAGCATCAGAATTATAGATTATGTCTTTAAAATTTTTAGGGATACTCCTGACTCCTTCTCCCTTACCTATGGCTTCCTTACAAAGGTTTCCTTCAACTGGAATATGAGGCCAAATTCTTACATCAGTAGCGTCGCTAGATCTAGCTGCTAGTGCCATATTTACCATCATTTTTATACTACCACCCCCATAGATTATGTTAATCTTCTTGTGTGCTAGAACTTGCCCTAAGTGATTTGCAGCTTCTAAATAAGCTTTATCTTTTCCAAGGCTGGAACCACAAAAGACACAGACATTCTTTATTTTCTTCGTGGACTGGGAGGTAGACATATTTGGTTTATAGAAGTGGTTGCTTAATGTCTGCTCCACTTAGACTTCGGGTTCTACATGAGTTTTTAAAGATGAGAAATATACAAAAAGGGCTAAAGAGATAGACAAGTAGGTAATGAAAAGGTAATCCAAAGATTTAAACAAAATCTTGTGCGGATAAGAAAGTAAGATAAGGTGATTGATAGTTTACAGAAAATCTGATTCACTTTTTGAAAAAGATTAGACTCTAATTGTATAACTTTTGACAATTGAGAACAATTCGACAGAAGACCCTCATGACACAACTGTAGACTTTTTGACAAATATACACCAAGTCTAGAAATTTAATATAAACGACAAATACTGTAGAACTTTTGAAATTTGAGACACAAATCTTGAAATATCTGGATAAGCTTTTCAAAATTCAAACATATTACTGTACCGTATGTGACGTGTCTGATAAGATAATATATTTTATTATATATATATATTTAAGAAAATCATAAATTAAATAAGATATTAACACTTACTGTATCAATCTAATAATCACAATTATTTCAAACACAAAAGCAAATATTCTGAGTAAAAGAAAAACACAAACTGTTGAACATCAGCTAAAACTGCTTCAAATAAGCAAAGACTAAATAACCTTTATAGAGCGATGACTTATTCCCCATCCAGTTTTCTTATGGCTTGGCAAACAGGATCTAGAAATACCATATTCCTGAGGCGTTGTCTTTCTGTATAAAATTTAGGCCAGAGTTTAAAAATAGCTCCTTGAACATATCCACTAGGGTGACCGTGGAGAGGAGGATGGATGCTATCCAAGTTCTCCTTTGAAAGTCCATCCCTACAAAACCTTATTTTATCCTCTCTATTCGTAGACATATAACCAGGTGAAGTACATTTACCGTTACAATTTTGTCTTCCACATTTGTTACAAGCGACCACGATGGCACGAGCTCTTCTTTTCATTGCACTACGACTGGTACCTGTTCCTGGTAAACCGACATCTTGACTAAAGTCACTCGGACGGATTTTCCCCTCTATTAACATTCTCACATCACAAGGGATACCAAAACGCATAAGAATCCACAACCGAGTAATTCTAGCCTTGTATTTCTTTCTGAGAATCTTTTGGGAGAGTGATGGGAAATACTTTCTCAGATGTTGGTACTTTGGGTCCATGATGAGATGAAAGAAGAGTAAATAGAAATGAAAAATTAAGATAGTAAATTGCAGAATCCTAGAATTCCTTCTTCTTTTAGAGGAAAAGAAGAATTTTTAATGAAAAAGAAGAGGATTTGCGATTTAAAGAGAAAATAACAAATTAAGAGAGAAAAAGTGAACTCGAAGAAATAAGCTCCTATGCACAGTAAACGTATTTGTAAACAATGATTAAACCACTGTATATGACACGTATAGAGACCACGTGGGAGAGACAGTGTGAATCAAACTGATTTAAGATTTGAACTAGGCCCAAATGTTCTAAGTTGAAAATGGTCAGGTTGTTTCGGGCCTTAACACATTTAGAACGAGTTAAATAACAAACATAAAATTGAAAACCAATTTGTATAAATCTCAAACCCAATTCAAAGCCCACTATAGATAAAGTTAACTATGAACAACAAATCTAATTTAACGACAACAAGGATCTTCCTGAATGTTATTCCAGCAACTCAAATAATTTTGTTTTAATCAAAACCTTATTGAACAATGCATACACCCATATGTTATTGATAATACTCAACATCTATCAATGGATTCATCATCATTACTACCAAGGGTTTAGAATGCGACTAACCTTGAAATCAATACGATTTACGTCTTTCAACGTAGACCATATCAATGAACAAAGACACTTGATGTTACTACTTAAGAACATCTATAATCCCCACAATTCTACTTATACAATATATAATTTCCTCATATAACAAAACTGTAGGTAACCAAAAGATTCACTGATACACTTAAATACAATGTACGTAACAAAATATTCCAATTTTGAGATTCATGCATTCTAGACTTTACACAGTCTCAACAGACCAAAAGTCTAACATTTATCTCTCTCATGATTCAATACCATGATTCCCAACTTATATCATATTCCTCAAATATATAGAACTTTTAAGAAAAGATATTGACACTTATGTGCTCCATCGAATCCACACATAATCATTACTTAGGTTTGAATCAGATTACGAAAAATTTGGCATATCTATGTCAAACTTTAAAATCAATAAATCAAGCCTTATATTTCTTATTGTTTTTCACGAGACAAAAGGCTCTTAAATCCTCGTATCTATACGAATTTCTCATCGTTTATACGAATTAAATATGCTTATAGATCCAAATATTATACGAATCTCTCATAAGCATTCTACTTATAAACTCATTCCATATAATTATCATTCCTCTTATAACTATTAATACTTTCCTTCTATATAATTATTGTACTCATATAACCATAAGTATTTTCATTCTATGGCCTTTCCATGTTACATCCTTCTAAACTGTATAAATCAATGTGAAGGTTCATTTTGATGATGACAATGAAAATTCAGCTTCAAAACCATCTCAAAAATATATTTTTTAAAGTGGTGCTACACTCCCTAGGTTAACCGAACCTAGGCTCTGATACCAAAAATTCTGTAACGCCCCTATATGGGGGTTAACAGTTTTTAATGAGATAAAATAAAAATAAATAATAAAAGTAAAACCTTAAAAATAAAATTTGCCCGGGACTTAAATGAAAACTCTCAACTCAAAAATAAAAATATAAACGATAAATAAACCACAGTTTTAATGTAGCACCTTAAATTTAATAATATAAACTGTTGTCATCATCATTTTAACCCTCAACACATTATAATACAGTCACAGAAAGTAACAATTGATGCTTACATTATCATGAAGAACATTCTCAACGATTGAAGCAGTCCCAATGTAATATAGTTACATCACTTCCTCAACTATATTTCTCGTAGCCACCTCACACTTAGTGAGTCCTGAAAAGATATAAACATAAGGGAATGAGCAACACTATGCTCAGTAGAGAAAGCCATTACTCACCTTTAGGTTTTTATCATTACCACATTAAAACCTGCATGGTCAGTAAGTCACATCATATTCCAGATTATGAGGTTTATTATGATCACATCTTATGGATACCGTAGTTAATCATTACCAAGTGTCATAATTACACATTTATACAAATATTAACAATCATCATTGTTCCTAGGTATCCATGTTAAATTGAGTATCACTCAACTCATCGAAACCCAAATGGGCGCACTTGATCACCCTATAAACATTCCAAGGGTGTTCCGGTGAGGGGACATCAAGCCCCGAGTCCTCACCAAATCGATTCCTGTACAGTGTGTTCTGGGACTTTCAACCCAAGGAAGCGTCATCGCCTTCCCCCTACTTTACCTTTTAGGGTATTCATGCCCAAGGACGTAACCGTCGCCCTTTTCATGTCTCACAATTTCTCTATATTAAATCATTATTAATAGAGTTAATTTTCCTAACCATGCTTCTCAATTTATAACATGTGTCAATTCATTATGTTCCTCGCCGTACAATACAAGACGAGTCCATGTCATAGTTTCATATGTGATACACATATAATATCAGTTCAACATAGATATATATATATTGCGGCAAAACAATCAATTTTAATTCTATAAAAACCTCACAAAAGATGAGTAATAGAATCCCTACCTTTCAAGCTTATCAACAGTCTCTTAATCCTGGAATCAATTAACGTTAGCTCCATACTCCCTTGATCCTAAGGCGTGCATAAGGACAATTAAAACTAAAGCACAACATACAACTACATTCATAAAATTTATTTTAATTTAATCTTAGAATTTCAAGAAATAACCACTGCCCATAGAGGTATTATAAAGTTTAACAATATAAATTTTCTGTCTAGGGCATATACACTTAGACTTCATACATATGCTCCAAAATAGCAACAAACATATACTTAGGTTTAAGAACGCAAATTTGAATAATCCTTTAGTATAAAAGAAAATTTATAAATGAAAGACTAAATTTGTTCATAAGATTCTAACCTCGGATTATGGTTAGTTGGAAG
This sequence comes from Artocarpus heterophyllus, assembly GCA_025403435.1. Classification (NCBI taxonomy): domain Eukaryota; kingdom Viridiplantae; phylum Streptophyta; class Magnoliopsida; order Rosales; family Moraceae; genus Artocarpus; species Artocarpus heterophyllus. The sequence goes on from CM046334.1 coordinate 14,369,251, forward strand.
CTTGAAATGGCTTCAAAACAGGTTCCTTTACTTCGGTATGACTGAAATTCTTGCTCAAATGGAGGTGATGGTGGCTGATTTTTATGGCTGCCTTGAAGAAGTTCTCTAAGTATTTTGCTTCAGCAAAGAAATGAGAAGAAGAGTGTGGGAACCGTGGAAGAAAAAGGAAGAAAAGATGAAGTCTTTGAAAAGAAGTGATAGAAACAATTATAGAGGAGACATGTTGAAGCATGTCACGGAGGAAATAAAGAAAATGAGGGTCAAGAGTAGTTGGAAAAGATATCCTTATGTCTCATCTAAAGACTTTAACACACATAATGCCAATATGACATTTTTGAGATTTATTAGAAGTTCTAAGGCTTTTTAGTAATCATACTAAATAAATATAGGAGAATTTTAGAAAATTTAAAAATAGATAAAAATAAATATTATAAAATAAATTTAAATGAAGCAATTTTTTTTTTATACATTAAAAATTAATTTAATTACCTCAATACCCGTTAGAAGAATAACGGGTGTCACAACTCATGTCTTAGTTATTAGTGAAGAAAGAGAAGAAAGAAATGGATTAGCAATGTCTATTTTCGTTGTGCCCCAATTGAACAACCCGTGAGTAATATAAATGTAAAGATCCTCGAGAAAATTTCCAAATGCCTATAATTTAGTCCCGTGGTGCCACACAAGGTCAAGACAATGAGGAAAGGGTCAAGTCACTCTCATACTCTCAAAATATTAGTCAATTAGCTATATTACATCTAACAACATTCCAGTAGCGTAAACGGCTATTTTTCTCTAATATCAAAAATATAAACTTGCAAGAAAACAGTTCATAGAATAGCTCCCGCAGGTCATAACTGCAAGACATGCCACCAAGAGTGTATATATATATATATATCCATAAATCATATCAATCAAACAACATCATCAATACAATTAAGGAATCCAAATATTCAATTTAATTTTTATGAACAATATAATAAAAATATATCATTAATTTCTCAAAAAAATAAACAAACAAATATACCCATTCAATTAATAAATAAAATTTTTTTGAGTAGTCAAGAATCCTACCAAAGTAGTCCAATAATGTTTAAGAGCGCTCCTGTTCAGAAAATTAAATCGTTGAACTCGAATTTCGAAACTTTGGTTGTTAAACTCATGCTTCAGAATTCCGACTTGTAATTTCAATGTCACAAACACGTTCGGAGCATCGGATCTAGGTTGGGTGGGTAGCTTCTTGGACTTAGGTCGATAGGTCAACCGTTTGACTAGCGTTGACCAAAGTTTGACCGACAAAGCGATGGTGGAGATTATTGCATATTATGTTTCATATTTTATTTTTCTACTCACTAATAATTGTATTTATTTTCATTGGCTATTATGCCTACTTAAGAACTCTAATTGTAATATAATAGGTGAATACAAAATTGAATGATTCTAATCTCCATATAGAGTTCAATGCATCATGTTCATTAAAAAAAGATCAATACATATCAAATAAAAGTTACGATTAATGTTAAATATGGTGAATATATTGCTTGTTTGGAATGCAAATTGTTAAACTTAAGCTTTTGTTTGAGAGAACGGTTAGAACAATTAGTTTGAATTGGTTTAAAATACTATAACTGTTGAGAGCCTTACATGCCTTTTACTTTTTACTATAGCTACAGAGTGTTTTTTATTGTAGACAGTTAGAATTGTGGTTCCAATATTGGGAGCCAAAGAAAAGCTAAAAGTTAGGCAATATTTAAAAAAAAAGAAAGCAAAATGACATTTATTTTTTTATGACTGTAATCTTAAGTGTCTCTAATTGATTCCAACAAAAATCCATTTTTTCCCTTCTGAATTATTTGAGAGTATATATATATATATATATATCACCAAACTAAACTCTTGCGATAATAATAAGTGAAGAAAAAGAAATCAAACACCTTAAACAAATTTATGTTAATGTACAAAAGAAATAACAAATTAAATAGAGAGTGCATGACACTGCTCTCAACTAGTTATATTGTGTGTTGTAATACTCACGTACTCATGTATTTCTGTTGGCAGAATTTTTGTTTTTTGTTTTTTGTTTTTTCCCCTAGTGCTAATACCTTACGACATGTTTGACACATTGTATTATATTATATTGTATTGTATCAATACAATACGGTGTACCAAACAAGCCCTTAGGCTTTTCTTTTTCCCCCTTTTTTTAATTTTAATTAATGAACTATAATTTGGATAGTGTTCTAACAATAATAGCGTAAAGTATACGCACTTGAATATCTGCAAGCCGTTTTTATCATAATTTTCTAGCACCACCCGTATCCTATATTATATAACCAATATTAGTTCTTTCAAAATCTCTTACGAGAAGCCATGGACAATAGTAATGGCTACGGGTACGATATAGCAATCAACCGAGAGATTGATAGTCTTCCTGCACTCGACCGACGCCTCCCTCAAGGCGACTACGTCATACTCCAAATCAACCTTCATAGTCCTCCCACGGCCTTAGTTAGAGAGTTTCGCCGGGAACAATTTTTCCAGGACGCCCAAAACCTAATTCGCTACACATTATTGTTTTCTACTCGGATCCTCTTGCCCCCGAACGAGCTCAACCGCTTCGCACAACGAATGGGCGCCTTTGCTTCCAATGCCACCCAGCGTCATGACTTTGCCGCCCCTAGGTTGCTGCCTATAAACGTAAGCATATGCGCCATAAGGGAATCGGTGAGGAAGTATCGAACAATCCACGCAGCAAAGTTTGTCAATCAAGTGGCTGGAGGAGGTCGACACGACGTCTTTGGCATGCGAGCAAGGCTGTGTCATCTGTTTAGAAGAGTTGTCGCCTTACAAATCGGTAAGGGGACGTGATCGTGATGATGATGATGATGGTGACAAGTATATGTATGATGTTGAGGGTAATGATAAATATATGTATGATGTCGATGACGATGGTGATGGTGATGGTGATACATATATGTATGATGTCGATGACGATGAAAACTACAAGAACGACAAGCAACCTCCGGAAGTGCTAAAATTGCCGTGCTCTTACATTTTCCACAAAGATTGTATCATCAAGTGGCTGCAGACCAATCACTTCTGCCCGTTGTGCCGCTACGCTATGCCAACATCATAATTTTTTTGTACGATTTGTATTTGACTCTCAATCTTTAAAGTTAATTTGATTACTAGAGATGGATGTGATTATATATACTAGTTTGGGCTAATTTTATCCTTTGTAACTCGTATTTATAATCGTAGCTTTAATGTAGTATCAAATGTTGAATTAGATTATAGTATTACAGTGCAAGATTAGTGCCAGTATTATTTTTAAAAAAGATTATACCAATATACAATTTACATACGACCTGATTTTATAAGCCATTTTATGTGCAAAGTGAACTCTATATTATTCAAATTAAACAAAATAATAAGCGCGGAATATGTTAAAAGACCTAATTTGTGAGGACAATTGAGGACCTTCTACTTTGCTATAATATTAGTTTATTACCAATTCTCTAAATGGCTTCAGTTGCTTGGAGTTAAGGCAACAATAGTTTTTATATTTTAACACGTAATTATTTATTGTGATTGCTTAATTTGTAATTTTCCATAAAATTAATGTTACTTTATTCTTGTTTAAAAATTTATATTACTTCTAATTATGGCTTACATGAGTCACACTTATAGCATCAAATTTTAATCAGAGAAAAAAATTGTACTGAAAAAGTTAAGTTTAACAACTAATTATGCCACACTTAACTTCTAGTCGATCTACTTTTAGTAATCTGTTGAAATTTTAATAGAAAACGTAAAGGAGAAATAGTTCAGTTGACAAACAAAAATTTTGTCAAAATTTTGTTTATTAGAAATAAGTGTATAATTTTGGTTCAACATTGAAAACACTAGAGAATATGATTCAAACTTTTTAAAGTCTATTAGAGTTACCATATCTTTTTTCTTTGACACCATAGTCTTCCAAATCAAGCCTCAATATTAATGGAATAACGAGTGGGCGTCAAACTACAAAAAATAAATAAATTAATTCTTCTTCTATGTACTAGACATGTGAGATTGCATATTTCTTTTTAGTTAAATTACTTTTAGTTTTTCTCTTTAGAGACTATTTCATGTATGAAAAAACTGGCATCTCCACTTTTTTTTTTTTTTATATAATTGAGCAATTACTTATTTTGATTAATTTTTAAATAATTAAAAATTATTTTTTCTTTTAAGTGGGGTTCACCCCCACTTTAGAAGATAAAAACTCCTTAGCGGGCACGATGGGAGGAAAGTGGATTAAATTCCCTCCTATATTCCTGAAATATATATACGTGTGTATATATATGTATATCTCATATATATAATTAATTTAAATTTAAATAAATCTTATTTATTTAACTACAAATTTTAATTAATTAATTAATTATATTTTTAGGTTGTCACAAACATAGTGTGGTCTCACCATATATGTGTCCCTCAAAATTTAAATATATTTAAATAATCTCATTAATTAAATATAATTAATTAATTAACTACTATCAAGTTAAATATGACAATGTTTGTTACATCATATTATGTGTTACAAAGAACATTTTCTTGTGTTACATCAGTATCTCTAGTCTAAAACAATTAAAATTAAATATAATCTGTTTTATGCTTTTATTATTAATCCAATATATATAGAGGTAGCATTAGGAACTTATAGACCTATAATTCGAGCTCTAATAAATTTCATGGTTAATTAAACTTTTTAGTTAATTGTCAAATTTATTAGTTCCAGTGTTACCCCACTATAAACCTAAAACTGTACTCTTAAAATTATAGTAATAATTACTTAAAGAAAAACAGTGAAAAGTTTATTGATATAATCATTATATATATATATATATATATATCGATCCTTCGTAATAAAAGTTAGGTACATTTCTGTTTGCCTCTTTTGTTACTTTTTTATCCTTCGATTCCAATGATTCTCTAATTAGTAGAGTCATTGGTCTTTATGGCATTCATAGAATACGAATATCTGTATTTTATTGTAACACAACTTAAGATTTAAATTTCTACATTAATTTAAATTTTAAATTTTAATTTTTATTATGTTTATTTTTTTTTTCAACTAGTTATGCGACCTGCAAGTAATTCAAGCCGCCAAAAAGTATTTTTAATGACAAAAGGACTATTTCTGTAATGGAAGCAAACTTTGGGTGAACAGATTGCTACGTTTTGAGTTTTGAGGGACATAGGTAGGACAAGTACTAATTCTTGTGGTAAATAATAAAAATAACCCATAAAAATATGAAAAAAAACCACTTATTCAATTTCCCACGCAAACATCCACCATAATCTTGTCTTGTAGCAGCAAAAATGTATTGACGTTTTGTAATTTGAAATAAAAGTTAATTTCTGTTGTCATGTTAAACAGTAGAGTAAGCCAAGCCTTTTTTATCCTTCTTTTTTTTTTTTGCCTTCTTTTTTCTTTGATTTGTGCAAGATAAGATATATTTATCAACCATTACCCCTAGATTAGAGAATCTAACTTAAATGTCCCCTTTTTCTTGTCATTCTTTATGTCTCTATATTTTACCAACCATTACCCCCTGTATATTAGAAAATTTAGCTTATATGTCTTATTTTTCTTGTCCTCTTTCGTCTCCCCCAATAATATTATGTCATGTTGATTAAAATATTTTAACCGATATTCTTAGTTACATGATAATTTAATTGATATGACATTATATTATAGGAAAATAAGGACACAGGATTTGGATCCCGATTAGTGACTCAAAATTTTGCATAAATGATGCATGATGCCAAATTGTATATGGTTTGTACTGAGAGTTGTATTTTATACAAAATCAATTAATATTTCCTTAACCTAAAGTTTGATTTCAGTCACGTGATTTTATAGTATAACGCCCCGAAATTTATTTAATGTTATTGTAATATAAATGATGAATTAGTGTGCCATAATTAATGTTTCAACATTAATTTGATTACTTGGTTGGATTTTGGATTTTTGGTTGTTTTGTTAATTTGATGAATTCAAATGATTTCTTATTTGTTTTAAAATGATGTTTTGAGTTTTAAAACACAACAATTTGTGAAATGTTAAAAATATTCCGTTTTGCAAAACCGTGGGTGGCATTTGGTTTTCGCACAGTAAAACCGTCCATAAATTTTCTCTATTTATTTCCTTTTTCCCCTCCTCTCTCCTCACTCTCCCTGATCTCACTCTCTCTCCACTCTCTCTCTCTCTGCCCGTGAGCCTCCTCTCTCACTCTCTCTCTCGGTTTCCCCTCTCTCTCTCAAATTCTCCTTGAAATTTTGAATCACAATTCGATCCAAGCTTCGGGTTAGCAAGGAGGAAGCTCGGGAACGAGATTTGGCTATTAAAAACGGGGGTTTAAAGCTTCGATTCAAGATTAGTTTTGAAATTTCTGAACTTTTTTCAAAATTTTCAATTTTGTGCATTTTTGAAATCTATGTTTGCTTGAGCTTAGAAAACCTTTGATTTGAGTTAAATGAACTTAGAACAACTAGAATCTAAGCTTATATTGAAGAAAAACGGATTGGATTCAAGATTTTTCATTTTTCTCCTCATTTTCTCATTTTTGGATTTTTGAGTTTAAAACTTGTTTAAATTAGTTCAAATGTGTTCTAGTATGTTTTTCTATCAACTATGATTGTTTTCCATGCCTGGGATTTGAGAAAAACAGGTTAAAATCAAGATTTAGATTTTGGGGGAATCGAAAAACCATGGCTGGATTTCTGGGTTTTCCCAGTTCGGCAGGCCGAACTACATGTTCGGCAGGCCGAATTAAGGATCGGCAGGCTGGTGTTCATCTGTCCGGCAGGCGGAACCTGGGAATGTCCAGCTGACCGGACTTGGTTTCCAGTAGGCCGAACTGCACAATTCGGCCGGCCGAAGCAGGGAGTCCGGCAGGCCGGCCGAGCATAGAAAATTTTGTGATTTTTCACCCGTTTTCACTGTTTTGAACCCCAATTTAAATTTCAACCTTATAGGATGATTTTAAAGATACAAATGGCACACTAGGACATCATGAAATGGTTTAGTAACATAGAATGTCTCGAACTAGATATTGATCGACTTAGTGTGTATCTAGGATCGTTCGTGGTTTCGCGGAGCTAACGTATAGCGGATCGGGATTACGGTATGGGGCACCGGCACCGGCATGAGTATCGAGGTAGGACTTCTACCCCATTCCTTAGTAGCCTGTAACGCCCCTATATGGGGGTTAACAATTTTTAATGAGATAAAATAAAAATAAATAATAAAAGTAAAACCTTAAAAATAAAATTTACCCGGGACTTAAATGAAAACTCTCAACTCAAAAATAAAAATATAAACGACAAATAAACCACAGTTTTAATGTAGCACCTTAAATTTAATAATATAAACTGTTGTCATCATCATTTTAACCCTTAACACATTGTAATACAGTCACAGAAAGTAACAATTGATGCTTACATTATCATGAAGAACATTCTCAACAATTGAAGCAGTCCCAATGTAATATAGCTACATCACTTCCTCAACTATATTTCTCGTAGCCACCTCACACTTAGTGAGTCCTGAAAAGATATAAACATAAGGGAATGAGCAACACTATGCTCAGTAGAGAAAGCCATTACTCACCTTTAGGTTTTTATCATTACCACATTAAAACCTGCATGGTTAGTAAGTTACATCACATTCCAGATTATGAGGTTTATTATGATCACATCTTATGGATACCGTAGTTAATCGTTACCAAGTGTCATAATTACACATTTATACAAATATTACCAATCATCATTGTTCCTAGGTATCCATGTTAAATTGAGTATCACTCAACTCATCGAAACCCAAATGGGCGCACTTGATCACCCTATAAACATTCCAAGGGTGTTCCGGTGAGGGGACATCAAGCCCCGAGTCCTCACCAAGTCGATTCCTGTACAGTGTGTTCTGGGACTTTCAACCCAAGGAAGCGTCATCGCCTTCCCCCTATTTTACCTTTTAGGGTATTCATGCCCAAGGACGTAACCGTCGCCCTCTTCATGTCTCACAATTTCTCTATATTGAATCATTATCAATAGAGTTAGTTTTCCTAACCATGCTTCTCAATTTATAACATGTGTCAATTCATTATGTTCCTCGCCGTACAATACAAGACGAGTCCATGTCATAGTTTCATATGTGATAATCATATAATATCAGTTCAACATAGATATATATATTGCGGCAAAACAATCAATTTTAATTCTATAAAAACCTCACAAAAGATGAGTAATAGAATCCCTACCTTTTAAGCTTATCAACAGTCTCTTAATCCTGGAATCAATTAACGTTAGCTCCATACTCCCTTGATCCTAAGGCGTGCATAAGGACAATTAAAACTAAAGCACAACATACAACTACATTCATAAAATTTATTTTAATTTAATCTTAGAATTTCAAGAAATAACCACTGCCCATAGAGGTATTATAAAGTTTAACAATATAAATTTTCTGTCTAGGGCATATACACTTAGACTTCATACATATGCTCCAAAATAGCAACAAACATATACTTAGGTTTAAGAACGCAAATTTGAATAATCCTTTAGTATAAAAGAAAATTTATAAATAAAAGACTAAATTTGTTCATAAGATTCTAACCTCGGATTATGGTTAGTTGGAAGCTTGAAATGGCTTCAAAACAGGTTCCTTTACTTCGGTATGACTGAAATTCTTGCTCAAATGGAGGTGATGGTGGCTGATTTTTATGGCTGCCTTGAAGAAGTTTTCTAAGTATTTTGCTTCAGCAAAGAAATGAGAAGAAGAGTGTGGGAACCGTGGAAGAGAAAGGAAGAAAAGATGAAGTCTTTGAAGAGAAGTGATAGAAACAATTATAGAGGAGACATGTTGAAGCATGTCACGGAGGAAATAAAGAAAATGAGGGTCAAGAGTAGTTGGAAAAGATATCCTTATGTCTCATCTAAAGACTTTAACACACATAATGCCAATATGACATTTTTGAGATTTATTAGAAGTTCTAAGACTTTTTAGTAAACATACTAAATAAATATAGGAGAATTTTAGAAAATTTTAAAAATAGATAAAAATAAATATTATAAAATAAATTTAAATGAAGCAATTTTTTTTTTATACATTAAAAATTAATTTAATTACCTCAATACCCGTTAGGAGAATAACGGGTGTCACAGCTCTACCCCCCTTAAAGAAATTTCGTCCTCGAAATTTCAATTCTAGCAATACTAGTAAAAATTTTGATTCCATTATGATTTCAATTCCGAGTCTAAACCGTTAATGTTGTTTATCTTCCAAAGTTAAGTTATCGTATCTCCACTTATTTACTTGCATAATAAATCTTACTCCTAAATCCCTCAATGAGAGTATTTCTGACAAGTTTCAACTTATAACACCGTATAATAGTCTAAGAATCTGATCAGGCATACATATTGACCATATCATGATTCCAGTCCTTCATTGTCCATGGACTGTGATTTACAATCACATTTAAGGAGATTGCCAGAGAAATTTTATATACTTCATCTTTAGGTTCCTTTTCCTTTTTGAGTAAGGAAAAGTCAAATATATTTGATTTCATACCTCAACTAATAAACTAAAACATAATCATAAAACATATATCACAAACACTTATATTCAAAACCATACATTAAACTTATTCATAGAGATATTAAACGGAATCTCTGGTTGCAAACATACCCGACATATTTTTCATTAAACAGCTATCCTCATGACACAAACATTCAATCCAAATAATATACTCATATTTCATATGGAATATCCCCATAACTGACTCTGGTACTTCCACATAATATTAACAGAATATTACACATTACAAACATAATACGGATACGTTTCGAGAGTACAAGGCACTCCGTATACCAGCTATCCATATCATGCATGCTTATAGAATACAAAAACATCGATAAACAAAAGATCGGACCTTAAGAAGGATGCGTTTCGAGAGCATCAAGTACTCCGTATCCAGCCATCCCGGCATTAGGCTCAATGAATCTAAAAGATTGAACAACAACGTACCACAAGAAACACAGAATACAGGGCAAACGGTTATTCGTAACACACGAAATACGGACACACATGCCTACATGCCAAAGATAAAACAAAAAGATTACAGATGGAGATTCAAATCAATTGGCCGCTCCCGGCTTTCCCTTTCCCATTCAAGCTTGGATGTTGCAGTGTCGGATTCTGGATGTATGATTTGCATTTTATCTATCAATTCCTCAGCTGTTGAAGCAGTGACAAAGATTTGTCTCTCCGATTCTGTAGTGATGTTTTCTTCCACAGCGTAATCTAGAAATTTCAAAAGACCGTCATAAAAACCCTTTACGTTCAGCAGTCCCAAAGGTTTGGAATAAAAGCCCAACAATTGCCCACAAGCAACTATAAATATTTCCTCAAGAGTACCTAGACCACCAGGTAATGCTATAAAAGCATCAGAATTATAGATTATGTCTTTAAAATTTTTAGGGATACTCCTGACTCCTTCTCCCTTACCTATGGCTTCCTTACAAAGGTTTCCTTCAACTGGAATATGAGGCCAAATTCTTACATCAGTAGCGTCGCTAGACCTAGCTGCTAGTGCCATATTTACCATCATTTTTATACTACCACCCCTATAGATTATGTTAATCTTCTTGCGTGCTAGGACTTGCCCTAAGTGATTTGCAGCTTCTAAATAAGCTTTATCTTTTCTAAAGCTGGAACCACAAAAGACACAGACATTCTTTATTTTCTTCGTGGACTGGGAGGTAGACATATTTGGTTTATAGAAGTGGTTGCTTAATGTCTGCTCCACTTAGACTTCGGGTTCTACATGAGTTTTTAAAGATGAGAAATATACAAAAAGGGCTAAAGAGATAGACGAGTAGGTAATGAAAAGGTAATCCAAAGATTTAAACAAAATCTTGTGCGGATAAGAAAGTAAGATAAGGTGATTGATAGTTTACAGAAAATCTGATTCACTTTTTGAAAAAGATTAGACTCTAATTGTATAACTTTTGACAATTGAGAACAATTCGACAGAAGACCCTCATGACACAACTGTAGACTTTTTGACAAATATACACCAAGTCTAGAAATTTAATATAAACGACAAATACTGTAGAACTTTTGAAATTTGAGACACAAATCTTGAAATATCTGGATAAGCTTTTCAAAATTCAAACATATTACTGTACCGTATGTGACGTGTCTGATAAGATAATATATTTTATTATATATATATTTAAGAAAATCATAAATTAAATAAGATATTACACTTACTGTATCAATCTAATAATCACAATTATTTCAAACACAAAAGCAAATATTCTGAGTAAAAGAAAAACACAAACTGTTGAACATCAGCTAAAACTGCTTCAAATAAGTAAAGACTAAATAACCTTTATAGAGCGATGACTTATTCCCCATCCAGTTTTCTTATGGCTTGACAAACAGGATCTAGAAATACCATATTCCTGAGGCGTTGTCTTTCTGTATAAAATTTAGGCCAGAGTTTAAAAATAGCTCCTTGAACATATCCACTAGGGTGACCGTGGAGAGGAGGATGGATGCTATCCAAGTTCTCCTTTGAAAGTCCATCCCTACAAAACCTTATTTTATCCTCTCTATTCGTAGACATATAACGAGGTGAAGTACATTTACCGTTACAATTTTGTCTTCCACATTTGTTACAAGTGACCACGATGGCACTGTAACGCCCCTATATGGGGGTTAACAGTTTTTAATGAGATAAAATAAAATAAATAATAAAAGTAAAACCTTAAAAATAAAATTTGCCCGGGACTTAAATGAAAACTCTCAACTCAAAAATAAAAATATAAACGACAAATAAACCACAGTTTTAATGTAGCACCTTAAATTTAATAATATAAACTGTTGTCATCATCATTTTAACCCTCAACACATTATAATACAGTCACAGAAAGTAACAATTGATGCTTACATTATCATGAAGAACATTCTCAACGATTGAAGCAGTCCCAATGTAATATAGTTACATCACTTCCTCAACTATATTTCTCGTAGCCACCTCACACTTAGTGAGTCCTGAAAAGATATAAATATAAGGGTATGAGCAACACTATGCTCAGTAGAGAAAGCCATTACTCACCTTTAGGTTTTTATCATTACCACATTAAAACCTGCATGGTTAGTAAGTCACATCATATTCCAGATTATGAGGTTTATTATGATCACATCTTATGGATACCGTAGTTAATCATTACCAAGTGTCATAATTACACATTTATACAAATATTACCAATCATCATTGTTCCTAGGTATCCATGTTAAATTGAGTATCACTCAACTCATCGAAACCCAAATGGGCGCACTTGATCACCCTATAAACATTCCAAGGGTGTTCCGGTGAGGGGACATCAAGCCCCGAGTCCTCACCAAATCAATTCCTGTACAGTGTGTTCTGGGACTTTCAACCCAAGGAAGCGTCATCGCCTTCCCCCTATTTTACCTTTTAGGGTATTCATGCCCAAGGACGTAACCGTCGCCCTCTTCATGTCTCACAATTTCTCTATATTGAATCATTATCAATAGAGTTAGTTTTCCTAACCATGCTTCTCAATTTATAACATGTGTCAATTCATTATGTTCCTCGCCGTACAATACAAGACGAGTCCATGTCATAGTTTCATATGTGATAATCATATAATATCAGTTCAACATAGATATATATATATTGCGGCAAAACAATCAATTTTAATTCTATAAAAACCTCACAAAAGATGAGTAATAGAATCCCTACCTTTCAAGCTTATCAACAATCTTTTAATCCTGGAATCAGTTAACGTTAGCTCCATACTCCCTTGATCCTAAGGCGTGCATAAGGACAATTAAAACTAAAGCACAACATACAACTACATTCATAAATAAATCATGTGTAAACCTATCTTACTAGTATGCCATTAAAGCTTTTATATAAATCTCTTTTGAATACCACAGTAAACAATTTTTGTCTTAACACAATATAAAATGTGAACAAGTAATCTATATGTTTTAGTCCCTAATAAGATTCATCAATCACTTAGGATAATATTGGAAAGGTTGCAAGACATTAAAGAATTAGGTGGTGAGCAAAGATGGGTTCTTGGTTCAGGTTAGCAGCTGGTATACCATAACAAACTGGCAGATTTACTAGTTTCCAATACAAAAATTGAATAATTCTTAGAAAATAAAATACAACTCCGATTTAGGTTTATGATAGCTCGTTAGAAAGCCTAGGATGCTACTTTTCAAATATGCAAACCAATTCATAAAATTCATTTTAATTTAATCTTAGAATTTCAAGAAATAACCACTGCCCATAGAGGTATTACAAAGTTTAACAATATAAATTTTCTGTCTAGGGCATATACACTTAGACTTCATACATATGCTCCAAAATAGCAACAAACATATACTTAGGTTTAAGAACGCAAATTTGAATAATCCTTTAGTATAAAAGAAAATTTATAAATGAAAGACTAAATTTGTTCATAAGATTCTAACCTCAGATTATGGTTAGTTGGAAGCTTGAAATGGCTTCAAAACAGGTTCCTTTACTTCGGTATGACTGAAATTCTTGCTCAAATGGAGGTGATGGTGGCTGATTTTTATGGCTGCCTTGAAGAAGTTCTCTAAGTATTTTGCTTCAGCAAAGAAATGAGAAGAAGAGTGTGGGAACCGTGGAAGAGAAAGGAAGAAAAGATGAAGTCTTTGAAGAGAAGTGATAGAAACAATTATAGAGGAGACATGTTGAAGCATGTCACGGAGGAAATAAAGAAAATGAGGGTCAAGAGTAGTTGGAAAAGATATCCTTATGTCTCATCTAAAGACTTTAACACACATAATGCCAATATGACATTTTTGAGATTTATTAGAAGTTCTAAGGCTTTTTAGTAATCATACTAAATAAATATAGGAGAATTTTAGAAAATTTAAAAATAGATAAAAATAAATATTATAAAATAAATTTAAATGAAGCAATTTTTTTTTATACATTAAAAATTAATTTAATTACCTCAATACCCGTTAGGAGAATAACGGGTGTCACAGCTCTACCCCCCTTAAAGAAATTTCGTCCTCGAAATTTCAATTCTAGCAATACTAGTAAAAATTTTAATTCCATTATGATTCCAATTCCGAGTCTAAACCGTTAATGTTGTTTGTCCTCCAAATTTAAGTCATCGTATCTCCACTTATTTACTTGCATAATAAATCTTACTCCTAAATCCCTCAATGAGAGTATTTCTGACAAGTTTCAACTTATAACACCGTATAATAGTCTAAGAATCTGATCAGGCATACATATTGACCATATCATGATTCCAGTCCTTCATTGTCCATGGACTGTGATTTACAATCACATTTAAGGAGATTGCCAGAGTAATTTTATATACTTCATCTTTAGGTTCCTTTTCCTTTTTGAGTAAGGAAAAGTCAAATATATTTGATTTCATACCTCAACTAATAAACTAAATATAATCATAAAACATATATCACAAACGCTTTTATTCAAAACTATACATTAAACTTACTCATAGAGATATTAAACGGAATCTCAGAGTTGCAAACATACCCGACATATTTTTCATTAAACAGCTATCCTCATGACACAAACATTCAACCCAAATAATATACTCATATTTCATATGGAATATCCCCATAACTGACTCTGGTACTTCCACATAATATTAACAGAATATTACACATTACAAACATAATACGGATACGTTTCGAGAGTACAAGGCACTCCGTATACCAGCTATCCATATCATGCATGCTTAGAGGATACAAAAACATCGATAAACAAAAGATCGGACCTTAAGAAGGATGCGTTTCGAGAGCATCAAGTACTCCGTATCCAGCCATCCCGGCATTAGGCTCAATGAATCTAAAAGATTTAACAACGACGTACCACAAGAAACACAGAATACAAGGCAAACGGTTATTCGTAACACACGAAATACGGACACACATGCCTACATGCCATAGATAAAACAAAAAGATTACAGATGGAGATTCAAATCAATTGGCCGCTCCCGGCTTTCCCTTTCCCATTCAAGCTTGGATGTTGCAGTGTCGGATTCTGGATGTATGATTTGCATTTTATCTATCAATTCCTCAGCTGTTGAAGCAGTAACAAAGATTTGTCTCTCCGATTCTGTAGTGATGTTTTCTTCCACAGCGTAATCTAGAAATTTCAAGAGACCGTCATAAAAACCCTTTACAGTTCAGCAGTCCCAAAGGTTTGGAATAAAAGCCCAACAATTGCCCACAAGCAACTATAAATATTTCCTCAAGAGTACCTAGACCACCAGGTAATGCTATAAAAGCATCAGAATTATAGATTATGTCTTTAAAATTTTTAGGGATACTCCTGACTCCTTCTCCCTTACCTATGGCTTCCTTACAAAGGTTTCCTTCAACTGGAATATGAGGCCAAATTCTTACATCAGTAGCGTCGCTAGACCTAGCTGCTAGTGCCATATTTACCATCATTTTTATACTACCACCCCCATAGATTATGTTAATCTTCTTGCGTGCTAGGACTTGCCCTAAGTGATTTGCAGCTTCTAAATAAGCTTTATCTTTTCCAAGGCTGGAACCACAAAAGACACAGACATTCTTTATTTTCTTCGTGGACTGGGAGGTAGACATATTTGGTTTATAGAAGTGGTTGCTTAATGTCTGCTCCACCTTAGACTTCGGGTTCTACATGAGATTTTAAAGATGAGAAATATACAAAAAGGGCTAAAGAGATAGACGAGTAGGTAATGAAAAGGTAATCCAAAGATTTAAACAAAATCTTGTGCGGATAAGAAAGTAAGATAAGGTGATTGATAGTTTACAGAAAATCTGATTCACTTTTTGAAAAAGATTAGACTCTAATTGTATAACTTTTGACAATTGAGAACAATTTGACAGAAGACCCTCATGACACAACTGTAGACTTTTTGACAAATATACACCAAGTCTAGAAATTTAATATAAACGACAAATACTGTAGAACTTTTGAAATTTGAGACACAAATCTTGAAATATCTGGATAAGCTTTTCAAAATTCAAACATATTACTGTACCGTATGTGACGTGTCTGATAAGATAATATATTTTATTATATATATATTTAAGAAAATCATAAATGAAATAAGATATTAACACTTACTGTATCAATCTAATAATCACAATTATTTCAAACACAAAAGCAAATATTCTGAGTAAAAGAAAAACACAAACTGTTGAACATCAGCTAAAACTGCTTCAAATAAGTAAAGACTAAATAACCTTTATAGAGCGATGACTTATTCCCCATCCAGTTTTCTTATGGCTTGGCAAACAGGATCTAGAAATACCATATTCCTGAGGCGTTGTCTTTCTGTATAAAATTTAGGCCAGAGTTTAAAAATAGCTCCTTGAACATATCCATTAGGGTGACCGTGGAGAGGAGGATGGATGCTATCCAAGTTCTCCTTTGAAAGTCCATCCCTACAAAGCCTTATTTTATCCTCTCTATTCGTAGACATATAACCAGGTGAAGTACATTTACCGTTACAATTTTGTCTTCCACATTTGTTACAAGCGACCACGATGGCACGGGCTCTTCTTTTCATTGCACTACGACTGGTACCCGTTCCTGGTAAACCGACATCTTGACTAAAGTCACTCGGACGGATTTTCCCCTCTATCAACATTCTCACATCACAAGGGATGCCAAAATGCATAAGAATCCACAACCGAGTAATTCTAGCCTTGTATTTCTTTCTGAGAATCTTTTGGGAGAGTGATGGGAAATACTTTCTCAGGTGTTGGTACTTTGGGTCCATGATGAGATGAAAGAAGAGTAAATAGAAAGGAAAAATTAAGATAGTAAATTGCAGAATCCTAGAATTCCTTCTTCTTTTAGAGGAAAAGAAGAATTTCTAGTGAAAAAGAAGAGGATTTGCGATTTAGAGAGAAAATAACAAATTAAGAGAGAAAAAGTGAACTCGGAGAAATAAGCTCCTATGCACAGTAAACGTATATGTAAACAATGATTAAACCACTGTATATGACACGTATAGAAACCACGTGGGAGAGACAGTGTGAATCAAACTGATTTAAGATTTGAACTAGGCCCAAATGTTCTAAGTTGAAAATGGTCAGGTTGTTTCGGGCCTTAACACATTTAGAACGAGTTAAATAACAAACATAAAATTGAAAACCAATTTGTATAAATCTTAAACCCAATTCAAAGTCCACTATAGATAAGTTAACTATGAACAACAAATCTAATTTAACGACAACAAGGATCTTCCTGAATGATATTTAAAATCATTTCATAACAACACAATCTTCCAGCAACTCAAATGATTTTGTTTTAATCAAAACTTATTGAACAATACATACACCCATATGTTATTCATAATACTTAACATCTATCAATGGATTCATCATCATTACTACCAAGGGTTTAGAATGTGACTAACCTTGAAATCAATACGATTTACGTCTTTCAACGTAGACCATATCAGTGAACAAAGACACTTGATGTTACTACTTAAGAACATCTACAATCCCCACAATTCTACTTATACAATATATAATTTCCTCATATAACAAAACCTTAGGTAACCAAAAGATTCACTGATACACTTAAATACAATGTACGTAACAAAATATTCCAATTTTGAGATTCATGCATTCTAGACTTTACACAGTCTCAACAGACCAAAAGTCTAACATTTATCTCTCTCCATGATTCAATACCATGATTCCCAACTTATATCATATTCCTCAAATAAATAGAACTTTCAAGAAAAGTTATTGACACTTATGTGCTCCATCGAATCCACACATAATCATTACTTAGGTTTGAATCAATTACGAAAAATTTGGCATATCTATGCCAAACTTTAAAATCAATAAATCAAGCCTTATATTTCTTATTGTTTTTCACGAGACAAAAGGCTCTTAAATCCTCGTATCTATACGAATTTCTCATCGTTTATACGAATTAGATATGCTTATAGATCCTAATATTATACGAATCTCTCATAAGCATTCTACTTATAAACTCATTCCATATAATTATCATTCCCTTATAACTATTAATACTTTCCTTCTATAAATTATTGTACTCATATAACTATTGATATTTTCATTCTATGGCCTTTC
Organism: Artocarpus heterophyllus; assembly: GCA_025403435.1. Taxonomy (NCBI): domain Eukaryota; kingdom Viridiplantae; phylum Streptophyta; class Magnoliopsida; order Rosales; family Moraceae; genus Artocarpus; species Artocarpus heterophyllus. Next base: position 14,387,462 of record CM046334.1, read on the forward strand.
CATGTTACATCCTTCTAGACTGTATAAATCAATGTGAAGGTTCATTTTGATGATGACAATGAAAATTCAGCTTCAAAACCATCTCAAAAATATATTTTTTTAAAGTGGTGCTACACTCCCTAGGTTAACCGAACCTAGGCTCTGATACCAAAAATTCTGTAACGCCCCTATATGGGGGTTAACAGTTTTTAATGAGATAAAATAAAATAAATAATAAAAGTAAAACCTTAAAAATAAAATTTGCCCGGGACTTAAATGAAAACTCTCAACTCAAAAATAAAAATATAAACGACAAATAAACCACAGTTTTAATGTAGCACCTTAAATTTAATAATATAAACTGTTGTCATCATCATTTTAACCCTCAACACATTATAATACAGTCACAGAAAGTAACAATTGATGCTTACATTATCATGAAGAACATTCTCAACGATTGAAGCAGTCCCAATGTAATATAGTTACATCACTTCCTCAACTATATTTCTCGTAGCCACCTCACACTTAGTGAGTCCTGAAAAGATATAAATATAAGGGTATGAGCAACACTATGCTCAGTAGAGAAAGCCATTACTCACCTTTAGGTTTTTATCATTACCACATTAAAACCTGCATGGTTAGTAAGTCACATCATATTCCAGATTATGAGGTTTATTATGATCACATCTTATGGATACCGTAGTTAATCATTACCAAGTGTCATAATTACACATTTATACAAATATTACCAATCATCATTGTTCCTAGGTATCCATGTTAAATTGAGTATCACTCAACTCATCGAAACCCAAATGGGCGCACTTGATCACCCTATAAACATTCCAAGGGTGTTCCGGTGAGGGGACATCAAGCCCCGAGTCCTCACCAAATCAATTCCTGTACAGTGTGTTCTGGGACTTTCAACCCAAGGAAGCGTCATCGCCTTCCCCCTATTTTACCTTTTAGGGTATTCATGCCCAAGGACGTAACCGTCGCCCTCTTCATGTCTCACAATTTCTCTATATTGAATCATTATCAATAGAGTTAGTTTTCCTAACCATGCTTCTCAATTTATAACATGTGTCAATTCATTATGTTCCTCGCCGTACAATACAAGACGAGTCCATGTCATAGTTTCATATGTGATAATCATATAATATCAGTTCAACATAGATATATATATATTGCGGCAAAACAATCAATTTTAATTCTATAAAAACCTCACAAAAGATGAGTAATAGAATCCCTACCTTTCAAGCTTATCAACAATCTTTTAATCCTGGAATCAGTTAACGTTAGCTCCATACTCCCTTGATCCTAAGGCGTGCATAAGGACAATTAAAACTAAAGCACAACATACAACTACATTCATAAATAAATCATGTGTAAACCTATCTTACTAGTATGCCATTAAAGCTTTTATATAAATCTCTTTTGAATACCACAGTAAACAATTTTTGTCTTAACACAATATAAAATGTGAACAAGTAATCTATATGTTTTAGTCCCTAATAAGATTCATCAATCACTTAGGATAATATTGGAAAGGTTGCAAGACATTAAAGAATTAGGTGGTGAGCAAAGATGGGTTCTTGGTTCAGGTTAGCAGCTGGTATACCATAACAAACTGGCAGATTTACTAGTTTCCAATACAAAAATTGAATAATTCTTAGAAAATAAAATACAACTCCGATTTAGGTTTATGATAGCTCGTTAGAAAGCCTAGGATGCTACTTTTCAAATATGCAAACCAATTCATAAAATTCATTTTAATTTAATCTTAGAATTTCAAGAAATAACCACTGCCCATAGAGGTATTACAAAGTTTAACAATATAAATTTTCTGTCTAGGGCATATACACTTAGACTTCATACATATGCTCCAAAATAGCAACAAACATATACTTAGGTTTAAGAACGCAAATTTGAATAATCCTTTAGTATAAAAGAAAATTTATAAATGAAAGACTAAATTTGTTCATAAGATTCTAACCTCAGATTATGGTTAGTTGGAAGCTTGAAATGGCTTCAAAACAGGTTCCTTTACTTCGGTATGACTGAAATTCTTGCTCAAATGGAGGTGATGGTGGCTGATTTTTATGGCTGCCTTGAAGAAGTTCTCTAAGTATTTTGCTTCAGCAAAGAAATGAGAAGAAGAGTGTGGGAACCGTGGAAGAGAAAGGAAGAAAAGATGAAGTCTTTGAAGAGAAGTGATAGAAACAATTATAGAGGAGACATGTTGAAGCATGTCACGGAGGAAATAAAGAAAATGAGGGTCAAGAGTAGTTGGAAAAGATATCCTTATGTCTCATCTAAAGACTTTAACACACATAATGCCAATATGACATTTTTGAGATTTATTAGAAGTTCTAAGGCTTTTTAGTAATCATACTAAATAAATATAGGAGAATTTTAGAAAATTTAAAAATAGATAAAAATAAATATTATAAAATAAATTTAAATGAAGCAATTTTTTTTATACATTAAAAATTAATTTAATTACCTCAATACCCGTTAGGAGAATAACGGGTGTCACAGGCACGAGCTCTTCTTTTCATTGCACTACGACCGGTACCTGTTCCTGGTAAACCGACATCTTGACTAAAGTCACTCAGACGGATTTTCCCCTCTATTAACATTCTCACATCACAAGGGATGCCAAAATGCATAAGAATCCACAACCGAGTAATTCTAGCTTTGTATTTCTTTCTGAGAATCTTTTGGGAGAGTGATGGGAAATACTTTCTCAGGTGTTGGTACCTTGGGTCCATGATGAGATGAAAGAAGAGTAAATAGAAAGGAAAAATTAAGATAGTAAATTGCAGAATCCTAGAATTCCTTCTTCTTTTAGAGGAAAAGAAGAATTTTTAATGAAAAAGAAGAGGATTTGCGATTTAAAGAGAAAATAACAAATTAAGAGAGAAAAAGTGAACTCGGAGAAATAAGCTCCTATGCACAGTAAACGTATATGTAAACAATGATTAAACCACTGTATATGACACGTATAGAGACCACGTGGGAGAGACAGTGTGAATCAAACTGATTTAAGATTTGAACTAGGCCCAAATGTTCTTAGTTGAAAATGGTCAGGTTGTTTCGGGCCTTAACACATTTAGAACGAGTTAAATAACAAACATAAAATTGAAAACCAATTCGTATGAATCTTAAACCCAATTCAAAGCCCACTATAGATAAAGTTAACTATAAACAACAAATCTAATTTAACGACAACAAGGATCTTCCTGAATGATATTTAAAATCATTTCATAACAACACAATCTTCCAGCAACTCAAATAATTTTGTTTTAATCAAAACCTTATTGAACAATACATACACCCATATGTTATTCATAATACTTAACATCTATCAATGGATTCATCATCATTGCTACCAAGGGTTTAGAATGTGACTAACCTTGAAATCAATACGATTTACGTCTTCCAACGTAAACCATATCAATGAACAAAGACACTTGATGTTACTACTTAAGAACATCTACAATCCTCACAATTCTACTTATACAATATATAATTTCCTCATATAACAAAACCGTAGGTAACCAAAAGATTCACATCTAAACATCTAAAACTTAAACATTTTATTGTAATTATCCAAAATTATTATAAGTGCCTTAAGTATTATGATTTACTTAAGGAAACTCCTATTGATCATTTTTCTATTGCATCTATATATAAAGATTCACTGATACACTTAAATACAATGTACGTAACAAAATATTTCAATTTTGAGATTCATGCATTCTAGACTTTACACAGTCTCAACAGACCAAAAGTCTAACATTTATCTCTCTCAAGATTCAATACCATGATTCCCAACTTATATCATATTCCTCAAATAAATAGAACTTTTAAGAAAAGATATTGACACTTATGTGCTCCATCGAATCCACACATAATCATTACTTAGGTTTGAATCAATTACGAAAAATTTGGCATATCTATGTCAAACTTTAAAATCAATAAATCAAGCCTTATATTTCTTATTGTTTTTCACGAGACAAAAGGCTCTTAAATCCTCGTATCTATACGAATTTCTCATCGTTTATACGAATTAAATATGCTTATAGATCCAAATATTATACGAATCTCTCATAAGCATTCTACTTATAAACTCATTCCATATAATTATCATTCCCTCATAACTATTAATACTTTCCTTCTATATAATTATTGTACTCATATAACTATTAATATTTTCATTCTATGGCCTTTCCATGTTACATCCTTCTAGACTATATAAATCAATGTGAAGGTTCATTTTGATGATGACAATGAAAATTCAGCTTCAAAACCATCTCAAAAATATATTTTTTTAAAGTGGTGCTACACTCCCTAGGTTAACCGAACCTAGGCTCTGATACCAAAAATTCTGTAACGCCCCTATATGGGGGTTAACAGTTTTTAATGAGATAAAATAAAAATAAATAATAAAAGTAAAACCTTAAAAATAAAATTTGCCCGGGACTTAAATGAAAACTCTCAACTCAAAAATAAAAATATAAACGACAAATAAACCACAGTTTTAATGTAGCACCTTAAATTTAATAATATAAACTGTTGTCATCATCATTTTAACCCTTAACACATTGTAATACAGTCACAGAAAGTAACAATTGATGCTTACATTATCATGAAGAACATTCTCAACAATTGAAGCAGTCCCAATGTAATATAGCTACATCACTTCCTCAACTATATTTCTCGTAGCCACCTCACACTTAGTGAGTCCTGAAAAGATATAAACATAAGGGAATGAGCAACACTATGCTCAGTAGAGAAAGCCATTACTCACCTTTAGGTTTTTATCATTACCACATTAAAACCTGCATGGTTAGTAAGTTACATCACATTCCAGATTATGAGGTTTATTATGATCACATCTTATGGATACCGTAGTTAATCGTTACCAAGTGTCATAATTACACATTTATACAAATATTACCAATCATCATTGTTCCTAGGTATCCATGTTAAATTGAGTATCACTCAACTCATCGAAACCCAAATGGGCGCACTTGATCACCCTATAAACATTCCAAGGGTGTTCCAGTGAGGGGACATCAAGCCCCGAGTCCTCACCAAGTCGATTCCTGTACAGTGTGTTCTGGGACTTTCAACCCAAGGAAGCGTCATCGCCTTCCCCCTATTTTACCTTTTAGGGTATTCATGCCCAAGGACGTAACCGTCGCCCTCTTCATGTCTCACAATTTCTCTATATTGAATCATTATCAATAGAGTTAGTTTTCCTAACCATGCTTCTCAATTTATAACATGTGTCAATTCATTATGTTCCTCGCCGTACAATACAAGACGAGTCCATGTAATAGTTTCATATGTGATAATCATATAATATCAGTTCAACATAGATATATATATTGCGGCAAAACAATCAATTTTAATTCTATAAAAACCTCACAAAAGATGAGTAATAGAATCCCTACCTTTTAAGCTTATCAACAGTCTCTTAATCCTGGAATCAATTAACGTTAGCTCCATACTCCCTTGATCCTAAGGCGTGCATAAGGACAATTAAAACTAAAGCACAACATACAACTACATTCATAAAATTTATTTTAATTTAATCTTAGAATTTCAAGAAATAACCACTGCCCATAGAGGTATTATAAAGTTTAACAATATAAATTTTCTGTCTATGGCATATACACTTAGACTTCATACATATGCTCCAAAATAGCAACAAACATATACTTAGGTTTAAGAACGTAAATTTGAATAATCCTTTAGTATAAAAGAAAATTTATAAATGAAAGACTAAATTTGTTTATAAGATTCTAACCTCGGATTATGGTTAGTTGGAAGCTTGAAATGGCTTCAAAACAGGTTCCTTTACTTCGGTATGACTGAAATTCTTGCTCAAATGGAGGTGATGGTGGCTGATTTTTATGGCTGCCTTGAAGAAGTTCTCTAAGTATTTTGCTTCAGCAAAGAAATGAGGAGAAGAGTGTGGGAACCGTGGAAGAGAAAGGAAGAAAAGATGAAGTCTTTGAAGAGAAGTGATAGAAACAATTATAGAGGAGACATGTTGAAGCATGTCACGGAGGAAATAAAGAAAATGAGGGTCAAGAGTAGTTGGAAAAGATATCCTTATGTCTCATCTAAAGACTTTAACACACATAATGCCAATATGACATTTTTGAGATTTATTAGAAGTTTTAAGACTTTTTAGTAAACATACTAAATAAATATAGGAGAATTTTAGAAAATTTTAAAAATAGATAAAAATAAATATTATAAAATAAATTTAAATGAAGCAATTTTTTTTTTATACATTAAAAATTAATTTAATTACCTCAATACCCGTTAGGAGAATAACGGGTGTCACATAGCCTAGTTTCAAAATGATTTGGCTTTGAAAAGGATTTCTATTAAAATATTTTCAACGGTTGTTTGAAAATGAATTTATCGTTTATATTTTAATATACCGTGAACTGAAATAGACTTCATAATAAATGTAAATGACAATACTCGGTAATTGGGTTTTGAGTGATGATGAAAATAAACATATAGGCATGATGTTATGCCAGAGATCGGGTCGTGTAGCGATCGACCTTGGGGGCAGGTCCCGAAACCCAGCTGAGCCACTACGGTGGTGATATTCTTATGGTTTGCCTAGGAAAGGAAAATAATATTTCTGATTGTACGAGTAAACTGTTCTGGGTAAGAACGGTTTTACTCAAATTTATTTATTTATTTAAGGTTTCTTTTAAATAATCCCCGGATAATGAAATGTTTCTTTAAATCAAATTATTTTATAAAATATAGTCATACTGAGCCTTTCGCTCACATTTTATTTGTTTTAAATTTCCCCCCTTCTAGGTGGTTTTCCATTTAGGTTTGGAGAGGATTCAACGGACAGGACCTAGGAGCAATAGATGGACTAGTAAATTTATTTGTATTATTCAAATCAAGGCGTGTAAGATTTTAACTTTATTTGTACTTGGACTGTGATTGTATTTATGATATTGTCAATACCATGTGTGTGCACAAGTTGTGGGTCTGTGGGACCCATACTCGCGACTTTATTGTTTTATTATTATTCGTCTAATGATTTCAATTGCTTAATGTATATGAACTCTTTTATAAGGTGTTGTTTTGAAAACCTCATATTTTATTACTTAACTCAAACCCTTAAACTCCTGATTTTATTTAAATTCTCCTTTAATTAATTTAAATAATCCACCACGTCACCTCCCGTACTCCGGGGCGTGACATATAGTGATGCTTTGCATGTAATATTGGCACCTTTTTTTCCCCTCCCATAAAGGATGTTATGTTATTGTTAGTATTGTTTACATTAATCACTTGTAGAGGTCTTCATTAAACGAAACACCATCTTATAATTAATTGGTGAGTTCTTTCTATTTGCCTCCAAAATTCAAACGAGAGCAAGCCTTATATATGTAGTTATACAGGCACTATGCTATTTGTTAACTATACGTATTCATTTAATAGGAGAGCTGTTCAATATTGTGGCACCTTATATATTGATAACTCGACGACTTGGTACCTGAAAACATTGGTAATACCGTTAGCGGAGGTTGGAATCACCGCCAAATTTCATAAGCAACATAGCAGCCAAGCTAGTTAAGAAAAAAAAATTGTAAAATCAATTATCAACACTTAGTTCAAAGACCAATTGCAAAGAAGAAGAGGCAAAAAGAAAAACCATCCCAGTGACAGGTTGTCTTGTTATGTCATAATCAACAGAGCAAATCCTGACTCAAACCATAACCAAAATTCTTTTAATCGAAAGAATGCCAAGAAAGATACCACAGTAAATAACATCAGAGTCAACTTCTATTCAAGCAATGCCGAGGGATGCCTGAACCAAAATTTTTGTTGTCAAAAGAAGATAATAAAGACAAGAAAAGCTTGTAGTTTAAACAATGCCGGCCAAGGAATAAACCATCCAAGAGACAGCTTATAGTGAGAAGCCAAACTCAATGCGTCAAATAAAAGGCAAATGGTTGGCGCTCAAGATCATCACTAGATACTAATCTGACAACTCGTCAAATTTGTGAAAGACACATTAGTTTTTGTGTATGAAATTTGGGGGGAAAAGAGCTAACAAAATGAGCAATATCAACGCCACTGTTCCGTTCCCTTTAACTTGTTTCCCGAGCCTGCAAGCCCCGAATGGATGAGCAAAGTCGACAATGCGTGGCAGCTCACAGCGGCAACGCTCGCGGGATTGAAAGCATTCCGGGGCTACTAATCCTCTCCGGAGGCGCAGTGAAGAAGAAATGGGCGGTCAATTCGGCTTTCATGGTGCTCTATGCTTTCGCAAGTGTTCTCATTTGTTGGGTTGGTTGGGCCTATCAGATGTCGTTCGGGGCTAAACTGTTTGGCTTTTGGGGGAGACCTAATGTTGCATTAGGCCAGATATTCTACTTCAAGATGGCTTTCCTCGGGAAATTTCCTACCGTCACGATGATATATTTCCAGTTTGTGTTCGCTGCTATCACCTTAATTTTGGTAGCCGGGACGTTGTTGGGAAGGATGAACTTGTACGCGTGGATGTTGTTCGTTCCGCTTTGGCTAACCTTTTCGTACACGATTGTAGCATTCAGTATCTGGTCTCCTTAGGGGTATTTATCCCTTCTAGGATTGATAGATTACTCCGGCGTTTATGTGATCCATTTGTCTTCCGGAGTTGCAGGTTTCACAGCAGCGTATTGGGTATGAACAACATACTTGATTAAAGTTGTTAAACCAAGACGAATACTACTCAAACTTTCAAAAAGAAATTTAGCTAACAAAACCACTTTTGCAGGTTGTGTTAGAAAAATAATTTTTCATGTGGGCACACATATGTAATTAAATGTGTTATTTAATGCTATCTTAAAGTAAAGCATAAATTAAAGTGATATAATTAAGATAAAGTTAAAAGGCTTTATTGGGTATTAAAAATAATGTATGGGTTATATTTGTTGATATTATATGTGTAGATACTAATTTGTAATTTCCAGATTTTATGATGGGCGAAACTGGAAATACACTAAAATAACAAATGTTATATATTTTGGTTATGGTCCCCAATTCATACGTATTATTCATTCAGAAAGTTTTCAGATATTCCTACTTCTCTGAAATCCCATCTTCAGAAAAGAATTAAAGGAATACGTATTGAATTGGAAGGCAATAACCCATATCAATCCAAGATCATGAATTCAGGTACGCTTCCGCAATTTGGTATGATTTTTTCTCAATAGTTTGACATGAACGATCCTGTAGAAATTTTAGTTCAATCCAGTCTATCAAGTGGCATCAGAGCCAATTTCACGTTAAATTATTGAGAAATATTTTCTCAATCGTGATTCGGTATGTTTTTGGTTATGGATACAGTTTGATATGCATGTGTCGATGAATTTGAGATTCATGCATTTACCATAACGTTCATGCATTCTGGAAATTAATAAATGCATGCAGTTTCTTCACATTAATGTCATGCACGCATGTCGAGAATTTTGTTTGTGGCTGTTGTCGTATAACTTTTTATTATACAATTTGCATATAGAGAGGTCACGGTTAATTAGCATATACAATTTCGTTCAAATCGTTTGTTCGCTGGTTGGGTAAGCCGTGTGATTACCGGCGGCAATCTTACTGCCGCCGGCAAAGATAATCAACCGTGACCCTCGGGCGGTGCCGGAGAAGGATAGTCGCTGCCTCTGGTCGCGGCGGAGGAGGTAAACGGCGGCCAAAAGCCGCTGTCAATCCGGCGATTTTGGCTGTGCCGAAGGGAACGAAACCGCGGCTGTTCTTGGGTTTCGCTGGCTGCCCGCTGTTCCGCCGCCGGCGCCGGGGTCTTCAGAGCGAGGACGTAAGGCCTCGCCGGCGAGCAGAGCCTCGGCCGGCGCGGCGAAGCATCTTTGGCGGTTGGCTCTGCCAACCGCCTGGAATTGTTACCCAGGGGTCACGACCCCTGGGAGAGATGATGAATCTGGGCTTCGGCCCAGAACTTAATTTTTTTAAAAAAAAAAAAAAAAAAAAAGGGTTTCAGAAGTAAAGGCTGGACACGGGCCTGGATTTATTGGGCCCGTAACCAGGAAAATCCCAGGGGCTCAACCCCTGGGTGACCCGGATTTAAAAAAAAAAAAAAAAAAAAAAAAAAGAACCGGGGGGGGGTGCTGAATGTGGACCCGGGTTGGGTAAACTTGACCCGGTCCACAACCCAACCCGGTTTCCTTTGACTGCCATGTCAACGGTCAACAGTCAACGTTGACTTTGACCGTTGACCGATCAAGTTGACTTTTTAAAAAAAATTTTTTTTTTGGGTCAATTTTGGATGCAACTTTAAAATTCAAATTGTGTTTTTAGATGATTAATATTATCAAATTAATCAATTGAACCAATAAGCTGCCAAAGTAGCCTCTTTTGTAGATATTGATTAATTTGTGATATTAAGAAGGTTGTGTGAATTTAATTCATGCGAATATTAATCGGCCCAAAGGAAGTTTAATATTTGGCAGAATTAAATTCATACCTGTGGTGATAAATATGTAACAATTATATGGTTATTTTTGGTATGTGAATAATAAGTGGATCCAAAGATTAGCTTATTATTTGACATAATTTATTGTTAATATTTGATCACTGCACCAAGAACACCACTTACAAGTTAATATTTCTGTCCAAAGACTAAATATTAATGTTGTTACAGGTTTCTTGTGATGGGATATGTCATTGTTTGAATTTTATTGGTTGTTTTATGTGAATTCTTATGTGAATATGTGATTTTGTTCTCTGTTCAGCTACTGCATCATCTGCATCAATATCTGCTAATGTTAATTCCATTCCTATGCTGAAAGGGACTAGCTTCAAGGAATGGAAAGAGAATGTATTAATCGTTCTCGGTTGCCTTGATCTGGACTTGGCCATAAGGGTTGAACGTCCCACTGTTACAGATTCTAGTTCCACTGAGGATAAAAAGGAACTTGAAAGATGGGATCGTTCTAACAGAATGAGTCTAATGATCATTAAGAAAGGCATTCCAGAAGTCTTCAGGGGCACTGTACCTGATGAGGTCACTACTGCCAAGGGTTTCCTTGAGACTATAGAGAAATGCTTTGCAAAGAATGATAAGGCTGAAACAAGCACGCTTTTGGCGAGCTTGATTTCAATGAGGTACAAAGCAAAAGGAAACATAAGGGAGTACATTATGGAAATGTCTCATCTGGCTTCAAGATTAAAGACACTAGATCTGGAAATTTCTGAGGATCTTCTAGTGCATCTTGTCTTGATTTCTCTTCCTGCACAATTCAGCCAATTCAAGGTCAGTTACAACTGCCAGAAAGAGAAATGGACTCTTAATGAGTTAATTTCTTATTGTGTGCAAGAGGAAGAAAGATTGAAGCAAGAGAAGACTGAAAGTGCTCACTTGGCTAGCACCTCTAAGGACAAAAAGAAGAAAAGAAAGAAAAGCAATGAAGCTGCTAAAGGTCCAGCACAGAAGAAACAAGATAAGGATAAAAATGATGGAAATGTTGCTTGTTTCTTTTGTGGTAAACCTGGACACATGAAGAAGGTCTGCACCAAGTATCATGCTTGGCGTGCAAAGAAAGGTATGCTTCTCAATTTGGTTTGTTCTGAGGTTAATTTAACTTCAGTGCCTAGACACACTTGGTGGATTGATTCAGGTGCCACTACTCATATAAGTGTGTCTATGCAGGGTTGCCTCAGCTGCCGAAAGCCGATTGATGCTGAAAGATTCATCTATGTGGGAGATGGCAAATCGGCAGAAGTTGAAGTTATAGGGCATTTTAGGTTATTATTAAGTTCTGGTTATTATTTGGATTTGAAAGACACCTTTGTTGTACCGTCGTTTAGGCGGAATTTAATTTCTATTTCTGCTTTGGACAAATCTGGATACTGTTGTTCATTTGGAAATAGTCAGTTTAGTCTTTCTTTAAATTCAAATGTTGTTGGTACCGGTTCTTTATCATTTCAAGATAACCTATATTTGCTTGATACAGTTGCTTCTTATAACGAAACCTTGCATGTTAATTCTCGTGGCATAAAACGTAAATTAACCGATGAGAATTCTGCTGTATTATGGCATAAGCGATTGGGACACATTTCAAGAAAAAGGATAGAAAGACTTGTGTCAGATGGAATTCTTGATTCCCTTGATTTTACAAATTTTGATATCTGTGTTGATTGTATTAAAGGGAAACAAACAAACAAAAGGAGATTTGGTGCCAATAGAGCTACGGATGTCTTAGAATTGATACATACGGACATTTGTGGACCATTTCCTGTGGCTTCATGGAATGGTCAACAATACTTTGTATCGTTCATAGACGATTGCTCTCGGTATGGTTACCTATATCTCATACATGAGAAGTCACAGACTTTGGACGTGTTCAAGTCATATAAGGCTGAGGTTGAGCTTCAACTCAACAAAAGAATTAAAGCCGTTAGATCTGATCGTGGTGGTGAATACTATGGCAGATATGACGGATCAGGTGAACAACGTCCAGGACCTTTTGCTAAATTCCTAGAGGAATGCGGGATAGTCCCTCAATATACTATGCCAGGTTCACCTAGCATGAATGGTGTAGCTGAGAGACGAAACCGGACACTTAAGGACATGGTGAGGAGTATGATTTGTCATTCCACCTTACCTGAATCCCTCTGGGGTGAAGCACTCAAGACTGCAGCTTACATTCTTAACAGAGTACCAACAAAAGCAGCAGCTAAAACACCTTATGAGCTTTGGACTGGCAAAAGGCCTAGTCTAAAGCATTTACATACTTGGGGTTGTCCAGCAGAAGCAAGGCCTTATAGGCCCAATGAAAAGAAATTGGACTCCAAGACAGTGAGCTGCTATTTCATTGGTTACCCTGAACGGTCAAGGGGTTACAAATTTTATGATCCCACTACTAAGGCTATTTTTGAGACGGGAAATGCAACATTCTTTGAGGATGTTGAGTTTAGGGGAAGAAATAAGGTTAGAGACTTTGTCTTTGAGGATGAATTTGATCCTGTTCCTTTTGTACAAGAGGGATTGGTTCCTATTCCTACAATTGCTTTTGATAATGTTCAGGCTTCTATCCCTGACGTTGATCAAATTGCATATCAAGAACAACCAGACATAGTCATTCAACCCCTTCAGGTACAAACTCAACAATCTCAAGAACCAGAACCTCAGGAACTTGTGTCATTAAGGAGATCCACTAGAGAGAGGAGAAGTGCTATTTCGGATGATTATATAGTATTTCTCCAAGAACATGAGGAAAGCGTTGGATTGATGGATGATGATCCGATCAATGTCCGTCAAGCCATGCATAGTTCTAACTCTCAAAAGTGGATGGATGCCATGAAGGATGAGATAAAGTCTATGAAGGACAATGACGTTTGGGATCTCGTTCCATTACCTGAAGGTGCGAAGCCCATTGGTTGTAAATGGATATTTAAAACCAAGAGGGATTCGAAGGGTGATGTAGAGAGATATAAGGCTCGTCTTGTTGCTAAGGGCTTTACTCAAAAGGAAGACATTGATTATAAAGAGACTTTCTCTCCGGTTTCAACGAAAGACTCTTTTAGGACAATTATGGCACTTGTAGCGCATTTTGATCTTGAGCTACATCAGATGGATGTTAAGACTGCGTTTCTAAATGGTGACATTGAAGAAACGATCTTTATGGTGCAACCAGAAAACTTTGAGTTGGGAGACCCAAAGAAGATGGTTTGCAAATTAAAGAAATCCATCTATGGGCTCAAGCAAGCTTCCCGTCAATGGTATTATAAATTTCATCAGGTGATAGTCTCATTCGGTTTCGAGATGAACACCGTGGATGATTGTATATACCATAAGTTCAGTGGGAGTAAGTGTATTTTCTTGGTATTGTACGTTGATGACATACTGCTTGCCACCAATGATATAGGCTTATTGCACGAAACCAAGAGATTTCTATCAAAGAAATTTGAAATGAAAGATCTTGATGACGCCTCTTTTGTATTAGGAATTAAGATACACCAGGATCGCTCTCGGGGTATACTTGGGTTATCACAAAAGAGCTATATCGAAAAGGTGCTTAAAAGATTTGGCATGCAGGATTGTAAACCAGGAGATACCCCTGTGGCTAAAGGAGATAAATTCAGTTTAAGTCAGTGTCCTAAGAATAACCTTGAGGTTAAGGAAATGGAAAAGATCCCATATGCATCAGCTGTTGGGAGTCTAATGTATGCTCAAGTTTGTACTCGTCCAGATATAGCATACATTGTTGGATTATTGGGCAGATATTTGAGTAACCCTGGAATGGATCATTGGAAAGCAGCCAAACGGGTTATACGATATTTACAAAGAACAAAAGATCACATGCTTACATATAGAAGGTCAGACCAACTCGAGATCATTGGTTATTCGGATTCAGATTTTGCTGGATGTCAAGATAGTCGTCGATCCACTTCGGGCTATATTTTTCTGCTTGCTGGAGGAGCTATTTCTTGGAGGAGTGCCAAGCAGTCACTCATAGCTTCTTCCACTATGGAGGCAGAATTTATAGCATGTTATGAGGCATCCAATCATGGAATATGGCTGCGAAACTTTGTCACTGGGCTGCGGATTGTGAAAAGTATAGAAAGACCACTTAAGTTGTTTTGTGACAATAAATCTGCAGTCTTATATTCCAACAACAACAGAAGCTCTTCAAAGTCAAAACATATAGAGATTAAGTTTCTTGTTGTTAAAGAAAGAGTTCAGAGTGGTCAGGTGTCTATAGAGCATATAGGTACAAACTCTATGATAGCGGATCCGCTTACAAAAGGGCTTCCACCCAAGGTCTTTCATGAGCACACTGCTCACATGGGTGTTCAGTTATTTGATGATATGCAGTTTTAGTGGGAGTTTGTATTTGAATGCTAATTTTCTTTATATATAGACATGGTGTGTTTGTATATGTTTTCTGCAGAAATAAAGAATACAGCTTATTTTACACTCTGATTTTGGTACGGTTTTGATCTCATTCAGATATAAAGTAGGACCAGTTGGAAATAGACATGTTTATATCACATTGCATGTAATTTTCATGCTACACATCCATACTTGATCTATGTCATTTGATTATATTGATATACGTAATCATTGATGGGTTTAGTCACGCTACATTTGTGACGAAGACCGCTTTGGTTCTATATTAGTATGATCAATGGACGAGATTGTTCAGGAATACCTTCATGTATGATAGCAAAGGTTGAGCTCACTAAAGTTAACACATTTTTGTAAAGATACATATGTGATCCAAGTGGGAGATTGTTAGAAAAATAATTTTTCATGTGGGCACACATATGTAATTAAATGTGTTATTTAATGCTATCTTAAAGTAAAGCCTAAATTAAAGTGATATAATTAAGATAAAGTTAAAAGGCTTTATTGGGTATTAAAAATAATGTATGGGTTATATTTGTTAATATTATATGTGTAGATACTAATTTGTAATTTCCAGATTTTATGATGGGCGAAACTGGAAATACACTAAAATAACAAATGTTATATATTTTGGTTATGGTCCCCAATTCATACGTATTATTCATTCAGAAAGTTTTCAGATATTCCTACTTCTCTGAAATCCCATCTTCAGAAAAGAATTAAAGGAATACGTATTGAATTGGAAGGCAATAACCCACATCAATCCAAGATCATGAATTCAGGTACGCTTCCGCAATTTGGTATGATTTTTTCTCAATAGTTTGACATGAACGATCCTGTAGAAATTTTAGTTCAATCCAGTCTATCAGGTTGGACCGAGGCTGAACAAGGACAGGGAAAGGTTCCCTCCAAACAACGTCCTTCTCATGCTGGCGGGGGCAGGTTTGCTGTGGATGGGATGGACGGGATTCAACGGAGGAGACCCTTACGTTGTAAGCATGGACGCTTCCTTGGCCGTCTTGAACACTCACGTCTGCACTGCTGCCAGCTTGCTCACTTGGGTCTTCCTCGACATCTTTTTCTTTCGAAAACCTTCCGTCATCGGTGCAGTCCAAGGCATGATCACAGTCTTGGTCTGCATCACCCCAGCTGCCGGTAACACCATGGAATAACCCTTTAACTTATCAAACTAAATTCTTGACATACAAATAACTCTCATTTGCAGTGGCAAAGCTACATTATATTGAGCAGGGGAAAAGAGATGTGCCCCAGTCAATTTTTTAAATTATAATTTTTATTAATAAATTTTAAGTATATCTCTTATTTTAAGACAATTTATAGTTGTGTTCTCGTCAAATTAAATTAAGCAATTATATAGTATATCATTTTACAAGAAAAATCCCATTCTTTACTCTTAAAATCTACGACTCTATTAAATAAAACATTGCCTCCAACTTTCTTTTATTGTACCCAAAAAAAATGCAGGCCCCGCCAATATAATCTCTAGTTCTTTTTTTTTTTCCTAATTATTGTGTTTAATTATTTTTATAATGACCTGCTGAAAAAAAAATAAAATGGAGCTCTGCTTATTTGTTTGACCAAAACTTCATTAAGAATTTCATCCAACATGTATGGCTCGTCCAAGGATGGGCAGCAATCATAATGGGAATTATCTCTGGATCAATCCCCTGGTTCACCATGATGGTCGTCCACAAGAAATCAAAGCTCCTTCAAAAAGTAGACGACACCATGCACACGCACGCTGTCGCCGGAACCTTGGGGGAATACTCGCCCGCCTCTTTGCCGAGCCGAAGCTAAGCTTCTTGTTCTATGGCTTCTACAACCACTACATGGGCTTGTTCTATGGTCTCCAGATGGGGCAAGCAAAGACCGGGTTGAGGCAAGTGGGAATACAGCTTTACGGGATAGCGTTCGTCATCGCAGTAAACGTCATCGTCACGAGCTTGATCTGCCTCGTCGTGGGGTATATCGTGCCGCTGAGGATGTCGGGCGAGGATACGGAGATCGGAGACGAGGCGGCTCATGGAGAGGAGGCGTACTCCATTTGGGGTCAAGCTGAGAAGGAGAATTCCACCAAGTTCGTAGCTTGAGATGGCTTGAGCTAATATTTGGAGCGTATTTTATTTTATTTTTTTCAAGCAAGAAAAAGAAAAGGAAAGAATGCTTTAAAATATAAGAGGCTTTTACAGATTTGTGCTCTGTCTGTTGGTGGGTATTGTGTTTGTATTGCGAGGCCTGAAATTGAAATTGTAATAAAAGTTGCATGTATTTTAACTTTTAAGCACGTTCTAATTGATTTAATTAGTACTCTTGGCTGAATGATTATGGTTGCTGTAGTTATTACGTTTGTTTTTTGGTCGGTGTAAGTAGAGATCTATATAATGTGATAAATATTGGTCATATTTGCATGGTATTCGCGCTAATGTTTAGTTCCCCATCATTCTAATTTTCATGTATAGTTATAATTATAAAATAATAACTCGTATGATGATGATTGGTAACATTTGGGGTAAAGATAAACAATATATGCAAGGCCATAAAGAAAATAAGAAGACTAGTAGCATTCACCGTAAATTAAATTGAATCACTTATTCGTTTGTAGTTTAATTCTATAGTTTCTGAATTATTATGAAAGGGGAAATTTTAATCAATATGATCTTTTAAAATTTATTTTTTATAAAGGTCAGACATATTCATTTGTGTCACAACTTAACATGTAATATGATTCTATAAATGATAAATACGGCATAAAATTTTTCAAATATGACATAAATAAATATAATTTTTAAAAATATGACATAACATATATTTTCTCTTATGAAATTTCCCTCGATAGTACTCCATGGATTCATAAATTCCATGGTCTATGAAGAGATTGAACGGTAACACTTCATGAAATAAATGATAAACTGTACGAACCCGTTTATGAGAAAATTTCAACGGCAATTTTATGTTGTCACATAATACATCAATCCACGTAAAACGTCTGTCTGAACATTATACAAGGAGTGACTTGGTGGATAAATTGCAATTTCAGCTTCTTTCAACAGGGAATAAATATATAAATGAAGCACTTCTTTTAGGGAACTTTTAGCTTCGAAAGTATAATTGGCTTCATATAACGATGGAAAGAGTGCAGTCATCCTTTTTTTTTTTTTAAGTGACAAGTTAAAGAATTTCGAAGGAATTTGATATTCACTTGGATATTGTTTTTTCCAGTCTTCTCCACGTTCTTCTTTCCGTTATTTAAGGATTGTCAAATTGAGAGTGAAGCCATATACATCAAGGAGTCATTCGTATTCTACCTCAAAAACCAAAAAACGACATATCTTTACAATGAACGACATTTAAGGCAATAGCAGATAACATTCGGCAGAATCAACATGTCGTTCCCGTTTACAAGAAAAAATGTCGTTGACGGGAAACCAGTGGACCAGTGACAACTTGCTTACTTCCCTCCTTTCTCAGCAAGGAAAAAGAAGAAAAAACTACTATTTTTTCTCGCAAGACTTCACGTGATTGACAGAATGTGAAACGACATATAACGTGAAGTCAGAAACGACGTGTCGTTTTGAATGGCACTGTAACCATTGACAGTTCACGCAGTTGGTCTTGACAAAAACGCTATGTCGTATGTGTGTGTGTCGTTTTTTTTTTTTTTGGCTAGCAAAAGTGTGTGGCGTTTTTGGTTTAGTACTTAATATCGCACGGTTGGTCCTAACCAGAAATCATATCGTTAATGGATAATACTATGACATCACACAGATGGAGTCTTGACGAAAGAAAACGCCATGTCGTTTCTGCAGTGCATAATTCCTTTACATCATTTATACAATGGCGAATAATAAATAATAAGTACATATAAATATTGAAGAATAATACGAATTATGGTACAAAATTCATAATATCAAGTGAAATGTATCGTTTTTTAACGTGTTTAACAAAGCACACTCTTGATGAGTCTTTACTCTATTTGATGAAGACAGTCCCACTCACAATTGATAGTTTGCTGATTGACACTCGTTTTAAATAAATATGTCATTGACGACACAGGTGGAAAAAGTCTCTCTGGTCTTTTCTTTTTTTTGAGAAAAACTATGGTCTATTTTAGTTTTTAATTTAAATAAAGATATATTTAAAATTAAAAAAAGAGCTTTTCAAAAAAATTAAAAAAGAAAAAGAAACAGTCATTAATTTATTACCTCCTGTTTCAAAAGGAGAGATTGTCTTTGAGTTATATTTTTCACTAATCGAAAAAAAAAATAAAAATCTCTCCCTTATGTCTTTGAATATTTTTTCTTACAAATACAAGTCCCGATTTTCATTTTTATATCTTTCAAATGTTAAGTCTAAAAATATTTATTTTATACTAAAGGGAAATCTTTACTAAAAAAAATTAAAGGCCTGTTTGTTTCGTGAATTAACTAGATTATTTAAATTCAAAATTTTGGAATACTAGACTTAAATACATGTTTGATAATATTAATATTTGAATCTCAATTGAGTTTTAGTGTAAAATTTAGAGTTTTAAAATATTTACTAATAAAAGAATTAGCATCAGTTTTTTTTTTTTTGCTAGGAAAAATTATTTTATCCTAATGTTTCAAAAAAATTGTGACTAATAATCCCATTTCAAAAAATAGGGAAATGGAAGAGTGGAAAAGAGAGAAAAAAATAAAAGAGAAAAGAAATGAAAAAAAAAATTCCGAGGGGTATTGTCGTCATTTCACTAGTGAGAAGGGAGACGAGGGACTGTCCTGTCATTTTCGGACACAAGGAATTTACTAGTCTCCCCCTTATAAAGCTAGGTTTCATTTCTCACAGGGCTCGCACGGTTCACTCTGCGGACTTCGAGTCTCATCTCATCTCGTCATCGTCAATATTCTGTGGTTCTGCATTTTCAGGTGAATTCTAGTTTTCTTCATCCTTGTTCTTCTCTTATTAGGTATAATATCTTGTTTTTGAGCTTTCAACATTTGGATTTTTTGCAATTTTTGACGATTCCGATCAAAGCCTGGTGAATAATTTGTCGTTCCAGTCCTAAATTTTTGACAATTAATTGGTTGATTATGTTTGCTTTGATTCCTTTTATGCTATAAGAGCCGAGGAACTCGATTATGAACGTTTTTCAATTTCTGTACGGGCTTTAGTTATCATCTTAGATGCAAGGAGTTTTTATTTAGGGTTTGTAGAACTTTGATCTAGGGTTAAGGGTTTGTGTTCTTGGTGTGTTTTTTCTGTATTTTTTTTGCTATTATTTATTTATCTCAATGTTGTTGATGCATATGAGTTTATGTAGCTAATTTTTTTTTCAACGTTGGATGAGTATCTTGGTGATCCCTTCTTGCTTGGTGAGTTTTCGTTTATTGATATGTGTTTCTTAAGCAATCTATGCTTTTTGCGTGTTTAATGCGCTAATGGCCATCTGGTTGTGAAGTAGAGCAACGGCTTGTTGTGGGTAACCGTAATCTTTCTCGAAGTCGAAGTTGATTAAGTTTTAAGATTTATGTGTCATCTTTGGGACAGAAAACATGCATTTCTTACGTTCCTATATGTAGTTAATGTTTAGAGTTTACAATATAAGAATAAGTGTGCAGCGTGTTGCACTGAGTTAAAGCTGGATGGTTAGCTTTTTGAATCTTTTGTCTGTGTTGTTGAATTTTTATCTCAAGCTAATTATCATTGAGTTGAAAGGCTGGTAAGTGATTTTTTATGTTGTTGCTCGACCTTCCCATCAATTTTATTTGAAGATCAGTTCCCTATTTTGACGAAAAAGGGGAGTTAGGAAGGACGTTTCTGTATCCAATTTTATTATGTCGTCAGGTTAGTTGATATGCTTAGTTGAGTTATTGTTGTCTGGACTGTGGAAAAGAAATGGCGAAGAGGAAGGACTCAATGGTTTTTATGGACGTGTCTGTTGATGGCGATCCTGCTGAGAAGATGGTTTTTGAGGTAATCTTGATCTCACACTATGCGTTTATCTATTTCACAACTTCCTTTTGCTTTTAGCAGATTCAACAATCTTTTTTTGTTGTTTCTGTAGCTTTATTACGTCAATGTTTTCTTTCTGTTGATTGATTCTAGTTCCATTCAACAGCTTTTCTTTGATGTTGCTCCGAAGACAGCAGAAAACTTTCGGGCGCTATGCACAGGTAAAAATAAAAAATAAAAAAAGATGCATCCTTGTCCATATATTATAGTTTTCTCCCTCCATTTCTTTTTGTTTTATCTCTTTTGGTCTTGCTAAGGTACCATAATTGATGTTTGATTTTCATTGAAGGATTATTTTTCTGGAATTTTTCCCCTTACAGTGAGTGTTCATTTGCTTCTGAATCCTGTTGTGAACCTTCACTCCCGTTTTACTTTTTCAGGGTGTTTGCATTTCATATTTCTCAGATTATGTTACCACTGACGCAATTGGTAGGTTTCTAATACTGTTATTCTATTTTATATTCAGGAGAAAAAGGAATGGGTCCTCGAAGTGGAAGGCCATTGCATTACAAAGGGTCTTTTTTTCATCGCATTATAAAAGGTCATATGGCACAGGTATGTTTTCTTCTTGTACTTAGAACTTTCTTTGAATTTTCTTTTGTAGATTGATTTGTTCTGGCTTGTGTGCTTAGTTTTCTGGTTGAGCATGTCTTAGAAGTGGTTTGTCTTTTTAGTCAGTTACCCTTGTTTATGCTGTAGGATACAGGGCTGATGTTCACGACTGCTTTTCTTGTGATGTAGTTTAAGGTTGTATTTTTGTCGAGTTGTCCTAAAAAAATTCTACAAGCTTTGCCATGCTTAACCAAGTTTCATATCAATATCCTTCTGTTTTAAATTTAAGGCATTTATGGTTGGTTTCTTCTTTTCCTGCAGGGTGGTGATTTTGTCAAGCGAGATGGTATGTGTTTTTGCCATGACTTTATTTTTTGGGTTTTCTTTATATTCTGGGCTGTAGTTCTGGTCAATATAGATGGAAACTGTAGGTTTCATTTATTTGCAAAACAATCCAGATGGTCATTAATATTATTTAGGTAATGCTCCCTCCATGGCATCAAACATTGGAGTTTTGATGTCCTGGTGGTAAAGTGCCGGTCTTCTTTCACTCGGTTATGATTATACCACTCCTGCATCTCAGCTTGCCTGGTTATACATATGCAAATTATGTTTTATTTTTTTTCACATCTACAGGTACTGGTGGGGAGAGCATTTACGGGGGAAAGTTTCCAGGTTAGAGTGCTTTAACTTTCTCTCTCTTCCTTTCCTCTTGCTGTCTCTCTGTCTCTCCCTGTTTATGTTTCTCTCTTTCCATGCTTTTTTAGGGATCCTTCTTTCTGGGTAATATATGAATCAGGTGTGTAACTATTGTGAATTTCAAAGAGCAGTTCTTTCTCTCCCCTTTGATGGATTTGCATTGTTTATTAATCTTAATATCTTATTGTTTACACTAGCAAAGATGGACGGCTTCATATTTAATTGTTATCTAAGTTTATGCCAGTTGCCCATTAATAGGAAATATCTGGGGAATCTTAACACTTCTTTTTAAACTGTCTTCTTCATTCCCTTTCCCATCGGATTGCAAGCTTATTTTCCTTTATAAATTTCCTTGTTTCCCAGCTAGCGTGTTTCATATCTTTGCATGCGTTTGATTGTGCTTGTATGCGCAAATGTTTAGGATCATCAGCCTTTTCAATTTTCGCAAGTTCTAACTTTTGGATCTTCAGATGCTTACATATTAAATAGGTAAAGTTATCTGCAATGTGGTAAAGATTGCTGGAAAAAATGTAAGGCGTTCTTTAATGCTGACTATTGAAACTTTGTTTTAAAGAAATTTATTCAATCTTAGAGCTAGGCATGGTGATTTGGTTTGATATAAAATTCATGATGTTAAAATCATGAAAATTAGAAAGGAGCTGCTGATCCTAGCATTTGTTTATACATATATGGATGCTACGCTGTGTTTTTTTGTTTTTATTGCAGCTTATGTGAGGTTTTACTGGGCTTAGTCATATTATGATGAAAACTAGAATTCTGATTATATAGTTGCATGCTTGGTTTCCATCAAAAAGATGCATGCTTGGTGGTTCCAATAAATGCGCATATTCTTAATGAGAGTAGTGCACTTCTTCTGGTTGAACAAAATATTTCTGCTGTAGTCCGAAGAATGTGGCTAGGAGCTTTATGCTTCCAATCTGGCCTTTTCCTTTTAAGGGATGATATTGAATTAGCTCATTTTAAATGTGAAAATCTTGTGAGCATCAAGGGATGTCTTATCTTGTTTTAGATTGTTCAATATGTGCGTATGGTGGTTCGAGAATCATAACCTTGTCGTGTTCAGATGTATTATTTCAATTAAATCTTGTTGCTTCAATGTCTTTTTGACGTCACTATATGTATTTCTTTAAATTCTAATTTCAATTAGTCTTGTTAACGAGTTAATTTTATCATTTCAGATGAGCCACCTAGACTAAAGCATGATGAACCTGGCCTCCTATCCATGCCTCTTGCTGATCGTGACTCTTTAGGTTCCCATTTCATTGTTACGTTTGCTCCTAATCACAGTCTTGACAGGTGTGTTTGTCTACCACGCTGCAAGTGTTTCCCCTTTTCTTTGTCAAACTTGAATTTAAATTGATACTTGATTTGAATGCCTGATCATTGATGCAAGTTGATGCATTTGAAATTCATTGATTATTCAACATGTTTGATCAACTAGGTCTTCTCTGTAATAAATGTCATTACTTTTTCCTTTTTTCTTTAACAGAAAGCATGTAGTTTTTGGGAAGCTTGTCCATGGACATGAAGTGTTAAGAAAGATTGAAGACGTGGGTGATGAAGATGGGAGTCCACCTGTAACTGTGAAAATTATCAACTGTGGTGAATATGAGAAGGGTAAGAATTGTAGAGCTGGTCTATGAACCTGGTTTTTGAACTCTAGTATATTTCTTGTGGGAGTTTTGTTGGTAAAGTTTGTTAATTAATTGTTCAAATGCACAGACAAAAAGAGAGCAAACAAGTTGAGAAGTGAAAAAGATGCTTCTTCTGATGCTAATAGTCATGAAGCTAGACGCAAAGGAAAGCGCAAGAAATCATCAAGAGATAAAAGAAGAAAGAGAAGAAGACACTATTCGTCTGATTCAGAGAGCTCCTCAGATTCTGACTTGGAGTCATCGGAGAGCGATAGTGATTCTGACTCATATTTGTCCTCATCATCCTATACTAGTTCTTCGAGTGATGATCGGCATAAGAGAAGGAAGAAATCTTCAAGAAGAGATAAATACAAAAGAGGGAAAAGAAGGGATAAGCGGCGTGATAGAAAGCGGAGGCTGCGTGAGAAGAGATCTAAGAGGAGATCAAGAAGGTTGAATGCACAAATATTTCAATCTTTCTAAAGAAACTTTGTCACGTAACCACACTACTCTATATATATGAATTTGTTTGATGAGTTTAATTATGCTCTTGTGTGCGTAAATAAGCCTCTTCGATGAAAACAGACCTAAATTAATTTAGGCTCATGTCTTTTCTTTTTTAAAAATTTTAATTATATTAGTAGCTTGTTTAATAATGAACCTTAACAAACATTTGTTTGCATCTAGATTCATTCTTCTCTCTGCTGATATTTACTTCATAGTGAGTCTGACAACTTGGCACATTCAAATTTTCAGGGCTTCAGAGAGTTCCACAGATACTGAGAGCGAGAATGAAGCCAAAGATACTTCTGAAGGTGATGGTCTTGATGTGAAAGAGAAGGTTCAGAAGCATAAAAAGGAGTCTTCAATGAAAGCTGGTACTGCCTGAAGTGCTTGTTTCATTTTCCCATGCTTATGTTATGGTGGATTGTAAAGAACTGATGTGGCTATTCTAGTAGCTGTGTTTTGTTAATTGATTAGGTGTTCCTTATAGGTATGCGTATGTAGTTAGTAATTAATCTCCCAACTATGCTGAAGGATCACCAATTTATTTTTTGCTTTCAACTCTTTCTTCTTCCTGATATCTGCAGTAGTTGGTGATCCTCTGAATGGAGAGATGACTGCTGCTTCAGCTCACGATAAAAGGAGAGAGGAAGCGGACACACTTGATGGTAGATCTGTCAGGGAGAATGGGGAGCAGCGAAGCAACGGAATTCAAGCAGACTCAAAATCTGACAGAATTGCAGATAGACAGCCTGACATAGTTGATGATCACCCTGGAAAATCTAGGTCTACTTTCAATTCTTGTCACACCTGATTCTTTATGCTTAGTGATTCTTCCAGATCCGGTATTTTATTAAAAGTTGGTGAGCAGGAGCCGAAGCCGAAGCCGAAGCCTGAGTCCTAAGAGGACCACGAGTAAGAGTATGAGTATTAGTCCCAGGAGGAGTTTGAGCAAAAGCCTAAGTGCGAGTCCAAAGAGGAGGATAAGCAGGAGTCCCAGTCTTAATAGAAGTCCTCCTGTGCCTCAAAGAAGCAGGAGTATCAACAGAAGTCCCGTTAGGGCTGACAGCAGTAGGAGCCCAGCCAGTGGTGTAAGTAGAAGTCCAGAGAGGGGCTGGAGGGGTAGAAGTATCAGCGCGAGTCCTGTAAGAATGCATGCTCAGAAAAGCATTAGTAGAAGCAGGAGTCCAAGAAGGCCCAGCAGGAGTCCAAGAAGGCCCAGCAGGAGCCCAATAAGAAGCCCAATCAGGAGTTCAAGAAGAAGCCCAAGCAGGAGCCCGATAAGAAGCCCGTTCAGGAGTTCAAGAAGAAGCCCTAGCAGGAGCCCAAGAAGAAGAACGCTCAGCAGGAGCCCGAGAAAACCATTACGTAAATCAATTAGTAGAACTCCTGTTAGAGCTCCAAGAAATAGAAGCACGAGTCCCATCAGATTTTCTCGAAGAAGTGGGAGCAGGATCTCGAGTAAGGACCCTCCAAGGCGAAGCATTAGCAGAAGTCCAAAAAGGGAACTGAATAGGAACAGTCGTCGTAGCTATTCAAGAAGTCCCAGTCCAGTGCGAAGGGTGACGTCGCCGCCGTCTGATCGTGGGAGGAGCTTATCCAGAAGCGTTTCCCTAGATGGCTCACCCAAGCGCATTAGAAGGGGGCGAGGTTTCAGTCAGCGTTACTCTTATGCACGAAGATACAGAACCCCCTCTCCTCCTGTTAGGTCTTACCGGTTTGGTGGCCGAAGTGAGCGTGACAGGTAAGCTGCAAAAACTGCTATAAATAAAATTCTTAAACTGCGTGTCAAAGTTTTTTTTACGTGATTCTTTATTCTTCTTTTCCTCTGCACATGCGAATTTACAAACCTTACATTGTCTTTTGTATTTCCCAGATACTCAAGCTACAGAAGGTATCCCTCGAGGCGTTATAGGAGCCCGCCAAGAGGTCGCACGCCTTTGAGGTTTGTAATCTGTAAAATCTACCTTGCATAAACTTTTCATAGTAATTTACACTGCTTTTCAGAACGAGCTTTATTTAGCCGCAAAAAAAAGAATTAGGCTTTTTGTCTATTCGGTTTAGGTTTTGTGGTTTTTGGTAGTGATGCCCGTCTATCATGCACGGTTGCTTTTGGCTTTCTATCATTGTTAATGTTATGTAAATTTTGGCAGATACAGAAGCAGAAGAAGTAGGACACCCTCTGTATCCCGTAGCCCACGCTACCGCAGCCGTCGTTATAGCCGCAGCCCAAGTCCGATTCGCAGCCGTAGTCCGATTCGCAGCAGAAGCCGCAGCCCATTGCGAAGCCGCAGTCCTATTGGCAGTCGAAGCCGATCCCCTGTTGAGGTTTCCAGATCTCGTGGCTCTCCACGGGTCGAGAGGCAGAAATCTTTTTCCAGGGGTAGTAGCCCATCAGAATCGAGGTCCTCTTTGGATTCCCAATCTCCAAGGCAGAAAGGCAAAAGCAGGTCTCGGTCAAGGTCTAGGTCGTCATCTGGGAGCTTGGGTGGGAGGAGGGGTCTAGTTTCTTATGGAGACGGATCTCCCGACTCGAGCCCGAGGTGAAATGGTAGCGGTGACGCTCGTCTAGTTGATATATCTTGCCTTGCCTTTAATCAACGGATCAGCAGACTCTTGGTGTTTGTCTGAATTGAGTTCCAACTTATCTTTGTGGTGCAATGGTGATTAATCGAATTTGACAGTTTTTCTGTTGATGTCGCTAGAGCTTATAATGATCAATAGTCTATCAATCGACTCTGCTGCTGTTTCAAGATTGAATAATTCGGATTTTTTTAGGATATAATATGCGGAGAAATGGGAGAGACTAGAATTTTTACGAGGCTTCTGGCTATTATCATGGTAATGTAGTTTCTGCAGGTTTATTTTTCTATCATTACAATGAACTGAAGTTTGTGCAAGTGCAATGATTTAAATCTAGTGGACTTCTGAAATTAGCGTATGTTGTCTTGCTATGCTATTGGTGGCATTAATTTTACATCCTGATTTTTTTTTTTTGGTAGAGAATCCAAATTTTTCATTTGATGAGCGAGGCTAACGCTTGTTAATTCACTGTGGGTTTGATTGAATCCTTTTTTTATTAAAAAAAAAAAGAACCGTTATTTGTGGTGGAATGCTATGGCTTAGGTAATCTCATTAAAAAAAAGCAATCTAGTTATTGGTTCCCAATCCCGTTTTGCCAATCTAACGTGTGCTTGAGTTTATTGTTTGATCTTAAACAGCCTGAGGGGCTGATCTTTGTTGCCAAACACCCGCAAAGCGCTTTAGTAATATTTTAAGGAAAATTTTAGCTTTTATTTTGCATTTAACTCTAAATATGTTGTTCGATAATAGTGGTTTTAATAACTATTTTTATAAATAGTGTAAAGCTTTTAACCACTTAAAAAGTCAGGGGAAGAAAAGTTCTGTTTTTTTTTTTTTTTTTTTTTTTTTTTTTTTTTTTTTTTTTTTTTTGGGGAATGCAGAAAGAAAAGGTTTTATTATTACCCTGAAAAATTGAAAACCGAAAGTGATAATAGTTATTGTCATGCGTTGAAACTTGAAATTTATTAGTGGAAAAAAAAAACAGAAAGAAACTTATTAGGGGTGGGAAAAAGAAAGAAAGCAAAACAATTCGTTGATTGGTATTTGGTGGGAAGACCTGCAAAATGTGGAGGCGAGTGGTATCGTCGTCTGTAGCTCATCAGCTCCAAAACGCTCCATTTCCATGGCGATGCTCCACTCTCGATCTCTCCCGCCGCTTCCTCACGTCTGTGTCGTCGGCCTCCTCCTCCTCCACGACACCGTTTCAGCGATCCACCTCTCCTCACGCCGCCACCGCTTCAGGTTTTGCTTCCTTTTTCGCCCTCTCTCTCCCTGTTTGTTTGCTGAGAAAATTTAGGAAACTGGGATACATGAAAACAATTAAATTGAATAAACAGGAAGGAGATTTTTTTTTTACATGTGTTCACTGTTCAAAAAGGCAAGAAGGGGAATGAAAGAGAAGGTCTTGGTTTCCGAAAGGAAATGAGAGCATTGGAATCAAATTTAATTGTAAATTTTTATGAAATAACAATATGATGAATTGTTGATTATATTACTCATTGGCAGATAAATTTTTGAAAAGGAGTGTTGAGGATATCATGCCCATTGCTACTGGCCACGAGCGCGAGGAACTAGAGGCTGAGCTCGAGGCTAATTTATTTTATATTTTGGTTTTCGTAATAGTTTTAAGAGGAGGATTTTGGCTTTGATGATTTTTGCTTTGCCTTTACATGTGTACACAGGGAAGGGACATTCTTGAGATTAATTATCCAGTTGGTCCCTTTGGTACCAAGGTCAGTCACTGTTACAATTTTTCTTCACCTTTATTTATTACAATTTTTAAATTTTGACTTGTCACTATAAATGGATAATGATAATAATATTAATGCCCTTTCGATAAAAAAAAAATAAATAAAGAAAATAGTATCTTGCTGGAAAAACAAGCCGTTTTCTTTAACAGAGTAAATTATTTTTCTTTGAACGTCTCTTTACTTTTGTCATGTTTCATCTTAGTTGTATGAGTGTTTCCTTTGAACAATGGTTTATATGATACAAGCCAACTAAAAACAGAAGTATGATTCTCTAATTGACGTTTCTGAAACTTCAATCCACGACTACTATTAGTTAATGTTTTCTCAATTTATTTGGCTTGTAGGAAGCACCTGCTGTGGTTAAGTCTTTCTATGATAAACGAATAGTTGGATGCCCAGGTGGTGAGGGAGGTAAAACCTTCACAATTGATTGCCATTGTTTTCTTAATAGCCATTCCTAAGTGAATATACCAGTTGATCGAATTACTGTATCATTGTTCGATAACTGCAGAAGATGAGCATGATGTTGTTTGGTTTTGGCTGGAAAAGGGCAAGCCCCACGTATGCCCAGCATGCTCTCAACACTTTGCGGTAATTGATTTTGCTCTATCTCAGGTTCCTTTCCAAGTCCTTGTTACGTGGAAATGTAGATAATTGCATAAACTGAACCAAGAAATGGAAATTTTGCAGCTAGAAGTGATTGGTCCTGGTGGTCCTCCTGATGGTCATGGAGATCACGATTATCATTGAACGGGCTTGTGAGTTGCGAGTTCATTTGCTGGAATAAAATTTTTGGATAATCTATCAGGAAAAACAATCTGCTATATTATTTTTTATAGCTGCAAAACATTTTTCTTTTTTCCTTTACTGGATCCTCGAGATTTTGTTCGACAAGGTTTTGTCGGAGATAAATTTTGTTCCATACTCCATTCGTTTTGACTCTGGATCTTTTTTGGCCTTCGCACACTCTGAAATAATGGAATCATTATTGGTTATAAGATTGTTGCTTGTTTAAACATTTTTTTTTAATAATCTCTCAGCCTTTTAATTTTACTTCCTAAGACACGGCTGTAGTTCAAGTGTGATTGAAGGTTTTATAGTCTATAATCCTGTACTCCATTATGAAGGAACAATACCATTTATTTCTATTCCACGACATTTCCAAGATGCTCTATCGTCTTAGATTCATTAAATTAGGGGCATTGTAATATTGAGTATTTTTTCCTTAATAGCCGGTGATGAATTAAAAATCATATTTCTCCACCTCTGTAAGAACATCGACAATCCAACTTTTGATGCTCTAAAATAACAAATTTGACGAAAGAATCCAAGAGCTTGAGGTTGATGATATGTTTATAACCATCTAGCTATTGAACATTGGAAACATCAACCATTTGGTCCCTGCTTTGTATAATCTCACTTTTCCTTGGTAAGAATGACGAGAGCTAGCTCGCTTTGAAGCAACAAACTCTGAGAAGAGACCATTGTTCCATTCTAGTTAATCCAACTATGACATCAGCTCTGGCAGAGAGAATCATTCAATACCTCTCGGAGGCTCAATCCGACGGCCAGGAAATGCAGGAAAGAGCTCTCCGAGTGCTGGCTTCCCTGACCAAGGTCAATCCTCAAAACCGGAACTTGGTTGTACAAGCTGAAGGAGCACTCCTAGCCTCACTCACCCTCTCCAAGTCTCCCTCGTCCACAATCCAACTCCTTTCCTTGGCCATCCTCATCAACCCCTCCTGAAACCCCGACCTCAAACAGTCGCTCACTGATATGGAAACCATTTCCCACCTGAATTCCATCATTGCATCCCCAGACACTTCACCGGAATCTGGCAAGCTGGCTTCCTCCTTGGTTTGCAGCCTGGCAATGCTCGACAAGAACAAGGCCAAGTTTGGTGTTGCCGGCACAATCCAGCTGCTCATCGACATGATCTTGGGGCCTCTTTGTCCTGCATCCTCTCATCACCTCCTCAGTTCTCTGGCCGAGCTTGTCCACTTCCACGGGAACTCCACCTTGGCAGTCAGATCAGAAACTGTTCCGGCACTCATCCAAGCGGTGACTGAGTGCACAGATGGTGCTGAAGATATCGCGGGGACTTCTTCTGCAGTGTTGTCTCTCCTGGCTCGGTTTGATAAGGGACTGAATGCTCTGAGAACCGAGGGGATTGTGGATTGTATGGTGGGGGTGTTGAAAGGGAGGTGCACGTTGAGTAAGGAAGGAGCAGCAGAGATTCTCATTTGGCTGTTCGACGAGAGCAAGAATTGTGAGAAGGAAGCGCTGAGGATGCCGGAGTTTGCGACCTTGTTGGCTGATGCCTTCCGTGAGGGGATCTGCCAAAGCACGGCAGAAGGCTTCTGTGCTGATGAAGAAGATGATGGAACTGGCTGCTGACTTGGAAAATTCTTATGATTAGGCTGATGCCAGCCCGTTATTGTTTTGTCCCATAGGAATAGATCAGTTCTGTTAATCATGTGTGTATGGTATTCCTTTTCTGAAAAGTGTTTACTTGGTTTTTTGTTCTAGGTCTATTTACTAAAGATGAGATGTGTGATTTGCATCATGATTTCAATCCCTAGGGTTAATGGTGTTGAAAAGCATATGATGATTGATTAATAGGTTGGAGACAACAATTTGTTCCTTGGTAGATAAAGTGGTTTTTTTTTTTTATTATTATTTTTTTAAGGAAGCGCTCATCTTGCTTGATTAGGTTGATCAACACAACCTCAAATGTACGAGTACTTCTAAATTATCATTTTTATTGTCTAAACTAAAAGAATAAATAATCACGTACGACAATATTATTAAAATTTTTGCGAGTATGCAACAACAGAAACATGGGAAATCAAAACCCCTAGTATGTGCCCACAGATCAGTGAGCAAATAGGATTCGTTTTCTGTTTTTTTGCTGAGAATAAGAAAAAGGATAAATCATAGTACTTTAATAATTAGATTCAACGGGAAAGGACATTGACAGATACAAACAAAATTTACACATAAAAAGAACGAATATGAGACAGCTGGGAAAAGAAAGAAACAGCTACATTAGACTCCTCGGGCAGTTACTATTGAATCCCAGAGTAATTGAAATTTAAGGATTATTTTATTCTATTCTATTTTTTAAAAGAAAGAGCGGTCACAAAACTCACTAATTCAATACAATGACTTTTTTTTTTTAATATATCAATACAATGACATTTTCGGTACTAGCAATCTTGGAACTCTTTTTTCTTTTCTTTTCTTTTCTTTTTTTCAAGAGTTCATGATCACTAAAGCTTTTATACATAAATGAGATATAAAAATATTTTATGTATACATGTATAATATGTTACATATGTTTAGGTTAGTGTATATTATATATGTATTGTTTAGTCTCACCATACTTGGAATGTCATAACGATCCTTAGAAGATGTCTAATCGATATATATTATGAGCTCGTTTAGTATAGTTTTTGCTTTTGTTTTTAGTTAGTTAGTAGAAAAAAAAAAAAAACTATAGCTTTTAGTAAATGTTTAGAACCATATTTTTAAAAGAGTTTTAATGGGTCAATAAAGCTTCAATTTTTTTTTTAAGTTACAAAAATATTAAGACTCTGATATAAGTTTCAAAGCCTATTTTAAAATTGCTTTTTTAATAAGTTATATTTTATGGCTTTGAGAGAATGTATTTTTGGAAAGCAAAAACACTTCTAACAGTTCACCCAAACACTTTCAGAAGCAGCTTTTAGATTTAAGAAACCAAAAAGCAACTTTTAGAAAGCCTTCCCAAACAAGCTCCATTACATGCAAACGTCCAAAGCTAGGGCAACTCCAGATGCTTTATTCAAATGCTACCTTCTCATTGTTTTACATATGTATGACATGTTATATAATAGTGTGTGTATATAAAATATTCGGTCCAACTGCGTCTTTGCATGAACATGTACACACGAGTCGCTCACATCCATTTGTAAATTTTTTGCACGTTATAAGCAGCTGGTATGAATATTGTTGGACGGTGTTAACTCATATAATTAATTCATTAATCAATTAACTATAAAAAATAATGAAAGTTGGCACATAGAAATTAGACATTGAACCCTAGCGGTGAACCTGGACGAGAGTTTTGGAGAGCTGCAAAGCAAATTAAAGGAACATCATGTGGAATCAATAAATTATTTAAAATTCCCAAAAATGCCCGACACACAGTATAAAATCACAGAGAGCTTTTAGTCTAATCTCCATTTTTGAATATTTTTTTAAGGCTAGAAAGGAGGGCACAAAATTATACTTGTTAAATAATTAGTTCCCACCTTTGAAAATTATTCCAAAAGGCTTTCGATAATGGGAATGAAATTTTAATATATATTAGTCTATGTTTAGCCACTATGGATTCTCCATTTCCTTTAAAAAAAAGAAAGAAAGAAAGAAAGAAAGAAAAAATACTATGGATTCTTTTTAGTTTTCGTTCGGAGTTGGGCAATGCAAAGAGTTGACAACTTAAAAGCGACGCTTTCCAAAAAAAAGATGAAAAAAGAGGCACTTTTAGGCATATTTCACATCAGACAATTTCTAGCAGGGATCATCAATATTCGAATTATTAGTGTGAAACGTCTATTGCATTTACACACTCTATATATAGTGTCATAATTAGTAGTAGATAAGTTTTGTTGTTATATGTTAATTTTGAATTAATTATTCTTTTAAAATCCTCTACAAATAATTTTCCCCCCAAGAAATTAAAAAATCAAGAAGTTTTATTTATTTATTTTTGGAGGTGGAAAGAAAGCATATAGTTTATGGACCACCAAGTATGGTCTCCACATCTCTTGTTATGAAGATGAAGCCAAATTGGAAAAGCTATTCCTCTTTTTCTCATTTGAGACAAAGAAACTTCTTCTTTTCTCTTTATAAAGTTGGATATCACAAAAGAAACGCGCTCTCTATTCTCTAGGTCCATTTTCATTTTTTTTTTTTTGTTTTCTTTAACAATGTCTCTGCTCTCTAGTTTCCTTTCTTTTCTTTTTTTTTTTACAGCATTGCCAAGTGGCATTCTGGGTTTGAAACTTGTCATATGACAAAAGCACCTTCTTCATTATGGAAAGAATTAATTACAGAAACTCCTTCACGATTATGTATTTTTGAATATTCAAAACATAATATTCATTCTCATCTAAGCTTTATTAATGAAATTTTTTTAAAAAAAACCTCTTTTGTTAGGTTTTTTTAACCAATCTTGCCACATATTAGCACGAAATAAATAATATAAAAATATTTTAATAATTTTATTATATCTAAAGCTAATTTGAAAGGGAAAGTTTTGATTTAATTTATAATTTTCAATTGTCAAAGAAAATCTTACTAAATAAATAAAAAAAATTAAAAAATTAAATAATAATAATAATAATAATAATAGCTATTTGTGTGACAATTGTTATTTTGTTAACAACATTAACAGTCTTTATGAAAATAAAATTATTTTTACCTATTTTGTCTTTTTGGACTTTCTGACTTTCCTCTTTCTTGCCGTTGTCCTAGCTTTACCCTTTTGGTTCTTGCTGCTGAGTTTACTTTGAAACGAGGCTGTATGAACGAACAACAGAAAACAAAAAGGAGCACGAGAGAGAGAGAGAGAGAGAGAGAGAGTGAGTGAGAGAAAGTTGTAGAGCATAGAGAATAAATAACCTAAATATACTTTTTGGTTTGCTTCCACACCAGGTTGGGTTTGTACAGAAAAAGCCTAAAAACCCACTTCTCTTTCTCAGTGACTACCAAAATATATGCTAATATACTATTACATAAATTATATATTTTTAGTCCAATATTTTCCTTTTCTGAAATTTCATGATGTCTTTTTATTGCATCATTTAGCCGATAAACGTCTCAACTTACTTGTTTTCTTTAGCTAATCAGCTAGCTGTCAACAACCAATTATATATGTAGTTTTTTTTTTATGGTTAACAATCTTCCAATATGTAGTTTATAAGCAGAAGGAACCATCATTATTACAGGGGTGTCTGGTAGTGATTTTTATCATTTAATTTTTATCACAAACTTAATTATAAACAATATAAAAATTTTATATATTATTATAATAATAATAAAATATCATAATATAAAATTTTTATATATTACAATAAAAATAATTTCCACCGTTAATCTTCGTCACTTTTCAAACACCTTGTACGTGACAACAGCTATTTTTATTCTTCTGCGAGTAAAAATAAAAATAAAAATAAAAATAAAAATAAAGACTTT
This sequence comes from Artocarpus heterophyllus, assembly GCA_025403435.1. Taxonomy (NCBI): domain Eukaryota; kingdom Viridiplantae; phylum Streptophyta; class Magnoliopsida; order Rosales; family Moraceae; genus Artocarpus; species Artocarpus heterophyllus. The sequence goes on from CM046334.1 coordinate 14,422,351, forward strand.
TCTTTTATTTATTTATTTGTTTGTTTGTTTGTTTTAAATATAGTTTATTGCTGTATTCTTGGGTTGCTGTAGTTGAAGTGCTTTTTTACTTTGCCACTGTCCACAAGCATAGATTCTCTCTCTTTTCTCAACCTGTGTGCATTTGGAATTAGCTAGAGTTGTGGTTATAGCTCATTTTTCTAAGTTGTTTGTCATGGGATTCTTTGCTCATAAAAAAGACTCTGCTTTTGCTGCCGTCCCTTCTCCTTTTCATGGGTGTCTTTCATTTTCTCATTATTTTTTAGGATATTTCTTAACTGGGGTAATCCTAATTCAGGATGTGACTGATGTAGATTGAAGCTTCATGGGCTTTTTTTATTATTTTTTTTTTCATTTTCAGTTTCACGCTTCGCTATTACTATATATAGACATGGAAACATTCATTTCTCTTCATTGCATTTGCAGGAGAAACTCACCACATTCGTTTGCAACAAAAAGGGTTCTTTCTTCTATCTATTGGGTGGAAAAAAGTATGAGCTACAATAATTATAGTACCGGTTCTGGTTAGTTGTCTCCTACCTTTTACTACCCTTTTGTTTAAACTTGACTAGTCTGTTTGTTCTGGGCAGTTTTTTCATCATTTGACCTTTTGTCTTGTTTGTAATGGACCCTTTTTTTCGAATGCTAAAACAGGTAGTAGAAGTGTTATAAGGACATTTGAGTTTGGAAGAACACATGTGGTCAGGCCTAAAGGGAAACACCAGGCAACTGTAGTTTGGCTTCACGGCCTTGGTGACAAGGGCTCAAGGTATTAACGCTCTTCTTTTGTTTAATTTCTCATTGTTGACAAATATTGCCAAGTGATGAGTTTCTTTGCTGGTAAAACTTAGCACTTGTAAGCCTGTTATTAGTGAAAATGAGCTTTTTAAGCATATTGAGATCCTATCTTGTTGTGTCAAGTTTATAAACGCAACATTAGTTATTATTTGTTACTCATCCATGGTTCAACAGTTTTGAGATAAAGAATGTTGGGTTTATAAATATTTATCTACATGAATATGATATTTTATAGATGCCATCTAGCAGGAATTCATTATTTTTCTTTCACATGGGCATCTTCCTTTTATGAGGATGGTGGACTTTTTTGTTGCATAACAAAAAAAGGGGAGAGAATGTCAATGTCTTGTCTTCTGGTGGAGAAATTTTGTTCTTTAGTTTAATTCTAGAACTCTATTTCCCTTTTAGAAGATTCTCAAACTAATTGATTTGATGGGAATGAGGATTACTGCCGTGAACTAAAAAAATGATTAGCGGTCTCTTTCTTCCATCTTCTCATTTGATTCCAAGTTATGGTGTGGAAGCCTCGAATCCAGGATAGGCATATTGCATAGAGCCTAGAATAGGGACCACTACTTTACAAGTTTGGTTGTCCTTTAAACGTAGTACTTGAAACTAAATATTCTATATATTATGTTATACATGTACTATTGCTGAAGTTATTAATTCCCTTCTTTTCTTTTAATAATGTGATTAATAGTTCCCAAGTCTATATTCAACTATGAGAGTGGTCCCCAAATCAGTTTTTTCTAAAATATACAGTATAACAACTAATTATTCATAAATAGTATTGCATGATTTTCTGCTTGTAGTTTACTGGAAGCCATTTTAGCAATTGGATTCTGGTATTTTGTTATTCCTGTATGTGTTTGAGCTCTTTTGAAAAGGCTTAGGATAACTGTTTGTAACTGAGCTGAATATTTCCATCTTGTGGTTTCTTTGCAGCTGGTCCCAGCTTTTGGAAACCCTTCCTCTGTCAAATGTAAGGATAGTTTTTAAGTTTCATGGTAGCCGTTATCTGCTCATGCAACATTTGTTTGCCGCAGTCCTAGTTCGATAACTGGTACATGGTTCAAATGATTAATAGTTCATTTCTATTAAAATTCGTAATGCAGATTAAGTGGATTTGTCCTACTGCTCCTACTCGCCCCGTAGCATTATATGGTGGATTCTCTTGCACTGCTTGTAAGATTCGTTCCTGCGGTTTTGTTATATAGGCACTATGTGCTCGAAAAGACAAGTTATTCAGTCTTAAATCCCGAAAGTTAAACGTCTGATTCAAATTTATTGTTCTATTATACCCCTGTAGAACATGCTGAAATATTTGAGTGATTCACAACAGGGTTTGACGTGGGCGATATCTCAGAAGACGCTTCTGATGATTTGGAGGGATTAGATGCTTCAGCAGCTCATGTTGCGTATCTTTTATCAACAGAGCCCGCTGGCAGTATGTGTTCTTCTCCCTCGGGAGCTCTTGAAACTCTTATCTTGGCTTTCTATTATGGATATGTAGACCAAAATTGAGATAGAAAAACACATATGGATATAATTTTAAGTTATAGGAAAAAGGAAAGAGTTTTGGGGTTTTGGAGAACTTATCTGATGCTTTTGAACGTTTCCCTTCAAGAGAAAATGAAAGTAAAAATGAACGATATAACTTCTTTGAACATACTTTCCACAGCTTTTATGTATGTAAGATTGTCCTCCTATTCTTTTTCAAAACATGCCTTTAGTCCCATGTGGTTCTGTCAGTATCTCCTTTTGCTTTTCTTTTAAGCTGTAATTTTGAGCAACTCCGCTCCTATCCTAGTCTACATATGCTCACTTTATCGTCATCCTGATAGATAACATTTCTGACCTCTACATCTAGTTTCCCAGGATTAGGAGAAATATGTAGTCAAAGTCGCCACAACATTGACTTATAGTTGGACTAGGAATACGATGCCAGCCTAGGGATATCAAAAAGCTTTTGAGCCTAGCTAATTATACTGTAGTCGCATTCCAACTGCATGGCGTCTGGGATTTTCTCCGTAAGTGATGAGGGTCTATCTTTTTTAAAAGCAAGATGGCTGCACTGTACTGATATAACTTGTGTCTACGCTCCGTATATGTTAAGTAGATAACTTCTTAGTTACAAGATAGTGTACTTTTAAGAGTAACTTATATAGGTTTTTTATTATGAACAGTCAAACTTGGCATTGGGGGTTTCAGCATGGGTGCTGCAACAGCCCTCTACTCCGCAACCTGCCGGGTTCTGGGAAAATATGGCAATGGAAACTTGTATCCAGTTGACCTGAGTGCAATTGTTGGTCTAAGTGGCTGGCTTCCGTGCTCAAGGTTCGACTTCTGTCCTATATGCACAAATGAATAATCTACACAAAAAGCAACTGCCATACACTTTCTGTTGTCATACAATACATTTTACCTCTCTTCCAATTGTGTTTTAGAACCTTAAGGAATCAGATGGAAAATTCGCGGGAGGCTGCAAGGCACGCAGCATCTGTTCCAATTTTGATGTGCCATGGCTTCGGTAAAATCATGTTTTCTTAAGTACCATGCCATGAGTTTGGTTTTATTTTACAATGGCATTTTTAGGTCATGCTTAAATAACAAGAACTGCTTATCAGTTGCGGATATGAACATGTAGAGAACATTCGTTAACACATACAAGAATCTATCCAGTTCATGACTGATTTATCTCTTGCTGCTTCGACCCCAAAAACATAAGTTTCTGGCCTCACACTTCTATGCATTCAGAATAATTTAGCATTGATATGGTAATTTTTGGTAGTGTTTATTTGCGGTTTTGATGCTCAAGGAATTGTTTCCCTTCTTTTTCTTCTTTGATGTTGCTCTGAGTGAAGTGCCTGCTTCGAGGCTAAAGTCAAAATGCCCAATTTTTAAAGCTTTGGACCTGGTTTTTTTCCTAAAGGTCCCCAAGATACATTAAGTACTAGACAGCTCTCGTTTAATCACTGCATCTAGAGTGCGCGTTATCACTGCATGTGCTTCAAAGAATTGTCAAAGGAGCCCTGTTCTAGGATGAACTCATACCTATCTATCAAAAAAAGATGAACTCGTGCTCGAATTCATGTCATTTCGCGCTCAACTAATTTGCATAAATTCTTTCAGTTGATGATGTGGTCGCCTATCAACATGGACAGAAATCTGCACAGGCCTTATGCTCGGCAGGATTTCAGAATCTAACATTTAGAACCTACAATGCGTAAGTCCTCAATGCCTTCGCCTTCAGAATACTCTGTTTATTTGGTTATTTATTCCTCATTTGCGAAGTCATGCTCAAAGTGTGGTTCCAATTCGCAGGATGGGACACTACACAATCCCTGAAGAGATGGACGAAGTCTGTAATTGGCTAACTGCAACTTTGGGGCTCGACGGGTCCCGATCTTACTAGAAGAAAAATGTGGTCTAATGTTTAGCTTAACTATTATGTGAGGCTATATGATAGGTAGGGATGTGGGTATTGCAGCATACGAAAATATAGCGGTATGGCTTAGCTTGTATAAAGCTGTCTCACCTCTTCTACCGGCTTCCCATCGCTTTTCATCTACCAAATTTGTTGTTCGGTAATGAGTTTTGCCCTTGTAATATGTCTAATTCAGATTTCTAGTGTCTGATAACTGGGGTTTAGTTGGGGTATACAAGGAATTTTGGTCATCTTTTTGTTATATAGGAAGGCCTCAAAGTGTTATTTATGTTGCAACTAGAAAGCGTAATAAAGGAGACACTCCCACTTCATAACTTTCTTCCAAGTTCCAACCGCTGGTCATTTTGCCTCTACGGCCAGAGACTAATAAATGTTTAAAGATACCATTTGGATCAATAACTCTTTTTTTTCCTTGTCCTAGCTTAAGGAGTTCTCAAATTTTTCGATACAAACTTCCTTAAAAAAGGGACTCGTCAAGAGAGCATGCAATAATAATAATAATAATAATAATAAAACTCGCATACCGGAGTGTAGCAACAGAATTGATCTATCATTTAGCTAATTCAGTAATCAGTATGGTTCATATTTGCATTTAAATATATCAAAATTTCTTATTTCTGCCAAGAAAAGTTGAGGGAAATTTGAGTCCTCGCCACTAGGGATAGGGGAACGGGGATCTCATATTCAGTTTTAACAACAACAAAGAGAAACTGACACTAAACTCATTAGCTAAAAAACAGAATGTGACTTGAGAAGATGCAGGTGCATTGTAGCTTTTTTGATTTTCCAAGATGATTTTCACACGTGTGACCCCTCGAGACCTATTTAACAGAAATAATATATAATAGTGTCAAACAACAAATTAATGGAATTTATCTTCATGCATGCGTGTGGTTAGGTCGGTTGGTGGCATACACGTACACATGTACCCGACAATGGATGCTGAAAGTTCTTCAGTGAACGGATACTGAAAGTGGAAAACTATCAAAAGTCAGCATTATGAATGATACAATGATGAACAGAGGTTTAAAAAAGTTGACGAGAACTCACCTCAGGCTCAAGGATTGACAATCACATTTTGGTTTCTGCCACTATCATCTTGAAGCTTATCTGTGTTCTCAGAATTACTTCCTTTGGAATCAATGCAAGGAGTAAGAGGAGGAAAGGAAGGGACAGACTTCAATATAAACTTGCGCCCACTTTTCAGTTTCCCTGAAGAGCCTGAACCGAGCTTGAAAGTGTGACTGTGAGGTGGAGAGACCCGCTTCTTATTTGGAGAACTTACTTTCACAGGCGTTTCATCTTCCAAAATGTCAACAAGTTGCACACTGCCAGAATCAAGCCTCTGGTGAGACTTTGCTGCCCCACACAACCTAGTCATTGGCGTAAGTGGCGAACCGTGCCTATGCATGGAATTTGAGGAGAGATGGTCACTTCCAGGGCAGAGTTTATTTTGTGAAAGATTTCTACAGTCCCGTTTACTAAATGAAGTGGAAGAAGTTATTGGCATTGAAGCATCTGGATGGTGAGTAAGATGAGGCACATTGGGGACTGATTCACGCCGTGATGAAGTTGAGTCTACTATTCCCCCGTTAGAATCCACTTGCCAATTATAATAACCCTCATCCAGTAATTCGTCATTTGCTTCCAAAAGAACGTCACTCCTCTCCAAATCTCTTGGAGGAGATTTTGTTTTTTCATTAGATGATAAAATGGAGAAGTTGGAATCAGGTGATGGAAGGTATCTTCTAGAAGGAAACCGGGATTTTGGTGCATCTTTTCCATGACTAAGAAGAGTATAAAGAATAGCCAATTAATAACTACACATTTACAACAACGTAAGCAAAATTCATATGGATTATTGATACTAATAGCCTCTAAACTTTAGATTCTCCTTCATTTTTTCTCCTGAATTTTAAAAATCACCACTTTACTTCTGAACTTTCAAAACTCTTCACTTTGTCCCCTAAAATTTTAAAAATCACTATTTTGCCCTTTAATTTTCAAAGCTTCTCACTTTGTCTCTTAAATTTCTGATTTTTCGTTCAAATAGACAAAATTAAGCATATGTGATTAGCACATGGGTCACCTATGAGGACAAAAATAGATTTTATCACTCTTAAATTTTGTTTCACGTTTTACACTCTGACTTGATGCTTTTTTTATCTGATCTCTTATTTAGATAAGGTTTGCCTGCACATCTCTTTTCATTTTTAATATGTAACTCATTAAATAAATTGATATTGATCGCCGATATCTAAATTTCATTACTAAATAAGATGAGTTACATGTTAAAGATGAGGAGATATTAACAAACAATATCGAAAAAAATGTGCATACAAACCCTTCTTAAATAAGAGCATATAAAAAAAAGATTAAATGAGAATGTAAACGTAAAACAAAACTTAACAGTAATAAAATCTTTTTTTTGCCTTTATAAGTGACCCATATGCCAATCACATAGGCTTAATTCTGTCTATTTGAATGGAAAGTTAAAAATTTAAGAGCTAAAATAAGGAGCTTTAAAACAAAAGAAAAATGGTGAATTTTTAAAATTCAAGAGATAAAATGAAAAGATTTAAAAGTTTAAAAAATAAAATGATAATTTTTAAAATTCAAAGGACAAAGTGAAAGGGTCCTTTAAGTTCAGGTCCAATTCATATTTAGGTTGTGAGTCTAATAAAAATAATCTTACTCTGAGTACTGGAATGATGGAGTCAATGGCGTGAGGTTCTGCGGGTTAATTGATTCAATACATAGAAGATCTCTTTTGGTTCCTACCATCTCCGACTCCTTATCAAATGCACTTTCCAAATTTTCTTTGCAGAGTCTGTTGCTTCCCATTTCTCTTGTCATCCCATGTTCCAAAGCAGTGTATTCTGTAATGACAGCAACGGGCGTCTCTTTAAAAGTGATTTGTTGACTAGATTTTTTAGACATCCAGTCATTTTCTTTAATGAGTTTCGGCGATTTAGTCAACTGTTTATCAGATTTAACGTAAACAAAAGCCGTTTAAAGACTAAAGCTACATGCATAATAGGAAAAACATTTACTCATTTGTACTAATGCCGGGCCGGGCGGGAGGTGAAGGCCACAAGAGTGAAGCCAAAATAAAAAAAAATAAAAAAAAAATTGACGTTTAATGGTGAGAAACATATGGCTTAGATTACTACCTTCCTTTCTGCCATAAACATTCTTACATCCCTCACACCGACATCCACTGGAGCATCCGACGTTTGCCTTCTCAACAGCAACATACAGGTATAAGCAATTAGGATGATCTCAAAAAAAGAAAATAGAAAATAGAAAGAGAACAGGCAGTAATGTAGCAACTAAATTCTGACCTGATAGCATTCACAATATTTTTTTAGGCACATTGATTTTTTGCAATTACAACCCCTCTTATGTCTTGCCGAGGATGGTGTTGACCGATTTCCATCTTCCTGTTGAACCAAATACCATCATCCTGGTTGCTGATAAAAAGAATACTAATAGCACCATGCTCAAAAGGATCAGTAGTGAGTGAGTACCCCATGATTTGTTGGAAGCTCAAGGTTGCGTTGTACAATCTTGGGAGCAAATGCAAGTGGATTACGGGACTCAATCTGTTCTCTTGTCTCGAGAACTGTCTTTTCATATTCAGGTCTGTTAAAGCATCCTTGACAAGAACAAGGATCCGTGCAGTAGATTCCAGCAGCAAAACAATCGCAATAACTGCCAAATAAAATAAAATAAATAACATACGAGGCAAGAAGACAAGTATTAATGTAATTTAGAACAAGCTAAGATCTACGTACAGTTTCAAGCATTTGGTTTTCTTACAATTGCAACGCTTGCATCCATCACTACCTCCAGTACTCGTTGTTGTCTTCCTGAGAACATGAACAAACCAGCAGTCCAGAGAAAAGGATACCAAATTACGAATAGCAAGCACTATGGAATAAGAATATGGCAATTAACCTTTTCTTTCTAGGGCTTGGCTGGTCGTGTTCCTCAAAATCGTCAGCATTATGAGAATTGAATTTCCCATTCTCCTCAGGAGCTGCATAGTGATCTTCTGCAGTACGGTGAGACTCGTTAGTGACAGAACTTGGAACAATTAAAGCTTTATTTACGGAAACTCTGTCTTCATTACTAGCTGAATCTTTCTCAACTTCACTTGATGTCATTGAGCAACTTTTTTTGTTGCCCACCAAATTATTGCTCGCCATGCCTGACTTCATTCCTAGTATGCCTTTGTAATAACCCGTGGACTTTTTGCCTGCAGTTCTGGTGCAACCCACCGATGCAGCATTAACAATGCTGTTCAGATGCAAGCCAATGCCTAGTCGCTTAGAAACCACTGGACATTTTTCAGAAGATGGAGGACGCAATGAGGGAGCAGTGGATGGGGGCAAGTTAACCATGTGTCTCTCACTAGTTTCGTTTAATTCCACATGACATGATTTGTAATCCTCCAATCCCATACCAGTGGTGGATAGTTTTAAACTCTTTACAGTATTTGCAAGATTTAGAGGACCGTCACTGCATACAGTAGCACGCTGAGGAGCCCCTTCAAACTGCAGACAACGTCTAAGCACGCCATGTTGGTTTTCACTGACCTATTGTCAACAAGAAACATTCTTGAAATTTAATAAATGCTCCAGCCCACACTTGCACTTCCATGCCTCAATGAATCTTGAAATATCTTTGTAGGGATGCAATAATGTGGGATGAATAACAAAAAATCCACCCTAATTACTACCCACAGAATATGTATGTTCTATCACAATCTATATCTCTCCTTTCTATACGTTCAAAAGCACTTCTTAGATAAATTGGGTTGTGTTAAATAAATTAATAAATTTACAAAACCCTCCTGGGCTCCCTGTGCACTCATATTCCAATATTTAACGACACTATTAAAACTTAATACCTGAAAGCTTAACCAGCACATACGTTATTAATTCTCTCATGCTAGGACCAAAGACTATAGCAACCTAAAACATAGATGATAGGCCAAACACCAAGTGAATTCTTTTTTCTTTTCCTTTTTTAATAAAAAAAATATCGACCATCTTGTTACACCACATCACCACTTTATGAATATTCATTGAGCCTCTAGTGTACTTTCTCTGCCATGGGGAAAACAATTTCCAATATTTTAGATTTCTGCAGATTTTATAATAAGTTCCTACAATAAAAATTAGAAGCACATAAAGAATGAAGACAAGAACAAGACTTGGTGAATAGAAACTCAATTCTAATTATTTTTACCTGGTCACCATGATGCATAATGTTCTCAGCCAATCCATCTGAAAACTCACCAGCATCATCAATACGATCTTCGAATGTCTGAATATGGAATGGTTCAGGTGAATTTTGGGAAGCACTCTCAGAATAATTCTGATGCCGGCATTCTATACCCTGCAACTTAAGGACTTTTTTACTAAGTAATAAAAAAAATTTAGGGTGTAGACATGCATTTTTGCACACTAAATCAAGTGGTACTATTCCAAAATTTTTCCATTTGAATAAAAAAATGAGTATGGTTACCAGAGCTTGTGAATTTTGACAATCTTCTTCAGGGACTATGGGCAAATTGATCTCAGTATTTAGACACTCATAAGATGACCATTTGCCATCCCTTTGCTCCTCTATGATTCCGACTGATTTCACATCAAAGTTTTGCTCTTCTTGAATGTCCTTGTCAGCTTGCTCCATCCCCACATTCCTCCCAGGACCATTTATGTCATCAAGCTCTAGTATAGTATCATTCAGACCACTTTGGGAGGTTTCAGCTGCATTATTTGATTTTTTTGAACTTGGTGTAGCTGAATAAATAGAATTCACACAATCCGCCCCACCAGGGTCAGCCAAGAATTCATCAACACATTCTGATGAGCTGGAAGGATGAGTTTCAAAAAAGTCATCCACATTACATTCCCTCTGGGTCTCAGCAATTGATCCACTTTGAGATACAGGAATGAATTTCTCAGAATCAACTGAGCCATCGACACCCTCCTTTGCTTTATTGATATTTTGAGATGCTTCCACAATAGATAATTGCAGGGTTTGGGACCTAAAAAAGTTGTAAATTCTAAGGATAAAGACTGGGAAGGCACAAAAGATTACAAAAACTAATTCGACAAAGTGCTTAATTTCAAGGACATTCAAACCTTTTCAAGATATTTGTCTCACTGGGTTGTTTTGTACGAGGTGTTTTGAACACAATAGGAGGAGAACTAAGTCTAGGTAACTCCTGTACTGCATGCGCACTACTCTTCACAGGCTTTATTGGTGATAGGTTGCTTATGAAATTGAAAAAGGGGGAGTCCTGAAATCAAATTAACTAATGTGAATAAGAGGTTTATTTCTTCATACTGTGAATGAAACCCATTTCATATAACAAGTAACAAGCTCCACAATGTAAAAGCCATTGTCCTGAATCCTGATTAATAACAACAATGGTTCCAAAAGGGTGATTTCCCTTGTTCATATATAAGTAGAAATGATGGATGGCATACAAAATTATCTCACTAGTTGTAATCCCCCTTGTTGAATCAAAATTCTGGTGTATCAATTCTGTTCAGTGAACCCTTAAGTTGGAGCCATTGCTGCGACCAATTGGAAAGCAAAGTAGCAAAGGTTCTCATGATAATATGATTAGGTGGGGGGGGTGGTGGGGGAAGGCTCAGAAGTCAGAGCAAGTCCAAATTTTTCAATTTCTAAGAACCAAACAAAAAATAAAATAAAATCAAACACCTGAAGCTCTTTACAAAATTTCTGCTTCCATGAATTTGGCTATCAATTACATGATAAAAGCGCATTGCATGAAACATCCTAGGAGATCACATGACTTGCTAAACCAACACCAAATCCCACAGCACGAAGCACAAAATTACAAATTAAAATCTTTCAACTTAAGAACACTTATTTCCAACATAACACAAATAAATAAAATTAAGATAAGTTGAATTACTTGAACAGGTGGAGAATCTAAGCAAGTGGAGGAGGTGATTTTAGCAGTTTCAGGTGAATCCATTGCATGAAACCCTAATTCGAGCTTTAGAACAAGTCTCTTTCTGCATCTTCCTCTCTCCGGCGAAACTAATTGACAAGGAAAAATGCCAAGTCTTTTTTTTTTTTTTTTTTTTTTTTCCTTTTATTAATATTTTGTCTCCCAGAAAAGAGAGAGCAAAAAAGTCGACGTTAAAAAAAAGGCGGCATTTAAAAACCAAGCGGGAATGCCACTGCTGCTGTAGCTGCCCTTGCTGTATCTGGGCCGGGCCTTAACGTAAGATTGGACTTGGGTCGCCGACTCGATTCTACTCAGCTCAATGCTTTTTTTTTTTTTTTTAAGGTTTCTTACGACATATAAATAGAACGTGTTTAGGATATCAGTTTGTAGCATACGAAAGCTTTATATTGTAATCTATTTTTATTTTATACTAAAGTATTTAAGAGCTTTATATTATAACAGTTAAAACTATATAATTAAAATGATATTTTTAAATAAAACACTAGTTACATACAGAGAGTATTTGAAAACCAAGTTTCAACATTAAAGTTTCAATTGCTAAAATTATGTTACATTATAAAGTTTTTATATGCTACAGTGTTTAAATTTTAACTTGGTGCTCAAATACTCTCACAAAGAGCCGGTTAATCAATTGTACTACTATGTTTTTCTCCTCAAATTTGAGTTGCTATAGTGTTTTAAATTTAAACCTATATTCAGAACTTGAAATAATTTTCTATAGGAAAAAAAAGAGCCTTTTTTCTAATTCATTCTTACACTATTGTAAATAATTTTGTATATTTTGTTCTATCTCAAAATAGGATTGATGTTTTAGCTACTTTACATATTATTTTTAAAGAATTGCTATTACTTATTTGGCCTTTTGTTTCCCATTTTTTTAAATCATTTACCCTCTAATGTTTGAAAATGCGTTCTGAACCATAAAATTTATAGTTCAATCCCTTTTTTTGTTACAATGTTCGCATTCCCAAACACAATTCTGTTTGCATTCCTAAACGGCCATTGAACTTGGGATTCAATACGTCCTTTAGTTTTCTTCTGGTTGTGTCTGCCTTCGCGTTCCTATTGTTCGTTGTCGTTTTTTTATCATTTCACACTTTTGTTGTGGTCGTTTGTTTCCAGCTTGACTTGCGTTTATTTGTTTCCCAAAGCCATCGTCGTTCTAGAGTTTATTGGTGTTTTCCAATCATTAGAGGGTTATATTGCCTTTTCATGGTGTGATTATCTTTGCCTAATATTATTGTCGTTAACGTGTTGTCGTTTACAGTACATTGTTGCCGGTTATAAAATTTGACCGCCGTTTAACTTTTTTGTTCATGTTTATAACCGTTTGCGATTATGTGTTTCTCAATGTTGTTCTCAATTAAAAGTTCACTTCTTATCGTTTTCTAGCTCCCACAGGATTGTCTACCTGTTGTCGTTTATATTGTAAGCAGTCGTTTTATGGTTGAAATTATGTCTCGGTACTTTTGTCGTTTGACATTATTGTTATTTTATAGTTGTTTGTCGTTTCGTGTAGATCTAGTGACATACGATTTATGGGTTGGTTGATTGTCGTTCGTTTTCTCTATCGTCCCTGTTTTAGTTTTCGTCGTTTCAAACGTCGGTTGCCGATTGTTTTCGGTTGTGTCAGTCGGTTGTCAATTTTACCTTCATTTAACTTTTTATGGTGCATTTGATGTTGTTGGTCAGCGTAATATCGTTTGTTTAAATGGGTATTTAAAAACATGTGATTAGAATTGTAGCTGTTTAAAATGTTATAATATATAAAAATTTTATACTGTAGTAACTTTTTTATTGTAATATGTTAGAGTTTTATATTATTTAGTAATCATAACTATAGTTTTAACTATAATTGTTAAACATCTTATAAAAGTATTGTCATTTCTATGTTGAACGCGGGTGGATTAGTTTGTTATTTAATTCCTCTCACTGGCGATTTCTCAATATTTTTCTTTTTAAGGGAAGAACAAATTTTAAAATCTTGATTTTTTGTTCATGTTTTTTTTTTTTAAGCAAAATACAAGTTATGTCATGGATTTAAAAAATACGTTTATCAATGCCACATTTTTCAAAATTGTGTCATACTACTGTTTATATTATATGTTTAAATTATATCATACTTGAACATGTGTAATGTTTTTAAAAAGTTTTAAAAGACGGTATTTATTTATGAAAGACAACTATCACAACATGGAATAAAAGAGTTCAATTAAACATCAAGTTGCATTCTTTTCTGAGCTTCAGCACATAAATCTCGTCGAAGGTTATAGGATGTTGCATTCAAGGGGATGAGAATATGTTAATGTATGAATGAGTACATGCCCAACAAAAGTTCAGAGTTTTTCATTTTTGGTTTGTGATCAGGCATCTCTTCAGCCTTCGCCTGAAGAATGTCCTGCTGTTTCAGCTAAAAGATTATCCTTGAGTGACCGGGAACATTGTCCAACACAAGATATAAATCTGTTACTCACTGAAATTTACCCCAGATAGTTATTGATTTTTGTGCTGTGTAACGATATTGTAAACTAAGTATATGCGAACATATATATTATCAAAAATTAAAAAAACTACATGTATAGACAAGGCACTTAAGACTTTAATTTGGTAGTAACCAAACAGGTGATATATTTTTTTTAATAAAGTGCAAGGAGGAATAACTAGTATTAAAAGTTACCATCACATCTCAATTAAGTTTGTAATCAAATATAGCATGTAATCTGAATAAAATGAATAATATGAACAGGTTACAATTGAAAAGAAAAAAAAATTAGAAAATAAGGAAAACAGATACAACAAAACCTTCAATTGAAGCAACGTAACGTGAAAATTAGATAGAAAAATGGTCGAGGCACGTGTAGGTCACGCTTTCCTTAAAACAGATTCGTCCCCTCCGGTTGTGCACGAGGATTTGATGGACGTCTGTCTCCCAGGATACAACGACTAACAACGGAATCTTCAGCACTATCGGATACCGTTTCCGACGAACTTGAAACTGTTTTTTCCTTCTATCACCAAAAATGACTACAACAAAAATAGATGGAATTTGAAAAACAAAGGAAAGACTCTATGACTTGGTGAGTGCAAATTTTATGCAATTGTGTGTATCTCAAACATGTGGAGGAGAGTTCATTATATAGGCTTAGAAAATAGATGTTACAATCCACATTATAATGAGCATTATTCAGAATTTATGTGCATAATGACATTGGTTGCAACCTTCCATTTTCCATGATAATGGTGCTCATTATCTCCCATTAAACCATTGGTTGTAACCCTCCATTTTCCATGATAATGGTGCTCATTATCTCCCATTAAACCATTGGTTGTAATCCTCTATTTTCCATGATTATGAAGCTCATAATCACCTATTAATCCATACCTTTGGGTGTTACAACATGGGGTTTATGACCTCCATTAATCTCCACCAATGAGCATCAATTTCTCATTCATCCAATTGTCATTTTTCTAACAATCCCCCACATGAATGAAATTGGCAAACTACAGAGGAAAAACAATGACACTACACGATGATAGAGTTCTACGGTTAATATCTACATAGGATAGGTAGGCGTTAACCCTTAAACCTTCCCTTGTGAAAGTATGTTTACTTTACTGGCTGACTAGTAGACGCGATGTCCTTAAACTGTTCTGCCATTTGTGTAAACGATAACATACCTCACACAGATATTTTCCTAACACAGTTTCAGTTCTCATAGTTGTGTTCATTTTGGCCATGAACATCTCCCTGGTTCTGCAAGAGCTTCTAAAGAATTGAGCCCTAGCAATTCTCCTTTGAAGCGGCCCCACTTCTCTCTCACATAGGTGATTTCTTACTTATGAGTAACCCGTATTACTCCGCTCGAATTCTCAACGTATTCGACGCGTAAGAATCATTAAAAGCAAACTGCTTAACCTTTCCCTACGGGTATCACTGTTTTATTATAGGAATGGGTTGGGGTAACCCCCACAGTGATCTTACTCAGTCTATTCAGCTTAGTTATCCCATTGAACCTAGATCTTGGGATCTCCAGTCAACAAGGTTGGGTTTCCACTGTTTCGACCTATTCTTTATGGGCTTAAGTCCCATTCCTCTTGATGTTTTCTCAACTTGATCTCTATTCAGTCCTTTGGTTAACGGATCCGCAATATTTTCTTTAGACCTTACATAGTTTATTGTCATGACTCCAGTTGAGATTAGTTGTCTAACGGTATTATGTCGACGACGTATATGCCTCGACTTACCATTGTACATCACATTCTGTGCCCTGCCAATAGCAGACTGATTATCACAATGTATGCATATTGCAGGCATAGGTTTAGGCCATTCAGGGATATCATCCAAGAAATTCCTTAGCCATTCAGCTTCTTCACCGCTTTTATCCAAAGCAACAAATTCAGATTCCATAGTAGATCTGGTTATTACCGTCTGCTTTGAAGACTTCCATGAAACTGCTGTGCCTCCCAAAGTGAATACGTATCCACTTGTAGCTTTAGAATCCTGTATATCAGATATCCAACTTGCGTCAGAATACCCTTCAAGAACTGCAGGATCTCTTGTATAATGTAGCCCATAACTACGTGTATACCGTAAGTATCTGAGTACTCTAACAATCGCTTTCCAGTGATCATCTCCTGGATTACTCGTGAATCTACTCAGACTACTTACAGCATAGGCAATATCTGGTCTTGTACAATTCATTAAGTACATTAAACTGCCTATCACTCTAGCATATTCCACCTGGGATATACTTTCTCCTCTATTTTTGGACAGATGTTGACTAGTATCAATTGGTGTTCTGGTCACACCAGTGTCATTTTTACTAAATTTGTCAAGTATCTTGTCCACATAGTGTGACTGGCTCAAGATGAGTCCATCAGGCGACCTTTTGATTTTGATTCCTAAAATCACATCGGCAAGTCCCATGTCTTTCATGTCAAACCTAGAGTTCAACATATCTTTAGTTGATTTGATCATCCGATCATTGCTACCCACGATTAGCATGTCATCTATATACAGACAAAGAATAACATATCCATCGTCTGTTCCTTTGACATAAACACACTTGTCACACTCATTAATTTTGAACCCATTTGACATCATAACATTGTCAAATTTCTCATGCCATTGCTTTGGTGCTTGTTTAAGCCCATACAAAGACTTCACCAATTTGCAGACTTTCTTTTCTTGTCTTGGAGCAATACAACCTTCTGGTTGTTCCATATAAATTTCCTCTTCAAGGTCTCCATTAAGAAAAGCAGTCTTTACATCCATCTGATGTACTTCAAGATTTCGCAAAGCGGCAATCGCTATGATCATTCTTATGGAGGTTATTCTCGTTACAGGAGAATAAGTATCAAAGTAATCAAGGCCTTCTTTTTGTCTATAACCTTTTATAACAAGTCTAGCCTTATACTTGTCAATTGTTCCATCAGCTTTCATTTTACGTTTGAAAATCCATTTAGAACCTAGTGGTTTACTTCCTGGAGGAAGGTCCACTAATTCCCAAGAATGATTCTGCATGATGGAATCAATTTCACTCTTTATGGCTTCTTTCCATAGAGGACCCTCCGATGAGCTTACAGCTTCTTTAAAAGTTTGAGGTTCAGCCTCTAGCATGTAGGTCAGAAAATCAGGTCCAAATGATTTTTCTGTCTTTGCCCTTTTGTTTCGTCTAGGCTCTTCCTCTTCATATTCGGTTTCAACTTCTTGATGATCTTGACTATTCTCTTCAATAGTCTTAAACGTTCGTTTAGATAAACTTGGACCATCCTCTTTGGATTTGCAAGGAAATACATGTTCAAAAAATGATGCATTCCTAGATTCCATTATCGTGTTCTTGTGAATCTCAGGGTTTTTAGATTCATACACAAGAAACCGATAAGCACTACTGTTGTGGGCATAACCAATGAAGATGCAATCAACTGTTTTTGGACCTATTCTCATCTTCTTTGGTGTAGGTATCATTACCTTTGCAAGACACCACCACACTCTCAAGTATTTGTAAGAAGGCTTTCTAGCTTTCCACAATTCATAAGGGGTCTTGTCTTCTTTCTTTCGGGGTACCTTATTTAAAAGGTAATTAGCCGATAAAATGGCTTCCCCCCACATGTTTTGTGGCAATCCAGAACTTATCAGCATCGCATTCATCATATCCTTTAAGGTACGATTTTTGCGTTCAGCCACACCATTTGACTGAGGTGAATAGGGTGGCGTAACTTCTTGGATAATACCATGTTGTGCACAAAATTCACTAAATGGTTCTACATATTCACCACTACGGTCACTTCTTACCATCTTAATTTTCTTATTAAGTTGGTTTTCAACTTCTTGCTTATAGAGAGCAAACTTCTCTATAACTTCATCTTTACTTTTAAGTAAATATACATAGCAATATTTTGTGCTATCATCTATGAATGTAACAAAATATTTATTCCCACCTCTAGTTTGAATAAATTTTAAATCACAAACATCGCTATGTATCAAATCAAGTGGCTCAGTATTTCTATCAATCATTTGGTATGAAGATCTCGTTAGTTTTGCCTCTACACATATTTCACATTTGTGTTTGGGATCAATATTAAATGTGGGTATGTGATTCAAGTTAATTAATCTACGTAAAGTATTATAATTAACATGACCTAGTCTACCATGCCATAAATTAGAAGACTCAAGCATATAAGTGGAAGACTTTTTAATTATATTGATGGAATTGGGCTTAACAGCCATTACATTCATTTTCCACATCCCATCTTTCACATAACCCTTTCCCACATACATTCCATGTTTAGACAAAACCATTTTATCAGCTTCAAAAACCATCTTGAAGCCATGTGAACTCAGCAGAGTACCAGAAATGAGATTCTTTCGAATATCAGGCACATACAACACATTTTGCAGCTTGACTTCCTTGCCTGATGTCATTTTTAGAACCACCATCCCTTGGCCCTTGATCTCAGATGTGGCAGAGTTGCCCATATATAGCTTCTCCCCAACTTCTGACAGTACGAGTTCAACAAAAGCAGCTCTATCACAGCAGACATGGCGTGTGGCCCCAGTGTCTAGCCACCACTCCTTTGGGTTGGAGTCCACCATGTTGACTTCAGAGACCACGGCAGAGAGACTGATGTCTGACACTTCTTGTGTGATGGTGTCCACCACATTAGCCTCTTTCTTCTTGTTTCTCTTTGGCAGCCTACAATCTGCCGACTTGTGACCCACCTTGTCACAGTTGAAACATTTTCCTTGGAATTTCTGCTTCTTTGAAATTCCACCCTTAGGCCCCAGCTTGAACCCCGACTTGGTTTTCTTGTTCTTGGAGCTTTTATCATGCTCCACCACATTTGCTTTGGCAACAGACTTGTTAAAAAGCTTTTTCTCAGATCTTCTATTGTCTTCCTCAATGCGAAGTCGAACAATAAGATCTTCAACGCTCATCTCTTTACGCTTGTGCTTCAGATAGTTCTTGAAGTCATTCCACGTCGGGGGTAGCATCTCTATGATTGCAGCTACCTGGAAAGACTCACTAATTACCATTCCTTCAGCATGAATTTCATGAATGAGTAATTGCAGTTCTTGTACTTGACTAATTACAGTCTTAGAATCCACCATTCTGTAGTTCATGAACCGTCCAACTATGAACTTCTTAGCACCAGCATTTTCTATTTTGTATTTATGGTCCAAAAACTCCCATACTTCTTTGGCCTTTTTTTTCGGACTGTACACATTATAAAGTGCATCAGTCAAGCCATTCAGAATATAATTCTTGCACAAGAAGTCAGAATGCTTCCATGCTTCAACAGCAAGCAAGGTCTGAGCATCTGTTTCATCCTCTCTAACAGTAGGAGGATCCTCTTTCAAGAATCTCGCAAGATTCAGTGTTGTCAAATAGAACAACATCTTTTGTTGCCAAGTTTTAAAATTTAGTCCATTAAATTTTTCAGGTTTTTCATTGTGGTTCACAGGAACTGTAACCGACAAAGGTTGCGTCGAGGTTGAAGCATGGACCCTAGGAGATGGCATCGGTGTCTCAGAAGTGCTCCCAGTTGGAACATTCTCAGTTGGAACAACATTCATGTTATCACCCATTTCTGAAAATAGAACCAAATATTAGTTTCCTTTAAAGACAAAACTGTTATAAACTGTAAACTATATATATATATATATATATATACATTAAATGTCTTGATTGAAAACACAACATAGCAAATTGATATAATGTAAACGTTTTTACAACGCTCATATATATACATAAACAATTAAGAAATAAAACCAGTTACATAACAAACAAAACATAAACTACCAATGAAGTAATGAATTAATAACAATGACCAAAACTCTAACATCCATTTGTAATATTCTATCGTAATAATACGTAATGTGTAAAAATACAATAAATGAACGTTATAATGTACCAAAACATATAACCTGAAGCATTCAACAAAATGTTAATGCATATAGCAAAACCAAAACGTATATAGAAAATAATGAGGCTTTTAACGAAAATGAATATGAACATAGTTATAGCAACAGAATACAACAAAATACAATAAAACATATGACAACTTTATAATAACAATATAAAGTAAAATACGTAAAGATTTAGAGCCAGAGAAATTGTAGAGAATCAAAACACACAATCAAGCGATTAGAAAAACAAATATGATTAATACTTGTAAAACGTCCAATTTTAGGTAACCATGCACAAGGACGAAAATTTAACTTAAAAAAAAAACGTAATTGAACACGAACAACTTTAAAGGATATGGATATGCACCATTGCTCCATATGAGGGACATAATATTTATATTAAAGTAACAAACAACCAGAATCAAACAAAACATTAATGCACATGCAATCACGACATATATTATATGAACAATTCCAAAACTATGAAGAGAACTAAAAGCCACGAGAGAAAACAATATTTCTTTATCCAAATGCAATAACCTGTCCGTTCTCAAGAGAAAGTCTGTTTTAAGATTGTAATCAAATATAGCATGTAATCTGAATAAAATGAATAATATGAACAGGTTACAATTGAAAAGAAAAAAAATTAGAAAATAAGGAAAACAGATACAACAAAACCTTCAATTGAAGCAACGTAACGTGAAAATTAGATAGAAAAATGGTCGAGGCACGTGTAGGTCACGCTTTCCTTAAAACAGATTCGTCCCCTCCGGTTGTGCACGAGGATTTGATGGACGTCTGTCTCCCAGGATACAACGACTAACAACGGAATCTTCAGCACTATCGGATACCGTTTCCGACGAACTTGAAACTGTTTTTTCCTTCTATCACCAAAAATGACTACAACAAAAATAGATGGAATTTGAAAAACAAAGGAAAGACTCTATGACTTGGTGAGTGCAAATTTTATGCAATTATGCGTATCTCAAACATGTGGAGGAGAGTTCATTATATAGGCTTAGAAAATAGATGTTACAATCCACATTATAATGAGCATTATTCAGAATTTATGTGCATAATGACATTGGTTGCAACCTTCCATTTTCCATGATAATGGTGCTCATTATCTCCCATTAAACCATTGGTTGTAACCCTCCATTTTCCATGATAATGGTGCTCATTATCTCCCATTAAACCATTGGTTGTAACCCTCTATTTTCCATGATTATGAAGCTCATAATCACCTATTAATCCATACCTTTGGGTGTTACAACATGGGGTTTATGACCTCCATTAATCTCCACCAATGAGCATCAATTTCTCATTCATCCAATTGCCATTTTTCTAACAAAGTTGTCTCCCGTTAGCAATCTTATCCTGTATTGATACTGTTTGAGAGGGATTCTTGAAGCTATTTTTAGCTTCTAAGGTCTAAAATCTACTTCTTTTAAGTATTTAGGTGATCTGTCAAAAGTGTTTTAACTTTCTAAAAGTACTTTCAGTCAAAACTATAAAATATAGCTTCTCAAAAAAACACTTATCAAATAAACCATAAAACATCCGGCAGGAGTTTTCAAAAGACATTATAAACTTCACTATGACATTTTATTACCTGCTAAAATATTTTAAAACTATTTTGACCTATTTAAACTCTTTTAAAAATATGTTTCTAAACACTTACTGAAAAGCCATAATTTTTATTTTTCTCCTTCAATTGGCTAAAAGTGCGAGCAAAAAAATGCCAAATGGCTCATAACTTGTATTATTTTATTATTAAAATAAGATAAAGAAATAATAAAAAATAGTTTCTGAAACAATTCCAAAAAGCAAAAGGGTGGAAACAAAACATGAAAAGTGACAGAGCACAATCCTCATATTACAAATCAAGAGAACATGTTCAACCGTGGCAAGATCTACTCCTAAAGGAAAACCAAATAGTTGATAGTAATATAGGCGGTATTATATTTTGTATTCAAGGTTATCAATAAATATGTCTTCTTATGTCATTATGTATTGGCCCTTCAGATGACAAGGAGAAATTCAATTTATGCGTAAAAAAAAAAAAAAAAACCTAAAAATTACACTACATATGTTAGAGCAGAAATGTATTCCTGTTATTTAATGCATAAATTTTCTCTTCACCTAATCGACTTGGTAGAAGTCCACCTTCAAAATGGACTTAGGCTAGGTGTTGGGCCTCAAGCTGTAAGCCCAACCTGGCGCCCTCCCATTTCTTACGAAAAAAAATTATAATATATTATCAAATTATTGTTATGAAATTAAAATTTAACAAAATATTTATAATATCTTAAAAACATCATTAATTATATTATTTTAATAATATTATATTTTGCACCATATAACTACATTGTAAATGATATCATTTTAAGACATATATGTGAATATTTATAAACTGGAGTAATATTTTAATTCAATAAACATAATTGGTCTATTTGTCTCATTAATCCTTTCTTTCCCATTCTCTCCTTTGAGTCTCTCACTCTTTACTCCTGTTCTCTCTCGTCCTTCCTATCATCGCCACCGGTGAGATTTCAGGTGAGATGCACCATCCAATAAGGAATTCCACCACTCGAAATCCTCAACCCTGTAATCTCATCATTTTGCGAGTTTTTTGTTCGATTGTGTTTCCTTTCCTTGAGCTCTACAAAAAAGTTCCAAAAAAATCTTTGCTAAAAATGCCAAAATTTAGGACTTTATATATTCTTGCTTTGTGACTCCCCGAGAAGGAAATCAGTAAGTTTTGAGTAAAAAAGATGAAAATTAAGCAAATAAGAGAAAAGGTGAATAAATATATGTAGAAAGTAAATAAATATCTTCGGCAGTTACCGTCAAGTGAATGCCACGAAGGTGGGGCCGAGATCTTATCCTTATTCATTATCACGTAGTCGCTTACCACGAAGGTGAGTAGGTAAATAAAATACAAATAATAATAATAGTAATATAAGACTACTGAAAACCATCATAAATCATCATCTTTGAAATAAATTAAAAATGTAGAAACTCACAAAGACGACACGACATCAATATCGGATCAAGACAAGTCGTACAGTATACGCATCATCCAATAGTTCTGGAGAAAATACCATATCTACACATAGAGCCAGGTTTCGATCCTAGGACCTTCTTTCCTCTTCGAATCTGGAAAGGGGATTTTTAAAAACAGGAAAACGTGAGTGGAAGGCTGCGTAATTAATTAAAAGCAAGTTATTTAAAAATAACAAATCATAATTGAAAATATTATCCACAAATCATACTTACTAAAACAAATCTCAAAATCATTGACAAAATCAATAAATACTTACTTGAATGAAACTTGATAAAACATCACCATACGGGTTTTGGAAATCGAAAATGCTATAAAAATATAATTCTTTAAGATCAAAGACAGATATCATTTTCAACAATCATTTAAAAATCAAGCATTTAGCCAAAACAGTTTAAAATGGGCTACCAAGGAAAGGGATAGGAATATCCTACTTTAATTTGAAATTTCAATAACGTAAGCTCCAAATAAAACCCAATATAAGCTCCATATATGTTCAAAACCTTGAAAACTACATTTAAAAACAAAAATCACTTTCAACAAATATCATTATGTTAATTTAATTATCAATGTGCCTTTTGACTCAAAATAATCATAACATAAAATCATAATCCTTTTTGAAACATTTCAAAATCATGAATCATTGAAAACTAGAAGAAAAATATAAATTTCTAAGTTCACAGTCGGCCTGCCGAACATCTTGATTCGGCCTACTGAAGATATGAATCCGGCCTACCGAACTTCTTGAATCTGGCATGCCAAACTGGAAAAATCTAGAGACCCGAGACTTTGAGTCTCTATCTCCCCAAGCTCAAAAATCCAATTTTAAACATGTTTTCTCAATCTTAGAGCATGAAAATCACATAGAAAGCATAGAAAATTATAGCAGAACAAATTTAAACTATTTTCCTTAAATTTAAACTCAATTTCACAATTGATTTGAAAATCAAAGAAAAAGGTCAAAACTTGTTTAAATCGATTTTAGCTCAAATAAAGCTTACATTCATTGTAAAACAAGTACTCAAACTCAAATTGAATATTATTTAAGCTCATCAAAGTTCGGATTTAACAATCAAAGAAAGATTGAAAATTTGAAAATAAAACTTTGAAATTTTAAAGAAAAAGAGAAAGCTAACCTTTAATGGCATTTTTGGATTAAAAACTTGATGGATTGAACTTGTTTCCATCTTCAAATTAGCGGAAATAAAGCTTTGAAATCGAAATTTTCAGAAAGAAAGAGAGAAAGGGAGAGCTAAGTGTGAGAGAGAGATGGAGAGCTAAGTGTGAGAGAAAGAGAGAGCATGAAAAATAAGGAAAGAAAAGAGAGAGGGAAAAATAAAGGGGTCAAGGGCATTTTTGTAAATATGAGAAAAATGTGGTGTAAAAATATCATTTGGTATTTTAAAAACTAAAAATCAAAATTTTTAAATGTAACAAATGAAAAAAAATCTTAAATGACTAAAATTAACATTAAATTTACATTTGACACATTTAATAATTAAACTTAACATAATTAATCCCACTTTAAAAATCAGGGGTATTACAATCCACTATTCTTAAAAGAAATTTTGTCTTCAAAATTTTAAATATCTAGAGTTTAAAATCATAAATAATACTATGTACTCAAACGTAACTGTAACGACAATTGTCCCGACATAAAACTTAAAAAATCAAAACAAAACAGTGAAAATCTCACAAGTTCAGATCCCGAAAGACCTAAAGCCTACGCTCTGACACCATTTTGTGATGCCCCAAGGGAGGGGTTAGTAAGTTTTTAGTAAAGAAGATGAAAATTAAGTAAATAAGAGGAAAAGTGAATAAATATATACAAAAAGTAAATAAATATCATCGATGGTCACCATCACGTGAATACCACGAAAGTGGGGCTAAGATCTTATCCTCATTCACCATCACATGATCGCTTACCACGAAGGTGGATAAGTAAATAAAATACAAATAATAATAATAGTAATACAAGGCTACTGAAAACCATCGTAAATTATCGTCATTCACCATTGTCTCGACATAAAACTTAAAAAATAAAAACAAAACAGTGAAAATCTCACAGGTTTAGTTCCCGAAAGACCTAAAGCCTACGCTCTGACACCATTTTGTGATGCCCTAAGGGAGGGGTTGGTAAGTTTTTAGTAAAGAAGATGAAAATTAAGTAAATAAGAGGAAAAGTGAATAAATATATACAAAAAGTAAATAAATATCATCGACGATTACCATTGCGTGAATACCACGAAAGTGGGGCCCCATTGCGTGAATACCACGAAAGTGGGGCTAAGATCTTATCCTCATTCACCATTACGTGGTCGCTTACCATGAAGGTAGGCAAGTAAATAAAATACAAATAATAATAATAGTAATACAAGACTATTGAAAACCATCGTAAATTATCGTCTTTGAAATAAATTAAAAATAAAGAAACTCACAAAGACGAAATGACATCAATGTCGGATCGGGATAAGTCGTACAGTATATGCATTATACAACAGTTCTAGAGAAAATACCATATCTATATATAGAGCCGGATTTCAATCCTGGGACCTTCCTTTCTCTTCAAATCTAGAAGGGAGATTTTTAAAAACAGAAAAGCGTGAGCGAAAGGCTCAGTAGGATAATTAATTAAAAACAAGTTATTTAAAATAACAAATCACAATTGAAAACATTATCCATAAATCATACTTACTAAAACAAATCTCAAAATCATTGACAAAATCAATAAATACTCACTTGAATGAAACTTGATAAAATATTACTGTACGGGTTTTGAAAATTGGGAAGGCTATCAAAATATAATTCTTTACGATCAAAGACAAATATCATTTTGAACAATCATTTAAAAATCAAGCATTTGGCCAAAACAGTTTAAAAAGAGCTACCAAAGAAAAAGATAGGAATATATTACCTTAATTTGAAATTCCAATAACGTAAGCTTCAAATAAAACCCAACGTAAGCTCCAAATAAATTTTAACGCATGCTCCATATACGTTCAAAACCTTGAAAACTACATTTAAAATTTAATTATCATTGTGCCTTTCGACTTAAAGTAATCATAACACAAAATCATAATCATTTTTGAAACATTTTTGAATCATTAATCATTGAAAATCGGAAGAAAAATACAAATTTCTAAGTTTACAATCGGTCTGCCGGACATCTAGTTCAGCCTGCTGAACCTACACAGTTTGGCCTACCGAACATCCGGGCCGGCCTATCGAACTGCTATAGTTTGGCCTGCTGAAGATATGAATATGGCCTACCAAACTTCTTGAATCCAACATGCCGAACTGAAAAAATCTTAAGTCTCGACTTCCTCAAGCCCAAAAATCCAATTTTAAACCTGTTTTCTCAATCTCAGAGCATGAAAATCACATAGAAAGCATAGAAAATCATAGTAGAGCAAATTTAAACCATTTTCTCTAAATTTAAACTCAATTTCACAGTTGATTTGAAAATCGAAGAAAAAGGTCAAAACTTGTTTAAATCTATTTTAGCTCAAATAAAGCTTAAATTCATTGTAAAACAAGTACTACAAACTCAAATTGAACATTATTTAAGCTCATCAAAGTTCAGATTTAACAATCAAAGAAAGATTGAAAATTTAAAAATAAAACTTTAAAATTTTAAAGAAGAGAAGGCTAACCTTTAATGGCATTTTTGGATGAAAAACTTGATGGATTGAACTCGTTTCCATCTTCAAATTAGCAGAAATAAAGCTTTGAAATCAAAATTTTCAAAGAAAAAGAGAGAGAGGGAGAGCTGAGCGTGAGAGAAAGAGAGAGGAAGAGAGAGAGCGTGAAAAATAAGGAAAGAAAAGAGAGGAAAAAATAAAAGGGTCAAGGCATTTTTGTAAATATGAGAAAAATGTGGTATAAAAATATCATTTGGTATTTTAAGAACTAAAAATCAAATTTTCAAATGTAACAGATGAAATAAAATTTTAAATGACCAAAATTAACATTAAATTCATAGTTGGTACACTTAATAATTAAACTTAACAAAATTAATCCTACTTTAAAATTCAGGGGTGTTACATGCTGCGTTGGTGGGTAAACGTTCACTCGTTTGGCAAAATACATAGTACACGTCCTTCGATTGATCTCACACTCGTATCAAAGTTTACTCAACTTTGAATTTTAAATTTGAGTCTAACATTCCTTTTTTTTTTTCTTATCATTGTTGTTTTTATCTATTGCTTGAATATGTCATTATTAGTCTTATAATGATTAGTTTAGTCCAAATAAATTACTACAATTAGATTAAATTGCTCTGTGAAGGATGTCTGGCAGTTATGTATTGTAACCTATTTTCTTAAAAGTGTGGCTGCATGATAGCCTAACATAGAAGGTGTAAAATTCATATACCTCACTCAAGTCCGAGAGAGGAAATTAATTTCTTACTGGATCGTGGATTTTGAGTTTTTAGAAAAATAAATTGTTATACTGTTCAATTTTTTTGAAAGTCTTTTTTTTTTTTTTAATGAAATAATGTGATTTCTAAGTGTCTCTGATGATTAAATTATTATATAGTATAATTAAGTTGAAGCAAGACTACATACCAATGAATGTGATTGCTCCCCCTTACATGCTTCAATGGCATAACATACACACACACACTCTCTCTTTTTTTTTTCTCAAAGAAAAGGAGATCAGGTGATGCACCTAATATCTCCATGTCAATTTCAACACATTGGCAGTCTCAAGGATCATCAAAGAGTGGAAGGGGTCCATTAAGTTTCTACATACAAGACCCCAAAAGTCCCCAGTGTTCATAACACAGGGTCGAGGCACCCAATCTCTGCCCCTGGTATACTAGTGGTAACCAAGACACAAATGAGTTAGGCAAAAAATTGAACTTATGTTGGGAGCACGAGGAAGGCTGGCTGACATCCCTTAACCACTAAACCACAGCACTCGACGGTTGGCATAATATACATTTATTATGCAATACTAACCTAGATTATTACGACTGATCGGAAACAACACCGCAGACAATTCTACGAATTTTTGTAGAGAATACCATGGACAACTACCATTTAACAAATACACCTTAAACATTTTTTGTTTAATATATCTGAATAGATTATGTGGCATGTGCTTAACCTTCATATTTTAGGTCTATTTTATTGATCGATTGAGTCTTATGTTTGAGATTGGTTTTTTTTTTTTTTTAATTAAGCTTTATGATGTGCTAATCCTTAATAATATCCAATGCTATTCTTTATAAGTTATGGTGCTCAACACTTGTAGTCACTCTAAGCAATTTTCATTTAGGTTTAGAGTAATATTGTTAGAGATTACAAGTGGCGAGAAAAACAAGATAGGTTTCTATGAAAACCTCTATTACAATGTATTACAAAAGCAAAGAGAAGAATCAAAAGGTGGAGGAATAGACCATTCTCATTTTTTAGGAAATATCAGAGAAAAAAGACAACTTATACAAGGCTGGTGTTGCAAAGGGTTTGTTACTAAACTTCTAGCT
This sequence comes from Artocarpus heterophyllus, assembly GCA_025403435.1. Lineage (NCBI taxonomy): Eukaryota > Viridiplantae > Streptophyta > Magnoliopsida > Rosales > Moraceae > Artocarpus > Artocarpus heterophyllus. Next base: position 14,450,601 of record CM046334.1, read on the forward strand.
CAGCAACAAAAAAGAAAAAGAACAAAAGAAAATACAAATTCTCTAATTAACTACACTATTTACAATTCTATCCCTCTATTCTTTGATACTCCCCTTTAAGATGGAGAATGAATATTATGAATTCCCATCTTGCTTAAGAGAAAGGCAAACTAAGCTGGAAATAATGGCTTGGTCATCAAGTCCACAATCTGATGCTAAGATGTAACATGGAGGGTCTTCAAGCTTCCATTTAGAATATTTTTTTGAACGAGATGGCAATCTATGTCTATGAGCTTAGTTCTCTCATGGAAAATAGGATTTGCTGCTATATGCAAAGTAGCCTGATTATCACAGAACATAAGAGTTGTTTTTAAGTGTTCAATGTTGAAGTCCTAAAGAAGAGACAACAACCACATCAACTCACATGTCACATTGGCCATTGATCTATATTCTGCCTCAACTAAAGATCTGGCAATAGTTTGTTGTTTTTTGGATTTCCAAGAAACCAACGAGTCTCCAAGGAAAATGCAAAAACCATTGATTGATCTTCTACTATCCAAACAAGAGGCCTAATCTGAGTCTACAAAACCTCTCAAACAAAAAGAGGAAGAAGATGGGAAAAATAAACCTTGCCTAGCTATTGCCTTAATGTATTAGAAAACACATTGCACTGCTTGCAAGTGAGGAGCTCTCGGTTTGGCAAGGAATTGGCTTAGCCTATTCACAGAGTATGAAAGATATGGTCTAGTCATTGTAAGATATAGCAGTTTTACAATTATTCTTCTACACTGAGTTAGATCAACGAGTAATTCTACCTCATCTTGTGTGAGTTTGACATTAGGATCCATAGGTGTCTTCCTTGGTTTGTAGCCAAGGTAACTAGTTTCTGAGAGAAGTTCCAGAGCATAATGCCTTTGGCTTAAGGAAATGCCCTCTTTGGATCTTGCAACTTCTAATCCCAAGATGTATTTCAACTTGCCAAAGTCTTTAAGCTTGAAGTGACTGTCAAGAAACCTCTTAAGCTCTTCAGCTAACTTCTCATTGTTGCTGGCGATCACAATGTCATCAACATACACCAATAAGGCAACCAAAGAACCTCCATCTTGTTTGATGAAAAACGAATTGTCTAATGCAGATTACTTGAAACCTTGTTTGATAAAAACACTTGAAAATTTAGAAAACCATTGGCGAGAGGCTTGCCTGAGCCCATATAAGGATTTATGGAGTTTGCAAACAGGATTAGGTGGTAGAGACTCCCTCCCACGGTGATAGTCAGGAGGCAAAGACATGTACACTTCCTCTTGGAGATCACCATGAAGAAAGGCATTGTTCACGTCGAGCTGAGTAAGGTGTCATCCATGGATTACTGCTAATGCTAGAAGAACTTTGACAGTGACCATGTTCACCACTGGTGAGAAGGTGTCAAGATAATCAACTCCCTCTTGTTGCGTGTACCTTTTTGCTATTAATCGAGCCTTGTAGTGCTCCAATGTACCATATGCTCGATATTTGATTTTATACACCCATTTCCACCGAACAGGCTATTTACCAAGTGGTAAAGAGGTTATAGACCAAGTGTCATTTTTCTTAAGAGCATCAAGCTCAATAGTCATTGCCTTTCTCCATTTCGGTATCACAACAGCATGAGAAAATGTACTTGGTTCAAAGTTGGAGGAAATGGCATGAACAAAAGACTTATGCTTTGGAGATAGTTTTGCATAACCTAAGACATCTAAAAGAGGATGTGCTGTGGATAAGGAAGAATGTGAGACACTAGAACAATGATAGTCTTGGAGATAACTAGGAGGCTTGGTGAGACAAATGGGACGTGTAGAAGGGTTGGTGGGAATAGGAGAAGGACCACTATCATTACTTTGCCTGGGAAAAGAAGATTTATCACTCGATGGTCGTGACAAAACTCGATAAGAAAAGAAGTCGAGGGAGGAATCTGGTATGACTTCATTCTGGAAAGGGAAAATTGACTCATAGAAAATGACATCTCTAGAAATATAGATAGAATTTGTGGCTAAATCAAGCAATTTGTATCCTTTATATCCTGGAAGATAACCAAGGAATATTGCTTGATTAGCTCTAGGTGAGAACTTTGTACGATGTCGAGTGAGAGTGGAACTATAGCATAAATAACCAAAAGCTTTTAAATGAGAATACTTTGGTTTTCTTTTCCAAAGTAGTTCAAAAAGGGTCTTATTAGACAACAAAACTGATGCAGTTCTATTTATTAATTAATAGACGGCTGTGAGGACACAATCCCCCCAAATAAACTAGACGAATATTTGATTGGAAGTAAGGTGCTCGTGCAACATTAAGAATGTGTTTATGCTTTTTTTCAACAACAAAATTTTATTGAGCCGTTTTTATACATGAATGATGAGGAAGAATGCCTCAGAGAAAGATAATTTAGGAGCATTATTAGATCTAACAGATTTTAAGGCTACACCAAATTGATTTTGTATCAAGGTAAAATAATCAGGAAAGATGGTTTGAATATCAGATTTGCCATGGAGTAAGTATACCTAAGTAAAGCGTGTGGAATCATCAACAATTGTTAAGAAATAATGATATCCCTTTATGGTCATTAGTGTAAAAGGACCCCATATGTCACAATGAACTAATTGAAAAGGCAAATTAGATAAAGAATTGGAAGAAATAAAAGGTAAACGACGTTGTTTAGCCATATGGCAAAGTGAACAAGGTAAAGGAGAACTTTTGACATTTGTAATCTGTAATTCATTTCTCATTGTACGAACCTTTACATAAGAAGAATGTCCTAATCTATAATGCCAAATTTCATTTTCTGTTAAAGAGGCACTATTACAAGTAGCTGGAAATTTAGGAAAAACTGGAAAATCTCTAAGCAAAATTAAAGATGAACTTATGGAGTCCAAGATGTAGAGATTTCCTTCTCTTCTACCCAACCCATGTTAGACATGTATGCCCTAAGGAGTAAAAATGTAATAAGTTTTTGGATAAATTTTTATCAATAAAGAATTTATTTATTGTTAATATACCAAATCTTGTCCTCTTTACTTTCATATTTGTTGAATGTATGTTAAGCAAACAATAGTCTGAGACTTTCAGTCTAAACCTTTAAGAATCGGGCATATGATGGACAGATTATGTGGAAGACACCATTCTTAAGGTGACGGTCTAAATCATAAGATCCGCAATCGAGGAAATAAAGTTGGGCACTTTATTCATATAAAGATTGTTATGTTGTCTATATCTATTTTGGGAGATGGTTTGTCTTGACCATCGGAGGTGGACTCCATGAATAGAAACATTGGCACGTTGTCATAGGTGACGATGTATTGGATCGGGACAAAAAGTAAATTGATTTGGATTAATAATTCTATCTCGGCAAATTGATTCACTTTAAACAATCATTTGTGTTGTATCTTAATCTTGAGATGAATAGTGGGCCAGTTGTCTTGAATTATGTCTTTTGATGTACCAAATAGTGACACCTACATCTTAATAGTGGTATACATGCCTGTACGTTGAAGGCATGACTCTTGATAGCGTAGACTTAATATTCATAGATGTGGAATCCATAGCTTCTCTTTAGAAGTAGTGATATCCTCTTATATACGTTATCATCTAATTGAAAAACTGGAGCGCTCAACCATTTGGATACATAGGTGTAACTAAATGGTATACTATCCTTGGATGATAAGTTTTCCGATGGTGAGATAATGAAACATAAGATAAAAATAATCGAGAAGGTAAGACAAAACTTGTCCTTAAGCCGATTATAGATAATCCGATGGGGATACGATACATTATGATATGTCATGTAGACGTAGCTATACAGGCTTCATAATTCTATGTAGTTAGAGAGTGTAGCTCCAAGCTTTAGTGGAGTAGCGTTGGAGTTGATAATTATGAAATGTATATCTGGGATATTGGGTTTCGTAATTATCGAGAGCTTGAACTATATAGGCCCATTTGGTCCCCTTTGCAAGCTCACAACATCTTGTAACGATACGACGTGCTTTTTCAATAATTGGTGACTTATGTCAGATTTATTAGATTGGTTAAAATTTGAAAGAATCAGATAATTCATGTTTGTTTATCGGTTGAATTAATTTTGTGATAAAATTAATTCAAGATAAACTTGTTGAATTATTGTGATCGGATAATTCTTGTCTGTTTATCGGTTGATTTATTTTTGAATAAATTAAATCAAGATAAACTTGTAGAATTATTAGGAATTCATTTATTTTCTTAGAGATAATCTAGATAAAGTTGTTTTAATCAGATAACTTTTCTATTGGGTTATTTAAATTAAAACTGAAACTTTATCCTATAGAATCTTGGGTGAAAAATAAAAGATTCGCTGAGATTTTAATCAGTAGTTCAGCCTGTCGATCATCCTAATCGGTCTGTCGATGAGCGAAGGATGAGATCACGCGTTTTTACACGAATCTTATCAGATATTTATCTGAATTTGATTCTGATTCGAATTTTTGAGACCTAATCTAATAAGGACTGACTCTAGACCCAAGCTCTATAAATAGGGAGTAAGTCACATAAGTTATTTAGATCAATTTGAGAGATTAAGAGTGATACTTTGCTGGTGAGAATCTAAAAATTCCCTGAGAGCTTTTGTTCACAAATCACGAACACTTGCTTTGGGTTCTCTCAATTGGTTGGAAAGAGAGTCACCTGGTGGAAGAGCTGTACGTGTGAGCCCATACTCACTCCGATCGTGGATAGAGAATAGCAAAGAAGACCAGTTGGTTGAGGCTCTTCTGAAACGTTACTTCTCTTCACAGATTGCGGGAGCTTTTTGGCATACAGAGGTTAGTAAGATCTGGTTAATTTATGCATATAGCATGTCAAATTTGTATTTTAGAAAATACTCTGATATAAAATTTTTAAATTTTCGTTGCGTATTATTTTTCCAACAACCCAATCATTTGGCCTTGAGTATGGTCCTGAAGAACACAAGATGTTGATGAAAAATTAACAGAAAGATTATGACTCTGAGTAAGAGAGCTGATTGAAAGAAGATTAAAACGAAATTATGGGATCTAGAGAACATTGTGAATAGTGATACTAGCACACAAACAAATAGAACCTATGTGAGTGATTGGAACACTAAGACCCGTTGGTAGCGTGACAGAGGAATTACTTACAAGGACAGAAGTGTTAAAGCAGGACAAAGAACAACATGCATGATGTATGGCTCCTATGTCTAGAACCCAAGATGTGGAAGGAAATGAAACAAAAGGTGAAGTAGAGAAGAGTGAGAAAGTACCATCAAAGTTTGAAACTGAAGTCCAGGCTGTGAATCTGGAATAGATTGAGCATTGGACTGAAGATGGGAGCTCAAGAGAGCAATGAACTGCTGGCACTGTGATGCCATCAAACTACTGATGAGAGAATCAGGCGAGCTTTCTTCAACTGTTGCAGCTGTGACCTGATTTGTTTGGGGTTTAGGCAAATTTGTTTTGGTCTTTGATTTGTACGCAGGAGGATAACCATTGAGTTTATAGCACTTATCTATCGTGTGACCTTGCAAACCATAGTGAATGCAAAGAGGGCGATCTTGTTTAGGCTTAGAAGTGAAGTTTGTTGCTGCTGTAGTAGCATGGAGAGAGGAAGAATCTCTCATGGCCACAGGAGTTGGTGCAGAAACTCCATTATTGATGGCTCTTTGACGCTCTTCTTGAACCACAAGAGCAAACACCTTAGCCAAAGGAGGCAAAGGATCCATTAGAAGGATCTGAGCACGGGTTTGTGAGTAAGACTCATTTAAGCCCATCAAGAACTGCATCACATACTCCTGTTGCCGGTACTCCATCCAACTCTTCATTCCTCTACATTAAGATATAGGAACTACCTGGAAAAGCTTAAGTTCTTCCCAGAGAATTTTCAGATGAGTAAAATAGGTGCTAACATCAAGAGCTCCTTGATGCAAAGCAATGAGATGGGCCTTCATCTGAAAAATCCTTGGTCCATTGCTTTGATGAAAGCGATCTCAAAGGTCTGACTAGATCTTGAAAGTAGTATCAAGGTGAAGAAAACTATATGCTATATCTCTACTTACAGTGTTCAAGAGCCAAGAAATAACCATGCTGTTGCAACGAATCTATGCGTTAGAGAGCAAATCATTAGTTTCCGGAAGCAAAATGCTCCCATCGATGAAGCCCAATTTGTTCTTAGCGGTGAAGGCCATGACCATGGAATGGCTCCATGTGTTGTAGTTAGGGCTGATCAGGGGATTAGAAACTGAAACAATACCTGGGTGGTCTCCATTGTGAAGGAAGAATGGGCTATTAGAATCCTCCATTGCTGCCAAAGTGGATGTTCCCATGACGACGCGATTTTTGGTACCGCATATAGTCATTGGATGAAGTTAGGGAAAAAAAAACTTAGAGTAAGGCAGAGGCGATTTGTGACACCCGTTATTCTCCTAAGGGTATTAAGGTAATTAGATTAATTACCTAGTATATATATAAAAAAAATCAGAAAATCTCTCATAATTCGAAACTCTCTCTCTCTACTTTCTCTCTCTAAAAAATTCTCTCTCTCTCCTCAAAGATCGTTTGAGATTTCGGCATCCGTTTTCGACACCTCCCGCACCAATGGAAAGCTCTCGACGAGCTGAGTCCAACGAGGTGCCGCGCCGCCCAAAACGCCGCCGGAGGAGACCACACGCGCGCCCAAAGTGGCGGCAAAACCCATTTCTTTCCGACGAGATATCTTCGCCGTCCGACGTCCGATCGACGTGATTTTTGTTCCTACACGACCACCGTGATGAGAGGAACAAAACCCACCCTTGGTGGCAGCTCAACAACCACCGGATTGCTCTGCCCGCCTATTGCCGCCGTGCACCGCCACCCCCATGGTGGAACTCCGCCTTGCCGGAGGAGGTGACTGACACCACCCCTCCCAATGAGTTCAGAGGATCAAGGGGAGTAAAACCCCTCGATCAATTGCACGGAAGGAGCCGGTTTCGCCGGAGAACGACCAACGCCGCCGTCAACCGCCGCGGGAGCCTCCGTTTTGGCTCTTCCCAGCCACGTTTCTTCAAATTGGATGAGGGGAAATGCTCATAGGAGGATGGGTAGCAAAAGCCCTCAGCCAATTTCAGGTTTCCATCGTCGGAGAATCAAGATCGGAGCTCATCCATTTCTACCGACGTTGTACTTCACGACCCGCTATGTTAGAGGCAGAATTGGGTGAAATTGACCCCGCCATTGGACTCAGAAGGGTCGATTTAGGGGGGATAGGCCCGAGCCCAGCTGCCAACGGACCCCGATTGACGCCGGTCAACGACGGTCAAAGTCGGTCAACGCCGGTCAACGGTGGTCAACGTCGGTCAACGGCCAGTCAAAGGCTAAATTGGAATTTTGTGATCCGAGACCGCCTCCTGACTCGTTTCGATGCTCTGGATGCAATGGTGACCTCCGTTTGAGCAAATTCCACTCCGATGAAAATCATCCGGTACCGACTGCACGCGAATCGAGGCGATTCAAACAGTAGTATCGGAGTCCAGAATGACGTTTTCAAGAATGTATGATCTCCAGGAAGCATTCCTAGCCATTCATAGTCGCTCGAGGAGCACTACAGAGGATGCTTCGTAGATACAGCGAGATACAACTGGATCTGTTTTGCTTGGAGTTCAAGATCAAGGGAGTATGGAGCTAACGTTAATTGATTCCAGGATTAAGAGACTGTTGATAAGCTTGAAAGGTAGGGATTCTATTACTCATCTTTTGTGAGGTTTTTATAGAATTAAAATTGATTGTTTTGCCGCAATATATATATATATCTATGTTGAACTGATATTATATGATTATCACATATGAAACTATGACATGGACTCGTCTTGTATTGTACGGCGAGGAACATAATGAATTGACACATGTTATAAATTGAGAAGCATGGTTAGGAAAACTAACTCTATTAATAATGATTCAATATAGAGAAATTGTGAGATATGAAGAGGGCGACGGTTACGTCCTTGGGCATGAATACCCTAAAAGGTAAAATAGGGGGAAGGCGATGACGCTTCCTTGGGTTGAAAGTCCCAGAACACACTGTACAGGAATCGATTTGGTGAGGACTCGGGGCTTGATGTCCCCTCACCGGAACACCCTTGGAATGATTATAGGGTGATCAAGTGCGCCCATTTGGGTTTCGATGAGTTGAGTGATACTCAATTTAACATGGATACCTAGGAACAATGATGATTGGTAATATTTGTATCAATGTGTAATTATGACACTTGGTAATGATTAACTACGGTATCTATAAGATGTGATCATAATAAACCTCATAATCTGGAATATGATGTAACTTACTAACCATGCAGATTTTAATGTGGTAATGATAAAAACCTAAAGGTGAGTAATGGCTTTCTCTACTGAGCATAGTGTCGCTCATTCCCTTATGTTTATATCTTTTCAGGACTCACTAAGTGTGAGGTGGCTACGAGAAATATAGTTGAGGACGTGATGTAGCTATATTACATTGGGACTGCTTCAATTGTTGAGAATGTTCTTCATGATAATGTAAGCATCAATTGTTACTTTCTGTGACTGTATTACAATGTGTTGAGGGTTAAAATGATGATGACAACAGTTTATATTATTAAATTTAAGGTGCTACATTAAAACTGTGGTTTATTTGTCGTTTATATTTTTATTTTTGAGTTGAGAGTTTTCATTTAAGTCCCGGGCAAATTTTATTTTTAAGGTTTTACTTTTATTATTTATTTTTATTTTATCTCATTAAAAACTGTTAACCCCCATATAGGGGCGTTACAGAATTTTTGGTATCAGAGCCTAGGTTCGGTTAACCTAGGGAGTGTAGCACCACTTTAAAAAATATATTTTTGAGATGGTTTTGAAGCTGAATTTTCATTGTCATCATCAAAATGAACATTCACATTGATTTATACAGTCTAAAAGGATGTAACATGGAAAGGCCATAGAATGAAAATATCAATAGTTATATGAGTACAATAATTATATAGAAGGAAAGTATTAATAGTTATAAGGGAATGATAATTATATGGAATGAGTTTATAAGTAGAATGCTTATGAGATATTCGTATAATATTTGGATCTATAAGCATATTTAATTCGTATAAACGATGAGAAATTCGTATAGATACGAGGATTTAAGAGCCTTTTGTCTCGTGAAAAACAATAAGAAATATAAGGCTTGATTTATTGATTTTAAAGTTTGACATAGATATGCCAAATTTTTCGTAATTGATTCAAACCTAAGTAATGATTATGTGTGGATTCGATGGAGCACATAAGTGTCAATGTCTTTTCTTAAAAGTTCTATATATTTGAGGAATATGATATAAGTTGGGAATCATGGTATTGAATCTTGAGAGAGATAAATGTTAGACTTTTGGTCTGTTGAGACTGTGTAAAGTCTAGAATGCATGAATCTCAAAATTGGAATATTTTGTTACGTACATTGTATTTAAGTGTATCAGTGAATCTTTATATATAGATGCAATAGAAAAATGATCAATAGGAGTTTCCTTAAGTAAATCATAACACTTAAGGCACTTATAATAATTTTGGATAATTACGATAAAATGTTTAAGTTTTAGATGTTTAGATGTGAATCTTTTGGTTACCTAAGGTTTTGTTATATGAGGAAATTATATATTGTATAAGTAGAATTGTGGGGATTGTAGATGTTCTTAAATAGTAACATCAAGTGTCTTTGTTCATTGATATGGTCTATGTTGGAAGACGTAAATCGTATTGATTTCAAGGTTAGTCGCATTCTAAACCCTTGGTAGTAATGATGATGAATCCATTGATAGATGTTAAGTATTATGAATAACATATGGGTGTATGTATTGTTCAATAAGGTTTTGATTAAAACAAAATTATTTGAGTTGCTGGAAGATTATGTTGTTATGAAATGATTTTAAATATCATTCAGGAAGATCCTTGTTGTCGTTAAATTAGATTTGTTGTTCATAGTTAACTTATCTATAGTGGACTTTGAATTGGGTTTAAGATTTATACAAATTGGTTTTCAATTTTATGTTTGTTATTTAACTCGTTCTAAATGTGTTAAGGCCCGAAACAACCTGACCATTTTCAACTAAGAACATTTGGGCCTAGTTCAAATCTTAAATCAGTTTGATTCACACTGTCTCTCCCACGTGGTCTCTATACGTGTCATATACAGTGGTTTAATTATTGTTTACAAATACGTTTACTGTGCATAGGAGCTTATTTCTCCGAGTTCACTTTTTCTCTCTTAATTTGTTATTTTCTCTCTAAATCGCAAATCCTCTTCTTTTTCATTAAAAATTCTTCTTTTTCTCTAAAAGAAGAAGGAATTCTAGGATTCTGCAATTTACTATCTTAATTTTTCCTTTCTATTTACTCTTCTTTCATCTCATCATGGACCCAAAGTACCAACACCTGAGAAAGTATTTCCCATCACTCTCCCAAAAGATTCTCAGAAAGAAATACAAGGCTAGAATTACTCGGTTGTGGATTCTTATGCGTTTTGGTATCCCTTGTGATGTGAGAATGTTAATAGAGGGGAAAATCCGTCCGAGTGACTTTAGTCAAGATGTCGGTTTACCAGGAACAGGTACCAGTCGTAGTGCAATGAAAAGAAGAGCTCGTGCCATCGTGGTCACTTGTAACAAATGTGGAAGACAAAATTGTAACGGTAAATGTACTTCACCTGGTTATATGTCTACGAATAGAGAGGATAAAATAAGGTTTTGTAGGGATGGACTTTCAAAGGAGAACTTGGATAGCATCCATCCTCCTCTCCACGGCACCCTAGTGGATATGTTTAAGGAGCTATTTTTAAACTCTGGCCTAAATTTTATACAGAAAGACAACGCCTCAGGAATATGGTATTTCTAGATCCTGTTTGCCAAGCCATAAGAAAACTGGATGGGGAATAAGTCATCGCTCTATAAAGGTTATTTAGTCTTTACTTATTTGAAGCAGTTTTAGCTAATGTTCAACAGTTTGTGTTTTTCTTTTACTCAGAATATTTGCTTTTGTGTTTGAAATAATTGTGATTATTAGATTGATACAGTAAGTGTTAATATCTTATTTAATTTATGATTTTCTTAAATATATATATAATAAAATATATTATCTTATCAGACACGTCACATACGGTACAGTAATATGTTTGAATTTTGAAAAGCTTATCCAGATATTTCAAGATTTGTGTCTCAAATTTCAAAAGTTCTACAGTATTTGTCGTTTATATTAAATTTCTAGACTTGGTGTATATTTGTCAAAAAGTCTACAGTTGTGTCAAGAGGGTCTTCTGTCAAATTGTTCTCAATTGTCAAAAGTTATACAATTAGAGTCTAATCTTTTTCAAAAAGTGAATCAGATTTTCTGTAAACTATCAATCACCTTATCTTACTTTCTTATCCGCACAAGATTTTGTTTAAATCTTTGGATTACCTTTTCATTACCTACTCGTCTATCTCTTTAGCCCTTTTTGTATATTTCTCATCTTTAAAATCTCATATAGAACCCGAAGTCTAAGTGGAGCAGACATTAAGCAACCACTTCTATAAACCAAATATGTCTACCTCCCAGTCCACGAAGAAAATAAAGAATGTCTGTGTCTTTTGTGGTTCCAGCCTTGGAAAAGATAAAGCTTATTTAGAAGCTGCAAATCACTTAGGGCAAGTCCTAGCACACAAGAAGATTAACATAATCTATGGGGGTGGTAGTATAAAAATGATGGAAAATATGGTACTAGCAGCTAGGTCTAGCGACGCTACAGGTGTAAGAATTTGGCCTCATATTCCAGTTGAAGGAAACCTTTATAAGGAAGCCATAGGTAAGGGAGAAGGAGTCAGGAGTATCCCTAGAAATTTTAAAGACATAATCTTTAATTCCAATGCTTTTATAGCATTACCTGGTGGTCTAGGTACTCTTGAGGAAATATTCGTAGTTGCTTGTGCGCAATTGTTGGGCTTTTATTCCAAACCTTTGGGACTGCTGAATGTAAATGGTTTTTATGACGGTCTTTTGAAATTTCTAGATTACGCTGTGGAAGAAAACATCACTACAGAATCGGAGAGACAAATCTTTGTTACTGCTTCAACAGCTGAGGAATTGATAGATAAAGTGCAAATCATACATCCAGAATCCGACACTGCAACATCCAAGCTTGAATGGGAAAGGGAAAACCGGGAGCGGCCAATTGATTTGAATCTCCATCTGTAATCTTTTTGTTTTATCTTTGGCATGTAGGCATGTGTGTCCGTATTTCGTGTGTTACGAATAACCGTTTGCCTTGTATTCTGTGTTTCTTGTGGTACGTCGTTGTTAAATCTTTTAGATTCATTGAGCCTAATGCCGGGATGGCTGGATACGGAGTACTTGATGCTCTCGAAACGCATCCTTCTTAAGGTCCGATCTTTTGTTTATCGATGTTTTTGTATCCTCTAAGCATGCATGATATGGATAGCTGGTATACGGAGTGCCTTGTACTCTCGAAACGTATCCGTATTATGTTTGTAATGTGTAATATTCTGTTAATATTATGTGGAAGTACCAGAGTCAGTTATGGGGATATTTCATATGAAATATGAGTATATTATTTGGATTGAATGTTTGTGTCATGAGGATAGCTGTTTAATGAAAAATATGTCGGGTTTGTCTGCAACTCTGAGATTCCGTTTAATATCTCTATGAATAAGTTTAATGTATGGTTTTGAATAGAAGTGTTTGTGATATATGTTTTATGATTATGTTTTAGTTTATTAGTTGAGGTATGAAATCAAATATATTTGACTTTTCCTTACTCAAAAAGGAAAAGGAACCTAAAGATGAAGTATATAAAATTTCTCTGGCAATCTCCTTAAATGTGATTGTAAATCACAGTCCATGGACAATGAAGGACTGGAATCATGGTATGGTCAATATGTATGCCTGATCAGATTCTTAGACTATTATACGGTGTTATAAGTTGAAACTTGTTAGAAATACTCTCATTGAGGGATTTAGGAGTAAGATTTATTATGCAAGTAAATAAGTGGAGATACGATAACTTAAATTTGGAAGATAAACAACATTAACGGTTTAGACTCGGAATTGGAATCATAATTTTTACTAGTATTACTAGAATTGAAATTTCGAGGACGAAATTTCTTTAAGGGGGGTAGAGCTGTGACACCCGTTATTCTCCTAAGGGTATTAAGGTAATTAGATTAATTACCTAGTATATATATAAAAAAAATCAGAAAATCTCTCATAATTCGAAACTCTCTCTCTCTAAAAAATTCTCTCTCTCTCCTCAAAGATCGTCTGAGATTTCGGCATCCGTTTTCGACACCTCCCGCACCAATGGAAAGCTCTCGACGAGCTGAGTCCAACGAGGTGCCGCGCCGCCCAAAACGCCGCCGGAGGAGACCACACGCGCCGCCCAAAGTGGCGGCAAAACCCATTTCTTTCCGACGAGATATCTTCGCCGTCCGACGTCCGATCGACGTGATTTTTGTTCCTACACGACCACCGTGATGAGAGGAACAAAACCCACCCTTGGTGGCAGCTCAACAACCACCGGATTGCTCTGCCCGCCTATTGCCGCCGTGCACCGCCGCCCCCATGGTGGAACTCCGCCTTGCCGGAAGAGGTGACTGACACCACCCCTCCCAATGAGTTCAGAGGATCAAGGGGAGTAAAACCCCTCGATCAATTGCACGGAAGGAGCCGGTTTCGCCGGAGAACGGCCAACGCCGCCGTCAACCGCCGCGGGAGCCTCCGTTTTGGCTCTTCCCAGCCACGTTTCTTCAAATTGGATGAGGGGAAATGCTCATAGGAGGATGGGTAGCAAAAGCCCTCAGCCAATTTCAGGTTTCCATCGTCGGAGAATCAAGATCGGAGCTCATCCATTTCTACCGACGTTGTACTTCACGACCCACTATGTTAGAGGCAGAATTGGGTGAAATTGACCCCGCCATTGGACTCAGAAGGGTCGATTTAGGGGGGGTAGGCCCAAGCCCAGCTGCCAACGGACCCCGATTGACGCCGGTCAACGACGGTCAAAGTCGGTCAACGCCGGTCAACGGTGGTCAACGCCGGTCAACGGCCAGTTAAAGGCTAAATTGGAATTTTGTGATCCGGACCTCCGATCGAAGATCCGAGACCGCCTCCTGACTCGTTTCGATGCTCTGGATGCAATGGTGACCTCCGTTTGAGCAAATTCCACTCCGATGAAAATCATCCGGTACCGACTGCACGCGAATCGAGGCGATTCAAACAGTAGTATCGGAGTCCAGAATGACGTTTTCAAGAATGTATGATCTCCAGGAAGCATTCCTAGCCATTCATAGTCGCTCGAGGAGCACTACAGAGGATGCTTCGTAGATACAGCGAGATACAACTGGATCTGTTTTGCTTGGAGTTCAAGATCAAGGGAGTATGGAGCTAACGTTAATTGATTCCAGGATTAAGAGACTGTTGATAAGCTTGAAAGGTAGGGATTCTATTACTCATCTTTTGTGAGGTTTTTATAGAATTAAAATTGATTGTTTTGCCGCAATATATATATATATCTATGTTGAACTGATATTATATGATTATCACATATGAAACTATGACATGGACTCGTCTTGTATTGTACGGCGAGGAACATAATGAATTGACACATGTTATAAATTGAGAAGCATGGTTAGGAAAACTAACTCTATTAATAATGATTCAATATAGAGAAATTGTGAGATATGAAGAGGGCGACGGTTACGTCCTTGGGCATGAATACCCTAAAAGGTAAAATAGGGGGAAGGCGATGACGCTTCCTTGGGTTGAAAGTCCCAGAACACACTGTACAGGAATCGATTTGGTGAGGACTCGGGGCTTGATGTCCCCTCACCGGAACACCCTTGGAATGTTTATAGGGTGATCAAGTGCGCCCATTTGGGTTTCGATGAGTTGAGTGATACTCAATTTAACATGGATACCTAGGAACAATGATGATTGGTAATATTTGTATCAATGTGTAATTATGACACTTGGTAATGATTAACTACGGTATCCATAAGATGTGATCATAATAAACCTCATAATCTGGAATATGATGTAACTTACTAACCATGCAGATTTTAATGTGGTAATGATAAAAACCTAAAGGTGAGTAATGGCTTTCTCTACTGAGCATAGTGTCGCTCATTCCCTTATGTTTATATCTTTTCAGGACTCACTAAGTGTGAGGTGGCTACGAGAAATATAGTTGAGGACGTGATGTAGCTATATTACATTGGGACTGCTTCAATTGTTGAGAATGTTCTTCATGATAATGTAAGCATCAATTGTTACTTTCTGTGACTGTATTACAATGTGTTGAGGGTTAAAATGATGATGACAACAGTTTATATTATTAAATTTAAGGTGCTACATTAAAACTGTGGTTTATTTGTCGTTTATATTTTTATTTTTGAGTTGAGAGTTTTCATTTAAGTCCCGGGCAAATTTTATTTTTAAGGTTTTACTTTTATTATTTATTTTTATTTTATCTCATTAAAAACTGTTAACCCCCATATAGGGGCGTTACACGATTATCGCTCTGATACCATATTACAAAAGCAAAGAGATGAATCAGAAGGTGGAGGAACAAAGCATTCTCATTTTTCAGGAAATGTCAGAGAAAAAGGACAACTTATACAAGGCTGGTGCTGCAAAGGGTTTGTTACTAAACTTCCAACTCAGCAACCAAAAAGAAAAAGAACAAAAGAAAATACAAATTCTCTAATTAACTACACTATTTACAATTCTATCCCTCTATTCTTTGATACAATGGTTTTTGTTAGTCATAGTGTGTTTTAAAAAATAACATTTAGTGATAATTAACAATGTCATTACCTTTAATAGGTAGTTTATTTTTCAAGAAAGAGTAATTTGTTTGATTACCATTTATATATCAATCGTTATTGTGTTGGTTGATTTGTAATTTCCATGATTATCTGATTTTCTTTTTGCCTAATTCCAAAATAAATATTAGCAATTTGCTATATGTCTCATTAACCTTTTCAACCCAAGTTACAACCAAACTAAACTTTTTCTCTTAAATAATGAACCGCAAATTAAAGTGATGTTTGATTTACCAGTTCGAACTAAAAAAATTCAGCTCATATCAAATTGCTACAATTTTTTATCATAAAACTCTAATGACTACAACATTTTCAGTTTGAATTGACAATTTGAATGGCAATTCAAATGTCATATTAATCAAAGATAACCTGACGAGGTCTCTTGATGCAAATTAGTGAGCTCTTTTGCTAGTTAACCATTCTTTAGCAAACGATCACCGCATGCATATTAAAGTATAAAACTTATAATAATAATAGTCTGAAATAGAACTGTAAAAATGATCCAGATGAATCACAAAACAATATTATAAGCCACATTGGAAGCTTGGCTGTTGGGCTAATCACAAAGAGAAAAAAAAGGAACAAATCGGATAATGCTTTTGTGGTGCTGCGCCAAACACATCGTGTAAGGATGTAATTAGCTGAGGAGTGGAAAACCGTGCAAAGGTGAAAGAGATCAAGAGAGGGTGTGGACATTTGGGGGACTCGAACAGCATAGGGAAAAAGACATTGGGTGACTAAAAAGTTGAAGCAAAAGAGGGTTACTTCTATCCTTGTGATGACGTTACTCCTCAATATCTCTCCACTACCTCACGTGCATGCAACCATACACGCATTACGTAGAAACTTAAATATTACTATATGTTATTTTCATGCCAGTCCTTTTTCTTTTATGTTTCTTCTTTTTTAAGGGAAGTCAAGTTTATTGATTACAATATTCTGCGAGTAATAGGCCAAAGCATTTAATATTGAGAGTATGAATGGAAAAAAATATCAAGCATATTTTAGGCCGTTTGATATTGTTTTTAAAATAGGTGAAAATGTTTTTATTTTAAAAAATGAGAATTTTTTTAGAATTGTGTTGAGAGTGTTTTTAAAATTTTTGCCTCGAAAAGCATGCGAAAACTTTTTCAAAAATTCTAAGAATAAAAACAAACGGGTTTTTTTTTAATTAGTTGGTTCTCACATCTTCCCCACTTTGGTGTGAAGGCAAGGATGGATCCATAGATCCTAGCTAGTTCTTTAAAATTCAGCACCAAATTACCTTGCCTACGTACTAAAATAGATAAATTAAGTTTTAAAAAAGTAAGAATTTTTTTTTCCTAATGTGGTTTCGTCTCTTTTTTTTTTCAAACATATATAATGGAAGCAAAATTATTTTCCCAGTTTAATTTTTTTTGAAGGTTCTTAACTTCTGACTATTGACATTTAGTACCCCTTTGATGACCTTTGACTATTGACAATTAGTACTTGTTTGGTCTACAGTTTAGTTCGTAGATTTGAGTAGAAATTTCAAATTTTGTAAAAAATACTGTAAAAAAGATTCTGCTCAAACTCACGAATTGAACCTATATGAACCAAACATGCCATTAGTTTTGAGCAAAAGACACTATGAGCTGCAATGCGTTTGTGCAATTTCAGTCAATTAATTGATTGTTCTTATTAGAATATTTAATTCTGATTACTAAATTAGTGAGGGCTTTGAATTTGACGAAAAACTTATTAAAGGAGAAAGTGATCAAGGAAATGCATACGTTAACCTGTTAAGTGTATTGAGTTTAGTCATGGTCATGCATGGAAGCATTTCCCAATGAGAGAATCGAATCAGTCCCCTCCTTTCTTTTTGCTTTTTCACAGTTTGCTACAGCCTTCTTTACCATTCCCCAAGAAAAATGGTGGGTAGTCTTGAGAGTTTATATTTGCATCAGTGCAAGGACCTTTTTTTGGGGGCGGTTCAATTCCTCCTCTTTAATTAGAGAGGGGAGAGAGAGAGAGAGAGAGAGAGAGAGAGAGAGAGAGAGAGAGAGGGAGGGACAGAGGGAGAGAGAAACGTTCAAAATGTGAGTCGAAATAGGACGATATATAAGAATATGGAAAAGAAAATGACAATGAAAAAGCCATTGGTAGTGAAGAAGAAAAAGAAAAAGAAAAAGAAAAAGAAAGGGTGGTCAAAATTTGAACCTCGAAGACTCCTCTTCCATCATGATCAACTTCAACCATCTTTATCGAAACTCTACCATTTCCCCTTTCTTTGATTTTGAACACCTTGATACCTTAATTAATTCTTCCAATAAAATTTTGGTCCTAAAAGGAGACATAATATTCCTTTAATTCAAGTGATTAAAACTAGTAAAGTAATTGAAAATAAAAAATAAATTTGCATTAAAGTGCGAACGTTCTTTTTTTTCCCCCTTTCTCAGAGTTTACGATCAGAGCATTCTTTTATAATTATATGTGTTTAGTTAATCCATGCAACTTTTATTTAATTTATTTGGCTTCCCCAAGAATTACCAACTATATAACAAAATGGCTCAAATAATGAAAAATTGAAATACGCATATATATATATAGGCGAGTTGCTAGGATCTTGTTATTATTTTTTTGGTCTTAATTATTAACAGTTTAGCCCCTAAGGAGCTTGAAATGGTTTTTTTTTTTTTTTTGTTTTTAGTCATGGCTCTAGTAAGAACCAATTTGACTTAATAAAAGGAAAACATTTTGGTCCCAAGTACAAAGATAGAATATTCAAAAATTGAAAAGCAACCGCCATTTTTCCTAGTATAGTAAATAAGGATGTATGTGGGGTTCTCAAAATTACCGGAAGCAGACATTACCACTCCTTAATTATATACTTTTTTCAGATAAGAATAAGTTTTGGGGATCCTTTCTATTTAAGGTCTTTTTTTTGTTCTTGATGTGCTACGAATATTCATTTTGTCTGGTAAGAACAATATCGAGGGAAATAGTGCAATTTTGTTCCTTCTTATCCAAACTTCATGACTTAACCTAAGAAATCCAAAGGGGGGTTTGCATGATTCGTTTTAGGGCAAACGCTCTTGAAATTAGTATAAAATATTATGGTCAAAAGTGTCTTGTGTGGTTCATGGGGTTACAATAATTAAAAGATGTTTGTTTGGGCATTGTTGTGTCTAGAGGTTGCAATGCATGCTACTTTTGCTTGATGTGGGGACAAGGCCGGATTTCAGCTAAACAAAGCCGAACACAATTAAAATTTTCCTCGTCCAATAGATGAAAAATGCTTCTTCATTGATAATTACTATGATTATGCCTATAATTGCTAACAAGATCCATCGTTTGTGAGAGACAACGACAATAAACTATTAGCGCACATATACATATATATATAAATATATATATACTCAAGGGTTGAATAATTTTTAATATTTCAGATGGTATCTAACAACCCATTATGTTGCATAATATAATGAACTCAAACGAAAGTACATAAAAGTCAATGAAAGCAATTCAAATTATGTAACAACCCCTTAGGGCCCGTTTGGTTGGATATTTGAATCACAGTTTGAATCATTTTACTACAGTATTTTCTCTCACAAAAATTTAAATCTTCATTCAAATACTCTACTCAAATACTCTACTCAAATGACATAATAATGTAGTTGGTTAATTAAAAACTATTTTAAACATCAAAATTAGACAATAAATGAGAATCTATGCAATAGTAACATATTAATATGAATGGGAATATGTGCTCCTAATTAAATTTTAGAATTTTAATTTTCCTTCTTAATTTTTGCGTAAAATTTTAATTTTATTTCAATTTATAAGAAAAGTTATAACTGTATTTTATTAATATGTCGCAACACAATAAAACATTATCTCTAACCATTTTAATAGTGCCACACTGTAAATACATCTTTTGGCTCCACTATTGCATATATATATATGCGCGCGCGCTCATCTCCATCAGAGTTCATAATTATATTCAGATTGACTTGCGGATGATGGAAAATGGGTTTCATTAATGAGCCCAAAGTAGTTAATAGAAGTGTGTAAACGGGCAGGCACAGAGCATGGCTAGAGACAAAAGAGAAGGGCAGTTCTGGAATTTACTTGTGAAATAAACGTGCATTATAATTTGCCCAAAACCCTATAAAACGAAAACTGCTGCAGCGAAGAGCTTTATGAATAAATTTTCTCATTTTCTTAAAATTTTCTTTGGTCTTTTTTGTCTTCCCGACTTTATAATTCTTTTGATTCCATTTCAAAGGAAGCAACAAATTAAAGTGATGGAAAAGAATATCAAAAAGAACAAAATATTCTCCCTTGTAAATCTGATAAATCCCCACGCGATTCTCGAGGTCTTAAAGCAAGTATAAAAACCACCACAACCCACCAACTCAAAACCATTATCACACATCCAACCAAACCTCATCATCTTCTTGATATCCTCATAGACTTGTTCACTTCTCTTTCTCATTAGTACTTTCTTTAATTTATCCAGGTGAAGTTAAGGATCACTTTAGCTTTCTTTGTAGTAATTACTAGTAATAAATACAAATATATAGAGTGCAAATTAATATTAATGCCGTAATTTGTTTGGAAAATTGTTATTCTCAGAGAAATTTAGGATGAACAGGCCAGGAGACTGGAATTGCAGGTCCTGCAACCACTTGAACTTCCAAAGGAGGGACTCGTGCCAGCGGTGTGGGGAAGGTAGACCGGGCGGTGACCAGAGAGGAGACTACGGGAGCTTCGGAGGGAGAGGTGGCGGCAATTCCTCCTATGGATTTACCACCGGGCCTGACGTCCGCCCTGGCGACTGGTACTGCGGCCTTGGCAGCTGCGGCGCTCACAACTTCGCCAGCCGTTCCAGCTGCTACAAGTGTGGCGCTTCCAAGGACGAATCATCCTCTGCTGGCGGCGGTGGCGGATATGAGGCGGACATGCCTAGAATGAGAGGCTACGGCTTTGGCAGCGGCGGCTCTAGTCGATCTGGATGGAAGTCTGGAGACTGGATTTGCACCAGGTTTATTGACTTATTTATTTATTTATCTTTTGCTTTTTATAAGCAAATAATGTGATAGAAGAATATTTTTACAGTTGTGTGAATGCATGCATGCAAATATAGACATGTGCATGCATGCATATACTAGACATACTATAGTCTCAGCATTTTAAGAAGCAAAAGCATACTTGTTTCTTTTTTTTTTTTTTGGGGTAAAAAAATGTTAATTTTTAATTTGGAGGAATATTTTCCTGAAATATTTTGTATACAGATCGGGCTGCAATGAGCACAATTTTGCGAGCAGAATGGAATGCTTCAGATGCAACGCTCCAAGAGACTCCAGTAGTACTGGCAAGTCTCCCTATTCGTAGATTTTCGGTCATTTACTACTATTAATTTCCGGGTGAGTATGTAATTTCTGTCTCTGTTTAATTTTTTGTTGATTTTTTCCTTTTTATATCTGGGATGAGTACTTCAAACTATAGGACGTTGGGTGTAAATTTATCATTAGACTATGCCTGCAACCATATTTTTTTTATTGATGTTTAATGTTAGCAAGGAACTGAATTTTTTTTTGGGCGTGTGTGATTGTGTGAACTTTTCAGGTTCCACTGCCGTTGAATTATAATTAAGAAATTGGATCGAAAGGCATTTCTGATCCCTCATTGTGTCTCGTTTGAGCTGCTGATCTTTTTGGCCTTCCAACGTTCTCTATATTGATTTTCTTCTTCCCTATTTTCTCTTTTTTATTTTTATTTCTATTTCTAGACGTGTATTTGATCTTCCTGTGATGAAGACTTAATTTGTGTTCAATTAAAACCAAATCATGATTTGGCATTTTGTGAGCTATAGGAATGTAGTTTTTGCTATCATTAATATATCTATCATATATATATGTCTATATGTTTGATTCTACTTCAGAATTTAAGAAAGAAGCTAGTGCGGTCTCTTTAGCGTTCTTCTCTTTTTATTTAGCTATGCAATTTTCTTTTTTATAGTTTTTACTATAAAAATATACTTCTGCGTTATTAACACACAAATAATATTAGATTCTCTACTCCCTCCATCAAAGAGAAAGCAAGAAGCAGATGTTCCTGAAAGTGGTCCAAGGAATTTTTAACCTAAATCAGATATTGTCCATATCTGCTTAAAGCAGTTAAAAGTATTTCCAACGTCAAAAATAATTTCAAAAGTAGCTGTTCATTATGGACCACATTGAGGTCTTTTTTGCCTGAAACATTTTCGAGATATACAAAACATAAAGTCCGATATTGTTTAATCTTAATAAGAGTTCTAAAAGCTAGACACATTGGGACAACATTATGTGTTCTTAAAGCATGATAGTGTTTTCAAAAGATAAGTAATTATATATGGTAGAATCAGATGCATATATTGCTTCAATAATACAGGAATCGATATCAAATTATAGCTCCATGCCTGTCTCCTCCAATATTCGCAGATCAGTCAAAGTATAAGGAATTACTTTAACTAATATTGTATGTTAATGGATGCACGCATTCTTAATTTACTAGCGTATTTGGTTTATAAGTTAAAATTACAGTTTGAATCATTTTGTTATAGTATTTTTTCTTCTAAAAAATTTAAATTTTCTGTTTAAACTTATGAACCAAATGGACGCATAACATCTTTAAGATATTTAAACTAATCACGGGATAATTCTTGCCTATTATGTAAAATATATATATATATATATATATATATATATATATTGTAACGTAAGCGACCTTAATAAGAAAAAAGAGATCCGATTAGAAAAATTAGTTAAATTATCAACTTCTTTGCGTTTTATAAATTACGTTATCTTTATTTCTCTAGTACCATCTCAATTTACCGTGTACTTTTTTTTTTAATGTCAGTTCGGCGTCCTACAGTACCGGATGTAAAAGGTAATCTGCTGGTAATTTAAGAAGGTGCACAGAATTTAAAAGAAAAAAAGACCCTTCAAAAAATAAAAAGACAGAATAGTTGTTGCATTTTACAAATTGGCTGGGAGTACTTAAACATGATTGGAAGCACAGCCAAATGGGTGAATATAGTCCCTAAAAAAGTGCATATATAGTCGCTGAAAACTTCGCGTCATTACATAACACTGCCAACGGGAAAAAAAGAAGAAGCAAATATATATATATATATATATTTAAGACTTAAGAGGAGTACTATTCAGGCCGATGGGGTATGTTTCAATTAGACATAAAATGGCGTGTTCATCTGTGGGGCCCCACAAGTTTATGTTTGATGGGGCCATATTATCCCATCAAGCTAAGCAACATTTTTCTTTTGTTAAAGAAACTTTTACCTATTTTTAATAGGTTAGTGTAGCTGTAAGGGTGCTTTTCCTTCAAGAATGTACCTAGGGTTTGATACTTTACAACCTTACTTTAAGACTCTTGCTCGACCAATGTGTTGAGCGGCGTTTGATGTGTAGTGGCATGAATGAAAACTAAGTTCATCTTTCAAGTAGAATTAAGTCAGAATTTTCCGTTCAAAAAATTTATGGAAGATGGGATAACATGCATGATCCCTTTTTGGTGAGCGTGCATATTAAAAATTCATAGTATAAAACATAAAATTTCTCCCACTCGTAGATGATATTGTTAGATGTTGATTGATTCAATGGTTAAAAACAATAATTCTTCTTGGCATATGGTCAAGAAGTACAATTCCTACTTAAGTTTCCGTTGTTAAAACAAAGACCTTCAAACTTTTATTTCAAACGAAACATGCAATTTGAAGTGCATTAAGCGTTCTCTAATCTCCTACCACAGGGCCGTTTTCTGTGGCTGTAATATCATTGCAAGTGCATTGGCGGCTCATGCGTTAGCTACTACTGATCATCACACTATATATGAAAAGCTATGATCTCTGAAAAAGCAAGGGTTGAGCATCTATACACAATAATTAGTTTCGTACAGAATTAAAGGGTCCCACTTATATATTTGCCACGAACCCGATCAAATTTATAGTACATTTTGTCATATATATATATATATATTATTAGTAGTATGAATCTTGCATGAGTTTCGTGTGTGTATATATGTGTGTGTGTATATATATGCTACCACTCACATGCATGGCTAGTGTTGCTGTTTTTGGCTTTTAAGTTCAAAAACTGTCTTTGAATAACTTGTTAAGAAGGGTTTATTATTTTCAAAAGGGTTATTTACCTTTTTATATCCTGTATTTTAGATTTATTTAAATATTATACTTTCGATTTTGAATCTCATTGAATTTATATTTTCATTTAATATATAAATTTATACATTTTTCTAATCAATATTCAAAATTGATATAAAAAATTACCCAAAATATCCTTAAATTGAAAAATAAGAGAACTTTACACATTTGAAAAAACATTTTACTAAGGTTTTTGACTTCAAAAATGTATTAAATACCCTCAAAAATAGGTGTTTTATATGCTTTTTTTTGTTTTTTTTTTTTTTTAAGTTTTAGTTTTTCTCTATTTTACTTAATGATAATTTAGTCATTTTAAGAGTCAAAATCAACTATTGACTGAAATAAAACATAATTTTATGTATTAAATCTAATCCAAAAATATACATTTAATGAGATTAAAAACCAAAGATATAGTTTTGAATTAATTTGAAATAAAGGGTATAAAAAAATAAATATCTCTTTCCAAAAAGCTTCTGGTCAAAGAATTTCACTTACATAAAAGCAATATTTTTTTATTTTTCTTCAACTACTACCTAGAAGCAAAAGAAAAAACTCTGCCAAATAAGTCTAAAAATAAATGTTTGTCTTTTCTTCCTTCTAATATTTCCAATTTGCTGAATAATAGGTTCAGATAATGTTTTTGTTATCGACCTTGGATTAACGACAAATAGACTCATAGATTAGTATTCAAATTACCTATCCAATTTTATCATATAGAAGGATATCTAACCAATTACATCAATTTGCTGTCTACAATGATGTCCATATGTGATGGTGAATATGTGGATAATGTGTTTTGCTACATTGTGGATAATCTCTTTCCTATATCCATGTATATATGCTAATTAATTAGTACCTTTCCTTTATTGCAATAACTTTTTATTGCTTTCTAAACGTAATTGTTCGTTGTCATTGGATAAAATAAGAGGTCAACTAGGAAAAAGAAGTTTTTGTGAATAAATTAGCATTATCGTTAATTAAAGATGTTTTCAAAAGTGAGATAGAGACCATAATCTAGGAAAGTATTGACAAATGAATGAGCAATAATTTAAACTAATTAAATCAAACAATTTAAAAATATGGGTTCTGGATTAATCATTAATTTGTACTCATTTCACTTAGCCATTTGGGCAAGAAAAGAAAAAGATGAATAGCCTAGGCGTCAGGAAATCATTGTATTCAGGTCTTTATCTAGTGGTGGGGGTTAACTTCGATAATTCTAATGAACTTCAACAAAGCTAATATATATATATATATATTATATTTATAGAGACACACACACACACTTTAATTAAAATATTATGTATATTAAAGTCATGAAACGCTCACATAGGATTCCAAACTTTTAATATAACACCTTTCATGGGTTCCCTCATTGACCTCGTGGGCAGATTAGGTTTAGAATTTAGACGCAAATGCTAATAAGTTGGTCAAAAAGTAACCACAACACTCATTATTAGTACGTGTCTGCTACTACACTCCATTATATAGCTTTTGGCAAGATTCTTTGTTTCACTTTAAGCTTAGCTTTATGTTTCTTCATATGCTTTGTTGATGTTAGTGAAGTATCTCCATTCAATCATGTCAACCATCTGCAGTCTCCAATTTGCTTGTCCAGGCTTTCATGATTTCATCTTCAGTGCAGTATTACTTGCCATCATTATCGAGGAACAACGCGTACCAATCATACATATAAATCGAAAAACTTATTTTTTTTTCCCGCTGTAGCCCAGCCTTCTCAATAGGTGGGCCCCGCCCATAAAAATCTTGAGCAGCAGAATACAGTAAATTATGTGTAATATATAAAAGATATTGGGACTATTATACTTTTAAAAACGTAACGTGACCTTTATTTAGTATAAGATTGACATAAAAATAACACTAAAAAATATAATTATCCTAGATTAATATTCGATCCTTTACAATATGTTTTTTTTATATATAAATACAATGTTATGTTTTTTTTTATTTCCATTTGTTACGTAAAAGTGCAATTTTTTGGGAGGACCATAGCAATATTTGCGTGCATGTTGTATGTCATGATAATGTGGAGAGAATAAATATTACGAGTGCCATGATCAATTTGTAAGGAGCCGCAATATGTTATGAGGTGATTTGTGGACACGGATAGATAGCATAAAGATGTTTTAGAAAATTGGGGAAAATAATCTTTTGTGTTGGAAAAGATGGGTTAGATAACCCATTTTTAAGTATCATTTTGAGGCTCAATTTTGTATAAAGCTTGCTACGTGCTAGTGATTAGTCAAGACGAAAATTTATTCTCCTCTATGAAGAGATTGAAATGATAAATTTACATGCTCAACATGATGCATGTGTTCATGAGAAATTAACACCTAAAATGCATAAATGTAGTTGAAAAACTAAGCCATCTTCACCGCAAATGCCAATGCTTTACTATATTTGCCATTAAAAAGATGAAAATAGCACATTTGATGTGCTATTCTATTTTGTGCTTCAATGGACAATGCTATTTAAAGGTCATATTTGTCTTTTGTAATAATTATTAAGCCTTTGAAAAATTGTAAAAGAAAATTTTTAATATTAAAATAATTAATAAGTGAAAATGTAATTATTAAAAGAAAAAAGGTCAATCTATTAGCAAATAGGGCTAAATCTACATATGACATACTTCGTGGTGCCATCAAATTTAGCATATAGCAAATTTGAATCTAAAATAACATTGAATTAGAAGGTGTTTTAACTCTTAAATGTCAAAATTTGGCATTCACACATCAATATAATATTGTATTAAATATGGTCTAAATTGAGAAATGATAATCCCGCATGGAAAAAAGATTAAAGTCTAATAGTCTTCATAAGAGTTTGCCCTTTTGTTAAGGAGTAAGCATGTTAGTAGGGAGGCTCTCTCATGCATGCACAGGAGTGAAAATTCATTCTTGTGTTTTATTTTGTTTCTTGCAGCATTCTAAAATTTTAATTTCAAATTTATTATGTTTAAATTCGATCAATTAGTGTGTCTAATTAATTTGAAAATGTAAAATTTCATATTGCACAAAATAAATACCCATTTACATATTTAAAATACATTTTTATCACAATTTTAATTTTTAAAAAAACTATACCCACTATTTTCCTATTTGTCCTCACACCCCATATTTAGCTTTTATTACAAAACTACCCCCTTTTCACTTTCTCTCCACTCCTACCTGTGCACCCCTCTCAGGAAGACAAATCAAAATTTTTGTAGTCTCTATACATAGAGACCAACCCCACGTAGAGTCCCAAACACACGACTTAGAACCCCACACACACTCATCACTCTCCTCTTTCTCCCACGCCAACCTTCTCTCCCCTTCTTCTTCTTGCTATAGCAAAACAACCAGAAACAACCACCAAAGATAGCCAAAACTCAACAAAAACAAAAGAAAAAAAATACAGCCAAAGCACTACTAAAAATATTAAGAAAAGTGCCCTATTTTCTTGCCCAACAATGCAAATGTGATATGACCAAAAACACAACAAGAACTCAGCCAAAACAAGCTAAAAATGCAGCCAAAACACAACCAAGAACACCAAGAAAGACAACCCCTCTTCTTTTCCACAAACTAGCCAAAAACATCATCTTCATGGCCAGCTAACTTTAAGAGTTCAAGCTTGGTTTTTAATCTAAAAATTTGGTGTTTTTTAAAGGAGTTTTAAAGTAGGTTTTCTTTTAATCCGAACTTGGTTTTAGTTTGTATTTTTTTCAACTTTAATGCATGATTTTCATGTTCCATGTTTATGCAAGTTTTTGGTTTATGTTAATATGCATGTTTTGTGTTTTGAGTTTTGTGATGTAAACTTTGATTAAAATGATTAAAGCAGTGATTGTGTTGTTATTTTGATTTGATATTTATGTTATAAACATGTTTTTATTGTTTAAAAACAAACTTACTCACCGCATGTTGAAGATTTCATCAATCTAAATATCAAAGACCAGACTTGAGATGTTTTAGTTTTGCTTTTGTATGTGGAGACCAAAATTTGAATCTTAATGTCTAAATCCATGTTAATGAGTTTAAAAAATTGTTGTTTAATATTATGCTATCATTTATGTATGTTTTCTATGCCCTTAGATGTGAAAAATAAGTTTAGAATCGAGCTCAAAGCTTGAAAGGTTTGAAAACCTAAACTTGGAATCTTTGAGTTTACTTCAGGGTGGCAGGCTAGTTACTTCAAGGTGACAGGTTGGTTGCCTCAGGATGGTAGGACGATTACCTTCATCGGCCAGCCCATTGTGGCCCTTTGAGGGGCCTTCGAGCCCGAAGAGGGGCAGGCTGGTCCTTAGGACTGGTAGACCAGAAAACCTTACTATTTTCTTCATTTTGTTTGATTTTTAAACCTTTTAAAACCTTTTAAATAAGAGGATTAATTACGAAACAAGTTTTAAACAAAAAATGTAACATTAATTCATTTGAAAACATAGTTGTATTATATCTCAAAGTTACATAAAATTTTAATAGCACATTAATGAAATGGATTAACACATGTTTTACTTATGAATATGGTTATACATGGAGCTTTAGTTTTAATTGTCCTTATATACGCCTTAGGATTAAGGACGTGTGGAATCAACATTAATCAGTTCTAAGATTAAAAGATTGTTCTTAAGCTTGAGAGATAGGATTATAATCCCTCTCTTGGCAACCATGATTTGAAATTAAATTGTTTTATTTTAGCTAATATTATTATCTTGAGATGAGGATGTTTCTTACAAGATTTTTTATAAATGTGTTTTTGCATATTGCAATAAGTTTGCAAAATGTATATAATATGTAAATATGAATAGTTTCATAATTTTACAAATGAATTTGAGAAATTATGATTTAGATTTTGAATAAGAAATTCTGATCATAATTGGGAATACAAATGCTACCGAGGACATATGGCTTTTGGTGGTTGGTTTTAAGTAAGCAATGAGATCTAATTATGTAGAGTGTAACCTTAGAGGTAGGCTCCTAAACCTCGATCGGGGGGCTCTATAGTGTGGACAATGGCTGAGGCGTTGTAAGTATGCATGTTATACAAAAGTGATGGGAACAAGAAATTTAATTAAAATTGTCTAATTTATTTATTAATTATTTTACCACATTTGCAATCTTTGATATTCCAATTATTTCCTCGTTTATCCTTTGATTATTTAAATACCTTAATTGTTTTGATTAGTTAAAATTTGTTCAAATGTTACCCTACTAGGACTTTTGCTCATTTTTATGTTTTAAATTAACCCCCTTCTAGGTAATGCAAAAAGTGATGCAAAGTAAGTATTGAAATAGTGTTGACAAGTTATCAATATGTATACCGTGATGCTTTCAGTTGGGCTTATGACGTGTTAACCTTCTAACACGTTTTGTGCCAATGTAATTATATTGTCTTTTCCTATGTTAATTTACTTGTGTATATGAAAGTTTCATATGGCCGAACACTGTCCCTATGATGTATTTTGGCAATATCTGCAAATTTGTACGTCACTATGAGGTTTACATTTTGGAAACCCTAAAGTTTTATGTGAGAGTTTTCAACTCGTATTCTTTGTTTAAAAAATTTGTATTTTATAGTCTATTTTAATTATTTCATGTATATAAAATTTTGACTTTCTAAATAATTTGTGTAATTTATATAAATAATAGTTGTTCACATGAATAAGTGGAAGTTAAAATAAAGCGTCCTTATTTATTCTTTTATTATTTGGGATTGTTTTAGGAAAATAATTAAGTTACATTTAATTAATTTCATTTCTAGTTTGGTTTCAAGTTTTTAAAATTTTGATTAATTTCATTTCTAATTTGGTTTCGAGTTTTTAAAATTTTACCTAACTTAAATTATTTTCTTAAACTAAGCCTTCACGTTATATCCCATTTTTGGTTGTGACGTTTCTATACAATTATTGTTGTAATTTTATTTTAAATTATAATTCCAGTGCACGTGAGAGTTTTTTTATATTGATATTTCATCTAAATTAAAGTAAGTAGAGGAATGGGGTGGTGTCCCCCTATTAGCCTCTAGTTATAAGAGAGCCATACTTAACTGACATAGGTTTCATATGGTAAAATATTGTGGCAAAATTAACTAGGAAATTGCAATAAATAGTCAAAATTTTGAACCATTTGGAAGTTAATAACACCTTTTCACTAATTAAAAATAAATAGGCCATATTTAGCATTAATAACTTCGTTTTCTATTTTTAACCTTTCTAGCGGCCGGCGGAGAGGACAAAGTCGCAGAAATGCGATAGCGGGACTGGACAACGGGGAGTTCGAGGATGAATGATGTCCTCCTCTCTCTCCTTGATGCTTTGATTCATTTTTTTACTGTTTAATCTTACCAGCTCTCTCCCTCAATCTCCTCTCTTCGTCAAAGCCATCGGTTGGAGAGAAGACGAAGCAAAGTTCCTCTATCTTCTTTCCCCTTTGATATCCTCTGCACGATGGAGAAGACAAAGTATCATAGCATTTGTGGGCGACGGGCAATAGGGGTTTGAGGGCTAAAGACAAAGACAAACTCGATTTGAGATTGCTTAGTGTCGTGATGAATGTGAAGAGGAAGAAGTGGAGGAGAGATAAATTATGTATTATGGTTTCATTGGGAAAACGAAGGAGATAAGGACATATCTAGAACCTCACTTAAGTTTAAATGTATTAAAACTTAATTGGCCTATTTATTAAAGCTTTTTAAAAATTGGCCTATTTTAATTAGTCTTTTGCATGGGCCTAAATCTCTCTTTCTCCTAAAATAACACAAGACTGTTGCGACCATAGGAGGTGGATCTCGTCCAACACGTCCCCGTGCATATCTCATTGTCACCCGGCGGATCTGACCCACCGCTATCCCAGCCACCTCACGACCAACTACTCCACACGAATCTTGTCATCGTCGGCATCTTGACCTCACCGAGGCGGAGGAAGAGGAAGAGATCCTCTTGGATTTTTATTTTTATTAAAAAATCTTTAATTTTTAATTCCACATTGTATTATTAATTAGTATTATATCATAATTAGTATTATTGAAATTAAAAGTGGACTTATTTATATTAATATAATTGTTTAATTAAAAATATTTATTTTTAAAACATACCATTATATACCACCAAACACAATTTCAAAAACAGTTCTAGCATATTTTACAAAATAATCTTATATTTAGATTTTTTCAAAAACAAAGACTATTGTGAAAACACTACCGAGAGAGCCTTATATATTTTTCATTGGCATGGACTTAAATTATATAGAAATTGTCATTTTTTTCCCTCAATTTTAATGCAGTCTCAAAACGCCCCCTAAAATTTAGAAGTTGGAACATTAGATGCTCCTGAACTTAAAAATTTTAGCAAGGTCCTTTACGTTGTAGGCTTCATTGACCTCTGTTTTACAGATTTATCATGACAAGGCACGTGATTGAACAGGTAAGTTTTTCATTAAAAAAAATTCCGCTTGATAATTTCACCAAATTAACCAAAGGAAAACTAACTTAAACAGCAAATCAACTATGGAAAAGCCTTCAGTGACAACACACGTTTAAAGTTGGATATCATTCTTTCATGGGGAAAAAAAAAAACAGCGAGATAGAGAACTTAGCATAAACAATTTTGACACTCATGAGGTACTTGTACGTATTTTTCAAAGCTCATGGGACACTAACTGAAATTCAAGTAAAATTTTGAGATTTTTTCAATCTATTCTTATTTTATGAGTTTAATTTGAGTTAGTGTTGCAGGAATTATAAAATCAGTTGTTCAAAAAAAAAAAAAAGACCTAAGAAAAACAGATTACCACACATCGGGAAAATCTTCAAATTGGAGAGAAAATATTCAAATTTCGTATCCATTATCAATATTCAAGTTTATTATTACAATTAGTTAATGAAAGTTCTTCAACATAGCGATAACAGATAGTCATTAAAAAAAACGACATACTAGACAAATAATGATAAACTAGTAACAAACTAAAACTTAAAAATTAAAAAAACTAATATAGCTAAATTCTCGTACTTAAGAAAAGATAATTAACTCTGTAATTTTCTATTTAGTTGTTCAAACTTAAAGGGAAAGTAGTATGCAACTGACTAAGGAATGAAGACTCTTTGATAGTTTCACCTATGTGATCTAGCCTAAAGTTTTAAGCTCGTACATATGCTGTGGAATCTAGCAGAAGATGCCCCTCTCTATGCCTGTTTGGTAAAGTTAGTTTTAACAAACTTTTCAGTTAAGAACAGTATAAAACTCTCACATGCTATAGTAAAAAGAAAAAAGTTACTATAATATAAAGCTCTCATATGCTATAGTGTTTACAGTTATAATCAATGATTTTAACCACCATGGTCACTTTGTCCAATTACGTAAAACAACATATCTAATGTTTTATATTGTTTAAAACCCTTTTTTTTTTGTCTCTTCCGGCATAACTTCCCAACAGGTGATTCCATAAACGAAGATTTTCCCAATGAGTAGTATCAAATATCAAGAGACGATTTTTGGCTAAAATAGGCATGAGAATTGAGAAGGACTATTTTCCATATTTCAATATTCAAACAAAGGTAAAGAGTACCTTTGACAGAGCCACAAAATCCTGCTCGTGAAAGAACAACATGAACATCCTTTTATCGTGATTTTTAATGCCAATTGGGCCCAAAAAACCCATCAAGAGCAGACAAATTAATTCACTGGATTAGCAAGTACAAGTACTCTCGGGAATTAATCAACACTGTGATAGTCAATGGTAGCAAAAACGAAGGCACTTTTATCCAATTCAATGCATGAAAAAATAACACTAGCTTTTTAAAGCTACCTTTTCCTTTTATTTTTCCCCTCTTTTTTTCATAAGCCAAGCATGTTCAAGTTCATTAAAGTTTTACTTTCTGTCCTTTTTACGAGTTAAAGATACACGCCTAATTGTACACAAAAGTCAAAATATAATGGGCAAACGTGATCATCAACTTGAAACAACATTTTCCTTTATGTCGGGTGCTTTATTTTTTCTCTTTTCTCGTTATCCCTCTTTTCCCTCATCTTTCTTCTTAGAGGGATTTCTTTTTCCCTATACGACAATTTCCTTTATGTAGGGTGCTTTATTTGAGGTCAATTAGCTTATGAGTTATGTAACCAGAAATAGTTATGTTACAGGTTTCCAATAAGATATTTGATATCAAAAATATGGATGAATTTGATGTTAGAAATATCTAATTACATAATATAAAATAACATGGTTAGTTATACAATGTCTACGGTGGTTGTAGGCATAACTTAGTGGTAAATCTACACCCGACTCTACTTAAAGGTGAAGAATTTGAATCCCATAAAAAATAAAAAATAAAAACTATGCAATGTTTATAGCTAGATTTGGAAAGACATGAAGATATTCTCCACATGGAGATTTGGAAAGACAGTGAGAGAGGCGTTGTTAGTTTGAAGTAGAATCAGTAGAAGGTATTACTATGATTTGGCATAATAGAGCAAGCAAATCTTTAGTGACGAAGCCAACTAAGGTCCGGTGGCATGCAGCTATGTCCGCAAAGGGTTCAAAACCTCTATCTTCTATCCTATTGTAGGCCGATAGGTCCGCTATAATCCGCCCACAGAGGTACCCAAACTCGTCGCCCTCTCTAGGGCAACCTCTGTCTGCCTTCTAAAATGAGCTGTACCGAGAGAGGAATAGCCTCTTTTGGGTTCTCGTGCCATGCCATTTCTGTTTAATGTTTAGCTCCCCTTGATTTTTTTTTATTTCCTATGCCACCCATAACATTTTAAACATTTCTTTTACACCCCTAATTTGATCTAAAATTTATCAATTTGCCCCTAATAGTTTCTAATTTTAAATTTTATACATAGTATTTCAAAAAAGTTTCATTAACACTCTTGATTTTTTGCTTCTAAGCGTACTATGTTACTCCATATATACACATACATATTAACTTAAATCTATTATTATAAAAATTTGACTCTAATCAAGTCCCCTCAACTAATTTTCTGGCTTCGTCACGTCACTGCAAATCTTAGTATTCAACTTGCAATTCACTTCAAGATTAATGAGTGCATCTTTAGCTCCTAAGGGTACTGTTGCAAAACATGAGCGAGATTAATTATTCTAATGTGGTACGTAGCTTGATGTATGTGATGGTATATGTACGAAAGGCCTGATATTTCACAGCCTGTTGGAGTAGCGAGCAGATAAGTGCATGCATGCGTGATTCTGGTAAAAGATGTTGACAATCTGTGCGAGGGATTTTGCGTTATAACCCTCATAGATTCATAGATGTAAGGTTGGTTTTCAGGCGGAAAAATACAAGGGGCTTGGGCCGAGAAAAATGGACCCAGACATCACATGTGCGTGCAAGATGGGCTGGGTTTGTGCATGGTGGATTGCATTTGCCTAGTTGGGCCTATGAAATTGGGCTTTGGGGTGGATTTTCATATGTACACTCTTTTAAGCCTTAATTTTTTATAAATGCTACACATATAAAATATTTATATGTGACACAATTTAACATATAATATAAATAATAGTATAGCTAAACTTTTTTAAATGTTACATAAATAAACACAACTTTTAAAAGTATGACCATGTAATTTTCTCTATTTTTAGGGGTTAAATAAGACAAATGGCCCAATTAAATTGGATTAAAATATGACCCTAATCCAATTTATAAATGTTTTACATATGTCCTAAAATAATATCATTAAAATAATTACTATGTAATTAAGGATCCTTTTAAGATATTATGAATATTGTGTTGAATTTTAATTTCATAACAATAATTTGATCATGTATTGTAATCTTTTCTTAAGAATATTACACAGGGCTTTAAGTTGTACTCTCTCTTAACCCTTTTTTTTTTTTTTGAGAATGAGAAATTAGCAAAATTTGAAACTATTTGAAGGAAAGAGCATGTTTTGAAACTTACATCATAAACATGCTATTTATTATAAATATTTTCAAAACTTGCCATTTTCTGATATTAGTTTTGAAAAAAGAAAATTTCCTATAATTTCCCTTTTTTTACAAATACCTTTACAAGTTATGTGTTTCATTTCCCATTTCAGATGATTGGAATTTAGGAATTGTTTGTTTAAGTTTAGGTGGATGACTAGTGGTCATCTAGTGAAATTAGTGTAGTTTTGTCTACGGACTTTTCCGCAGGACCAAAACCATGCAGCCATACAACATATTGAAGTCAGTCTAAAGAAACTATGCAGACAATCAGACGGTTTACTATGAGTGCTGTTGTCGTTAATTTGTTCTTTAATGTTATCGTTTAGGTTCCAGAACCAATGCTCAAGTAATGTTGCTTCAGGTTTTCCTTCAAGTGATGCTAGGCAGTTTACAAAAAGAATTGAGCTTTTCATAAACATTTGCGCCATAGAAATAATTTTTTCTCAACAATCCCATGTTTAACAAGCAAATCCTTATCCATATTGTTCGTCTGCAATGCCTCTGTTCAAAGGGGACTCGTTTCTTATTGTGATAACGTTTGAAAAAAAATGTAGTGGAGCGACAACATCATTTCAAATAAGCATGGAAAAACAAGGCACAAATGGTTTAGCATGAATAACTTCGAGAAACAGTTGACCCGCGAACGACCTCGCTTAGTGTCAATCTTTTCAACAGAGGGATTTGTGAGGAACATAAAGTGTTGTCTGAACTCGGTCCTTTTTTCTTGCATTAAACGGAAGCCAGAACTGACGCCCACAAATTATGAAAATAAACTACTAATGTTTCAAGTTACACGTCTCAAGAATTTATCCCAAATTAGAAGGCAGAAATGTGTGTTCACAAATATATGTGGTCAAGAATTAAAGAGCAAATGATTGAAGATCTCATGAGTAGTATTCAAGAAACGGACATAACTGAACAAACAGTCTGTATGATGGTAAGAACGAGGAGAAAAGCAGCTGCAACTACAGAAATAACTGCCCAAGGAGTGTTGAAATGATTTTGCTTCAGGTTTGCCTTCCAAGTGTTCAAAGGGGATCTGCAGTGCTTATCGAGCTTTTTACAAACATCTGCAAAAGTGAAAGCTTCAGGGGATGCAACAGCCCCATGTCCGAGCTTATTTATCATATCAGCCCACTCGTTATTGTCGCCAAACAAGTTCTTAATAATGCCACCTTTTACAAGCAAATCCACATCCCTATGAGTGTTAATAAGACGGTCCATAAACACAATGTAATCGTTCAAATACTTGTTTCTGTAATGGCACTGCTCAAAGGCAAGCAAGTTTCTCATTGTAGGTTCTGTCTCAGCACTAAGATTCAACTTTGGAATCTCTAACTTCCCTTTAAAGAAATCTATGTCCATCAAATTTTTGCTTGACCTTACCTTGAACTTAACTCCAGCCTGGTGTAACTCTGTTATGGTTCGCATGGTTGGATTTTCAAGCTTCCCAGCCTTCGGCTTCGATGAGATGTAAAAACCTCTCATTAAATGAACAAAATGCTTTATTTCAGATGAACAGGTTTTGTTCAAAGTTTCTTTTGTCACTTCTAAGCCCGTTATGCTTGTTAAAAAATCGAGACAGAGATCAATGATTGAAGGCCTATCACCATAAAAAAGAGCTTCAAGGATGAAGAAGGGCAGCTGATTCTCAAGCAATTGCAAATCCATAGCCACGTCACCGAACAACCGTGGCCCGCCAAAGATGGGGTCATCCTCATCTTGACCATCATCATCTAATTGGTCATCCTCGTCTTGATCATGATCTCCTTGGTCATCCTCAACTTGATCATGATCTACTTGGTCATCCTCCTCTAATTGGTCATCCTCGTCTTGATCATGATCTACTTGGTCATCCTCATCTTGATCAGCACTTTGTAACATGGGATCGTCTCCTCTAAACCTCAACATGACCTCAATGATGAAAATGGCGTCTACAAGCATAATTTCTGTGAGTTCATCACTTGTAAAATATATAGGTTCTGCATAACATCTGCGCAATTCTGGTTCTTTTTCCTTCACGATCTCTATGTAAGACTCCAAGCTTTCGTTGGTGCGTCGGAGATAAGCTCGTAGAAACCTCCTTTTATGCTCCTCCATCAGTTTTAAGCTTTCGTTTCCATGGTGAAGTGGGCCAATGGAAACCACCTTGGGTGTGTACATGTCCGAGTTCAAATGTCGTAGTCGATTTGGAACTCTGTAGATGCACCGTTTGGAAGATAAAGAAGACAAGCCCTCCAACTTTGTTCGAATGGAAGTCGGCAAGGGAATGCAAGGATTTTCAATGTCGTTCGGAACATTACTATATCCGTCATTCCTCATCTTTGATGTTCTGACATCAAAAAATAACCAACTTTTCGTATTAAGATCACAAAATCCAACACCAAATTGATTGGTATACATAACAAAGCCAAAATACCGTCCAAGAAAACTAATTAAGCCAACGAGTGTATATTCTCTGAAAGAGAAAAGGTTAATTTTTTCCCTTTAAATGTAAATCCAGGGAGAGAGAAAAAAAGTCTGGATTTATTATTGGTTAGCGCCACAATAAAATGTAGAGAAAGAAGAAGGTAAATCAATATTTTCTTTTCTTTTTTTTTTCTTACGAAAATTATAAAAAATGTTACTTTTTTAAAACTAATCATAGAAAATGTCAAGTTTTAAAAATTTTTATAGTAAATGTCAAATTTATGATGTAAATAATTTATTTATCTCTTTGTTTGTATCGTGAAAAATTCTTATTAACTCAATAAATGGATTTATGATGCAACTAATATATTTAGTTTCTTGTTTATAATATAAATATTTCTTATTTACATTGTAAATCTGATATTTACTATAAATATTTTTAAAACTTGATATTTACTTCAAAAAGTTTCAAAAATCTGACATCTCCTCTATTTTCTTTTTTTTTTAAAACCATCTTAGAACAATCTACAGAAATGCAAAAGGCAGAAAATAAAAGAAAAAAATAATCATAACAATAATAATAAGAAAAAGTTGACGACAAAAACAACTTAAAATTCATTGATGAAATATTAAAAATTTAATTTTTACCAGGTTTATATAATTAAATAAGAGTGTTTTGCTACAATGAAGATATATATATTTTTTTACCAAAGTTGATAGTGAAGTTATATAGAGTATTTTTTTTATTGTGAATTAGAGGTCATAATTTTATACCGAGAATAAATAAAATTGTGTGAAGAAAAAAAAAAAAACACACAAAATCTATAGAATTTATAATGATTTACTCTCAACATGAGAACTATGTCTACTTTCAGTTGCTAGACAAAATTCACTATAACGAATAATAAATATACAAGACAAAAATCGTATAATATTTTCAACTGTTTGTGATTTCTTTAACCTCATAACCCTAATTCGGCACCCTAGCTCCCTTATGTATAACAAAAGGAGAGCAACCAAATTTTACAGCCCCAAGATGGATTTTGAAATCCACTACAATCTACATAAGGCAATAATTTGT
This sequence comes from Artocarpus heterophyllus, assembly GCA_025403435.1. NCBI lineage: Eukaryota > Viridiplantae > Streptophyta > Magnoliopsida > Rosales > Moraceae > Artocarpus > Artocarpus heterophyllus. Next base: position 14,489,072 of record CM046334.1, read on the forward strand.
CAGGACAATAATTGGGCTCCATAATAATACTTTTTGGTGCATATAATAATTTGTGAAACTAGAACGAAGTTGTATGACTAAAGCTTGATTAGAATTCCAAGTCTGTTAGTGTCAATACTGGAATTTTATTTTAACAAGTGCTCGATCCATCATTGTGTATATAACATATAGAAATAAGATGTGTAATACACTATTTAGTTATATAACGCTTATGTTGAATACATATAACACCAAGAAATTAGTTTTTCAAACCAATTATTACTAAAAAACGATGGTTACAACAAGTTGGTAACCGTGACAACGTGTCGAAATTATTTTTGCTAATCCAAGGATATCTATTTAAGATCAAACTTTAAAAAGAGGCTATTCAACACAGTTATAGAGACATAATTATATTGTTTTTGAAGGATTAAAGAATCAAGAGTAAACAAGAAACTCTCAGAAATCAGAGATGATAATTAAGCAGTCAGGGAACATAAAATAATATTGCGGCACCTGGTTCGACGAACTGGAGCCTGAAGCCAGAACTGTGGTGGCCTGGTGGACGATCTAAAACTTGTGAACTGAGTAATTTCTCGCTCTTTTTGTGTAAAAGCCAGCAGGTATTAGAACCTTTACAATATACTTAATATTGAAGGCAATGTTCCCTTCAACAAGGTTAGATTCCAATCTTGCTATCGTGACCTTAATTCCTTGGATTCCATTTTCTTTAAAACCTTTATAATATATTATTCTTGTCGTGATGCTCGTTGTGGTTCTGGTTCTCTTCAAGCTATATTCCTTTCTTTTCTAGTGTCATATGCTTGGTGACACACTTAGGGTGCGTTTGGTTGCAATGATAGAATGGTAATAGGAATGAGAATAGTAATGATAATTGAATAGAATGAAAAAAAAAACAATTCAATTATTTGCTTAGAATTTTACAAGAACTATAAAATGGAATATGACTATTTTTATTTGGACAAAAAGACCCCTATCTTTAAACAAATAATATATATCTATGTATATAAAACAAAGAAAACACTTCAACTATATTTTTTTAGGATTAATTATGTAACGGCACGCCTTTTCGGGTCGTTATTTAACTTGTTTAAACATCCTTTTAACTATATCTTACTTTTTTGTATAAAAAATACCGAATAATTTTTTTTAATGTACTATTAACATATTTGAAACTGTTGCAACAAAGTTGCAACAGAAACTGAAACACGAGTTTCAAATATAACTTTTGTGATCATTTAAAATCTTTAATAAGAGAATTCTTTGATAATAGTTTTGATATAATATTTAAAACTCGTTTCTTTATCAGACGTTTCTGTAAACATATAATTTCTTGAAACTCTTAAAATAATTTTTCAAGTAGTGAAAACTTTTTCTTAATACAGGAGAAGACTTTGTATAGTGGTATTCATACCTAACATTCGCCTCTATCATTGCAACACCGAGCTCTTTAACCAATCATACTGGTCTCCTATAAGACTATCTATAATATGAAAGAACTTCTAATAAGCTTTCACTCAGTAAGCTCAAACATAATCTCACAAAACATGAAAACATTCAATACAAAGCCTTTCTTTTAAAACCTTTCTTATAAAATATCTTTCATATATGTTTTTTTATAAATATTTCTTGTAAAAACATTCTGACAAAACGTTTTTCATAAAACATTTCTTATAAAATCATTACTTAGGGAAATATCGGCAATATCATAAGGCATGATTTCATTTATGCTTACTTTCAATTATGAGCTTCTTATTATCATTCTTAAGTTGCTTGAATTTCTCATCATTATTCTTATCTTTTCTTAATCTTGAAGGCTAAAATGTTCGTATCAACATCATCAATTATGAGATAATAACTTTAACATATCATAATGCTTCCCTTGTGAAAGACTTAGGACTATCAAACAATGAGGTCATAACTTTATGATAACTTATGTACCTCACATCAAAGAGTCTAGTATGATATTTAATTAATATCTTTGATTTATCTTCTTATATCTTTAGTAAGCATATCAAATGCCAAATGTACCATGTGCTATAACTTCACATTAAAACATTAAACATAGCAATTGCAAGCACATTGCAAATCATGACTTGAATGTTAAAATATGATGCATAACATATGCGAAAATACTTCAAAACAACTTGCATAACAATTGCAAACATATTTGCAAACATATATAAAGCATTTGAAAATTATAATCTTCACGCCATAGGTGAGGTTTGAGACTTACCTAAATAATGCTCTAATGTTCCAACTCTATCTATTCCTTTCTATTAATTAGCTTTGTGTCTTTTTCAAATGACACCTGACTATCAGTTAACTTTTCTCATCATCGACCTACTTAATTGATAGTATAACTTAAACGTTAACCTTCCATTCTTCATACTTAACTTCGTCTCCTATCGATTTATCTTTCATTTGCTTAACTTGAATGTCCCTTAGTTAAATTTTCCACCTTACTTGACGGTTTCGGTACTTAACATATTACAAAATATTTTCCATCTAAGGGCGTTTTGCTAAATCGGAGGGCTCAAGGTTGTTTTAGCGATTATGTAAAAATAAAATTTTTACCCTTAGCAGGTTTTTCGTAAGCTTCGTGATTTTATTAAACTTCTCATTTTACTTTACCATCCTAAAACTTAATGGTTATGGAAAAATTCCTGCTGAGTGGCATTTTCCTAATTCTGTCGTTTCGGGGTTTGTTTTGACATTTTTACAAAAAATGACCATTTTGCTCTTGACGGGTCTTAGAAAACTTTCAGAACTCATTTCAAACTAAAACTTACCATTCTTTACTTGTTATAGCATTATGGAAAACAAAACTTTCAAGGGCAAAAATTTCAAGACCCATTTCAAACCAAAACTTACCTTTCTTTACTTGTTATAGCATTATGGAAAACAAAACAACATTTTTTCTTTCGTTAAAATTTATTTTATTAAAACTTTACAGTTTTGACACGTAATGCAAAAATCTTGACATTTTTACCCTTAACATTTTTCTCTCATTCTTATATGATAAAAGCTTTAAATCTTTTGAAACTTAACATCTATGGTTACTCACTATCCATCGTAGTGCACAAAACCAACATTCCTAGGTGAAAATTCTCATTTCAAATGTTTTCAAGGTTTTAACCTGAAACACAAAAATCTTGATATTTTTGCCCCTAGAACCAAAATTAACCATCTTATACTAAAACATCTAGTTTTTCACAAGGATTAAAACTTCATTAAACTCCTTGGCGTAATTAAAACCGTTTCATAACATTTTTTTTATGAAATTTTATGCCTAAAATCTCGTAAAATTTGTAACTTAAAATCGACATAGAATTTTCACAAACCGTCTAAAATGGTTGACAGCTTCGATGAGTTCTACAACTTTCATGTTTTAAATTTCCTTAAAATCATTCATCTTAGTGGAGTTCTTGGAATGGTAGAACTAAAATTAACTTGTTTCAGCTTGTTCGGATTGGAATTCGAGCATAATTTCTTCATGAAAGTTATCCAAATCGACATTTCCAATAAATCCCGTGTTAAATTCAGAAAATAATTCACCCTCTAAAGGCCTTAAACATTCAATTCTTTCGAAAATACCTTAAAACATTTTTGCATCAAAACCACGCTTAACTTCCTTTTCTTGAGTTTAATTTCATTTAAACCCTTCTAAGCTTATCATCCAACACTTAATACAGCAACAAAACATGTCATAATATTTTTCTTACATACCATAGCCTTTAACTTGCATCAAACACTTGGTATACATAAATATATACAAACTTTAACATAGCTTGTGAGACTAGGGTTTTACCTAGACCATTCAAAGTGTTTGTTCTTTCCTTTAAGCTCTTGAAACCTTTGAAAATCCCTTGACAACAAGGTCATAGCATACCATAAAAACTCACTCAAAACTCAAACAAGAACACTAAAATACATAGAGTAAAACTTAGGTTTTTATCTCAAACATTCCTAAACCTTGCTCTAGAATGCTTGTTCTCGCTTCCTTGCATGATGTGGAGACTATATCTTTGAAAAATATTTGAGAGAATCCATGGAAGGTGTCGTTTTTGAGAGGAAAAGGAATGGGTTTCTTTTCATGTTTTCACATTTTGCATGAAAAAGAAATGATGGAGACCAAATTTTTTGGTCTTAATCTTCCCTCCAATTTGAGTAGAATCGGTGCAAATTAGGGGGGTGAGCTGGCCTTTTGTCCACCTTAGAGGTGGCTCCTAGGTGGGTACCACATTGAGTTTTTAACAATCTAAATTTATACTAAAAGTATTTTTCTTATACTGCCGATACATGTCTCATATTGCTAGCATTCTTTCATATATTATGTTTCATGGTCCACAAGCTTCCACATCATCCACACAGTATAATTCCTATAACGCTTGTCTTTACACAGTCTAATTTCTATACTGTATTATTTTATGCAGTATAATTTTCATACTACTTAAGTTTATGCAGTATAATTCCTATACTGCTTTAATTTATTAGTATAATTCTTATACTATATAACTTTATCAGTGTAATCTTTATACTGTATTATTCTCATACTGCATGATTTCTATACCGTGTATATCTTATATTGTATTTCTGTGTTTAAATTTGTTGCAACATATTCTGCAACAATTAATCTCTCTAGTTTATTTTTCATATCATTCCTTCCTTGTTCAAGTCTATGGCATGAGTTTTTTATGGAATTTTTCACAAAAATCGGATTGAAACAATAATTCTCGTGACATCAAAATTACTCCTTAAATTCTTAACAAATTTTTGAGTATAAAATTTTAGCGTATAAAATTTGTTCATAATTTAATTAACAAAATCCTTAATTATTGCATATATAATGCACTAAAAATTCATAGATGTCACAAATTACAAATATTCCCCCTGAATTATAAACTTTTTAACACTTTACCTCATGACCTTCAAAACGTAACATCCATTCCTAATTAAATATAAACTGTTAATAAAAATAGTCTTTTTTTGTTAGAATTTTAACAGCGAATTGATAAATAATTTTAAAATTAGAGATATTTTAGTAATTTTAGTTATACAAACAACAAAAAAATTAAAACTATAATAAAAATAGTCTTTATTGATGATTTAAAATAAAAAATTAATTAAAAACATACTACTATCTGGATCCCTCTTTTTTTCGATATACCAAATTTTTCTTTAAAATTTTATTAACTTTTTTCACACTTAAAAAGTAATTTGAATCTTTAAAAGGTAAAATACTAATAAAGCCTTTAAAAATATGAAGGAAATTTTATTAATATTGTCAGAGTTTTTTTCTCTTTTGAAAGTTTTGTGTTATATTTTTTGTTATATTCAATATATTTATGTTATATAATATTTTATTTCACTAATACATATAACTTTTTTAAAATTTCAAAATACTTTTTAGGTGTAAAAAAATCAAAATTTGAAGAAAATTTTGATATATCAAAAAAGAATGATTCCAATGATATAATGGTGTTAATTGATTTTTTTTTATTTTTAATTATCAATAAATACTATTTCTTATATAGTTTTAATTTTTATAGTTATTTTTATAACTAGAATTATAAAAATACCTTAATTTTATAATTATTTGTCAATTTTCTGTTAAAATTCTAACGAAATGATCATTTTTGTTAACCATTCATACTTAAAGGAAACAGATATTATATTTTAAAGTTCAAGTGATAAAGTGTTACAAAGACTATTACAGGCGAAATCTTTGTAAAGAATACTTTTTTTTTTTTTTTTATTTAGCCCAAGAGACACTGAAGTTATCCGCTGAAAACGCCATTTTTTAAAGGACCCAGAAAACACATTTTAAGAGAAGGAGAAAAGAAAAAAAATTATTGGAAGCTCTCGTCCCTAAAAAAATTTTTATTAGATCTGGGTTTGCTTAAATTTGTTGATAGTTTTTTTAGCAAATTTGCTGATGGGTTTTGGACATATCTAGTTAATATTGATGAGGAAAGATTGATGAGGCAACAGATATGAGCATTGCCAACGGCTTGGAGGAGCTGACACTGTCGGAGGATCTTTGACAGATTTGCAAGGTGAGGTGCTGAGCACCGGCGACCGTTTTGGCGGAGCAAAGTGACGACTTGGAGGAGGCGAACGCCCTCGATGGAGAGGATGGTGGCTGTGGGGGCGGAGGGACGAGGAGTGAATCTATGCAGTGTGGCATTCGGACGGAGATCTGGCAGATTTGGCCTGCGGGAGAAGATGAGTGCTGGCAGACTTCGGAGGGGTCATACCAGAAGCGGAGAAAGTGGTGGTGGTGGTGTTTGTCAGTTTTGATGGTGGTCAGTAGAGCAGAAGAAGATATTGCTCGGGCTTTTTTTCTTTTTCTTTTTTTTTTTTTTTTGTTTGGGTAAACGAAAGAAAGGGTAATTATAGACCAAAGATGAAAATCAAATCTGGAATGGCCTTTCCTCCCATCTGTGGGAGGCATGATGATTCATGCCCAATGGTGGAAAAGTCATTCATTTTTTAATGGTCATTCTTTTTATCAAAACCAACCAAACATAACATTTAGGCCTCATTCCACGAACGATCATTCCTTTCCATTCCATTACCCCCAACCAAACATGATCTTAGTAACGAAGCCATAAATTTTGGTGAAGGGGGTTAATAACTATAACATATTTTTAATCAAAATAAATAATTATTAAATATTACAATTACCTTTATAGCTAAATAGTTTTCATGTCTTAAAACGTTGCATAATATCTATTTTTGTTGATACCGAATATGTTTTCACACATGTAAATTATCATTCATTTATTAGTCTCTTGTTCATGTTTTTATCAACAAGAGAAAAAGAAGGAAAATTGGTACTAACAAAAAACTTTAGCACATTCTAGCAATGTTGACACTAAATCTTTATATGAGTATACAAACTATTTTTTACAATATTCACGCTAGAAAATACTTTATCCACAATAACAATTACCACTACTTTTTGATCCTAAGAACAGCTTACTAGAACACATTGCTTTTGACAAAAAAATGCATATACTAATATCTAATAATGACACATTAATTTCTTAAAAAAAGCACATTCAATAGAATATTTGATATGTAATTGTAACGTCTTAATTACAAAGATTTTTAAGTCTAACTTCTCCCTTATTCAATTTTTTATATTTTAAAAATGCTTGATTTCTTCCCTTTCTGAATCTATCCTATCTTCAATGAGTTTTCATCTAAATATCTGAGGAAAAAAAAACATTTTTGTTTAATAAGTAAACCAAACAAAATAGACTGGCAAGTGAAAAAAGAAAGAAATAAAATATTACAGACATTTAATGTAAAATTGATTATTTTTGTAGCTAGCGTGCTTCATTTCTTCCGTCTCAAAACGTTATGATGCATAATTCGTTCGTAGTTCGGAGGAAATTATTGTTTATGCTTTTTTTTTCTTTATTTTTCCAAAAAGGGAATATGTACACCAGCTGAAAAAAAAATCAATAAACAAGAAAATGAGTCAGAAATTAAAAATAAAAAGACTTACTTTATTAAATAATTCAAGCTATTATTGAAGGGGGGGTAAGATCTTGTTAAGTGCTTAGAGAAATTAGTTAGGCTTTAATTCAAGTAATAAAAGAATATTATTTAAGATTAATTACAAAAATTCCCTTGAATTAAAGTTATTGTAATACTTTGCCCTCCAAATTTGAAAATGTAACATCCAATCCCCCTAAAGTATGAAAAATTAACAAAAATGGTTCTTCTGTTATAATTTTAACAAAAAATTGGCAAACAATTTTGAAATTAAGGTATTTTGGTAATCCTCTTGATAAAAATAACCAAAAAATAAAAACTATAATAAAAATAGTCTTTATTAATGACTAAAAACAAAAATCAATTCAAAATATAATACTATCTGGATCCTTATTCTTTTTTTTTATGTACCAATTTTTCTTTAAAATTTTATTAATTTTGTTACACCCAAAGAATATTTTGAAATTTTAGAAGTTATAAATACCAATAAAAACTTAAAAAAATATGAAAGGAATTTTATTAATACTATTAGAGTTTTTTTTTTTAGTTCTCTTTGAAAAACTTGTGTTATAGTGAATATATTTGTGTGATAAATCTTTTTCATTTCTCTAGTACCTATAACCTTTAAAATTTCAAAATACTTTTTGGATGTGAAAATTTTAATAAAATTTTAAAGAAAATTTTGGTATAACAAAAAAAAAAAGATCCAAATGGTCTTATAGTTTTAATTGATTCTTTTTTTTTTTTGGTTTTTAAACACCAATAAAGACTATTTTATTATAGTTTTTAATTTTGTGGCTAATTTTTATAAGCAAGATTACCAAAACACCATTGATTTTAAAAATTATTTGTCAATTTTCAGTCAAAATTCTAATAGAAAGACCATTTTTGTTAACAGTTCATATTTCAGAGGGAATATTTTGTTACATTTTAAAATTCAGGGGCTAAAGTATTAAAAGGCCTATAATTCGGGGAATCATACTAATTAATTTTTTTTAAGTGGTTTATACATAAATGTTCTACAAATAATTTCAAAAAAAGTACTACGTATATATAATATTGAAAATAAACAAAACATCGGATTTGGATGGATCATGAAGTGCTGTTGAACTCATAAATTATGGAAAAACATAGTAGAAATATTTGAATGTAAGTACAATTCGGTTCAAACTACAAGTCACGAGAACTTGCTCCAAACTAAGAGGTAAAACTAGATATAAAGGGCAAAGAGTTGAAGATGTCATGACTAATACTATTCACGTAATGGAGACAACTGAACGCTCGTTGTTGTCGCCACACACACTCCCGTATTTTAAAAGCAAATCCACTTTCTTGGCAGCATTAACAAAGCTGTCCATAATCACAATGTAATCAGTTGTGTACAACGGTATTACTCAAAGGGAAGTAATTCTTCTAAGCTAAAATCTGTCTAACCATTAAGTATCAACATCGGAATCTCCAAAATCCCTTTGGAAAAATCAATGTCAAACAAGTTTTTGCTTGTCCCACCTTTAACTTAACTCCAGCATGGTGTAGCTCTGTAACGCTTGGCAGGGAGCCTGCTAATTTTTCGGGGTCAAAAAGATCCTCAAGCGTGAACTAGGATATAATAAATATTAAAAAAATAAATAAACATGATTTACATAAAAAAAAAAATTTATACACGTTAAATTTGGCTTTCCGAGCCGTTCCAACCATCGGGTGGCTAAAAAGCTGGTTTTGGCTGGAACTCATCCGACTAACAACGGCGGCTCTTTGTATTTATCGGAGTCCCTCCTCGTTGCTGCCATCAAGATGGCGATCCGTCAAGCTTTTGTGCATATGGGAGTGGGTTGGATAGAGTGCATTAAGGGGTTCTCCGTCAACTTCCCTTTTTGTTTTTTTAATTTTTTGATTTTCTAAACTTTTGATTTTTTTTTGGTTATTTATCTTTTTATACCATGTATTTTAAATTTATTCAAATAATATACCTTCAGTTTTTGATCTCATCAAATTTATACTTTTAAATTAAATTTAATACATAAATTTATACATTTTCCAATCAATCTTGCCCAAAATACCTCAAATTAAAAAAAAAAAGAAGATAACTTTAAAAACTTAAAAAAACTTTATACTAAGATTTTTGCTTTCAAAAATATATAAGAATACCTTTAAAAATAAGTGTTTTGTGTATTTTGATTTTTATTTTTTTTTGAAAGTTTTAATTTTTTTATTACTTAAAGGTAATTTAGCCATTTTAAGAATTTTTGGAGTAAAATCTAGGTGTTTATTCCCAACATCAGATCGGATCTAATAGCTCTTGTTTGCGTACTTCACTGGTGGGTGAAAAAACCCCCAAGTATAAACTTCCTCTTAGCTTTTACATCTCCACATAAATTTTATTGCATTTGATATTTACGATAGCGTAAAAAAAAGCGAAAAAAAAAAAGCAACAACAACAACATTTCAGGAAGCATGAGCCTAAGCCTTCTTATGGATATGAACATAGAAACATAGACTACAAATGATTACAACAAACAATAATTTATTCCAAATTAGAAGGTAGAAAAATATGCCCAAAAGTAGAAACGCAAAGCATTGAAGACTGCATGAGTATTCAAGTAACAGAGATAATAGAACACACGGCTTGTATGACGGTCAGAACGAGAAGAATACCAGCCGCAATCAAATTCGCCTTCCAGGTGTTCCAAGGGACTTTGTAGTACGCATTGAGCTCTTCACAAACATCTGCAAAATAAAAATCATCTTTGTCGATAAGAGCCCTGTCTCCAAGCTCGTTTATCAAAGTAGCCGCCTTGCTGCTATCTCCTAAATTATTGACAAGAATCCCATGTTTCACAAGCAAATCTACATCCTTGGCAGTATTAACAAGGTAATCCATAATCGCCACGTAATCATTGAAGAACCCCTTTTTGCAATGGCACTGCTCAAAGGCAAGTAAGTTTTTGAATATAAGTTCTGTCGAATCACTAAATAATGTCAACTTGGGGAGCTCCAAAATCCCTTTAGAGAAATCAATGCCAAATAGGTTTTTGCTTGATGCCACCTTAAACTCAACTCCAGCCTGGTGTAGCTCTGTTGTGTTTGGTACGGTTACATATTTGAGCCCCCCGACCTTTGGATGCAATCTAAGTAAATCAACAAAATGCTCTATTTTGTAAGAGCATATTTGGTCCAAATTTTCTTCCATTCCCTCTAATTTCTTAGTCTTTGTGAAAAACTTACAACAAAGCTTCATGATTGAAGGTCTATCGCCAATCATGATGGAAGAGAGTGCTGCGAATTTTTTCGGAACAAAAAGATCCTCAAGGATGAAGAAAGGCAGCTGATTCTCAAGCATCTGCAAATCAAAAAGGATGTCTTGAAATAACCATGGTTTGCCAAAGATGTAGTCAATCTCGTCTTCATCTTCTTCAAAAAACCTCATCAAGAGCTCAATGATGAAAGCGGCGTCCACTAGCACAATCTCTGTGAGTCTATCGCTCATAAAATCTATAGATTCTGCATAACAACTGCGCAATTCTACTTCTTTTTCCTTTATGATCTTTATGTAAGACACCAAGCTTTTGTCAGTGCGTTGGAGATACGCTTGAAGGTACCTCCTCTTATGCTCTTCCATTGGCTTTAAGCTTTCATTTCCATGGTGAAATGGACCAATAGAAACCACCTTGGGTGTGTACGCCTTTGAGTTCATATCGCGTAGTCGATGGGGCACTCTGTAGATACAACGCTTGGAAGATAAGGGAGACAAGCTTTCCAACGTCCTTTGAATGGAAGTTGCCAAGGGGATATGTGGGTTTTCAATGTCGTTAGGAACATCATCACTTCCATAATTTTCCATCTCACTTGTGTTGCCCTTGTTATAGATGAAGTCGATGTTCTGAAACCAAAAGAAATAATTAACCAACTTAATGTAGTAAGATCACAAAATCCAGTATACATGGAATGATACCAAGAGCGAGCAAAATCGCGGTCCAAGAAATCCAATTAACCCAACGATTGTGTTTAATAAAAGTTCACTTTTTTAATGCAAATCCTGCTAGGAGGAAAAAATTCTGGGTCAACTTTATCTTTATCTCCCTCCATAGTACTTAATTACCACCATCAAATAAGGGGGAAAAAAGAGGGTTAAATCTACATTTTTTTGACCATCCATTTCAGATGATACACAGAAATGCAAAAAAGGAAAAAAGAAAAGAAAACATAATAACAACAATATAGAAGAAAAAGAAAGTTGATTATAACCATAGAACACAAAAACTTTTGTTCTTTCTATAAATGAATGTATTGGGCTTAAGACGATGCAGCAAATGTAATCTTGGTAAAGTTTTTGCTCTTCTCTCACAATAATATGGGTTACATGAACATCACATATATCGGCAAATAGTAGCTTGAAGTCAAAGTCAACTCTCGGAGTTCAACGAAAGTTACACAAATCTTCCACTTTCCGTGAACTATTCAATCTAATTATAAGTTTCGAGCATATGCGTTATTATAAATACAGTGTGCGCGTGTGTATCTGAGAGATTGAAATATATCTCTTTGTTAACGGTTTATGTTTCATAGGGGAAGGATATTATGTTTTAAAATTTAAAAGCTAAAGTGTTAAAAAGTCTATAATTCAGGAGAATGCCACTAATTAATTTTTTAAAGTGGTTTATACATAAATGTACTACAAATAATTTCAAAAAAAAAAAAGTACTACACGTATATAATATTGAAAATAAACAAAACATCGGAATTGGATGGATCATGAAGTGCTATTGAACTTATAAATTATGGGAAAACATACTAGAAATATTTGAATGCAAATACAATTCAGTTCATAACAGTTCTTCTTACATTAAACGGAAGCCTTAACATAAGCCTCCTAATTATAAAACTAAATTACTAATGGTTTCAAGCTCCAAGTCTCGAGAACTTGCTCCAAACTAAGGGCTAGAACTATATATAAAGTGCAAAGAGTTGAAGATATTATGGGTAATACCATTCACGTAATTGGAATAACTGAACAAACGGTCTGCATGACAGTGAGAATGAGGAAAAAAAAACAGCTGCAATCACCGAAATAATTGCCCAAGGAGTGAAAGCTTCAGGCTTTCCTTCTGTGTTCCAAGGGACTCTTGGGCATCGAGTTTTTCACAAACATCTGCAAAATAGAAATCATTGTAGTAAAAAACAACCTCGTCTGCGAGCTTGTTCGTCAGAGTAGCCCCTCGTTGTTGTCGCCGCACATGTTCTCAACACTCCCGTATTTTAAAAGCAAATCCACATTCTTGGCAGTATTAACGAAGCTGTCACAATGTAATCACTTGTGTACGATGGTACTACTCAAAGGGAAGTAAGTTTCCAACGCTAAAATCTGTCTAACCATTAAGTATCAATATCGGAATCTCCAAAAAACCCTTCAGAGAAATCGATTTCAAACAAGTTTTTGCTTGTCCCACCTTTAACTTAACTCCAGCATGGTGTAGCTCTGTAATGTTTGGCAGGGAGCCTGCCAATTTTTCAGGGTCAAAAAGATCCTCAAGCATGAACTGGGATACAATAAATATTAAAAATAAATAAATAAACAAGATTTGCATTAAAAAAAACTTTATACACACATTAGACTTTTAGTAAATCTGTGAAGCTCAAATATGGTTAGAATCTAAATAGGTTCAAACAATATTGGTATCATGATATGTTATTTGAATAGAGCCAAGTATAATTATGAATATGCAATATATAGGTTACCCTTATTGCAAAGTAACTTACAAGACACACACTCAATTATTTAGCATATAGAATATTGATAAATTATTTAATTGAAAAAAGAGATGAAAATTAATATTTCTCATGAAAGTTTGCCAAAATTTCTTCATCCACCAAAATTTTGCACAAATTATACTAAAGTTTTTCTGGTATCCACATTTCATCTGATTATTTTCTGATATTTCATTAAAACCATTTTTACAGTAGAAAAATATTTCAAGACCTTCAAAAAACAGAAATTTCGACGAAATTTACGTCGTTGCGTGTAGCTAGAGTAGAGATATAAGTCTAAGTCTGGTACTATCAATATTAGATTTTTATTTTTATTCTAAACTCTGCAGAGAGAAATATTTCTAATTTCATCACTATATACAACATATATAGTTTATTTTGTACAACTCATATGTTGGGAATATGTAACATCAAGAAATAATCCAAACCACGGTCAACGTGTTGGTTACCATGACCGAATATTGGGAAATTATTTTTTTCTAAACTAAGGACATCTATATAAAATAAACTTTAAAAAGAGGCTATCCACACAGTTCTAGAGACATAAATATTATTTTTAAAGGATCAAAGATTCAAGAGTAAAACAAAAAGCCATCAGAATTCAGGGAAAAAAAAAGTAACTAAGCATTAAGCAATCAGGAACAGAAAATAATATTAAGTGTCAACATCGGAGTCTTCAAAATCCCTTTGGAGAAATCAATGTCAAACAAGTTTTTGCTTTATCCCACCTTATAACTTAACTCCAGCCTGGAGTATCTCTGTTATATCCATGGCACTTGGCAAGGTTCGTTTTTTGAGCTTCCCAGCCTTTGGCTTCAATGGAGCGTGTAATTCTCTCAGTAAATCAACAAAATGCTCTATTTTTTATAAAGAGATTCGGTTCAAATCTTCTTCTGTTCCCTTTTTATCTCCGTTTTAATTACCACCCTAGTGAAAAAAAAATCAAGACAAACCTCCAGGATTGAAGGTCTCTCACCATTGCCGAAAAAGCTTGCAGATATTCATCTTCATCATCATCAACATCATCACCATCGTCATCACATCCATCTTTTTCTATCTCAGATCTGGTCATGTCGCCCATGTTACAAATGAAGTCGATGCCCTGACACCTAAAAAAACCAACTTTGCGTACTAAGATCACAAATTAAACATAAATTGAATGCTTTAGGACGAACAAATTTATTAAATCCACATATTAAAGAATTTTAGATATGTTTTTAGTCAGTTCAGACTTTTTTTTTTTAAACTCTTGTCACCCCAACGTCTTCTTTCCCCTAATGATTAAATATCCACGGATATCAATATTTTGATGAAAAATCGATTTTTGTAAAAGTTGTAGTGCTAAATGACAAAATATTGAAAAATTTTATGGAAATTTTTTTGAAAATATTGACAAAATATCTACACTTCATATTTTTTTTAATTTTCTTCAAAATATTATAAAATTCATGTAATTTTTATTTTTGTACATGTACTCTTTTATAAATTTATTTTATTGTCCATCTTTTTTATTCACTTATAGTTCGTAGTCTTTTGAATTACGATGGACTTTGTAAAATGGGATGGTCAAATCTATAGAGTAATAAAACTAAAGGAGAATTGGGGAAGTAAAAAAATTACTATTATTGCTTACTTTGCTTTTTAGTAATTGGGTTAACTCACAATTTGCTATGCATAAAGAGAAAGTGACATGGCATGTTTAGAATTATATAAGAAACTACTTAAACTCCGTGTCTTAGTATCAATATTTTTTAAATCAAACAGATATTCTAAATACATTTGAAAATTCTAAAATCTCTTTTTAGTATTGATTTTTTATCTTATATGAAATACTTATATTATTTATTACGCACTTAGTATTTTGGTTGAAAGTTTCATATAAATTATGTATTATTAATAATTCTAAAGTTTCTTAAAGTCACATTTAAAAATAAAGTGTTTTAGATGACTTTCTATATCTCATGTCAATTTCTATCGATATCGATATTTGCATTGAAAATTTTTGTAAAATTTAAGTATCGATATCTTCATCATTGCTTTAACACAGACCCACTCATACCCCTCAAATTTCCCCCTTGCATATACTGTTCCCTTTTGTATTTATTTATTTTTTCTTCTTAAGTTGGTGTTTTTTTTTTTTCATGTTTGGTGTTTCTTTTCATTCTTTTCTTCATCTTTTCCTTTTAACTTATTGCGAATGAATTGTTTAAAGATACAAAATTATATTATTGGACGGGGCAAAAAAATCTGCTTCTTATGTAGTTGTAGAATAGTTGTTTTCTTTTGGTTTAAAATTCAAGTTTTTATTTTTTTTCCATAAATATAAAAAGACAATAACTATATAAAACCTGTTTGTAATGTTACAATCATTTAGCAGAAAAGATGGTTTTTTAATCTTTGGTCTAATCCCTTTAATGGTCTCTAAATTTTACCCCTATTTCCTCTTTAATCTATAACTTTTAAAAAGTCTCAGTTTGATCCTTAATCTTTTATTTTGTTATAGTTTCGGTTCCTCCGTTAATTAGGTGTTAAAAATTTAACCGAAAACTTTTAAAATGTTAAACTTTAGAGCATAATCTATTATATTATTTCACTTTCAGTCCCTCCATTAGCTACGTGTTATTAGGGGTCAAAGTGCTATTAAGGACAACAAAATTGGAAAAATAGGTGTTATTAGGTCCCTAAGTTTTTTGATCATCCTCTTAAAAACTTAACGCCCTAGCTTGGTTCGCTAGTTCAAACAATGTTGATTTCAATTGAAAAATTTAAACTGTGTTTGCATTGCAACCTGAAGTGTCTTTGAAATTAAAGTATAAATCATTTCGATAGATGTAAGAGAGCATAGAGAATGGCCGTGATTTTTATTTATCGTAATTCAAAAATGGTTTAAAAAGTTGAAACGGGGGAAGCTATAAACTTTGAGTCAGTTTGAACGATAAATAAAACCCGGATCGGGTTCTTAAACACTGATTTTAACTTGGTTCACACACTCAAATTTGATTTCCTAGTCCGAATTAGAGGACTAAACGATGGTACAATCATTCACAAAAAAGAACAAAAGGATCAATAATAACAATAACAATAGCCGATGCCGGAAAAGAACCTTAAACTGAACAATAGTTATTATTATTGTTGTTGTTTGTTGTTTAGGGTTTTATAAAGCAGCCTTAAGTTGATTAAGGCCGTAGGACATAAGCAATTCGAGTTTTCAGGTAGTGAATGTGCGTAGAAGAGTTCTGAAGTTGATGGTTAAGCATTCATAAGAAATGAAAATTAACCGTACGTGCACCTTTTTTTGCTCTTTTTGTGGACGAGAATGTGGGTCAAATATATAGTCAATTATGTATAAACAACTCGAATTTGATATTTATTGCAACAACTATATATATATATATATATTGACAATTAAGTGGGGGTAATCTGTTTAAAGTAGGGACAAAGGGTAAAAATAATTTCAGTCTCAAATTGTTTAAATATAATAATAATGAAGAATAATAGGTCTGACACTATGGCAGAGGTGTTTATTTTTTAAAAGATGATTATGGTAAATAACATATTTTAGAATATTTATGGTAAAACATTACAAATAAAAATATTTATAATAAAATAGCATATTTACAGTAAACGACTATTTACGAAAATATTTATAAATGGACAATGTATAAGTTGTTACATGTCCACACATATTTACGAAAGATTATGCCTTAAGTTGTTACATGTCCACACATATTTACGAAAGATTATGCCTTAAAAAGATCTTCAAAAAATATAGAATTAATCTCATAAATCTCCAAGATTTTGCACATCATTATGAGAAGCCGAGTGATTTCCTCCTCAATTGGATTTCCGAGCCGTTTCAACCATCGGGTGGATAGGAAGCCGGTTTTGGCTGGAACTCATCAGACTAACAACGGCGGTCCTTTGTATTTTGTCGGAGTCCCCCCTCATTGCTGCCATCAAGATGGCGATCCGTCAAGCTTTAGTGCATATGGGAGCGGGTTGGATGGAGTGCATTAAAGGGTTCCCTGTCAACTGCCCTTTTTGTCTTTATTTTTTTGATTTTCTAAACTTTTAATTTTTTTGGGTTATTTATCTTTTTAATACCTTGTATTTTAGGTTTATTCAAATAATAGGCCTTTGGTTTTTTATCTTATCAAATTTATATCTTCAGCTTAGATTTAATACACAAATTTATACCTTTTCTCAATCAATCTTTAATTTTGACCTAAGAAATAGCCCAAAATACCCTCAAATTAAAAAGAAAATAACTTGAAAAACTTAAAAAAAATTATACTAAGGTTTTTGCCTTAAAAAATGCATAGAATACCTTTAAAAATTGGTACTTTATGCGTTTTTGTTTTTGTTTTTCTTATTTTTTTGAAAGTTTTAATTTTTTAAGTTTTTTCTTAAAGACAATTTAGTCATTTTATGGGTCAAAATAATCTATTGACTGAGGTAAGATATAGATTTATGTATTAAATATAATCTAAAAGTATACATTCGATGATATCAAAAACCAAAAGTATAGTTTTTGAATTAACTTAAAATAGAGAGTATATGAAGATAAATATTTTTTTTTCTTTTTAAGAAATTTTTGAATAAAATATAGTATGTGTGGGTGCACCTAAATGTGTTTATCCCCCACCATCAGATAGGATCTAATAGCTCTTGTTTGCGTACTCCACTGGTGGGTGAAAAAAGCCCCCAACTATAAACTTCCCCTTAGTTTTTACGTCTACACATAAATTTTATTGCGTTTGATATTTATGATAGCTGAAAAAAAAGACAAAGAAACAAAGCAACAACAACGACATTTCAGGAAGCATGAGCCTAAGCCTCCTTGTGGATATGAACATAGAAACATAGACTACTAATGATTACAACAAACAATAATTTATTCCAAATTAGAAGGTAGAAAAATATGCCCAAAAGTAGAAATGCAAATCATTGAAGACTGCATGAGTATTCAAGCAACAGAGATAATAGAACACACAGCTTGTATGATGGTCAGAATGAGGAGAATACCAGCCGCAATCAAGGAAACAATTGCCCACGGATTGTTGAAATGACTTTGCTTCAAATTCGCCTTCCAGGTGTGCCAAGGGACTCTGTAGTAGGTATTGAGCTCTTTACAAACATTTCCAAAATAAAAATTATCTGTGTTGATAATAGCCCTGTCTCCAAGCTCGTTTATCAAAGTAGCCGCCTTGCTGCTATCTTCTAAATTATTCACAAGAATCCCATGTTTCACAAGCAAATCTACGTCCTTGGCAGTATTAACAAGGGAATCCATAATCGCCACGTAATCATTCAAGAACTTCTTTTCGCAATGGCACTGCTCAAAGGCAAGTAGGTTTTTGAATATAAGTTGTGTCGAATCACTAAATAATGTCAACTTGGGAAGCTCCAAAATCCCTCTAGAGAAATCAATGCCAAATAGGTTTTCGCTTGATGCCACCTTAAACTCAACTCCAGCCTGGTGTAGCTCTGTTGTGTATGGTACGGTTACATGTTTGAGCCCCCCGACCTTTGGATTCAATGGAACATATAGTTTTCTAAGTAAATCAACAAAATGCTCTATTTTATAAGAGCATATTTGGTCCAAATTTTCTTCCATTCCCTCTAATATCTTAGTCTTTGTGAAAAACTTACAACAAAGCTTCTTGATTGAAGGTCCACCATCAATCATGATCGAAGAGAGTGCTGTGAATTTTTTCGGAACAAAAAGATCCTCAAGGATGAAGAAGGGCAGCTGATTCTCAAGCATCTGCAAATCAAGGAGGATGTCATTAAATAACCATGGTTTGCCAAAGATGTAGTCTTCCTCGCCTTCAACTGCTTTAAACTGCCTCGTCAAGACTTCAATGATGAAAGCGGCGTCCACTAGCACAATCTCTGTGAGTTCATCACTTGTAAAATATATAGGTTCTGCATAACAACTGCGCAATTCTACTTCTTTATCCTTTATGATGTTTATGTAAGACACCAAGCTTTTGTCAGTGCGTTGGAGATACGCTT
The DNA here is from genome assembly GCA_025403435.1 of Artocarpus heterophyllus. Lineage (NCBI taxonomy): Eukaryota > Viridiplantae > Streptophyta > Magnoliopsida > Rosales > Moraceae > Artocarpus > Artocarpus heterophyllus. Next base: position 14,508,365 of record CM046334.1, read on the forward strand.
GAAGGTACCTCCTCTTATGCTCTTCCATTGGCTTTAAGCTTTCTTTTCCATGGTGAAATGGACCAATAGAAACCACCTTGGGTGTGTACGCCTTTGAGTTCATATAGCGTAGGCGACGGGGCACTCTGTAGATACAACGCTTGGAAGATAAGGGAGACAAGCTTTCCAAATTCCTTTGAATGGAAGCTGCCAAGTGAAAATGTGGGTTTTCAATGTCGTTTGGAACATCATCACTTTCATAAATTTCCATCTCACTTGTGTTGCCCTTGTTATAGATGAAGTCGATGTTCTGAAACCAAAAGAAATAATTAATTAACCAACTTTTCGTAACATCACAAAATTTAAATGGAAGAGCGAGCAAAATTACAGTCCAAGAAATCCAAACAACCCAATGATTGTGTTTAATGAAAGGTTTTTTTTTTTTTTTTTTTAATACAAATCGAAAATAATCGAGTTTTATACTGGGTCAACTCCGTCTTTATCTCCCCCGTTAGTCCTTAACTACCAGCATCAAATAAGAGGAAAAAAAAAGGTTGAATCAATATATATTTTTATCCATCCATTTTAAACGATACACAGTAATGCAGAAAAGGAAAAAGAAAAGGAAACAATATAACGATAATAAGAAGAAGAAAAAGCAGACGCCAGAAAACAATCTTAAATTGATTACTAGTAGTATATGATAAGCTTCTATGAAATGAAGTAATGTTGTTCGAGAGAGAGATGAAATGATATTGCACCTTGTTGACGAACAAAGCTTGTAGTGGCTTTGGCAGAGGATCAGCAAAATTTATATTGGTAACGTTTTGCTTTTTTTTTTTTTTTTCTGATGTGACATTGGGTTCCATGAACACGACTTGCATACATCGGCAACTACGAGCTTAAAGTCAAAGTCAAATCTTGGAGTTTTAGCGAAAGTTACACAAATCAATCACTTTCCGAGATAATATTTTCAATCTAATCAGTTTTAAATGAATTGAATTATTTCCTCTCTAATTTGTACCTATTCTTTTTTTTTTTTACACGTCGCTGCATTAATATTTTTTCCCCCTAAATCTTATTGCATCAAAAGTATATATTATTTAACTAAATCATTAAAGTAATTTTTTTTTCAGATTTGTGTCTATTTTAACTTTTTTTTTATGCAACCCTGTAAATTACTATTTTCCCAAATATAGCTTTTGTTTAATCTGCGTCCATTAAAGAATGTTTTTTCAATTATATCTTACTCAATCATTTGTTTTTCATGTTGCCCTCAGCAACTATTTTTTTTTCATGCACCTCTTAAATGCCCTCACAACTACTTTTTTTTTCATGTAATTTGTCTAGCAAAAATCTTGGTCACTCAAATATGCTACAAGTGCATACATATTATATTAAATCAAAAGGTACATTTTCATTCAAACAAGCATTTTCTATCTTGTTTTTTGTTTACCTCTCAAATCTGATTTTTTTTTAAGGTCTCTTATATTTTTAATATGCGTTATTAAATTTTTTCCTAATTCTCACTTAAATTTTCTCAAGTGTACCTCTATTTAAGTATTGTTTGTAACCCTCTAAAATCAATTTTTTACAAATGTGGTTTTTATAATTACTATTTTTCCTAATTGCATCACTAAAATAAATTTGTTTTAACGTGATACTTCTTAGCCTCTTTTTTCTCATAGTCCTTTAAAATACTTCTTAGCCTTTGTCTAATCTACATCCATTAAAGAATTTTTTTTTTCAATTATGTCCTACTCAATCATTTGTTTTTCATGCGGCCCTCCCAACTACCTCTTTTTTTTTTTCATGCACCTCTTAAATGCCCGCTCAACTACGTTTTTTTCATGTAACTTGTCTAGCAAAAATCTCAGTTACTCAAATATGTTACATGTAATGACCGAAAAAATCCAAAAATTAATAAGTATGATTAATTGAGGATTTTTCCATCATTAATAAGCTAAGTACTTGAGAAAGTACAAGTTGAACATTTATTAACACGCAAATTTGAAGGTTTTACTAGCCATAAGACCTTAGAAATAAATAATGTTGTGAATGCACAAATTTATGTGCTTTATTTATGAAACATGTAACAATGTAATGTTATGATAGTACATTAAAATAATTAAAAATAATTATTTAATGTGCTAAATTAAAAGTTTATGATTTATTAATTTCATGCATGAGCCAAAAAGATGATGTTATTTGGCAAAAGTGGAATTTCCAATTTACTATGATGATGTGGAAAATTTCCTATATGTTATCAGTTCAGTAAAAGAAACCCAGATCAATGGTGATCATGAGCTCCATGCCATAATTTAGAAAATGGTGAGCACCAAGTTTAAGTGTGCAAGATTTATGACATGTTTTACTATAATCGATCTCGAAATTTAAGAAGATCATAAAGATAAGAATTTCAAGCAAGTTATATGAATCATTGGAAATTCAAGAATTCTAATATTTTGAATGTGTATGGTTAATTATTATACACATTAATAATTACATAAAGTTTATTATTATTATTGTAAAGACAATAATAATAATAACAGTTGTCATAATAATAGTAAAGAAGAAGAAGGGCATAGATGGGGTCCACAAATGTTGATTTATTGCTAAGACGCGGACCCATAAATGACTCTTTACGAGAAGTAATTCGTTTTATATCCATAAAGCACGAGATTGTGCTAAGTTTGAAATTTTAAATTAAATTGACTTAGATAGTCAATTTAATTTACAAAACTTTTACAAAATTACAACTATTGTTTTCATAATGAAATTTGAAGTTTACAATATGAAAATTTTTAGTGAGAAGTATATGTTATAAATTTTAAATTTTTAAAAGTAAAATAATAATAATTAATAATAATAAAATAATTATATTGAGCAAAGTTTTAAATACATAATATTTTCTTAAAATTCATATACATATATATGTATATAGTTGTGAAAAAAAGTTAACTATCGGTTTTGAAAATAAATGTATCAAAGTTTATTATTCCAAAATTTAAATCACAAAATCCATATAGTATGGATAAATTTTATGAAAATGATTTTATGACAGTATGAAGATGTTAATACGGCAATAATACAACAAGAAAATTAGAATTTATGTAATATTTTAAAGAATGAGAATATTACAATTTTAAAAAGTACAGTTATGTCTATAAAAATTTCAAGTTTACGGATCAAATTTGATCAACCCGACACAACATGTATTTGACTGTGTGGACCACAAGAAGGCCTATAAATACTTGACAAAAAAAAATAAAATCAGACCAATCAAACCAGCTCCTTTCTCTCTCTACTTTCTCCCTCTACTATCTCTCTCTCCTCAAACTCAGTCCAAGAATCCGGCCTCCATTTTTGACACCTCCCATACCATTGGAAAGCTCTCCTCGAGCTGGTTCCAACGACATGTTGAGCCGACCACAACTCTGCCGGAGCAGCCCGTACGCGCTGGTTGAAGCCTTAGAAACACGTCACCTTTTCAACGTGATTTCTCTGTCATCCGACCTCCGATTGACACGATCTTGGTGTCCATAGACTCAAATTGATGAGAGGAACAAGAAGGCACCGATCACCCAGCTCGATTTCAGCTGTAGCAAAACGGCGGAGCTGCCCCATTCCTGCCGTCGTGCCACCCCACGATCTTGCCGTCACCGACGTCGTTGATTGACACCGCCTGAACCAAAAGAATCAGAGGGTGTTGGTGAGCAAAAGGCCCTAATCAATTGTTGGAAAACCTCACCCGTCACCAGAGTTCGAACGGCTCCAATTCCACCACCACGAGGAACACCGATCACGATGTTCCCGGCCGCCTCGCCCCAAATTGGACGAGGGGAAATGTCCAGGCCTGCACAATGAAGCTTCCCAACACCTCAATTTTGGGGAAACGCCGCGAGAAGGCGGAGATCCAAGACCCACCGTGGAGCGCTGCCGTGAGGAGGTGGAGCCGTCGTTCCACGCCATGTCGAGCCCCACCATTAGAGGGGAAATGTTCAGAGAGCTACAGGGAACAAAACGCCCAACTCAATTTCACGGTAGATCCGCCGGAGATAGGAGATCGAAGTCTCCACTTTTGCCGCCGACTTTGAGCTTCGATTAGCATAGTTTGAGGCCGAATTGGGTAAAATTGACACCACCATTGGACTCAAAAGGGTCGACTTAGGGGGGTAGGCTCGAGCCCAGCCACCAACAGAGCCCAACGGTGGCGGTCAACGCCGGTCAACGGCAGTCAACTGTCGGTCAACGGCCACTTTGGGTTTTTATGATCCAGACCTCCGATCGATGATCCGAGACCGCCTCCCGACTCGTTTCGATGCTCTAAACGCGATGGTGACCTCCGTTCAAGCTAATTCCACTCCGGTGAAAATCTTTCGGTACCGACTATACGCAGATCGAAGTGACTCAGACTACAATAACGGAGTCTAGAATGATGTTTTCAACAATAAAAAATCTCCATGGATCATTCCTAGCCATCCACAGTAGTCCGAGGAGCACTGCTGAGGATGCAGCGTAGACTGTGGATACAACAAGATGCAACTGGACCCATACAGCTCGGAGTCCAAGTAAGTAGGAATCTCACCTACAGTATGAATAATTTTAAAAATAAATTAATTTTAAATATTTTCATAAAATTTATGAAAATGTATGATCAGTGATTTATTACACTATTATATGTTATGATGTGATATGTTATGTTATGACATGATGTGAAATGCTATGATGTTGATGATATGATTAATGTGTGATGTATGCAATATATAAATTATATTGTTACCTTCAAGTCAAGTATGATAATGATTTACGATTCATGTATGGTTATGATTTACGATTCGTGAATTACAAAATTGTGATGTCATGTAGTGATAAGTCATACTGCATACACACAATAAGACAAGTTAAGGGTATCGTACCAACCTCCCGACCCACGAGGAGGCTACATGTTAAAGTAATGAATGATCTTGGTGTCGTTGGGACCTCGCGAACCCTAACTTCCCAAGACTCGCGCGCAACCGCTACGATCACTTGGGCCTAAAGTAAGAAGATAAGTTACAGCTTAAATAATTAGCATAAATCAAGTTGATAAGCAAGCATAAAATGTTCATGCATATTTTTATTAAATGATTTTTAATTATGTTTTGCGAGACTAATTTCCTACTTGTTGAACAAAGCTCATTTAAGTATGTTCATGCTGTAGGTAAGAAAAACCTGTCAGCGGCACTTGATGGGCAGTGGTGAGCGGCGGACGAATGGTGAAGATGGGAAAGGATACCGCTCACGTAATATAATATTTTTGCATTATTATTTTACGAATTTATGCATGTTTTATTTTACGAAATTTCGTATGTTTATACCTTACGAAATTTATGTGTATATGAATAAGTAAATAATTTATGTAATTATGCTTTAAAAGCCGAGCTTGTGATTATGCAACCTTGGTCTAGAGGATTTTAAAGTTTAAAAATGTTGCAATAGATAATGCAACAAATGCACAAAATTTGTAAGAAAGAAAATTATAAGTTCATTTAGAATTACAAAGGATTATAGGAGTTTTACGTTATGTTAAGAAATGAATTTTACGGATATATTTTTATGAAGTTATTATGAAAGTCTAAAAGAAAAGCTTTAAGAAATTTGTATCTTAAACTTAAAAGTTTAAGTTATAAGAGATCATATTTTGTTTGGTTTAAGAAGGTTTACTTTTAAGAAAATAATATGATATTTCTAAGATGTTAAAATTATAAGTAAAATATATAAATAATTGCTAAGAAAGTTTTAAAGAGCATTTAAATGGGATTTTATTTTAATATTTAATTTAAAATTGTCTTGAAAATAGTTTTATTTAAATTGAGAAATTTCTTTAAAGTAATAGTTGCTAAATAATTACTCTTATGTTTAAAAAGAAAAAGTTCAAGAAAATTAGTATGGTTATGTTTCAAGAAATTAATGTTGTGAATTATGTAAAGGATCATGCTTTTAAAAATTATAACTATGTTAAAACGTAATGCTTATTATTACGTTATTATCACGTTTGAGAAATTTATGTTATTATGTTAGGTTTACGAAATTAAGTTTTGAGAAATGATTATTATATCTTTTAAGGTTATATGTTAAGAATTCTTTATCAATAAGAATTCGTTTGTTATTAAGATTTGAAAAATAGTTATTACTTCCTCTAAGGTTTCATGTTAAGGATTCCACAATAAGAATCCATTTAAAAAAAAATTTATCCCGAATTTCTCTACCTTATTTGTAAGTAAGTTTAAGTTTATGATCATGTTTAAGTTAAATGACGGCCACGTAAGGCGAGTCGTTACATTACAAGTGCATACATATTATATTAAATCAAAAGGTACACTTTGATTCAAACGAGCATTTTCTATCTTGTTTTTTTGTTTACCTCTCAAATCTTATTTTTTTAAGGTCTAAATCATACATTTTTAATATGCATTCTTAATTTTTTTTCCTAATTGTCACTTAAATTTTCTCAAGTGTACCCCGATTTAAGTATTGTTTTGTAACTCTCTAAAATAACAATTTTACAAATGTGGTTTTTATAAGTGTTATTTTTCCTAATTGCATCACTGAAATAAATTTGTTTTAATGTGATACTTCTTAGCCTCTTTTTCTCACAGTCCTTTAAAATACTTCTTAGCTTTTGTCTAATCTGCGTCCATTAAAGTATTTTTTTTTCAATTATGTCCTACTCAATCATTTGTTTTTCATGTGGCCTTCTCAACTAATTTTCTTTTCATGTACCTCTTAAATGCCCTCTCAACTACTTTTTTTTCATGTAATTTGCTACCAAAAATCTTGGTTACTCAAATATGTTACAAGTGCATACATATTATATTAAATCAAAAGGTACATTTTGAATCAAACGAGCATTTTCTATCCTTTTTTTTTATTTGTTTACCTCTCAAATCTTATTTCTTTTTTAAGGTCTAGACCTTATATTTTTAATATGCATTGTTATTTTTTTCACCAACTCTCACTTGAATTTTTTCATGTGTACCTCGATTTAAGTATTGTTTTGTAACTCTCTAAAATAACATTTTTACAAATGTGGTTTTTATAATTGCTATTTTTCCTAATTGCATCACTGAAATAAATTTGTTTTAATGTGATACATCTTTGCCTCTTTTTCTCGCAGTCCTTTAAAATACTTCTTAGTTTTTGTCTAATCTATGTCCGTTAAATTATTTTTTTTCAATTATGTCCTACTCAATCATTTGTTTTTCATGTGGCCCTCTCAACTAATTTTCTTTTCATGTACCTTTTAAATGCCCTCTCAACTACTTTTTTTTCATGTAATTTGTCTAGCAAAAATCTTGGTTACTCAAATATGTTACAAGTGCATACATATTATATTAAATCAAAAGGTACATTTTGATTCAAAGGAGCAGTTTCTATCTTTTTTTTTTCTTTGTTTACCTCTCAAATCTTTTTTTTTTTTAAGGTCTAGACCTTATATTTTTAATATGCATTGTTATTTTTTTCCCCAACTCTTAGTATTGTTTTGTAACTCTCTAAAATAACATTTTTACAAATGTGGTTTTTATAATTGCTATTTTTCCTAATTGCATCACTGAAATAAATTTGTTTTAAAGTGATACTTCTTCACATCTTTTTCTTGCAGTTCTTAAAAAATACTTCTTAGCTTTTGTCAAATCTGCGCCCATTAAAGTATTTTTTTTTCAACTCTCAACTACTTTTTTTTTCATCTTAAATAGCTTTTGTCTAATCTACGTCCAGTAAAGTATTTTTTTCAATTACGCCCTAGTCAACAATTTGTTTTTCATGTGACCCTCTCAACTACTTTTTTTTTTTCATGTATCTCTTAAATGCCCTTTCAACTACTTTTTTTTTAATGTAATTTGTCTACCAAAAATCTTTGTTGCTCAAATATGTTACAAGTGCATACATATTATACTAAATCAAAAGGTACACTTTGATTCAAACGAGCATTTTCTATCCTTTTTTTTATTTTTGTTTGCCTCTCAAATCTTATTTTTTTAAGGTCAAAATTTTATATTTTTAATATGCGTTGTTAATTTTTTTTTTCCTAGTTCTCACTTAAATTTTCTCAAGTGTACCTCTATTTAAGTAATGTTTTGTAACCCTCTAAAATAATATTTTTACAAATGTGGTTTTTATAATTACTATTTTTCCTAATTGCATCACTAAAATAAATTGGTTTTAATGTGATACTTCTTAGCCTCTTTTTCTCACAGTCCTTTAAAATACTTCTTAGCTTTTGTCTAATCTGCGTCCATTAAAGTATTTTAGTTTCAATTATGTCCTACTCAATCACTTGTTTTTCATGTGGCCCTTTCAACTAATTTTCTTTTCATGTACCTTTTAAATGCCCTCTCAACTACTTTTTTTTCATGTAATTTGTCTAGCAAAAATCTTGGTTACTCAAATATGTTACAAGTGCATAAATATTATATTAAATCAAAAGGTACATTTTGATTCAAAGGAGCATTTTCTATCCTTTTTTTTCTTTGTTTACCTCTCAAATCTTTTTTTTTTTTTTTAAGGTCTAGATCTTATATTTTTAATCTGCATTGTTATTTTTTTCCCCAACTCTCACTTGAATTTTTTCAAGTGTACCTCGATTTAAGTATTGTTTTGTAACTCTCTAAAATAACATTTTTACAAATGTGGTTTTTATAATTGCTATTTTTCCTAATTGCATCACTGAAATAAATTTGTTTTAACGTGATACTTCTTCGCATCTTTTTCTTGCAGTTCTTAAAAATACTTCTTAGCTTTTGTCAAATCTGCGCCCATTAAAGTATTTTTTTTTTAACTCTCAACTACTTTTTTTTCATCTTAAATAGCTTTTGTCTAATCTTTTTCATCTTAAATAGCTTTTGTCTAATCTACGTCCAGTAAAGTATTTTTTTCAAGTACGTCCTAGCAATAATTTATTTTTCATGTAGCCCTCTCAACTACTTTTTCTTTTTTAAGTATCTCTTAAATGCCCTCTCAACTACTTTTTTTTTTTTTCATGTAATTTGTCTACCAAAAATCTTTGTTACTGAAATATGTTACAAGTGCATACATATTATACTAAATCAAAAGGTACGTTTTGATTCAAACGAACATTTTCTATCCTTTTTTTTCTTTTGTTTACCTCTCAAATCTTTTTTTTAAGGTCTAAATTTTATATTTTTAATATGCGTTGTTTTTTTCCCCCTAGTTCTCACTTAAATTTTCTCAAGTGTCCCTCTATTTAAGTAATGTTTTGTAACCCTCTAAAATAATATTTTTACAAATGTGGTTTTTATAATTACTATTTTTCCTAATTGCATCACTGAAATAAATTTCTTTTAATGTGATACTTCTTTGCCTCTTTTTCTCTCAGTCCTTTAAAATACTTCTTAGTTTTTGTCTAATCTACGTCCGTTAAATTATTTTTTTTTCAATTATGTCCTACTCAATCATTTGTTTTTCATGTGGCCCTCTCAACTAATTTTCTTTTCATGTACCTTTTAAATGCCCTCTCAACTACTTTTTTTTCATGTAATTTGTCTAGCAAAAATCTTGGTTACTCAAATATGTTACAAGTGCATAAATATTATATTAAATCAAAAGGTACATTTTGATTCAAAGGAGCATTTTCTATCCTTTTTTTTTTCTTTGTTTACCTCTCAAATCTTTTTTTTTTTTAAGGTCTAGACCTTATATTTTTAATATGCATTGTTATTTTTTTCCCCAACTCTCACTTGAATTTTTTCAAGTGTACCTCGATTTAAGTATTGTTTTGTAACTCTCTAAAATAACATTTTTACAAATGTGGTTTTTATCATTGCTATTTTTCCTAATTGCATCACTGAAATAAATTTGTTTTAAAGTGATACTTCTTCGCATCTTTTTCTTGCAGTTCTTAAAAATACTTCTTAGCTTTTGTCAAATCTGCGCCCATTAAAGTATTTTTTTTTCAACTCTCAACTACTTTTTTTTTCATCTTAAATAGCTTTTGTCTAATCTGCGTCCAGTAAAGTATTTTTTTTCAATTACGTCCTAGTCAACAATTTGTTTTTCATGTGGCCCTCTCAACTACTTTTTTTTTTCAAGTATCTCTTAAATGCCCTTTCAACTACTTTTTTTTTTAATGTAATTTGTCTACCAAAAATCTTAGTTACTCAAATATGTTACAAGTGCATACATATTATACTAAATCAAAAGGTACATTTTGATTCAAACGAGCATTTTCTATCCTTTTTTTTATTTTTGTTTGCCTCTCAAATCTTATTTTTTTAAGGTCAAATTTTATATTTTTAATATGCGTTGTTAATTTTTTTTTTCCTAGTTCTCACTTAAATTTTCTCAAGTGTACCTCTATTTAAGTAATGTTTTGTAACCCTCTAAAATAATATTTTTACAAATGTGGTTTTTATAATTACTATTTTTCCTAATTGCATCACTGAAATAAATTTGTTTTAATGTGATACTTCTTTGCCTCTTTTTCTCGCTGTCCTTTAAAATACTTCTTAGTTTTTGTCTAATCTATGTCCGTTAAATTATTTTTTTCGTTAAATGTGGTTTTTATAATTACTATTTTTCCTAATTGCATCACTAAAATAAATTGGTTTTAATGTGATACTTCTTAGCCTCTTTTTCTCACAGTCCTTTAAAATACTTCTTAGCTTTTGTCTAATCTGCGTCCATTAAAGTATTTTTGTTTCAATTATGTCCTACTCAATCACTTGTTTTTCATGTGGCCCTCTCAACTAATTTTCTTTTCATGTACCTCTTAAATGCCCTCTCAACTACTTTTTTTTTAATGTAATTTCTCTACCAAAAATCTTGGTTACTCAAATATGTTACAAGTGCATACATATTATATTAAATCAAAAGGTACATTTTGATTCAAAGGAGCATTTTCTATCTTCTTTTTTTGTTTACCTCTCAAATCTTATTTTTTTTAAGGTCTAGATCTTATATTTTTAATATGCATTGTTATTTTTTTATCCCTAACTCTCACTTAAATTTTCTCAAGTGTACCTCGATTTAAGCATTGTTTTGTAACTCTCTAAAATTATATTTTTACAAATGTGGCTTTTATAATTGCTATTTTTCCTAGTTGCATCACTAAAATAAATTTATTTTAATGTGATATTTCTTAGCCTCTTTTTCTCGCAGTCCTTTAAAATACTTCTTAGCTTTTGTCTAATCTACGTCCGTTAAAGTATTTTTTTTCAATTATGTCCTACTCAATCATTTGTTTTTCATGTGGCCCTCTCAACTAATTTTCTTTTCATGTACCACTTAAATGCCCTCTCAACTACTTTTTTTTTCATGTAATTTGTCTAGCAAAAATCTTGGTTACTCAAATATGTTACAAGTGCATACATATTATATTAAATCAAAAGGTACATTTTGATTCAAAGGAGCATTTTCTATCTTGTTTTTTTTTTTGTTTACCTCTCAAATCTTATTTTTTAAGGTCTAGATCTTCTATTTTTAATATGCATTGTTATTTTTTTCCCCTAACTCTCACTTTACTTTTCTCAAGTGTATTTCGATTTAAGTATAGTTTTCTAACTCTCTAAAATTACATTTTTACAAATATGGTTTTTATAATTGCTATTTTTCCTTATTGTGTCCTTGAAATAAATTTGTTTTAGTGTGATACTTCTTAGCCTCTTTTTCTCGCAGTCCTTCAAAATACTTCTTAACTTTTGTCTAATCTGCGTCCATTAAAATATTTTTTTTTCAATTCTCAACTACTTTTTTTTTTCATCTTAAATAGCTTTTGTCTAATCTTTTTCATCTTAAATAGCTTTTGTCTAATCTGCATCCATTAAAGTATTTTTTTCAATTATGTCCTACTCAATCATATGTTTTTCATGTGGCCCCCCTTAACTTTTTTTTTTTTTTTTTTCATGTACCTCTTAAATGCCCTCTCGAACTACTTTTTTTTCATGTAATTTGTCTACCAAAAATCTTGGTTACTCAAATATGCTACAAGGGCATACATATTATATCAAATCAAAAGGTACATTTTGATTCAAACGAGCGTTTTCTATCTTCTTCTTTTTTTTTTACCTCTCAAATCTTTTTTTTAACGTCTAAATCTTATATTTTAAATATGTGTTGTTTATTTTTTTTCAAATTCTCACATAAATTTTCTCAAGTGCACCCCTATTTAAGTGCTGTTTTGTAACCCTCTAAAATATGTCTTAGCTTTTGTCTAATCTGCGTCCATTAAAGGATTTTTTTTTTCAATTATGTCCTACTCAATCGTTTGTTTTTCCTGTTGCCCTCTCAACTAATTTTCTTTTCATGTACCTCTTAAATGCCCTCTTAACTACTTTTTTTTTCATGTAATTTGCCTAGCAAAAATCTTGGTTACTCAAATATGTTGCAAGTGTATACATATTATATTAAATCAAAAGGTACATTTTGATTCAAAGGAGCATTTTCTATCTTGTTTTTTTTACCTCTCAAATCTTATTTTTTTAAGGTCTAAATCATACATTTTTAATATGCATTGTTAATTTTTTTTTCCTAATTGCCACTTAAATTTTCTCAAGTGTACCCCGATTTATGTATTGTTTTGTAACTTTCTAAATAACATTTTCACAAATGTGGTTTTTATAAGTGTTATTTTTCCTAGTTGCATCACTAAAATAAATTTGTTTTAATGTGATACTTCTTAGCCTCTTTTTCTCACAGTCCTTCAAAATACTTCTTAGCTTTTGTCTAATCTGCGTCCATTAAAGTATTTTTTTTTTCAATTCTCAACTAACTTTTTTTTCATCTTAAATAGCTTTTGTCTAATCTGCGTCCAGTAAAGTATTTTTTTCAATTATGTCCTACTCAATCATTTGTTTTTCATGTGGCCCTCTTAACTATTTTTTTTTTTCATGTACCTCTTAAATGCCCTCACAACTACTTTTTTTCCATGTAATTTCTCTAGCAAAAATCTTGGTTACTCAAATATGCTACAAGGGCAAACATATTATATTAAATCAAAAGGTAAATTTTGATTCAAACGAGCATTTTCTATCTTGTTTTTTTGTTTACCTCTCAAATCTTATATTTTTAAGGTCTAAATCATGCATTTTTAATATGCATTGTTAATTTTTTCCTAACTGTCACTTAAATTTTCTCAGGTGTATGCTGATTTAAGTATTGTTTTGTAACTCTGTAAAATAACATTTTTACAAATGTGGTCTTTATTGGTGCTATTTTTCCTAATTGCATCACTAAAATAAATTGGTTTTAATGTGATACTTCTTAGCCTCTTTTTCTCGCAGTCCTTTAAAATACTTCTTAGCTTTTGTCTAATCTGCGTTTATTAAAGTACTTTTTTTTTCAATTATGTCCTACCCAATCATTTGTTTTTCATGTGGCCATCTCAACTAATTTTCTTTTCATGTACCTCTTAAATGCCCTCTCAACTACTTTTTTTTTTCATGTAATTTGTTTACCAAAAATCTTGGTTACTCAAATATGTTACAAGTGCATACATATTATATTAAATCAAAAAGTACATTTTGATTCAAAGGAGCATTTTCTATCTTGTTTTTTTTGTTTACCTCTCAAATCTTATTTTTTTAAGGTCTAGATCTTATATTTTTAATATGCATTGTTATTTCTTTATCCCTAACTCTCACTTAACTTTTCTCAAGTGTACCTCGATTTAAGTATTGTTTTGTAACTCTCTAAAATTATATTTTTACAAATGTGGCTTTTATAACTGCTATTTTTCCTAGTTGCATCACTAAAATAAATTTATTTTAATGTGATACTTCTTAGCCTCTTTTTCTCACAGACCTTTAAAATATGTCTTAGCTTTTCTCTAATCTGCGTCCATTAAAGTATTTTTTTTTTAATTATGTCCTACTCAATCATTTGTTTTTCCTGTTGCCCTCTCAACTAATTTTCTTTTCATGTACCTCTTAAATGCCCTCTCAACTACTTTTTTTTTCATGTAATTTGTCTAGCAAAAATCTTGGTTACTCAAATATGTTACAAGTGCATACATATTATATTACATCAAAAGGTACATTTTGGTTCAAAGGAGCATTTTCTATCTTTTTTTTTTTTTTTTTTACCTCTCAAATCTTATTTTTTTAAGGTCTAGATCTTCTATTTTTAATATGCATTGTTATTTTTTTCCCCTAACTCTCACTTAACTTTTCTCAAGTGTATCTCGATTTAAGTGTTGTTTTGTAACTCTCTAAAATTACATTTTTACAAATATGGTTTTTATAATTGCTATTTTTCCTTATTGTGTCCTTGAAATAAATTTGTTTTAGTGTGATACTTCTTAGCCTCTTTTTCTCGCAGTCCTTCAAAATACTTCTTAGCTTTTGTCTAATCTGCGTCCATTAGGATTTTTTTTTTTCAATTCTCAACTACTTTTTTTTTCATCTTAAATAGCTTTTGTCTAATCTGCGTCCATTAAAGTATTTTTTTCAATTATGTCCTATTCAATCATTTGTTTTTCATGTGGCCCCCTTAACTTTTTTTTTCCTCATGTACCTCTTAAATGCCCTCTCAACTACTTTTTTTTCATGTAATTTGTCTACCAAAAATCTTGGTTACTCAAATATGCTACAAGGGCATACATATTATATGAAATCAAAAGGTACATTTTGATTGAAACGAGCGTTTTCTATCCTTTTTTTTTACCTCTCAAATCTTATTTTTTAACGTCTAAATCTTATATTTTAAATATGTGTTGTTAATTTTTTTTTCCAAATTCTCACATAAATTTTCTCAAGTGCACCCCTATTTAAGTGTTGTTTTGCAACCCTCTAAAATAACTTTTTTACAAATGTGGTTTTTATAATTACTATTTTTCCTAATTGCATCACTAAAATAATTGGTTTTAATGTGATACTTCTTAGCCTCTTTTTCTCACAGACCTTTAAAATACTTCTTAGCTTTTGTCTAATCTGCGTCCATTAAAGTATTTTTTTTTTCAATTATGTCCTACTCAATCATTTGTTTTTCATTTGGCCCTCTCAACTAATTTTCTTTTCATGTACCTCTTAAATGCCCTCTCAACTACTTTTTTTTTCATGTAATTTTCCTAGCAAAAATCTTGGTTACTCAAATATGTTACAAGTGTATACATATTATATTAAATCAAAAGGTACATTTTGATTCAAAGGAGCATTTTCTATCTTGTTTTTTTTTTTTTTTTGCCCCTCAAATCTTATTTTTTTAAGGTCTAAATCATATATTTTTAATAGATACTGAAGCCATAAATCTTATTTTTTTAAGGAAATTTTATTAATATTGACAGAGTTTTTTCCTCTTTTGAAAGTTTTGTGTTATATTTTTTGTTATATTGAATAAATTTATGTTATTTCACTAATACATATAACTTTTTTAAAATTTCAAAATACTTTTGAGGTGTAAAAAATCAAAATTTGAAGAAAATTTTGGTATATCAAAAAAGAATGATTCCAATGATGTAATGATTGTAATTGATTTTTTTTGTTTTTAATTATCAATAAAGACTATTTCTTATATAGTTTTAATTTTTATAGTTATTTTTATAACCAGAATTATAAAAATACCTTAACTTTATAATTATTTGTCAATTTTTTGTTAAAATTCTAACGAAAGGACTATTTTTGTTAACCATTCATACTTAAAGGGAACGAATATTACGTTTTAAAGTTCAAGCGATAAAGTGTTACAAAGACTATCATAGGTGAAATTTTTGTAAAGAATACTTTTTTTTTTTTTTTTTTAGCCAAAGAGATACTGAAGTTATCCGCTGAAAACGCCATTTTTTAAAGGACCCAGAAAACACATTTTAAGAGAAGGAGAAAAGAAAAAAAATTATTGGAAGTTCTCGTCCCTAAAATTTTTTTTATTAGATCTGGGTTTGCTTAAATTTGGTGATAGTTCTTTTAGCAAATTTGCTGATGGGTTTTGGACATATCTAGTTAATATTGATGAGGCAACAGATATGGGCATTGCCAACGGCTTGGAGGAGCTGACACTATCGGAGGATCTTTGACAGATTTGCAAGGTGAGGTGCTGAGCACCGGCGACCGTTTTGGCTGAGCAAAGTGACGACTTGGAGGAGGCGAACGCCCTCGATGGAGAGGATGGTGGCTGTGGGGGCGGAGGGAGGAGGAGTGAATCTATGCAGTGTGGCATTCGGACGGAGATCTAGCACATTTCGCCTGTGGGAGAAGATGAGTGCTGGCGGACATCGGAGGGGTCATACCAGAAGCGGAGAAAGTGGTGGTGGTGGTGTTTGTCAGTTTTGATGGTGGTCAGTAGAGCAGAAGAAGATATTGCTCGGGCTTTTTTTCTTTTTCTTTTTTTTTTTGTTTGGGTAAACGAAAGAAAGGGTAATTATAGACCAAAGATGAAAATCAAATCTGGAATGGCCTTTCCTCCCATCTGTGGGAGGCATGATGATTCATGCCCAATGGTGGAAAAGTCATTCATTTTTTAATGGTCATTCTTTTTATCAAAACCAACCAAGCATAACATTTAGGCCTCATTCCACGAACGATCATTCCTTTCCATTCCATTACCCCCAACCAAACATGATCTTAGTAACGAAGCCATAAATTTTGGTGAAGGGGGTTAATAACTATAACATATTTTTAATCAAAATAAATAATTATTAAATATTACAATTACCTTTATAGCTAAATAGTTTTCATGTCTTAAAACGTTGCATAATATCTATTTTTGTTGATACCGAATATGTTTTCACACATGTAAATTATCATTCATTTATTAGTCTCTTGTTCATGTTTTTATCAACAAGAGAAAAAGAAGGAAAATTGGTACTAACAAAAAACTTTAGCACATTCTAGCAATGTTGACACTAAATCTTTATATGAGTATACAAACTATTTTTTACAATATTCACACTAGAAAATACTTTATCCACAATAACAATTACCACTACTTTTTGATCCTAAGAACAGCTTACAAGAACACAATGCTTTTGACAAAAAAATGCATATACTAATATCTAATAATGATATATTAATTTCTTAAAAAAAAGACACATTCAATAGAATATATGATATGTAATTGTAACGTCTTAATTACAAAGTATTTTTAAGTCTAACTTCTCCCTTATTCAATTTTTTATATTTAAAAAATGCTTGATTTCTTCGCTTTCTGAATCTATCCTATCTTCAATGAGTTTTCATCTAAATATCTGAGGAAAAAAAAACATTTTTGTTTAATAAGTAAACCAAACAAAATAGACTGGCAAGCGAAAAAAGAAAGAAATAAAATATTATAGACATATAATGTAAAATTGATTATTTTGTAGCTAGCGTGCTGCATTTCTTCCGTCTCAAAACGTTATGATGCATAATTCGTTCGTAGTTCGCAGGAAATTATTGTTTATGCTTTTTTTTTCTTTCTTTTTCCAAAAAGGGGATATGTACACCAGCTGAAAAAAAATCAATAAACAAGAAAATGAGTCAGAAATTAAAATAAAAAGACCTACTTTATTAAATAATTCAAGCTATTATTGAAGGGGGGGTAAGATCTTGTTAAGTGCTTAGAGAAATTAGTTAGGCTTTAATTCAAGTAATAAAAGAATATTATTTAAGATTAATTACAAAAATTCCCTTGAATTAAAGTTATTGTAATACTTTGCCCTCCAAATTTGAAAATGTAACATCCAATCCCCCTAAAGTATGAATAATTAACAAAAATGGTTCTTCTGTTATAATTTAAACAAAAAATTGGCAAACAATTTTGAAATTAAGGTATTTTGGTAATCCTCTTGATAAAAATAACCAAAAAATAAAAACTATAATAAAAATAGTCTTTATTAATGACTAAAAACAAAAATCAATTCAAAATATAATACTATCTGGATCCTTATTCTTTTTTTTTTGATGTACCAATTTTTCTTTAAAATTTTATTAATTTTGTTACACCCAAAGAATATTTTGAAATTTTAGAAGTTATAAATACCAATAAAAACTTAAAAAATATGAAAGGAATTTTATTAACACTATTAGAGTTTTTTTTTTATTTCTCTTTGAAAAACTTGTGTTATAGTGAATATATTTGTGTGATAAATCTTTTTCATTTCTCTAGTACCTATAACCTTTAAAATGTCAAAAATACTTTTTGGATGTGAAAATTTTAATAAAATTTTAAAGAAAATTTTGGTATAACAAAAAAAAAGAAAGATCCAAATGGTCTTATAGTTTTAATTGATTTTTTTTTTGTTTTTAAACACCAATAAAGACTATTTTATTATAGTAGTTTTTAATTTTGAGGCTTATTTTTATAAGCAATATTACCAAAACACTGTTGATTTTATAAATTATTTGTCAATTTTCAGTCAAAATTCTAATAGAAAGACCATTTTTGTTAACAGTTCATATTTCAAAGGGAATATTTTGTTACATTTTAAAATTCAGGGGCTAAAGTATTAAAAGGCCTATAATTCGGGGAATCATACTAATTAATTTTTTTTATAAGTGGTTTATACATAAATGTTCTAAAAATAATTTCAAAAAAAGTACTACGTATATATAATATTGAAAATAAACAAAACATCGGATTTGGATGGATCATGAAGTGCTGTTGAACTCATAAATTATGGAAAAACATAGTAGAAATATTTGAATGTAAGTACAATTCGGTTCAAACTACAAGTCACGAGAACTTGCTCCAAACTAAGAGGTAAAACTAGATATAAAGGGCAAAGAGTTGAAGATGTCATGACTAATACTATTCACGTAATGGAGACAACTGAACGCTCGTTGTTGTCGCCACACACACTCCCGTATTTTAAAAGCAAATCCACTTTCTTGGCAGCATTAACAAAGCTGTCCATAATCACAATGTAATCAGTTGTGTACAATGGTATCATTCGAAGGGAAGTAATTTTTCTAAGCTAAAATCTGTCTAACCATCACGTTTCAACATCGGAATCTCCAAAATCCCTTTGGAGAAATCAATGTCAAACAAGTTTTTGCTTGTCCCACCTTTAACTTAACTCCCGCATGGTGTAGCTCTGTAACGCTTGGCAGGGAGCCTGCTAGGTCAAAAAGATCCTCAAGCGTGAACTAGGATATAATAAATATTAAAAAAATAAATAAACATGATTTACATAAAAAAAAAACTTTAGACACATTAAATTTGGCTTTCCGAGCCGTTCCAACCATCGGGTGGCTAAGAAGCTGGTTTTGGCTGGAACTCATCAGAATAACAAACAACGGCGTCCCTTTGTATTTTGTCGGAGTCCCTCCTCATTGCTGCCATCAAGATGGCGATTCGTCAAGCTTTTTGTGCATATGGGAGTGGGTTGGATGGAGTGCATTAAGGGGTTCTCTGTCAACTTCATTTTTTGTTTTTTAATTTTTTGATTTTTAAACTTTTGATTTTTTTGATTATTTATATATATTTTAGGTTTATTCAAATAATATACTTACGATTTTTTATCTCATTGAATTTATACCTTCAGATTAGATTTAATATATAAATTTATACCTTTTCCAAATCAATTGTGCCTAAAACACCCTCAAATTAAAAAGTAGATAACTTTAAAACTTTAAAAAAACTTTATACTAAGATTTTTGCCTTAAAAATATATAAGAACACCTCTAAAAATAGGTATTTTGTGTGTTTTGATTTTGTTTTTTCTTATTCTTTGAAAGTTTTAATTTTTTTTTTGTCTTTTTACTTAAAGGTAATTTTAGTCATTTTTAAGGTCAAAATCATCCATTGACTAAGGTAAGATATAGATTTATGTATTAAATCTAATATAAAGGTGTACATTCAATGAAATCGAAAGCTGAATGCATAGTTTTTAAATTAACCTAAAACAAAGAATATAGAAAGATAAATATTCTTTTTTTCTTTAAGAATTTTTTGAAAAAAATCTAGCATGTTTGGGTGCACTTAAATCTGTTTATTCCCCACCAGCAGATAGGATCTAATAGCTCTTATTTGCGTACTCCACTGGTGCGGTGAAAAAAGCCCCCAACTATAAACTTCCCCTTAGTTTTTACGTCTACACATAAATTTTATTGCGTTTGATATTTATGATAGCTGAAAAAAAAGACAAAGAAACAAAGCAACAACAACGACATTTCAGGAAGCATGAGCCTAAGCCTCCTTGTGGATATGAACATAGAAACATGGACTACTAATGATTACAACAAACAATAATTTATTCCAAATTAGAAGGTAGAAAAATATGCCCAAAAGTAGAAATGCAAAGCTTTGAAGACTGCATGAGTATTCAAGTAACAGAGATAATAGAACACACGGTTTGTATGACGGTCAGAATGAGGAGAATACCAGCCGCAATCAAGGAAACAATTGCCCACGGATTGCTGAAATGACTTTGCTTCAAATTCGCCTTCCAGGTGTTACAAGGGACTCTGTAGTAGTCATTGAGCTTTTCACAAACATCTGCAAAATAAAAATCATCTTCGCTGATAATAGCCCTGTCTCCGAGCTCGTTCATCAAAGTAGCCGCCTTGCTGCTATCTTCTAATCTATTCACAATAATCCCATGTTTCACAAGCAAATCTACATCCTTGGCAGTATTAACAAGGTAATCCATAATCGTCACGTAATCATTGAAGAAACTCTTCGTGCAATGGCACTGCTCAAAGGCAAGCAAGTTTTTGAATATAAGTTCTGTCGAATCACTACATAATGTCAACTTGGGAAGCTCCAAAATCCCTCTAGAGAAATCAATGTCAAATAGGTTTTTGCTTGATACCACCTTAAACTCAACTCCAGCCTGGTGTAGCTCTGTTATGTTTGGTATGGTTACATGTTCGAGCTTGCTGTCCTCTGGATTCAATGGAACATATAGTTTTCTAAGTAAATCAACAAAATGCTCTATTTTGTTAGAGCATATTTGGTCCAAATTTTCTTCCATTCCCTCTAATTTCTTAGTCTTTGTGAAAAACTTACAACAAAGCTTCATGATTGAAGGTCTCTCACCAACGTTGGAAACGTACGCAATTTTTTCTGGGTCAAAAAGATCCTCAAGGATGAAGAAGGGCAGCTGATTCTCAAGCATCTGCAAATCAAGACCGATGTCATGAATTAACCATGGCTTGCCAAAGATGTGGTCATTCTCTCGTCTAACATATAACATTGATCTCAACATGATCTCAATGATGAAAGCGGCGTCCACTAGCACAATCTCTGTGAGTTTATTACTTGTAAAATATATAGGTTCTGCATAACAACTGCGCAATTCTACTTCTTTTTCCTTTATGATCTTTATGTAAGACACCAAGCTTTGATTGGTGCGTTGGAGATACGCTTGAAGGTACCTCCTCTTATGCTCTTCCATGGGCTTTAAGCTTTCATTTCCATGGTGAAATGGACCTATAGAAACCACCTTGGGTGTGTACGCCTTTGAGTTCATATCGCGTAGTCAATGGGGCACTCTGTAGATACAACGCTTGGAAGACAAGGGAGACAAGCTCTCCAACTTCCTTTGAATGGAAGTTGCCAAGGAAATATGCGCGTTTTCAATGTCTATTGGAACATCATCACTTCCATAATTTTCCATCTCACTTGTGTTGCCCTTGTTATAGACGAAGTCGATGATCTGAAACCAAAAGAAATAATTAACCAACTTAATGTAGTAAGATCACAAAAGCCAGTATAAATGGAATGACACCAAGAGCGAGCAAAATCGCGGCCCAAGAAATCCAATTAACGCAACGATTGTGTTTAATAAAAGTTCACTTTTTTAATGCAAATCCTGGTAGGGGGAAAAAATTCTGGGTCAACTTTATCTTTATCTCCCTCCATAGTACTTAATTACCACCATCAAATAAGGGGGAAAAAAGTGTTTAATCTTCATTTTTTTGACCATCCATTTCAGATGATACACAGGAATGCAAAAAAGGAAAAAGAAAGGAAAACATAATAACAACAACATAGAAGAAGAAAAAGCTGACGCCACAAATCACCCTTAAATTGATTATTTTTGCTCAAAACCTTAAATTGATTATAACCATAGAACACAAAAACTTTTGTTCTTTCTATAAATGAATGTATTGGGCTTAAGACGATGCGGCAAATGTAATCTTGGTAATGTTTTTGCTCTTCTCTGACAATAATATGGGTTACATGAACATCACACATGTCGGCAACTAGCAGCTTTAAGTCAAAGTCAACTCTCGGAGTTTCAACGAAAATTACACAAATCTATGACTTTCCGTGAACTATTCAATCTAATTATAAGTTTCGAGCATATGCGTTATTATAAATACAGTGTACGCGTGTGTATCTGAGAGATTGAAATATATCTCTTAGATATTGAAAAGCCAAATGCCGCATTTGAAAATAAGAAACAAAGGAATTTTTTAAATGTAGTGTTTAACACTGTGGCACTGCAGACAAAATATTTGCACCCGATTGTTAATTGAGAGAGTTGAGCACCGCGGCGCTAGCTTGTATTCCCTGATTTTAGTAAATGTGAGTTTTGCATTATTTCGAACAGTTGGTTTGATCCATTGTGATCTTTCATACATAATTAAATACAGCAAACGAACATATTTGTTTTAATAGTTATATTTATTTATAAAAAGACATTTTTTTTCCATAAAATTGCATAACTTACAATGGTTGTATATGTGTATGAACGGACACATTAGGCTTTATAAAAATGCTCCAGATTTCTTCAGTTTTATATGTTGTTCCGAAATTCAATAATATTAGTAGTTATTAAATTCAGGGTGTGTTATATTTTGGCGGTAATTTACCATAGAAATATCGTTAACAAACTATCATAGCAGAGGCAAATAAAACCTTAAGAATAATAATCCTTTACGCCTTAAACTCAACTACATTTTCCAGATTTTTTATGCTTCCATTTTTAGATTTCTCTACCTACATTCATCCACAATCTTAAGGTTTTATTATCTGCAATGGAGGTTGAGAAAAACATGCCTTTTTTTCTCAATTCCAATGTCCAACCCGACAGTTTCGATAGGACAAACTTCACCCGTTGGAAAGGAAAACTATTTTTCTTTCTCATAGTCCTCATAATCGCCTACGATCCGAGTCCAAACTTTGAACCAAAAGATGACGACTCTGAAGAAGTGAAGGTTGCAAGGAAAAAGCAGGAAAAAGATGAAGTGATATGCCGAGGACTTATTCTCAACACTCTATCGGATAGGCTCTAAAATCTCTACAACTCTATACAATCTCTGGTGGAAATTTAGAACTGCACTCGAGTACAAATACAAAATCAAGAGAAGGGTACGGGTAGATTCCTTAGTCTGAAATATTTGGAATATTCTATATTTAATTTTAAGTCCGTTCTTTATTGTGCCATATCTACTACACAAAGTTCTCAGATTATTTTTTTTTTCCATCGCTAACCATGGCATATATTTCTTCATTAATGTCTCATGTATAACACACGGTGTTGAAAGTTCAGTTTAAATATGATTCAATGTACTCAACATTCTATCTACAAGGAGTCCAGCTGTTCAATACTGAAGTCAAAACGCAGAAGATAGATTTAGAGTCTTTGTCGTTTTGGGTTGGTTTTGTAATTAGTTAAATGCTGACATGTCTTGTATCTATTTGTTCAAAAGTTTAACAATTGTCTATATAAGAGTCATGAGTCAGTCGGTTAGTTAGTTACACAGATTCGAAATCATTCCGACACTGAACAAGAGTGAGAGAAAGGGAACAGCGAGAAAGAGAGTGAAAAAGGAAATTTATCTCTATGATTTTCTTGTGAGTTTTCTCGGGAAAATTGTTCTGGGTTGAGTGATTGAATTCCTTGTAAAGAGAATTGTTACAATCTGAGTAATAAGAGGAGATCGATCTCCATGAGAGGAGCTTGCAAGGACATAGGCATCAATTGGCCGAACCTCCATAGATTTGTGTTGTATTCTTGCATGTTTTCACGATTAGATTGAAATTGGTGTGAAATTCCAAGACAGTTTTCAAGAGAAGATTACAGGGTATTTGACAAAATGAGTTAAAACTTATAAGTTTTAATTCAAACAATGAAAAGCTTTCACATACTATAGTAAAAGCAAAAAAATGCTACAGTGTAAAAATATTACATACTACAGTATTTTTAATCAAAATTGGTTCTAACTCCTTTTGTAAAACACCATATTAGTTTCAGAGTTGAAGAAATTTTCCTGAAGAATAATTTTACGTATTGAAAATTTTATCGTGAAAAAGTTAAGTATTTTAATTTCTAGTTGTTATTAAATATTTATAGGCTTAATCTAAAATTTTCGCCAAGACTTCCTCCTATCTTTAGCCGGCCTTGCTGTTGGACGCTTATATGTTAAATACATAACATATAAAAAAAAGAAGTGTAACGTATTTTTTATTTTATATAACACTTATGTTGGACATATGCAAGATCAATAATTTAAAAACCATTCACTACTAGAAAACAATGGTTACTGATGCGATCAACGTATTGCTAACCACGACATGCTGTCCAAATGATTGTTGCTAAAGTAAGAACATCTATTTAAAATAAAGCTTTAAAAACAGGCTATCCAACACAGTTGTAGAGACTTAATTATTATTTTTTAAAGGATTAAATATTCAAAAGAAAATTAGCAAAAAGCTCTCAGAATTCAGGCAAAAAAAAGATAATTAAGCAATTAGGAATAGAAAATAATACTGTGAAACCTGGTTCGACGAACTGGAGCCTGTCGGTGGTGGCTTTGGTCGACGATCAAAAACTTGCAAACTCTAAGTACTTTCTTGCTCTTTTTGTGTAACAGCCGACAGGTAATGGAACATTTATAATCTTGGAGGCAATGTTTTCTTCAACAAGTTGAGATTCCAATCTTCCTGTCGTGACCTTCCTCGGATTCCATTTCCTTTATTCGTTGATGATTGCAACCATTACACTCCATTCTTATTTTTATTCTCGTTGTGGTTCGAAGCTACATGACTACCTTTCTTGGCTTTACTCTAAGAATGTCGTGGTTATAATATTTTTTTAACCAAAATTGGTTCAAATCAATTCTCTTACATGCCCTACTAATTTATTATATGTACTTTTAACGTCTTTAATTACAAAGTATTGTTAAGTCTAACTTCTCTCTTACACAATCCTTACTATTTTACAAATGCTTGATTTCTTCCCTTTATGAATCTCTCCTACCTTCAATGAGTTTTCATCGAAATATTCGAGAAAAAAAATACATGTTTTGTCTAATAAGTAAACCAAACAAAAAAGACTAGCCAGCAGGAAAAAAAAAAAAGGAAATAAAATGCTATAGACACATCACAGTGATAATTGATACATTATGATGCATTATTATTGTTTTAATTTTGTGGCTATTTTTATAAGTTAGATTACCAAAACACCCCTGACTTTTAAAAATTATTTATCAATTTTCTATTAAAATTCTAACAAAAAGATTATTTTTGTTAACGGTTCATGTTTCAGGAGGAAAGAATATGTTCATGTTACGTTTTAAAATTCATAAACCAAAGTGTTAAAAGGTCTATAATTCAGGGGAATGCTACTAATTAATTTTCTAAAGTGGTTTACAAATAAATGTACTACAAATAATTTTAAAAAAATATACTACACGTATATAATATTGAAAATAAACAAAACATCGGAATTGGATGGATCATGAAGTGCTATTGAACTTATAAATTATGGGAAAACATACTAGAAATATTTGAATGCAAATACAATTCAGTTCATAACAGTTCTTCTTACATTAAACGGAAGCCTTAACATAAGCCTCCTAATTATAAAACTAAATTACTAATGGTTTCAAGCTCCAAGTCTCGAGAACTTGCTCCAAACTAAGGGATAGAACTATATATAAAGTGCAAATAGTTGGCGATATTATGTGTAATACTATTCACGTAATGGAAATAACTGAACAAACGGTCTGCATGACAGTGAGAATGAGGAAAAAAAAAACAGCTGCAATCACCGAAATAATTGCCCAAGGAGTGAAAGCTTCAGGCTTTCCTTCTGTGTTCCAAGGGACTCTAAGGCATCGAGTTTTTCACAAACATCTGCAAAATAGAAATCATTGTAGTTAAAAACATCTCGTCTGCGAGCTTGTTCGTCAGAGTAGCCCCTCGTTGTTGTCGCCGCACATGTTCTCAACACTCCCGTATTTTAAAAGCAAATCCACATTCTTGGCAGTATTAACGAAGTGTCACAATGTAATCACTTGTGTACGATGGTACTACTCAAAGGGAAGTAAGTTTCCAACGCTAATATCTGTCTAACCATTAAGTATCAACATCGGAATCTCCAAAAACCCTTCAGAGAAATCGATGTCAAACAAGTTTTTGCTTGTCCCACCTTTAACTTAACTCCAGCATGGTGTAGCTCTGTAATGTTTGGCAGGGAGCCTGCCAATTTTTCAGGGTCAAAAAGATCCTCAAGCATGAACTAGGATACAATAAATATTAAAAATAAATAAATAAACATGGTTTCCATTAAAAAAACTTTATACATGTTAGATTTTTGGTAAATCTGTGAAGCTCAAATATGGTTAGAATCTAAATAGGTTCAAACAATATTGGTACCATGACATGTTATTTGAATAGAGCTAAGTATAATTATGAATATGCAATATATGGCTTATCCTTATTGCAAAGTAACTTACAAGACAAACACTCAGTTATTTAGCATATAGAATATTGATAAATTATTTAATTGAAAAAAGAGCTGAAAATTAATATTTCTCATGAAAGTTTGCCAAAATTTCTTCATCCACCAAAATTTTGCACAAATTATACTAAAGTTTTTCTAGTATGCACATTTCATCTGATTTTTTTTATATTCCGTTAAAACCGTTTTTACAGTAGAAAAATATTTCAGGACCTTCACAAAACAGAAATTTTGACGAAATTTACGTGGTTGCGTGTAGCTAGAGTAGAGATATAAGTCTAAGTCTGGTACTATCAATATTAGATTTTTATTTTTTATTCTAAACTCTGCAGAGAGAAATTTCTAATTTCATCACTATATGCAACATATAGTTTATTTTGTACAACTCATATGTTGGGAATATGTAACATCAAGAAATAATCCAAACCACGGTCAACGTGTTGGTTACCATGACCGAATATTGGGAAATTATTTTTTTCTAAACTAAGGACATCTATATAAAATAAACTTTAAAAAGAGGCTATCCACACAGTTCTAGAGACATAAATATTATTTTTAAAGGATCAAAGATTCAAGAGTAAAACAAAAAGCCATCAGAATTCAGGGAAAAAAAAAAGTAACTAAGCATTAAGCAATCAGGAACAGAAAATAATATTAAGTGTCAACATCGGAGTCTTCAAAATCCCTTTGGAGAAATCAATGTCAAACAAGTTTTTGCTTTATCCCACCTTATAACTTAACTCCAGCCTGGAGTATCTCTGTTATATCCATGGCACTTGGCAAGGTTCGTTTTTTGAGCTTCCCAGCCTTTGGCTTCAATGGAGCGTGTAATTCTCTCAGTAAATCAACAAAATGCTCTATTTTTTATAAAGAGATTCGGTTCAAATCTTCTTCTGTTCCCTTTTTATCTCCGTTTTAATTACCACCCTAGTGAAAAAAAAAAATCAAGACAAAGCTCCAGGATTGAAGGTCTCTCACCATTGCCCAAAAAGCTTGCAGATCTTCATCTTCATTATCATCATCATCATCACCATCGTCATCACATCCATCTTTTTCTATCTCAGATCTGGTCATGTCGCCCGTGTTAGAAATGAAGTCGATGCCCTGACACCTAAAAAAACCAACTTTGCGTACTAAGATCACAAATTAAACATAAATTGAATGCTTTAGGACGAACAAATTTATTAAATCCACATATAAAAGAATTTTAGATATGTTTTTAGTCAGTTTGGACTTTCATTTTTTTAACTCTTGTCACCCCTACGTCTTCTTTACCCTAATGATTAAATATCCAAGGATATCAATATTTTGATGAAAAATTGATTTTTGTAAAAGTTGTAGTGCTAAATGACAAAATATTGAAAAATTTTATGGAAATTTTTTTGAAAATATTAACAAAATATATACGCTTCATATTTTTTTTAATTTTCTTCAAAATATTATAAAATTCATGTAATTTTTATTTTTGTAAATGTACTCTTTTATAAATTTATTTTATTGTCCATCTTTTTTATTCACTTATAGTTCGTAGTCTTTTGAATTACGATGGACTTTGTAAAATGGGATGGTCAAATCTATAGAGTAATAAAACTAAAGGAGAAGTGGGGAAGTAAAAAAATTACTATTATTGCTTACTTTACTTTTTAGTAATTGAGTTAACTCATAATTTGCTATGCATAAAGAGAAAGTGACATGGCATGTTTAGAATTATATAAGAAACTACTTAAACTCCGTGTCTTAGTATCAATATTTTTTAAATTAAAAAGATACTCTAAATACATTTGAAATTTCTAAAATCTCTTTTTAGTATTGATTTTTTATCTTATATGAAATACTTATATTATTTATTACGCACTTAGTTTGGTTGAAAGTTTCATATAAATTATGTATTATTAATAATTCTAAAGTTTCTTAAAGTCATATTTAAAAATAAAGTGTTTTAGATGACTTTCTATATCTCATGTCAATTTCCATCGATATCGATATTTGCATTGAAAATTTTTGTAAAATTTAAGTACTGATATTTTCATCATTGCTTTAACACAGACCCACTCATACCCCTCAAATTTCCCCGTTGCATATACTGTTCCCTTTTGTATTTATTTATTTTTTCTTCTTAAGTTGGTGTTTTTTTTTTCATGTTTGGTGTTTCTTTTCATTCTTTTCTTCATCTTTTCCTTTTAACTTATTGCGAATGAATTGTTCAAAGATACAAAATTATATTATTGGACGGGGCAAAAAAATCTGCTTCTTATGTAGTTGTAGAATAGTTGTTTTCTTTTGGTTTAAAATTATGTTCTTGGTTACCAAAATTCAAGTTTTTATTTTTTTCCATAAATATAAAAAGACAATAACTATATAAAACCTGTTTGTAATGTTACAATCATTTAGCAGAAAAGATGGTTTTTTAATCTTTGGTCTAATCCCTTTAATGGTCTCTAAATTTTACCCCTATTTCCTCTTTAATCTATAACTTTTAAAAAGTCTCACTTTGATCCTTAATCTTTTATTTTGTTACAGTTTCGGTTCCTCCGTTAATTAGGTGTTAAAAATTTAACTGAGAACTTTTAAAATGTTGAACTTTAGAGCATAATCTGTTACATTATTTCACTCCCTCCATTAGCTACGTGTTATTAGGGGTCGAAGTGCTATTAAGGACACCAAAATTGGAAAAATAGGTGTTATTAGGTCCCTAAGGTTTTCGATCATCCTCTTAGAAACTTAACGCCCTAGCTTGGTTCGCTAGTGTTGGGGAATTAGACGACTCCTAATTCCAAGGATTGCAAGAACGAACAATTGCAGAAAATAAATAGGAGAAAAGAAGAAAAAGAGACACCAAATTTTATACAGGTTCGTCCAAAATTGAGACTACGTCATGTTTCTGTCGCTTGCAGATTCCACTATGATGAGGGAGATTACAGATTACAAGAGCAATTTCTCACACTCACAAATTGTGCTTACCAAAAGTCTCTTCTATCTAACACCCTGTGGGAATTTTTTCTCTCTCAAGAATTTTGCCTCTCACAAAATTATGCCACTCACAATTTTCACACACTTTTTACACACATTCAACCCTAGCCATCTTGTGTCTATTTATAGCCAAAGAAGGAGAAAAATAGCAACTAATAGGAAACCCTAGTAGTTTCCCCTTTTTGGGGCTTTTGAGTTCGACTCTAACTCAAAATTTCACAACAAACCAGAATTCGAGCGCCGCGGCCTTCATTTTGGGCGCCGCGGTGCTGGTTTGTTCTTAGACGGGTGCCGCGGCCCTTGTTTTGAGCGCCGCGGCACTTGTTCGAGCGCCGCGGCGTTCATTTTTGGGCGCCGCGGCACTGTGTCTCTATCCCCCCTACGCAGCAATTTTTTTTTCTCTTTTGCTAGGTTGATTTGGCTCCATATTGCACCAATCTCCCACTTGGAGACTAATCAATCACCATGTCTCCCACTGCAACGGCAACGACTTCTCACGTCTCTTGGAGAGGTCCAACTGAAGTTGCGCACGACTTCAGTTTCTCAATTGGAACCATCTTGGTGAGCATATCTCTGGATTCTTTTACTACCCACCTTGCCTTATACCGTTTGCTGGCATCACTTTTATCTTTTATCTGGTATACCCTCTTGTTGTACAAGGCCTTTTTGCCTTGTGGTAACTTTGCCGGTTGCCATGTCTGATTGGACATTAAGGAATCCATCTCATCCCTCATGGCTAACTCCTACTTGACCGAATCTCCAGCCTCCACGGCTTCATTAAAGCTCTCTGGCTTAACTCTGTCGGTCAACAAGATATAATGCAGAGTTGGGGAGTATCTCTACGGCGGTCTGATTGTCCTACTAGACCTCCTGACTGGTGTGGCAGGAGTCCTCTGGTTTCTTTCTAGAGCTATTTTTTCTTGGTCTTCATCCTTTGGATTTTGCACCTCCACTTCAGGAAGATCCTTCAATGGAATCACCTCAGGCTTCTTGTCTTCAGAACCTGAACCCTTGGAGTCAGTGCTGTCTCTGTCCTTGTACAGAACACCTTCTTTGAAGATCACATCCTTGCTCTTGATAATCTTTCGACTTTGGTCATCCCAGAGATGATAACCAAACTCAAGTCCGCCATAGCCAACCAGAAAACACTTTTTTGACTTGGCATCCAGTTTGCTTCTAGCAGCGAAATCAATGTGTGCATAGGAAACACACCCAAACACTCTCAAGTAAGAGAGATCCACCTTTTTATGGCTCCAGGCTTCTTCTGGTAGCTTGAACTTCAGCGGTGTGGATGGACTTCTGTTAATCAGATGAGCGGCTGTATTAATCGCCTCACCCCAAAATATCTTTGGCAGCCCTGCATGTAACCTCATGCTTCTAGCACGCTCGTTTAAAGTCCTGTTCATCCTCTCAGCTGTTAGACATGTATGCTCTAAGGAGTAAAAATGTAATACGTTTTTGGAGACATTTTTATCAATAAAGAATTTATTCATTTATATATACCAAATATTTTCCTCTTTACGTTCATATTTGTTGAATGTATGATAAGCAAACAGTAGTCTGAGACTGTCAGTCTAAACCTTAAGAGTTGGGCATATGATGGGATGATTATGCGGTAGACACGACTCTTAAGGTGATGGTCTAAAATATATGATCCGCAATCGAGGGAATAAAGTTGGGCGCTTTATTCATGTAAAGATTGTTATGTTGTCTATATCCCTTTTGGGAGATGGTTTGTCTTAGCCATCGGAGTTGGACTCCGTGAATAGAAACATTGGCGCGTTGTCATAGGTGACGATGTGTTGGATCGGGACATAAAGTGAATTGATTTGGATTAATAATTCTGTCTTGTCAAATCGATTCACTTTAGACAATCATTTGTATTGTATCTTAATCCTGAGATGAATAATGGGCCCGTTGTCTCGACTTGTGTCTTTTGATGTACCAATGGGTGACTCCCACATCTCTATAGTGGCAAGCATGCCGGTACGTTGGAGGCATGACTCTTGGTAGCGTAGACTTGTTATTCATAGATATGGAATCCATAGCTCCTCTTTAGGAGTAATGATATCCTCTTATATGCGTTGCCCTGTAATTGGAAAACTGGAGCGCTCAACCATTTGGATACATAGGTGTAACCGAATGGTATACTATCTTTGGATGGTAAGTTTTCTAATGGTGAGACAATGGAACGTAAGATAAAAATAATCGGGAAGGTAAGACAGAACTTGTCCTTAAGCCGATTATGGATGATCATATGGGGATGCGATACACTATGATATGTCATGGAGACTTAGCTACACGAGCTTCGTAATTCTATAAAGTTTGAGAGTGCAGCTCCAAGCTTTTAGTGGAGTAGCGTTGGAGTTGATAATTGTGAAATGTATATCTGGGATATTGGGTTTCGTAATTATCATGAGCTTGAACTTTATAGGTCCATTTTGGTCCCCTTTGCTAGCTCACAAAATCCTGTAACGACACGGCGTGCTTTTCCAATAATTGGTGACTTATGTCGGATTTATCAGATTGGTTTAAAATTTATAAGAATCAAATAATTCATGTCTGTTTATCGGTTGAATTAATTATGTAAGAAATTAGTTCAAGATGAACTTGTTGAATTATGGCGTTCGGATAATTCTTGTCTGTTTATCGGTTGTTTTAATTTTGGACAATTAGAACAAGATAAACTTGTAGAATTATTGTGAATTGATTTATTTTCTTAGAGATTATCTTGATAAAGTTTGTTTTGATCAGATATCTTTTCTATTGGGCTATTTGAATCAAAACTGAGACTTTATCCTTTAGAATCTCGGGTGGAAAATAAAAGATTCGCGGAGATTTTTTCTCGGCAGTTCGGCATGCCGGATGACGTGTTCGGCCTGCCGAACTGACCAGTTCGGCCTGCCTATCTCACAGTTCGGCATGCCGACCGCGACAGCTAAGATTACGCGTTTTTCACGCGTATCTTATCAGATATTGATCCGAACTTGATTCTATTTTCGATTTTTGAGACCTAATCTGATATGGTCTGACCCCAAGGACCAATAGGTATAAAAAGGGAGTGAGTCTAATGATTTACTCAGATCAATTTGAGAGATTAAGAGTGATACTCTTCTAGTGAGCATCTAAAAACTCCCTGAGAGCTTTTGTTCACAAATCACGAACACTAGCTTTGGGTTCTCTCTATTGGTTGGAAGGAGAGTCACCGGTGGAAGAGCTGTACGTGTGAGCCCACACTCACTCCGGTTGTGGATAGAGAATAGCAAAGAAGACCAGTTGGTTGAGGCTCTTCTGGAACGTTACTTCTCTACACAGGTCGCGGAGGTTCTTCGGCATACTGAGGTTAGTAAGATCTGTTTAATTTATACATATAACATGTCAAACTTGTGTTTTGGAAAATACTCTGATGAAAAATTTTTAAAAATTCCGCTGCGCACTTTGTTTCCAACAATTGGTATCAGAGCCGAGGTTTTTACATAAATTTGCAAGTTTGTGATCATGTTATATGCATAAATTTTGTGATCTTAATCTCTCCAATGCTTGAATTAAATTTTATAGAGAAATGGCACTCTAGGTTTCTATATAATATATATGTTGTCATGGATTATATGGTGAATGTTTATTAATTAATTATGGTTGATTAAATTGTTGTTTAATTATTTATTAATTAATTAACACCGGTTATGGTTCCTTAGAGGTTAGAATGTGTATCTAGGTTTTTCATGTAATTAGATGGCGGACTATCATCTCCGTCTAGGAATTATTATTTAATTTGTAAGAATTTTGTAATTAAATAATTATTCGGAGAAGACGGAACGAGAAGTCGGATCTTGAAGATAGATGATGGCGCCTCCAGGTATTTCCTGAGTCTCTAATTTTATGTTTTTGAATTGTTAAAAATAAAATTGATGAATTGCATTAAAATTGTATTTTCTGGATTGAGGGCTTTCTGCTCGGTCGGCATGCCGGACCTCACAGTTCGGCAGGCCGAAGGTCACAGATCGGCAGGCCGGACGTACGGTCCGGCAGGCCGACAGTGGGGCAGAAATTTTTTGGTGCTCTGCCGGCAGGCCGAACCTTCATGTTCGGCAGGCCGAACCACCATGATCGGCAGACCGATCACCCAGATCGGCCTGCCGACCGAGAGCTGCCAGGTGTCCAGAAAAGGTGCGATTTTTTCAGTGCAGTTTTAATTTTATTTTTGGGACGATTCTGAGAAACATTAAATTTGGATATGACCGGATATATGAAGTGTTCGATTCATACGGGATTGAGGACTTGAAGATGGACATTACATGAAGAATGATACAGCTTGAGGATTCAAGGATGAAGAATCGATAAATGTCTCGATTATTCTCTTGTAATCTTATTTTTTCTATTCTCTAGGGTGGAACCATAATATTACGGTTATTATTATTATGCTTGTAGCTTTGCTTGATTGCTTTGCTTGTCTGCATTATAATATGATTTACCATGTATATTGATAACATGTCATATAGAATAGGGAGTGCCGCTCATATTAAAATTGTTCATGCATAATTTTAAAATAAAACCTTGACTTCAAAAGATTGAGTGGGAGAAGGTTTTCGAAGAGAGAACCTAAGGCCTCCATCGTTGGTCCATAGGAAGAACATGATGGTCCCAACCCCTAGGAAGGGATTTCTATCATGTACCAGATTGGATCTCTGAAAGGATAAGGTATTTTAGTATGATTTATGGTTGCACACCCCTAGGTGGTGATCATAAATCATGGATAAAATATTAAAACGGTGGTTATACACTCACGTTAACTTTATTATTAACCTCCCCTAGGAGCTCTGTTAATAAAATTAATGGCCAAAGAAACGATTATTAGTATATGCTGGATCATACGGGTCCTGGATGGCATATATTAATCAGGAGGGGATCCGTGTTCCTGATTGAATTTGGCATGACTCCCCTAGGAGCTTGTTGAATTCTGAGTTGGGAATTATCGTTGTAAGGTTGTGATATTTTCAAGGTTTTGACACATAAACACATTTGTATGATTTTACATGATTGTGTTAACTTACTAAATTATTATATATGTTTGCTTATGTTTGGTATATGATTCTTTATTGTAGATTGAAAATGTCTAAAAACGCTTTATCATCGATACTTGACAAAAACCAATTGACCGGTGAGAACTATAATGATTGGAAACGGAACCTGGACATCGTCCTTTCCTTTGAGAAACTGAAATATGTTCTGACAACTCCTTGTCCTCCCGAACCTACGGGAGACTCAAGTAATGAGCAATTCCAAGCGTACGAACGCTGGAAAGATGCTAATGATCAGGCCCGCTGCTATGTTATGGCTAGCATGAATAACGTGCTGCAGGCTCAACATCAGGATTATGAGACTGCGAAGCAGATCTTGGATAATCTTGAGGACATGTTTGGAGGCCAGGCCATAACAAAGCGGCAAGGGGCGCTTCGGAAACTCTTAAACTGTAGACAGAGACCGGGGACATCTGTAAAGGAGCACATGATGTTGGTCATGGGTTACCTCGCTGAGGCTCAAACCAATGGAGCCGACATCGATGCTGAAACTCAGATGACTATGGTCTTTGAGACTCTGTCTAAGGAATTTATTCCGTTTAGAGCTACTTTTAATCTAAGCAATAGACGGGATATGACCTTGACAGAACTGATGAAACAGTTACAAGAGTTTGAACTGCTGATCAGGGAGTCTCCTGCTGGTGGAGAGGCCAATTTGGTAGCTGCTTCTGGTTCCAATCCTAACTCTGGGAATGGAAAGAAACAACGGGCCAAGAGTGGGAAGTCTTCTATTCCTATTGCTACCAAGAGCAAGAAGAAGAAGAAGAAGAACCCAAAGAAGCTTAAGTGCTTCTTTTGTGGTAAGGTCGGGCATATAAAGAAGCATTGCAAGGACTTCCTTTCCAAGGGAGGTAGGTGTGATCTTCTATATTTAGAAACTTGTTTGGTTGAGGAATCCAGTGACATTTGGGTCATAGATTCTGGTGCAACTAATCATGTTTGTGTTTCTCTGCAGGGATTCAAAGAAACGAGAAGTCTACTTCGTGAAGACTTAACGCTTCGGATGGGCGATGGATCCTTGGTCTCAGCGGAAGCAGTGGGAGATGTCCATCTTTATTTTGATAATTATAGGAGTTTAATTTTGCGAGATTGTTTTTATGTTCCTAAATTTAAAAGGAATTTAATTTCTGTATCTTCTTTATTTAAAGACTCCTACGTGGTATCTTTTAATGAAAAAGTGGTGATTCGTAAAAACAAATCTTTTATCTGTTCTGGATGGATGCAAAATAATCTATATTTTATCAAACCTAAGATGGACTTGTTGCTTAATGCTGAGATAAATGATAATAACTCAAAAAGACTTAAAACTTCTCACTCTAATAAGACTTATCTTTGGCATTTGCGCCTTGGCCATATTAACCTAAATAGGATTCAAAGGTTGGTAAGGGATGGACCTTTAAGTCACTTAAAGGTGGAATCTATACCTCAATGTGAGTCTTGTTTGGAGGGTAAAATGACCAAAAGACCATACGGGTCTAAGGGCAATAGGGCCGAAGGGGTTCTAGAACTTGTGCATAGTGATGTTTGCGGACCGATGAACATCCGGGCACGAGGAGGGTATGAGTACTTCGTTACTTTTATTGACGATTACTCAATATGG